>CM060905.1:763904209-765259209 GCA_030737815.1 Allium fistulosum
TATGTCTATAACTATAATTTTTATAGTTATTTATTTATCTTATAATTGTTCATAATGAATTAAACTAAATTTTCAAATTAACTAAAATATTTAAATAAATTGTTTAAATAAATAAAATTAATTAGAAGTTAATTAATACACACACATTGATATGTGTATATATAACATTTATATATTCACCCAAATAATTGTGAATGGCACTTGGAAAATTCCTAAGAGCTATCTCAATTACTAAAAGCAACCCAAACATCAAATACTTTCATAATTAATACTTATCAAATATCAATTAATTTAATTAATTTATAACATTCTATGAACTAATTAAATTTAGTGGTATTTCGAAGATTTCATAGATATGGTTATGTGATTCACATGTATGAGTTCAGTCAGCGATTAATATCGAACAATTCAAATATTGACGTTCACATGTCACCTTAGCCGATGGTGTGAAAGTTTGGCTGAATTCATTGATTGTAGGTCATTTTTGGTAAAATTGTTTATTACATCAACTTAAGTTGTACCCTTAGCTAACGATATAATGTACACACGTTCTCTTCGTCAATACTATATCACTTTAAGATATCTTGAGTTTGGCATCAGTCAAAAACTCCAACAATATCCATATACAACTATTTGGTGTATCTATAAAGTTTTTTGTTCACTAATAACATTTACTATTAACCGATTTACGTTGGCCAAAGATTTTGACTTCGAGTTGACTACAACTAACTGTGATACTAACGTTATACAAATTAAGAGATGAATTCTTTATTGAATAGTGTGTCACTACCTATGCTTCAACTACGACTTGTCTATATTCATTTGATGGTCATATGTCGTTATTCGACTATAATCAAAATGGAGTATTCACGTCGAAGTTCCACAATATTCTTAAGTCGATAGAACTATGTAATATCGTCAAACTGTGATTTCCTGTTTGACCTAGTTATTATCAACCAACAAGAAATTCTCGGTCAATCATTTTATAGTTATTCAAAAACTATAAATACATTACCTCTTGGTGCCCCCACTAGCTATAAGTAATGCATTACCCATCATTTGGAGAGCGCTACATATTCTGGTCTAAAAAAAGCATTGATACCCTTTCCCGAAACATCATGACCAAGGATGTTCAAAATAAAATGTTGTTTAAGTTATAATTAATTACTCATGATTGCAACTATTTACAATTATAATCATATAACACATCATGTAAGGATTTTCCTTTTATATTCTTTAAATTAATTAATTATTTATATCATAATATAACATAGTAGATAAAAGAAATCAAACACCAGAAAAAACTTTTATTGTGAATAATATCGTTTATAGAGTTAGTTATGTAACACATTTACATAATTTCTCATAGGGCATACCACTAACTCTCTCAATCACCCACTTGTATATGGCATCAATTATGGATTCAAAAACCGTAGCGACCCGACTTTTCGACTCTCGAAAATCGACATCAATACATTCACTGTATAACATGTCGAGTAATCGAATGCCGGAAAGACAGATAGTTATGGGGAAAGAAAGAAGGTAGAAGATAGAAGAAACTAAACAAATACAGAATCTCACAGCGGAACGAGTAATATATAATATTAACAACTCTTTACACAAATCAAAACTGTAATATACATACCTCAAATCAGAGTACAAAAATCAATAATTATCAGACTGGACAGTTATAACAGCCTATCCTTACAATTTTTGATAATTTCAAACAACACTGCAGCGGAATAAACAAGTACGAGAATACGTCTCGGTCTCCAGCTCGTCTCTTGAGCTCCAAAGCAATCCAAATTTAAATCTGTAATATGCTCGGTCTGACCCGAGCATTATTATAAAATAATAACACATGGATTAGTCTAGTAAACTAGCGTGAGAAAAACACACCAATTTTATTTTTAAAGTTTTAAAACTCTTCAAAATAAAGTTATCGTAAGACCATGCCGCACATAAACACGGATGGCTTTTACCTTACAATCACCAAACTATTTCTATAGAAAATCCAGTGATATTATAATAATGTCTAAGGGTCAAAATAATAATAATCAAGCAGTTGTGATGCTCATGCTGTGTACATCACAACAATGCTATATATAAAATCAAAACTCGATAAGGCTCGTTCACTAATTGCGTAAGATTTCCACGGAGGTGCCCTCAGTACTTCGAGAAACAGTCCTCCTGCACAAGGATCAGAGTTATCCTTCCAAAGCATCATACTCGTCTAGCTGGGGTATTATAGGAAAAACATAACTGGTCTTGCTAAGACCGAGTGCATCGTTCCGGCATGCCAAAAACAACTGAAGGTATCGGTATTGCTAGAAAAAGGAGCCGATTACACCCTATGGGTTTGCCAACCCTACTGGCCATGCCTCATATCTCTGGTTTTATTCATTTCCGCTGATGAGGCTACGTCCGGCGTTCCAGCTCACGCACCGCCCCAAAATAGATCACGGAATCCCATATGGATTCCCACACCACAATGGCCTTGGAATCTCATATAGATTCCCACATCTCAAACAGATCTTGGAATTACACACAGATTCCCATACCCAACGGTCTCGGAACCACACATGGATTTCAACATCTCAATATAACACGAAACTCCTCCATTGAACTGTATATCATTTTGGAGTGGTAACAGTTCCAAGTCATCTCTTATGAGTACACTCTCCCACTTCCCGGGCGCTCCATAAACCAATCGTCGATTTTCCGAAATGCTCAATACCGGTTCTTTAGGAAATATTCAGACAATATACAAGAGCGGGGATCACCCCTTAACCGTTTAGTTGGACGCATCTCCTTGTCATTGTCCTAGAAGAACAAAGGGTTTGTACATATAGTATAGCACCACCGGTGGAAACTGTACCATATAATACCCGTGTTTCCCCTAGATATTTCCATAGTTAAAATCCCTCGGTGTTAAGTAGGAAATCGTTTCCTACCACCAAAATTAAGAAGGATTGCATTTTTGAGCCAAGATTTGATAGTCAGTTATTTAACTATCAATTAACCAAACATTCGAACATAGATCACATTTCCCACTAAAATCACTAAGCCTCTGTAATTTAATTCTGATAGATTTGAATCTCTTTATCAAAACATTCATATGCTTATCTCATCGGGATAAGTATATTCATAAATCATCCTTTCAAAAATACTTGAAAACCCATTAAAATAGATATGGAAGTACCATTCGGTATTGATCATGGATCGTAGCTCGATGGTTGCATCTCTATCCTAGAAAAAAACCAAACTTAACTTAGGCAATCTCTACCTCTCAATTTACGCCATGAATCAATCATAGATCAAAGTTTGCACAATGGTTACGTCGCTATCTCAGCGAAAACATCCCAAACTGTAGGCAATCAATGCCCCTCGAATTACGCTATTAAAATATACCACTTCTTCCAAAGCTTCTTTATTTAAATACTATTTCAAATTACTTAAGATTTTTGTTTTAAAAAAATAGATTTGGAAAGCATTGTTCCTCACTCATGGATCGAAATCTACTTAGCGGTTACGCCCTTTGGATACGTTGCTTTCTCAGCAAGGCCAAGAGTAGACTCTGGACATTCTACAGCCCAATCGAATTACGCACATGTGGATCGTGGTTTACATAAGCGGTTACGCCCCTGGGTTACGCTGCCTTCACCAGTAGAAACCATCGTAAACCTAGGCATTCTA
The DNA here is from genome assembly GCA_030737815.1 of Allium fistulosum. Taxonomy (NCBI): domain Eukaryota; kingdom Viridiplantae; phylum Streptophyta; class Magnoliopsida; order Asparagales; family Amaryllidaceae; genus Allium; species Allium fistulosum. Next base: position 763,907,906 of record CM060905.1, read on the forward strand.
CAGCCTTCTCGAATTACACCAATTGAACAATCACCAAATTCTTTCCAAAATCTTTTATTTGGAAATAAATTTTCAAAATTCAGTTGTAACTATAAATCTTGCATGATATTAACTTCTGTACTACCTGACTTGAAATAACCTCATTTGAAACCTTTTACAGAATTATTAAATAATATATTATAATAACTTCCAAAAACAACTTTTTATAATACAGTTAATAATTTATTTAACCAATATAATTCAAATAAAGTAGTTGATGTTTAAATAATTATATTACCATAAATAAATAATTCGACTTTTAAATCTCGAAATAGCTTCTAAAACATTTAAGTGAAATAACTAACATTGCTATAGGAATCATTTACAGAACATTTGTAAATGATAAATTTTAACAAAACCTTTGTATAAATTTACTATATAGAACATTTTACTTCAAATTATACAACCTGAAGTTAAACCAAAAACCTGTAACTTTTCAATGTTATACCGAGGCTCGAAAATCCCAATGGTTCTTATCAACTACCAGTCAATTCAATTTAACTATCAAAGTTAAATTACAAGCATTTACATAACAGTCATATATGTAAATCAAACCCCCTTAACAAACGATATTTAACACATTAATTCATCCTATATATGTCAATTAGCATTTGAACTGTGTCAAATTAATCAAATAGCTGAACAAGGATTAATTTTGCTAACCAAATATCATTCATAACCAAACTCTTTCATTTATTATCCAACGGTGTTTATTTGGCCAAATAGATCACACCAACATATTTCACTCAATTACGTTATAATTATACAACGTAATTGAAAACAATCCATTTATCAGTTTCACATACATGATTCAATATTGGAAATAAGTTTAAAAATAAACTCAAACATTCTAATAGCAATTCGAGATGCTATATCGTGATCCTAGATCTGGTTTAACCAATCTAATAGCATTTCAAGATGCTATATCGTCATCCTAATCAATATCAATATCCACCAATTTCAAAAATCCAAAACAGCATAAATAAATTTTATTTGCTATAAAACAATATTGATTAACCAAATGAGTGAGTTTAACTCACCTTGAGTTTTCAATTTACCAAGCGTTCCAATTTTAAATTAAATCGAACGACGTTCGATTTAACCTAAAATTTTAGCTAATTCCAAACGACTCCAAATCAGTTCCAGAACGTAGAATTCGTTGCTACGATTCCAACGCCGCTTGTTTCGCTTGATTTGGACCTTGTACGAGTTAGATATACAAGTTATAAGATTTTGATTTTTTTTTAAATAATATTAATTTACCCTTAATCACAAAGTTAACAATTAATTACCTTCCTAATCCTACCCCTAAACCTTCGTTCTTCCTCTCAGAAACGCGATATAGTTTCCAAGTATCGCACGAAATGCGACTTCACCGCCGATCTGCGCCTCCAAAAACCCACCGGAACTCGCCACCTTCTCGGCGCCGACATCCCTCTCCTCAAGCTCCTCAACGCCACCGACCCCATCCATCCTCATCGCCTATAGCTCGAGCATGAGCTCCACCAAGTAATGGCATTCAAATCGATCTTCCGGCCACCACTCTCAATAATAAATTCCCAAACTTCACCAGAACATCACCCTAGACATGCTCTCTACTTCTCCTTTTGGTGCCGAAGTCAATCGTCGAACATAGACGACGAATTCATCGATTATAGCCGCTGCGGTTATAGGCATTTTCCAATCACCTTGCTCCGATCTACGATGATCCAACCATACATTGCCTTCGAATCGATGATATGAACAACTTTCCAGTTGAGTCTGGAAACGCACGGATTGGCGATGATCAATTTGAATCGTTGGATTTAGCTTTTGAAGATGACGTTGGAGTTCTTTGATAGGCACGATTATATACCCATGAGAAACATAAGTCGGCTTTGTACAGAGATAGGTTGGCTAAAAATAATATAAGGTGGCTGATTGAGAGGTTTGAAAAGAATATATATACAATTTTAAATTAAAATATCTCGATTAAGATAACCAAAAATTCCGAACCCCAAACGAGACGTGCCACCTTGTATTCTATATGTTATACCCCTATTTCGAACTTAATAGAACTAGTCTCGAAGCCTAATTCGATCGCATTTGGAAGATAGCTTTTTGAATCGACTATTTTTAAATTAATTTCCTTTAAATTTATCCTGCGCGTTTTCAGCTCGCACGGTCAAATAGTAAATCCCATCACTACGAAATTTTAAATCCTATAATAATATCATATTACAGATCCAATGGAACTGGTTTCGTGGAAATCCGAGACCGTGCCCCGGATTGCTATTTTAACGCGTAAGCGTGCGATTTTCAAAATCGACGAAATCGCTTGAAATTCAAATTTTAAAAACTTACTAACTCAATTCTAATTCAAATAGAATTTATATTCGCTTTAGAAACCATTTCGATTCATATTTAAATCAAAAATTCAATCATTCACACAATTTCAATATTAAATTTCACTATGTCCGATTTTCAATAAATCGCTATATTTGAAATTTGAATCTATCTCACCAATTCAACTACAATTCTCCATATTCAAATTCAATTAACATTTCAAATTTAACATTCAAAATAAATTAAATATTCAAAATCAAACGGCTAACATTTCAGGTCGTTACACAAACCCATTCCTTTGATTTGTTTACTCAGAGCTAATTGAGCTAATCCCTTCATGAATATATTTGCTATATTGTCTTTATTTTATACTCTATCAACCAACACCTCTCTATTGCTGATAAAATGTCTTATCAAATGGAACTTTTGGAGTACCTGTCTTGACTTCTTGTGAGCCCTAGGTTTTTTTTCACGATTTGCATCGCCGTATTGTTATCTTAAAACAATTTCATGGGATTCTCAACATTTGGAATCACCCCTAAATCTGTCAAAAATATGTGCATCCAGACCACTTCTTTAGCTGCTTGGTTCAAGATGATGTACTTAGCCTCCATCATTGAATCGGCTATAATATCTTGTTTAGAACTTTTCCAACTGTTTACTACAACATTCAATGTGAATATGTAACCTAACACCGATTTATTGTCATCAATATCACTCTAAAAGCTTGAATCATTGTACCCCTTCACAAGGAATCTTCATTCCCGAACATTAGAATAAATCTTTAGTATTTCGCTAATATGTAATAATACATTATACACTATTTCAATGCTTTTCTCCAGGAATTGACTAATATCATCTTATGCTTCCTAATGCAAAAGCCACATCCGGTCTTGTATATAACATGGCATATATTATGGATTTGATTGAAGATGAATATGGAATCCTCTTCATATGCTTTTTCTCCTCAATGGTAAAAGGAGCATCCTTCTTTAAAAGGACAATTCCTTGCTACGTTGGAATATTTTGGCGTTTAGGATTGTTTATGCGGACAATCCTAACAACCTTTTGGATCTTTCTCTATAGATCATAATACCTAGGATATTTTCACCCAAAACCTTCATGAAAAATTTCTTGGACAACATGGCTTTTACTGATTGCAACAATGGTACATCATTGGTAATCAAGAGTAAATCATCGACATGTAGAATGATAATACTATAACACTTTCTTGTTCTTTCTGACATACGCATGCTTTCTCTGTGTTTTGATAAAAGCCAAACTGTTTGATCACTTTACTAAAACACTTGTCCCAAATCCTTGAATCACTTTTTAAAGCCATTTATTGTCTTAATAAGTTAAATGCCTTTCTTATGCTCTCACCGTCTCACTGACACTAAAACCCTCGCACTGATACACACATACATACGCATATATGGTTTTCACTTAATTATCATTTAGAAAGGTCAATTTTTACGTCCATTTTCCATATTTCGCAGTCGTAGAAGGCGAAAACGACAAGTAACATCCAAATGGACTTTAGCATGGCTACAGAAGGAAATGTTTATGAAGGAATCCAGTCCATTTCGTAGTGATGGAAATGGGTAAATTTCAAAGAAGAAAAAATTATTTGGATCATAGTGGGTCTATGAAGTACAGATTTTACTAGATCCAATCAAGTTGTTATAGGAAGATCAATTTTATTAATATTTTCTTGTTCTTAATTAATTAAATTTATGTTAATTAAGTGTGAAATTTGAAAAGCTATGAATACATCAAATATATTCATATTTCAAAAGGTATGACAAACATGTGAAACATTAAGCGAGTATAATTTTTTGGTGTTTAAGGATGAGAACAAATATGAAACTAAATCTAAACGTAATCACATCAAGATCTAAAAGGAAAGAGATAAAAATGGCATCATTGATTGATTCCGCCTTTCCTCTTTTACAAATATTTAATTGGTTCTACATCTATTTAATTTTCAATCAACCCGATCCTCCTTTTTTCCTATGCATAGCTAGCCAAGCATTTCTTCTTGCATGGAATTTTTTTTCAATTAGCCCGTTAAGTAATTAATTATGTTTAAAGCCTGTTTAAACACATACTGATGTCGTATATTAATATGTGCATATATGACTTTAAAATATACATTTAAACAATGACTAACAACAACAATTACTTGTAACATTTTATAAACCAATTATATCGTGCAGTTTTCGAAGAATTCACAAATGTGGTTGTGAGACTCAGAGGTGGGAATTCAGCTAGTGATTAATATCGAACAATTCAAATATTAACATTCACACGTACCATAGCCAGTGGTGAGACAGTTTGGATGAATTCATCCATCGCTTGCAGATTTTTTTGATATAATCCAATTTCACATTTTCTTAAGTGTACCTTTTAGTAGCAATAATATTTGCACATTCTCTTCATTAAATTTGTATAACTTTAGGACATACGAAATTTGGTATTGGTCAAAATTCCACTATCATCCACATTCAACTTGATTATTTAGAAAACAAACTCTTTGGTTTAGTAATAACATTTATTATCAATCGTAATACTCTAACAAGATATTTTGACTTACAGTTGACCATGATACTAACCTCATACAAATGAGGAGATGAATTCTCTATTAGATAGTGCTTCACTTACAATGCTTCAACTCAAATCCAACATAGTCGCTTGATGGATCATCATGCTATGATTTAACTGTAATCAAAGTGGAGTTTTCAAATGAAGTTCCATAGTATTCTCAAGTCAAGGAACTGTGTAACATCGTCACATTGAGATCTCTTGTTTGACCAAGTTTTTATCAACCTATAGGAAACTTCCGACCAAGTCATTCTATAGTTATTCAATAACTATAAGTACGTAACCCATTGGTGCCGCCAACAACCATGAGCAGTACACTACCCACTATTTGGAGAGCATTATGCATTCTAGTCCCAATGGATGAATCAGATATCCTTTTCTCAAAACTTCTTAACTAGGAATATTTAAAACAAAATATCATTTTATTATGTGATAATTACCCACAATTGCAACTACTATCACATAACATTTTATTTATGGATTTCCTTATTATACACTTTAAATTAATTACTTAATTAGTTATATCACAATATGACAGAGTATACAAAAAAACAAAAACCATTACTATGAACAAGATTGACTACAGAGTTAAATATATGAAGCAAGTTCCATAATCACCCTAAGGGGCATACCACTAACCTTTCAATCTCTGACTTGCACTTGGGTTTAATTATGGAATTTTAAGCCAATTCCTCGTATCATTTCAAAACTAATCGAACTTGTCCCTAGGTGAACGAACCTGCTATATTGTTTTACTATCTAGTATGTAACGAACATCTCTCCATAGTTGATAACCTGCCTTTATCATGTGGAATATCCAGAGCATTCAGGAAGCCCTAGGTTCTTATGCGATCTGTATCGCGACATTGTTTTCAAAAAAAGTCAAGGGATTCTCAGCATTTGAAATCACCCCTAGCTTAGTCATAAATTTGTGCATTTGATTATACTATTTTTATTGCATTTCTATTCAAGGTGGTGTACTTGGCCTATGGTTAAATCAGCCACCAATGCTTGTTTGTAAGATTTGCAATTGAAAACTCATTAAATATGAATTTGGATTGACATACTATATTCAATATCACATATGAAGGTTGAGTTTGAACACTCCTTCATAAGGAGTTGGTTGTATTCTATGTTGTTTCCATAGACAATTCTCCGGTCTTTCATAAATACACAAGAATGCACTTAACTACCATTTTGCGATCTTAATTTGGATTTGATACCATCTTGATATACTAATCGCATAAGCAAATTGCAATAGTATATAGCATAACATATATGATAATCCTATTACTGATGCATAAGGAACTCATCTTATATGCTCCATATTAAACATTTTAATATGGTGACTATGTATATTGTTTGGGACAATCACAACATCATTTCTTAGAGTTTTAGAGATATTTTAGTACATTTTAATATTATTTCTTATAGACGCATGCTTCCTTATCATTTTGACTGGTAATCAAACTATTTGAGTTCTCTATCAAAATATTTTCTCAATTCCGATGCTCATCGAATGATACTATCGTATCGGTTCTTGGATCCTATCCAACACTTACAGGCTCAGTTATTGCCTTGACTGATGTTGTGACTTTTTGGTTATTATGTGTAAACAGTCTATTCTAAATTATTATTCAAAATTTTTGTTCCAACCAAGACGTGCCGAAATTCAAAGTTATATCAATGATAATTTTGCGAGTAAAATCTAAATTAACGTCGTAAGTTGACTAACGAATATGTTACACTAATTTCAACAGTTGAAATTTACGAGGTTGTTCCCCATTAATGTTGCTTACTATATTCCAACTGCATCGGTCTTCCTTTTGAAGACGCACTTGCGACAAATGGATCATATTCCTTCGGGTATAACTATCAAAATCATGTTTTGATAATATATCCAGAATCCATTTTGAATTTAAAGCATCTTACCAGATGATATAATCTATACCCTTCATGGCTTATTGACAACCGAGAAATTTTTTATTACTAATATATCTTTTTTACGACATTAATAAGAAACTCATAGTTTCTTCTTAATGTATGAGAGTTTGCCAGACATTCTAATGAGTTATGTCTATTTTAGGCTTGGTTAATTTATTTTCAACTTGTATAATCAGTTTCCATGCTATAGTTTTTGTAATATATCCAATATTTACATAAAACCGATTCAATTTTGACTCTACAAAACTTATGTTCATAACATAAATTAGTCAACCATAACTGATCGGTTCCAAATTCCTTTGTGGTGGTTCATACAGGACCCCTTACGGTCTAATTTTTCATGAAGCCTCTCGACTCACACAACCTGTCTACTCTTTGACCTAGGATATGCGGGGGCTTCATGGTAATTCGTATCTTATATGATTTCATAAACAATACTTTAGATGAAATAAATTTAACATATATTTGTACTCTTAAGTACTTATCCTTATAGAAAAAAGTTAATTCAACATCACATATCATCAATTGTACTTTGTCTAGCAAAGTTCGATTGCTGCTTATTGATACAATGTTATGTATCATAAGGAGGAGAGACTTTAAGATTGAATTTTATTTGTTTTTAGATACTTTTGGAACTCCTTCCAATATACTCACTTATTTGATTGATCAAAATGTATTATTTCCTATGCATATTATGTTTTCTACTTTCGTTATAAGTTCTACGAACTTATCAAAGATATGCTACTTGTGTATCAAACACACATATTCATATCCGTGACAATTCATCGATAAACTTAGTGAAGTAAGTGGATCTATTTTGGTATCAATAAACGTCGGCTTGGGTACATCTATACGCATCAATCTGAAAAGTTCGGCAACTTTTTCATTACTCCCAGCATAATGCATAGTAGAAGAAGAGAACATGGACTGAATGGGTGCTTTTCCCTTAATCACCATAGCTACAATTCACCAGTTTCATTTGATTCATAATCACACGATCAAAGAATTACTTCTCAAAGATGTGGCCTAGTCTATAATTCCAAAATAATTATCAAAGTTTTAGACGCTTCTATACTTTCTACAATTAAAGCATCACTAGTATTATGAAAAAAATACCATTATAGATTTATTTATAACGAGTATTGATAACATTCATAACAAAACAAAACTATAAATATTTCCAGTCAATAACAAAAAACAGTTATTAATTCATAAATAATATTTGGTATATATACATGAAAACAATCTTTCATATATATATATATATATGCATCCGTTAATAAGTGTTAAATGGTATGCTCCCACTATTCCCGATATTACTATAATAGCGTAAGAAACACGAATCTCCATCATAAGAGATATTTCTTTCATCCACTATAACTTTTTTATAGTCGAGAGTTTTAAATTAAATATCCTAAACTTATGGAAATATCTTTTATAGAAAAAATTTCTATAATAAAATACATTTGGAATGGAAACCACATTTCTCATTGCATATTAAGTATATTACTAAATTTTATACAATTCTCGCATCCGGTGTCCAGAGGTGACGATCGACTTTTGTCATCCCAACTATGCATATTTCCCATCTACTCTTGAACATTCGCTTTCTTTCCAAATGGTCAAACCATTTAAAAGATATTTTATCATAAGACTGCATCAACTTCTTTACGAAAGTGATTTAGGACATCCTTAACATTTAAGGACATCGAAGAGGTTGCACTTCAATAAAGTGATCGAAACTGACATTTCAGTCGAATTCCTAGGTTTGTCTTTGATCCTTGGTCTTTTTTTGTTTTCAACACGACAAGATTCTAATTGCATTCAATTGCATCGAACACATGATCTGCACTATGGTTTATTTGCACAATTACGAATGATACAATTTCATTGAGATTTCACGTACTACGAATCACGATTGATCACCATACAACTTCTGTATGTGGCTAATATGGATCATAATCCATAATCTTTATTACTTTAGAGTTCAAAACTCATTGAAGACAATACACGGTCTCGGGAAAATAAATATTGAAGTGATAAGGTACGGATGTATTTAGTAGTTATATCATTTGGTTCTTATATCGGTCTTGAAGTGACGACATGCCAAATAATTTATTTGTAAGTAGATCTTATATTTCTTTGTCAATTCTTATTCGTATCATTAGTGTATTTCAATTGATAAACAATTTTATTAATTTAGTTGCACAAATTTATCAATGTTGATAATTGAATTTGTATGGCATGCGTCCTTACAATGGTAGAAAGGTTAAAATTCGACATTTCATTTTTCTAATGAGGCTCCCACTAGATTTTTATATTCCTCAAAACCCTCATAGAATCATAGAAACCTTTCGATTCCTCTAATGATTATTAGGAATCACTTGCCTTGGGATTCCGACCTTGAGTTTGCACAACAAATCGTAAGTCCACAAGCGATAGCTAACTCTTTATCGGTTGTATCACATAAAACTCCCAACGATAGGTCTTGTCCTAACCTTGACCTTGATTTTGCTCAAAAATAGAAACGAATATCCACTCGCACCTATCTTTTCACGATGTCCTAAGTATAATGCCCATACCTTGAGATTGTTCAACAAATACATGCATGCATTTTACCTCGTCTAGGCAGTATATTAATAGTACTGCACATAACATCCCTGGCTTAAGTTTGCTCAACAACTAGTGATATGAAAGCAATCTATCAATATATAAATAATAAAGGACAACTTTATATATCTAAGATTCATAATTTTTAATATATATATCAGAGTGATATCGATTTAAGGAGTAATGTATTTTTTATGAAATATACATCAGATTCAAGTGGTAAACACCTCTGATAATGTACCATACTTATGTATTTACTCCAAAAGTTTATTTTGAGTTTATTCAAGTTCCACTTTTCATTATATTTATACATATACAATTATATAAGTTTAATTTATTTATAACTGTTATAATTTAATTAACTTATATACTAAATACATGTATCTTTTTTAGTTAAATCATATTTAGTTAATTTTAATTCTTACTATATTTAATTAATTATCAATTTTCTCTAATTAACCGATTTAATTAAATTTTATTAAAATATCAAAAAATTTATATTAATCTTAAACTTTTGAAGATAAATAACCCACTATAAGATTTATAGTATACATACCAATATATGCATATATATATATATATATCAATTAACTAAATTTTAATTAATTAATTTATTTTATAAATGATTTTGTTTAATTAAATTTTTTAATTAAATCAAAAATTTAATATTATTCATCTTAAAAAAATTTAAGATAAATATATGGCTATAACAATTGTAGTCACATACGTATATCACTATTTATTTGTATGTTTATATTAATTAGCATTTAACTAATTTATTTATCAAACAAATTGTTCATTTAATTAAAACAGCTTTAATTAAATATTTTTAATAAACTCAAATTTTTTATTTATAAATTACCTTAAACAATTTAAGGAAAATATATGCACATATATCATTATATATATTGATATTAATTTATTAAACTTTAATTATTTATTTATTTAATTAACCTAATTAATTAAGTATTAAATAAGAAAATATTAAATTTATTTTCAAAACCATTTAAACATATTTTATAACTTCTATAAAATTTATTTTATATTTTACACTTAACTTTTAAATTTATTTTATATTTTAAACTTTCAAATAGAATTTTGGAAATCAGCCCAAGGCCCAAATAGCTCCAAGCCAACCTTTTGCACTTACTTCACCCATTGGATTTGACCAGTAGCTAAGGAGGGGAGAGTACTTTATTGTTCAACCCCAAGCTTAAACTCTACTATTCTCAACACTATCAGATAAGTAATTTTTATTAGTTACCCTCAATGTTGACTAATTAGACTGCATAGACCATTTGGGCTTTGATATAATTGAATAGCTTGGTCTGCTTCATAGCGGGTGAAATTGGTAGATTTCAAAAAATATCTATTTGGATCATAGTGGACCTATTAATTATAATGGTTTCACTGGATCCAAATGTAGTTAAGAAAATAATATTTTATTAACATTGTCTTATTCTTAATTAAATAAATCTATGTTAATTATGTGTGAAATTTTAAAAGGTATGAATACATCAAATATATTCATATTCTAAATGTGTGATAAACATGTTAAACATATAGTGATGAGTGTAATTATTTGATGACAGTTTGGCTGAATTTATCGCTTATAGATCTTTTCGGTAAAATTCAAATTTAACGTTTTCTTAAGCGATGCTTTTCGGTAACAATAATATATACACATTCTTTTGGAAAAACTATATCACTATAGGATATATGGAAATTCATATTGGTCAAAATTCCAATATCATCCACATTCAGCTTAGTTAGTCTAAAAATAAACCCATTAGTCCAATAATTACATTATTATTAACTGTACTACTATGGCTAAAGATTTGAATTTGAATTGACTACAGTTGACTACGATACTAACCTCATACAACCGAGAAGCCGAATTCTACATTGAATGGTACTTCACTTCCAACTCTTCAACTCAAACCCAACTATAGTCGCTCGATGGATCACCATGCCATGATTTAACTGTATCAAAGTGGAGTTTTCACACTGAAGTTCTATGGTATTCTCAAATTGAGGGAACTATGTAACGACTTCAAATTGAGATTCCCTATTTGATCTAAGTTTTATCAACCACCAGGAAACTCTTGGACGATTCATTACATAGTTATCCAATAACTACAAGTACGTAATCTCTTTGTGCCCCTAACAACCATAAGTAATACACTGCATAACATTTGGAGAGCTTTACGTACTCTGGTTTCAATGGATGAATCGATATCATTTTCTCGAAACATCTTGACCAGGAATATTTAAAATAAAATGTCATTTTATTTTATGATTAATTACTCACACTTGCAACTACTTGCAACTATAATCACTTAACATTTTGTTTAAGGATTTTTTATTATATACATAAAATTAATTAGTTTATTAATTATATCATAATATAATAAAGTACATAGAAGATCACAAACCCTATTATTATGAATAAGATTGATCACAAAGTTAGATATATGTAACAAATTACATAATTGCCCCTAGAGCACACCACTAACCTTTCAGTTTCATCATAGTCAACACCTTGAACTTGACAAAAATATTTCATGACTAGCCTGCTTTGTAGATCTCTAACTCTCCATCTGCATTTAATTTCTTCTTAAAGATCATGTGCAGCCAATGGGTCTTACCCATCGGGTACATCATACAAAGTCTACACTTTTTTGTGTTCGTGGAATCCACCTTGGATTTCATAGCATCAAGCCATAAGGTAGTGCTCTCCAGTGCTTGTTGGAATATAAGGGGAGTGTCATCTTCTAGGACACAATCCCCATTCTGGTCGTCCACGAGAAATCCATAATGTACCTTTGGTGCACGAGATTCCCTATCAGACCTTCTAATAAGCTGCATTTATCGCATGTATGTGAATTTGATTCTTCCTTATGTTCAAACTATGTGCTGGTTTCTCGGATCTCATTAAGTCTATAACTTCGTTGTTAATTTCCTTTAACAGACATTCCATTTCCAAAATGATAGAATGCAAAAAACAATGACTTTTTACTCCTCCATGTTGTAGAAAATATATCCTAAAGAATCCTTAGGATGTCCTGCAAACTTGCATACACGGTATTGATGCTGCCTCAAGGTTATTGGGCCCAATATTTTTAACGTAGGTAGGAAAATCCCGTACCTTCAAATACTTAGGGTGAGGTCTCTTTCCACACCACATCACATATGGTGTCTTAGGCACAAAATTATATGGCATCAAATTCAGTATACACACTATGGATTCTAATGCACATACTAAGTAGGACAGAGTTAACTCAGTCCCTCTCATCATAGATTGAACCTATGTATTCAATTGCTTTCCTTCAAAAACTATTATGTTGCGGAGTATATGATGGAGCGACCTGAGAGATAATTCCACTATCTTTTAGGTACTATTGGAGTTCAAGTTCAACGTACTCACTTCCTCGATCATATCGAAGTATTTTAATTTTATGGTTAGTCTAGTATTCTACTTCATTTTTACACTTTATAAATTTCTTATAGACATCAGATTTATTTTTCATAAGGTATATGTATCCTAGTCTAGAAAATCATCAATAAATGTTACAAAATATATGGAACTATCTTTTGTCACCACAGGATTGCCACATATATTAGTATTCACGGGTCCTAAGAGTTCATTAACTCTTTTGTTGCTTGCACTGAAAGGGTGGTTTTTTCTTTGAGACGAGACTCACAAGTGTTAAATGATTCATAATCAAAAGAGAGGAGAAAACCCTCATTTCTCAACTTGTGCAGTCTCTTTCCACTAATATAACCTAGCTATAACGCCATAAATAACTATAATAGCAAAAGAATTATTGACAACAAATATATGTTTAAAATTATGAACATAAATCCCATTATCCAAAACATAAGGAAAAATATCATATTTCCATTAAACATAATGTTCATAACATCATTATTACAATGAAAACTATATCCGATCTTAGCTAATCTGGACATAGATATTATTTCGCAAATAAACTTTTGTACATAATAACAATTATTCAAAATAATAACATATCCACTAGGCATGCATAAATGAAAATCTCCAACTATAGTTGCATCCACCATAGAACCATCAACAACTTAAAGGCTCATTTTTCCCTTTGCTAAGGGTGCCTTCTCCTAAATCCCTATAACAAATTACATAATTTGAGTTCTAGTTCATGTATCTAGTATTTAAGATTTTTTACTGACAGTAAATCAATTTTAAATCATAAACATGCCTTTAGGAGTTGAGGAATCCAATTCCTTCTTCTCTCTTATAAACTTTAGATATTTCATGCAGTTTCTCTTCTAATGCCCCTTCTTATGACAATGTTGACATTCACCCTTATCACTGGAGGCACCACTCTTACTACCATGCTTTCTTTTATCCAAACCTTTAGAAGATAACACTTTACCTTTCATAGAGAGCACTATACGTTGATCTTTAAACGAGCCTTCAGAAATCCTCAACATATTAAGGAGCTCAACAAGGCTCACTTTCATCTTGTTCATATTGAAATTCAATATGAATGGCTCAAACTGAAGTGTTAGTGAGCCTAGAATCCAATTTACTTGCAGTTCTTCTTGGATCTTAGGGCCAAGCTCAGAAAGTGACATAGCCTTGCACACTAATGCCCTTACTCATCCTTGTGTTGAACAATTTTTAGCTATCTCATAATTGCAGAATAAGACCGCTCCCCAAATAATGAATTGAGGCTTTCGAAGACTTCATGGTCAGTCATATGCTCGTGTTGTCTTTATAATAATTTATCTAAAGTATATAGAGCATAAGATTAGGCTATGTCATAACCAGCTATCCTGGGTTTATAAAATTTAACCGTTTCGAGATTTGCATCCTCGGTAGGATTGGTTTTTAAAGGTGAGATTATGACCAACCATAATTTTTCATAAGTTATTGCTAATTTAATTGACCTTAACTAGTCGGCATAATTGGGATCAGTGAGTGTTGAATTCAGAGAATAACTTTAGGTTGGTCATTTTGTGCAAATTTAGTTATAAGTGGATTAGTATAGTTTTATATAACATATACTCTTACAATATTAGAAAGGTTAAATGTTATCATTTCATTTTTCCAATAAGGCTCCCACTAAATTTTTATATTTCTCCAAACCCTAAGAGAAATATAGAAACCTTTTGATTTCTCTAGTAAGTGTTAGGATCCACTTGCCTTGCGATTCTTGCCTTGAGTTTACTCAACAAGCCATATCCTTCCCCATCAACTGGTGGATAACTTTTTAACTGCTAACCGTGGTCTTTTCCCTAATCTCAATCTTGACCTTGAGTTTACTCAAAAAGACAAGAGAGGTTAGTCACTCTGACCTGTCATTTCTCGTAGGCCTAAGTATAGATGCTCATACCATGAGTTTGCTTAACAATATAAGCATTTATCTTACCTTTCTAAAAATACACTAAATAGTACTACATATACTAGCCTCGGTTGAGTTTGCTCAATAACTAGTGCGTATGTAAGTAATCTATCTAATATATAAATAACAGAGGGCAACTTTATTAAAAAATTCATAATCTTTAATAATTTAGAGTGATATCGATTCAAGGAATAATGTATTCCTTATGAATACAAGTGTTAAACACATCTGATATCATAGTTTACGTACCATGTATATGTATTTATTCCAAAAATCCATCTTGCGTTTATTTCAATTCCACTTATATTTTATTAATATATACATATATATAAGTTTAATTTATTTATACTTTTATAATTTGATTAAATAATCTAACATATATGTACCTTATTATTTAGAACAATTTTAATTAATTTTAATTCTAAATTTAATTAACTAATTTAATTAAAATTTTATTTAGAACTCTGAAAATTTTATCTAAAAAATTTATGAAAAATATTTAACCGTAACTTATATAGTTATACATACATACATACATACATATATATATAAACTATTAATCAATTAATTATTTGGTTATACATTTTAATTTAATATTTAATAAATTTCAAATTTTAGTTTAGTTTAATTTCTTAGAACAATTTTATGAAAATTCAAAATATTAGTTATAACAATTATAAAATCCTTTATTTTAAACTTAATTTTAAAAATTTAAAATATATTAATAATTATTCAAATATGCTTATTTAAATTAGCCCAAGGTCAAAAATAAATTTGGGCCTCACACTTTGGGCCAACGTTGAAAACTTCCACTATCTATTAGTCTAGTCCAGGAGTTAGAGAGGGGAGGGTACTTATTTCTCCGATCCCAAGCCTTGAACACTCCTATTCTAGACACGCGTTGGGCTCCGATACCATTGTTGGATTAGGCTCGTTTGGTAGTGAATTAAATGTGGTAAATTTCAAAAAAAATCCTAAGTGGATCTTAATGGGACTATGTAAATAAATAGTTAGCACCCGATATAGTCTACATTTTAAAATAATATTTTATTTTAATCAGTATGTTTTATTGTATACATTTTGGTAAATATTATAAATGTGACACAAACACACACACACACACAGATATATATATATATATATATTTATAATATGACAATATAAAATAACTACGATATAACACATGTGTAAAATATATATATATATATATACACATTGATAAATATTAGGATTTATATCTATTATGTGTGTGTGTGTATAATATACTTACATATGTATATGACAATTTATATACATATTAAGGGGAAATAAACATACCTAAGTATATATATATATATGTTGAATATATAAAGATACGTGTATATGGTTTTGTATACACGTATTCTTAATACTATATATATAATATTGCGATATTCAAATAATTTTTAAAATTAGATTATACATATATACAAATAAATAGTTTTGAAATCTATTATACACGTATATTTAGAATTCAAATTTGTTGTAAAACCTAGTTGATTTGATTAAGTAAAATATCAATTTAAATTTGAAATTTAAAATATCTTAAATATAAAATATTAATTAAAATGTATACATATGGAAATATTAATATATATGAAGGTTAAGGCATGACCTATGAATAAATTAATAGAATGTAGGTTACCTTTGAAGATCTTGCCGCTTGTTACACGTTGAACTATTTCTATCTCCTCGGATTCTGAGTCCACCACTCAAACTTACTAGGAAACGAGTCGAACCACCAATGAAATGCTTTGATTTCGAGCAAATGAAACCAAAGGGTCGGTTGTAATGGGATAGGCGGTTAGGGATTCCAAAAGTAAGGTCAAAAATACATTAGTATGCGTATTTATAGAGAGAACCAAGGAGAAAATAGTTAGCTCCTTTTACCTAGACTTTAACGACTCATCTAAACCAATTCAAAGTCCCCCTTCAATATATGGATGGCCCCCGTAAGTGACACAAGTGCCACAAATTTTCGACCCATTTAGTAAATATTTAAATATATTTGAAACTTGTGTATATATATATATCTATGTCAAATATCGATATTGCAAATATAACATTTATATATACACTCAAATAATTTCTAATGGCATACAAAAATTTCTAAAAGCTACCCCAATTACTAAAACCATCCCAAACATTTAATACATTTATAATTAATATTTCCTAAATACCAATTAACTTAATCAATTTATACCACTTTATAAACTAATTAAATCAGGTGGTATTTCAAAGATTTTAGGTATATAGTTGTGTGACTCACAAGTGTGAATTCAGCCAGCGACTAATATACAACATTTCGAATATTAAAGTTCACACATCACCTTAGCTGATGATGTGAAAGTTTTATTGAATTCATTGCATATAGATCTTTTCGATAAAATCATATTCTAGATTAACTTAATTTGTACCATTAACTAACGATATAATGTACACACGTTCTTTTTGTTAATACTATATCACTTTAAGATATCTGGAATTTGGTACCAGTCAAAACTCCAACAATATTCATATACAACTATTTATTCCATTTACAAAGTCCTTTGTTCAATAATAACATTTGTTGTTAACCGATTTACACTGGAGAAAGATTTTAACTTTGAGTTGATCATCGTTGATCGTAATACTAACCTCATAAACCGAGGAGACAAATTCTCCATTGAATAGAGTTTCACTTCCCATGCCTCAACTTAGACCCAACTATAATGGTTCGATGGTCGTCATTCAATGATTCAACTATAATCAAAGTGGAGTATTCACGTCAAAGTTCCATAGTATCCTCAAGTCGAGGAAACCGTGTAACATTATTACTCTAAGATTTCGTGCTTGACCTAGTTGTTATTAACAAATAGGAAACTCTCGGTCGAATCATTCTACAGTCATCTAATAACTGTAAGTACATAACACCTTAGTTTACCCTACGACCATGAGTAATACACTGTCCAACATTTATAGACCGCTACATACTCTAGTCTAAATGGATGCATCGATAAGCTTTCTCAAAACATCTTTACCAGGAATATTTAAAAAAAAAATTTAAGGTATGATTAATTATTCACAGTTGCAACTGTTTGCAACTAAAATCATATAACATTTTATTTAAGTTTTCTTATTTATATATTGTTTAAATTAATTAATTAATTATATCACAATATAATATAGTACATAAAAGAAATCAAACACTAGAAATAACTTTTGTTATGAACAAGATCGTTTACAGAGTTAGTTATATAACACATTTACATAATTGCTCCTAGGGCATACCACTAACTCTCTCACATAGGGTGGTCGGAATCTTGATTGGAGTTTGTAAAAGATGTTAGTATTCTTCTTGTGTGTGGGAGGTCTATTGGTTCTACGTTGGGTTGGGTTCTTCAGATACCTTATTGATAGATAGTGACCTTATCGGAGCTCGTTGGCAAAGTGCAATAAGCGAGGGATTTGCTAGAGCTTATTAGGGAAGTAGTCATGCTCTTTCATCTTGGATGTGATGGAGTTTTGAAGAAGGTTTAGACTGGGAAATATATTGTACTATAGTGGAGTGTTGAATATATGACACAATATATATGGGTTAAGATAAATTTGTCATGATCACAACGACTTAGATGGATCATTGTCTGGAGTAGCGACTTGGAAGATGCGAAGTTTTAAAGTTAGCACATTGGTGAGTAACCAATCTAATGGTCGACAAATATTGGAGAAGCCGGTGTGCTAAATTGATTCAAGAACCCTTGGCAATTAACCATTAGGCCCCCAACAGTTGAATTTTGAGGCTTTGAGCAATATTTAGAAGCGTATTTTGGTCCAAGTTCTCCATTTTTTCACATCTCAATCTTTGAATCTTCTAAAGCTTATTCTGAATGTTTGTGAATGATTTAAGACCCTATAAATATATCCATTCATATAATGTTTCGGTTGTTGAATTCATTCTTTATATAGCATTAGCAATCAATTTATTTGTAAACTCTCTCTAAAATATTAATAAAATTCTACTCCCTCTAAATGGTTGTACATTATCACATCAATAATGGAAACACTATAAATTTGTGATCCATTTTATTTCTCATTGATTGTTTATTTGGATTGCCTGCAATTTGATTGTGAATTGTTTGAAATTGAGTTTTTATTGTTTTTGCCTTTTTTGTTCGTATCACACTTGCTTATGTTGAAAATGAACCAAACACATTAAAACAGTGATATAGTAGAGCCTAGGACCCTGAGTATGGTCTTAGAACTATTTCTAGGAGGTGGGGTCTTTTTTGCCAAAATTATCAAATTTGTTGTTGTAATATTTAGATCACAAGTCACAAGCAGATTACATAAGAAGCATGAAATGAGTGCTAAAAAATAAATCACACATTATTTTTATACTGATTTTTAGACCTACGTCTGTTACTCAATTATTTTGTAAGTAAGAAGACATATTAATTAAATTATCTCAGCCTGGCCCTGTTTGGTCCAGGCCAACTAGGTCCAAGTTAGCTTACAAGCCAGCCATAGATGGGGGCACGTCCACTAGGTTTTCTTGTGTGTGATGATAGCTCGAATTCATCCTAGGCCTGCATTGGCTCCTCTACTAAATTGCATGTTAAAGCCTTATACCCGCGAAGCCTTCCGGTGTAGCCACCCCGGCAACCAGTTCGCCCGTCAAAACAAGGCGCAAGCTTGGCTCGGCCATCTCCCACTAGCCGTCCGACTCCCTCTCTTCTGCCCGCTTAAAACCCGACAATAAGCCAGCCCATTCGCTTAAGCATCTCTCCCTCAACTACCCGATTGGCATAGTTTGAGACTGTCTCGAGGGTGGCCAGTCATCGATCCAGCTTCGATACCACCACTAGCGAACCTACACTCATTTTCGTTTTACCCGGTTCGGATCCTCAGCTTTCACCAGATCCCCATCGTCCTTCTGGTCTTAGAAGACCAGCTCGACCCATCCTATCGCCTAGGCATACGGGAGCAAAGCAACAATAGGTATAGTTCGACGTACCTACTTCTGATAAGAAGTGTGTCCCATTTCATACAAGCATACTACAAGTACAGGCCCATTTAATGCAAAGCATGGTGGAACATGCTCTCGGTACAGTTCTGTTGGCTTACATCTCAACCGCCCATTCCTTTCTTTTGCCAACAGTCTCTCATCAAATCCATTCAACTAGATCAATGGTCAGGCGCGCTTCATGCCTGTTTTGCGGCATGATCTTAGTTGTTCAGGTATCAGTTCAGCTGCTAAAAGAAACCCATGCACGGCCACTTCCAAGGTATTGGTGGGGCCCCTAATGGACGAGACCTAGTTGAGTGTGCCCCTTATAGAGGGACCCAGTGGGTTGGTCCTCGTGGAGGGGAGCCCAAGTTGGTTGGAACTCATGAGCTACCATTCAAGTTCTAAGAGATCGACAACTCCTAAAGTTTAGCAGCATCTTTAGCTTTAGGACATGATCTGTTCTTATTATTCTCTTGTAATCCCTTGTAATTGTAAGAGAGCCATATAGTAAGAGAACGTCACAGTGGATGTAGGTAGCTTGGCGAACCACTTCATATCCAGTGTCATTGAACTTTGAATGCTCTTTTCACTTTATTTTTCCAAGCCTAATGATTAGCAAGCAACCTTTGCTCTTCATAATGCACTATCATAACTCCGAGATTGATGAAAAATAGAGTCAACGTTTTAGTGCTAGAGGGAGGGTAACCTTCGATCTTGTGGTTAGCAGTTTCCTTTGCAAGCTCTTTCCCTGCTTGGTACCTTGCATATAACATCGACAGTGGCAACAGTGGTTTACGCTCCACCGTCTCCTCTAGTTACCAAGAAAATTCCTCGTCTGTCTCAGTTTGACTTTGTGTACTGCACAGTTGCTCTGTACACCAGCCCATCTCCTTACATTGCTACAACTATTAAGCAAATTATCACAATCATGTGTGCCCCCACTCTAAGGGTCGCACTCTTTCGGTCAGACATCTGCCACAAGATTTAGACTGTCCTGGTCAACCCACTTCATGGAAAAATTTGGTGGAAGGGTAACTCCCCTATGAAGACTTGGCCGCCCGCCGAACACCCACGCGTAGATGTAACAACCCATACCTCTCAACATACCTATCCAAAGCCTAATGTGACTTTCGAACATGAGTCATGCCGAGAAATATGAGCCATTAGGACTTTAAAACATTACAGAGCATAATTACGAGGGTGAGTTCTAAGACATTCTATACTTTCATATCTCATAGCAAAAGGAATTAAAATATAAGTACATAAAATAGGCATTTTAGAAAAATAGTCTCCAAAATACTTTATTTACATATACACTATTTTCCAAAGTAAAACAGAAGTTTAATACAATAAGTAACTACAAGATGAACAATAAATGATATGAGAACTCCAACGCGAAGCTCATTTTTCTACGTACTATGCCCAATCAACCGCTAATCTGTCATCCTTTGGTGGGGAAAAATGAAAGGGGTGGATCGGATAAAAAGACCGTTGAATGAGTACAAGTTTAATATGTGATGATCATATGCAGTTGATAAAGCTATTCTAAATGACATAGGATGTGCTACACGTGTTCGTAAATTCCTAGGGTCCATTACCTAGTGGTTCTTATCTAATACAAGGGTTGAACTACTGATCGAACCTCACACTAACGATCGGCTAACGTTCCTAGAGTTTTCCAATAAGAAAATACCGACGGCGAAATTCTCTCCCATAAACCTATAACCATCACTATGCCAGGAGAGAGGGAATCTGAAATGCAAACATGAAAAGTGACTCATCGTAAGCACCATTTTAATCTCTCGATCGTAGTGGCAAAATTCCTCCTACCGAGCGTCCATCTGTACCACGTCGCGTCAGAACCGTGCATACATGGACTCCTATTAGTACTGGGCTCCTTTTTACTCTACAACCACTTATCATGCTGCGCCATGCCTAACTGTGCTTTAGAATCCACCGTTAGCACTGGGCTCACTCACCTGGTATCTCCATCAATGTTGCGCGTCCACTACGGAACACCCCTTGAGTATTTGCAAAGTACATCGCCCTAGTCAATCCTTACTCGTATTTGGGTATTTAAATTTTACCCAAACCACGATGACCTATGGTCCTTTGATAGGGAACTGAATTTCCGACCGTCTCTAGCATGTGTGCTTAGCCCGGAATAACCTCAAACAATCAATTTACCATTTATATAATTTTTTAATTACATAATTTATATTCTTTAACTTGGGCCTTGGGCCGAGGTTCAAACTTGCAATTTACGTTGCGAACAGTCGACCGCTGGACCTAATCGATCGACCGCTAGGGTTCTAGGGTCGACAGGTCACGTACTAAAATTAGGGTTTCCTGAAATTTTAAACCGTCGATCGTTATATTGTCTAATTCAAGTCGTTAGCACTTTTTGGTGAATCTTATTACTAGATGATCGGTCCATATTTCAGTTTGCAATTCAATTTGGGTATTATTGATTTAGGGTTTACAAATTAACTGTTAAAGTGTAACGATCCTTATTTTCAACGATCGAATATTTAAATAATTGATTTAAATATTTAAACATTAATTAACGAAAGCCCAAAAATATGATTTTTCGCATACGATCGAATCAAAACTTGAGACTACTTCCGTTGAGTTCGGATTGATGTTGCAAAATAAAATGAGTACAAAGATCTCTATATTTGAAGATAGGAGGATCCGATGGCCGAAAAGATCTCAAAATGCATCAAATTAGTGTCCCGAGGCACAGTCTTAGATAGTGACAAGATTTGTACCGTTGGATCCTAAAAAGTGAGGTGATATACGTAGACAAGTTTCGTGGCAATCGAACTCGTCGTGTGATCGTACGGACTTGAAACGTACGATCATTTATTTGAGAAATTAAATAAATTGGATAAAATATTATTATAAACATTATTCAAATCATTCCCTATATAATTTCATTATCCACTTTACCATTCTATCAAAAATCCATGGCCGCTCCTCATCTTTACTTTCAAAAAATAAATTCGACCAATCCGCTCAACGATAAATTACGAAACCAGATCCGTTGAGATCGTATGGATAAGATTTTTACGATGACCATGGTGGAATTTTGATTGATGATGATTGGCGACGATGACCACTTTATGGCCGGATCTAGGGTTTGAGATGGCTGAAGCCATGGTCGACGATAGTCGAAACGGAGATCGCCGTTGGATTTCTCTTCGCAAATAGCACCTACCTGCAAAATCTCGTTGAATCCGATCATCCATATCAAATCGTATCCGTTCTTCATGCTACCAGGTCGTGTGATCTAGGAGGGACGATCGAGCTTTTTTTCAATGGGTCTGTGGCGGAGAGATTTAAAAGCAGAGTTCGTTGGCGAAGATGATGCATCGTTTCGTCGATAAACAAGAGAGAAATCGAGGTTCGAAGTTTGCAACTATAGCTTTGACGTGCATGGCGCGTACAAACATATGATTTGGGGAAGAAGGATAGAGAGGTAACTAGGTATTTGTAATTAGTGAGTTAAATTATATTATGGACAAATTTTCGAAGTAGGTTAGTTTTTGAAACAATTTCGCCAGTGGTGCTCGTTTTGAAACTAATTATCAAAGAAGGCTGGTTTCGTCCCAGTCAGCAGCCAACTCAGCAGTTTTGTAACTGCCACGAGAAAGCGCAACTATGAGTTGCGCTTTTTTATTTTTTTTCTTAGCGCAACTTTGAGTTGCGCCAGTTTTTTTTATTTTTCCCTTCTGCGCAACTCCGAGTTGCGCATACTTCAACTTTTAAGCATGCGCAACTCATAGTTGCGCCTGCTATAATATAGCGTAGGCGCAACTATGAGTTGCGCCTGCAGGTAGCTGCTGTTAAAACAGAGCCAGCAGCTACCCCTCTCTTCATAACCCCAAAAACATTTCCAAACTCCAAACCCCTTCTCATGCCCGAACCCACCACCTCCAAACCCAAATTTTAGCCAAAGTCCACCAATTTTTCACAAAATTTTCAAATTTCTTCTTCATTATTCGATTAAACCAAAGCTATAACAATCACTTCACCCACACTTACATTACCACTAATTTTTATGGATAATTGGGAGATTCCAGATGAAGTTTTGGTTCAATTTGTTGAACGGATGGAAGCTGAAAATGAATTTGTTCCTGAAACTCGGTTTGAAATAGTTCCTGAAGCTCAGTTTGAGATAGTTCCACCGGCTAATGGTGTTGTTGTTCAATCTGCTTTGGATAATCAAATCTGCTTAGGTGAAGCGAATCAAAGACCGGGGAAACAAATTAGCGGCGAAGGACGAGTGAGACAAGATAGACATCCACTTTGCCACTGTGGAGATGTTTGTGAGGTAGTTGTATGCAAGAATCAAACAAATGCTGGACGTCGGTTTTACGGATGTGCCGGTTACCTTGATCATATAACTAACCCGAAAGGTGTTGAGTGTTGTAATTTCTTCAAATGGCTAGATCGTCCGTTGACCCCTAGGGGAGTGGAGTATGCGCTAGAGATGCAAGCCGAAGTGAGACGTTTGGAAAAGAAAAAAAGCCAGCTTCGACATCAAGTAGAATATTTGCAGTCCGTAAATCCAATTTGGAAAGGGGTCTAGTAAACTGGGTAATGCAACTGTAATGTAATGGATGTGTATCAGACTTGTTCAATTGAGTTATGTATGCTTTGGTTTTAATGAATGTATTACTTGGTTCTATTTTTGCTTGGTTGTTGTAATGGATATGCAATAGATGATGTATTATTGTTTGTCTGTTATGTTTAGTTGACGATAGATGTAAAACTGCGGAAAATTCATACAAAAGCTGGGTATAAATAAAATCAAAGTAACATAACATAGCAAGTAATTTAAATGTTTGACATAGGATAGTTTTTGATAACAAAGTTGCGTACAAAATAAAAATATAAGTTATACAGTTCAAGATTGACAGAAGTAGTACAAACAAGTAAAATATTTATTGCTTCCCACACGTTCTTCTCTTATGACCCAAGTTACCGCATTGTCCACATCTATCCTATCTTCTGTCATCCATTTCGTCCATGACTCCCCTTATTCTTGTGGACCTCGGTCTTCCTGTATTCCTTAGCGTTGGCGGCGGGATTATAGTAGGGCCTTCATGTACATCCCAATATCTACTGTCGGGTACTGGATGAAAGACCGGAGAATAACCATGTCTATAACTATCTGTCGTAAACCAGGAAGAAATAAGATCATGGTAAGCTCTGTTCGCTCCTCCTCTACATCGTGCGCATGCAGCTAAAACATGGGGACATGGAAAATGGGTTAGAATAGGAATATTGCATGAACAGCTGCAGCTGCATTGGCAATATTTACTGTGTAGTTGCACGCGTTTGTGTCTGTTACTTGCCACTCCGTTAAGCTGAACCTGTTAATGCTCATAGTACGTGCTTCTGCTGAATATTTTTCCATCATTTTGTCATAATTAGTCGTTAGCGTAGATGCGTAATCCATTCCATCCGTACGTCTTCTGTAGAAGTAGCTATTAAGACGATGAAAGGTACGTGCCACTAACGCCTTTACCGATAACGATCTTGCACCTTTAAGAACTCCATTGAAACTCTCCGAAGCATTGGTAGTCATCATACAAAAACGTTCACCGTTGTCCTTGTAAAGAGCCCACTGTTCATCCTTATGTCGGAGACTTCTATCAATCCATCTGTCAGCAGCCGAACTCACATTTTTTAGTTGGTCTCTGAGTTCTTTTTATGTTAACTCATCTCTTGCTTCAGCAGAAGCATGAAATAAGTTTTGCAAAATCTTACTACCAAAACCAGCTTTTTTAAAGTTTGCTTTCAAATGGCGTAGGCAGAAGCGATGATGATGTGATCTTCTCCACTTCTCTTGCAAGGCGGTTGGAATTCCTTTCATTCTATCGGAAATGAATGTAATGCATCTTGCATTTAAAGATGGAATTAAGTGTCCCATGCATGAAAAAAACCAACCCCAAGTTTCCACCGACTCCGTCCTTACAATAGCGAATGCCAAAGGGAAAAGAGAGTTGTTTGCATCAACTCCTGTAGCTACAAGCAACGTACCTTGATATTTACCATACAGATGTGTTCCGTCAATAGAAAGAACCGGACGACAATGGTTGAAACCTGCAATGCTCGGTCTGAATGCCCAGAAACCCCCCAAAATTGTACTCCTTCTGTATGTACATGATAAACAGTACCCGGATTGCATTTCTGTATAGCACGAAGATACTGAGGCAAGTCATTGTACGAAGATTCCCAATCGCCAAATATTGTAGACACCGCTTTGCTAAGTCCTTTCCAGGCTCTCATGTAGCTTATTTGAATTTTGTAAGTGTTTGCCATAAGCTCTTGGACAGATTTTGCAGTGTAACTTGGGTTCGAACGAACATGTGGAAGGACTTTGGTGCAAATGAATTTGGTTGTTGCTTGTTTGTGGTTCGAGTTGATGATTGGATTTGAGCAAGTGTGATCACCACCGTATTTTTTATCATCCACCACCCAACATGATCTCTTTTAGACACAATAGCGTGAAGCCGCCATGGACAATTAGCATCAATATCACATATAGCAGTGAACTCTCTAGCGCGGGACTTTATGTTTTTAAATGAAACTGAACACTTTATCGACCATTCGCTTATATGTTCAATTAAAGATTCCTTCGATTTAAAAATCATACCAACTCGAGGGCCCTTCTCCACACATTCCAATCCGAACATTTCGTCGGTAAATTGACATTCTTGCACAATAGATCTTTCCATTATTGGTTACACTCGAGGGCCATTGCTTATAGAAAGTTAAATGTTAACACTAGATCTATCAAACATTATTGGAGTAGGGTTTCGAATATTTACCTCAAGTGTAGATGAACGTGCAATCTTTTGTTAACCTTCGTACAATTAAATGATTTTGAGTGGAATGTTGTGTTGCTGGTAGTAAAAATAATGGAAATGGAGGTTAGGGTTTCTGAAAGAAAATGGGTTTGTGGAGTTGTGTTTTTGTTTGGGGAGGAGTTGTGATGTTTATATGCTGCTGTTGGGCCAGGAGATAGCCCAAGTATATAGGCGCAACTCAAAGTTGCGCTCGAACGAAATTGATAGGCGCAACTCATAGTTGCGCCTAGTATATTCTTGAATGCACAACTACAAGTCGCGCCTGCAACTTTCCAGAGAGATATAAGGGCATTTCTGATAACATCATTTCCAGCTTTCCAGATTTCCATCAATTTTCGTATAACATCATTTCATTCTAATAATAACAATATCAATTTTCATATAATAACAACATAAAGGTACACCATTTCATTCAGATAAGTGAAATATTTCATACAGAACATCATATTTCATATAACAACATGTTTTAAGTCAATAGTACAACATCGCAACACCTACATACCAACAAGTTTCAAGCCATTACAACTTCAACACAAAGCAACCAAAAGACAGACCAACACAACCCTATCTTCTTATGTTTCTACGGTCGCGTAATGTCATTTGAGTTTGGGTCGGAGGCGGTTGAGATGGTCCAGCTTCAACTATTTCCTGCCCCGGCAGACTACCTTGTGAAGGACCCCCCGTGCCTCTAAAACGTCTTCTTTGGTAGGTACGACCAAAAGCCTGGGGCGGACGAGGCACATACGGTGGTGGTCTTTCTAGCTTATGCCTACCAAGAAGCGACTTGATAATCTCCTTGATGTTGAAGCACTTTCCTTGTACTCTGTCCTCATCTGCAGGATCTGCCAGGACATCGTCAACTTTATTGGAAATCATATACAACCCTTGAACCTAAAACACAAGAATCAATGATGTAAGTAAGTAAAGCTTTATGCGGAAGTTCAAAGGTTTAAACTTATAAACACGTACCAAATCACGTTCCACCGGTCCCCGTGGAGCATATCTAGGCAGTCTAGTTGACGTTTCTTTAAGAACAAATCACCGTGTGATATGCCAGTACCAACTGTAGTATTGTTCGATTGGCATTCTTGGTACGCGTTCAGCCTGAACGTGATCCAACCTGTGATCCCACCTTGCGACGTACGTGTTGTACAAGTCTCTATTCCAACCGTGCGGAAAAATCTGCTCGGTTGGATCCGGCATATGCTGACGAAGGCCATATTTCCTCAGCACTCTGTCGGGGTAGTGCATGGCTACACTTTGCAAGCAAATAATCGGGGTCCTTGCATACCAACTATGCTCCCCGTCCAAGCAAATAGGCGGCAAATCCTGTACGATCTCAGCCGTGTATGGCGTCCAGTCAACAGCATGCTCGTCCATAACATCGAGCTCATTGCGATAGAATGTAGGATGACGGGCTGGATTATCTCGCCAACGTCTATCTCCGGTCCATCTACAGTTATAATAAAAAAAGTGTGTGAATATTGGTAGAAATCAAAAAAAAAATTCACTGTAAGTTTCGGGTTGCTTTTACCTTGCCCCATAAGGTAATCCTGGAGCGACGTTGGCACGAACATTTGGTCGTCCAATAGAAATATGCGTCCAAGACCATACCTGCATATTATCAGTGTTAAGAAACGTCTTTCAAAATATTTCATAAATTTGGTACACCAATAAGTCAAAACAAACATACCTGCAGAAGTGTTAGGCAACCAGCTAACCCGTTCGTTTTTCTTAGTGCCACATTATCCAACTCCTTGTACAATGCGCACAAAACCGCGCTACCCCATGAATAATCGGAAATGGTGGTAAAATCCTCCAGCAAGTACAATCATTTAACGCTAACTCTACCCTTCGAATGGTTCATAAAAAGACGGGATGCTATAAGAAGCAATATGACAGCCCGTGTAAACTGTTCTATCTCCTCAATAGATGAATCGACCGAAATCTCCCTGCCGGTTATAAGGTCATTTAGCCATTTGACCTTCAACTCTCTTCTATTGACAACCGCTTCTGGGGGTGGAATTTCGCCAAGCAAACGTTGGCATACCTCATCGGCGTCCACGTTACCACCGTAATTCAACACGGCGCCTTCAATGGGAAGGCCAAGCAAAATAGATACGTCTTGCAGTGTAATTGTCATTTCTCCCACCGAAAAATGAAAAGTGCAAGTCTCAGGTCTCCATCTATTGTTTAAAGCTGTGAGTAATGACCTGTCGAATCTGATATATTTGATCTGCATGAAATACCAGAATCCGGCTTGATGTAGTAATTGTTGAACACGTTGATCTCCAACCATCTCCATCAAATCTTCAAAACTTTGCGAATGATCCAGACAATCCACCGGTTTTACCCTCTGCAAACAAAGGATTATAACATACATTTTATTCAAAATGCGACATAGCTTGCAAAAATTTACTATAATTACAAAACAATTAATATTACCCTCATTAACTCTTCAACATTAGAGCAGTGATTATCCTGCATATAAAGCACGCTACCGTCTACCGGTCCGCTTTCCGGTTCTTCAAAGTTCGTGCAAAAAAACCAATTTTTACAAATCGTTTACAACCAATTAGTGATTCAACGTTTCACATTGGATTACTAAGATGTACAACATGCTATTTGAAAACATTTCTAGAAAATACAACCAAATAATAAGCAAATAACAAATAAATAAAAAAAACTAGGGTTTAGAAATTACCAAAATCTATTTGTGTTGAAGAGGATCCCGCTTCCATTGTTGTAGCTTTGGTTTAATCGAATAATGAAGAAGAAATTTGAAAATTTTGTGAAAAATTGGTGGACTTTGGCTAAAATTTGGGTTTGGAGGTGGTGGGTTCGGGCATGAGAAGGGGTTTGGAGTTTGGAAATGTTTTTGGGGTTATGAAGAGAGGGGTAGCTGCTGGCTCTGTTTTAACAGCAGCTACATACAGGCGCAACTCATAGTTGCGCCTACGCTATATTATAGCAGGCGCAACTATGAGTTGCGCATGCTTAAAAGTTGAAGTATGCGCAACTCAGAGTTGCGCAGAAGGGAAAAAAAAATTGGCGCAACTCAAAGTTGCGCCAAGAAAAAAAATAAAAAAGCGCAACTCATAGTTGCGCTTTCTCGTGGTAGTTACAAAACTGCTGATTTGGCTGTTGACTGGGACGAAACCAGCCTTCTTTGATAATTAGTTTCAAAACGAGCACCACTGGCGAAATTGTTTCAATAACTAGCCTACTTCGAAAATTTGTCCTTATATTATTAATCTTGATTCTTATATTGGCCATATCTTTTGCGTAAGAGGTCTATTTTGGATGCAGTTTCTTACATTGCGCTCATGATGGAGAGATCTATGCTTTAGCACTAGTTTGGATAAATATTTATAGAGATGAGTGATATAATCTCTCACCATATTATGATTGGTTGTATAGTATTAGATCGATGTTCTGGAATGATTTTTGGTTTTAAAATGTGGTTTTCCTATACTTATTTACCTACTACATTATTATGAAAAAAAATAAAAGTATTTTAAAATGATTTATATCGAATATCATATTTTTTTTATCGATGTGTCATTTTTAGGGAATTATTAGATTTGGGCTATTTTTAATATGATTTCCCCATTGGTTGCATGGTTGCTTGTTTGGTTGTTTGGCTTTTTTTGTTGAAAACGCCGATTAGCGGTGATTGAGTATTAGGGGAATATCTTGTACATTAGGTTTCGTACACGCGGAAACTAATGAATAAGATAAGATGTAGAGTAGTGTTAGGATACGTGCCGTTGGATCAGAAGGTGGAAGATGAGACTTCAGACTTCATGATGGATGCCGGACATTTCCATTTACTTTTAAAGTCTAAGTTAAATAGAATTTCGAAAAGTTTATTTTTAAATAAACTTAATAATATTAAAGGTTAATTAATTAATATAAAGAATGTTTTAATTTCTAATTTACTTTTAAAGTCTAAGTTAAATTTATTGGTTAAAGGAAATTAATTACTTGAAAGTTAATTACTTAATAAAAGTAATCAAGGTAAATTAACTAATGATTTAAGTTTGATTTATCAAATAATTAAAGAATAATTAATTAAAGGATGATTAATTACTTAAAAATATTTACTTAATGAAGGTAATTAAGGACGGATAATTAATAATTAAAGATTTATTAATCAAGTGTTTAAAGGTTAATTAATTTAAAGAATAACTAATTAATGTGATTAATTAATTAAGGTAATTAAGTTGAGAATAATTAATTAAAAGTTAATTATTTAATAATTTAAAGGTTAATTAATTAATGAAGGTGATTAAAGAATGATAATTAATTGAGGGATAATTAATTAAATCAATTAATTAAAAATAATTAATTAAATGGTGAATTAAATAATTAAAGGTTAATTATTTAATAATTAAAGGTTGATGAATTATAATTAAAGGTTAATTAATTTATTATTAATGGTTAATTTATAAATGATTAAAGAAAAATTAATCAAAATGTTTTGTAATTTATTAATGTTAATTAACCAGGATTAGTAATTTATTCATAGAAATTAATCTGATTTAGATCAATCAGATAATTTAATTGATCTTACTTATGGAAGATTTGGATTCTATTGAATGATTGAATTGTTGATATCCCTGATATTTGATGCTTTGTGATATACCCTGATTTATGTTATGATCTGTAATTTACTTATCTGTGATATATATCTGTGATTTGTGAATGAAGATAAGTGTGATAGTTAATACCGCTTATCGACTATATTTCTGTATTCTGATCTGTGATGATTGAATGATATTGCACTATTGTGTGAAACCCCCGGACTACACCTTTACACACACAAATATGGATTTCACGAGAAAATCGGTTAAGTCACAGATAATTTAAATTCAATGTTTTTGAAATTGAAATTTTAATTTCAATTGATTTTGAAATTTGAAATTTGGATTTAAAGTGAAAAGCGTTTGAAATGGAATTTCAAAGATAAAAGTTATTTTGAATAACTTAATTGAGTTTTGAAAATTTAAATAAATTGATTTAAATTTGAATTCAAGTTTGAAATTGAATTCAAGTTTGAAATTGAATTCAAGTTTGAAATTGAATTCAAGTTTGAAATTGAATTCAAGTTTGAAATTGAATTCTATGATTTGAAACTAGGGATTAAAGATGTTATACCAGTTATATATGGTTTAAACTATTTTAAAAGTATTGATTTTGGAATTTGAATTTAATTCAAGGGTTTTAAATCGTGTAAATATAACTGGATTTTTCCGAAACGAAAACTACTTGTTTTCAAATAGTAAAAGCTTTCATATAAGAAATGAATTTCCAAATTGTGTTGAAAGGTTTCAAGTTTGAAATAAAATTGAAATGTTTTGAAAACTATGAAATGAGTCTTTGATTCAAAGACCGAACGAGTTAATCCAACTTGAAATAAAAAATTGTTTTGAAAGGCTATGAATGAATCTTTGGAAACGAGTTTTGAAAGCTATAAGTTAAATCTTGACTTAAAGATTTAACGAGTTAAATCAATTGAAACGGAAATTATTTTGGAAAAATCTGTGAATGAATTTTTGTAAATGGGGTTAACTTTGTGAATTGAATCTTTTTGTTTAAAAGATTGGAAATGGTAATTTGTTTTAACCATTCGAATGAAAAGTTTT
This sequence comes from Allium fistulosum, assembly GCA_030737815.1. Classification (NCBI taxonomy): domain Eukaryota; kingdom Viridiplantae; phylum Streptophyta; class Magnoliopsida; order Asparagales; family Amaryllidaceae; genus Allium; species Allium fistulosum. The sequence continues at coordinate 763,940,349 of CM060905.1, forward strand.
GGGTTTTAAGCTGTGACTTAATTGAAACCCCAGTATCCATATGATTTTTTTGAATATTTCGCTCACTATTCGGGTTAGCCGGGAAAGGACCTTTGGGTCGTATAACCCATTCCGAATATGTGATACGTCGTAATGGATGGCATTTGATGACCGGTGTTGAAGACCGGATATTTTCGAAAACGAAAGGGTTTCTTGTCGATTGTCTCTGCACTGGCTGATCCCCGGTATAGAGATCTCCATTTGTGATGGGAAATCCGATCGGGATTGTGAATACCCGGAATTGCAAGGGCTTCGTAAGAAGTGCCTTCGGTTCTGTTCGAACCCAAAACAGACTTGTATGGATTGTATGTTTGACATTACACTTTGAGATATAAAGCTGATTTCTTTCAAATACATTTCTGTTTGGTGGCGGAGAATTTATTCTCTTAGCTTAACACCCTTCTCTGAGACGTACGAGCTCAGAGGTTATGTAGTTGAAATTTATCAGCGATATATCCCAATTTGGTAATGTGACATGCTGAGTGTGGCTGTGTGATGATCATTGTTTGATCATTTGTGATATGATCATTTGTTTGATCATTTATCTTTGTGATCATTGCTTTGATCATCTGTTGACCCAAAGCATGGCTTTGTGACAAAGCGTAGCTTTGTGGACGAGACTTCGTCGAACCTCACAAACCGGTAATGGTCGAAACATGAATTGTGCGGCAAGGTTTCAGGGGTAGCTTCCCTAGGGTATGACCATTCCTTCTGGAAAAGGGTAGTATCATGGTATGGAGCCCAGATACTTACTGATATGGACACACTATATTTATTATGTGTGATGTTGGTTTCGAGGCGCCTCGGTTAAAGGTCCCAAAGGACCGGAGGTGGCATATCTGAGGTTTTGTATATTCCCCGGGAAGGGGGGTAGCCGGCCTTGTTTGGCAGAGAGCAGTTTGTCTCTCGGAGCATCCAGCCAGAGGTGTTTCCATGTGGCAATGGGAAGTTCCTTGGCCTGACCATTTGTTGGAAAATCCATTCATCCGATACGAGCCTTGTACGGTTTTAGTTGTAGAACCTGCCATCTACTTATGGTGGCGCCCCACTATTTAGATGGTAGCTATAGTAGGCATAGTTCGAAATGTCTATGTTGGCTAAGATTGATATTCTATTTTCGAAATACTTTCTACACTATGCACTAATAATAATATCAAAAATGATTTGATTTTGCGTAGTAAGCATCTTTGACTATCATAAGAAGAAATCTCCTCCAATTCTGCGTTTGCATTGTGTGTGTGGCGGAAGGCCTTATGGTAGTTTCATTTTCCAAAAGCATTGCGAATTGACTTTAAAATTCTCTGCTATTTATTTTTAAAGATAAACTGTTTTTGTTGCTCACACCAGTCCCATGACTGACCTGGAGTTTATTGTTTCTTTCCTAAACTCTGGGTGCTCAAAATTTTCTACACGAGCAGTCTAGAGTTGGGTTTTTCAAATAGTCAGAATTAGTAGATTTTCTGGAGCTAGTTCAGTCTTTGGATATGGACTGCACTTGCTTATCTTTGTGCATCGTTATTGAGAGTTCAAACTATTTCTGGATTGGCGCTTTGGAGATGGAGATTATCCGCTGCTGGTGTTATCTATTTTCTTTTCCGCTGCTATTTCTTGTATCATATCTCTGATGTATATTGATATTCATTGTATCACTCTATTGTATCAGATATTGTATATTAATGTATTATTCTTTTTCTTCCGCTGTGTTATTTACTTAACTGTGTTATAAGCTCCGGCGACTCGGATTTGAACGGTCGAATCTATGACATTCGAGTACGATGTAAAGTATGGATGTCGATTTTCGAATGCGAAAATCCTAATCGTTACATGGGGTTCTCGCTTCGCAGTTTGGTGGAGAACGGGAGACTCTTACCCCTACATGTCCCTGAGTGGGATGGGTTGGTTAGGCAGAGGCCGTGACAGTCGAGAGGCTGGCCGTAAAAGTAAATGCGAGGTGCCAGTGTAAGCCACGGTGGGACTGGGATGGTTGCAAAGCCTACCGGTGGCCGCCGACGGTTCGATCGTTACATTTGGTATCAGAGCTAAGGTTGAACTTTAGCTTAGAAGTATAACACGTTAGGTAACTCATTAGAGATAGGGTGAAGTATCCCTAGAATGAGTATATCCCTAAGATATCCGTTTGAACGTCTCAGTAAATTCTCTTACTATCCACTGATAGTGAGTATGAGTGCAAGAAGAGGACGAGATAGGGGACAGGGAAGTACGACTATAAATGGTCAATACCCTGCAACAGTGGAAACAATTTTCTCTATCAATTTTCTTTGATTCGTTTCCAAATTCTTTTGATTTCTTCGTACCAGCTACAAGAAGAAGTTTCGGTGTAATGATGTTCTACATATCGTCGTAGAAAATCCTTACTTTGTATCTTCATCGGTTTCTTATCAGTTTTTGATTTAAACCTTAATGAATATGAATTGGAAATTTGGAATTAAAATTTTGAATAAATTGGAAAATTTTAAATTGAGGTAAATTGATTAATAGAATATGAGGATAAAATTGAATTAAATCAATAAAACGATATCGTTTGAAACCAAATTTTGAAATTCTATTGCAATTTCTTGTGAATACCAAAGTCCGAAGAGGGACAAATTGGTATGTATTCTGAGATATTCCGACTTGAGTTTGGAATTCATAACTTGTGTTTGAGGAATTATAGGAGATCGAATTTGTCTATCTCTGTGTTATTTTCATGCCTGCGAATTTCGAGGACGAAATTCTTTTAAGGGGGGAAGTTTGTAACGACCCTAGATTTTAATTTAATTTAAATTGATAATTTAATGAATTTTTTAAATTAAAATTGTATAATTTATTATCAATGAAAGCGAGTTTCCCCGATACAAAATAAATTATACATATAAATCATTTAAATTTAAATATATTGTAAATATTGTATATATGTGAATATATATGTATTTGAGCATATATGAAGAAATTTGAGATTTATAAATAAATTGATTTAAAAATTTATAAATGATGGTGATTTGAATTTAAATAATATTTATGAAAATGAAATAATTAGTATTAGAGTTAAATAATAATAGAAGTAAAATAAAATACAAAGTAAATACATTAAGTAAAATCTAACGATAAATTAAAATAGAAGTAAAATAAAAGAATACAAAGAAAAAATAAGCATAAAAATAAAATACATTCACATATGAACACTTACAAAACCACAAAACAAAAGAAGAAAACATAACAAAATACAAGCAAGATATAAGTATGTAAAAGCAATGTCTACCAGCACACAAGAAGTAAGTAAAGGCAAATAAAGTATTCAAACAAATAGGATAAGGATGAACACAAATATAAAATAAGATACCAAAATCACCTCAGCCGAAATGCAAGGCAAGAAACCATGTGTTATGTACAAAATAAAATATACAAATCTTTAGCACCATACCTCTAATACATATCAGCCTTACCTATTGTACAAACCAAACATAAAAATATGTCACCCTGTACATTTTTCTTTCTATATATCAAACATCTTCATTTTGTTCATTCGAAACTGAGAAAAATAAAGTAGCATCATCTCAAAACTCCAACAAACCAGAAATAATCAAAGTAAAACAAATAAAATTCTTACCTGATTCAATGCAAAGATCAAAAGGCAGAGCAACTCAAAGCAAAGATCAGTAAACAAATCAAAGTCTGCAAAGTAAATTCAACTACTTTAACTTAAGTGAATCCAGTAGTCAACTCAAACAAATCAAAGATGCAGATTTAAAATGAAAATACAAGTCCCAGATATCATTCCTATCCTCTGTTCTTCTTTCCAGGTGAGTAACATTTTTTTTAAAATATAACTTGTTAATATGAAGCATGTTTTTTTCTCTGTGATAATATGTATTTTGTATATATGTGTTTGTGAAGATCTGTGTATATCTGTATCTTTTGATACTCTGTAGCCTGTTGTTTATTTTTTTTAGTAGATATGTAAATAAATCTTCACCACTTGATCTAATAATTGTTTGAATGTAGGATGTAAACAAAAGTGGTTTGTCTGGTTATAATCTAAGTATTAGAAATTTATTAAAGTTGTATCAACCTGTAATTGCCTCTAGAAACCAAGAAAGCTAAACACGACCTTAAATAAGTTTAAAAACAAATCCCTGGTTTTAAAAATTCAGGTGTATAAAGTGAAACTACATACAAAAACATGATTTTTAAAACAAGATTTAAAATTTTTAAAGCTAGGGGCAGAGAGCATTTTTAGTTCAACCGTTTTGGGCTTTTTGGGTTGCCATGGAGGATCAAGTCGACTGGAGATGTCGAGTGCTTGTCTAGAGGTGGAGGAGTGATCGGGGAAGCTCTGAAAAATGGTGGAGTAGTGGTCAGGTGAACGTGGAGGCGACAACGTCGATTTCATTTTCGTAAACCTAGTTTTTTAGGTGTTGTGAAATTTCGTTCGTACGAGGTCATTGATCGCTCGAGTATCAAACGCTGCTAGGGTTTGGTAGAGGGGTTGTTGACCTAGCAGTGGCCGGAATTTCATGGGTTCCAATGGACGAGGCGGCGAGGACGGCGAAGTTTCCAGGGTTTGTGGTGTTTCCGGGTTTGCGTTCCAGGTTTGGCGACGAGATCGTTTTCGATTTCACGAAGATGAAGGGATGTTGACGATCTGAAGTGGGTAGGGGCGGCGTGGTCGACTTGCTCGGCGTCGCGATGATGATCGGAGTCGATCATCAACGGTGTGCACGTGCACCGTGCATTTGGTTTCCTGTTGAGTTTGGGTTTGGGTAGGAAGAGAGTACTCGAGATTTACTCGAGTTGAGGCATGTTTCGCTCGAGGCTTTTGATGTTTTACTCGAAGTAATTTGGGGGAACTCGGGTAGTTTTGTTTCAAGTTTTAAACTGTAACCGTTGCACAGTTTTAAAATGTTGATTTCTTTTTAAATTGAAACCAAGTTAATCTGAATCTAAAGGAATATTTAAATTCTAGATTTTTGAAGAAAGAAAGTTTATAATTTAAATACTTCAAATAAGTTTAAATATTTTGAACTTAAGGGGATTTGATTTAAAATCCCTTCATAACTAAGATTTGCTTTAATTTGTAATTTAAGGGTTTTTAAAAAGGTTAGTTTTATAAAGAGATTTAAAGTTCAATTGGTATTCGTTTTAAGCTTGAAATTTAAAATGAATGTTCAAATGGAACTTAATAATGTTGAATTAAGCGAGTGTTTAAGATAATGTGATTAATTAATGTGGTTAATTAAAGTTAAATAAATATGAGTAATTAAAGGGTAGTTAATTACTTAATTAAGGATTTATTACTTGACGTAATGAATTAAAGGATAATTAATTGATTTAAAAGTTAATTAATTAAAGTGATTAATTAATAAATGTAATTACCTAAGAGTATTTAATTAAAAATTAATTTATTGATTAAGGGTTAATTAATGATTAATTAAAGGATAATTATTAAATGTTTTGTAATTAATTGATTATTAATTCACCATGACTAGTAATTTATTCATAAGTAATTAATCTGATTTAAATTTATCAGGTAACTAATTGATCTTACTTATGGATGTTTGGATTCTAGTGAATGTTGAATTGTTTGATATCCCTGATATATGATGCTTTGTGATACACCCTGATTTGTGTTGTGATCTGTAATTTATTTATCTGGGGTGAATGTAATTGATTATCTGCGATATATATATCTGTGATTTCTGTTTCTGTGATATATTACTATGTGAATATGAAACCCTTGACCCGTAAACGACATTTGAATTTCGATGCGACAGGGACTCGGATTCCAGTTGGTTATCCGAAACCCACATCGAATTGTAATAGTGAATCTTTGTGACTGTCAAATTTATTTTATCTATGAATCTGTGAATGAAGATAAGCGTTATCGATTATACCGCTTATCGATATGTCGGTGATGATTGATGTTGTGCACTATTGTGTGAAACCCCTGGACCACACTTTTAACACACAAATATGGATTTCACGAGGAAATCGGTTAAGTCACAGATAATTTAAATTCAATGTTTTTGAAATTGAAAATTTTATTTTCAATTGATTTTGAAATTGGAAATTTGGGTTTAAAGTGAAAAGCTTTTGAAATAGAATTTCAAAGATAAAAGTTATTTTGAATAACTTAATCGAGTTTTGAAAATTTAAATAATTTGATTTAAATTTGAATTCAAGTTTGAAATTGAATCCTATGATTTGAAACTAGGGATTAAAGATGCTGTACAAGTTATATTGGGTTAAACCATTTTAAAGGTTTTTGATTTGGGAATTTAAATTTAATTTAAGGGTTTTAACTCGTGTAAATATAACTGGATTTTTCTGAAATGAAAACTATTGTTTTCAAATAATAATAGCTTTCATATAAGAAGTGAACTTCCAATTTGTGTTGAAAGGTTTCAAATTTAAAATGAAATTGAAATATTTTGAAATCTATGAATGAATCTTTGGGAACAAGTTTGAAAGTTATAAATTAAATCTTTGATTTAAAGATTTAAACGAGTTAAACCATTCGAAATGGAAATGTTTTGAAATACAGGAATGAATCTTTGAGAAACTGGGTGAACTTGTGAAATAAATCTTTTTGTTTTAAAGATTTGAAATGATGATTGGTTTAAACTATTTTGGAAGAAAGTTTTGAATTATTAAGTTGTGACTTAATTGAAATCCCATATCCATATGTTTTAAATATTTCGCTCACTATTCGGGTTAGCCGGGAAAGGACCTTTGGGTCGTATAACCCATTCCGAATAATGATACGACGTATATGGATAGCATTTGATGACCGGTGTTGAAGACCGGATATTTTTGAAAATGGAAGGATTACCGTCGAGTTACTCTACATCGGCTGATCTCCGGTATAGAGGTTTTATCACCCTTAGTGACGGGAAGTCCGGACGTGATTAGAAAATTATCCGGATTTGCAAGGGCTTCGTAAGAAGTGCCTTCGGTTCTGTTCGAACCTGGAACAGACTTGTATGGATTGTATGTCTGACATTACACTTTGAGATATAAAGCCGATTTCTTTCAAATACATTTCTATTTGGTGGCGGAGAATTTATTTTCTTAGCTTAACACCCTTCTCTGAGACGTACGAGCTCAGAGGTTATGTAATTGAAGGTTATCAGCGATATATTCCCAATTTGGTAATGTGACATGCTGAGTGTTGCTGTGTGATGATCATTGTTTGATCATTTGTGATATGATCATTTGTTTGATCATTTATCTTTGTGATCATTGCTTTGATCATCTGTTGACCCAAAGCATGGCTTTGTGGACGAGACTTCATCGAACCTCACAACCCGGTAATGGTCGAAACAGGAATTGTGCGGCAAGGTTTCAGGGGTAGCTTCCCTAGGGTATGACCATTCCTTCTGGAAAAGGGTAGTATCATGGTATGGAGCGCAGATACTTACTCATGTGGACACACTTTATTTATTATGTGTGATGTTGGTTTCGAGGCGCCTCGGTTAAAGGTCCTAAAGGACCGGGGGTGGCATATCTGAGGTTTTGTATATTCCCTGGGAAGGGGGGTAGCCGGCCTTGTTTGGCAGAGAGTAGTTTGTCTCTCGGAGCGTCCAGCCAGAGGCGTTTCCATATGGCAATGGGAAGTTCCTTGGCCTGACCATTTGTTGGAAAATCCATTCATCCGATACGAGCCTTGTACAGTTTTAGTTGTAGAACCTGCCATCTACTTATGGTGGCGCCCCACTGTTTAGATGGTAGCTATAGTAGGCATAGTTCGAAATGTCTATGTTGGCTAAGATTGATATTCTATTTTCGAAATACTTTCTGCACTATGCACTAATAATAATATCAAAAATGATTTGATTTTGCATAGTAAGCATCTTTGACTATCATAAGAAGAAATCTCCTCCAATTCTGCGTTTGCATTGTGTGTGTGGCGGGAGGCCTTATGGTAGTTTCATTTTCCAAAAGCATTGACTTTAAAATTCTCTGCTATTTGTTTTTAAAGATAAACTGTTTTTGTTGCTCACACCAGTCCCATGACTGATCCGGAGTTTATTGTTTCTTTCCTAAACTCTGGATGCTCAAAATTTTTCTACACGAGCTGTCTAGAGTTGGGTTTTTCAGATATTCAGATTTAGTAGATTTTCTGGAGCTAGTTCAGTCTTTGGATATGGACTGCACTTGCTTATCTTTGTGCATCGTTATTGAGAGTTCGAGCTATTTCTGGATTGGTGTTATGAAGATGGAGATTATCCGCTACTGATGTTATCGTTTTCTTTTCCGCTGCTATTTCTTGTATCATATCTCTGATGTATATTGATATTCATTGTATCAGATATTATATCAGATATTTTATATCAATGTATTATTCTTTTTCTTCCGCTGTGTTATTTACTTAACTGTGTTATAAGCTCCGGCGACTCGGATTTGAACGGTCGAATCTATGACATTCGAGTACGATGTAAAGTATGGATGTCGATTTTCGAACGCGAAAATCCTGTAGATGGACTCTAAGGAGGTAACGTTTACTCATACTTATATTTGAGATTGTTATTATATATTCCACTGTGTGACACCGTGGAGCTTGGATAGTGTTTGACTTACTATTATTAGAGACAATTTACCAATTAAGTTTATGTATCAGTTGTATAAACTCTTTTACTGTGTTGTATAACTCTATGGATCTTATAATCTAATGATTAGTTCACATTGTTATTACTGTCTTGACTGTTTTATATGTGCATTGACTATTATATTTTATCTAATGCGATGTGAGATATACAACAGGTTATTTGATTATTTAATGTTTCCTTTTTCTTCTTTTCCATTCACTTCTCTTTTATTTCCCCTTCTTTACTTCTTTTCTTTACTTCTTTTCTTTCCTTTGACGTAGGTGTAGGACAGTCGTTATATTTGGTATTAGAACTTAGGTTATATGATTGACCTGAGTTGATACCCCGAACCAATAAAGGTAGGGTAGGAGTTATCGCCTTAAACTAGATCTAGAGTGTATATGTATACGAGAGAGTTTGCATTTGCTATATATTTTGGTTTTCAAAACTATATAGTTGTATATATAGTATATAAGTTATGCTGCACACATGAGCACTATTGATGCAGTTTTCTTCGTGAGAGATTGATCACCGTTATTATAGTGTAGGAATGATCTGGCATATAAGAAATACTGCTATTGACTCTATCTTCTGAGTTGAGGAGCGGACAGGATCAGGATCCCTAACCCTGATTGATAGGATATGTTCATAGAGATGGTGCAAATCTTTTCTAAAATGACCAATTTGTTTTGGATGGTTATGGTGCTCAGGTGCAAATGGCTAAAGTCGACTTTGCCGAGCTGTATAGAGACTACGAGAGTATAGGAGGCAGACCGTTCCTTCGAGCAGAGTCGGCTATTGAAAGGCAAGATTGGTTGGTTACTTGTAAGAGGATCGTCAATGACTTGGAGATAAATGATGCAGTGAGGTAGAAGTTAACCTTTAGATAACTCAAAGGATGAATAATGAACTAGTGGAGTGCCTCTATAGCTTTGATTCTCGAGTATCAATTTACTTGGGATTAGTTCATAGTTCGCTTCAAAGAAGATTTATCTCGACTTTTTCGAAGTCGGTGTTGGTTAGAGAGTTTGCTGATTTGAAGTAAGGCGATATGTCTATGTCGGAGTATGTGACGAAATTCGATGTGCTATCGAAGTATGGTCTACTTTCTTTTGATACCGCACACAGAAATAATGGAAAGTTTAACATTCGATCGAGTGATCATCTTAGGAAGCGATTGATTGGTCATATTTATGAAGGCTTTGAAAAGATGATCGAGAAGGCTTTATTAGGATAGAGCCTATACCCAATGTAAAAGGTCGTCTCGAACCAGTTGAGTAGGGACAAACCGTAGAAGCATATGCGTTGATCGTCGTTCCGATTTCGTCGAATGCACCATCGACGAAAGAGAAGGGAAATGACATTTCCATTTGAAGTATGTTTTCCACTTATGGCATTTACCATACGTGTTTTATTTGACATCGATGTTTCATATCCCATCATATCTATATTTGAGGGAGATATTGGGATTGAGTCTTGAGATAGTTAACCGACTTTTGATTGAGATGGGCCTAGTTAGGACTCAACCAACCTATACATGGTTTGTTGAGACCTTGTCTTATTGAGTCATGGATGTTTGTTTGTTTGCTATCGGTTGTTTTGGGTTTGATTGGGTTCGGTATTATAGTTTTGGAATGGACTGCCTGAAGGGTTATGGAATAGTGGTGGACTGTGAGAGGTCGTTGGTGACGATTGGGGTTGTGGAGGAGCGAATAGTGGTGATTGGCTGCTTATAGAGGATGGGTTATAATTAGCTTTCTATATTCACTCGATATTCCACATTATGAGTTGTTATATGTGCCTGTAGGTAGAGAGTGTTCAGATATATTCGATGAGGTGACCAAATTACCACCATATGGGGATTGAGTTCCATATCGATCTGGTCAGAGGAGCCAAATCAGTAATTATGCCTTTAAGGCATATGATGCCCAAAGAGCATAGGAAATTAAAGGTGCGAACGGATGACCTATTAAGGTGATAGTTCATTCGTAGGAGTATATTTAGGTAAGATGCACTTATAGTGTTCGCCATTAGGGCGGATGGCTCTTTGAGGTTGTTTGTTGGTTGTCGTGAGCTGAATGAGATGATAAACAAGTTTCTACTCCCGCTTATTGATGGCTTGTTCGATCATATCTATAGCACGAGGATGTTCTCTTAGTTGGACCTTGCGATGGGTTTTTTTTTTACCAATTGAGAGTATTTAGAGAGAGAGCGTCGATTATAGCTTTCGTATGCTACTTTGATTCTTGATTAGTTGATTATGCCATTTGGGCTAACCGATGTTTCGACATGCCTTGTTGATCTTATGGACCGTGTTTTGAGAGTTCACTTGAGTTGGTCATGCTTGTGTTCATGGATGATATTTTCGTCTACTCATGGAAGAAAGAAGAGCACAAGGCACGATTGATGATTGTATTGTAGATGTTGAGAAGACACTGATTGATGAAGAGATTTTAGTAGTATCACTTCTAGAGGAGGGAAGTTAGATGCTTGAGTCACGTTGTTTTAGAGTAGGACATCGCTGTAGATCCCGTGGTTACAACAGTCTAGAATTTGAGTAGACCCAAGGTAGTAGTATCGTTAACCCATTTGATGGGAGAGGATCAGACTTTTATTTGAGACGCGAGGTGCTAATACGCGTTAGTGAGTCTGACCGAGAGGTTAATGAGTGCACCGATGTTACTCATTCCGAGCGGGAATGTGGAGATGATAGTACATACGTGCCTGTGGTACTTTACTGGGCGTAGTACTAATACCAAAAGGTAAGGTTGTCACACGTTAGTCGATAACTGAAACCGCATGAGAGGAAGTATTCGACCCTAGATTTGGAGTTGGAGGTGATAGAGTTTGCTTTAGGGATTTAGAGGCATTGTCTATTAGGAGAGAGATTCAGTTGTTCGGTGATTCCACATCATTGGAGTATCTCTTCTGTGAGAAGGATTTTGACCATCGCCGATAGTGATAGTTAGAGTTCTTAGCCTATTATGGATTTGGCATTTCCTATACATTCGTAAGGGAAATGCAGTTATAGATGCTTTGAGTGGAAGATATACCGGTTTGTGAGCAATATTCCTAGAGTGGGCATTGCTCGAGTTTATCATTGGTTATGACTTCAGAGCTCAATAAGCTATGGCCAAAGGTGATGGCTAGTATGACCATCAGACTTCGAGAATGGGTTTTGGGAGAACTTACAAGAGGCGTTTGAGAATTTGGCACCGAATCGATTATATGATATTGAGATTGAACCAGAGACTTCGAGACTTCATAGGCCCATTTGTTATGATATATGTGATATGAAACAGGTTAGGAGGAGGAAAGTGGGGTAGTAGAGGTTCAATGGAGTAAAAGCGAAGGCGATTGTATTAGGTAGACCGAGAAGAGCAGGAGGACCACTTGTCCAGAGCTCTTCAGATGGTGAGATTTCATTTTATCGTCGGCTTTCATGTTGGATATCATATTTGATGTTTTATACTAGATAGTTTAGTATTATGCATGCTAGGATAGGCATGGATGTTACTTTTTGACGTTAGATCTTATGTAGGCATGTTTAGTGTTGGATTGTTAGCATTTGAGATGATAACCTATGTTTGTACGGTTGTTAGGCATGCGAGATAGTTATGGCTTTATACAGAATACTTGTTGAGATGATTGTTATATATGATCTAGTATGTTTAAATATATGATATAGATATAATTTTGTGGTATTGGGATTTTTCCCAGACTTAGCCGCGTAAAGGACGTGTTGCCGAATTTTTCCGAAATCTGTGGGGCTTTGAAGGCCTATAGGTGAGAAGACGTTCTCTTACTTGATTTCGAGGATGAAATCTTTTTAAGGAGGGGAGAATGTAACGACCTATATTTTTAACGTCGAATATTTAAATAATTGGTTTAAATATGTAATCGTTAATTAAATAAAGGTCAAAAATATGATTTTTCACATACGAGTGAATCAGGACTCGAGACTACTTTTGTTGAGTTCGGATTGATGTTGCAAATTAAAATGAGTATAAGGATCCCTATATTTAGAGACCGGACGATCCGATGGCTGAAACGATCCCAAAAACCATGAAATTAGCATCTCGGGGTGCAGTCTCAGATAGCAATGAGATCTATACCCGTGGATCCAAAAAATGAGATGATGTATGTAGACGAGTTTCATGACGATCGGACACGTCGTGTGATCGTGCGGACTCGAAATGTATGACCATTTATTTGAGAAATTAAATAAATAGGATAAAATATCATTATAAATATTATTCAAATCCTTCTCTCTCCAATTTCATTATCCACTTTACCGTTCTATCAAAAATCCATGGCAGCTCCTCATCTTAACTTGTAAAAAATAAATTCGACCAATCCGCTCAACGATAAATTGCAAAACCAGATCCATTGAGATCTTGTGGACGAGAGCTTCGCGATGACTATGGCGGAATTTTGATCGATGGTGATTGGCGACGATGACCTCTTCATGGTCGAATCTAGGGTTTGGGATGGCCAGAGAGATTCGACCAGAGCTGCGGTTGATGATAGGGAAACTAAGATCATCGTTGGATTTCTCCTTACGAATAACACCTACTTGCAAAATTCCATTGAATCCGATCACCCATATCAAATTGCATCCTTTCCTCATGCTACCAGATCTACTAGGTCGCGCGATCTAGAAGGGATGACTGAGCTTCTTTTCAATGGGTCCAGGGCGGAGAGATTTAGAAGCGGAGTTTGTTGGCAAAGACCACACATCGTTTCGTCGACAAATGGGAGAGAAATCATGGTTTGAAGTTTGCGGTTATGGCTTTGATGTGCATGGTGTGTACAGACATATGATTTGGGAAAGAAGGATTAGAGATGAAATTAGGTAATTAGTATTTGTAATTAGTGAATTAATTATCTTATTAATCTCGATTCTTATTTTAGTCATATATTTTGCATATGAGGTCCGTTTTGGATGCGGTTTCTTGCATTGCACTTATGATGGAGAGATCTATGCTTTGGCACTGGTTTTGATAGATTTTATGGAGGTGGATGATATTGTCTCTCACCATACTATGATTGGTTGTATAGTATTAGATCGACGTTCCGGAATGATTTTTGGTTTTAAAATATGATTTTCCGATACTTATATACCAACGAGATTTTTATAAAAGAAAATAAAAGTATTTTAAAATGATTTACATCGAATATCACATATTTTCCATCGACGTGTCATTTTTAGTGAATTATTAGATTTGGACTATTTTTTATATGATTTCCCCATTGTTTGGTATGGATGTATTATACATGTTGTATGCATGTTATTTTGGATATATGTATGGATGTTGGTTGCATGGTTGCTTGTTTGGTAGTTCGACTTTTGTTGGTTGAAAACGCCGATTAGCGATGATCGGATGTTAGGGGTACGTTGGGGTTACGTACACCAGAAACTTAATGAATGACATAAGATGCAAAGTAGTGTTAGGATATGTGACAACAGATCTAAAAGTGGAAGATGAGACTGCGGACTTCAGGATGGATGTCAGACGTTTCCGTTTGGTTTGTACTTATCCATTTTGGTTAAGTACAAGACCAAGGTGGTTGGCATTGACCATTGTAGAGTGGCAATATCCATCACTATTGATTATTGGTGATTTAGTCGATCTTTGGTCTGGACGTTGAGGAGGTTTCGTGGTGCACGATTTGATGGTTTGTTCATGCAACCAACTAAGAGTCTTGATGTGATTGCTCTACGGCGAGCGATTTAGATGGTGAGGCAGTGATGTAGCACTTCGACATGAGAGTTGGTACTTCGGACTATGACTCGATGGAGTATGGTTAGGTTTAGGTAGATGGTTCAGGGCTCTATAGATTATTCTGGAAGTGTTGGCTCATTCGCATCATGGGGATAACGATGTACAACATGATGAAAGGCCTTGTATCATTAGTTTTGTCACTCGTGGATGTAGAAGGTATCGAAGATTAAACACTTTGTATCTTTGGCTTGTGACTCTAGTAGGGAGTAGGTACCGAAGAGGGTCATGGGGGAGTTGTGGAGTAAAGAAACATGGTGGGTTCTGGATAGTGGAGATTGTATTGAGCTAGTAGGGCTCGGATGGATGTGCATGTGCTAAGGAATCGTTGATGACTCTATTTTCTGTTATACTCAAAGCAGGGGTATTGTATAGTGGGGATGCCCCATGGATTGGTAGTGAGGATCTGTATATCCTGGACCCTTTGGGTCTAGTGTCCAGCTTTGGGCTGCAAGACATGTATCCAGCTTTGGGCTGCGAGATACGAGAGTACGACAGAAAACCGAGATTTCCACTAGTCTCTGGCATGAGGCCATACAAGTTATCATACATCTTGAGAACACTAGGGTGATAGTATTGTATGATGGATGTATGTTTGTTATGGTTGCTTCACTAGCTACCTGTCACCCTAGGGATGTCACACAAGGTAGGTATTGTGCATGGGGATAGCTATACACCTCGACAGTTTACTTAGTATGGAATAGGTATTGTGGATGGAGATACCTAGGCACCCTAACAGTTTACTAAGTATGAAGCACCCTTTATATGATGTTATAGAGTAGCATATTATAGATGTTATGTGCTAACTCTGATTCCTGAGGACAGATTTCCTTGGGACTAGTTCATAGTTTTCTTTGAAGAAGATTTGTCTCGACTTTTCTAATGTCGGGGATGGTTAGAGAGTTTGTCGGTTTGAAGTACGGTGATATGTCTCTGTTTGAGTATGTGGTCAGATTAGATATGATATCGAGGTACCGTCTATTCCCGTTGATACTCTACACAGAAAGGATGGAAAGTTTATCATTGGGTTGAGCGATCATCTTGAGGGTGGATTGATTCGTCACATTGACGAGGGCTTCGAGAGGATGATTGAGAAGTACCCAATATCGAAGAGTTATCCCATACCGGTTGTGTAGGGATAGATCAGGAAGCATATGTATTAATCTTCGTTCTGATTTCGTCGATTGCTCCATCGACGAAAGAGAAGGGAAATGGCATCACTGTTTGAGATAAGCTTTCCACATATGGTGGTTCTATACATGTTTTATATGACATCGACGTTTCATATTCCTTTATTTCTCGATCCGATGGTTAGATATTAGGATAGAGACTCGAGATAATTACCGGTCTTTGATCGTGATTGACCTAGTTAGGGGCGCAGCCAACCTATAGGTGGTTTGTCGAGACCTTGCCCTTTTGAGTCATGGTTGTTTGTTTATTAGGCATTGATTGTTTGGGGTTTAGTTAGATTGGTATTATAGTTTAAGAATGGAATAGCTAAAGGGGATACAAAATAGTGGTCGACTGAGAGAGGCCGTTGATGATGATTGAGGTTGTGGAGGAGCGGATGGTAGTGATTGGTTGCTAGTAAAGGAGCCTTATATATCCCTCGACATTCCACATGATAGGATGTCATCTATGCCTGTAGCTAGAGAGTGTCCGGACATACTCGAAGAGGTGACCGGATTACCACCATATAGAGATATAGTTCTATATCGATCTGGTCAGAGGAGTTGGACCAGTAGATATGCCTTAAAAGGCATAGGGTATCTAAAGAGCTTAGGAGATTAAAGGTGCGAGCGGGTGACCTATTTAGGCGATGGTTCATCCATGGGTGTATATTTTGGATAGGATGCACCTGTTGTGTTCGTCAGTAAGACGGATGGCTCTTTGGAGTTGTTATTGGTTGTTGTGAGCTGGATGAGATAACAAACATGTTCGTACTCCCATTTGTTGATGACTTGTTCGATCAGCTCTATAGCATGAGGATGTTCTCTTAGTTGGACCCTGTAGTGAGGTTACACCAACTGAGTAATTTGGGTGAGTGTGGCGATTATAGTGTTTCACACACTATATTGATTTTAGGTTGGTTAGGTTAACCAATGTGTCGGCATATTTTGTGGATCTCATGGACCGTGATTAGAGTGGTCACTTGAGTAGGTTGTGCTTGTGTTTGTTGATGATACTTTCATCTACCCATGGATGGAAAAGGAGCACAAGACATGATTATTGATGAGATTTTGATGGTATCACCCTTGAAGAAGGGAAGTGAGATTCTTGGGTCATGTTGTTTCAAAGTAGGACGTCGCTATAGATCCTGTTGTTACGACAGTCCGAAATCTGGATTGACCTAAGATAGCTATATCATTGACCTATTGTATGGGAGAGGATAAAACTTTTGTTTGAGATGTGAGGTGTGGACACGTGTTAGTGAGTCTGACCGTGAGGTTGACAAGTACATTGATGGTACTCATTCTGAGCGGGAATGGAGAGACGATAATATGCACTTGCCTATGGTACTTAACTAGGCATGGTAGTGATGTTGAGAGATAACATCCAACTCTTGGTTCGGAGTTCGAGGCGATAGAGTTCACTTTGGGGATATGAGGCAGTGTCTGTTAGGAGAGGAGTTCGAGCTGTTTAGTGATTCCACGTCATTGTAGTATCTCTTCTCTAAGAGGGTCTCGACCTTCGCTGCAGCAATGGCTGGAGTTCTCAGCCTCCTATGGTTTTGACATTTCCTAGACATTTGAAGGGAAATGTGGTGGTTGGTATTTGAGTGGTAGACGTACCAGTTTGGGAGCGATCTTCCTAGAGTAAGTATTGCCCGAACTTATCACTAGTTACGACTCCAGAACTCGATGAGCTTTGGCCGAGTGTGATGGCTAGTTTGACCGTCAGACCTACTTTTATTTAGCCGATTGGAAATAGTCAGAGGCGTTAAACTTGACTAGTGGAGATCGTAGCTAAATTAAAAGAGTGGGTAGTGTCAGGAGAGATGATGCAGTGCGGACCCAACCGAGGCTGCTGGTTCTGTAGAGATTGTTTGTTCTCGAGTAGTGGGAACAAAAGTTTTGGGATCGCATCAAAGGATTGTCGATGACTAAGGATAGAGAGTAGCATTTGATTCATAGTTGATTGGTTGACAGATGATGCTTGATTTGTATTTCTTAAGTCTAGTAGTACGCCATCTGTTTTTGTTGTGTTGTTTGAGGGGCGGTTGGTGTGATTCCATTGTGTGCCAAGAGCATTATAAGTGGCCAAGACTCGTTTTTCGATAATGAGTTTTGGGAGAACTCACAAGAGGCGTTTGGATATTTGGCACTAAATGGATTAGATGATATCGAGATTGAACAATAGACTTGGAGACCTCATAAGATTATTTGTGTCGGTAGACGTGATACGACTCAGGTTAGGAGGAGGTCGAAGGAGTAGTAGGGTTCAATGGAATGAAAGCAAAGGCGATAAGGTAGGGTAGACTGTTGGGAGCATGAGGACCGTTAGTTCGGAGCTCTTTAGACGATGGGATTTTGTTATTATCGCCAGCTTTCATTATGGATATCATATTGTATGTTTATACTAGATGTTTTATTATTCCGCATGCTAGGATAGGCATGGATGTTATTTTTGGATGTTAGATCATATGTATGCATGTTTGATTTGATTGTTAGCATTTGAAATGATTGTTTATGTTGTATGGTTGTTAGGCATGCGGGATAATTATTATTTGGTATAACATTCTTGTTTAATGATTGCTATAGATGATCTAGTATAGTTAAAGATATGAGTTGTATACATATCTTTGTTGTAGTAGAGTTTTTCGGACCTAGTCATCCAAAGGAGATTCTACCAAATTTTTCTAGAAATCTGAGAGGCTTTTGAGGGCCTAGGTTTAGGAGATGTTCTCTTTGCTTTGTGATTTCGGACGAAATCCTTTAAGGAGGGCAGAATGTAACGATTCGTATTTTTAACGATCAGATATTTAAATAGTTTATTTACGTATTTAATCGTTAATTAAATAAAGGCCCAAAAATGTGATTTTTCGAATACGACCAAATCAGGACTCGAGACCACTTCCGTTGAATTCGGATTGACGTTGCGAATTTAACTTAGTATAAGGATCGCTATATTTCAAGATCGGACGATCCGATGGCCCAAACAGTCTCGAAATATGCGAAATTAGCCTTCCGGGGCACAGTCTCAGATGGAGATGCGGTTAGTGCCATTGAATCCGAAGAAATGAGGTGATGTGCATAAACGATTTTCGTGACGATCGGATGCATCATGTGATCGTAAGGACTCAAAACGCATAGCCGTTTTATTTGAGAAATTAATAAAGGGAGAATATTTTAATGTAAATACCCCCTTCAAATTAATCTCCCTCCAAATTCTATTCACTGTTCAACTCTTGAGAATGAGATCCATAACCGCTTCCTTCTTTTACTTCTAAAATTTATATCTCCCTAAATAATCAACTAAAAATCATGAAACTAATTGCATCGGATTCGTATCGATGAGGGCTTCAATTCTATACCATGGATCTAGGGTTTTGTGGTAGTTGGTGGAGATTGACCCATTTGGCTGTGGGTTAGGGTCTGAATTTGTTGGAGTTTGGATCGATGATTATCGAATCGGAGATTACCACCGTGTTCCTCATATCGAAGTGCACCTCTCGCTGGAGTTTGGGCTCGTCCGGTCAATCATGGCGAATCACATCATTCACATGCAACAGCAGGTCGAGTTCTAGAGGACCATGCCACGATTTCATGTGGTAAACCGGAGAACTTGTTGTGGCGATCGTCGGGAAGAGAGCGAGTCAAGAAGTGCATTGGCGAAGACAGATCGAAGAATCGTTGATTATTCACGAAGGAATCGAGGTGTGAAGCTCGGATATGCACAGCGTGCACGTGGCCTGGAATGAGAAGAATAAGAATTAGCGCGTTAATTATGGTAATTAGTTTATTTAATTAGTTATTAGTTATTTCGCTAATGACGATTCTTATTTTCTTTATATCTTTTGTATATGAAGTCCGTTTTGGACATGGTTTCTTGCATTAGGATCATATTGGCGAGATCTAAGCTATGGCGCAGGTTTGGATAGATTTGGATGAGGTGAGTGTTATTATCTTTCACTTTACTATAATTGGTTGTTTATTGTTATATTGATGTCCGGGAATGATTTTTGCTTTTAAAACGTGATATTATTATATATATACAGCAGCTATATTTTTATAAAAATAATATATAATTATTTTAAAATGATTTATAAAGAATATCATATATTTTTCATCGATGTGCCATGGTTAAGGAATTATTAGATTATAGCAATTATTGATACGATTTCCCATATTGATTGATATGGATGGATAGTTTATGTTATATGTATATTGTTTTGGATGGATGTATAGTTGTTTGGATGTATGGACGTTTAGATGCATTGTTTGATTGTTTGGCTTGTTTGCTACTCGGTTGTTTTGCTTGAAAACACCGATTAGCGGTAATTTCATTTTAGGTAGCATCTTGTATGTTAGAGTTCCTCACATGCGGAAATCCAATGAACGAGATGAGTTGTAGAAGAGGGTTTGGGATTCGTGCTGACACATATGAGTTTCAGAGTGGATACCAGGCATTTCCGTTTGGTTTGTACTTAACCGTTCGTTAAGTACAAGACCAAGGTGGATGGTATTGATCATAGTAGAGTGGTCAATGTCCATCACCATTGTCGATCGGCGATTTAGTCGATATGTGGCATGGACGTTGATGAGATATCATGGAGTGCGACATGATGGTTTGTTTGTGCGATCGGTTTAGAGATTGGATGTTATTACCCTATGACGAGTGATATTGATGGTGAGGTAGTGATGTGGTGCTTTGACCTGGTGATTTTGATGGTGAGGTAGGGATGTGGTGCTTCGACTTGGCAGTCTGATACGGCGGATAGTGACTCGATGATGTATGAAGTAGGCTCCAAGATGATAGTACCAGGATTGTATGGATCATGCTGAACCTCGGGCTTCGGATGTCATGATCGATTGAGAGCTCAGGCGGAGAGCAGGATTGAAGATGGCAGCTCGGATTGGAGTAAGGCCGCAGATAATGGACTGGGTTGAGCGTTAGGGCTTGTGCCCAGAATCTTTAGTGAATCAGTAGAGTTCGAATCCGTATCGAGTGAGTAGGCCTCGATAGATGTGTTTGGATCATTGATGACTCAGAGTGTTTTTTGCCCTGTTCAGAGCAGGGGTACTATATGCGGGTGATACCTGAGGAATGGTAGCGATGGTCGTGTACACTGGACCGCTCCGAGGGGGTCTAATGTCAAGCAGGTATGGGAGTGTACTGGGCTATGGCAGTGTACTGGGGTTGAAACAAACCCATCTGTACGTGAGTACGACAAAGAACCGATTTCCACTAGTCCTTGACAGTTGCAGAGGGTCATAGAGTCATCATATATCTAGCACATTGGGTGACAGTTAGTATTGTTTGATGGATGCTATGTTTGTTATGGTTGCTCGCTAGTCACCTGTCACCATAGGGATGTCACACTTGGTAGGTATTATGGTAGGGATACCTAGATACCCTGACTTGACTTAGCGTGGAGTAGGTATGGATGGAGATACCTAGATACCTGAAGTTTACTTAGTATGGAGTAGGGACTATAGATGGAGATACCTAGGTACCCTGACAAATACTCAGTATGGTATACCCTTTTTACAATATTATAGAGTAGCATACTACTTATGTTTATGTGCTGAATCTGTGGTTGCAGGGACAGGTCGGGTATAGTTTATATACCCTCTTTCCGTATATTATCGAGTTTAATAGTATTTTGAGATTTGATGTCGTTTACATCAGACTGTTGGCTGACCCGAGATTTTATGTTTTGCTTCTTTCTCGGGTACTCTTAAATGAGTAGATTGAAAGCAAGTGGATGATTATTGATGCAACAGCGGATAACAAAAATGATGAATCGGTGAAAGTAGCAATTGTGGAATAGAAGATACCGAATGGCCCAAATCCGTTGATCCAAAGATACCGGATTTTAGCTATCTCAAACACGTTGATCGCGCACGATACCGTGTTTAAAGATCTACGATTCTTCGTACGTTGATCTAGTGCACTAGATACCGTGAATCGGCTTCAGCCATCGTTGATTCAAGCGCACTTGAATACCGAAGGTGGAGATAGGAGATCACACTCAACTACCAATTGAAGAAGTGGCACAAAGCACACAAACAAATTTTATTCAAAATCAACCAACCGTTACAAATGACACCACCCACCTATTTATAGGCTTACAACTCAACACAACACAAATTTGTACAACACATAGGTCATTCAGGACCTAACAACCCTTCGACCTAAAAACAGACGCGACCTACGACTTATATACAAAGCGACATAAGAAACATGTTACAACACATTACAACGACATAAGAAATACAACGTTACGACCTAAAATACAACACACACTCGGCAGCAGCGACCTAAGCTCTTCCAGCGACTTAAGTCTTGCGACCTATACTTGAGCGACTTAAAAATGGATGGCAACGACCTAATCTTCACAGCAGCATAAGGTCGAACGACCTAAAAAAAACATTGCTTCAGGACATTTTCACGACCTAAGGTCTCGCGACCTATAGTGAGCGACCTAAAGTGAGCGGCATGTGAGAGTTAGGTCGTTCGCGACCTAAACTTGATTTTTTTCCTTGTTAGGTCGTAGCTCGCCTGAGAAAGAAAGCGACATGTGAGAGTTAGGTCGTTCACGACCTAAACTTGACTTGTTTCCATTGCTATGTCGTAGCTCGCTTGAGCGACCTATCACGTTAACTCGCGCGAGTGTCTTCATGCTTAGCCCGTTAACTCGCGAGCGACCTTCGTTATGTTGCGAGTCTCCATAGGTCGCAACCGACCTAAAACACGTTGCTTGTTAGCTCGCAAACAATCTTCGCTAGATCGCGAATTTCTACTAGGTCGTAATTCCTTATCACGCGACTCGTTAGGTCGCTCTTGACTCAAGATCTCGTTAGGTCGCTCGCGACCTAACACTTCATCAATCTGGGTCTCATTCTGGGCTGCATCATCCTCCCCTGGTTGGAAAAAATTTGTCCTCGAATTTGCGCCCTCCTCTTCCACAACAAGCTCATCCCCATGATATGGTATAAGATGTTTAACATTAAACACGTCAGAAGTGTACACATCCTCCGGCAGCTTCAACTTATAAGCGTTTTCATTGATCCGTTTCACAATCGTTACAGGATCAATCTTTCGAGCTTTAAGTTTATTGTATGTTCCCACTGGAAAACGATCTTTTGTTAGTACAGCATATACTAAATCTCCTTCCTTAAATTCAACGCTTCTTCGTTTCCAATCCGTAGATCTTTTATACTTTTCATTCGCTTTCTCCAATCGTTCCTGAATGATTTTATGGCATTCTGCCAATCCATCAACAAAATCAACAGCCTGTTTTACTGTCCCCTTTGGTTGTGGTACTATCATCAAATCCAACGGCCCCTTTGGTAAGCTTGAATATACAATCTGAAATGGACTGAAACCCATACTATGGTTTATAGCATGATTATGAGTAAACTCCGCTTGACATAACTTCATATCCCAACTCTTCAGATTATCCTTCACCAGGCACCGCAACAAATTTCCCAAAGATCTGTTAACAACTTCAGTCTGACCATCGGACTGCGGATGGTAAGCACTACTGAAATTTAGCTTTGTTCCCACCATCTTCCACAAACTCAGCCAAAAATGACTTAGAAATCTAGTATCCCGATCAGAAACAATGGATTCTGGTAAACCATGTAAGCGATACACTTCTTTAAAGAATAACTCGGCAACACAGACGGCATCAGCTGTCTTCTTACAAGCGATAAAATGTGCCATTTTGGAAAATCTATCTACCACTACATATATAGAATCATTTCCCCTTTGAGTTCTAGGCAAACCCAAAACAAAATCCATGCTGATATCAACCCATGGTCTAGTCGGCACGGGTAAGGGCATATACAATCCCGCATTCGTCGCCGTCCCTTTGGAAACTTGGCAAATATGACATCTCTCCACAAACTTTCCAACTTCCCGCTTCAACGAAGGCCAATAATAAGATTGAGAAATTAATTACAAAGTACGATCTCTACCCACATGACCTTCCTCATGCAACTCCTTAACAATCTTCATTCGTATGCTGCACTCTGGTATACATAATCGATTTCCCTTAAAAAGAAAACCATCCACCAACACAAACTCATCCGTCTTTCCTTCCTTGGCTTTATCTACAAACTTCGCAAAGTAAGGATCGTCAACAAATAATTCTGGCAACACATCAAACCCCGTTACTTCAACCTTCATTGTAGTCAACAAATGATTCCTTCGACTAAATGCATCTGCCACTCTATTCGTAATTCTCGATTTATGCTTCACCACAAATGTAAATTGTTGCAAGTATGCGATCCACGAAGCATGCCTAGCTGCAATCTTGTCCTGTCCCTGCATATGCTTCAATGCTTCATGATCAGTATATAAAACAAATTCTTTATGAAACAAATAATGTCTCTAATGCTTCACAGCTTGTACGATAGCATAAAATTCCACATCATAAGTATTATATCTCATCTTTGCTCCCGATAACTTCTCACTGAAATATGCAATAGGACGTCCTTTCTGACTCAACACCCCTCTAATTCCAACTTTCGATGCATCAGTATGCAATTCAAACAACAACTGAAAATCCGGCAACACTAGAATCGGTGCTGTCGTCAAAAGTTCCTTGATTCTCTCAAAAGCAAATCCTACTTCCTCCGTCCATGAAAATTGCTTCCCCTTCATACAATCAGTAACCGGTGCCATCACGCTACTGAAGTGTGGAATAAACCATCGGTAGAATGAGGCTAAACCATGAAAGCTTCTAACTTCTGTTATCGTCCTGGGTTGTGAGCAATTTCTGACTGCTTCAACTTTATTCTGATCCACCTGTATACCTCCTTCAGAAATAACATATCCCAAAAATAAAACACTATGCGTCATGAACACGCATTTCTTTGTTGCAGCATAAAATTGTTCCTGTCGCAGTATCATCAACACCTCTCTCAAGTGTTGCAAATGTTCTTCTGAGCTTCTACTATATATCAGTATATCATCAAAATACACCACCACGAATTTCCCAATAAATGGTCTAAAGATTTGATTCATCACCCGCATAAATGTACTAGGTGCATTCGAAAGACCAAACGGCATAACCAGCCATTCGTACAACCCTTCTCTCATCTTGAATGCTGTCTTCCATTCGTCTCCTGGTCTAATTCGAATTTGATGATAACCACTCTTCAAATCAATTTTCGAAAAGATAGTAGCCCCACTAAGTTGATCAAACAAGTCATCCAATCTAGGCATAGGAAATCTATATCTCACTGTTATCTTGTTCAGTGCTCGACTATCAGTGCACATCCTCCACGTTCCATCCTTCTTCGGCACTAATAAAGCTGGCACGACACAAGGACTTAAACTTTCCTGTACACGTCCCTGTTCAAGCAATTCTTCCACTTGCCTCCTTAACTCCTCGTGTTCCTTTGGACTCATTCTGTAATGCGGTCTATGAGGTAACACAGCTCCTGGAACAAGATCAATTTGATGTTGAATGTCTCTCAACGGCGGTAACTCCGTTGGTAGCTCCTCAGGAAATACATCGTCAAACTCTCCCAGCACTGGCTTTACTTCTTCAGGAATCTCAACCACTTCATTACTCTCACGTCCAATCAACAAAAACACTTCAGGCTCCTCCTCTACTTCCTTAACAAACTCCTTCAAAGATAGCAAAGTTTTAAGTTCTTCAATCTCCTACGACTTGCTTTCTTCGTGTTGTCGCTTCTTAGGAATTAAAGTGATTTTAGTACCCTCAAACATGAAACTCTAACTGTTAGTACGACCATCATGTTGCACAGCCCTATCATACTGCCATGGTCTCCCCAGCAACAGATGACACACGTCCATGTCCACTACATCACACCAAATTTCATCTTTGTATTTCTTCCCAATTAAAAAATTAACACAAGCTCTTCTTCCAACTTTCACCTCCCCACCTTTTCTCAACCAAGCTAACTTGTAAGGTTTCGGATGCTTCTCAGTCTTCAATGATAACTTCTTCATAGCTTCTGTAGAGATAATATTATCACAGCTTCCCGCATCGATGACAAACTTGCAAACTCTTCCCAAGATAGTACATGTTGACTGAAAGATGTTACTCCTCAACCAGCTAGTTTCCTCCTCCTGTTTTGGTGTTAAGCACGACCTCTTCATCATTAATGAATACCCTTCATCTCCCGACACATCTTCTTCCTCCTCATCATGTTGTGAATTAGAACATTCTTCTACATCCTCATCTTCCACCTCAGCAATCATAGTTCTCTTCTTTGGTTTCGGACATTCGTTGCTCTTGTGACCCACTTCCTGGCAATTATAGCATTTGAAATTGGTATTGACTTTTGGTTTAGCCACTTCATGAACAATCGGCTTACTCGATGCTTTAGGAACATTAGAACTACTACCCGCTCCTTTGTTCTGCCCTGTAAAACTTGGAAACACACCTCCTCCATGTCTACCTTGTTTCTCCCAAGCCAACGCCTTTTGATGTGCTTCTGCCACAGATCTAGGGTCGAACATGTTCACCATATCCTGGATCTGTGTTCTAAGTCCACCAACAAACCTAGCGGTCAATTGTTCTTCTGTCTCCATATTGTCATTTCGAGCAATCAACTGGTAGAACTCATCTGCATAATCAGTAATAGTCTTCGTCCATTGCCTCAGGTTTTGTAATCTCTGATACATTAGTAGCCTTCATCATCTTCTTCATCTTTTCCCAAGCAACAATTTTTGACTTCCCCATCCGCTCTCTAGTATGTTTGGTTTGCTGCCACCACGCCATAGCTCTTCCCCTCAACCTAGTAGCAACCAACTTTACTTTACGATCTTCCGGAACCTCCTTGAAGTCAAAAATCTCCTCAACATAAGCTAACCAATCAAGAAACTCCTCGGCTTGCATACCTCCCTTGAATTCCGGTATTTCAGTTTTCATCCCAGACTCCCACTTGTGATCATACTCCGACTGATTTCTTCCTTGTCCTCGTCCTCATCCATGAACACTACCACAATCAAACTCCTCTTCAAAATCTGATGTATATCGATGTCGATCCTGACCACCAACATCTCTACTACCATCGTTTCTTCCACCAACATCCCTCCTACCTACATTCCTCCGATCACGATCATTCACATTCCTATCACGATCTCGATCTACACTTCTATGATCACTATCAATACTTCTCTCTCGATTTGAACGTGGTGAAACTCTACTTCTCCCATGGTTAGATTCAGGTGAAACCCTTCTCTGATTTTGATTCATCTCTAACATCATCTTCTCTAATCGACCAATTCCTTCATTAAGCTTCTCACTAAAGTTTTCATTAATTCTTTGCTCCATCTCATCGGCTTCTTCTCTTCTATACAAAGCTTCAACATTCTGATGGCGATTAGCTCTCCTCGGCGGCATGATTACTCTTCAACAAAAGTTAACTCTTGGCTTGAACTTTAAAGATGATACACGGCCTTCACTTGCTCGGATCTACACTTCAAATTCTCGGCCTTGAATAACAAAGTGATGCACGGCTTGAAATCTTGAATAAGAATTGGCTCCAAGACTCGGCTTAGATATGATTGGCTAAGTCTAGTCTGATACCAAATGATGCAGCAACGGATAACAAAAATGATGAATCGGTGAAAGTAGCGATTGTGGAATAGAAGATACCGAATGGCCCAAATCCGTTGATCCAAAGATACCGGATTTTAGCTATCTCAAACACGTTGATCACGCACGATACCGTGTTTAAAGATCTACGATTCTTCGTACGTTGATCTAGCGCACTAGATACCGTGAATCGGCTTCAGCGATCGTTGATTCAAGCGCACCTGAATACCGAAGGTGGAGATAGGAGATCACACTCAACTACCAATTGAAGAAGTGGCACAAAGTACACAAACAAATTTTATTCAAAATCAACCAACCGTTACAAATGACACCACCCGCCTATTTATAGGCTTACAACTCAACACAACACAAATTTGTACAACACATAGGTCGTTCACGACCTAACAACCCTTCGACCTAAAAACAGACGCGACCTACGACTTATATACAGAGCGACATAAGAAACATGTTACAACACATTACAACGACATAAGAAATACAACGTTACGACCTAAAATACAACACACACTCGGCAGCAGCGACCTAAGCTCTTCCAGCGACTTAAGTCTTGCGACCTATACTTGAGCGACTTAAAAATGTATGGCAGCGACCTAATCTTCACAGTAGCATAAGGTCGAACGACCTAAAAAAAAACATTGCTTCAGGACATTTTCACGACCTAAGGTCTCGCGACCTATAGTGAGTGACCTAAAGTAAGCGGCATGTGAGAGTTAGGTCGTTCGCGACCTAAACTTGATTTGTTTCCTTGTTAGGTCGTAGCTCGCCTGAGAAAGAAAGCGGCATGTGAGAGTTAGGTCGTTCGCGACCTAAACTTGACTTGTTTCCATTGCTATGTCGTAGCTCGCTTGAGCGACCTATCACGTTAACTCGCGTGAGTGTCTTCATGCTTAGCCCGTTAACTCGCGAGCGACCTTCGTTATGTCGCGAGTCTCCACTAGGTCGCAACCGACCTAAAACACGTTTCTTGTTAGCTCGCAAACAATCTTCGCTAGATCGCGAATTTCTACTAGGTCGTAATTCCTTATCATGCGACTCGTTAGGTCGCTCTTGACTCAAGATCTCATTAGGTCGCTCGCGACCTAACACTTCATCAATCTGCGTCTCATTCTGGGCTACATCAATTATGGACTTGTACAGGTGGACCAACATGAGGTGACGGTTATCTATACTTATATGCACATTTGTTATTATATTTCCGCTGTGCGACACTGTGGAGCCTTAACAGTGTTGATTTACTATTATGAGACAGTGTACCAGTTGAGTTTACTATCCCATTGTATAAACTCTATTATGGTGTCATATAACTTTGTGGATCTTTATTCAGATGATTATTTCACATTGTTTTTACTATTTCTATTATTTTATACCTCTGTTGATTATTATATTTACTCTGATGCGATGTGAGATATGCGACAAGTAATTTGGTTATTTGATGCTTCCTTTTTCTTCTCTTCCATTCTTTCTCTTTTATTTTTTCATCTTATTTCTTTTTCTTTCCTTTGACTACCGTTCTGCATCGTAAGTGTAGGGAGGTTGTTACAAGTAATCTATAAATGCACTCTTTACCATTAATGTTAACTAATCAATATTTATTTCCTTTAATTCTTTTCCTTTTACTATGCTAAATACAACATTTTCATCATCCTAATTCTAATCAATTCATTGATTTATACACACACACATACATATATTATTAACCATTATAGGGAATCTTAAGCATAAATACGCGCACACGTATATAACTTGACAATGATTAAGAACTTCATTTTTTCAATACTTAACTAGTATTTCCAAATCCAGGATATTACTTTTTCCCCCATTCCTTATAAATAACATACATATTTAGCAATAGATTTCATTACTACTTAATTGATATTTTTTATAAAGAAAGAGACAATATGTGTACATGTATGTGTAATTATTTACTATAATTAATAACCTTATTATCTAATACTTAATTGCATCCTCATTTCTTAATTAATTACTATTTATGCTTCTAAGTTAAAATTGGATTCACCCTTTTTATTTTTATTTTTATTTTTACTAATAGGAAGATAATGCATTCCACGTTTTTTTAAATAATGATTTATTTCCCCTATTTTGTTACCTCTATTTCTACAACATTGCATGCATCCTTATTTTCCTTAAATATGTTATTGTCTCTCTATTCTAACAAGCAGCATGCATTTAGTAATAAACTGTAATGATCCATAATTTAATCACTTTGAACTTGAATAGTCATTATGTTTTTAAATGATTAAATAATGGATTTTATATCTAGAATAAAAATTTGGATAAAACGTCTCGAATGGATTTTTTTTAAAACTGATGCAAAATGTTAGTTTAAAGATGGTTCGAGTTATAAGGTGGTTAAGGGTACCAATTTATTTAAGAATAAGTTTGCCTAATAAAACAGAATAGTATAATTACTTGCCTAATAAAACAAGAAAGAATTATTAACCCTGCCTAATAAAACAGAATAGTAAACTGATGTAAAATGTTAGTTTAAAGATGGTTCGAGTTATAAGGTGGTTAAGGGTACCAAATTATTTAAGAATAAGTTTGCCTAATAAAATAGAATAGTATAATTACTTTCCTAATAAAACAAGAAAGAATTATTAATCATGCCTAATAAAACAGAATAGTATGATTACTTTCCTAATAAAACAAGGGAGAATTATTAACCATGCCAAATAAAAACAGAATAATATAATTACTTGCCTAATAAAACAAAACGGTATAATTACTTGCCTAATAAAATAAAATAGCATAATGATTATTATATTCCATGCGGATGGTTGCCATTGGACCAAAATCTGGTCGAATCATGTTATGCCATAGTTGATAAGGAGGATTTCTATTGGACCAAAATATGGTTGAATCAAATTAGGCCATCAAGATGTTTTCTAGTGAACCAAAATGTGGTCGAATCAAATTAGACCATAAGGCTGGTTTCTATTGGACCAAAATTTGGTCGAATCTGGTTAGGCTATATGAAATGACTAAAGTACCCTTCTCTTCACCTATAAATAGCCAAGTCCATATCTCATTTTAATTCATTCACAAACTAAAGAAAAGAACTAAAATTCATTGTCAAAGGTGAAGTATTCCAAGTCTCCATCAAAGCAAATAAGATGTGAGTATATTCCTTGTTTTCATAGTTTAGTGGGTATAACTTATTCTATGAGTATAATTTAATTATTTTACAGTGAGTATATTCCTTGCTTTCATAGTTTAGTGGGTATAACTTACTCTGTGAGTATATTCTTTGTTTTCATAGTTTAGTGAGTATAACTTATTCTGTGAGTATAATTCAATTATTTTACAGTGAGTGTAATCTTAATCACTTTCCTTTGACTCATTCACATTTTAATGAATGTTGTGTTAACTATTGATTGTAAATTGTTAATAGTAATGGGTATGTTATTATTCTTGTTATTATTCTTGTTTGGCTGTTTGATTTATGCTCAGCCAGTTTATGAGCAATAACCTTGACATTTAGTTAAAGGGAACATACACCACCTTTTAACTTAGGATTGACATTTAGTGACTTTTTGGTTAAGAGGAAATAACACCCCTTTTTGCTATCTCATTTAATTAAGAAGGAGCTTCACCCCTCTGGTCGTATTCTCCTTTAAAGATGATGGGTTTAAGTTATGATTTGAATAGAAGTTTTAAATCTTGGTTTAAAGTATTTTAAAGGAGCTTCGAAATTTATATAATGATTTAAATAGGTTATTTATGGAAAGTAAGTAGTCCTATACTTGGCACTAAAAGACGATGAGTAGATTGATCCTCTATCTGTGAGATCTAGAACCGAAGTGTCTAGGCAAGGCTAGGAGCAACCAGTGCCATGACTTACCTGGCTTTGTTTCTGGGCGAGGGGTAGAGTAAGTCGAGAATATCAGAAACATGACAAGTATAGGTGATTTGATTTCCACAAATGATGTTTATAATTATGATGGTGTGGAAAACATTCGCCTTTCTTGTAGACAATTGGTTTTGACCCATTTAAGTATGCTTTTGAAATATGAAATCCTCCCAAATATTTTGTGAATATACTTATACCGATGAGATAAATATATGGATACTTTCCAAGAATTGAAAGATTATAAGATTTAATTTCCATATACGATCGTTTTGTTATCCACGATAGTTGATATCTTGACTATCGATTTCGATACCCTTCTTCCTTTTGTTTTTGTTTCGTCAATCTAAGACGATTTGTTGCTCATTTAGAGCTTTGATATCCTTTATCGGAAATGACTAAATAAAGAGCGAATGGGGGCCAAGCTATGTGGGGTTGCTCCCATTAGGGTATTGTCACATCTACTCTAGATTGGTTTCGGTTGTATGCGCACGAAGATGTGAAATACTCGGATACTCGGTAAGGTTGGCGGGGTTCGGCTTGGAGGTTTCCGAGAGCCATCGTAGTTCTCAAGTATATTTTCTAGAGGTATACTTTCGATAAGGGGGCGCACCCTCCTATTCATTGTTGGAAAAATTCCTTTACCTTATTTTTGATTCAAATCTTTGGATTAATTCTTTCTTAATTGCATCGGGAAGCGTCTTGCTTCTTCACGATGTTTAATTATTTGTGTCCATTCTTTTATGCTTGGATGTTGTCCTTGTGAGGGGAAACCCATTCTGCGTTTTTATGACATGGTCTCACCGGTTATTTTGTGTGTTCTATTTTTTTATTTGGAATTTACTCATACCAGACTTATTATCTGACCCGAAATGTTTGTTTTCCCAAAACTCTCGGGTACTCATTTATATTTGAGTAGTCCGGAAATGACAGGTTTTTTTGGGATCTTTTGTAGATGGTGGACGAGTAGGAGGCTCCTTATCTATCTAGCTATTTATTTCCGCTGTTATGAGATGTTGGCTCTATATATGTATATTTAAAGGCAGGTTGTTATAACTACCTAGACTGATAGTAGTACTTTTGTTGTAACTTTGATAACTCCATGTTGGGGAGTAACCTTATGTACTGTCTTATTTTTATGTTTTATTTAACCGTTCCATTGTGAGATTATTGTTCCGTTCTTATATTTTACCCCATGACAACTCGTCTTTTAGATACTTGGGCAACAACACATGAATACCATGGATGTATTAAGTGTCGTTCTCAAGGGTCAAAAAGGTGGGTCGTCACAGTTGGTATCAGAGCTTCGGTTGAGCGAACACCTTGGCCTGATTGGAGTACAACTCACTAGAGATAGGGTAAGTGATGCCCTAGAATGAGTTAATCTTGAGAGAGCGTATTTGTAATTTTTATAATAATAGTATTTATCCTCTAAAGTCTAATTTTAGATCCTTTGGTGTTATTTCCTTAAACCATTTTAATTCTATTTTTGTATTCTAAAGATACCTGTTATTTGTTCAGATAATAGAAAATGAATACAAGAAGAGGAGGAATGAGAGGATCTGGAACTAGCACGGCTACCAATGGCAGGGTACCTAGAAATGCTACTATGTCAGCTGTATATCCGGTAGAGGAAATGTTAGTGCAAGTTCAGACCCCTATGAACTTTGCAGCTTTGTGTAAGAATTTTACCACTTTGGGTAGGAAATCATTCTATGGGACCGAAGACATTCTTGGAGTGCAGATGTGGCTTCAAACTTGTGAAAGAATATTTGGAGATCTTTGGTTGGAGATGTGGAGAAATGCCTGTTGGCATCGCGACAACTTCAAAAGTCGGCGATGAATTGGTGGGATTCAAAAACAGCTAGTACTCCAGAGGGGTTGTTTTCTTGGGCCCAGTTCAAGGAAGTTTTTGAAGCACAGTTTATTCCAAAAGCCGGAAGAACTCAATTATTTAGAAGTTTCATTAACTTAAAGCAGGGTGATATGACGGTGTCGCAGTATGAGCATAAGTTCAATGCTTTGTCCCGTTTTGGACTTGGATTGATAGACACACCGCTCAAGAAAGATGAAAATTTTGTGAATGGAATGCGACCAGAGTTCCATCGTGAAATGACCAATCATCTTATGAGTACATTCACCAACATTATTAGCATGGCTTTATGGTTTGAGGCTCTTGATATTAAGAAAGGAGTCCAGAAGGATGTAGTACCAGTAGCAAGTGCCAAGCCTTTATCAGTTATACCAGTTGAAGGAAAGCCTAACTTCAAGCATAAGTTTAAGGGAAAGAAGCAGGGTGCAGGGAAGAAACCTGAAGATGGCGCTCCAGAACAGAAGAAGCAGACCAACTTGGCCGACATTCTTTATTTCAAATGCAATAAGATGGACCACTTTGCAAATCATTGCCCAATTGCCACATGTTTTAATTGTAGCCAGCCAAGACATATGAAGAATGGGTGCCCTTTTCCTAAAAAGGGATCTTAAGGACAGACTTTTACCATATAAGAGATTCCATCCACTTCTTCAGATCAAAAAGGGAAGCAAGTGTTGCAAGGTACATTATCCATCTATGATATTCCTGTAAGGGTGTTATTTGATACATGAGCTTTCTATAGTTTTATTTCTTATGATCTAATGGACAAACTAAACCTTAAATATGTTTTTTACATAAGTAATCCTATTTGTGTGTCTAACCCAATTGGAGGTCCGACAAATCTTGACACTGTGTCTAAATGTACCTATTTCTTGTCGAAATCATCTCTTTTCTTTTGACTTCTTTGTTCTTCGGTTTATGGGTTTTGGAGTGTTACTGGGAATGGATTGGTTATCCAAGTTTAAAGCTATCTTGGATTGTCGTAGAAGGCTCATCAGAGTTAGTGATGCTGGAGATGTTGGTGTTGTAGTTATGAAGAGCCTAAGAAGTTAATGAGCAGTTTTCTCTATTCAATCGAAGTGGCTAAAGCGGAGCTAGGAGATGTGCCGGTTGTTCGAGATTTCATAGATATTTTTGATGAGGTGTAAGGTTTACCTCCTCACCGTAAAGTCGAGTTCCGTATTGATTTGGTTTCGGGAACTAGACCTATTGTACAACCCTTACGAAGGATGGCTCCAAATGAGAAGAGGGAGTTAGAAAGGTAGACTTATGACTTGTTGCAGAAGGGCTTGATCCGACGTAGTACCTCGAGTTGGGGATCGCCAGTCGTCTTTGTTACAAAGGCGGATGGTTGTCTAAGGTTATGCATAGACTATCGGGAGTTGAACAAAAGGACTATCAAGAATAAATATCCTTTGCCAAGAATCGACGATATGTTTGATCAACTCCATGGTGCTCGAATATTTTCTCAATTAGATCTTGCCACCGGTTTCCACCAATTAAGAGTGGCAGAGGAGAGTGTTCCTTTAACAGCTTTTCAAACTCCTGAAAATTTCTACAAGTGGTTAGTTATACCATTTGGATTGACTAACGCACCCGCTTATTTTGTGGACTTAACGAATCGAGTATTTCGACATATTCTTAATAAATTTGTCTTCGTCTTTATTGATGACATTCTTATCTATTCTAAGACAGAAGAGGAACACAAATATCATCTTTGTGTCGTACTCTATGCCTTAAGAAGCCATGTGTTGAAGGCTAAGTTTTCCAAGTGCCATTTCTAGAAATCCAAATTTTGGTTTCTAGGGCATGTTATTTCAGGAGAAGGCATATCGGTGGACCCAGCTAAACTTGTGGCGGTTCAAGACTGAAAGAAGCCCGAAAGTGCGACAAAAGTTAGAAGTTTCTTAGGATTGGCATATCCTTTTATGTGAAATTATATTTTTACCCTTATTAATATTTTAATTTATTATTAAAATTTCTGGAGTGTTACAACAGAAATCATAGAGATCCAACACTCCCGTTAATGCCCAAAGCAGCCTCCCTATAGGTCGAAAAATAGTTCTCTCATTCGTCTTCGCTCTCAACGGCTTTCGAAAGTATCATGCCTGCATGTCTCAAGATGCCTATACTCTCCCGCCAATACCTTTCTCAAGCTCGCTTTTAAGCTCGTAACGTTTAGTGAAGAATGCATCGAAGATCGCAAGCCTGAATCTTTCAACACCTTCACCAAGGCTATCCAACAAGGATAGTTATTATGCGCTCATTACCTTGTTTGGGACTGCCGACCTTTTCTACCCAGGACTGCACGAGCTGTCACTCCCTTCCTGTCCGGTCGGCTATTTGCGAGGGTGGGTTACCTAGAATCCATTTCCTTATCGAGGACTGCTAGGCTATCCAGCTAGGTTAAATCACCGTGCATTCAATTTCTTGCTCTGGGACTGTCTATTGCTCTGTGAGTCTAGGGGAGATGTCTCTTCCCTTCGTGCCAGGGCGCATCGACGATCAGATATGCAGCCATAATGGTTTGTACCTCTCGCTCATGATTCCACCTATCCTCCGTACATGATGAGGCACCGTTACCCCAAGTGATGCCGATGTTCGACATCCATAGTTCCTGCATAAAAATATGTCGAGCTCAGCTCCTTATTGCAGCGTATCACTTTGGAGAACCTTCAAGCCCCTCAGCACTTAGGTGTGGGTTGGGCTCAACTGTAGCTTATTATTGCACTATGTCACCCTGGAGAACCTTCAAGTCCCTCAACCTTTAGGTTCCAGCCAGAATCCGCTTGTAGCGCCTTATTACAGCGTGTCACCCTGAAGAACCTTCAAGCCCCTCAACACTTAAGTTCAAGCCGAGTCCACATGTAGCTCCTTATTGCAGCATGTCACCTTGGAGAACTTTCAAGCCCCCCAAAGCTTAGGTTCGAGCAGGCCCACCCATATCTCCTTATTGCAGCGTGTCACCATGGAGAACCTTCAAGCCCTTCGATGTTTAGGTTCATGCCAGAACCTCAACAATAGAGCGATGCACAGATAAGTCCACTATTCACCATTTCTATCTATTAAATTCTTATGAGCAATGACGTTTGTCGCTCATCCCATCATTATATGATACCCTTATGCCTAAGTGTTTGAGCTAGCCATGCACCTCAGTTTGAGCTAGGACCTGTGGTCGCCTAACGACATGCAATGTGTCACTAGGAGTGCTCTCGGGTCCCACAAGCGCTCATATTCGAGTCGGGCCCGTCCGCTACTCTACACATGACTGCTTGTCACCCTGAAAAACCCATGGGTCAACATGTGCTCTCACTCTATGCTAGTGCTACCCGCCACTTAATACCTGGCCGACACTTGGCTCTTATCAATGCCAGAGTCCGGCCCATCACATGGTAGTATTACTACTTAACATGTCTAAACAACGAACTTTTTATAAAAATAATGTAGGAACTCCATCCAACTGCGTATCGTCCGGAGGACCTTGAGCCACTTAGCACTCAAATCTGTGCCGGGATCACTCATCAACAAAGTAGCACAGTGAAGCTCAACTATCATTGGTCTGTCTAGGCACCCGATGAATAACCGGGTCGGTCGGTCAATCCACGCTTCCAAGCCCACTAACTGACCTGGTCTATAAGTCAAAAAAGATTGGTCCACTCGGTGCAAGGGACTTTTCTAGCTATCTAAGATATGCTATGCTTCTTGTGACGCCCCACTCCGAGACCCACATTAGCAAAGAGTATTACTAGGTAACACCGTCTACTAATACGGAGAATAGAGCTGGATAGGAGCGACCATCTATAGCCTTGCCTTAATTATCTATTGAATACGTCGACCATTGCCATACATTTCCTTTTCTATCTCAAGTGGATCGACATATCCAATAAATACTTAATACAAAGCCATAGGTGGATGAAGGATCTATTAGAACAAATATGACAACTCCAATGTAATACACATCACAGAACAGTAGATCATCACATACATTTACACATATACAGATACATTACAGAGTATACAAAATGATACATGTCAAGTGGTAAAGCAAGCCACAATATACAGGCGAGTCAAAAGAATACATATCAGAGTTACAACCAAAAAGGACTACACAAAAAGGCTATAACAAAAAGGAGC
Source organism: Allium fistulosum (assembly GCA_030737815.1). Classification (NCBI taxonomy): domain Eukaryota; kingdom Viridiplantae; phylum Streptophyta; class Magnoliopsida; order Asparagales; family Amaryllidaceae; genus Allium; species Allium fistulosum. Next base: position 763,977,397 of record CM060905.1, read on the forward strand.
TAGCAGAATAGTCCATGCGGAAGCAAAATAGGCTAAGTCCAATGTACCTAACCTGAAACATCTCGGTCTGACTCGAGTATAAAATACACGGGTCAGTCTAGCTAAACAAATCAGTTAGATAAACTAAATGATAATGAACATACAAGATCATAAAGTACCACAAATATCTCCAAAAGAGATAACCAAATCATCTATTCAAAGATGAATCAAAACAAGCCTCATATCATCGGCAACTCAGATAAACAAAGGATATCATATCCCAAAACAAGCCAAAAGGCAAATAACAAATACCAAAAAAGGTAAAACAAGTTTCCACAAGGTAATCGCTATAGATCGTGTGGTTCAAAGAACCTACCCTGAAAGGCGATACACTAGGGAAATATAATTGTCAAAGAAACAAAAGATGCTCGAGCTCAGTACTGTATAACAAGGATCCACACGCCCGAAGGCAATATGCACGAAGACTCTACTCCCACATAGGAGCAATTGTCCATATAGACAAAGCCACACGCCCAGAGGTGATACGCACGAAGACTCTACTCCCACATAGGAGCAATTATCCACATAGACAAAGCCACATGCCCGAAGGCAACGCCCGAAGGCAACGTCGAAAGGCAACGCCAAAAGGCAACAAACCCGAAGGTACAAGCCAGCGGGCAACATACCCAAAGGCAACAAACCATAGTGGCGGTACTGGACACCACTGTTCGGCGGAATGTGTCACAACTCTCAGAAAGGAACCCGGAAAATGTTAACGTGAGTCCCATACCTCACGTTTGCACTAAACGGTTTATGTAACGACCCTAGATTTTAATTTAATTTAAATTGATAATTAAATGAATTTTTGAATAAAAATTTGTAAAATTAATTATAAATGGAAGCGAGTTTCCCCGATTCAAATAGAAAATATATTAAGTCATATAGATTTGAAAATTTGTATATATGTATATATTAGATTTGAAATAAAATTTTAATAAATGACTTAGAAAATGTTGATAGTTGAAAATTTATATGCAAGTTAAAATAACTATTGAAGTTAGAAATAAGTAAAACCAATAAATAAATAAATGTTTATGTATAAGACATATGAAAGTGTAAGACAAAAGAAAAGAAACAAAAGTGTTTGAAAATAAGTTGAACAGAGAAGTATGCCAGGCAAAACAAAAGTATGTAGCCTGCATAAAGTTGTAAACAGAAATGAGAATGATATAAACATGATAGGAAAGTATATATGCATGCACACTTGCAAAATGATGAAAACCAAGAAGTACAAGCAAATAAATGATAAGTATGTAGGCTGTAACTAGGAAAGCAATATATGCTTAAATATAAAACAAAACAAAATAAAATATGCAGCCTATAGAGTTAAAAAAAGCAAAGGCAAGTAAATTATGTTATGTACATAAAGGACATGCATTTAATACCCCATCACTACTTTGCACAATAAAATATCATCTCAGCCGAAAGCAAAAAGGACTGTACATACAAAATTCTTCAGCATGGACAAGATCATCAGCCGAGATTTTGTTTGATAAAGCAAAGAAAAAATATATATATCTTTGCATTGTATTGTACTAAACAAATAATGTCACTTTGTACAAATACATCACCCTATTGTACAAAATAATACAACACCCTGTAACACATTCTTTCTTATATCAGCCTTCTCAATTTTCAATTCATTTTCGTTCCATTCAAACAAACTAAGCAAAAATGAAGTGAATGTCATTTGTAAACAAAACAAACATCTCAAATAAAAATATCAAAGCAATCAAGATGAAGGCTTCAACTAGCAATTTCAAAATCTGATTTCAGCATAGCAGCTCTACTCTTCTCCTCTGTTCTTCTTTGCCAAGTGAGTAACATTTTAAATTGAAAACTAAGTAAGTTGATGTCTGCTTGCTTGTGAAATCTGAGATGGATGATATTTTTTTTTGTAAATATATATATGGATTACCTCTATGCTGTGAATGTTTGCAAGAATACATGTTGATTTGTTTACCAGTATCATTGTTCTTGTTCAGGGAATATAAATATGATCAATAAACAAAAAAAAACTATTCCGCTCATTCTAGTCTGTATTTGATGATGCTATAAACTAGAAAAATGTTAAATTTTGAATATAGTTTACGGTAAAAATAGTTTGGGAAGTAAATTTTCTTTGTGGTTCGATAGGGATTCATTTCACAGTGAGTAACTATATTTTGGTGAAAATTCAATGTCATCAATTTAGGAATTCGAGTATAGGATCAGTTTTCGTGTGAAAAATTATGAATTTTAGAGGTGGAATTTGGATTTTTAGTGATCTAAATTATGAGTGATCGAAGAATATGTGTTTTTCGTTCAAAAATAAATTTTTGTCGATCTAGTTGATGAGAGGTGATGTGGTCTTGACTGGAGGGTGCTGGTGGATGTCATGGAGGGGGCGAACGTGGCGGAATCATAGATCTTGGCTTCGATTTTGAGTACGAAGGTTTTTTAGGGTTTAAGGATGTATCGGGTTGATGTGTAGTTGCGACCGTTTTGCGACGAGAGGGTATGACCGGACATGGCGTAGATTGGCACGGTGATAGTTCCATGAGTGGGCTTTGGATTGAGGTAGGTGGGAGGTGATGGAGCTACCGATCAACGAAGTGGCGGGTTGATTTAAGTGGGTAGGTCGAGTTTTTCTGGGTTTCAGGAGGGTGAGGCGAACGATCGCATTTCGATCGAGAGGATGGTGGATTATCGGGAAGGTGGCAATGTGATCAATGGATAGAACGCGACTTGTAGGTGTGGTCACGACGGCAAGATGGCTGTGGATGATGGCGTGCACATGCACGTGTATCTTCGAGTATCAGGGTGAATTTGGGATCGGGGAAGAAAAAGCAATGGCCTGGGGTTTTGTTTTCTTCGGTTTGGGCTTCGGCCTGTTTTCCTTGTGATAACTTAATTTGGGTTCAGGTTTGTGTTTTTAGTTTGGGCTTCAGCGAAAGTTTTATAACTTAAGTTTTCATGGCTTCAAAGAAATATAAACTAAAGTTTTCAAATTAGAAATATAAACAAGTTTTCCTTAAACAAAGGGTTTAATTTTAAAGTTAAACGTTTGAATTGATTTTGGGTTTTGAAACTCTCAAGTGGTTCAAGTAAAATTAAAAGATGATTTATTTAAAGTAATTGAAAGGATAGTTACTTTATAAAGGTAATTAATTTGGGTAATTAATTAAAAGATAAAAGGGGTTGTCTTTTAATTAAGTAATTAAGGTAACTAATTACTTAAAGATAATTTCTTAATGAAAGTAATTAAGGTTAATTAATTAATGATTTAAGTTTGATTAACCAAATAATTAAAGAATAATTAATTAAAGGATAATTAATTAAAGGATAATTAATTAAAGGATAATTAATTATGTGATTTATTAATTAAGGTAATTAATTAAGAAATAATTAATTTATGAAGGTGATTAAGATTTAATTAATTAATTAATACTGAAGGATGAATTAATTTAAATTAAGGATAATTAATCATTAATTAAAGGAAAATCTATAATTATTTAATTATGTGATAGATTGATTATAATCACACTATTAATTCATCAAATCGTTAGATGATTGATTATTATTGAAATGTTTTGAGCAGTCTGATATCCATGTTTGTGATTGTGATGCTTTGTGATATGAATTACTTTGTGCTGAGCTGTGATTTCTATTTCTGTGATATATTACTATGCGAAAATGAAACCCTTGGCCCGTAAAACGGCACTTGAATTTCGATGCGACAGGGGGTCGGATTCCAGTTGGTTATCCGAAACCCACATCGAATTGTAATAGTGAATCTTTGTAACCGATAAATTTATTTTATCTATGAATCTGTGAATGAAGATAAGCGTTATCGATTATACCGCTTATCGGTATATCTATGATGATTGATGTTGCACTATTGTGTGTAAAACCCTTGGACTACACCATACACACACAAATATGGATTTCACGTGGAAATCGGTTAAGTCACAGATAATTTAAATTTGATGTTTTTGAAATTGAAATTTTAATTTCAATTGATTTTGAAATTAGAAATTTGGGTTTAAATGTGAAAAGCTTTTGAAATGGAGTTTCAAAGATAAGACTTATTTTTGAATAATTTGATAAAGTTTTGAAGTTAAATAATTTGATTTAAACTTAAATTCAAGATTTGAAATTGAATTCTATGATTTGAAATTAGGGATTAAAGATGTTATACCAGTTATGCAAGGGTTAAACTATTTTAAAAGTATTGATTTTGGAATGTGAATATAATTCAAGGGCTTTAACTCGTGCAAATATAATTGGATTTTTCTGAAACGAAAACTATTTGTTTTCAAATAATAACAGCTTTCATATAAGAAGTGAACTTCCAATTTGTGTTGAAAGGTTTCAAATTTAAAATGAAATTGAAATGTTTTGAAAGGCTATGAATGAATTCTTTTTGAAAGCTATGAATTGAATCTGTTTATTTTTAACAGATTTGAAAATGGTAATTTGTTTAAACCATTCGAAAATGAAATTGTTTTGAAAGCTATAAGTTGAATCTTTGTTTTAAAGATTTAACGAGTTAATCCAATTGAAACTGAATTTTTTTTGAAATCTGTGAATGCATTTTTGTTGAAACTGGGTGAACTTTGTGAAATAAATCTTTTTGTTTAAAGATTTGAAAATGGTAATTTGTTTTAATCATTCGAATGAAAAGTTTTGCTGTGATTTAACTGAGACCCCAGTATCCATATGATTTCTAATAATTGCGCTCGTTATTCGGGTTAGCCGGGAAAAGACATTTGTGTCATATAACCCATTCCGAATAGTGATACGACGTAAATGGATCACATTTGAAGACCGGTGGTGAAGACCGGATATTTTCGAAAACGAAAGGACAACTCGTCGAATGTCTCTGCATCGACTGGCCTCGATATAGAGATTTTACCACCCTTTGTGATGGGAAGTCCGGACGGGATTGTGAATACCCGGAATTGCAAGGGCTTCGTAAGAAGTGCCTTCGGTTCTGTTCGAACCCGGAACAGACTTGTATGGATTTTATGTCTGACATTACACTTTGAGATATAAAGCCGATTTCTTTCAAATACATTTCTGTTTGGTGGCGGAGAATTTATTCTCTTAGCTTAACACCCTTCTTTGAGACGTACGAGCTCAGAGTTTATGTAATTGAAGGTTATCAGCAATATATTCCCAATTTGGTAATGTGACATGCTGAGTGTTGTTGTGCGATGATCATTGTTTGATCATTTGTGATATGATCATTTGTTTGATCATTTATCTTTGTGATCATTGCTTTGATCATCTGTTGACCCAAAGCATGGCTTTGTGACAAAGCATAGCTTTGTGGACGAGACTTCGTCGAACCTCACAAACCGGTAATGGTCGAAACAGGAATTGTGCGGCATGGTTTCAGGGGTAGCTTCCCTAGGGTATGACCATTCCTTCTGGAAAAGGGTAGTATCATGGTATGGAGCCCAGATACTTACTCATGTGGACACACTTTATTTATTATGTGTGATGTTGGTGTAGAGGTACCTCGTTTAAAGGTACCAAAGGACCGGGGGTGGCATATCTGAGGTTTTGTATATTCCTCGGGAAGGGGGGTAGCCGGCCTTGTTTGGCAGAGAACAGTTTGGTTCTCGGGACGTCCCGCCAGAGGCGTTTCCATGTGGAAATGGGAAGTTCCTTGGCCTAACCATTAGTTGGAAATCCTTCTTCCAATACGAACCTTGTACGGTATTAGTTATAGAACCTGCCATTTACTTATGGTGGTCACCACTGTTTAGATGGTAGCTATAGTAGGCATAGTTCGGAATGTCTATGCTGGCTAAGATTTATATTATACTTTGGAAAAGGTTTCTGCACTATGCACTAGTAATAATATCCAATGATTTGTTTTGCATAGTAAGCATCTTTGACTATCATAAGAAGAAATCTCCTCCAATTCTGCGTTTGCATTGTGTGTGTGGCGGGAGGTCTTATGGTAGTCTCATTTTCCAAAAGCATTGCGAATTTACTTTAAAAATTCTCTTGTTGTTTGTTTTTAAAGATAAACTGTTTTTGTTGCTCACACCAGTCCCATGACTGATCCGGAGTTTATTGTTTCTTTCCTAAACTCTGGATGCTCAAAAATTTTCTACACGAGCAGTCTAGAGTTGGGTTTTTTCAGATAGTCAGATTTGTAGATTTTCTGGAGCTAGTTCAGTCTTTGGATATGGACTGCACTTGCTTATCTTTGTGCATCGTTATTGGGAGTTCGAGCTATTTCTGGATTGGCGTTTTGGAGATGGAGATTATCCGCTGATGATGTTATCGTTTTCTTTTCCGCTGCTATTTCTTGTATCATATCTCTGATGTATATTGATATTCATTGTATCACTCTGTTGTATCAGATATTGTATCAGATATTGTATATCAATGTATTATTCTTTTTCTTCCGCTGTGTTATTTACTTAATTGTGTTATAAGCTCCGACGACTCGGATTTGAACGGTCGAATCTACGGCATTCGAGTACGATGTAAGGTATGGATGTCGATTTTCGAACGCGAAAATCTGGGACGTTATAGTTTACTAACCGTTAGCCAATTTCACACTCAAAGCAGTACAAAGTTCACCTCATCTCATCGGTAAACCAGACCCAAAGGTCAAAATGGTCAAACGAATAAATTAGGAATTAACTGAAAAGATAAACGCACGTGTTCATAGCACGCGTTTTATTTAATCATTTGATTCTCCTCCCTCTTCGCTCGAAGTGCAAAATTGTGTGTGTGTTTTAAATAGAAATTATAAATGGGAGAAACGAGTTTTTAATACAATTTAAGAAGATCACTTTATAAAAACCCATGTACGAAATCTAAAAAAAATCATCAAAGTCAAAAATGCAATAACAACTAATTGGATCAACAAGAATCGATAAAAATGGAAGTTCACTCAAGAAAATAGGCAAATAGGAAAAAATAGGCAATTCCAGACGTCTGATTTAGAATCCAGACGTCTGGATTTATTCACTGGAAATTCAGAAACCATCCAGACGTTTGGAGGGTGGCTTCGGACGTCTGACATGTAGTATCAAACGTCTGAGAGGTTGCTTCAGACGTCTGACACAGTATTTCAGACGTCTGAAAGGTTATTTCAGACATCTGACTCGGTTTTCTGCCATTTTTATAAATCTCTGCCATATAAACTTTTGCTCCAGGTTTAAAACCAGACGTCTGAACTTGCATTTCAGACGTCTGAAGACCTGGTCTGGGCAACAATTTGCCTAGGCCAAAGTGGCCAAAACATATCGGAAGCGATCGGACGAGCAACGACGACTAAGGATTTACGCCAAGCGACAACCCGGCCTTATAGGCTCTTCAATACACCCCAAATAACATGTACAAATATCCACAATAGGATCTTTCATAAAATTGGACCAAAACACAAAAATTGGAATATTCACCAATTCAATTCAAATCAAAAGCAAAAGGACATAGATAAGTGTTAGGAATTCATACCTAACAACAATGATATCTATAGAAGTAGATGTGAGTTCAAAAACTCACATTTTTAACTCAAAAACAAATGATAAGAAGCTCAAACACAAGGAGAAGATCAATCACTCTTCACTTCAACTCTACAAGCTTTAATCTAAGATCAAAACAAGTATTTCCTAAATTAGGGTTTAGGAATTTTTCTGAAATCGAAGAGGAATTGAGATGGAGAAGGAGATAGAGATGCTTACCTTAGCTTTTCTTTGAATTTTGAGCAAGAATTGAGTTTGCAAAAGTAAACTAGGGTTTTGAATTCTAATTTCTCATTCCTCTCCCCATTTTCAGTTGAGCTTGAGAAAAAGAAATGAAAATGAGAATGAATGGATGAAGAGAGGGCTGAGTTAGGATATAGGATGAGTTGGGTGAAACCCAAACCCAAAAGCCCAATAGAAAATAGCAAAATTCAACTTACTCCAAACATATCGAAGCTTATATTCAAAAAGGTCGCAAACGCCATTTTGGACTCAATGGAAGTGGTCTCGAGTCCCAATTCAACTATTTGCAAAAAGTAGCTTTTCGGACTTTAATCCGACTAACGATGCTATATTTAAATAAAATATTTAAATATACAATCGTAAAATATGCGGGTTGTTACACTTCTAGTCGCAGGCAAATAATTGAAGACAGCTAGTTTCGTAGACAATAAATTTTAAACAAAAGATCTGGTCTCATTCAGTTCAAAGGAATGCGTGTGAATAATGCCCATTCTATTGTGCTTACAAGGATTTTAAATCGTTAATTAGTTGAAAAGAAGAAAAAGAGAAAGGGAAAAAGAAACACATCAACGGAACTCTTCATAGGTCAGCCGACCCACGCTCTTATCACCGCCCAGACCACGCTCGGCCGCACCGATGGCACCCCCAGTACTTCAAGTGATCAAGAACTTGTTAAAGAAAATTTAGGGTGCCTCCACATTTTAAGCCTTCCTCATCAAACCTCGCGAGAGACCCTGAAAGGCTTTCAGACAACCTCACCAAAAAGGAAACAAAGGCTTCAGTCACGGTAGAAGCAACATAGGCAACAACTAACACTCCTTCCAACAAGGCGTTAAAGTGCCTAAACCGACTCGAGAACGGGAATGTCAGAGCATCAAAGTAAGGAAGCTCCTCAATTTCACCTAAATCATTAGTTTGAGACCACGAGCAATCACTATCAGGAGATGGCCAGAAAGCAACAGGTCCAAGCCAATGGTAGATCCATCTCAAGAACCATAAATCAAAGTAGGTGGTTCTAACTACAATCGACAAACACATTTCGGCCCCTAAAGAGATACCTCCTTCCTTTTAATCCAAATCAAATTTGATTAAAAACCACATGCTTAAGAGCAATGGAGAGGAAGGCGAAGGTGAAGTAACATATTTTTATCAATATAAAATCGTGCGAAGTTTGAGTTTGCTAAAGAAATTGCATGTTAGTAGCCCCATAGGTTCAAAGGAGAAGAAGAGGGGAGTATTTATTTACCTCTTCTTTAAATCACAACCGTTATGATAAAAATGGCAAAAAAATGGATCTTAACCATTCAAGAGAGATAAGTAACGTGTCACACCACGCGCGTGGGCGAAAAGACTCATCCCTACCATGTATTGAGAAACACAACCACACAATGCCACGTGGGCGGGCATTAATTCCTTAGCAGAACCGTCAACTGAAGGATTCTTCATGATTTTACAAGCCCACTCCTGCTTGTGGGCAAGAACTTTGAGGGAAAATTTTATTAATTTTTCGTAAGTAAGAAGGCCGACTAATCAAGATATCTCAGCTGGCCCGGTTCGGTCCAGGATGATCGAGTCCAGGTCAAATCGCAAGCCGGCCATGGCTAAGGGCAGGTCGACTGGGTTTTCCTATATGTATTGATAACTTGAATCTAGCCTAGGCCCGCATCGACTCCTCTACTCAATTACACGTCAATCCTTCTATTGGCGAAGCCTCCCAATGCAGCGACCCCAACAACTAATTCTCCCATCAAAATTAAGCGCAAGCTCGACTTGGTTCATATCTCATTGACTGACCGACTCCCTCTCTATGGACCGCTTGCAACAAAAGGCCAGTCCACTTGCTCATGCATCTCTCTCTCATCTATCTCCCAATCGGCATAGTTTAAGACTGTCTCGAGGGCGACCCGTAATCGATCCAGCTTCGATACCACCACCTGTGACCTGCACTCCGTCTCATCTCACCTGTCTCGAACCCTCAGTTATCACCAGGTCTCCATCGTCCTTATAGTATCAACAGACCAGCTCGGCCCATCATACCTTCTAGGCATACGGGAGCAAAGCGACAAGAGATACCTCCAGGCGTACCTACTTCTGATAAGAAGCATGTACCATTTCATGCAAGCATACTGCAAGTACATGTGCATTTAATGCAAAGCATGGTAAACCATGCTCCCTGTACAGTTTTGTTGGCCTTCATCTCAGCCATGCATTCCTTTTTTTTGCAAGCTGTCTCTCATCAAATCCATTCAACCAGATTAATGTCCAAACATGCTTTAAGCCTATTTCCCGGCATGATCTTAGCCGTCCAAGTATCAAGTCAATTGATATAAGGACCTATACATGACTACTTCCAAGGATTTGATAGGGCCTCCATGGAGGGGACCCAGTTAGTTAGGCCTTCGGTGGAGGGGATCTGATGGGTTGGGCCCTGGTGGAGGGGACCCCAAGTTGGTTTAAACCTATGATCTACTACTCAAGTTCCCAGATATTAGGGGCTCCTAGAGTTTAGCAGCTTATTTAGCCTTAGGCGCATGATCTTTTCCTATTATTCTGTTTTAATCCCTTGTAACTGTAAGATAGTAATGTAGTAAGAAAACTTCATAGTCGACATAGACAACTTGGCCGAACTACTTCGCATCTGGTGTAATTTACATTTGAGTGCTCTTTTACCTTCATTTTTCCGTATAAAGCATAGTGATTAGCAAGTAATCTTTGCTCTTCATAATGCATTATCATAACTCTGAGGTTGACGAAAAATATAGTCAATAATGTCCAATTTATATCTTTTGTTATGATTCTCTGGTTTTAATTGGTATCATGCTTGCTAGACATCTCTAGATTGGTTACAATAATTACAAATAGTCAATGCACAAGGTTGGCCAATCTCTAGCCTCCCTAAACTCTAGTAGAGATCAATTTAATCTATGATGGTTGTTGTGGGATGTAAATCTAATCTAATTATATTTGTAGGGGTGCTTTTGGAAGGTTTCTTACTGTTCAAATGAGTTATATATAGAAGCTTTGTGGAAGCCCAATCGGTTACATTGGTCGGTCTTGTATTAATCTGGTTGATACTAAGTTCAATCGGTTCAGGTCTAGGGCGGTTTGCATTTGTGGAAATTTGTGGCTCTATGGCTGCTTCCTACCTTAGTCATTCCACAACACTGGCTTCTGATAGGTTACCAATGGAATTCCTAATCTGATCTGTTTGGATGTATGTTTGTGCATGGTGCTCCATGTGCCCAAGGAACGCATTCATCATGTCCTACTTCTTAGCTAGATGCTTCATCACTTCCATCATCGCTTTGACTTCTTTCTTGGTTAAATAGTTATACGCCTAACTCTGGTTAGGCATTCTTTCGTGGCTACTTCCATATGCAAACCTGTCTCCTTCAAGCAGTTTCTTATTGGATCCTTACTGTATGATTAGTGGCTTCATGATCTGAATTAAATTCTAAATTAAAGCACCAAAAATGTTTTCGTTAAAACGGGTTAAACACCCTGAAGCAGTCTAGTAGTTTTGGATTTTGAATGCGATTCTAAAACCGATTTTAGGAGGTATGACCTCTATTTGCCAAAATTACCTAGTTCATTACTACAATTTCAGCAAGCCATAGGCAAATATGATAGAAAGCAAGAAATGTATGCAAAAACTATAAATCGCACATAGTATTTTTAAAATGGTTTGACAAACGTCTGATATGCATCTGGTTTATATAATTTATTATGATTATCTTATTCATCATTACCACCATGCTTGCTAGACATCTTTGAATTGGTTATAATGATTGCAACTAGTCAATTAACTAAATTGGCAGAGCTATAACCTCAATAAACTCCGATATAGAGCAATCCAATCTTTGACGGTCATTATTAGACATAGATATGATTAGACCAAATTGTAATGGCTCTTTTGGAAGTTCCATTGTTGTCCAAATGTGGTTCACAAGCTTTTCTTCTCAATCCCGCAATAAGTGTTCTCGGATCCGCTCTTTATTATTACGATTTGCACGGGAATGGGAGGGAGGATGTATTTAGATGTGTATTCACGACGGTAGGATAGACCTGTCAATGGATACTTTCGGATGCGGATAGTGCCATATCCGTATCTACATCTGCATCCGAAATCATTTTCGGATATCGAATATCAACATCAGCGGATATGGACGGATATTGGATATTTATCCCATCCTTCAACGACTGATAAATTAAGAAACATAATTAGAAAAATTTAGTTTGACATAATTTTTTTTCAATCCCATCGACTAGTAAAATATTAAAAATAAACAAATAGAATGATAATAATTTTGAGCAGTTAATATGCATTTAGTGCATATAATATAAACCTCTAACTTAATAAAATAATAAACAAATATCTTTCACTACACAAAAGTGCACATAATTTAAACTATAATTTTGAAAAAACTGGACGGATAATTTTCGAATGCGGATGTCTTCATATTCGCATCCGCATCTTTTTTCCGGATATCGGATATTTATCCGCTTTTTGGATACCGATGCGGACGAATTTCGGATTTTACGGATATCCATTGACAACCCTTGGGTAGGAGGCACTTAGGTCACCGTATGGAGATGAGAAGTCATCTAGATCTGGACCTTTGAGTGTAGAAAAATAAGCAGGTCTTTGTGGACCTGATTATATGAAGCACCCATTTGATCGACACCTATCTGGACGGTGCAACTGGAGCCCTGCCAGATCATGTTCACTGTACTATAAGTTACCATGGCTCAGCCACCAAACTGATATTATGAGAGCACACATTTGCCGACCAGATTATTTTGGTTGGTTCTATTTCCTCCGGTCCCACTTCCAAAACTTTGTTACTCCGTCTTTCCTTTTGTGCGCATTGCTCCAGTGCTTTGCTTTATGAGTTCCGAGTCTCATACTTAGTCAATTCCTAAGTAGTAAAAAAGATTAAACCTTTGTTGTCAAGGTCATATCTTTCCCATCCTAATTTGGAATTGAGTGTGGTATGCATATATAGTTTCATATTGTTGAGTGAACATTCCAATGCCTTCAAACGTCTATTTGAGTTGAATAGTCGATAGCTCCGCAAGGTAGGCCTAAAATGGTTAGGTGAAGAAAATATTTCCATACTATTATATTATTCAATCTGAAACTTCAATCGAGATGTGGTTTTGAAATAGGTGCATGTCTTGATTTAAGCATATTTTTCAACTGGTTTGTATCTGACCCATTGTTAGAGGCCTTTATAAGATGAATGAGATATTGTCCTACATCGCCAAAAATAAGTTAGCATTCATGTTTATATACTATTTCCCTCAAACCCATATTGACCCTTAGGGTCAGGTAATTTTATGCGAGGGAGAGAACCTATATGACCATGAACTAACACACGCGCGCACCGCCACCCACCCGTACCGAACCGGGCCGGGTGTGGGTGCGGATGCGGGTCCAATAAGAGTGGACCATGCTATATTTTTGTTGCACAGAAGTAAACAGTTTTCTACTGTTTAAATTCAAATAGAAGCGACTAGTGGATTTGAATGGACGCGTCCGACGGAAATGCCCGTTGCAAATGAAGGGACGCGACTGTTGCAAACCGCGATAATTTTTGGCCTTTGTAGACGAAGAGATGCGGCTGTTCCCAACAGACATAACCGTTGGGAATTAGCCTATAAAAGGAGAAGGAAACCTGATCAGTTTAATACTCCGAATTTTCTCTTCTTCCTCCTCATTTTTGAATTTCTATAATCTGTATGCTTCTGCATATCACACAGAAGATCATACACATCACAATCTCGAGCAGATCACGTCTGTTGTATCTTGGGAGACTTTGAATAAAGTCTTAAGGAAATTGTTACGTCAAGCCTCAGACGAAATTTCCTTCATCATCTGGTTAGATTTCTGTTTACTTATATATTTATATACATTGTTCTGTAATTTCTGTTTCAACGTTGTGCTATTTCTGCAAAGTAGTACAATGCTTGTTTATCGCAATAGTTTAACACAACAATTTGTTGTTGTTATTGCCGTAGTTTGTTATTGTAAATTAATTACAACATAGTTATTGTTCAAAATTACTAATACAGATTTCCAAAGTAGTGGAAATCTGATTTGTAAACTTATGTGATGAGTTTATAACATATTGGTCTCTGTTTTGGTATACCGATGTAATAACATCTTAAGACTTTCCCGTTTTCCCTAAAATAGAGATGGCGACAGTTGAATTATTAGCAAAATCTGCTACTCACAACATGCCTGATCCATTTAAAGGAGATGGTGATGACTTCATAACATGGCAGAATCAAATGTTGTTTTATCTCACCACGTTAGGGCTGTAGAAGTGCATTGAGGAGGATGAACCAAAGCCTAAAGACAGACAAACTAGAGAAAAAGACGCAGCTGTTTTTCTCGGAATTGACTTATGGAGACTTCTTGTGCCGAAATTACATTCTGAATTGTCTAGATAAATTACTATATAAAGTATATCAGCCACACCAGGCAGCAAAATCCCTATGGACAGCACTTGCAAATAAATATAAGATGTAGAATGTCAGTTTGAAGAAGTTCATAGTAGATAAATTCATGGAATACAAAATGGTGGATTCCAAATCCGTAACTAGTCAAGTGCAGGAACTCCAACTTATAATTCATGAACTTGAAGCGGAAGGACATCAACTTGGAGAATCTTCCTTGTTGAAGCAATAACAAGAAAATTAGCACCATCCTGGAGAGACTACTGCAACTATCCGAAACATAAGAAAAAAGAGATTTCCTTAGAAGATTTCATTGTCATATTAAAAATTGAGGCAGATAATCGTGGAATAACACAACCTAAAGGCGAAGAGGCACTTGTTACGGAAGGGTCAAAGAAGAAAGGACACTTCAACAACAAAAAGAAAAAGAGAAAGACACCAGATAATCAATCCAAAGATAAGCAAACCAAGAAGTTCAAAGGCGAATGTTGGGTTTGCGGAAAGACTGGGCACGCAGCTAAAGATTACAGGCACAAGAAGACGAATGGCAAATCGGTGGAAAATATAGTGGAAAATTTGAGTTCAACCATTGAGGAGATGAACTTTTCAGGAGTTGTTTCAGAATGAAACTTAGTACAGAACCCTGCACAGTGGTGGGTAGACACAGGCGCTACTCATCATGTCTGTTATGATATATCTATGTTCTCCACTTACAAGAAAAACGATCAGGAAGAAAAACTCTACATGGGTAATTCTGCAGTTTCCATGATCGAAGGTAACGGCACCGTCGTCTTCAAATTTACATCCGGAAAAACTGTGACACTAAATGAAGTTCTTCATGTTAAGGATATCCCCAAGAATCTTATCTCTGGACCTGTGCTCTCAAAGAAAGGCTTTCGTATGGTCTTCGAGTCAAATAAAGTAGTTCTGTCTAAGGCTGAAATTTATATAGGAAGGGGTTATTTATGTGATGGCCTATTTAAGGCAAATGTTGCTGTAGTCGACAATAAACTAGGTATTCTGATTGTGCTATTAATAAAAATGAAGTTTCTTATTTGGTTGAGCATGAAATTTTACTATGGCATGATAGATTAGGACACATAAATTTTCGAAAAATGAAAAAATAGCAAACTTGGGATTAATTCCTAAATTCCAAGTAGATAAAAACTACAAATGTAAGACATGTGTAGAATAAAAATTGGTTAAAAAACCATTTCATACTGTTGATAGAAGTACTGAACCACTAGGTTTGGTTCACACTGATTTATGTGATTTTAAATCATTACCTACAAGAGGTGGGAAAAAGTACTTTATCACTTTTATTGACGACTATACATGATATTGCTATGTATATCTTTTGAATAGTAAAGATGAAGCAATTACATCGTTTATAAAATATAAGGCTGAAGTAGAAAATCAGTTAAATAAAAAGATCAATATATTGAGATCTGATCGAGGTGGAGAATATGAATCAACATTTGAACAATTCTGTGCAGAAATTGGTATAATTCATCAAACAACAGCTCTATATTCACCACAACAAAATGGTATTGCCGAGAGAAAGAATAGAACATTAAAAGATATGATAAATGCAATGCTATTGACCTCTGGTCTACCGACGAACTTGTGGGGGGAAGCCTTAAATATGTCTAATCACATATTAAACAAGGTTCCTCACAATAAAACAGGAACAATTCCATATGAGTTATGGAAAGGACACGTACCCAGTTTCAAATACCTCAAAGTGTGGGGGTGCTTGGCAAAAGTTCCAGTTCCGCCTCCCAAGAAAGTCAAACTTGGACCAAAAAACTGTAGATTGTTACTATCTAGGGCCAGCCCAAAACAGTAGTGCCTACAGATTTTTGGTATTCAAGTCTGATATAGACGATATTAATGTTAATATAATCATAGAGTCTCAAGATGCCTCATTTTTTGAAGATGTGTTTTCGCACAAAAGAAATGAAGGAAATTATGTCCCTAAAAGGACAAGAGAAGAATCAAGCAAGCCACATGACGATGAAACTCATCGTGAAATTGAGGAAGTTGAACCAAGAAGAAGCGTAAGAGCAAGAACATCCAAGACATTTGGTTTAGATTTTATAACATACATGTTAGAACACAAACCTCAAACATACAAGGAAGCAATGTCATCTTCTGAATCTTCATGTTGGAAAGAAGCAATCAAAAATGAAAATGATTCAATTCTAAGTAATAAAACTTGGGAAATAGTTGATCTTCCGCCTGAAATAAAATCGATTGGTTGCAAATGGATCTTCAAAAAGCAGATGAAACCTGATGGCTCTATTGACAAATATAAAGCAAGATTGGTAGCCAAAGGATATCGTCAAAAGGAAGGTATAGACTTCTTTGATACTTATTCACCGGTTACACGAATAACCTCTATAAGAATGTTAATAGCAATTGCATCCATATATAATCTAGAGATTCGTCAAATGGATGTAAAGACAGCATTCTTAAATGGAAATCTTAATGAGGAGATTACATGGAGCAACCCGAGGGTTTTATTTCCAAAGGACATGAAAACAAAGTATGTAGATTAGTAAAATCATTATACCGACTAAAACAAGCTCCAAAACAATGGCACGTAAAATTTGATAGTGTCATGATGAAAAATGGTTTCCATATAAATGAATGTGATAAATGTGTTTATTAAAAACAAGTTGGACAATCATACGTAATGATTTGTTTATATGTAGACAATATGCTAATCTTTGGTCCAAAAAGTAAAGTAATAGAGACCATAAAGAAAATGTTAATCAATAATTTCGAAATGAAAGATTTAGGAGTTGCAGACGTTATTTTGGGAATCAAAATAATAAAAACACCTAATGGAATTGAACTATCTCAGTCACATTATGTGGAAAAAGTGATTGAAAAATTCCAAAATTACGGAATTAAAGGAGTAAGAACACCTTTTAATCCATCGGAAGTACTGCATAAAAGAACTAATGAGAGTGTAATGCAACTGGAATACTCTCGTGTAATAGGATGTCTAATGTACCTCATGAATTGCACAAGACCAGATATAGCATATGCAGTAAGTCGACTGAGCAGGTATACAAGCAACCCAGGGAAGGAACACTGGAAAGCACTAATGAGAGTGTTGGGATATTTAAAGAGTACCATGAATTTTTCCCTACATTACGGAAAATATCCTGCCGTCTTAGAAGAATATAATGATGCAAACTGGATTTCTGATTCAGAGGAATCTAAATCAACTAGTGGTTATGTCTTCACCCTAGCAGGAGCAGCAATGTCATGGAAATCTACTAAACAAACGTGCATAGCTCGATCTACTATGGAATCAGAGTTCATCGCTTTAGATAAAGCAGGCGAAGAAGCAGAATGGCTTCGTCAATTTTTAAAAGAAATTCCATTTTGGCCTAAACCTGTACCGGCCATATACATACACTGTGATAATCAAGCAGCGTTAAGCAGAGCGCAAAATTTTGTGTATAATGGAAAGTCACGACATATTCGTCGACGCCATAACACAGTTAGGCAGTTACTCTCAAATTGAACTATTTTCATTGATTATGTGAGAACTACTGATAACCTTGCGGATCCATTTACTAAAGGATTATCAAGAGAGAAAAGTGACTGTGCATCAAGGGGAATGGGTTTAAAAGCCTAAACCAACAAGAGTTATCTTATACGAAAACTTATCCTAGCGACTGGAGATCCCACGGACTAGGATCAATAGGCAAACCAATTCTAAGTAACTCAAGAAGTAATGCATTTGTTTGGACTTAGTCCTACTCCATTCCTATGGTGCACAATATAATACATACCTACAGAAATATTAAAAGGTTAAATCTATGCTTTTTAATGATGACCATATCTTGAAAATAACAAGTGGGGTATATGTAGAATACTCTTAATGGTTGCGATCACCTATGTTAGTATGAGCTGGGTCGGCTCTATGAGAATATTAAAGGCTTAAATTTTCTAAAACACTCGCAGAACCAAATTTGTTCAGGACCAAAATGAACACAACCAAGAGATTGGATGTGAAGGGAAACAATGCTTTATAAAGCTGATTGTTTGGTTATGCACAAACGGCTGACGGTTCAAGATGAAATAATTCACCGATTAGCCAAGTTATCCGATAAGTTTTAACTAGGAAAAGTTCAAAGTGAAATATCTACTTATCCACGATATAGCATTATTTCCATATGAACTGTGTGATATTACACTTTGTGTGGGGGAGACATATATCGTCATTCATGTGGGGGATTGTTAGAGGCCTTTATAAGATGAATGAGATATTGTCCCACATCGCTAAAAATAAGTTAGCATTCATGTTTATATACTACTTCCCTCAGACCCATATTGGCCCTTCGGGTTAGGTAATTTTGTACGAGGGGGAGAACCTATATGACCATGAACTAACACACACGCGTGCGCACCACCGCTCGCCCGTACCGGGCAGGCTCCAATAAGAGTAGACCGTGTTATATTTTTGCTACATAGAAGTAAACAGTTTTCTACAGTTTAAATTTAAATAGAAGCGACTAGTGGATTTAAATGGACGCGTCTGACGAAAATGCCCGTTGCAAAAGAAGAGACGCGACTGTTGCAAAATGCGACATTTTTTGGCCATTGCAAATGAAGAGATACGACTGTTGCAAACTGCGATAGTTTTTGGCCTTTGTAGACGAAGAGATGCGCCTGTTCCCAACAGACATAACCGTTGGGAAGTAGCCTATAAAAGAAGAAGAAAACCTGATCAGTTTAATACTCTAAATTTTCTCTTCTTCCTCCTCATTTTTGAATTTCTATAATCCATGCGCTTCTGCATATCATACAAAAGATCATACACATCACAATCTCGAGCAGATCACGTCTATTGTATCTTGGGAGACTTTGAATAAAGTCTTAAGGAAATTGTTACGGCAAGCCTCAGACGAAATTTCCTTCATCATCCGGTTAGACTTATATTTACTTATATATTTATATACATCGTTCTGTAATCTTTCCGTTTCAACGTTGTGCTATTTCTGCGAAGTAGTACAACGCTTGTTTATCGCAATAGTTTAACACAGCAATTTGTTGTTGTTATTGTTGTAGTTTGTTATTGTAAATTAATTACAACATAGTTATTGTTCAAAATTACTAATACATATTTCCAAAGTAGTGAAAATCTGATTTGTAAACTTGTGTGATGAGTTTATAACATATTCGTCTCTGTTTTGGTATACTGGTGTAATAACATCCATTACTATGAAATTTACTCCTATATGTACAGCACCATTTATCTGCTCAAAAGAAAGTCGTCCATATAAGTTATATATGAAAATTATCGATTAAAAGTATATGGGTTAGAAGTCCTTTTGGCAAGCTTTTACATCGCTTGGGATGGTTTAATAGCAAGTAAATAAATATACCATAAGTAGAGGATATATAAAGACCAGGAGCATTTTATTAGAGAACCTCATATTATTACCATAAAATTACTTGGTGATGAGAAGATTGGCGTATTTATATAGGATCTATTACACACACATATCTATACTATTAATAATGAGAATTCCATGAATATAATTTTACCGCATCTTTTTGACTTTCCCAAAATACCCTTCACATCCCTATATCTAAATCATGTTATATACGCATGTAGATATGAACAGTAGCTTCCTTGGTTGCAGCTCAAGATGAACAGTAGCCTGAACAGCAGCCTTGCACCCTGTAGCCCAAGATGAACGGTAGTAGTCTTTGGTTGTCCTTGGCTGCAGCCCAAGATGAACAGTAGCAGTCTTTGGGCTCCTTGGATGATTTAACAGCAACAGTCCTTGGTTGCAGCCCAAGCAAAGGAGGTGGGGTGAAAGTTAATAGCGAAAAATGCTTCAACCATTTCTTGGTTTGCGTTTACAATTTGAAATATCATCGGATGTTTATGAGAAGACAACTTGCGTTCTTATTTCTTATATTATATACGCTAACAACTAACATAATTTGGACGATGTGAGACTAATCAAAACAATTAGTTTTCATGAAAACTACCGTAATTTGTCCAATGTTGCTGCACCTTACCTAGCTATTTAAATATAAGTTGATCCGGCAACCAGAATATAGGTTTATATTAATTCAACAATGGGTAATATGAATATTGAGATGTGAAGGGTATTTTGGAAAATTCAAAAATACACGGTTGAATTATATTCATGATATTCTCATCATTAATAGTAGATATGTGGTAATAATATAACCGGTTGTAATGAAATGAATATAAATAGAAGTTCTTGAAAAAATTGACAGTGAGCATATTTAAGTCCAAATACCAAAGTAAGCGGATGCGAGCCACGTGGACGTGCCTACATACTCGTTTTTAGAATAGTCTTGTATTGAACAATTAATATAACATAGCTTATATTAAAACTAAGAGATCAACTTTCATGTAATCAATTGGTTTTGTGATAATAAGTAGTTCTATTGTGCATTTTCCACATCCACCATGTTTTCATAAGTAAACTGCATCAATTCAACTTTTTATGCTTTTTGTGAGTAGTTGTTTAATGCACTCTCCCTTATGGATCCAATTTTATAAATGCATTCTTTCATTCTTTGTCAAATCATATGTTTAATCTTATTTTCAAAACCAGAGAAATCAGTATATCAAACATTTCTATTATTATTTTCAGCGCTGAACATCGCTCATTTTACGCTAAAAATAGTTCAACTCCAAAATCAAAAGCATTATAAATCATAGATGTAGATATATGGATGTTTATAATTTACAGATTTCACAAAGAACAAATTCTTGATGTAATTTACATAAAAATACATACGAAATAAAAAAGGCTGCATTTAAAAATCAAAATTCATGACCAAACTTATGTGATAACAACTCTTGTTATGACTACATAAGAGCGTTATACATTAGATATAGGGATTTATAATTTAGACATCAAACATTTGTTGGGATCTCAAGCTCACACTAACAACAACTTAAATTTTTGTGACACCAACAAATGCGTAGTCAGCTTTAACATACTGTACAAAAGGTTAAAATAATTGTGTTCAGTTTCAAATTACTCTCAAAATTTTTTTAGAACTTAACTATTTATAAAATTCTTTTCATCCAATATCATCTACAGATCAAAGTTTAAGCATGATGCTTCTTTAGAAAAGCATAATAGTTGCCCTTCATTGTTCAGTAATAACGCAGTGTAATAGTTTAGATTTTAGGTTAGAGAGCATCCCAAGCCATATTGTGTAAGTTAGTGAAACTTTGCTCGGCACTAGATTGAAAGACTGTGTACCTTGTAGGGAATCTTCAATGCATATATAGTTGGCATTCATGTAATTGTAAAATAATTGATATTGAGTAACTAATGGATTTTATGACTTGTTAGAAATCCTAAGGTCATAAAGACGATTAAAGGTTAATGAAATGAAATATTATTAGAAGTTACAAAATAAATAAGAATATACAATCAATCAAGTTTATTATTATAGATTTTTGATTACAAATATTTGTTGGGTATCCTCAAGACTATGATAATATGATAAATGAAGAAAGTTGACACAATCATGCTTATGAAAGAAAATTCTTCAATGAGTAAAACCACAAAGAAGAAAAGGATAATGCAGAAAAAGTGAAGTGTTAAAAGTGGTAGAATCTAAGAAAGTTAAGGTATATTTTCATTAATCCAAGATGGGACATTGATAAAGGAATGTCCAAGAAAGTTAAGATATTGTTTGGTTTGAAAATTAAGGACCCGTTTGGTTTGTATTTTGTGTTTTGGATTTTCAACGTTAACTACAAAATATGATAAGAGTGGATGAACAATAGAGTGGGTGGAAGAAAGATGGAGGGGACGACGCACTACTAGAACAACAGTCATTCTCGATGGTAGCTAGCCATCGGCGGCCGACGAAAAAGCTATCGCTATAGCGTACGCGCTTTCCTTCGGTTGGTCATTGTATCGACGACTATTTAGCTATGGCTACACATGGCACTTTCCGACGGTTTTGCGATGCACCTTGATGTCCACATGCCTCCAAGCCACCATCAAAAACCGTCGCAAGCCGTCAGAAATTTACGACCAAAGTGCCTCAGTAGCCGTCGGAAATTTGGGCTATTTTTTACGGTTCCTACCGCCATACGATTCCTGTACTACACATACATATGAAATCTCAATTTCACATATATCCAATATTCAAACTTAACCAACACATAATCAACTTATATCCAATATCCAACTCAATCCCCACTAATTCAATATTCAAAACAAAAAACAAACAATACACTAAGTAATCAACATCCAGCATCTAATATATACAATCAACATCCAACATGTCAAAACAAACCAACATATCGTCCAACATAGCGTCAAAATGTACCAACCATATCCAAATACATCAATTTCAAAATGTCCAAACATAAATGTAAAGTAACATACCTATTAAGACTCATCGTCAGCTTCGGAACCACCCGACGAAGAAAATAACCCACACTACTACACCTTAGCCAAGCGCTGGTTCAATTGCGCTATCTCCGCATCACGACGGTGGTCTTTCTCCTGCATCTCCGCAATCATAGCTCTAAGCTCCACGATCTCTTCTTTGTCTTGAGCTTTTTGATATGCTTTCTACGAGGACCTAGCCTGCAGATAATCAAGAGATATGTCAAAAAATCAAAAATGTATTTTAGTGCTTAGTGTAAATTAAGAACGAACAAATAAGTAAAGCATAATCATTTGTTAAAACAGTAATGATATATTTTTTATATGACAACCTTTTCTGATTATTGGTTTAAACTTATAAGTTAGTAAATTTTTTAGAAATTACCACTTGATTCGCAAAGCGATAATGCCTATTTCGTGATATGGGTTCCATGATGGACTCAAAAATCGCGTCCTCCTTATCAGTGGTCAACGAATCCCGTCCCGATCCCTCCAACGTTTGTGCTCGTGCTTCTGCGCATTTTTCTTACAATGGAAAATAAAATATAATTGAAATTCACACAACATTATTTTAATTACTTTATAACTAATTAATTAAATTGAACAATAACAACTTCTAATTTAATGTAACAACCCTGGTTTTGGAGATTACCTGTAAATATTAAATTAAGCTCAGAAAACGGAAATATGCCCAGGTGAATTACAATGCTCGTATTGATTTTGCAGTGCAGTTTTCAGGCATCAAACGAATATGTTTTGCAATGAAATTTGGCACACATATACTACAACACGCAGGCTATCAACTGAAGAAAATCTGGCAGCATTTCGTTGTCGGAGTTGGGAGAAAATGACGTGCAAAGTGACACCAAACTCAGTTTTTACAGAAACAAAACATGAACATAAAATCAATATACTGAAGCTATTTTTGCTTAGATTTTGGCATTTTGAAGCTTGGCTTCAGCTAGAATTTGTGAGTTTTGATACTCACCTTGTTTTTACAGTGCAAAAACCTCAGATTAGAGCTGAAAGATTAGAGCTTTCTACTATGTGGACACCAATTTTCAGTTCAATCAGAGGTCGTTTGACCACCTGTTCCATGTCTGTAAGTTGAACCCGAGAGGGTTTTAGACCTGGGCAGAATTCAACATGGCCTGAGTCCATATTGTTAGTCCTTGAGAAGTTAGTTTTGATGACAACAACCTTAGAATAATATTATAAAATATAAATACTAATATTATAATTTAGATATATATGTATATGCAGGATTTAACCATGCAGGTACCAAGAATGAAGACTGTACAGTATAGAGATTCAAGATATCAAGATTGAAAACTCATGAGTATCAAGATATCAAGAGTTTAAGATTTCAATAGTACAAGATAAGTATCAAGTCTTGAATTATGTTAAAACTCCTAGAAAAGCACTGACATCTTAAAATCCATTTTATTCGTGGAATGGAATCCACTTCGAGCTTGTTAAAGGGATGGAACCCTAAGTAGGATGAAACCTACGAAAAATCTAGTGGAACATTGTTTTGTATCCACTAACTTTTATTCAAATGTTTTACAAAATTATATCTTGTTTTTAAAATGATTTCAAAATCTTCCTTATAAAATCAAAAACATCTATCCTAGTTTTTAAATATTTTAGCCTCAAAATAATCTTTATTTTCAATATCAAATTATCCTTTATTTTAAACTATCTTTTAACTATTATATATTTAACTTTTAATATTTATACTTAGATTTAAATATGAAATTATAGTAAAATTTTATATATATCAAAATATTATTCTCTATACTTATTTATGTATTTTAACTATAGTAAAGTATATTTATAAAGTTTAAAATGGTGTTAATACAAGATAAAAGTTATTTTCAAAGAAAAAAAATTATCAAAAATTCCTTAGGCATGTCGACAACCCTTAGGGACCCTTGTCGACATGGTGTCAATTAACTTCAAAAGTTTGAATTTCAAAAGAAGTGTCTATTCGTCATAACCTTTTATGAATGGACATGGTTATTGTTCTACTATAAATATGGGATGTTTTTAACGAATTTATATTCATAATTTTCTGATTTCACTTCTCTTCTTCTTCCACATTTCTTTATATACATTTTTACTATTACTCTGCCGAAATTTCCATTGAATCTAACTACATCATCTCTGGTTTGATTCTCTATCACTATCTCAATAAGATCCCAGTGCTATTCAGAGTTATAGGCTTCTTTGTAATCAATCGAGCGAGAAAAGATGTGATTGTAGCCTGGAAAATCAATCAAGTGAGAGAAGGTGTGATTGTAGCCTAGGAAATCAATTGGATGAACTTGTTGCCCGTAAAATCAAGTATCTCTACCCAAAGGATTGTGAATCTGGAGTGGTGTACCTCGTGGCCTTGAAATCGAGGGTGTAATTGTAAGAATTGATTTTGAAAGGAAATCCGTACTTGTGTTGCGATACTAGATGTAGGGTAACTCTGAACCAGTATAAAATCCGGTGTGTTCTTTTCTTTATTGCTTTTACTTTATATTTGCATCTGTGTTTGATTCTGTGTTCATATCTGTGTCTGAATATTGCATACATTTGTGTTCAAATTAATATAAACTCAAAAAGAATTAGTAATTCCTTAAAATACTATTCACCCCCCCTCTAGTGTTAATTCTAGCCTTAAGATCCGTAATCCACATTTCTCACACATATTTGAGATTTCATATCTTTAGCATTTCATATCGGAATTCGGTGAATTTTTTTTTAGTTCATAGATAAATTGTTCTACTTTGTGTATGTCAAATTTCAGACCATTCCGAGGTCATTAAGCCATTCAAAGTATGTTCGAAAGTTGAACTCGAAGAAGATTTCAGACCTGTGTATTGTTTTTGCCCATGCATTTTTTTTGTGTTCCGCCTTCTTTTTCCGTCCGACTTTTGACTTCTACTTCATGTTTTTGTGATATTTCTGAACTGTTTTGAGGGCTATAATTTAATATTTACAAGTAATCTCCAAAACCAGGGTTGTTACATTTAAAATATTCTTACATAGGATTCGCTTGCTTTATCGTCACTCCATGTGTATGATAATGAGCCATCTTCGTTTGTTTGCTTGGTGGCATGAGTATGAGCAAATACGTCCATATAGGAGACAGGACCGCCGCGCTCTATTTCCTGAAATAATTAGTATGTATTACTATTGTTTATACAAAATTATATAAGTTAATAACTATTTGTAATTGCAATTAATAAATTTACCAGATCCTCACGATGACGTTGGAATGATTCAGAGCCACTGTGATGTATAATCGGGTTCTTGTTCCTATTTACGGAGTTCCTCTCTGACTCCGCCTGCAAATTTGAATTGAATATTTTATATTTCAGCTTTAAATTATATATTATATATGGGAACAAATTAAAATGATATACGATAAACTTACTTTGAATTCATCACTATTCCACCAAGCAACTCGAGCATCCCATATGCTAGTGCCCATCCAGTCAGGCTACTTCCTCGATTTTCTTATGCCAGATATTGTGTCTCGGTAATTCTTACATCTTGGAAGTTCAATGGCGCTGGCAAAGGTCAAGGTCTTCTTCCTGCAAGTCTACCGCCCCCTGTACGTTGAAATAATATAAGTTATACGTACATTTATACTTAGTCAGCAAATTGTAAAGTGGTAGTATATAATGATATATAAATTTACACGTACAAGGAAGTCCTACCAGATACTCGGCCTGACAGGGGCCTTAGATCTTACCCCACCTAGGCCAACAATTAGTCATCCTACTCATATATGTCTGCTTGGAAATACTAACAACAATCTGTAATGGCTCCAGCTCGAATCCCCTGTGTTAAATATGATACATACCTTTAATAAATAATGGCTAATACATCATATAGAAAATATTTATAACACTGAAGTAAATTTAATACTTACGACCCATCCGCTTTTGGTTGTAGCTTTAGTACGGTAAGAAGTCGCTGCTCTGATGGGACGCTGCCATCACCTCCCGCATCCCTCCCAATCTGAGTAGAAGAGGAGGAACCCGAATGGGAAGAACCGTGACATCGAAAAAAAGACATAATACCTGTTACGAATATATCATTTTATTATGGCAGAACATATCATTCAATTATGAAAAAACATATCATTTTTTATAATAAAAAATGTAACATCAAAAATCACATGAATTACCTTCTATCAAAATGTACATTATTAATCAGTCCTCGTCGTTTTCTGATTCAGACTCAGTCTCGTACTCTATATTGTTTTCCTCTGTAGTCTCAAATGCTTCTACTATTACATTTGATTTATCGTTTAGAGGTCCAAAATCAATTTGATCGTCGGTTATTATTATTTCTTTATTTTCCTCGATATCTGCTTGATAAGCTTGTTCGTTTGGAATATTCTTTCCATCAAACGTAAATCTTGCCTTCGTTTTAAAAACCGCTGACCAATCTGCTTCATCTCGTTTTAGAGATGGATATGGAGCGTAATAAACTTGCAGGGCTTGTTTGGCTAGTATAAAATGATCGTCCTTATGATAACATGATGTATGCTTTATTTCAATATGATTATATTTTGGGTGCATGGTAGTTCTAGAACCTAGAACATTGTTGAACCAGTTGCATCTAAACATAAAAACTTCCTCCGCGGGTCTTGTGAAATATGTCAACTGCAAAACCTAGGTTAACACACCATAAAAATCATTTATATGATCATTTGGATCATCACTTCCTTTAACAAATAAATCGGTATTGTTAGTTAATTTTTCAGCACCATATTCTTTAGTGTTGAATTTATATCCATTGACGAAGAATACTGAATATGTCTTGACTTTTCTTTTTAGTCCCATTGCATCCTTCATCGACCACACAATTTCTCGGATAAAAAACG
Organism: Allium fistulosum; assembly: GCA_030737815.1. Lineage (NCBI taxonomy): Eukaryota > Viridiplantae > Streptophyta > Magnoliopsida > Asparagales > Amaryllidaceae > Allium > Allium fistulosum. The sequence goes on from CM060905.1 coordinate 764,004,933, forward strand.
TAGTTCGAAAACCAATTAGTGAATTCTTTACCGATATCGAATTCTTTACCGATATCACCGCTTGGATGTTGTGATTCGTAAACACTGCAAATATAGATAATATATTGCATTATAATAAATGTACACACGTATTATTTTAAAAAAATATCAAGACTTATAATTAAATAATACCCGACGAATGGTGCAACTTCATCATAATTAAGAAGAATATATGTATGTGCTACATGATAATCTCTATCGTCTAACCATACTTCCACACAATCTCTAGCAAGTCAGCCATGTTGTCTAAAAATAGATAATATTGTTTGAGAAGATTCTTGTTCAACGCTGTAACGACCCGGAATTTTGGACTATTCGCATCCATTATAAGTGTATAGGTAGACACTCATGCCGGAGTTGAATTGCTCAAAATACCGCGTTGTTAATTTAAATTTGGCAAAACTGAACATATACAGTAAATAAAATATCTCAGATCACAGACACAGAGTAATAAGTGCAGCGGAAATAAAAGAGATAGTAGTTCATGAAGCTACTATATGAATATATAAAATACATCAGAGTTTACAACAGAAGAGTAATACGATACATCAGAGTTAAACCAGATACAACGAAAGGGTAACACGATACATCAGATGCAAATCAGAATACATCACTGGAATCATCGAATACTGAAAGCAGAATGGATGGCTGGATCTTCAAGCAAAGCTCCAACTCCAAAGGTGAGTCTCGAAAGCTGAACCACTCAGTCTGACCCGAGCGTAAAGCAAAATACAAAACACTCGAGTCAGGATTAACATTCTTATATTAATAAATCCAACTCAAGTGGAATAGCAATTTAAATACAAGTAACTCAAAGGATGTTTGGAATAACCATCCTTTAAGGATCCGTTAAACTATCTACTATGTAGTATTGTACGATAAGTAGATAATGTCTATCAGTAATAATAAGATATCAAAATAGCGTTAAGTCATGGCCCATTCCACCCTTAACACATTTTTATTCCCACAAGCATATACAAGACCGTAGTTTCCCCAAAACCGGAAGTCACCAGAGGGCAATCCATATACTCAAGGTACAAAACAAATTCGTAGTGGTCGCGCATAAATGGAATACAAGTATGACAAGGCACATGAGGCTATACCCAAGGTAGTGATACTACCGTTCGCCTGATCCGGACTGGTGAGAACGCAACGCCGCAGCGCCCGCAACACCGTGAGACAACACTCCCAAAATCAAGGGTGCACCAATCGACAACAAGTATAAGTAGTTCGAAGAAGTGTGTCCACTTGAGGTATCAATCCTCCATTGGCCCGGCACAGCTCCTGTTTTAGTCATTTCCAATTTGACACAAGTGTCAAGGCTATCCATTATCGTTCACTTTCTTCAGTCATCACGTACATCATTTCCAACCACTTCATTCTGGATCATCACTCCGCGTATAGTTATTAAAGTGGTTTCCGGTTTAGATAGAGAGTATATCCATAACCGGATTCCGGTCTCTTTAATAACCTTCCGTAATTATTACACCGATTGGTCGTTTATTTATTTCAAAACCAAATCAATTTTAATTTCAATTTAAATTCGTAAATCAATATTTCATTTGTCTTTCTAAACCAATTTCCGAAATTTTACGTTTCAAAACTTCCAAATCATCATTTCAAAATCTTATAATTCAATATCAATTTCTATTTAAAACAATTCAAATATTGATTCAAATTCGTATATAAGTTTCATTTCGAAAATCATTTAAATTAATTTAATTTAACATTCAAATCAATTTAAATTCATTTATCGATTTCATTCAATATTCGTTAAGTAAATTTATCATTCAAAACAATTCTATTAAATTTCCAATTCATTAAATCCATTATTTAAATTCAACTTCATTATATCAAAACTTACAATTTGAATTAAACTTAATTCATCAAATCAAATTCTTTAAAGTTTAAGTCTTACATTAATTTCAATAATATCACATTTTATTTCTTGTTAAAGAAATTCAATTTCACTTATTTACTTACTTAAATAATTTTCCAAACTTAATTAATAAAGAAACTCAATTTCAATTATTTACAAAGTAAATTCATTTATTTAAAAGGTCAATTTCACTTATTAAAGAATTCAATTCAATTTAATCATTAAATAATTCAATCTTATTTAATTATTAAATAATTCAAAACTTAATTATTTAAATAAATTTCAAAACTTAATTATTAATAATTTCAAACTTAATTATTAATACTTTCAAACTTAATTATTAAAATTCAAAACTTAATTCAATCGTTCTCAAATTTAAAAACGTTCTTTCATCAATTACATTGTTAATATTTTGTTTCAGATTATTATATATTAACATTTTCCTTTCATAAAAATTCAAATTTCAACTTCATTTCAAAACCATATTATTTATTCAAATAAAATCTTCAATTTATTTTCAAATCAAATTATTGACCAATCGGGTTTTATTTAATTCTCTATCCTAGGCCAAAGTTCAATTTGGGTATTTATCATTTCAACCCGATTCCAATTCAATTCAAAATCAAAACATAACAAAGGGAACTTGCAGTGTGATAACTGGGATGGTGTCAAAGTAAATAAACAAGCAATAACAACAACAATAACAATCCAATAATCAATTCAAATAATCCCGAAATAACCGTATTAATCCGCATTGTTATTTGTACGAATTAATATAATTATTTCTAGAATCTACACTATCATTTCATGTAGATTAAAGATTATTACATTACGGTTTTCACTTGTCAATCAATTTCAATTTTACACTACAACAATTAATCCAATATACGCTCAATGGTTCAAAGTGTAATTATCACTATGTTACATGTCAATTAGTTTAACAAATAAAAGGGTCATATTCAACTAATCAAATTCAACATATATGTCAATTCAATTTTTTTATTATCCTACGTCAAATTTACTTCCATAATATTTATCACTTTATACATTACAATTTTAACGTCCAATTGTAAACATCAAACAATCAATCATTTAACAACCAAACTGGATTATCATTGCATATATAACAGATAATGGTGTCAGATGTCACAGGTGAACTGATACAGGTAATAACAGTGTAAATATCTAACAGCAGCCTATTTCAATTGTCGTTTCAATTGAAATCAAATTTAATAAATAAAAGAACGTTAATCGTGAGTGAGTGCTCACCTTTCGAGGCTAGAGAGAACAGAAGATGGTACGGATACGCATACTGATGTGGACACTGAAATTGAGTTACGAATCCAGGCAAAGCAAAAATCGACACGAATTTGACGAGCAAAGCTGATAATAGGGAATCGATGAATCAATTAGAAACAGCTTAAAAAAAATATCTATTATTATTTCCTTGAAATCAATATTTTAATTCAAGATAAATATCAAAATAAAATAAATATATATAATATCTTTAAATCTCAATATATCTAGTCAAACATTCAAATAAATGTATACCTATGTATATATGCTAATATGACCTTTACATACAGATTCGCTATACCCATATATATTTAAACTGATATACAATCGTTGATATACAAACTAACCTGTTCCATAATCTTAAGTGAACTTCAAATCTAGAACTAACATATAATTTATTAGATATAAATGCAAACTGATGAAAACAGAATGATAAGACTCCTATTGTATAAAGATACATATACGAACAGCATACCCAAACACGTTAGTTTAAACCATGTATATACCATATGTATATCCCTTTAACAGTAATCAAGAAATTTGGAATCTAAGTATACATATTGTACAACTTTATATAACTTGTATATAAACCTTTTTACACATAACAGACCCTTTAAATACATATCTCAGTGAATAAGTGCACCAAATACATCGTATATTTATCTTGCTATATAAAATGTTCTCTATAGTATAATATACTGTTGGTTCATAACTGCACACACATATGATTTATGCTTTCACTTTATATATATTTTTACCCCTACTGCAAATTATACATCTGTATAACTCACAGATACAAACATGAGGAAACCAGCAACATATACAAACTAATAAACCAATATGCATATAATATCTCTTATACAAACTAGTATATATATAACTGATTTGAAAGCTTATGTAAACACATATATATAAATATACATATATATATACCAACTTACAAGCTCTATAACATCCATACAAATCCTTAAACAACTCTGTCAATGTACATTATTACTTAACATACCTATATACATCTAAAAAATATATCTGTATACATCTCACAAATCAAAACCTTCATAAAACAATATTTAACAAAATGAGACTGTAGACTATATGAGTAAACACCTTAACATATACTATATATATATATACCTAACAACTCATACATTTTAACAACATATTATATTTTGTAAACTGTCAAAAAAAACAACAAAAAAATAAAATATATATACATAAACTAGCAGACCAACACTAAACAAGTATGCAGACACACAATATATGACACAGTAATTATATCTTATATTTAAAACAGTATATATAAAAAAAACATATATATACACGTATATATAAAATTTATACTCTATATACATATATAGGATTGAATAGATAAACTAACTACGGCTTACTTATGGAAGGGAAAAGAGCAGGCAGATCTCGGAGGAGGATGAGGTCATCGGCTGAGCCGAGCTGCTACTGATGGTTAAACAGCGAGTTCACGCGTTGAGACTGTTAGTTCGACACGGTTATGAGATAGCACGGAGGTAGGCTAAGCCGGAGTTAGGGAAGGAGATCGACCAGGGATGAGTGAGTTCGGCCACGTGGGAGCTTGGCGCAGCTGGAGGGTGGAGAAGGCTGTGGTGATGGGTGGCGGTGGGGTAGCAGCTCGGTCTCGACAGAGGTGGGGAAAGACTGTAGATAGGAAGGAGGAGGCGCGAGTTGGTTTTTGTGCGGTAGTGGTTGGAGCCTAGACTGGTGCGGTTGTTAGAGTTTGTGAGCGGAGACGATGTTGGTTTGCTTGGTGATGGAGAGATAAAGGGGTTGCTGTGTAAAAGGAAGGGAAAGAAGAAAAGAAAAGGAGAAGAGGATGGTTGGCTTCAGGGAAAAGAGACGCATCAGAAATATAAAGTTTGAAAAGCAAATAGATCAAACTAGAATAAAATTTTACGTTGGGAGTTGGGAATAGAGATTGTCACTGCACGAGAATTTTTGGAAGTAATAAATGCAATCGGCTATTGGTTATCATCCGTTGGAAATTTGAATGGACATAGGAGTTAAAAGTTAAAACGAATACCGGTTCGCTATGCGTTTCACAGATTGCACTGTACATCGGACTTCAAAATTAACAATTGAATATACCGTAGAGATTAGCACGACGAGAAGATCAAAACGGTATATAGAAATCAGCGGTACGATTGAATTATAAAAGTTCGAAATTTTTAACTGGCGAAAAATGCAAGAAAAACGTTAAAAAATAAGATCGACGGAGCCAAAGATGTCCGAATTTGGAAAAATGACAAACTGACAACGTGCTCAGAAGATGGTTTAGAATTTTTCTATGTAAAAATATTTAGTTTCCGAAAACATTTTATTTTCATTGCTTTTTAGCTGATTAAATTGAAGTAAATTTACGCGCGAAATAAACTTTCATATTTTCGGACGAAAATTTACTAGTTGCTATGTTTAACTAAACGTATTCCAAATATTAAATTTTATTTCAAAATTTTATCGTTTAAAATTTCACAAAATTTCAACTAATTACGTTATTAAAACAGTTGAAATTTACGGGTCGTTACACTCTCCCCCACTCAAAACTTTTCGTCCCCGAAAAGGAACGAGGTAGGAGAATAGAAACAACCAGAAAGAAAACAGATTTGAAATACAAAATAACAATTAATTTAAACCATATAAATTCAAATTTAAATTAATCGATATTCAATAATTGGTTTAATCCATTTGATTTCACCAAAATCAATCTCAACTATTTCTAATTCATTATCCTATTATCCCATTTCTTCAATTTACAAATTTTTAAAACCATAAATTTGAATAGTCTTTTATTATAATTATATTTTTTTTCAACAAATTTAAATTCTTCTTAATTTCAAATTACTGTTAAATTTATTCTACTTAACATATCTTATCACATATAATTAACCCATATAAATTAATTTAAACCATAAAAGTTTCGATTTAAATTAAATTATATTCACTAATTGCTTTTAAATTCAAGGTATTTCCATAGGTTGATAAAATTTCAATTTATTAATTAACCTTAAAATTTATTTTTCAATTATCTTATTATTCTATTTATCTCTATTAACATCTTTATAATCAAAATTTAGTGTATAACATTTATTATAAACACCCAAATTTTATTTATAAATTCAATTTATCTTATATATTATCCAATTACATATTCAATTTCTGAATGATTTAGGTAAGTTGTATTAGAATGCAGTTGAACAATATACAAATAAAATTTTCCCAATTCAATTATTCGAGTTTAAATATTTATTACAAATTTTGGTCTTATTATATAATTAAAATCATCCTTTAACAAAATTGAAGAATTAGATTTCCGATTAACTTTAAACAATTTAGAGATATATATAATATATTTATATCAAATCAAATTAAATTTTAAAATAAGATACCTATATATATGTAGACCGAAATATACTGAAGAAATTCAAATCAAAATATATTTTCAAAACAAAACCGTAGCAAAGCTACAGAATAGTATCTCCACTTCGAAACTCGAAAATGAATGTCGATGATGCGACCGCCATCACCGTAATTATTTTCCAGCGACAAAGAGAAGAGCACTGATTTTTAACATTTTAAAATTCTTTGAAAACGATTTCTATTTGAAAATACTTTCAATACTATATACTTTAAAATTTTAAAACCAAAGTTCGAAATCACCAGAAACTAAATTCTCAAATTTCTGAATTAAATTCATTTCTAATTCCAAATCAATTTATAAACCGTATTTATAAATTTATTTAGAACAATAAATGATAATCAAATATTATCATTTTAAACAACCAATTTAATTAACTTATTAAATTTCAGGAATTTTACTTATATATTTATGGTATAATCATACAATTTTATTTCATTTACCAAATTTGAAAACAAAATTGTGTCAGTTTGCTCTGCTCAAGTATTTTGGAAATCCTATCGATAGCGTTGATCAGACGAATCGATCGGAAACCCAAATCAACATCAACAACTCAAACAACACAGTATATATTAAAACATTTATATATTAGTTTACAAATACATTTCTTTGCTCGACGATACAGGAATGAATTTTCAAAATAAGGATAGGGATTCAAATTTTTATAGAAATCAAATCAAAGAGAAATTTTGATTCGAAGATAAGTCCGAAACAGAAGATAAGATGATTTAAATAACAAATAAGAAGATGGATGAGTTTATATAAATCGCGGGCAACCTTAACCGGGTCAACCATGACTTCAAGAATAAGATCGTTGTAGAATTTCGAGGTAAATCAACATTCGATCTCAAGAAATAGAATTCAGGTATAGCAGGAGATAGATAGCATCGTAAACCGTGGATGCAGTAATTTTCGGTAAATCGATGTCTATTGTAAAGGAGTTTCATCCCTTTACGAATCATTCGAAATTTGGCGAAATCGCCGATTCATTATAAGGCTCATTTGAAATGGAGTTATGGGATGCTCCAGAATTGAAAGAAGACGAATAGTGAGGGCACGAATGAAATTTTGAACCGCAGGGAACGTTCCAAAATTCAAAGGAATCGAATCGAAAGGAAGAGATTGAAACTCGAATGTGAGTGAATCTGTAAATACATTTACTTTTATATGTTAAGTTTTGCCTAGAGCTACCAAAGCTCTGATACCAACTGTAACGACCCGGAATTTTGGACTATTCGCATCCATTATAAGTGTATAGGTAGACACTCATGCCGGAGTTGAATTGCTCAAAATACCGCGTTGTTAATTTAAATTTGGCAAAACTGAACATATACAGTAAATAAAATATCTCAGATCACAGACACAGAGTAATAAGTGCAGCGGAAATAAAAGAGATAGTAGTTCATGAAGCTACTATATGAATATATAAAATACATCAGAGTTTACAACAGAAGAGTAATACGATACATCAGAGTTAAACCAGATACAACGAAAGGGTAACACGATACATCAGATGCAAATCAGAATACATCACTGGAATCATCGAATACTGAAAGCAGAATGGATGGCTGGATCTTCAAGCAAAGCTCCAACTCCAAAGGTGAGTCTCGAAAGCTGAACCACTCAGTCTGACCCGAGCGTAAAGCAAAATACAAAACACTCGAGTCAGGATTAACATTCTTATATTAATAAATCCAACTCAAGTGGAATAGCAATTTAAATACAAGTAACTCAAAGGATGTTTGGAATAACCATCCTTTAAGGATCCGTTAAACTATCTACTATGTAGTACTGTACGATAAGTAGATAATGTCTATCAGTAATAATAAGATATCAAAATAGCGTTAAGTCATGGCCCATTCCACCCTTAACACATTTTTATTCCCACAAGCATATACAAGACCGTAGTTTCCCCAAAACCGGAAGTCACCAAAGGGCAATCCATATACTCAAGGTACAAAACAAATTCGTAGTGGTCGCGCATAAATGGAATACAAGTATGACAAGGCACATGAGGCTATACCCAAGGTAGTGATACTACCGTTCGCCTGATCCGGACTGGTGAGAACGCAACGCCGCAGCGCCCGCAACACCGTGAGACAACACTCCCAAAATCAAGGGTGCACCAATCGACAACAAGTATAAGTAGTTCGAAGAAGTGTGTCCACTTGAGGTATCAATCCTCCATTGGCCCGGCACAGCTCCTGTTTTAGTCATTTCCAATTTGACACAAGTGTCAAGGCTATCCATTATCGTTCACTTTCTTCAGTCATCACGTACATCATTTCCAACCACTTCATTCTGGATCATCACTCCGCGTATAGTTATTAAAGTGGTTTCCGGTTTAGATAGAGAGTATATCCATAACCGGATTTCGGTCTCTTTAATAACCTTCCGTAATTATTACACCGATTGGTCGTTTATTTATTTCAAAACCAAATCAATTTCAATTTCAATTTAAATTCGTAAATCAATATTTCATTTGTCTTTCTAAACCAATTTCCGAAATTTTACGTTTCAAAACTTCCAAATCATCATTTCAAAATCTTATAATTCAATATCAATTTCTATTTAAAACAATTCAAATATTGATTCAAATTCGTATATAAGTTTCATTTCGAAAATCATTTAAATTAATTTAATTTAACATTCAAATCAATTTAAATTCATTTATCGATTTCATTCAATATTCGTTAAGTAAATTTATCATTCAAAACAATTCTATTAAATTTCCAATTCATTAAATCCATTATTTAAATTCAACTTCATTATATCAAAACTTACAATTTGAATTAAACTTAATTCATCAAATCAAATTCTTTAAAGTTTAAGTCTTACATTAATTTCAATAATATCACATTTTATTTCTTGTTAAAGAAATTCAATTTCACTTATTTACTTACTTAAATAATTTTCCAAACTTAATTAATAAAGAAACTCAATTTCAATTATTTACAAAGTAAATTCATTTATTTAAAAGGTCAATTTCACTTATTAAAGAATTCAATTCAATTTAATCATTAAATAATTCAATCTTATTTAATTATTAAATAATTCAAAACTTAATTATTTAAATAAATTTCAAAACTTAATTATTAATAATTTCAAACTTAATTATTAATACTTTCAAACTTAATTATTAAAATTCAAAACTTAATTCAATCGTTCTCAAATTTAAAAACGTTCTTTCATCAATTACATTGTTAATATTTTGTTTCAGATTATTATATATTAACATTTTCCTTTCATAAAAATTCAAATTTCAACTTCATTTCAAAACCATATTATTTATTCAAATAAAATCTTCAATTTATTTTCAAATCAAATTATTGACCAATCGGGTTTTATTTAATTCTCTATCCTAGGCCAAAGTTCAATTTGGGTATTTATCATTTCAACCCGATTCCAATTCAATTCAAAATCAAAACATAACAAAGGGAACTTGCAGTGTGATAACTGGGATGGTGTCAAAGTAAATAAACAAGCAATAACAACAACAATAACAATCCAATAATCAATTCAAATAATCCTGAAATAACCGTATTAATCCGCATTGTTATTTGTACGAATTAATATAATTATTTCTAGAATCTACACTATCATTTCATGTAGATTAAAGATTATTACATTACGGTTTTCACTTGTCAATCAATTTCAATTTTACACTACAACAATTAATCCAATATACGCTCAATGGTTCAAAGTGTAATTATCACTATGTTACATGTCAATTAGTTTAACAAATAAAAGGGTCATATTCAACTAATCAAATTCAACATATATGTCAATTCAATTTTTTTATTATCCTACGTCAAATTTACTTCCATAATATTTATCACTTTATACATTACAATTTTAACGTCCAATTGTAAACATCAAACAATCAATCATTTAACAACCAAACTGGATTATCATTGCATATATAACAGATAATGGTGTCAGATGTCACAGGTGAACTGATACAGGTAATAACAGTGTAAATATCTAACAGCAGCCTATTTCAATTGTCGTTTCAATTGAAATCAAATTTAATAAATAAAAGAACGTTAATCGTGAGTGAGTGCTCACCTTTCGAGGCTAGAGAGAACAGAAGATGGTACGGATACGCATACTGATGTGGACACTGAAATTGAGTTACGAATCCAGGCAAAGCAAAAATCGACACGAATTTGACGAGGAAAGCTGATAATAGGGAATCGATGAATCAATTAGAAACAGCTTAAAAAAAATATCTATTATTATTTCCTTGAAATCAATATTTTAATTCAAGATAAATATCAAAATAAAATAAATATATATAATATCTTTAAATCTCAATATATCTAGTCAAACATTCAAATAAATGTATACCTATGTATATATGCTAATATGACCTTTACATACAGATTCGCTATACCCATATATATTTAAACTGATATACAATCGTTGATATACAAACTAACCTGTTCCATAATCTTAAGTGAACTTCAAATCTAGAACTAACATATAATTTATTAGATATAAATGCAAACTGATGAAAACGGAATGATAAGACTCCTATTGTATAAAGATACATATACGAACAGCATACCCAAACACGTTAGTTTAAACCATGTATATACCATATGTATATCCCTTTAACAGTAATCAAGAAATTTGGAATCTAAGTATACATATTGTACAACTTTATATAACTTGTATATAAACCTTTTTACACATAACAGACCCTTTAAATACATATCTCAGTGAATAAGTGCACCAAATACATCGTATATTTATCTTGCTATATAAAATGTTCTCTATAGTATAATATACTGTTGGTTCATAACTGCACACACATATGATTTATGCTTTCACTTTATATATATTTTTACCCCTACTGCAAATTATACATCTGTATAACTCACAGATACAAACATGAGGAAACCAGCAACATATACAAACTAATAAACCAATATGCATATAATATCTCTTATACAAACTAGTATATATATAACTGATTTGAAAGCTTATGTAAACACATATATATAAATATACATATATATATATACCAACTTACAAGCTCTATAACATCCATACAAATCCTTAAACAACTCTGTCAATGTACATTATTACTTAACATACCTATATACATCTAAAAAATATATCTGTATACATCTCACAAATCAAAACCTTCATAAAACAATATTTAACAGAATGAGACTGTAGACTATATGAGTAAACACCTTAACATATACTATATATATATATACCTAACAACTCATACATTTTAACAACATATTATATTTTGTAAACTGTCAAAAAAAACAACAAAAAAATAAAATATATATACATAAACTAGCAGACCAACACTAAACAAGTATGCAGACACACAATATATGACACAGTAATTATATCTTATATTTAAAACAGTATATATAAAAAAAACATATATATACACGTATATATAAAATTTATACTCTATATACATATATAGGATTGAATAGATAAACTAACTACGGCTTACTTATGGAAGGGAAAAGAGCAGGCAGATCTCGGAGGAGGATGAGGTCATCGGCTGAGCCGAGCTACTACTGATGGTTAAACAGCGAGTTCACGCGTTGAGACTGTTAGTTCGACACGGTTATGAGATAGCACGGAGGTAGGCTAAGCCGGAGTTAGGGAAGGAGATCGACCAGGGATGAGTGAGTTCGGCCACGTGGGAGCTTGGCGCAGCTGGAGGGTGGAGAAGGCTGTGGTGATGGGTGGCGGTGGGGTAGCAGCTCGGTCTCGACAGAGGTGGGGAAAGACTGTAGATAGGAAGGAGGAGGCGCGAGTTGGTTTTTGTGCGGTAGTGGTTGGAGCCTAGACTGGTGCGGTTGTTAGAGTTTGTGAGCGGAGACGATGTTGGTTTGCTTGGTGATGGAGAGATAAAGGGGTTGCTGTGTAAAAGGAAGGGAAAGAAGAAAAGAAAAGGAGAAGAGGATGGTTGGCTTCAGGGAAAAGAGACGCATCAGAAATATAAAGTTTGAAAAGCAAATAGATCAAACTAGAATAAAATTTTACGTTGGGAGTTGGGAATAGAGATTATCACTGCACGAGAATTTTTGGAAGTAATAAATGCAATCGGCTATTGGTTATCATCCGTTGGAAATTTGAATGGACATAGGAGTTAAAAGTTAAAACGAATACCGGTTCGCTATGCGTTTCACAGATTGCACTGTACATCGGACTTCAAAATTAACAATTGAATATACCGTAGAGATTAGCACGACGAGAAGATCAAAACGGTATATAGAAATCAGCGGTACGATTGAATTATAAAAGTTCGAAATTTTTAACTGGCGAAAAATGCAAGAAAAACGTTAAAAAATAAGATCGACGGAGCCAAAGATGTCCGAATTTGGAAAAATGACAAACTGACAACGTGCTCAGAAGATGGTTTAGAATTTTTCTATGTAAAAATATTTAGTTTCCGAAAACATTTTATTTTCATTGCTTTTTAGCTGATTAAATTGAAGTAAATTTACGCGCGAAATAAACTTTCATATTTTCGGACGAAAATTTACTAGTTGCTATGTTTAACTAAACGTATTCCAAATATTAAATTTTATTTCAAAATTTTATCGTTTAAAATTTCACAAAATTTCAACTAATTACGTTATTAAAACAGTTGAAATTTACGGGTCGTTACAAACGCCTTCATCATTACGCTAGCACTTGCAAATGATAAGTTCACATGGTCATTGAAATAATGAGAGAAAAAGAACGAAGCTTCTTTTTCGATATATGATTTGCAAATCGAACCTTCAACTCGTGCCTTTTGTCTAAATTTTTTCTTTAGATGATTTAAGTACCTATTAAAAATTATTTCAAATTAAAATTTATTTATATATGTAATTAAACTAACATTTAACATACCCAATACAAATAATACCTCTCAAATGGATACATCCATCCATATTGCATAGGACCTCGAAGACGTGCTTCAAATGGAAGATGAACAGGTAAATGCTCCATTACATTAAAAAAACCTGGAGGAAATATTTTTTCCAGTTTGCAGAGCAGTATATGAATTTCTTCCTTAAGTTTACATAGACGATTAACTTTTAACGTAGTCGAACAAAGCTCTTTATAAAACAAATTAAGTTTCGTTATAACTGTCCAAACTTTTACAGGCAATAGTTCTTTGAAAGTGACTTGTAACAAATTTTCCATCATTATGTGACAACCATGGCTTTTTATCCCACTCAATTTACCATTCTACATCTACGAAAATTAGAAGAAATCCCATCAGGAAATCTTAATCCTTCCATCCATTTTAATAGAACTTTAACTTGGTTATTGTCTAGCTCATGGCATGCTTTGGGTTTTTAGTGTCATTTAGCTTGATATGAAGCTCAAGACGATTACATACTGCTTGGATATCACGTCTTGATTTCAAATCATCCTTATTCTCCCCCTTAACATTCAAAACTGTATTAAAAACATTATCAAACATGTTTTTCTTGTTGTGCATCACGTCAATATTATGACGAATTGGGAGATTTTTTCAATAAGGCAATTTCCAAAATATATATTGTTTGCACCAGTTATGAACCGTCGATTTACCTTGAATTTCAATTTGCTCTCTGCTTTCATGTATCTTTGGACAATCCTTTACAATTTCATATATATCTTCACTTGACCAAATCGTTAGTGGTCGCAAAGTCTCTTGTCTGTTAGCTGTAAAGTTTTTTTCTATTTTTTCTAAAAGGATGATTAATATGAAGAAAACACCGATGACAACCAAACCATGATATTTTCTTTCCATGCGTTAAAGAAAATGACCGTGTTTTTTCCATGCAATAAGGACAAGCTAGATGACCGGCCGTACTCCAAACGGAAAGCATTGCATACGCAGGAAAATCGCTAATAGTCCATAACAAAGAAGCGAACATACGAATATTCTTTTTTTTGAAATGTCGTATGTTTCAACTCCTTCATAACACAATGTTTTCAACTCTTCTATCAACGGTTGTAAATAAACATCAATTCCTTGTGTCGGATCATCAGGACCAGGGATGACAATAGTGAGAAACATATATGGCATTTTCATACACATCCACGGAGGTAAATTATAAGGTGTAACCATTATAGGCCAAGATGAATATTTTGAACCAAATTGAGAGAATGATGAAAATTCATCCGTATATAAACCAAGTCTAACATTACGACTCTCCGCTGCAAAAGCAGTATATGTCTTATCAAAATGCTTCCATACTTCTCCATCAGCTGGGTGTGTTAATGTATCTTCTACTTGTGTTCTTACACTGTGTCATCTCATATGATGCACGTTTACAGAGGATGCGTATAACCGTTGAAGCCTAGGAGTTATAAGTAAGTAATGCATACGCTTGTACGGGATTTTCTTTTCCTTCTTTTTTCTTGGTTTGTATCTTTCCTCGTTACATATTCTACAATTCCTCAGATTGACGTCTTCATTCCAAAACAACATGCAACCATTTAAAAATGCATCTATTTTTTGATACGACAAACCAAAAGAAGACATAAGTTTTTTTTTACTTCATAATGATTTTCGCACATCAAATTATCGGATGGCATATGCCGTTTTGAATCTTGTACAACCGTCGTAAATCCGGCTTCCGTGAAGTTGTATTTTGATTTCATCGCAATGTATTCTGCAGTTATTGATAATTGGATACCGCTTGTGCAGTCATCCCAAAGAGGTTTTTTAGCAGCATCCAATAAATCATATATATTTTTTACTCCAATATTTGGTTCTACTTCGACATTACATCGTCATCATCAACTTCAAAAGTACGGAACGTCGATCGTGTTGCATCTTCAACCATATCTTTTATGGGATTCGTTGTTACAATTTTATTACCCACCTCCACTTCTGCATGTACAGGATTATGTGCTACATGTTCTCCATGACGATCCCACACAAGATAATTCCGAA
The DNA here is from genome assembly GCA_030737815.1 of Allium fistulosum. Lineage (NCBI taxonomy): Eukaryota > Viridiplantae > Streptophyta > Magnoliopsida > Asparagales > Amaryllidaceae > Allium > Allium fistulosum. The sequence goes on from CM060905.1 coordinate 764,020,515, forward strand.
TGAAACCGTATTGGCACAAATATACTTTAACCATATCCGGTATCAAATGCTTCAACAATTTGCACCTACTACATGGACAACGAACTCCTCTGTTGTTTCAATTATTACTTAAAGCAAATTCAATAAATACATTTACAGCATTATAAAAATGTTCCCTTATTGAGCCTTTCATTTCCCTTCGAGGATGATACATCCAGGTCCGATTAACAAAATAATCGACCATTTTTCATACTTTAAAAAAATATGACAGAGGTTAAAAAAAGTATTAATCATTTTATGGATTGACATTTAATTTTTCAAGTCATTTATTAATTAATATTCATTTATGCATTTTAGGGATTGACACAAATTATGAATAAAATATTAAATTTTTAGTTTATTGTTTTCTACTTCGATGGTCGGTCATCCTACTTCCCATTACAAACACAGTAGTAATTATATTTCGTAAATCATTTCATTTTAAACGATTCAACAAAATTTCGGCAGCACTTCCCCTTTGTTCTTGTATCGTACATAAATGCGTGTGCACATGGAAGAAAAAGAAATTGCCGTCGAAATTTTGTAAACCATTTAAAATGAAATGATTTACAAAATGTAACTACTTTATTGTGCTTGTAACTTGTCCAATACAGGGACAAATTCGACAAATATTATCTCCGATGAATATAGAGTTCCGTTCTATGACAAAAACGAATATCCATATAACGATCATATACAACATTTGTCAGACGGGTCAAAAACTCTCTAAGGGATATTAATTATATACATAACATATATTAGCATATATAATTCATTTATGCATTGTAATGTTTTGATAATTATATAATATTTTTTTTTTCGTTTTTTATAAAATCTGATATGTTTTCAATTATAACAAATTATGGATATGATATTATATTTCAAAAAAATAAACTTCATTATACACTCATTTATTTATTAATTTTATCGGATTCGACATCCAAGTAAACTAGATTTATTTTATAAACTATCAATCGATAATTAATCTTCAATAGTAATATTTGAATTGACATTGATATTTTAGCACACTAATTAGCACTAAATCATATCACTAATTCGACGCATAAACTAATTAATCTAAGTTTAACCATAATTATATTTTAATTATCGGATTTACACACTTATAACCGTAATTAGAATATCACAATTAATCAACATATAATTGCAAACACTCAAGGGGTAGTATCATCAAATACAACTACAAATTAACACTAATTTAACATATTAGGGTAAATTGAAGTTAGCAAAAAAATACCTCATTTCGTTGAAGTTGAAGTGCTGGAGGTCGGAGAGGAGAATTTGGAGATGTTTCTAATGGTGGCAGGGCAGTAGCGGCCGGTGGTGGGCAAATTTGGGGGAAGATGGAGAGTTTGGAGAAAATTTTGAGGGAAGGAGATAATGAAAATAGCTCTCGGCCGACTTAGGTAACTCACAACATGCATCGGTTTGCGACGGCCGCCGACGGCAAACTTTCGACGGTTTGCGATGGCAAAAGTTCGGTTATTACAGAATTGCCATGGCAAAACCACGCCGTCGGAAATAGCCGTCGACGACCGTCGCTATCATTCGTCCCGATAAACAGTTTTTCTAGTAGTGATGGAGGGGATGAAGGCATGACGAAAGAATGAATTATTTTTCGTGTTTCTATTATTTCCCAAAATACGAATGAAAAAAATTGTTTTCTATTTTGTACATTAACTTCGTTTTCTGAATTGATCTTTTTTCATATATACATGCGTCGTGCGCATTTTTGTACGAACGAAAGTCCAAAACAAAAAACGTTAAACCAATCACAGCCTAAGTTTTGTATTTTGCATGTTGAACTTTTTCTTCAATGTACATTGTACACAGAAGAGCAGAAGCAGATGAAAAACGATTGATTTGGAGAATTGTTTTAACATATAAAATTGAAAATGATTTTGTTGTATTTTTCGCATTTTGAAAAATATCAAAGTCTATCTTTTTTCGTCCATTTTTCCCATTGTTGGATTGATTATGATGTTCCAATACCTTCACTCCACATACATCTAAATATTAAAAATGCAAAACACAAAACATGTTTTCAAACAAAACACTAACTAAAGTCTCGGGTGGAGAAAATTGTCGACTCTTTTTGCAAAGGCATTTTTTCCATAGAAAATTGGTTTTATATTACTTTTACACCATCGGTACTAAATATTGGCTTTGAAATGCACATGTAACTGATTGTGGGATCCAATAAATAGAAGATGTTCAATAAAAAAAAAGTAGGTCATTACACTGCCAAAGGTGTTGTAGTAGTAGTTAAAGTAGTGTGATATTGATACATGCACGACCTTTTCTAGTGGACGTATTTTTCTAAAGTACTTTTGGTTATTAAATGGTGACATTTATATATTTAAAAATAAATTTGTTAACCATGCTCCAACCATTTTCAATTCTTTGTTGTCTTCTAAAGAACTTACTCCAACAGTTGCCAATTGGAATTTGAAATTTATAATATTCATCATTGAATCATAAGTGTTTCTTTCATTCAAAGATACATGATATATGTCTTATGTAAAAGAAATAAAAATGGACTGTTAAGATTTAATGTTAAAGTTCACATCTAATGGATGTAACTTTATGACCAAAAAAAAGTAAAATTTTATACTTATTTTCAGTGTTAGCAGTGATATTTTAAATATAACTCGTACCAGGGGCGGAGCCCCCTTGCAAATGGGGTAGGCATGTGCCTACCCCAGTCTTTGAAAGAAAAAAAAGAAAAAAAATACAGATGCAATTTCATTCTCCAGCAGAAAAGAAAAGATTCTTGCAGACTCCTCATCTTCTCCAGTGCTATAAAGATTTTTGCAGACTCCTCATCTTCTCCAGTGCTATAAAGATTTTTGCAGACTCCTCATCTTATGTTGGAATTTGTTTATTTTCTCCGGAGCATTACACTTTACTTTTTTTATATTTTTTCACTACACTCATTCAATGATATAAAAAACCGCTTAGCGTCTATCGTCTTCGAACCCCACTTCACTTTGTGCCTACACCAACATTGTGTCCTGCCTCCGCGACTCATACCACATACAAAATATCATGACATCAGAGTCAATAGCAAATTATATCATAGATATTGATAATAGATGATTATACTTAATATATTTTAGAGCTAAAAACTAAAATAATATAAAAAATGCAGACAAAATAGCAAAGAGTGTGTTCATTAAATATCAAAACATGTGGCTTATGTTGTACAAACTTTTGTGTGATATAAGCCTTTGTTATGACATACATAAGGGCATTATATACTAAATATAAAAGTTAGACTTAGGACATTAGGCTTTGCTGTGATGCCAAACTTTCCATGACACTGACTTTTACCAGAGCCGGTTCTAGTCAATGAATTGACTAGTGGAGTGAATTTAGCTTATTGTAGAGAAGTTCAAAAATAATTAAGTTTCTTTATCCCTATGAATCCAAACTACAAATGTGAAGTTTGTATTAACAGAAAGTTAGAATTAAGAATAAATTTTCATCAATAATCATATGTTCAGTCTTATCTGAGGATTAAGATTTAAGTTTGAATTACATATGATAGATGTATATTCATAACAAAACAATGCAACTTACTGAAAATAAGCTCATACCAAACAAATTAACTTAACTGATGGTACAATGTCATGACCTAATCCAAATTTGATAATCATAATACAATCATACATGTATAGACACACGCAAGTTGAATAAAAAAAGAATAATATTTATAGTGAAGAATTTTTCTACAGATCATGTACAAAAGAAAGACGGTCAAAAATCAAAATGAACAACAGCTATGAGACCTACGCGCTAGCCAACTGCGCCACCACCCCCTCTGTTTGATTTCAGTTCAAATATTTTGACATTCATGTTTCATCATATTATAATTCAACTAAACTCAAAGATTTAGCGATGGTGCTAGCTTGCAGTTTAATAATATGGAAACAATCGTGTCATTTGAGTGAGATCAGGTTTCATTTTTACAACGCTTATTTCCAATAATTACTTGCAATGCACAAAGATGGAAAACATTCTTGAAATTTTGACACACTAATGCCGCCACAAGAGATGCATTGCCTTTTCTTTTATTCCCTCTCAAACTAACACGCATGTATTCAAATTTTTTTGCTTATAATACACCAAATTTAGTTAAACAAAAATAATATACTCTGTAAAAGTTACTAAAATATATTCAACAAAATTCACTTATTGTTTTTCTTTATTACTTTTAGAGGAAATATACAAAATTAACTTTTATGTTTTCCAATAAGATGCATGATCGCCTCGGCAAAGAAAAAAAAAAGATACACAATGATGGAAAACATTCCTGAAATTTTGACGAATGATGCCACGATGTTTGCGGGTGGTTTTTTTTTAATAACGAATGCACATGTATTCGAAATTTTTTGCTTATTATACACCAGAACTAATTAAACAGAAATTATATACTCTACAAAAATTTACTAAAAGATACTAACAAAATTTACTTATCATTTATCTTTATTAAACTGTAGATATATGAAATATACAAAATTAAGTTTTTTATTTTCCAGTAAGGTGCACGATTAGTAATCAAGAATTATGTTTTAAAATACAGTATAATTAACCATAAATATATTAAAAAAGGGTAATTAAAATTTACCTACTTGAAGCACATGAAGACAAAACCAAATTAAAGTAGCGTATTACTTATCCTACTCTAATTTTTATTATCTTATATTACATAATTACAAAAAAATATTCTTTTTGGATCCTTTACTTGCTAATCTTAAACAAATATAACTATTTAAATTTATTGTGTCAGTTGATAATTATTAGAAGGGTTTCGACCGTGGATTTTGCAAATCAATGAGCTGTTGATTGACTTTGAGAGACAAAATAGGTATTTAGGTTTCATCAAACTTAAGCCCTAAAATGTTCTCTTTGTTTGTATATAGGGGAGCAATTTGGCAATTTAGAAGAATGACATACGAACCAAATCAACAAATGATTATTATAACAATAAAGATAAAAAGCCAATAGGGTTGGCTGCTTGGTTAGTGGTTTAAACTGCGAGATCAAATGTCATAAGTTCCATTTCTGAGATCGGTAGTTGTTGACATTAATGAATCATGTTAAAAGTACAGTAAAAATAAAAGTGCAAACACTGCCATGTATGTGTGGATTAGAAAATAAAATTGTGAAAAAGAATCGGGTAAGAGAGGTTCAAACTTTTAACCTCGGCATCACTCAACATTCTAGCTATGCATATGCCATCAATCAAAAAGTTTAATTGTGATAAGTAATGAAAGGGTAAGAAGTGCTTTGTATTCGTAGAGTTTAATTACTCTAACAGAAGTCGTCAACATATAGCACAATGAATACAATAGCCCTGCCCTACTCCTTTCATTAAACGCACACTTCCTCTGTGTTCTGATAAAACCAAATTTTGATTATTTTATCAAAACACTTGTTCCAACTTTTTGAAGTTTGTTTAAGTCCATAAATGAATTCTAACAACTTGTAAGCCTTGCCCTCACTTCCACTGACCAAAAACCATCGGGTTACGACATATAGACGGTCTCTTCCAAATCACCATTTAGAAACGTTGTATTCACACCCATTTGCCATATTTTATAGTCTTATAATGAAGCAATTGCCAGCATAATCCAGATGGACTTAAGCATGGCTACAGGCGAAAAGGTCTCGTCATAGTCAATACCTTGAAATTGACGAAATCCTTTTGCAACTAACTTAGCCTTAAAAGTCTCTACTTGTCCATCTACATTTATCTTTCTTTTAAAAATCCATTTACAACCGATGAGTTTTATCCCTTCGGATACGTCAGACAAAGTCCACACTCTATTTTCGTACATGAAATTCATCTAGGATTTCATTGCTCCAAGCCAGAGTGTAGAGTCTTTACTTTGCAATGTTTGTTGGAGTGGTAAAGGAGTGTCATCACCTAAGACAAAAACCACTTTCTTACTATCCACAAGAAAACCATAGTGTCTCTCCGGTGCATGAGATTCCTACTAGACCTTCTAATAGGTTACGTGTTTTCATACATGGGTGAACTTGGTTCTCCCACTAGTTCGGCCTTAGCGTTAATTTCTTTGATCTCATACAAGTCTCCAACCTCGTTATTACTTTATTTTGAAAGTATTTCATTTTTCAAAAAGACAGCATGTTGAGAAACAATATCCTTTTGTTCATACCGTAGAAAATATATCCCATCGAGGTTTTGAGATATCCTATAAATTTACACAATACCGAGCTTGCCTTGAGTTTATTCGGACCACGTTCTTAACATAAGCCAAACAACCCCGCATCTTAAAATAACAGCCAAATAATAATCTCATTATCTCATTATCTTGTAAGTACAGTTGGAGTTCCCATCTGACATTGGATTTGTTCTTCGTAAGATACACATATCCTAGTCTTGAGAAATCATCGGTGAAGGTTACAAATAGAAATATTATCCTTAGTGATTACATGCATCATGCCACATACATCACTATGTACAAGACTCAAGGGTTCATCAACTTTCATTTCTCCCACTGAAGGAATGCTTGGTCATCTTTCCTTTGAGACACGACTCACACGTATCAAATGATTCGAAATCAAGGGAGGAGGAAAAACCTTCGGTTTTCAATTGTGTAGTCGTCTCTCACTTATACGACCTAACCTACAATGCCAAAGATAATTATTTATATTGTTATTTGAAGAATTTCTCCTAGAACATACATAATTTGTATTGATCACATAGATTCCATTTTCTAAAATACCATCACAGACTTTATTACAATCTAAAATAATGTTTATAACTTATTAAGATGGTGAAAAACATAGTCGGTCTCATACAATCTAGACACAGAATAATTCCACAAGTAAAGTCTTTAACAAAATAGCGATTATTTAATATCAACATAAATCCACTTGGTAAACTTAAATGTAAGTCTCCAACTGTTGTTACATCTACGATAGATCCATCAGCAATCTAAAGCCTCATTTCTCCTTTTTCCATGCGATGGCAGTTCATAAGCCCCATAACGAATTACAAATATGAGTTCCAGATCCACTATCCAAAACCCTAGACAATTTATTGATGGCATAACAATTTTGAATCATAAATGTATCTGATGGAGTTGCAGAACTATCCTGCTTTCTTTCTTTAATAGTCTTCAAGTACTCCAAACAGTTCCATTTCCAATGATCTTCTTTGTGATAACAATGACATTCACCATTGTCAGCAATAGTGGTCTTCTTACTTTTCTGGGTAACCCTCTTCTACTTCTTTGAATCTTTTAAAGATGATGCACCACCCTTTATAGCAAGTATGGTCCCTTGATCCTTGGATGTAGACTCGACCAACCTCAGCATATTGAGAAGCTCCACGAGATTCAGATTCAACCGGTTCATATTGTAATTCAATATGAACGGTTCATACTAAGGCGTAGGAGAACTAAAGGTCAAATCAACTTATAACTCATTATTTATTGCTATGTCCAATTGTAAAAGCCTATCAATATATGCCTTCATCATTAGTACGTAATTGCCCATGTTCTGTTCTTTAGTCATTTTAGTATTGAACAGCTTCTTTGTAAGCTCGTAACTTGCGTAACATGATTGCTCACCAAATATGGCCTTGATACATCATCACTACAACAAAAACACCCTTTAATAGCGTTTAAAAAACGCTATTAGAAGCTATTATAGCGTTTTTTCTTACGCTGTATATTAACATGTTGTAATAGGTCAGTGACCTATAACAGCAACATACAAAACGCTATAAGAGACGCTATGGACAAGGACATTTCATAGCGTTTTATGAGTGCTGTAAACATGACTTTTAATAGCCTTGGAAAGTCGCTATGAAGTGAAACTATAGCGTTTTCATGACTGCTATGTAAAAACAGGCTGGCACACATATGAAATATACAACAGCGTCTATAGACGCTATAGAACACAATATTTTACAGCGTTATCTGCTGCAATAGTACATTGTATGTATAAGTACAGCTACTTTCTATAGCGGTTTTCTGTCTTTTATTGCGTTGTTTTTTGTTATGAAAATTGTTTATAGCACTATCATAATGCTGTAGTATATAAAACTGGAAAAAACAACCTTTCCATAGCACGGTTAAAACGCTATAAATTTTTATCCCTGTGGTTTTTTTACTAGGTACATCCAAGCTTACAATTCTACTAATATATTATAAAATTTCAAAAAACACAATTATCACATAATGATGTACGTAATCAAATGAAGACATAAGCCAAACCACAATATATATTTAAATATATATCCATAATATTTTAGTACACAAAGTTTCAAATATTTGTGATCTTAAAAAAAACAATACATACAACCATAGCTGACCAAAACGATACATACTAAAAGCAAAGATATATGAACGTCAATACAAAATACGTTAATCCAAGCATGACCAATTTGAAAGAGAATGAATGCAGCAAAATAATTTTTCCTTCCTTCCAGCTTGTAGTAGCCCCGGTATCATCATACAGCACCTGTCAAAACGAAGCACATAAGTTATTTTTCAAATCCAAACATCGTCCGCAAGTTACCGCCAGTTGCATCCATAGTAGCAGTTCAGTCATATAGGTATCCTATTATAAACCATAAATGTCAATGCAACCGAAAAATCGAGTAACACATATAATCAAACACATTATCAGCTACCAAATAATGGCATCGGTGGGGAAATGTTTTGGTCACCAAACTGTAAAATACACTAAGAACGGACCAAATAGGCAACATATGCGAAATCACAATCAATTACTACTACAACTAAACCACAATTATCCCCAATGGTCAACACAAACAACAACCCCCCTCCCTATCAAATTCCCCTACAACTTCCAACCAGTAAACTCAAAAGAGGTACATGGGAACAACCCAGAACCACATACTACAACCTATACTGTAGAATGGCAACAAGTAGGCAAACAAAGTGTGTCAAAGTAGAGTAACCCAGGAAGATCTAATGAAATAGGGAATTCAAGTACCAGAAAACTACAAAACAATGAAGAGCAATATAAGAATAACAAAGTTAACAAAAAGTATAGGAAATTTTTACTACTAATAATAAGTTCCGGATACATAGCTCATTAGAGGAATATGACAATGCTGATCAGCCTACTCAATCTGAACATGAGGAATTCTGCCATGCACAAGAAGAATTTGTTTATGAGACTAACTTTATTGACAATATTGCACAAAATATAAAAGAGCAAGGGGAGGACCAAGTTCCAGAACCAAAGTTTGAAGCATATGTCTTACCTAACCCACAGTATGAGCAGGAAGTGGCAGAATCATCATCAACTATGGGCCAACCAACAACATATAGTGCACAAGATCATCCAGAGCCCCATAAAAGAATAACTAGGGATCAAAAGAATGGTACATGACAATTATTCTCTGGAATGTCGGGGGGTAAATTCTGACCTTAAAATGGGTCAGATTATATCAACCCCGATGCCATATAGGCTAAGTATTATTAGTCTATTAGAAAATAAATTGTCTGCACACAAAATTCCTCAATTTGTTATTGGGTTTAGCAAAAATTGGGGATTTTTACACAATAATGATCATGGGTCTAAAGGAAGAATTCTACCGCTTTAGGACAAATATGCATGGACATTTCAACTCGTTCAATCCAGTTCACAACATACTACCAGTATTGTTACTAATTTAGGTGGTTATTCTATGTTTCTAACCACCGGATATGCGAGCAATTTGTTTTCAGATAGGGAACAATTATGCCACGAGCTATCACAGTTGGCAAGTTTTGTAGACAGGGCTTGGCTGCTTGGAGGGGACTTTAACAATGTACTTAACCCTATGGACAAGAAAGGGGAACTGCCGGTCCCCTTCTCATCTCAGAGGTTTTTTCAAATTTTCTCCTTCAATGTGGCCTTGCCGAAGTCAATTATTAAGGCTATAACTTCACATGGAGGAGAAGGGCATAGCTACACACATTGACAAAGTTTTAATAAACAGTTTACTTCTACAACACTTTCCAACCTTATTGGCTACTGCCTTTACATCACCTTAAGTGATCACACCTCTATCATTATAAAACTTCACACATACAATGATTATAAAAAGGGACACCTTTCAGGTAAAACAATGGATGGCATCTTATGGCAGGATATGAAGACCAGGTCATATCTGTTCTATCAGATTTGGCATGGGGAACACCACTACAACAAATTATGATTAAACTTAAATAAGAAAATCTCTTCAGTAAATGTCAGTGTAAACATTTTTGAATGATTGAAATATAATTTCGGTCGTTGCTTTTTTGCTTTTATTTCTGTTCTGTTTTGCAAGATGAATTCTCTTTAATACGTGAATAAAGTTATCAAGGGGTCAATCTGGCAAAATTGTGCACTTATTCTAAACGACCACTGTCCCATAACAAACGACCTCTGTTTTTCCTCTCCCTTTTTTTCCCTTTTTCTTTATTGGATAGAAGAGTATTCATATTCATAATAAATTAAGAGGTCATGTTTGCTCTTAAGAGCATTTCCACCACTACAATATCAACTTTCAATATTTGATCACATTTTATGTTATTTTCACATTAACTCACCTTCACCAACACCTAACATCAAAAAGATATACATACACTTTAAAGCGAAAATAGAAAAGAAAAAAAAAGATCAAATAATACATTATATTATACAATACAAATAATATATTATATTATAGTTTTTGGTTCGTTTTGAGGTTCAAAATTAATTAAAAGCTTAACCGGCGTTATAAACATCGTGAAACTTTAACTGTGAGTTGCATCAGCAACTAACAGTGTTGATTTTAAACAGAGTTTTAAATCTCCTTTATCTCGTCCAGGATCCCCCTTTTACACTTGGCGAGAGATCTTAAATATATATTTTAACTTGTTTGATACACTCATCTCACCGAGACGCTAAGATTTCTACCTAAGATATGAAGCGAGATGTCTATCTGAGATTTATTTTAAAATTTGAGATTTAAAATCCACTTCTTACTGACCCACGCATTGCGAATGGCATGCATTTTCAACTAAGTGATGAATGGCATGCATTTTCAAAATTTGAGATTTAAAATTATTCGCAGTACATACTTCATATACTTACTTCAGAGCTGCTTCACCACATTGCTCCGCAACATCATCAAAAATACATATAGCAATCCTCCTTTCTTCTGGAGTTTTGTCCTTTACCTATACACAACGAAAACATACATCATTCGCATGATTATAAATTACCCAAGCAGAAATGCATATTCTCAAAGCTATAAATATGATTTAATCATGCTCGCTCAGTAGTTAATACTTGTTAATGAAAGATGAGATTACTGCAATGAACATTTAGGCTATTATGACATGAAAAATATGAGGTGACTATTTAGTCCCTCCAGTATACTGCTAATTAATACTTGTTAATGAAAGATGAGATTACTGCAATGAACATTTGGGCTATTCTGACATGAAAAATATGAGGTATTAGCATACAAGTTGCTCCTAAACAAGCTCGGAGTTTAACTCACATCACAATATCATATGTAAATCATTAACTGTTCAAAAAGTGGTAGCTTCTCACACACTTATAGGGACAGTATCAGGCTATTTGTAGATCATTTAACACAATCTAACACAATGCCCGATTTATAAATAAAAGGGTTTATTCAGTTAAAATTTTAAAAGTTGTAAACAAAGAAACAACTGAACCTGGATGCATTGATTCAATGAACCCAACATGCTTTCACAGATTTCTGTTTCAGGTTCCTGTAATAACATGTTCGCGAAAAGGTTCAGTCACAAACTAAAAGATTAAAAATAGTGGTGTAACAGGCAAATCAGGTTAACCTTATGCATAGCTTCAACCAAAGCTGGAATAATATAACCAGATAATTGTTTTACATATGATTCATCACAGCCTGGAGCTTGTCCCTTTTCTACAGCTAGTTTAGCAGAACGCAAGAGCTCGGGCATAACTACAGAAAAGATAATTATTTTTTAAAAGATGAACTATAATTTATACATGAAAAAAAGGTTAGAGCAAGATCTTGCCAGAGACTGCAGCCTTTCTGACTTCTTCATGGAAATAAAATTTAAGAAGAGGAACCAAAGTAGGAGCAACCTTCATTAATAAGGAACACAACCTTTTCATTTGCGCAAGGTCAACTTGTCAAAAAATTAAATGTAGGAACAGTTTATTATATAAAACAGACCTGATCAATCCATGGGAAAAAGCGTTCTTTGAGTTCATCAGCATAACAACAAAGCATGTTGCATGCTGTGGCTTTCTCCTCTAAGACACTAGTACGAATACCAATCCTTTTATCTCCAAGAGTGATAGTTTCAATGCTGCATGGCAATTGTACACTATTGTTTACATGCATATAGTTGGTAGGCTTTTGCAAGGAACTCGGTCAATACTTCAAACAGTCATCATCAAAACAAAGAAAGGAAAATCAAAATTAAACCTTTCATCATCTGATTCATCTATATCTACATCGGAATCAACAGAGGTGACGGTGTCATCTGGCTTGAGCTGAGCAGATTGAAGCAGTGGAGGCATAACAACACTCATATAAGGAGGAAAATCTTGACCTAAGCATTTACAGAGTCTAGCCCATGCCTGTTTTTTAGAAAAAGAAAAAGGTCTTGGTTACAAAAATATAAAAGGAAAGGAAAGCGATGCAATCAATTAGGCAACATAAACATACTCGTAGCATGTAGCTTGCAATAGGATCATCTGATTCCATTTGAGATCCTTGTAGTGACATCAAAACTTCCATTACCTGCTTCCAATAAAAAAAGGTGCTATAAAAACAAAAGAGGAAAAATGATTTTTTTTGCGTAAAGCCGTATTTCTATAAAATGACTTTTTGATGCAGCTCATGCAAATTTATCCACCGCGTCTTGTGCTAGTTCGAGCGATGGGAAGGAAAATAAATGTATACTTGTATGATCAAATTGCAAGGGTATGTAGTATATATAAAGAAAAGTCAGTGTTACCTGCTTAGCATCATCCATAAATTTATCTTTTCCAACAGCCATGCCTACTAAACTAATGCACTCCATGGACTTAGCACAGAGCATTCGATTGGATTTGTCAGTTGCATTTATCAAAATGGCTTTTAAGTAAGGCACAACAACATCATAGTACTTCTGAAAGTGCTCCTAGGAAATTGAATAAAATAACACAAGTTATCTGAACGCCAAAAAAAAGGCAATAGAAATTCAACCCTCCCCCCCAATATATTATTATAGTCTATCTGCAGTGCTTTTTGCATAGTACCTCAGAAGAATCTGCAACAGATGCCAATGCTGTCAAGGCTCCCTCTTGCACCATTTGCTTCCCATTCTTCGAACAACAACAAATAAATAAATAAATAAAACACAAATAAATAAATAAAACACACATTGTTATCGAAAATCTTAAAATCTGAATCAGATCTCTATCATTCCGATCCGATTTATATTCCAATTCAAATTCATTCAAAACCACAATTGAGAAAAATCATTCGATTCATACTCATATATTCAATATGTTTATTTGAATCCACAATTCCAATTCTTGTGTTCTATAAACAAAATAAAAATGGAACAAGAGAGAAAGCTGAATTTTAAGTTTAGAGGTAAAAGTTCAAACATCATAATCAATTTAAAAATGAATTATTGTCAGTTAACTGTGCATTTGTCATTCATTACAATTGTCATGTGAAATGAATTATTGTCTAACAATTATTTGTCATGCAATAAATTGCAGTGCACAAATATTTGCACTACCGACATTTGTTGTTTATAAAACAACACCAAATAAGTGCAAATTTTTTGTGTTACACCACTTATATGCAAAATGCTAGCATTACAAAATATATGAGTATTGTTATGCAACAATCCTAATATTTCTAATAACTTTCTTGACAAATTGTTTGCAAATGTTTATCTTGCAAATATTTGTCTGTTGATTATTGAATTGCATGTTAAAATTCAGTGAATTCAAACTATACTCCAATGACATCCAAATTGTCCTATCTAGTGGAAGTGAAGGATTTCGTCAAGTGCGTCTCTTAGCATGGAGCAGCTAATGGTGGTACCATAGCATAAAGATGGTCGGAATTTGATCATCTACAAGGGACGATGGATGAATCAGGTCAGTGCTGCAAAGTGTGGATTCTGACAAAAAACAATGGATGATTGTTGTTCAAATTTTGCCTAAAGTTAAAGTTGTATTATAATGGAGACATGGTAGCTTAAACATGTCACTGTATTCTGTCAGCTTGCTATCAAGGTTAGTTTTAGAGCTATTGTAGTGCCAAGCTGACAGTTTAACATTATAATACAAGTTTAACAACTGTCATATTACAATACAGTGACAACAACTGTCATATTTTCAGTTCATAAATCGGCATGGGATAGTGTCAAAATTAAATCTCCCTACGTTCATTGGTATCATCATGTATGGAATCACATTTGTGCATCAAATATGTCCACTTGCACTTATTTTGCATTATGAACAGACTTAATACTTTGGACAGGGTTAGACAGTGGAACAACAATACTCTAGCAATTTGTAGACTATGTAATAATGCAAACAAAATGATAGATCATCTATTTTTTTGAATATATCTATTTAAACAATACATGGACATGAATCAAGCAGCAGTTCAATATTAATTATCTTCAGCATGACAATTTACTGGAGATTATAAATACAATTTCAAATAGCAGTGGCGGATATAAACAACATAACAACATCATATATGCATGTTTGCTTACTACAATTTGGCATATTTGGTGTAAAAGGTGTAAACGTATATTTAATATGCCAAATATGCCCTATCAAGTTAGATCTGAGCTAATTAAACATGATATTTCTATGTCTAAACCTAGTAGTAGATAACAAGCAGTGAAGGATTATCAGAATTAAAATCCCAAAGTTTCATAACTATTAAACATCAAATGATATTGTTATTAACAAATATTAAAATAAAAAAAAATATTTTTCATTATGAATATCTAATCTGTTAGTTATAAATTATCAAGAATATTTCTCACGATAATTTGAACCCGAAATTCTTTTTGACTAATAAATTTGACTAAAGAAACATTAACTATAAATTCCTACGAAAACAAATCTAGATATTTGGGGATAAATTTACATGAACTAATGATTAAAAAAATTCATTAACTATTATTAAATCAATCTTTATTATACTACTATCTCAAATAACAAATTAAACATACCAATTTTGATTTGATCCTTATTATACAAATCAATCCTTAATACACAATTAACCAACTCAAAATTAGAACATAGGGATCAAAATTGAATTTGCATTAGAATTTAGAACATAGTTATGTTGCTTGCAAATTACAATACTAAGTACAACAAAATATGTATCAGAAGATGCAAAAGACCAAATTTATTTACCTTTTCAAAAACAAGCAGGCAGTAGTAGTGCTGTCGTAACCAAAATCAAGCACCAACGATCGAAGTCTCAAGTCTGTCACTGTCCAATCCTATGCCACTATTTGGCTATGCCTTAGCTGCGTTGAGGAGTCGCCATTGCCTCGCCTCCATCAATTGAATGGAGATGGAATCGCTGTCGAGTGTCGATTGGATGGAGATGCAATCGCCGTTGCCGAGTGAGAATCAAATCATGATTTTGTTTTTTAATCTGTTGCTGCACTAGTGTAGGAAGATGGTGCCCTAGATTTTGATGATGCCCGGAGCGGTTGCTTTAGCTGCTTTGGTAAAGGGATGACCCTGCCTGGAACAAGACGTCGTCAGATCTGGATGTTAAATCGGTGAAGAAAAGAGGTCACAAGAAGGTACCTTGGGCTGAGGATAGTGAAGCCAGAAGTTAGACTAGTGAAGAGAGGAGCAAAAGTTTGGTTTTTGTGAAGAAGAAGACATTACGAGGGATTTGGTCTAAGCGGTGGAAAGAGGGAAATGAAATATTTTGCCGCTTAAGTTTTTAATTAGCGGGATTGAGGATTCAATATGACAGCGTAAGCACGCTGTATATTTATCACCCTAATCATTAAATATAGCAACACAGTCACCACGCTATCCCCACTTGCAATTAAAACTAATTTTGTTGTAGTGCATGGACTGACAAGTTTTTATGCTGCCTCTGCAACGGCTTGTCTAATGTAGACAACATGAAAACCTAGGCAATCTCTAGGTTTAAACTCATTTCTCATAAGAAAGTCTAAGTTCAGGATTCGCATTATCAGCAGGTTGTTCTTTAGAAATGCTGGTGATAGACAACTAAAGACGCTCATAAGTCGACGCTATCTTAATTTCTCTTAGCCAATCGATGTAGTAAGATCCGGTAAGCATGTCACTTTCTGAAAATAGTTTTGGGGTTTTCTGCAAGTTTTAAATTGGTAGATTAGGACAATATTATAGTAGATTTTCTTATAATATTAGTAAAGTTAAACTTTATGTTTTATATTACTAATAAGCTCCCACTAGTCTTTTATGTTTATCTAAACCCTAAGATGAAACATAGAATCCTTTAGACTTTACATGTATGTGTTAGGACCCATTTGTCTTGGGATTCTGACCTTGAGTTTGATCAATAATTTAATTCCCCATAGATGATGGATAAATCCTTATAGATGGTATCATATACAACCCTAACTTATGGTTCCTTGTCTTAATCTCATTTCGACTTTGAGTTTGCTTAACAAAATAAAAGAGATTATTTACTTGTACCTACCATTTCACGATGGCCTTAGTATAATATATGTACTTTGAGTTTGGTCAACAAATACACATAGCTATCTTACCTCATCTATTCTATATATTAATAATACTAGACATAATATCTCTAGCTTGAGTTTTCTCAACAATTAGAGAGCATGCAAGTAATTTATTAGTATATAAATGGTAGAGGAAACTTCGTATTAGAGATTCATAATCTTTAATATATTATATTGAGTGATATCGACTTTGGAATAATGTTTTTTTATGAAGTAACTTCGTGATTCAAATGTCGGAAACATCAATCACAGTGTACGTACAAGACGTATGCATTTATCCTTTAAGTCAAATTAGCCTTTCTTAATGTTCCACTGTTAATTTATACATTCATATTATATAAGTTTTATTATTATATAACCATTATAATTTAATTAACTTATATAATAATCTTGTATAATATTATATTAATTAAATCTTATTTAATTAATTATCATTTTAATTAATTTTATATTGAAATGTATAACACTTATAGTTATACACATATATCTTTATATATATGTATTTTATTTATTAATTAACTTTTAATTAATTTATTTAATTAAATGTTATTAATTTCAAAAATTCTTTTATATGCATATATACTTGCATTGTCTTAAATATTTCAAGCCATCATAATATATATCTTATATATATTATACATGTCTATAAATTTTAATTAATTAACCTTTTAATTAATTTATTCATTTTATTAATCATTTTAAACTTTATTTATTTTATTTTTCAAAACATTTCTGAAAAATTATATTATAAAATTTATATTATATTTCTTATTTTAATTTAACTTTTCAATTTTAAATTTTAGTTTTAATTTAAATTTTTTTCTTGAAAATTAGCCCAGGACCCAATTCTAACTGGGCCTTTTCTACTGGGAGCAGCCTTTAACTTATATAACTTTTTAAGCAAGGCCAGTAGCTAGGTAGGGCAAAGTAGTTGATTACCCAACTCGACACTATATTTCTAGATACCCTACTAACTGGGTTTTAAGCTTAACCAGTTAATCCTAATATGAGTAATTTTGACCACATAGGCTATTAGGCTCTGATACCATTGTTGGAATTTAGAAAGCCCAAAGCAGAGTAAACGCGTAAATTTCAAAAAAAGTTCTTTCATTTGGATCTTATTGGGATTATGAAGTCTAAGTTTGTTTAGATCTTATATAATATTTTTTAAATAAAATCAATATTTTATTTAAATTTATTGTTTTATTTATTTTAAATTTACATATATAATATTACATGTGTATCATATACACATAGGTGTGTGTATGCACAAGCACCATAAATGGTGTACATGGTTTGACATGCACATATAAAGATGTTGGGATTTACACCGCAACATACATGTTGGCCCTTCTTTATATATGTCTGCTGTCAATATATATGTATATACATAGTTTATATGGTAATTATTAACATAATATAAAGAAATTTTAAATTCAAATTTTAGACTCAAAATTTAAAACATAGATCTAGATTCAGATTCCCAAAATGAAATATATAGTTTTTTCAAATTCAAGCTAAAACATTAATTTTGTGTAAACACATATATATACATACATATAAATCAATTTTTTTAAATATATATGTACTACATATATATACATATATTAAATAATATTTAGAAATACTATATATGTATAATGCATACTTAAAATATATTTTGTGTAAATTAATAATGTGTATATATATACATACACACACATGTATAAATATACATATAAGCCATAAAACAATTCTTTTTTGTGTTTACTTTTTTTTTATCAAAAATAAATTTTTTCTAATTTTATTTTCATATGAAATCTAAGGAAAATTTTAATATAATTTTTTTTATTCCAGAAACAATATATGTATGTTTTAGGTTAAATATTATATAACTATATTTTTTTTGGCCTATAATGTTTATATATATACATATACATATACAAGCATACATACATACATACATATATTTGGGTATAACATTTAATTTAGATCAATACTATATTATATATGAATATAAAGTGTTATTTTATATATATAATGTATAAACGTAACTATAAATGTATAAACGTAACTATAAATGATTATACATATCTAAAGATATACATACACATACACATACACACATATATACAATCCATCCAATGAAGATGGCATAATGTTATAGAGATTCGTGATATATTCAGTTGGAATCTATATACATATATCATACAATAAACATTATATACATTAATATATCATTGTAAAAAGAGAATTCTACCTTTCACTTAATGCCCAGATAGTACAATTTGAGACGAAGAATTAGAACTTCTTGAAACGATTTCAGAATCCAGAAAGTGCTACCATCCTAAATGCAGCTACCAATGATCCGTACAATATATTTAATTAAGTGTTTGGAATTTGAAAATTTGAGAATAGGGAAGAGGAAGTGGTCGACCTTTTCTGGTTAGAGAGAGCCAAAAAGAGAGTTCTAAATTATGAGAGGGCTGTCGGCGATTAAATAAGAGAGAGTCCAAGAAGTAAAAGTAAGATCAAGATCCACCTTTCTCTCTAACCAATATCTTTCCTTTTGAATTCAGAATCCCACCTCCATGCACCATCATATGGTCAGTCTCACTACTCCCCATACAGCTACCTACAATAGCCCCTTCTATGGACCTTTAGGTCGCTTCAAGCCCGATCGATAATTAGCACATTTAAATCTAGTTTAAACGCATATCGATATCGTATATCGATTAGTGTATTTATAACCATTATATACACACTATTTAATATTGTTCAACACATATTAAATAAATGTTTATAATATTCTAAATGTTAATTAATTTAATCGATTTACAACAATTATAATTTAATTAAATCGGGTGATAACATGAGTATTCAACAATTTTAAAATCTAATTTCACTTATTAAGTGTTACCCGGTAGTGATAATTATTTACACTAATTCTCTTTGTCAGAACTATATCACGTTAGTGGTCTGATATCTGCGGAGGCATGTAATAATCCCTTAACTGAGATAAAATATCGAGATCGAATAGTGGCCCTATGAGAGCCTGAGTCAATAGGGGGTGGGGCGGTTGTGGACATTCTTACATCCCTACCCATGCAAATAGGTTTAAATAAACTATATCACATTAGGACATATGGAATTTAGGTAATGGTCAAAATTCAAATATCATCCATATTCGACTTTATAATCCAAATATAAAGTCCTTGTTTCAATAATAACAATTATTATTTGCTGAACTACTCTGGTTAGAGATTTTGACTTTAAGTTGACTTCAGTTGACCATGATACTAACCTCATATAAATAAGGAGGCAAATCCCCTCTTAAATAGTATTTCACTTTCAATACTTCCGCTTGACCCAACTATTGTTATTGGATGGATGTCATACCATGATTTAATTATAATCAAAATGGAACTTTCACATTGAATATCAATAGTACTCTCAAGTCAAAAGAACTGTGTAATATTATCACATTGGCATGACTTGACTTAATACCGATCTCTTTTGAACGGTTAGGTTTCTCTTTATCTTTTGAATTCAACACATACGATTGAAGGAGTGGGTATATAAATACCCTTTCTTCTTCATCCTTTAGACCACAAAATCGTTCCTCGTGACAAAAATTTAAAGCTTTTGAATCTTTCACAATCCTTTAATTTATAAAAAGCCACTAGCTTCATCGTTTGTTTCCTTTCTGAAATTTTTACACGCATGCCTTTTCTAGCTGGGATGTTAGAAAGAGTGAAAACTCTTCGGTGTTTGAACTACCACTTGTTGATTGCACTTCAAACCATTGGCTGTAAACTTTTTCTTGGAGCAGACCCTTGCCACTTGGTTCAGACCATTACCTTCCGGCTAAGGTTTTGATAGTGGTCAGACGTTGGTCTCAGACTAATGATCTAGGTGAAGGTATGGCGCTTCCTTCCTTTGAGGCACCGACACTCCCGACCTTATGTCGGTTTGGGTACTTCTGCGTTTCTTTGGAAGGAGCAGTGGTTGTAACCTCTGCTTCTTCCATCATGGCTGAAGCCTTGGTTTGCTCTTTAACAAGGTTGTCAGTGAGCTTCTCGAGACCCTTTGTGGGTCTTGATGGGAAAGGCATTGGATTTAGTAGTACACTCCCCTTTCTTCATCAAGTTTTGGATTGGTCGAAACATCTGAAATGCTTCTCCGGCGAAGCCAGGAGCTTTTTGCGTGGTGATAAGAGTGCAAGCTTCTTCTTCTCTGCTCCCTCTTTTTCTTCTTTTCAACTCATTAGTGATAAGAATATCATTGTAAGTCTCGTGGGGTGGGAATTGTGCCCCCATGCTCTTTTAAATTGAACAAAATAGATCTTTTGTTTCAAACTCAGATTTGAAAATTTTGTTGTGTTGTTTGATTATGTATGTGACTAGTTGGGTAAAATACCTTCAATATCCAATAGTCCATGTATTTATTATGCAAAAATTTCTTTCTTTTTAGAACTATGTCAATTTGATAATAAGGCAGGATGGATATAGTCATTAATTCAACCAAGTGAAGATTGGGTGCAGAATGGAGGTTTGCACTAGCATGAGCTGAAACATAAATTTGCTTGTGGGTTCTGTCGGGCAATAAGAAGTCGAGCATATAGTGGCTGATGAGCCTAGGCTCGAACCCAAGAGCATAGGGATATGAGGTCCTCTTGGGTGACACTTCGCCGGTCGTGAAGCAACTATTGATCCCAAATTATACTAGAGCGCATTTGCTTAGCGCATACACTTAGTGTAAGTGAGTCAAATGATGGTGAGGTGGGTTATATGTAGCCCATTCATAAGGACTTGATGGTGATATGGGTTATACGCAGTCTACTCTCACAAGGAATAGGTAGAAAAGTATTTATGTTATGCTTTTTTAACGGAAAGCTTATCTGTAATGATGAGTCTGCCCCGCGGTTATGATAGCTCGGTGTTTGCACCAAAAGTTAACACAAACACCCAATAGATTATATGTAGAGAAATAAATGAAAAAATCAAAATTAAAACAGAGGAAACAAGGAAAAACAAGTAAAAAAACAATGACAAACATATTTATAGTGGGTCAGTGTTAAATGCCTACGTCCACTTTGACGAAATAGATTTCACTTCAATTTCTGAGTGCAAGAGGGATTGGATTAGATTCCATGAACACAATGGAGTACAAAGAAAACAATAGTGTAAAGATCCTTCAAATGAACTATGAAATTTGTATTTATAAGGGTAGATGACTGAATATCTTCCTGAAAATTCATCGGCACAATCTCCAGATGTAGACGAGGTCACCTAGAAAATTTTGAGGTCCAATTCCTAATGTAGAGTGATCGGACTCGATCGGTCGAGACGTCCACCTGGCGACGCGCGATCGGTTGTGCGGGTCCCCCTCCATTCTAGCTTCATGTTTCCAAAGTTGTTTGCATAGTTATCTTCATGTTTTTAGAGATATCTATCGATTCCCGATGAGTTGAATTGCTGATTCAAGATGTTTATAGTTACAGTGATCCATCTAAACCCCTGCCTAGGGGAAGCACTAATCCATACTTAGAATGCTCCGTTGAGTCTATCTCTTGCTTTCGCTTGGTCTTACTCCATATTATTATCTATGCTTGATCTTTTGACTCGACGATCACCTCCCTTAGCTGCTTGTCTTATCTATCATCAAGTATAACTTGCCCAATAGTCTTGATATAGTCGGGTCAAAAGGTTGGATAACACTTGCTCCCCAAAGTACGTCTTGTTTCGAACATGAAGTGCTTTGAATCGAAGCAGGTCAGAGTCGTCGAGAAGGATTCCATTCAGTTTCCCAAATAGTCATTATCCTTTCATTGAATCGTCTTTCCGAAGAGTCGTATCTCTCTCCATTCGTCATGACGCTTGGTCTATATTTGTCAATGTAAATTCAGAGTGTAATCCCTAGTCTTTGTCTATGCTCGGTTCCATTGAGCTCATCGATTGAGTTAGAAGGCTTCAGTTATCTGTAGTGACTTCTTTTCTAAGGAATCCAGGTGATAATTCAATTTCTGTCGAATCAAGAAATCGAATGTTAGGTATGTATACGTGCATGTTTATGGGTCGTTGCCAATATCATGTAGTTGAAATATATTTTCATTTCTAAATTCTTCATCATCCATTCACATTTAATTTTTTTAACAATGGTAAGGGGCATTTAGTACTAATCCCCTAAGCAGGGGATCATTACTGATCCATTACTTTAGGTGGACTTAGCCGATTTCAGGCTTGTGGTTCAGCCCGCTTTTACATATATAAGATAATAACGTAGCTTACTCTCTTTACTTCACTTGCTCACTTATTTCCTTCTCAACCAAACCGATCCCCAATTCTTCCTTGTCCCCGGCAAATCTTCAAATCAAGAAACCCCACCAATCCACACAATCTTCTATTCCATCCAGTCTTCCTCTTAACCAAAAATCTCCACCATTACTCTAAATCGCATACGCTCTCAATCTCGCCATTTCAATGCCAGATCCAAGCCTAAACTCGCATCACTTTAATTCTTTAATTTGACTCTTAGCCTCGCCTTTATCTCAACACGATCTTTTGTGTTCGAATTTACATACATAGATGGGTTTGCAATTTGATTTGTATGCAATTTAGTATTGGATTGTAGGGTTACTATTACGACAAGACAATGGGATTATTCACATTGGTGTATGTGGATCTAGGGTTCGGAAGGAAGTATGGAGTTGAATGGCTGGAATTGTGATATAATTTAAGTTTCTTTTATGTTTTGGTGGAATGGGGGAGCAGCAAAAATTGGGATCGACCGATGGTGATAGATGTTGATGTGGAGGAGATGAAGTAATGAGGATGGATCGGTGATGTGATGCGATCGGCTGTAGGAATGTGATCGGCTATGATATGAAATGGAATGAAGTGATGGAAGGCGATCAGTGATGGAGGGATCTATTGCGTCGTGGAGAGAAGGAAGTGGAATGAGGGAATTTAGGGGTAGGTTGTGATTTGAGAGGAGGGATTGGTTAGGGGCTTAGGGAGTTCGAAATGGTATAAGGCAATACCACCTAGGCGAGGGATCGAGTATGATCCCTCTACCTAGGGGGACTTGGTCGTTTTTCTGCTTAAGTAAAGACTTGAACTCGAACTTGATTATATACACATTAAAATTTGCCTTAAGCCTGAACTTGAACTAGAGACTTGCATATGACCTCGAACCCAAATATTTGAACTTTGGAAAAAATGAATATGACTTAGAACTTGAATGCTTGGAATTATATGACTTGAATCATTGGAACCCAAAGTCACACACTTTTGAGTGTGACTTGTCCGTTCGCATGAACTTGTAAATGTAGACTATACTCCCATATGCCGATACCTGATCCCGATGCTTATATGAAAACAAACCATCAACATGAAAGCCAGTTGGGACGGTTAGTGATGACGGTCACTCTGGTCGAATCCTAGAGTCTTGTCATAACTGTCATTTTAATTATGAACTTTTTATCACTGCATCACACAACACTGCACCACACTACACTAGTTTACACTTAGCATGAGGAAACAAGTTAATTTTTCTAACAACGATTATCTGCTAAGTTTGATAGCTGTGGGTTCTAGATGCTCGGAATGTTTAGTTGCTATGGGCATTGAACAAACTACTTCACATGATAATCCTGACTCTGAGCCTAGCTCCGCAACTATATCCACTCAAAACTCTCTAGGCCATCAACCTGAACAGCCCAAAAGTTCACAACAGGTGGTAGAAATTCCTTCGAACTTAGATGTAGAAATCAAGCCAGCACCTGATACTTTGGAAGATGCCATATTTTTAAATGATCCGGAGGATTCAATAGCTTCAAAGGTCAATGAGGTGTCTCTCCACAGACTGTGCATTAAACATGGGATTTCGTACTGGGATGTGCGAGTCCCGTCTCATAACGATAAGGCTTACTTGCCCCTTGAGGGGTATACTGCATGCAACAAGTTTATGTGCCAGGCTGGTTGCATTTCGCCTTTCAATCCATTCATTAAAAAAGTTGCATTATTTAAGATTGGCGCCGGCTCAGCTGCATCCAACCAGTTACACATTTCCACACTACACATACATGATATTCTTCGAATTCTTATATCATGAGTCAACTCCGAAAGACATCAGATTCATCTATAGTCTCAAGCGGCGAAAGGGAAGCCTCTCGTATACTTTCCTCGAGTCGGTCACTAACTGCCAGGTCGTAACTTGCGCTTGGAGCAAACTGAGTGCTTTTAAAATTGAATGGTTTTATGTGCATTGCCCATCTGGTTTTGCAGAACGATGGCTGAAAGGACGTAGGTGTCATTTTAAACTTAACTTAAAGTTCTTTTATTCAAGTCGTATCCTAAATTAAGCCGTTTTTTATTGAACATTGCAGGTAGCCATCCACATCCTATGGGCGGCGTGTACTCGAAGGCGGTTTCAGCGCTAAAAAATATACCCATGGCGGATAGGGACATTAGATCTCTTCTTATCGACAAGCACCCTTTTGTCTTCAGGTTTCTAGAGGAAGGATGCAGCATAGGACTACCAAGAAACACCGAGGAGGAAGTTATAGAAATAAGAGGCGTCGTTGGGCAGGGATGAGGCGAAGTTGATCTTGTCATGCCCCTAATCGAAGGGGCTCACGATGTCACCATGGGGGGCGAAGTGAGGAGTGATGCTGATGAGCTTGGTCATGACGTTGTGAGCTCAAGTCATGAGGCTGCGGTCGAATCCTCCCAAGACTCACAACTCTCTACCGTGGAAAAGAGAAAAAGAAAAAGGCTCATTTATAAGCCTCGTAGAGGGCAGGTCTCCAAGAAATCTAGGTCAACCTCTACTGCAATGGATCAATCTAGCTCTCCGCCTCTAGAAGATTTATTTGGGAGGCTATCGAACATCCCAATTCCATATGATGTTAGGAATTATGATTTCACCAATTTAAGCCTTGGGGGCTTCAAATCTCCTATTCAATTTGGCGCTGATGTTCCTCCAACTAGCATGGGAGAGATTGCTTTGGCTAGCAAAGCTTCAGTAACTGGTCCGTTGGGGGGACACTAGGACACTCATGACCACGTGCACTACACCGCATGACACTTATCCACCTTTAACTCCAATGATTTTTATACACTTTCATTTTGTTAGTAGGCTTGATGGGATGCCCCCGCAACTATGGTCACTTGAAGATATCAGTATACTCCCAGCCATCTTATTTTGGACTTAGTTGAGGTCTAAACCCTGGTATAGATAGAGAAGGTCATGAAGGAAGAGAAGACCGAGATCGAAGTTACCAACCCAAGGACTTGTCATCCAAGCATAAGTCAATATCCCAGTCTTCTTACGACAAGGGTGTTGGTCAACACCCCACTATACATATTATTAGCAAGTTGCTGCCTCATGCTTCCACTTCGGCTACTGCGCCCGAGCAACTTTCGGGTTCTTTTGGCATCCATCGATCTTCGGAATGCCAGGTGCAGAAGGTCTTGATACTTCATCCCGCAAGCACGATAGACGGGCCTTCTTAGCCTCGATTACTCTTGATGCCACTGCTGTTGAGAAGATGGCTGAGCTCAAGGCCACATTTCCTAAGTTGTACTTTGATTAGTTCAAATTTGTTCCCGCTTTGCATTCACTTCAACCAAAGGCAAAGGACACAGTGCTCTCTTACATTAATGATGTCTATTTCCAGCACAATACAACTCTTTGTATGGCTAAGAGGATTTTTGAGGTGTCAATGGAAAGGAAACATGAAATTGATCGCTTCACTCTTAAGGTGATCCACAACAAAGACATCATTAAACACTTGGATGAGGAGGTAAAGCAGTTGGGAACAAAGTGGCCGATGCTGTGAAAAGAGCCAGCGAGTCTTCTGCAGCTATTGAGCATTTAATAAAAGTGCACCAAGCTGAACTGGACACTGCTGTTTGTCGTAGTGACACTTTAGCCCTTAAAAAGACGTCTTACAAAAGGAGAAGGACGCGTTTAAAAAAGACAATGATGCCTCAGCCCTTCGAATAAAGCAACTTGAGGAGGAGCTTGAGAAGGAAAAGCAAGAGAAACTTAAGGCTCGGCTGGAGTCTCAATGATACCGTAAGGAGATTGTCGAGGCTCGCAAAGCTAAAATAGAGGTCGATAGACAACTTGCATAAATTGAGGCCCTTAAGGAAGAGGCTAGGGAGGTTGGTCAGATAGAAATAAAGGACAACTTCAATCCATTATTGATAGGTTACAACACATGCGTCCTGATGAATAGCAACCTCCGCTTCCTTGGAGAGGGGTATCCAGAGTCGCTCGTCGAAGCCTGGGACCATATTGTAGATTTGAAAAAGAAGTCCCTTAGTGGTGCTGAAGTCGATAAAGAGCAGCTTATGCGCGAAATCTTGCGCGATGAAGAGCCCGATGAACTAAGGGCTGCTCGACTTAGTTTACTTAGTGATCCAGTAATCATCGGAAATGAGAAAGATGGTCGTGAAACCTCGGGATCTGGTTCCCAAGACCCTCCTACTACTCAAGCAGCTGGTGCTTCAATCTCTCATGCCCCGGAAAAGGTTACAGGCTATGATCTAGATCATCCAAGGATGGACAAATCTCTTGGGGTGTCTCCGATTTTGGAAGGTGGCACTCCAGCTATGTCCCCAGGCCAATCTGGTGAAGGTATATCTCTTACTTCTCTGATGTTCGAGAAGGTTTACATCTCACGCATGATAGTCAAGGGCTTACCCATTGGTCCTCATGAATTGCAGGTCTGTCTGCATCTGTCCATAATCCCGATGATGATGTTTCCCTAGGATAGCAGACGCAGACCGCATGGTCCACTGCGACTGTCAATGTATAGGTGGCTCCTACCAATCAACCTGCTGAGACTCCCGGCCCAAATGCTGAGGTCATAAGAGCTCTGAATAAAGAAAAAACCGATGACTAGTAGGGCCAGGATGAAACATAGGACGTCTTAGTGACCCATGCCTCCGAACACACCGATAAACGTAGCATGAAGGAGCGCATTTAAAAGGAGGAGTTGGATTTTCATGCCAAAAAGGAGAGTGCCGAAGTAGATATTACTTTGCTCCAAGTTATACTGCCGGGCGATGTTATTCCTAAGGAGGTCGACCCTTCTGTATCCTAAAGCAAGACTACATTTTCTTCTGTCTCTAAAAGCATTTCTCCTAAGGGTAGTAAAGGCAAAAGAGGGTCAAAGAGGAGGGGACGAGGCGGTAACTCGGGAGAGTCCACCCTGAAGAACACTCCTAAGAAATCCAAAAGAGATGAGAAATAGCCATCAAATCGGCTTGGACAGTGTACAGCTAGGTAGCTAGTTTCTTTTTGTTGGCTGCAATTGTATGGGTATGGACCCCACTTTTGGCTTTTAGTCTTTGAAATAAACTTGTACTTAGTTTCCAAATTTTAGTATGTGAATAAAAACTCTTTCGTTTCTGTTCAAATTTTGTACGAAACTTGTTTAAGTGCTCAAGCTATTACATTTTCCATTCAATGTACTTGTAATTCATCGCTCATCGTTTAAGTTGCAATATTTTTCAGGCGTCCATTGCTTTAAGCATTGATCTGACAAATCCATTTCAAAGCCTCCTTTCGGTCGTGACCTTAAGTCATATCAAACACTAGGCGCGAGCCACGGTGTTAAGCTGTCGTTTTAGCGGTTAAGCGATTATGCTCCTACCCCCAGTCTTGGGTTAGCGAAGTTAGTTCGTGGATGGTCGAGTCCCATCCATGATGAGTTTACACTCCTCTTGTCGGGTCTAGAGTCGGAGAATGAATGGTCGAATCGCACTCATTCGTTTTGTTTATACTCTTATTTGCACTCTAGGTATCAAAGTTAGTCGATGGACGCTCAATCATACCCATTTGATGTTCATAACCTAGTGCCCACTTTAGGGATTGAAGCTGTTATGGGAAACAGTCGAATCACATTTCCTTTGATTAATTCCCTTGCCCCTAAGTCTGGGGAAAAAGTCGAAGAATGGTCGGTCGTATCACGACCACCTTTACTTTACATTCTTCCCATCGAATCGGGAGACGAAGTTAGTTAACGGATGGTCAAGTCACGCACATTCTCTATTTTATACTCCGCCATCTAATTTTCGGCAAGAGTTAATGGTTGAACGGTCGAGTCACGTTCATTTTTTTAATTCGATTATGGTCATGAGTACTTAGTCGGCATCAAACTTTGGGTACTCGTTGGTTTATATTAGGCATAAGTAGACGTGAGTTGGTCGCATATCACAATTATTATACTATTATGCACAAACAATTCACAGATATAGAAGGAACTTCAGATTTTATTTGCGGACTAAGAAAGAAGAAATAGAATCTGTCTTATTACATGGCTTTGAATTCAACTATAAAAGAATTCTAAATGAAACACAACTGGATGGAAAAAACTAAGTGAAATAGCATCGTAAATGCTCGCTATTCCTTGCTCTAGGAAATATGATGCCATCGACAGTCGCTAGCTTGAAATTTCAATCTCCAAGCTTTTGATTGATGACATACATTCCTTCCTATCTCAGACCCATGTTTGCAGGGCTAAGAAAGATCTGTTCTAGGATAATATCGCCAAATTCAAAGGCCCTAGATCAGACTTTAACATTGTAGTGCCGGGCAACTCAGTGTTGATGTGCAACTGCCCTTAAATCAACTTCTTTGTGCTTCTCTTCGACCATATCTAGAGATTACAAAAGGAGACCTCTGTTAGTTTTGGGGTCACAATAAGTCACTCGATGAGAATGGACTTCAAGTTCTATAGGAATCACGGCTTCAGAACTGTAAGCTAGGGTGAATGGAGTATGGCCAGTCATGGACTTATGGGTGGTTCTGTATGCCCATAATGCTGATGGGAGTTCATCAACCGACCTACCTCTAGCCTTTTCCAAATGCTTGACTTTATGATTTTGTTGACAGCTTCGACCTGTCCATTAGCCTGAGGGGGAGCAACTGTCGCAAATCTTTTCTCGATATGATGTTAGTGATAGAATTCTTTGAATTCAGCACTATCGAATTGGGTCCCATTGTCGGTTATGATTGTTCGGGGGAAACCAAAATGATAGACGATGTTTCGAACAACAAAATTGATTACTTTCTTCATAGTGGTCGTGAACAAAGGTTCGGCTTTAGACCATTTAGTGAAGTAATCAACTGCTACGATGGCATGCTTCGCACCATTTGGAAACCGACATAGAGCCGATGATGTCAATCCCCCAAGTAGCAAATGGCCAAGGACCGACAATTTGTGTGATTTTCGTCGGTGGGGCTCTCAAAATCTTTGCAAACATCTAGCACTTGTCGCATTTTCTAACATAACGTCTCAATTAATATTTAGCTAGAAACAACCATAGCGGAGTATCTTCTTTGCTAGGGTTTGACCCGCGAAGGAGGGGGGAAGGGTTCGCCACATTCTCCTTCATGGACTTCTCTTAATACTCGCTTGATTTCATTGTTGGCGATACACCGAAGCGAAGGGATGGAGAAACCCTTCCTGTACATGACTCCTTTTTGAAAGATGTATTTTGAAGCTTTGCGAAGGATCTTTCGTTTTTCATTCCTCCGTTCAGGAAGGATTTACCTTTGCAAATAGTCATTTATCGAAGTCATCCATGACTCCTTCTCGGGTTCCGCCTCTAAGAACCAATCAATTTCCATCTGATTGATGCTGGGAGCACCGAGTATTTCAAATAGAACCAAGCCCATTCGCTATGCATCCCTAGACTGGCTAGCTTGGCCAGTGAGTCAGTTTTCTCATTCTGTTGTTTAGGGATATGAGTAATGGCGTAATGCTCGAAATCAGTTAGTAGCTATTAGACCCGGTTGTGGTAAGGAGCAAGTCGCGCTCCTTTGGATTGATATTCTCCCATGAATCGGTTTATTACTAACTGGGAATCACAAAAAATCTGTAAAGATTTTACTCCCAACTCTCCATCCATTTTAAGACCAACGATTAAGGATTCATATTCAGCCTCATTATTCATTACAGGAAAATCAAGTTTTAGGGCATAGCAGATCGAGCGTTCCTCAGGATTTATAAGTCTGACTTCGGTGCCTGAACACCTATCGTTGGATGCTCTATCCGTATACATATTCCATTGGATGGTAAGTTCTTCACTGATCTTTAGGGAGTCGTCTTATACAGTGAATTCAACTATGAAGTCCGCTAGTGCTTATCCCTGGATGGCTCTCTGTGGGAGATAAGTGATATCAAACTAGCTCAATTTGATGTTTCATTTTAGTAACCTCTCAGACGTCTCAAGTTGTCGTAGGACTTGTCGTAACAATTGGTCAGTGAAGATATTGACGGGATGAGCCTGGAAATAAGGATGGAGCTTTCTTGATGCAATCAACAAACAATACGCGAGCTTTTCTAGTTTCAGATAGTTCCTTTCAACACCTGTCAATTGCTTACTAACATAATACACTGGTCTCTGGATTCTATTCTCTTCGCACAACAGTGTGGTACTTATAGCATGTGCCGACGCTGCTAAATAAATGTACAAGTCATCATGATCCAGTGGCTTGGACAAGATGTGGGGTCTTTCTAAGTGGTGTACCAGAGCTTGAAACACATCAATACAATCCTGCATCCATTCAATATTTCTCTTCCCTCTCCCGATCAAGTCGAAGAAAGGGATGCATTTATCGGTTGACTTAGGGCGATGACCTTCCTATTTAAGCTCTGCACCTGCTTTATTGTCTTCGGCATTTGAATATCTTTGGTCGCTTGAGTCTTCACGAGATTGGCTTCAATTCCACGAGAGATAATGATGAAACCCAAGAATTTCCCTAATGCAACGCCGAAAGAGCATTTTAAGGGGTTAAGTTTCATTCCATATTTACAAAGAACACTAAACTTTTCTACCAAGTCATCGATGTGGTCATTTGATCACCGTGACTTCACGAGCATATCATCCACATATACTTCCATTGATTACCCAATCTTTTCTTTGAACATCCGATTGACTAGTCTCTGGTAAGTAGCCCAAGAAATCTTTAGTCCAAAATCCATCATAATATAGCAGTATAATCCCAAGTCGGTAATCAAGCTGGTATTCTGGTCCGGGACATGCATCAGATCTGATTGTATCAAGAGTACGCATCCATGAGTGAAAGTAGTTCATGTCCAGCGGGTGAGTCTACCAGTTGATCGATCCTCGGAAGCGGAAAGCTATCTTTCAGGCATGCCTTGTTCAGGTATGAGTAGTCAACGCATGTCCGCCACTTTCCATTAGCTTTTCTCACAGGAATTGAATTGGATACCCATCTCGAGTAGAGAGCATCATGGATAAACCATTGTTTTTGAGTTTATCCACCTCCTCTTTAAGTATAGCAGATCTCTCCAGATCCATGCCGCATTGCTTTTGTATCATTCGGACATGCTTTGGTTTGATATTCAATGCATAGCTCACGATAGTCGACGAGATCCCACACACGTCAGAATGGGTCCAAGCAAACACATCAAGATTCGCTCGAAGAAACCAACTAATTCCTTCATCATTGTTGCTTTGAGCTATAATCCGATCTTACGGACCCATGATGGGTCGTCGTGGCTGACCGTGATGTCGATCGTTAGCTCAGCGGGTGTAGCCTTGGTTTCTTTGGGCTCCTCTTCTTCAACTCTTTGGTCTATATCTTTATAGAACCAATTGTGGTGCCTGAGCCAAGGCTTGAACGCTGATTGCTAAATTTCATTAGTTTTGATGCAGAGAGGCTTCTCCTCTTCTTTTCCTTTTTCTCTTCGTCGAGCATCTCCCTACTTAGCCACATAATAAGCATGTCAAGTCACCTGATCTCCACGGTTAATTTCCACGCCATTCTCTATCTGGAATTTGAGTGTTAGACATCAAGGGGTGATAGCTGCCGTGAATTCAGCAAGGGTCGGTCATCCTAAAAAATCATCGTACGGATATTTCAAGTCCATCACAACAAATGGTAGTACCCGCACTCTCCTTTGGCTATCGTCTCCTAACTCCACCGATGGCTCGACATAGCCTACTGCTTCGGTTGTAATACTGTTAAAGCCATGCATACGTTCTTTGCACCGTTCTAGGTCTTTGGCTTTCGGTAACATCTGGTCGTACGCCTTTTGAAAATGATATTCGTAGAACTTCCACAATCAATCAGAATCGTTCTTACCAAAGTGGGGCCGATCATGGCTAAGATTCCCATTGGGTTGATCGTAGGGGCCTCCATCTTGTCTGCATCTTTAATCCAAAAGATGATATCATCTGTCATAATTCGCTGCTGCTTTGCTAGAGCACCATCCTCCATGTTCGAGCAGCATTCAATGTCAACATGTCTGATAGCATTCACGTAAGGCTCCATTTCTTTCCCTCTTTTTTGGCCGGATGTCGTCCTCTAACAATGGTATCAATAAATAATCCCCCTGCTGTCCGCCGAGGTTCCTCGACACTGAGCGGAGCTTGTCCTCGATTGGGGGCGGATGTCCTCTGGCCGCCATCCTGTGGGGCTTTAAAAAATTGCTGCAACTTTCTTTCTTGAATTAACTTCTCAATAAAATCACGGTGGTGGCTACACTTGTCCGTGGTAGGTCCATAACTTTCATCAAATCTACAGTACTTTCAGGACTACCAAATCTTCTCTGTCGGTTCCTTCGGAGGTGGTTTCTTTTACTACATACTATTACAAGTCGATAGATAAAAGTTTTCTAGCGTCGTTTTCTATGGCATGTGTGTATCAAACAATGGGATCCTCGGCTACCCTCTCCCAGAATCCCATCTCCGGTCGTAGTTTCTATCACCACCTTTCTTTTGCACATTCGGTTTGTTTTGAACATTGATTTGAACTTTCCCAGAACCATAACTGGACTGCTTTACTGCCACATTACTTTGTACTCCCTTGGCGCTTGGGCCTGCAACATCTCTCTTCCTAGTTTTCTTTGCCTCCTCCTCTCTCAGAAATGGAGCTTCCTTTGCAAAGAAATGGTCCAATGTAGAAGGGGGTCTTCCCACTAATTAATCGTCAAACTCGAAATCTAGGTCGACTCCTTTAGTCAGTGCCATGAGTATTGCATCATCATTTGGATTACTGACTTATATAATAGCCGTATTAAATCTTTTAAGAAAATCTTTCAATGACTCTCCCGATACCTGGACCAAGTTGGAAAGTGACATTCCATCCTTAGGGCGAGTCGTGTGCATGCGGAACTACTCTAGGAAATTCTTTTCTAACTCATCAAATGAAGAGGTATACCACGGTGGTAAATTAGTGAACCACATGGTCGCAACATCTTCCAGAAAAATGGGAAAACACATGCACTTGACTGCATCAGTGGCTCGAGCGAAGTCCATGTGCCATTCATACTTCAAAAGATGCTGCCTGGGGGCTGTTTTTCCCGCATAGGTAGGCATCGTAGGCATATGGAACCTTCATCGATATTCTGCATGTAGAATATTGTCGATGAAAGGAGTATGACTTCTGGAGAGCCCCCAATCATCATTGGTCAAGCCTTTACTTTCTTTCACTAGTTGCCTCACCATAGGTGTTAAGTCTGGTGTTTGAAAAGTTGGTGTCAGACGGTAGTCGTGTTCCACTTCAGGTGAGCGACCCAATCCATGCCTCTGGGCAGTGCCACATTGCCTTGGCTCCTCTTGCTCTTGATTCATTTCCTAAGCAGCAGTTCTATCATCATCTCTCAACTGTGGGTCAACCATACTCGCCTAAGCTCCAACACCTTGATCGATCACAGTAGCTCCATAGTAAGCTCCTTGACCTATATACCGATCGCCCCTCTAATTAAAGGGTTCAATGTCGATCCTCTTGGGGGGTTCGGTATCGATCGATGCCGATCGACCATAGCCGATTGCCTGTTCCTGTCCCGATGTTCCAGCTGCATATGCATATTTTTTGTGGCATCTATTTCTGTGATAGTCGTCAAATAAGGAGGAGTTTTTTGATCCTGAACATGGAGTAGGCTTCCTCCTTGTCCTTCCACACCGATCTTTCAACTAGTTCATTGGGTCGATGTTAGCTTGGATTTTCTAGTTGATCTGCTAATGGCTATCCATCAGTTTCTTTATAGGACTTCAAAATCAGCTCTGGTGATGTGCTCAGTTGGATTCTGGGCATCGGCAGCCGCCGGTTGTAAACTTTGATCAATTTGTTGAACACTAGCATCGTCATTGCCTTCAACGACACAGGAAGCAATAGACTTTCCTCTGGCTATGGCTAATAGCTTCCTTTTAGATCTTCAAATCTGAGTAAAAGCATAAATTTATCGGCAGAAATTTGGATCTATCTCACGAATATAGGAATCCACAAGTAGATGATGAGATCCAATCAGACCGAGAATTCCCTCTCAATAAAAGCACCAAAATATTTGCACCAAAAGTTGGCACAAACGCCCTATAGATTATATGTATAGAACTAAATGAAGAAATCAAAATTTAAATAGAGAAAATAAGAAAAATACAAGTAAAAAAACAATGACAAAAAGATTTATAGTAGTTTGACATTGAATGCCTACGTCCACTTTGATGAAATAACTTTACTAATAACTTCAATTTCTGAGTACAAGAGGGATTAGATCGGAATTCGTGAATACAATGGAGTACAAAGAAAACAACAGCGTAAAGATCCTTCAAATAAACTATGAACTCTGTATTTATAGGGGTTGACAACCGAATATCTTCTTGGAAATTTACCGGCATAATCTCCAGATCTAGACGAGGTCACCAAGTAAATTTCGAGATCCAATTCCCAATGTAGAGCAATTGGCCCTGATCGGTCGAGATGTCCACATGGCAATGCACGATTAGTTCTGTTGGTCTCCCTACATGCTAGCTTTATGTTTCCAGAGTTGTTTGCATAGTCATCTTCATGTTTTTAGAGATATCAATCGATTCCCGTTGAATTGAATTATTGATTCAAGCTGTTCATAGCCATAGTGATCTGATCCGAACCTTTGCCTAGGGAAAGCACTAATCCATACTTAGAATGCTACATAGAGCCTATCTCTTGGTTTCGCTTAGCTGTTACTTTATATTGTTGTTTGTGCTTGATTATTGGACTCCACGATCACCTCTCTAGGTTGCTTGCCTTATCTATCATCGAGTCAAACTTGCCCAATAGTCTTGATATAGCCAGGTCAAAAGGACGGATAACACCCGGCTTTCAAATGAGGTGGACGGTTATGAGAGAGTAGAGGCTGCTGCCAATACTTCATGGTTGGTGCGGTCTTAGAAAGAACCAGGGTGTCGATCGACCCATTGGATCTATTGAGAAACCCACTGTTGGTGAATTTTCTTATTGCAGCACGCGAAGACCCTTCTTTGCTTGCTCGAGGGAAGTTCTGTAACATTCCTTCGCTTTTTTCCAATTGCTCCTGATTTCGCTAACCCTATCTTGATTATTCTAGTTGCCCCAAATTTCAACCATATATGTATACTAAAATAATTTATCTTAAAGTCTATCTTAATATATATCTATATATGCGCTAATACATGTCCTCTAAACTTTCAATTAATATATGACCAATAATAAATATATAAGGTGATTTAAATAACCAAATGCATATATAACTATTAATCATATATTGCTATAATTAAATGGAAGGGGATCATATATTATTTATATACTTATATAGCCATCATCTATATAAATGATATAACTGTATGGAAAGGCGATCTTTATGGAAGATTATCATAAATTTACATACTAATTAAATTACGTATAATACAAAAGTTGGACAACGTATATGCTATATATATGTATATATGTGTATATATATTTGAAAGTAATATATGTATATATGCTAATATATTTATTCCATCTAGCTATAATATAACATATATACAATTAATTCAATTAACTTATTTTAAATTTATAAAATAAAATGCGAGAATAAGTTGATTAAAATCACTATAAATTCCAAAAGGTAAAATAACATTTTAAATGGACCATAATATGTTTATTCAATGTATATATATTCTATTAATTAAGTCATAGTTGATAAACAATAATTTTATATAAATATTTACAAAATATATATTCACTTGGTATAAAACGTTTTAAAAAAAAATACATAAAATAAATTAAATTAAAATTAAAATAACTTTTAGTGGCTGAAATAATATGTTATAATTTCAGGGCGATGTTCAAATAGGTATAAAATAAAAATTTTACCATTTGGTATGCCTACTTGTTAAACCTTGAGCGAATAGTCCCTCATAAGAAATACTTGAATTCGAAAAATAGAAATTGTAGTGTTAAATAATTTAACATATGTGAGTACTTATGAATTAGAATTTAGAAGAGAAGAGACTTTGTAGAGAAAAAGAATAGTTCTGATGGAGAAGAAGAGATCGATTTATAAGCACTTTGGGTCATGAAAAAATAGACCACTTTCCATTTTTCTCTCTAATCAACAATTAATCTTCTTTAATCAACAATGGATTCTCCATCAATCAAATATTTTCTCCCCCTCTCCTCCTTCATATGGATGACCTTATATGATGCCCTTTTGGGATTCCATATTTTGTATCAGTCAAAGATTTACAATTTAAATCATATATTCAACCTATTTATCCAAAGCTATATATTAATTAAATCAACGCACAAAGTTTATGCGTTATTTTAAATAATTTTTTCAGCCTTTAAATAAATAGTTAGATGCCATTAAAATTTTAATACAATATTTGTATTTAATTTACGTAGTATCTAATAATTATTTAAAATTAATGCAAGCTTTATAAATTAAATAAATACACGAATAACTATTATATATACATAAATATTTAATTAAATAGGGGGCTGGCAAAATTACTATAAGCACTCATAATAATTAATATAACATTTATATTAATTAATTAAATTAATTAATAACATTTATAGATTAATTAACTCAGGTTTTACTTTAGAGAATACTCAAATTCGATTGTTCGACTCACATGTGTAAATTTGGTTAGTAATTAATACTAAACATTTTAAATATTAAAGTTCACACTTTACCTTAGCTGATAGTGTGACAATATGGAAAATTTTATCATTTATAGATTTTCAAGGTGAAATCATATTTTAAATCTTTTAAGCAACACCCTTAAGCGACATGCTATATTGATATCTCTTCATCGTCACTATATCACTTTAAATATCTAGAGCTTTGTCATGGTCAAAACTCTAATAATATCCATATACAACTATACACTTCAACTTTAAAGTCCTTAGTTCAATAATAATTTTTATTATTAACCAATGTACTCTGGCTAGATATTTTTACTTTGAGTTGACTACAATTGACCATGATACTAACTCCTTATAATAGAGGAAACGAATTTTCTATTGAAAAGTGTTTCACTTCAATGCTTCAACTCAGACCCAACTATAACCATATCATGAATGATATGCCCTGATTTAACTATAATCAAAGTGGAGTCTCTACGTATAAATTCCATAGTATTCTTAAGTCAAAAGAATGTTGTATATCGTTACATTGAGATTTCTTATTTGAACTATTTAATTAACCAATAGGAAACACTCGGTTGAGTCATTATGTAGTTATCCAATAACTACACGTAATCCTTTGGTGCCCCCAACAGTCATGAGTAATATACTGCCCAAGGTTTGGAGAGCATTACGTGCACAGGTCTCTATGGATGTATCGATATCCTTTTCCTCGAAAAATCTTGAACCAATAATCATTTAAAACAATGTATTAATTGTTGAAAACGTTCCAACAAGCAACTAGTTAAATGAGTGAATTTTGATTTTTTTTTACCATTTTAGATCTTATTGGGTCTATAGAGTCTAAATTAATTTAGATCTCATCCAAATATATTTTAAATAAAGTCATTATCTTACTTAATTGATTAATAAAATAGTTTTATCTGATTTATGTATGATATATAATGTACACATGTGTATCATATACACATATACGTATACGTGCACGTGCAACATATATAATGTACAAGGTTTAACATGCCCATATCTAAATGTTGTCATTTACATTGCAACAGACATGTTAGCTCCTTCATATACATATTTGTTGTCAGTAGTATAATGTTAATATAATATAAAACACACACACATATATACATGCATATATATATATATATATATTTACATATACTATAAAGTAATTATATATATTTATACACATATTCATATGATAAATAACTACTTATAATTTAAATACAAAATAATTTTAAAATCTAAAATTTAATTTTAAAATTAAAATTCAAAATAGATCAAGATTTAAAATATATTTAAAATTCAAATTCAAAATATGAATCTTATATATATATATACACATATGATTTTTTAGTTCGAAAGTAAATTAAAATTTAAATATATATATTTTAAATTACATAAATTATGAACATTTATATAATTATATAATATTATATTATGAATATATATGCATAACTTTTAAAATAAAATTATATTTTGTGCATTTATTTTTCGCCATATATCATTTTTACAAAATCAATTTTTTTAAACATTAAATTCGTTCAATATAATTCCATTAAAAATGTAAAATTCAAAATTTGTACATAAATGTTTTTTATCGTACAGTATTATATTTACAATATATATATATATAATATATGTGTTTGTATATATATAAAATAAATTTTGATTTAAAGTTTTATATAAATAAATATTAAAATTAAATCTTGAATGAAATAAAATTACACAATTTTTTTAATTTATATACTTTCAAAATAATATATTTATTTATGTATGTATATGATATAAATATCAACTATAAACATATATACATATTTATATATGTATATACTAGTTTAAAAATTCAATTTTTAATTTAATAGCCTATTTAAAATTAAATTAATTTTGAAGAATTATTTTCATATGGCCGAAAGTGAATGGATAATTATATACAATTTTTTAATTACAATAATACATATATACAAATTGACAACAAATACATATAAGAATTCATGATATAATCTGTCACATTCAAATATAATAACTTAATTGGCTATACCTATAAAATTGCTGTAAATAAAAGTATTACCTTAGCTGCAACATAGTTATAACACTTCGAATTTTGAACCATTGAATCCCCTAAAATCAAATCTAGTCTCTTTTAGAAAGCGCTACCAATCGAAGAGATCTATACACTTTTTGATATAATTTTATTTGATTATGTATTTGGTCTGAAAATGGAGGTGTGGAAGGTCTAGATGCTTGCGACCTATGGGGTATGAGGAGGTAAGAAAAGTCACCTTCAAATGATAGGGGATAGTGGG
Organism: Allium fistulosum; assembly: GCA_030737815.1. Classification (NCBI taxonomy): domain Eukaryota; kingdom Viridiplantae; phylum Streptophyta; class Magnoliopsida; order Asparagales; family Amaryllidaceae; genus Allium; species Allium fistulosum. The sequence continues at coordinate 764,060,518 of CM060905.1, forward strand.
TTTAAATAAGGAAAGAAAGAGAGAGAAAAAAGAGGATCTAGAGCCTTTCTTCTCTCTACCATTTTAAACCCAAAATATCAAAAATATTACTCTTTTTAATCCCTCATATGGCCGGCCACAATTACCAGGCTAATGGGCCTAATTGCACTTTCAAACCATATCAGCAAATTCACATTTTAAATCAAATTCAAAAGCACATCGATATCGTATATCAATACGTGTGTGTATAACTTTTATATGTGCACTATTTACAATACTAATCCGGAATCAAATAAAATTTTATTATTAATATTTTACAAAAATGTTAATTAATTTATAGCAACTATGATGCAATTAAATCAAGTGGTGTTCAGAGTATTCAGTATTACGGTTGTGTGACTCTTAGATGTAAATTCGTTCTGCTGCTAATATCGAACAATTCGAATATTAACGTTTACATATCACTTTACCTAGTAGCGTGGTAGTCTAGCCGAATTTATTACTTACACGGTTTCAATAAAATCCAATTTTACTATTTTAAGAAATCCCCAATAGTGACAATTATTTACACCAGATACAATGATTACAGCAGATATAATGAATGAATTCGAGTATAACAACAATGGAAAGAAGTAGAATTGAATCCGACAGGGTCTGGACGTCCAATGGCCAAAAAGGTCCCCTTTCTGTAGGCTTCAGGGGGCTATTTATAGGCGTAGGAGGCTGAGATCGCGCTCAAACTTCGGGAGACTTCTTCTGGCACGTGAGGGGGCCCACGCGACCGACCCCACCAAGTTTCGGCTCGATCTGCGATCGATACGAAGCAATTTCGTATCCATCAAGAAATGATCCAATCGAGCTAAAACTTGGTAGGTTTGTTCTTTACCTTGTATGCAAGCTGCTGTGAAAAATTCATTGCATTTGGATCAGCAGTTTAGGAGATACGATCGATAAGAGTTGATGTTCTTCGAAGTACTGCTCTGTTCGAACCCAGGGTTTTGTATCGATGGCCTTCGCATCGATAAAGCACGAGGTTTCGTAGCGACGTGGCACGCATCCCTCGCATTGATCCACCTTTTACTCCGAGTCGACCGCGTCTCCCCTTAAACTTCGCCTTACTCGCATTAGAGACGTTGCCCGAATCCATCGATGTCAGTTGGATACGAAGATGAGAACATCTGATGGATACGAAATCCAAGCTTCCCGATGGATTCGACCAAGCCCCCTTCCTCTTATGGATTCGATGCGAACTAAGGCTTATGGGTACGAGACCGTCCGACTCGAAGTAGGGTGCACCGATGGAGGCGAAGCGGCGTGGATTGATCGATGCGAACGTTATCGATTCGAACATATGGACACGAGAAAACCTGATGGATTCGAACTACGCAAAACATGATGGATACGAATCTGATCGATTCGAACAGGTTGTTTCTGATGGATACGAACAGCACATTTTACCTAACTTGTATCGATCATATCTCACTCATACAAACTCCGATTAACCTGAAACTTGGAGCGCTGGCTTTTATGGTTTTGCTTGTCATGTCTTGTTAGTTGTAGTCCGATCCGGACTCGGACAAAATTCATCGATTTCCATGGTTATCCTGCAATACATAGTGGATATTCATGACTAGTTATTATCGATTTTCAGTCAGTTTTGGGTATCTCAGCTTTGCCAAAAGGTGGGATAGCACTTTGCCCTCCAAAACATGCCTTTTGGTAAAAGGTATGTTTTGTTCAGTCTCAAATTGAATGTAGTGAGTTCATGTTTTATTCAAATCTGATGGTATTTTTAATTGAGTTCATGGCTGTTCGAAGCCAAATCATTATCCACTTCTTCCTGTGGAAGTCAAGAATGAAACTCTGTAGTCTCTCCGGACAATCAACGGTTACTCTGGACCCTTGCTAAGCCCATCCCAGACTTGGCGATTGAATAGAAAGATCCTATTGCACTCCGGCGTTGCTTTCTACCCCTTGCACTCTGGCCCCAGTTCGGGCGTAAAGCGATGTCTTGGTCGTTCTGGACCGATCGTAGTCTCTCCGGGCTCCTGCTAGATCCCATCCTGTCACTCTCTGGTGAAGGGGAAACAGCGTTAAGTGAGTCGATCCTGTCGCTCTCCAGCGAAGCGATTCACTTCTTGCACTCCGAACCCCGTCTCTCCTGGTAGGGTCATAAAGCGATCATTTTTATATTGGTATTTAATACTCATCCTTTAACTCTCCGGTCAAAGGTTTATTTCAAGAAATTCAAGTTTATTTATTAAATTCAGGTCCTAGATGTTCAATCTCAAACACCAGGAAAAAAAACTTAACATTGCCTCTCCGGGCAGATCGGTCTATCTCCATCTCAGAGCATGCCTAGAGATCTCTCTAGTTCCCATACATGAGTAAGTGGAGTACCCGTTTATTCTGAAAAAAAATCTAATGAAATTATTTGACCGAAGTTCAAATCCTGAACTTGGCCCTTGCCATCTTAATCAGTTGATGACGAGTCGTGATCCCGATCCAGGATCGTTTCTGTTAGGTGGAGGCGGTAGTTGTTCAGGCCTTACCGCCGCTGCCCGTTCTCTAACATATGGTGGCAATCTACCACTCCTGGCATGTTCTGCCACCTCATCCTTTAGGTGGCGGCATTCGTCGGTTGTGTGCTCATCCAGCTCATGGAATAGGCAATATTTTCCGGTTCTGCGCTCCCGCTCCGTGGGATCTCTCCTGGGTGGTTTTCGATAGGGGAGTTGCCTGTGAGTTTCAGTGTAAATTCGTTCCAGGCTTGCCGCCAAATCTGTGTATTGCCTGAATCTGGGCTCTCGGAATTTCTTCCGTTTATTAGGGCCATCATGTGCGTCATCCTTCTTTCTCTTTCCTTTGTCCGCCCTGGGCAGTTCCCTAGCGGTTCCTTCGCCTTGTACAGCGTTTATTTCCTGCCTCTCGGCACGTGATTCTTCTAATCGAATGAAACTTTCAGCTTCATGGTAAAACTCTCCAAGATCTTGCGGTGGGTCTCTTGTTAAAGAATCTTTGAATTCGGTGCCCTCTCCAACTCCAGCCACTACCGCCATCAAAATCATCGATGGATCCGGGCGATCTACAGAAGCCACCGTTGCATTAAATCATAGTAGAAAATCTTTTATGGACTCTCCGGTCCTTTGTTTTATCGATGCTAAATTCATCACACTCTTGGGTCGCGTCACGTGGACCCTAAACTGTCTCATGAAACAATCTACAAGATCGCCCCATGTTCTGATCGATCCAGTTTCTAATTGCCTGAACCAAAGTGCAGCCAAATATGACAAGTATAGAGGGAAGCATCGAGCCATCACTTCCTCGGATGCCCCCAACACTTCCATGTGCCTGATGTATCGAGTAATATGCATTGTTGGGTCTGACTTCCCGTCATAAGGATCCAGCATAGGAAGTTTGAACTTTGGAGGGTTCCTTGCATTCCTGATATTCGGAGTGAACGGACTCCGACTGACTTCTTCCAACCCTCCGCTAGACAATTCTCCTCTCATGAGTCTTCGCACTAATCCAACCATCTTTTCATCTCCATCCTGGGGTTTCCCTCTTGGTCTTGAAGGGTATTCTGGTACGTACTCTTCGTGTGGCCCATTTTCGTTAGCATTGGCTCTAGCCTGTTGAGCCCCTACCATCGGTCTTCTAGTATCGGACCCATAGGGTCTGCCCCCAAGTCCTTGTTGATCGCCTTCTGGTCCCGCATTCTGACCTTGAGCTTGATCTCTGTTAGTTTCTACAATCCCAACTCCCTGTTCAGCACTTGCAGTTGCTGTAGTTGGTCTAAGGTTCTGCATATTTGCTGCTCTCATCTATTCAAAGAAATTCTGCAGCATCTCTTGCTGAGTCTTCATCATCCTCTCTTGCAATGAATTTGCTATAGCTTCCATTTCATCTTTGGTGATGTAAATCGAAGCTTGTCCTTCTCCAGCACCAGAGGATACCTCTTGACTTCCTCCCTGTTGGCTTCTCTCAACTCTTTGTCTTGTTTGTCGAGTCATTGTCGAGTTAATCTGAATCCTTCAAACTTTCAAATCTAAACTTTGAATCTGGTGTAGCGGGTGCTAGTTCTTCTCAGTGAAAGCACCAAAGTGTTTGTGCCAAAAATGGTCACAAACCCCAAATATCATGAAAGCACCAAGTTATGAATGTAGATCAGCAATATTCCAAACACAAATCACAGATCTAAGCAAGCAACAAACAACAATCCAGAAATAATGAACAGTGATACACAATTTATAGTGGTTCGGCTATCTCCGACCTACGTCCACTTCAAGGTTTTTATCTTTTATTGATTATCCTTGCTGGTTACAGATAATTACAGCAGATACAATGAATGAATACAAGTATAACAACAATGGAAAGAAGTAGAATTGAATCCAACAGAGTCTGGACGTCCAATGGCCAAAAAGATCCCTTTTCTATAGGCTTCAGGGGCTATTTATAGGCGTAGGAGGCTGAGATCGCGCTTAAACTTCGGGATACTTCTTCTGGCACGTGAGGGGGCCCATGCGACCGACCCCACCGAGTTTCGGCTCGATCCGCGATCGATACGAAGCAATTTCATATCCATCAAGAAATGATCCAATCGAGCTGAAACTTGGTAGGTTTGTTCTTTACCTTGTATGCAAGCTGTTATGAAAAATTCATTGCATTTGGATCAGCAGTTTAGGAGATACGATCGATACGAGTTGATGTTCTTCGAAGTACTGCTCTGTTCGAACCCAGGGTTTTGTATCGATGGCCTTCGCATCGATAAAGCACGTGGTTTCGTAGCGACGTGGCGCACATCCCTCGCGTTGATCCACCTTTTACTCCAAGTCGACCGCGTCTCCCCTTAAACTTCGCCTTACTCGCATTAGAGATGTTGCCCGAATCCATCGATGTTAGTTGGATACGAAGACGAGAACATCTGATGGATATGAAATCCAGGCTTCTCGATGGATTCGACCAAGCCCACTTCCTCTTATGGATTCGATGCGAACTAAGGCTTATGGGTATGAGACCGTCCGACTCGAAGTAGGGTGCACCGATGGAGGCGAAGCGGCGTGGATTAATCGATGCGAACGTTATCGATTCGAACATATGGACACGAGAAAACCTGATGGATTCGAACTACGCAAAACATGATGGATACGAATCTGATCGATTCGAACAGGTTGTTTCTGATGGATATGAACAGCACATTTTACCTAACTTGTATCGATCATATCTCACTCATACGAACTCCGATTAACCTGAAACTTGGAGCGCTGGCTTTTATGGCTTTGCTTGTCATATCTTGTCAGTTGTAGCCCGATCCGGACTCGGACAAAATTCATCGATTTCCATGGTTATCCTGCAATGCATAGTGGATATTCATGACTAGTTATTATCGATTTTCAGTCAGTTTTGGGTATCTCAGCTTTGCCAAAAGGTGGGATAGCAGATATCAAGAGGCGAGACAGTGTCATATGCTATAATAGAAAACTTTGGTTCTAGATTAAGATCCCTCACCATGTGTTCCCTGTAAAAAGTCGAGTGATAAATCCTTCTTTGGAATGGTGTGAAACACCTCAAGTCATGTACTCGAATCTTGGATCAAGAATTATGTGAAAAAGAAAAATTATCTATGTACAACCTACGTACCATTCTAATGGTTCTTACTACCCAACTACTTTCTACCCTCCTATAATATTTATGAAAACATTTCATAACAATTCCAACTTAGGTTCAAACATTTTCAAATGATACAACTTATTTTTGAAACCTTTTCATAAAATCATTTTAACTTTGTATAATACTCTCCTACATCCTAAGAGTATATACCAAAACATCTGATTTTAAACGTTATTCATTTATTCTATTCAGATGTCGTCCCCAAAATAACTTAGTCTTAAAACTAAGTCGACTAATCCAACCTCTTTACCCAATTGGTCTGGTTAGTAGCTAAGAAGAGTAGGATGCTGGTGTCCAAACCCCATCCTGGAGTCTACATTTTCTAGACACCTCTAAGGTAAAGACTTTATTTAGCCGACCCAATAACATCAAATTATTCTTCACTTCCTAGATGTTAAAATTAGGAGACATATTTCAATAACATCAGGTTTATCAAACCATATTGTTATATTAATTTTAATTTTAACTTCATTGAGTTATCGATTCTTTAATCTAAATATTTGAAAACTTAGGAGCCAAATACCCGGGTTTTAGTTCAAAAACTTTTTGAAATGATACTATATTTAATCCTTAGAAAATATACATATAATCCGAGTAACACCAAAATGATATCAAGGAGCTGGGCACTACCGAATAGTATCATAAGTCCCCTTTACTAAGAAGGGTAATACTCAATAGAAGTGTTTACCATCCGAACACATTCCTGCCCAATTTTAATCACTTTCGAGTCACTCGAATTAGTTAGTTATAAAAATATTTCTTCTTTTTGAAACAATACTATATATATATATATCTTCAACTAAATAGATTTTGACAAAATATTTATCCTCCACTTTCTTTGGATTCATTTAGATTTGAACTTGTTTCGATCATACAATGGCAAAGAGAATAATTTACTAAGTGCACTACTACATCCACCTAAGCAAACATCTGATTGTCACTTAGAAGATTATTCTAATCATCACAAAACAGATCGAGACTCATTCCCCGAATCGTCCAAAGAAAAATCTTACTCTCGGATTCTTTTTCAAAATATTTATACCTTAAAGTATTTTTAAGTAAAATTATTACTAATTTTCCAAGAATCGTTTGAAAACTTTATCAAAGCCACTAGGATTTGAATTTCCTAAAAGTTCATCTTACTTCCAAAACATATTTTACAATTCTGATTTATAAAAATCAACTTTTATAAAATCATCTAAAATATTTCATAAACACCTTTTATCAAAATTCAAATTTTTTTATCCTTTTTGGCAAAGATAGCGAGGTTGACTAGCCCCCACCAGATTTTATTGCAACAAAACAATAAAATAAACTTGAATCAAAACATACTTTGATTCAAGGAAGGAAAAAAGGATACACAAGGAAGAGAAAACACATAAAAATACAAGGCAAAAACAAAAGAAAGAACAAACATAAAATCCAAGCAATATCATGCCCAGTCAAGAGCATATCCAAGAGGAAACTTGGTTGAGTACTTTGCATGTGTGTTCTTTTCTAAATCTCCACCCACAAGCTTTCCAAAGTCTTTCTTTTCTTCTCAAAAATTATTTCATTCTTACCCTTCCATATGACATCAATATAAGTCTTGGTGCACATTGCTATAACCCTCAGTCTGTTAGTCTTCCATCTTATGGATTTGAAAACAATATTCCATTCAGTTCAGAGTCTATGTTTGGGGACTGCCTTCCGGATTTTACCATGAGTCTCTTCTAAAGAGGGAAGAGAGTAGGGCATTGAAAAAACAAGTGAGTAGTTGTTTCATCATGTAGTAGACAGAAGACACATCTTTTACTACAATGCATCCCATAACCGCAGAGGACTTCCGTAGTCAACAAGGCAGATTTAATCACCTTCCACAACATTAAATTTTCCTTAGGAGTTAAATCATTTCTCCAAATAATAAAAGACCATTTGAAGGCAGGAAAATGTGCATTACCAGAGAGGACTTGATATGGCAGGGCAATAGAGTGTATCTTTCCATTCCAAGTTATCTACAAGGGGCCCAGTTCATTGAAGTTCTTGCTCTGGATGATATCCCACTATCTCATGATTGCCTGATTTCTTTTATAAGGTAGATGAACAAACCCATCTACGACATAATCATTTGCTTTAGCATAGGTAGGAATTCCAGTTTGTAAAACTTGCTGGTGAGTGAACACTTTAAATAAGATTAACCCCTTGCTAGACCAAGGCTCATGCCAAAAACTGATTGTGTTATTGCCAGTGAAGTGAGATTGAATTAGTGGCAGAAACATAGTTCTTAACCCCAAAATCTTTCTCCATGACCAATTGCACAATTGTGGAGTTTCAATGTTCCAAAAGTCTTTCCTCCCAATAGTGTGATGCAAACCCATTTCACCCATACGTTACCTTTCCTGCTCAACAAATCATCAAAGTGTTTACTAAACGCTGCTATATTCCATAGTCTAAGGTTGGTAATTCCCAGTCCTCCCTTGATAAGAGGAGTCTCAAAACTGGAGAAATAACATGGAATGAGTTTCCTGGTGTGGATAGAACCCATCCAAAAAAACCTTAGCATGGCTGACCTTATAAGTCTCAACAGTTTGCAAGGAAGAATCATGGTGTGAGCCTAATACACCATCATTGAGAAGGTTACAGACTTTATAAGAACCAGCCTGCCACTTTGAGATAGCTGTCAATTGGTCCATGAGTTAAAAGTGTCAGTGATCCTCCTATAAAGGGCAAGCAGTTTGCAAGTGTGATTCTTTTAGTAATTAGAGGAAGACCCAAATACTTCATTTCACTATCCATGCTCTTAAAACCAGTGGACTGGAACAAAATGGATGCCTGGTTGTCAGAAACACTAGAGAGCAGCATGCTATATTTTATAGGGTTGAGTTTCTGCCAATTATATGTAAAAAATATGTAGTGTGTCAACAATACAAGACAAAGAAGAGAGTTCAGGCATCGTAAACAAAGGCACATCATCAGCAAACATAATGGAGGAAATTTGTAAGTGTCTACATTTAGGGTGGTAGTTGACAAGCCTACTTGAGTATTTCAAAGTTAACAAGTTTGTGAAAACTTCCATGACTAGTAGGAAGAGGTAAGAGGAAATCGGGTCCCCTTAGCGTATTCCTTGTTTACTTTTGAAAAAACCTACTGACCTACCATTTAAAATGACAGACAATGATGGTGATGATATACAAGTATATATCCAAGAAACATAAGTCTTAGGGAACCCCATCTTTGCCATTATTCTTACTATTGCAGACCATTGAACACTATCATAGGCTTTCGAGATATCAAGCTTGAGAATAGCTGCTGGGGAGGAGTTAGCTTTGGCAGTACAGAAACTAGTCTAGCAGCAAGTATTTTAGAAATACATTTGTAAACCACATTGCAGTAGGAAATAGGTCTGAATGAGGAAACTTAAGATGGATTAGATGTCTTAGGGATTAAAGCAATGTTAGTAGTTTTAACCTCACCAAGAAGCTTGCATTTGTCCGAGAAGTTATGAACTGCCTTGCAAAAATCAGGACCTATTATATTCCATGTAGATATAAAAAAGTGACATTTAGACCATTAGGTCCACCAGAAGAGTGTTGATTCATGGAGAATAAATTTCTTTTTATTTCATCATCAATAACTTTGAGGGTCAGTGCAGTGGCTTCAGAACAGTTAATGGTAGGTAGATTGAGAGCATTGTATAGATCCAATTCAGGAGTGAAGTCAGAGGAGTTTCCAAACAAGTTAGAGAAATGGTCCACAAAAGCCCTATCAACATATTTAGGAGAAGTATGAATATTACCATCATCATCAGATATGCTGAGGATGTTGTGCCTTATGTGTTTGACTCTGATTGCAGCATGGAAGAAAGCAGTGTTTCTATCTCCTTCTTCTTTCCATTCTCGTGTAGCTGTTGTTTTTTTCATACTTGCTTCAATCTCCAGATCACTGTTGAGTTCCTGAAATAGCCTACTCTCCTCTTCAGCTGCTGTAGCATTATTTGGGTGAACCATCATATAATCTTGGGCTTTTTTCAGTTGCACTTGTAGATCAGTAGATAGAAGACATCTAGATCCAAAAATGCTAGTAGCCCACTACCTTAGAGCTGCTTTGATGTCCTTCAATTTCCTGTAAAACTTGAACATAGGATTTCCATAATGCAAGTTAGAGCATGTTTGTAAAATAATATTATGAAATTGAGGGTGTTTGGTCCAAGCATTGATAAACTTAAAGCTCCTCTTTTCTTTAACAGATAGGGGCCCAGAGTTAATAATTAAAGGAGAAAGATCAAATAATATAGGCCAGGGAAGGAAAACAGAAAGGGTAGGCCATTGAGTAAGAGAAGAGAGATTACAAAAGGCATGATCAATATTAGAGAATGTACGAACACCACTCCTTCTACGATTGTTTCATGAGTATTTGGCACCAGATCCGGGGAAAGGAACGAGGTTAGAGTCAGTGATGGCTATATTTCAAGGTGCAATATCTTTAGGAAGAAGAGGAAGGCCTCCATGTTTATCATCAAAGTCATAACAGCATTTGAAGTCTCCCATCACCAACCAAGGGTGGGAGGATTATCTTAGTGGTGGTAATGATTCGAGGAGGATGCTTTTAGAATTAACAGAGTTGTTAGCGTAGACGAAAGTTAGATAAAAAGAGAGGTCAGGGTGGATAGATTGAACATAGAAACGAAGGTGCTATCTAGAAGAATTGATAGGGGAAAGAGTTAAATTGGTACGGTCATGAAGGACAAGTATTTCCATAGGAAGCGGCTTCTAAATCGTGATGCACTGTCCATGAGGGATTGATATATTTAGCTGCTTTGATGGTAAGAGGGAGATTAAGTTTGGTTTCAAGTAAAGCAATCAAACAAAGATCATGGAGAAGAAGTAACTTTTTGGCATGGTCAAGTTTTATACTATTATGGGCTCCTCTAATATTCCACACTGCGAGATTTTTATTCATTGATTAAACAGTTGTCAGGAAGGTTGAAAGATTTGTTGCTCTTAATTGTTAGAGATCGGGTTTGTCTTCTTGAAGTAGAAGGGCTTGTGTCTGAAGCTTGTAAACTGGTGGAAATTTTGGACTTCCTGCTGTTTGATGATTTACTAGTTGATAGTAATGTGGTTGCGATTCAATGTGATGTTTTTGGGGTTGTTTTAAAGACACCCAACCTGGAATTTTGATTATGAAGGCATAACTTGGGGGTAAAACAACATTTTATGTTGTTCTTGTCATGGTATAGAGAGTTTCATTTTCTTTGGTCTGAGAAGTTGAAATCAAATGAGAGATTTGTGTTTCAAAGTCAGTGCACCATGCAGTCTCATCATTTGGGGTTTGTAAATCATCAGATGTGGTATTTTCCAATTGTGGTTGCTGAATGGCAGTACACATTTGAACTGCTGGTGCACCATTACTGTGCATGTGCACAGCAGTTTCAAATGGATCAGGGGTATATTTGCCATGTCCATCGTTATTACCTGTTTCAGCTGGAGTGTTTTCAGTTAGAGGAGCAATACGGTTATTTTCATTTGCCATTGAAACATCAATTTGTTTTCCATGAGCATCATCACTGGTTTCAAAACCATCTTCAGCGGCTAACACACTATACAAGTTTTTAGCTAATTCAATTCCTTCTGTTTGCATTTCAACTTGAGTTTCTATCCCTATGCTTTCTTTAGTTATGTTATTTTCTTCCATCGTTGCACTTGTTTTCATGTTAGCATCCACTACCTCCATATTACCACACATCTTCTCTGTTGGTTTTACATTCCTATTTGTTATTTGTTTTTCTTTATTGTAATTTATCTTCTGCCATACTTGCTTTTTCCTTGCTGGTTTACTTGCGGTCACAGCAATTTTTGCTTGGGGTTTCATGCTTCTCATTACTTCATCGACACGAACACACCGTTTTCTTCAACTTTTTTATTTTCTTCCAAGAAATACTCAATGTGTGTCCAAAAACATGACAGGAACACTTTCACTTGTTGCTCATTTCCATCTAACAATTTTACAGGGAAACATTCTGGAAGCTCTTTATCGGGGCTAACCTCGACTATGCACTTTGCAAAGGAAATTCGATCTAATCTCTCAGTTAAAGCATCCATGCAAAGAAACTTTCCAATCCTCATTGCCAACAAGTTAATTCCTACGTGAGACCAAGCGTAAAGTGGAATGTTACTTAGTTTGATCCATACTGGCACGGATCTAGTCCTACCACAGCTGTTTCCAATGTTTTCATCCCATGGTTTTACAATAAAGAGTTTGTTGCACATGATGATGGGATCAGCCTCTATAATATTCTTCCTGTCTTCTTCATTTAACAACTTGAACAAAAATAGAAACCCATCAGATTTAACTGTAATCGAGTCTTTAAGTTTCCATTTCTTCTTCAAATTAAAAATGATAGTGGAGTATGAAAGTGGTTTATCCAGAAAGAAACCCATAAGATACCCTTTCCATATGCTATTACCAGCATGGATGACCTCGATCGGGATGGGGAACCAGAGCAGCTCCTTCATAAACTAGAGGGACATCACGAGGGGTAAAGAGCCCAGCATTTCGTGGTTTAGATTTGAACAGTGAGTTCCATAAAGGAGCAGAGGGAGCTGTAGTAGGCAACAGAGGTAAAGAAGATGAAAGAAGACAACAGGAAAAGGAGGAACTGTGGGAAAGGCAGTGGGAGGAACAGAAGGAAGACATGACGGCAAAGAGGGCGGGGGGACAGAGGAGGGCGGCACGAAAGGACATGAGACTAAAACAAGGGGAGATGGAGTGGTGTATGGGAGGGATGGGGGAGGTAAGGTGGGATGGTGGAGATTCAAAGGGGAAGGGATGGTCCCCGTTGAAAAGAAAAGAGAAAGCATTAATTTTTAACCCAACATTATCATCGAACGCCTTATAGTCAAACTATGAAACTTAATTCGCAAGGTGTTCAATTCAATGTTCCCAAAACTCTATCTACCTAACCTATACATAAAAGGAAAAACTACTAATAGATTAGAAAATAGTCAAATGCTAAAAAATGGATGAGCATGACTAATCAAATCCTATATGATAATAATTGAATATTATCAACTCCTACCAATAATCACATCATATATAACTATATTTTATTTTTGAAAATTATTCTTTTATATATAAAATATAATTTAGGTAAAATTATTTAATTTACCAATTTAAAACAATACTATTTTGATTTTCCTAGTTGAAGTGTTTAGAAACCCCTATCGACACCGTGGTGCCCCACGTCTTGACCAAAATTAATAAACCACTCAACTGATAAATCAACACAATATAAAATATTTTTATAGCACTAACAAATACACACTCAATATATACACTCAAGCTCATTCTAGGGTCTCACTTACCCTTTCTCAAATGAGTCAACCCCACCAAAGCCTAGGTGTTTGCTCAACACCACGTTGTAACTGTTATCCCGCCTTTTGGCAAGGCCGAGATATCAGGGAATTGATCAGAAACCTAGAGTCGCTCGTTATGGACATCTAGTGCACATAGGTCTACCCTGGATATCGATGAATTTTGTCCGAGTCCGGATCGAGCTACAATTAATATGGCATGACTAGAAAAGAAAAGGAGGCCAACGTTCCAAGTTTCACGTCAATCCAAGTTCATGTGATCAAGTTATGATGGATGCAAGTTGAAGGGAAAAGCATGTTTTCGTATCCATCAGAAAGTCTCATTTCGTATCCATCAAGGAGTGTTGGTTCGTACAGATAAAGTTAGCCATGTCTCTAATCCTTTGATTTCGTATCGATGGACTTCGTATCCATCGATGGCCCTCATTTCGTATCCATCGATTTCGTATCGATCAGAATGGCCAGGTCCACGTACCAATGAACTTCGTACCGATTAGCCTTCAGCCAGAGAGACTTGTTTGAATCCATCAGTAAGTCGTCTACTTCGTAAAGATCACCTAACGTCAACTTTGCATCCATCAGAGATTCAATGCTTCGTATCCATCATGGGACCACGTTCGTACCCATGAGCAGGAGTTTGTTCGTATCTAGCGAGTCAACAAACTTGGATGACGTGTCATCCGTCGAAGCGAACGAGGCGAGATCTATGGAGTCGAAACGGTCAACACGGAGTGAAGACCGGATCGAAGCGAAGTGCGCGCGCCACATCATCTCAGGAACACGTGCAGTCATCGACACGAAGGGATGGAGTCGAAGCCATGGAGACGAACCAAACAGCCTTCGAGAAATTCCATTTCGTATCGACTGTATCTCCTGATCCACTGATCCAAATCCAATGAAACTTTCACAGAATCTTGCATATACACTAAGGAGTATCTCTGCCAAATTTTAGCTCGATTGGACATCATCTTGATCGATACGAAATGGATTCGTATCGATCACAGATCGAGGCGAAACTTCATGAGATTGGTCGCCTGGGCCCCTCACGTGCCAGAACGAGTCTCCTGAAATTTGAGCGGAATCTCAGCCTCCTACGCCTATAAATAGAGCCCCAGAGCATACAGAAAAGGGATCTTTTTCCTCTGAAGCGTCCAGACTCTGCCGGATTGAGACTTGCATCATATCTTTGCTGTTAATTTCGAATTCTATTCTGTAATCCGCTGTTGTTTGCTGTAATCGCTTGTAATCGTTGAAGGAGAATTAATAAAATCATCAAAACTTCATAGTGGACGTAGGCTATACGCCGAACCACTCTAAATTACTTGTCTGTGCATTTTCCATTTCCGTTTGTTGGAGTTTTTGTTAGATAACCTCTGTTTTACATTTACAATCTTCATTTTATCTCTTCAAATAACTCCCGAAGAGTGTTGTGCCCATTTTTGGTACAAACACTTTGGTGCTTTCACTGAGAAAAAACCAAGTTTTTTCTCCTGCTCGTTGGATCTAATACCGTCGTTGGATTGCAAAAATCTAAGGAGGAGATCCAGATCTGTCATTCAGTGGTTTCTTCTATTCTATTCAGATTGCTCCAGATCTAAGAGGAACTACATTCATCATGAATTCCATACCCATATTTTCGAATCCAGAAAAAATGCAATTTTTCGTATCCATGAGAATATGGTGTTTTTCGTATCCATGAGATGGAAGCTGTACTTCGTATCCATGAGATGGATGCTCTACTTCGTATCCATGAGATGGAAGCTCTACTTCGTATCCATGAGATGGATGCTCTACTTTGTATCCATGAGATGGAAGCAATACTTCGCATCCATCCATCTGCCTCCAATTCGTATCGATACTCACAGGTACTTCGTATCCATCCATCTGCCTCCAATTCGTATCGATACTCACAGGTACTTCGTATCCATCCATCTGCCTCCAATTCGTATCGATACTCACATGCAGTTCGTATCCATCCATCTGCATCTAATTCGTATCGATCGACAGATACCACTTTCGTATCGATCTAGCCATGCGCACTTCATATCGATACGAAGACGAGCGCATTTGATGGATTCGAACAAGAATGATACGAAGAAGGAATTTTTCAGGTTGCTTGATGGATACGAAATTAAAAAAAAAAATTCGAGTACGACCCAAATTTCCCCGAACCCTAGCCGCAGCGCAGGGCACCCGCATAGTGAATTCAATCACCAATTTAGTGAAGGAACGTCCCATCTGTGCTTCTAATTGTTCCATGACTGAACAAGACATAAGAGATCACAACAGCAAATGTTGAGTTGCTATCAAGGAATGGGTGGAATGCTACTTCCTTCAATTGACCAGCTTTTAAACTCCTGAATTGACAACTATGGTACGATGGCTAATATGATGACTGCCCTACAATGTCAACTCTGCCAACTCAAAACATAGCTGGTCACTTCTGAACCATCTTCAAATGCCCGCATCTTAATCATTCCACGTCCACATGACTAAAAGCATGACATACAACCTCAAGAGGACTTCCTTAATACCCTATATAGGTCTCCTATCTGGATGAAAGTTTGGGATAAACACCAATCTATTAGCCCATTTTAACCAACTCGCCGTCCAATCGGCATTACCAACCACTCAAACATTGGGCAATCATGCATACATCATTCACCAGTGTTACAAGACCCCTTGGCAAAAAAATGGACTTGATCATAATGTCGATTGGAGAATTCTTCCCAGCCAAGACCTATCCGTTGAAACCATCCTACGTGCAGAACTTCCAATGAAAATTCAACATGTTAACTATGTCGGTTTACTATGGAAATACGACCCCCAACACTACCAAGGGTGACGAGTGCCATCAAACGCAGATGTCTTCCCTCATTCTTCAGAGAAGACCGTCGATCACGGTTAGACTTTAACAAGAGAACTGGTGGATCGCCGCCGACAATTACACCAACATGTCTAGGCCATTTTTGAGATGATGAATCAGATGAAGGATCAACATAGCAAGGTAAGGAGGGGACCTACTCCATACTCTAGATCGGAAAACTCCTCTTCTCTAAATGGCTACCGTGAACGCCAACGCCATAAGGCTTCTCCGGGAAGGATAGCTCCGACAATATGAGCAAGCCCCATAAAACGAAGGACCGGGAACATCCGACCCTTATCGATCAAGGACTTTGATCAAATTGAACCATTTGCGTTAGACTTCCAACTGAAAAGGGCTGGACTGAAGTGCAATAGCGAGCATGCGACGCTACCTCACTCATCAATGAGATTTGATCTGATCTCTTTTGAATTATTTCTGATTCATTTTCATTTACGTTGCGAAATATGACCTACTTGAATTAAACTACTTGCAAATGATGCAGGTAACCGAGTACTTAAGATTGGGTGCAAAACAACCTCCGCGGACTATGATCAAATCATTGAGGTATCATCATGACGAGCATGATTCAACCACTCATTGGCTACTATATGCCCCTGACTGGGGGCAAGGCATCAAAGCAGAAGAGACCAACAAGGTCAGGACTCTAGTACAAAGTGGATGCAACCGACTATCCACTCATCCGCTTATGCAGTTTATTTGGAGATCTGGGAAAGACTTGGAGTAATATATCCCAACAATGTACTCTCCATCTCGTACTTGAAGCTCGCCAAAATACTTATGCTTCTTCTGATGCCCGATAAAATCGGAATCACACCAAGGGTGGACGCAACGTCACCATCCACGCATCCAATCCTACATCAGACACTTGGGGTTATTTGAGAACACATGTTTAAAGTGGATATGATTTGACCGTTCACTCCCCAGTTTGCGTATGTGATTCGGCAAAACAATCATGCCTTAAACCGACTCCATCAGGGGCCAACCCTCAATTTAAAGTCATCAACGACTGACTGTCATTTCAACTCTCTTCCTCAGCTCGATCGAAAGAATGCAAAGTATAAATTGGACGTGACTCGACTGTCTGCTCTCCAATTCTTGCACCCGACTTAAGGGAAAATACACAACTCAGAGTGGACGTAGTTCGACCATCCCTTCCTATGCTCGAGCACAAAGCTTGCCAGAACACTAATCTTACTCCTTAGGCCTAGCAAAAGCGGAATCCAAACGAACATGGACGTGATCCAACTGTCCATAAACTAAATCTCATCATTCGTTCAAGGGCATATAAGTGGAAGTTAATCGGGATCCCACCGATCACTCGCTAAGTGAAACCCCAAGCTCAGGGACAAGCCATCACACTGTGGCAATAAGGGATTGATACGCGATAATCCACTAACTAACTCCGGCTCCCAGAGTGTGAACTGGAGTATAAACTTACGGACATGAATCCGTCCATCTAACGACTTCGTCCGTGTTCAACCTAAACCCAAAAAGGAGGGATCCGTCTATCTAACGACTTCGCTTGCCTACTCCGGGTGGATATGGTTCAACCGTCCGCATACCTGATCAACCAACTCCATATTCTCAGAGGGCGAAGCGGAGTATAAACATTCAACCCCGAGTTCCCAGAGCGCGAACCGGAGTATAAACATTCAACTCTGTATTCCCAGAGGGCGAAGCGGAGTATAAACATCCAACTCCGAGTTCCCAGAGCGCGAACCGGAGTATAAACATTCAACTCCGTATTCCCAGAGTGCGAAGCGGAGTATAAACATCCAACTCCAAGTTCCCAGAGCGCGAACCGGAGTATAAACATTCAACTCCGAGTTCCCAGAGCGTGAACCGGAGTATAAACATTCAACTCCGTATTCCCAAAGCGCGAACCGGAGTATAAACATCCAACTCCGTATACCCAGAGTGCGAAGCGGAGTATAAACATCAACTCCAGATTCCCAGAGCACGAACCGGAGTATAAACATTCAACTCCGTATTCCCAGAGTGCGAAGCGGAGTATAAACATCCAACTCCGAGTTCCCAGAGCGCGAACCGGAGTATAAACATTCAACTCTGTATTCCCAGAGTGCGAAGCGGAGTATAAACATCCAACTCCGAGTTCCCAGAGCGCGAACCGGAGTATAAACATTCAACTCCGTATTCCCAGAGTGCGAAGCGGAGTATAAACATCCAACTCCGAGTTCCCAGAGCGCGAACCGGAGTATAAACATTCAACTCCGTATTCCCAGAGTGCGAAGAGGAGTATAAACATCCAACTCCGAGTTCCCAGAGCGCGAACCGGAGTATAAACATTCAACTCCGTATTCCCAGATTGCGAAGCGAAGTATAAACATCCAACTCCGAGTTCCCAGAGCGCGAACTGGAGTATAAACATCCAACTCCGTATACCCAGAGTGCGAAGCGGAGTATAAACATCAACTCCAGATTCCTAGAGTGCGAACTGGAGTATAAACATCAACAACTCCAGATCCCCAGAGTGCGAACTGGAGAATAAACTTCAACTAACTCTAAGTCCCCAGAGTGTGGACTGGAGTATAAACACCAATTGGGTGCAAATGACCACCCATCAACTTGCTTCGGTCCCGAGAGAGGCCAGAGTGTAAACACCAAATGGGTGTGACTAACAACCCATCAACCAACTCCAGCCCTCCAAGCATGGTTTGGAATGTGAATACAAAAAGGGATGTGATTCGACTATCCATCTATCGGCTATGGTTCCTCATCAAGTTCTATGGTACAAAAAGCGGATGTGGTTCGATCGTCTGCTATCCAATCTTCCCCTGACATGGGGGCACACTTATCACACAAAATTGGATGTGACCCGACCATCCAGCGCTAAGCGGGCGTGACCCAACCGTCCATGCATAACCTATTGTCCCCGGCACGGGACCCATAACATAATTTTATAAGGATGCACTCCAACCCCACAAGACAAAATTACTTCCTTGACTCGACAGGGAGACGTACATTCGCGAAAGGAACCTAGTTGAATGTCCAATTCATTCATTGACTACTCGATCTACCGCAAACGAACATGGCACGACCGTTCATCGGCTAACTCTCCCCTATGATCCAACGGGTTGTGCATGCAGCATGGACGGATGTGACCAAACCATCCGCCAATCAGTTCCTTCCTACAGTTCAGTGGGAGGAGCATCAACTTAAAGTTGTTGTAATGTGATCAACCACACTTCGACTTTCGCCATTGACTAGTGCTAGAGGGATTAATTGAGGAAGATGCGGTCCGACCGTTTTCTACTAAAACTCTTAGTCCCCAGAGCGTGGACAGGGGTATAAACATCAAATAGGTGTGATGAATGGCCCTTCAACTGACTCTGATCCCCAAAGTGTGGCTACGAGAATAGACAAACGAATGAATGAGATTCGACCATTCATTCACCAACTCTGACCTGAACTCGACGTGAGGAGTGTAAACTCACTACGGGTGCAATTAGACCATCCACGAACTAACTCTGCTAACCCAAGACTGGGGGCAGAAGTGCAAATCACCGAAAGAAGAGAAAGGTGACTCGCTACGTATCCAGCATAGCATCCTTTACAACTTAAGGAAATGACTACAAGGAGACCTTAATGCTAACCAATCAGAATGATGCCCGAAATTCTGGGCAATCACTTATATCGTACCGCCGGATCGACGGGCTATATCGATCTACACCTTTCACATCGTACCATTGAATCGATGGTCCATATCGGTCCTCTTCGACTACAAATCGATGTGACCCGAACGTCCATCGAATACCTCTGACCAACAGAGCACGGATAGAAGAATAAACCACGAATGAGTGTGGCTTGACCATTCGTCCTCCGTCGCCTTCCTTCGATCCGTCAGGAAGAGCATGACACCAAATGAGCATGACATACTGCATTTGAGCTGACTTTATCCCTAGATCTGACGGGAGAATGTAAATCGAAATGGACATGGTTGATCACCCAACTCCAAATGAATGCAACGCGACCATTCATTCATTGACTCTTACCATGATCCAACTAAAAGAGCAATTCAAAGCAAGGGCAACCTAAACATCTGGACACTGATTCTTACCCTGAACTCGACAAGGGAAGCATCGATCCTGCATTGGATCTGATTGGACGATTCACTCTTCAGTTGTTGCCCAAAGTACGGCGACATAAGCAGCGAAGTGAATGTCATTGACTGTCCAGAATCTAGCTTATGTTCGAATGTTGGCAAAGTAACAATATATCCCGCTAAGAGGAAAGAACTAGAACATAATACAGGATAGGCACAACTTAGCCTTCCATCGGTTAACTCGATCCCATGGTTCAATGGGATAGAATACAAAATTGAAGCAGACATTATTTACCCTACCACTTATCGAGATATTCCCCAGACTTTGGGGCACGAACAAGAAGATAAGATAATATGATTCAACCATTCATCAGTCAACTCTGGTTCTTAAAGCTTGAACTACAGTATAGACACAGCTATGACGAGACTATACCGTCCGCGTAATGCATCCACTAACCCGAGACTGGGGGCAAAAGAGTAATTATCCGAGAGTTGACTATGACAACTTGAACCTATGACCCATGCCTGATATTCATAACAACTCTAGGTTGCGACCGAAAGGATGCCTAGAGATAGAGTCATCAGATCAATACCCGGACTTATGGGCAACTAATCATCATTCCGACCCTCACAACGAGCAATTGATCGCGAGTACATTGAATGACAAGCACATCATTCAGAAACACAAGTAAAGTCGATCTCAGAGCTGGAGCTAGCTATGTAGCAGCGTGCAGTACAAGGCTAAATCCTACTAATCCTTTGATTCAACAATCTTATAAGCCTAATCATTTACCATTGCAAATAAACACATGAGGCGCCTACAACCCATCACGAGTATTGTAGATCAGATCACAACTCTGCGCAATGATGAAGAAAGAGTCAACTATTTTACTTCAGGTGAATCTTGATGTGTTCGCTTGGACTCGACCTCATGTATATATATATGGACTCTCGCTAGCCATGAAGAAACCTACATTAAAAGTCGACCCGAGGCATGTCTCGGTGAACAAAAACGATGCGACATGGATCCGGAGAAATCTGTTGCACTTAAAGAGGAGGCGAATCTGCTCAAAACCAGTGGGTTTCTCCATGATGCCCTCCAACCAAAGTGAGTATCCAATCCTTTACTTATAAGAAAAACGAACAGAGAGTGGAGGACATACATCAACTACTCAGATTTGCATGGGGTATGACAAAGCACGGCTTTCCACTTCCAATGATCGACCAACTGATGGACCTGACCATCAGACATGAATTACTCACATCCATGAATGCAAACTCCAGAGAGAATCGGATACTAAAGCATGTCCTAGACCAGGAATACAACTGTCTCATTATTGACCTGGGCCTATAGTGCTATGCTGAAATCCCTAAGTTCGAACTTGAGAACGCTTATGCTGCTTACCAAAGGACGATTAGCAGATCATTAAAAAATCATATATTTCGATCGATGAAAGTAGATGTGGTTAATATGCTCGTGAGATCACGGCTATCAAACGACCATATCGATGACTTGACAGAGGTATTCAGCGCTCTTCAAAAATGCAGGATCAAACTCAATCCTTCGAAATACTCTTTCACCATTACATCAGAGAGATTCTTTATTTTCATCATCAATTCTCATGGAATCAAGACTAATTTCTAGAAAATTCCGATGGTTAGAGACGCCCATGTACCGAGGACAATCAAGCAGCTCTGATAGACCGCTTGAAGAGACCTTCCATTTTACCCAAACCTTTGGATCGCAAAGATTTATACATCAATTGGGCCATGTCAACACACGCTATAAGCGTCGCAATGCTATGTGAAGATAAACGAATCCAAAGACTAGTATATGATGAAGGCTGGCTATTGACAAGCTCACCCCGTTAACGTCTATGTCGACCAGCCGTTACGATAGGTCTAATGGAAACCTTAGATGTCTGAAAATTTACTCAAATGGAGTATCAAGCTAAGCCAATTTGATATCACTTATCTCCCTCGAAGAGCTCTCCATGGTCAAACATTATCATACTTCATTTCTGAATCCACCACATCAGACGACTATCCGAAGAACGGTGGAGAACCGTCCGATGGAGAACGTACACAGATGTAACTTCCAATAATCGGCTTTTTAACGTCGAAGTTGCGTTGATGACTATTGAGGAACGATCAATCTACCACGCCCTCAAACTCAACTTCCCTGCAACAAATAACGAAGCTAAGTATGAAGCCTTGGCGCTCAAACTTGCAAGAAAACTAAGGGTGGAAACTTTGCATATATTATGTGATCATTGGTTAGTAGTATACCGAGTCAGGGAAGATTATTCAACTAGGGGGCAACATCTTGCTCCTTATCCTAGCTGGGTCCAAAAGCTACTAGTCGACTTTGACTATTACACCATTACACACATCCTCGGAGAACAGATTGAAAAAGCTAAGTCACTGGCCAAGCTAGCCAGTTCTGGGGATACGCGGAAAAAAGAATTTGCCCCAGTTGAAATGCTTATTATTCCAAGCATTGACGTATGAAGATCAACTAGATCTTAGAGATAGATCTAGGAGAGGAGTCATGGATGACTCCTATCGAAGATTATCCATAATCGGGGATTCTTATTGAATAAACGAATAAGAAATGGCATATCCTCCGCGAAGCATCACTGCATGATTATGTCTGGATCGTTTGACTCCATCGATACAGAGCATTACTTTTGTATCCATCGATCCGAGACCCAATATTACGTATTCACCGATACAAAGCATACATTCCAACCCTTCGCATCGATTCAGGAGAGGATCGTTACGAAGGAGCATTCAAAAACAACCATCAAACATTGTTACAATGAATTTCACATCGGTTCAGGAGAGGATCGATACGGAATTCAATATAAGATGAACTAACAACGACTCGTGAACGTCAGCGAGAGTCAGATTAGCATATATGCATATATGTCGGACTAATCTTCAATATTCCAGATTTACAGGAGTTGGAAGCTCATTCGATAACGATTACAACAACAAACGGCTAATCACTAGCGTACAGCAATTAGTTGCAACAGTACAGGTTACAGCAGTTGACCGTCAACAGTTTACATTATCAAGAAGAGTGGTCAAAGATTACAGCTTTCATCGAAAAGACCGTAACTTTTCAGAATATAGATTGCAGCATTTCAAAGCACATCATGTTCCCACAAGACGTACTTTGGGGGGCAAATGTTATCCCGCCTTTTGGCAAGGCCGAGATATCAGGGAATTGATCAAAAACCTAGAGTCGCTCGTTATGGACATCTAGTGCACATAGGTCTACCCTGGATATCGATGAATTTTGTTCGAGTCCGGATCGAGCTACAATTAATATGGCATGACTAGAAAAGAAAAGGAGGCCAACGTTCCAAGTTTCACGTCAATCCAAGTTCATGTGATCAAGTTATGATGGATGCAAGTTGAAGGGAAAAGCATGTTTTCGAATCCATCAGAAAGTCTCATTTCGTATCCATCAAGGAGCGTTGGTTCGTACCGATAAAGTTAGCCATGTCTCTAATCCTTTGATTTCGTATCGATGGACTTCGTATCCATCGATGGCCCTCATTTCGTATCCACCGATTTCATATCGATCAGAATGGCCAGGTCCACGTACCAATGAACTTCGTACCGATTAGCCTTCAGCCAGAGAGACTTGTTTGAATCCATCAGTAAGTCGTCTATTTCGTAAAGATCACCTAACGTCAACTTCGCATCCATCAGAGATTCAATGCTTCGTATCCATCATGGGACCACGTTCGTACCCATGAGCAGGAGTTTGTTCGTATCTAGCGAGTCAACAAACTTGGATGACGTGTCATCCCTCGAAGCGAACGAGGCGAGATCTATGGAGTCGAAACGGTCAACACGGAGTGAAGACCGGATCGAAGCGAAGTGCGCGCGCCACATCATCTCAGGAACACGTGCAGTCATCGACACGAAGGGATGGAGTCAAAGCCATGGAGACGAACCAAACAGCCTTCGAGAAATTCCATTTCGTATCGACTGTATCTCCTGATCCACTGATCCAAATCCAATGAAACTTTCACAGAATCTTACATATACACTAAGGAGTATCTCTGCCAAATTTTAGCTCGATTGGACATCATCTTGATCGATATGAAATGGATTCGTATCGATCACAGATCGAGGCGAAACTTCATGAGATTGGTCGCGTGGGCCCCCTCACGTGCCAGAACGAGTCTCATGAAATTTGAGCGGAATCTCAGCCTCCTACGCCTATAAATAGAGCCCCAGAGCATACAGAAAAGGGATCTTTTTCCTCTGAAGCGTCCAGACTCTACCGGATTGAGACTTGCATCATATCTTTGCTGGTAATTTCGAATTCTATTCTGTAATCCGCTGTTGTTCGCTGTAATCACTTGTAATCGTTGAAGGAGAATTAATAAAATCATCAAAACTTCATAGTGGACGTAGGCTATACGCCGAACCACTCTAAATTGCTTGTTTGTGCATTTTCCATTTCCGTTTGTTGGAGTTTTTGTTAGATAACCTCTGTTTTACATTTACAATCTTCATTTTATCTCTTCAAATAACTCCCGAAGAGTGTTGTGCCCATTTTTGGTACAAACAGTAACGATCTGCCTTTCTTATACCTGAAGATGAAACTTAATAAATCCACGATATTCGTGTACCGATCATTTAAGTGTCCGAAAGACAGGTCATTAGGGGTGAAAGAAAGAAAAAGAAAGAACAGAATCTCATAATACGTGACGAGTAATATTTAATATGAACAAGTCTTTACAAAAAGAAATTATCTTTATTATACACATCATCAGAGTACATTAACCAAATATCAGCCTGGACAGTTATAACAACCTTTCCTTACAATTGCTGATAGATACAGACAAAAACAAAACAAAACAGCTGAAGAATATAAGGTATGTGAATACGTCTCGGAGAATCCACCTCGTCACCTGAAAGCTCCAAAGGATCCAGCTAAATTTGGAAAAAGTGCTTGGACTGACCCGAGCATTATAAGAAAAATAACACTCGGATCAGTCTGGTAAAACCAGCGTGAGAAACTCAAATCACAAGGAATTAATTTATTATAACTTGTAAAATCTTTTAACATCAAAGGTATCTCGTAAGACCACGCCGCACATAAACATGGACGTGTTTTTACCTTACGATAACCAAAACATTTTTATAGAAAATCCAGTTATATTATGATAATGTCTAGAATACAAATACATATTTATCATAGCCGAAATTTTTACATTATCAAATTCTAGCATAATAGGTATACAATCAAGTTCGGAGGCACTTTATTGAAGAATGGATCCAACTATGAAAGGGTAAGGGACTACCCACCGAATCCATACACCTCTAGATAAAATGTACGGGAGGCTACAACACGTTGCACCTCTGCCACCCAGGACCAGCCCAACCCCTTATTGGATAGCACCGAATATGATCACCCCTTGGTTGCGATCAAACAACCATAATGGGCCTCGAAGCATACACAGAGATATCGACACTAGATCTTAGGATGATCATACCCTAATAGGAGCGCCCCACGTAGCCCTGCCGCATGTCCCTGCTTTAGTCATTTTCCCGGTTGATGAGGCTTGAGGCTACGATTACCTTTTTATATAGCGACCATCTTGGAATGCTAATAATGCCCTCCAGGTAAAAATGCAATACTAGCATTCATCCATACAAGTTCGTTCTAGGTCTAAACAAAATCGAAGGCACTACCTCTACTACATCCATTTTGGAATCACCCTCAGGATTAGTAGCAAGTAGCCCTTGCACTTCAAAACTCCGTCTTCAATTCGAAATGTTTGAGTTGGATCAAAGTGGTTTTCGGATAAAGCAAATCTGATCCCGGTCTCTTCGAAACAACATTCGATAGTTCCGGTAAACTCAACCCCGGTTCTTTTGGAAATAATCAGACAATACATAGGAGCAGGGATCACCTCCTAACCGTTTAAGTGGACGGATCTCCCTATCATTTGTCCTAGGAGAAAAAAAGCGAGATTTATACACACAATATAGCATCATCGAAGATGACTATGCCATATAACTCACATGTTTCTCCTAGATATTTCTGGAGTTATATTTTGGTCCATATTTGATAGTCGGTTATTTAACTATCAAATAACAAACAACAGCAAATTCAGAGATTTAATTACCCATACCAACCACTAAGCCTCAAACTAAATCTTTCATTTATTAAAAATCTTTTCAAAAGTGTTTATCAAAACATTCATATACTTATCTCATTAACATAAGTATATTCACAAACATTTATGAAAGATTTCTCATTTTCATATCATATCAAAGGATCAAACAAAATGTTATTTAAATTAGAGATAAAGATAACCTCAAACAACATTCCTTCGGTGTTAAGTGTGGAACGAATGTCCATACCACAAGAATTAAGAAGGTCAGTTAAAGGAAATCCAACCTCAAATCCTTTTATAAATTTCCTTCTATAAATCCTCTTAATAAATCTCTTTTATTTATGAAACTTCTTTACTTAAATTCCAAACCCATTTACAAAAATAAAAATAAGAGACACATCCCTAAAATCAAACTTAATACACAAAACATCCCCCTCATAAAAAAGATATAAATTACATCCATATTTTCAAATACTACAATTTTATTTCCTATAATACCCCTCCATTGCAGCAATGTTGATTCTTTATATGTGGATGTTATTCTCACATCCATAATTAAAATTTGCACCTCGTTAATTATCAATCTTTAAAACACAATAACTTCTTTTAGAAACGACAGATTAACAAACCGTTTTCACCATTAAATCACAAATTTTATTATCTTTCTAACGAGTAGCATTGTGCATATGTGAAAACAACGGCAGGACAAGCTATTAGCGGATCCAACTATATATGGTATGATTGTAGACAATTCGGCAATTATATGCAATAATTGCAGAAATGTCTGCAATTATATGCAATAGTTGCAGACATGTCTGCAATTATATGCAATAGTTGCAGACATGTCTGCAATTATATGCAATAGTTGCAGACATTTCTGCAATTATACCATATAATTGTAGAAATGGCTGCAATTATATGCAATAGTTGCAGACATTTCTGCAACTATACCATATAATTGCAGACATGTCTGCAATTATACCATATAATTGCAGACATGTATGCAATTATACCATATAATTGCAGAAATGTCTGCAATTATACCATATAATTGCAGACATGTCTGCAATTATACCATATAATTGCAGAAATGTCTGCAGCTATATGCAATGGTTGCAGACATTTCTACAACTATATGCAATAATTGCAAACATGTCTGCAATTATACCATATAATTGCAGAAACGTCTGCAATTATATGCAACAGTTGCAGAGTTGAAGAAAAATGGAAGATGTTCAAAATTTGCAGAATTATCTACAAATATATGGAATAATTGGACCTTTACTGCAAATATGATTGTTTGGTATCAACAATGGATCTCATTTTAAAGATCATAATTTTTTTGATTTTTTGATGAAAACGGTATGCTGATCCGATGTTTACGCGTTTGAAATGTTAAAAACGTAAAGGGTATTTAGGTCTTTATGCGTGCGTGGATTTGAAAACAGGGACCAGAAACTTATTTAAAAAACAAAGGGATGTTTTGCGTATTTTCAAACCTTACCAGGAATGTATGCCAAACGCTCCCTTTACAAAACTCTTTATAAATCACCAAGTTAAATTTTACAAAACTCTTTTATAAATATCAAAGCCATTTATATATCTCTTTATAAATCTCCAAAATTATTTATAGAACTTCCTTTATAAATATCTAAAATCATTTATAAAACTTTCTTATAAATATTCCTTATTCAAAACAAAACTCCTTTAATAAACTCATTTCATAAAGACTTTTTGATAAACAAAACGATTATTTAAAACATCCTTTATTAAAATCATTACTTAACTCGAAACCATTATTAAAAGTATGATTGACTTTAAAAATCAGAAAGAAGCTTAGTATCCGCAACGGTTCTCTTTTAGTTAAGTTTACTTTTCGAGTTATAGCATGGGTATTTACATAACAAGCAGCTATGTATAATGGAATCAGCCGACAACAAACAAATCAACATATAGGTAAGATGTCCAAGTTACTATAATAGTAGACATGGATCTGTTCTGCTATAAACATGTCCAAGTTATTATAATAGCAGATGGGGATTTGTTCTGCTTAAATAGATGTTCACATATCTACTTGGGAAAATATGGCAGAACTGTGATTTATTCTACTAAATAGATGTCAAATACGAATTAATTAACAGAACGGTGATTTATTCTTCTAACATATGTCCACGAAATCGACAATCAATTTATAACAGAACAGAAATTTATTTTGTTATCCTGTGTCCACAACAACTAAACAATTACACTATAGCAGAACAGGTGTTTATTCTGTTATTAGATGTCCAAACAATTCAATCAATCAACATTATAACTCATTCATAGTTATCTGTCTACTTAATGTTTTGACATTTGAATCCCTTGTGCTCAAAACTATCCATTGTAAAATAATTCCCTTTTTAAATAATTGATTCTTGGAAAATCAAAGGATTTAAAACTTAAACTCCCCTTTAAAATAATTATAAGTTAAACTCTTATTAAATCATAATTAATCTTTATTAAATCTTAATTTAATTAAATAAATAAATTAAGAAAGAATTAAATCTTTAAATAAATGATTAAACAATAAACAAATAAAAAAGGTAATTTTCTTGTTTCAATGGGGACTAGGTCATACCACTTCAGCCGCCTTTCAATCGCCACCTTTTCCTTTCAAAATTCATCCAATTCTCCCTCTTTCCTCTTGCCATCTCATCACCCTTACTCCTTGACCTAGCTTTCTCCGTTGCTGCAAGATTTTGACCTTCACACCACTAATTTTCCTCGGCTTCTATTTTTCCTTTTCGCTTTTCACCCATCACAGATCTGTTGTCACCAGTCACCTCTCTCCCTTGTGCATTTATTCGAAGCTTCCGGATCTTCTGGGTTCAATTTTTGTTCGTTCTAACGCTCGTTAGATCTGGCCTCCTCTATCTTGCTCAATGTTACTAAAAAAATTCATGTGCCTTAATCTGCACGTTGAAGCAGCATTTGTGTTTCATCGTCTTTTCGCAACAATTTGGATCTCCTGCTTAGGGGTTTCGAATCTTATCTTTTTGGTAGTATGGAGAGTTTGGTTGCGGCTTTGGCTTCGTCATAGTTGTTTGATTTCGGTGATTAGCAGTCGTTCGAGTGCTTTATCGTGGCTCCTCTATGTCTACTGTGACGCCCCACCTCTATACCCACGCTAGCCAAGAACACTACGGTGTAATGCTGTCAACTAGCATGGAGAATAAGGCTGTTGAGGAGCGACCATCCATGTAACTTCTTTGTGCGAGCACCGATATGTCAGATAGTATAGCATGAACTTCATTTAAGGAGGAAATCTGACATATCGATACAAACTCAAAGCTATCACACGGTGGCTATATATAATCTTTGGAAACAAACATAGAAATAAACATAACATAAATCAGTCACAGACATCCATATCACAAAGGCGGAAAAAGATATGAATATATATATATATAACACATGAAAGTGTACATCAGAGTTGTGGTCAGAAAGATCCACGATAATACAAAAGAATAGCAACACGAGCTATACAAAAGAATAAGTACACAATATAGAGCCTATATCTCAAATGCGTGCATCCAAAAACTACTAATCTAAGTAGTTAGCCAAAAGCCAGAATAATCCAGAAGAGAAGTCAAGCAGAAGCACTTGTAACATCTCGGTCTGACCCGAGTATTATTTATAAGAAAATAATAAACGGATCAGTCTAGCTATAAATATCAGATGATAAGGTATAGAATAAATGATATGGCATGAACATATAACAACCATAACGGTATACTACTATAAGTATGTAAATGAAAATCAACAAGAGATTAATCAATATCACAAGAATCTTCTCAAAGATAAAATAGGACATCATACCCTAAACTTGTATTCATAACAAGTCAATGACACACAAATTCACCAATGCATAAAAATTGATAAAACTTATCAATGAAAATCACGAAAATTGGTGAAGCACAAATTCCAGAAATCAACAAACGAAATCCAGAAATCATAAAAAGGGGGGAAAGGCCTATGAGCCGAATGCTCCACGAACGGTCCGAAGACCAATGAGCCGAATGCTCCATGAATGGTCCGAAGACCTATGAGCCGAATGCTCCACGAATGGTCCGAAGACCTATGAGCCGAATGCTCCACGAATGGTTCGAAGACCTATGAGCCGAATGCTCCACGAATGTGAGTAGAAACATCACACAAACGAGGTCTAATCTCCCTCGCAGACAAAAAGACATCGCTCAATCGCTAGTCTAAATCAAATCACAAAAATGATCGTCATGATCATCAAGAAGTGTCAATCACACCAAGCTAGTAAATATATGAGTTTAGCTTCATGTCCCATAACCACTTGATTAACTTAAATATTTACGAACAAGCTGTGAATCTTCACTAGAAAATTGTCACCAAAGGTTCAACCGAACAAGTCCAAGAATTAACCGACGAAGTGAACGCAAGCGTTTCATACCACTCGTTTTACTAAGTCGTTTAATTAGATTTCTCATCCGAGTGAAGCAAAGGCTTGTATATACTAGTAGATTGGAAAACGATTTGAGGAAAAGAGCTTTGTAGTTAAAACAATGTTGAAATCGCTTTGAGAAAGAGTTTTGATATTCTCTACTAGTATTGAAGCCCTCACATTTTTAAAGTGACAAGTCACAAAACGATTGTTGAAACAAATCGTATCACAAAATTTCACATTCGAAGACGTGAGAAAAATCCAAGGAAATCAGTTCCAAAACCATCATAGTAGAAGTATACTTGCGACCTAACGAGGTCGAGCTAAGGAGTGTAAGTAGGTCAAGCGACCTAAAAGGTGAACAGGCCGAACGACCTAGTGGGCTGCGACCTAAAGTAGAATAGGTCAAACGACCTAATGGTAACCAGAGCCGAGCGACCTAAAGAATTCAAGGCCATGCGACCTAATGTGGTTGAGGTCTAGCGACCTATCGAAGTACGGTGGCAAGCGACCTAACAGGGTCAAATGGCGAGCGACTTATGGAAGTCAAGTGGCGAGTGACCTATGTGTTCGCGGCCTAACAATATAAAGCAAAGTGGCGCGCGACCTAAGACTCGCGACCTAGCGATATAAAGGCAGAGGGGTGCGCGACCTAAAGACTCGCGACCTAGCGACCAAAAATGAAAACAAGTCAAACGACTTAAGGTCTAACGACCTAACGCCTAAACGCCGAGCGACCTAACGGAGTGTAAGGCCGAGCGACTTAACGAGGCAAGTGGCATGCGACCTAGCACGTGGATGGGCCGAGCGACTTAAGTGAGCGACCTAAGGCAAAACGAGTCGAGCGACCTAATGACACGAGCAAGCCGAGCGACTTAGAGACCTCACAAAGCCGAGCGACCTAACGAAGTACAGTGGGGAGCGACCTAACGAGGTCAATAGGACCGAGCGACCTAACGTAAAACAAGGTCATGCGACCTAAAGGGGTATGCGACCTAAAGGGTACGCGACCTAAAGGGTTCGCGACCTAACTGGGCACGCGACCTAACGTTGCAAAGAGTGTGCGACTTAACATGAGGGCGGGCCGAGCGACCTAATGGCTTCACGAAGCCGAGCGACCTACGACCTAACTCCCCCGAGCAACCTACGACCTAAGCGCAGAACGTTGTTTATGCAGGCAGAGACTTTTCACACCGAATGACCTAGCACAGGCAGAACGACCGAAGCCCAGATTTTTGCCAAAACACTGAAAATTGGAGTTTTTCGCCGATTCGATCCAAACCAAAAGCAAATATGTGTGCACAAGTGATAGGGAATCATTCCCAACAGTCCATTGACAGTTATAGGCAAGATGTGAGATTAAAAATCTCACCTTTTCACTAAAATGGATGAAGATGAAGCTTGAAATGCTATGCAAAGATCAACCACTAGCTTGGATCAAAATCTTCACTTGAATTTGAAGTTGAATGATGGATTTGCAATGAAGACTTGAGCTTGGAATTTTAATTTCCCATTCCCACCACCATTTTTGAAGAAGCTTGAAGTATTAGGAATTGATGAATGAAATGAAGAGGAGGGTTGGGCTGAGCAAATGAAGGGTGCAGTCCAAACCAAAGTCACAAGCGGGAAAAAGTGGCGAAAATTCCACTAACTCCAAACATATCGAAGTTTATACTCAAAAAGATCGCAAACGTCATTTTGAACTCAATGGGAGTGGTCTCGAGTCCTAATTTGACCGTATGCAAAAAGTAGCTTTTCGGACCAAAATCCGATTAACGATAAAATATCTAAATAAAATATTTAAATATAAAATCGATAAATATGCAGGTTGTTACATCTACTCTTTGACTCCGGATTTGGATTGCTTATGGTTGGAGTTTTAGTGCTCGTCCCTTTGTTGGTTGCTTTTGTGTGCGTGGATTTATCATTTGGATTATATATGTAATTTTTGTCAGCGATCAGTTGCCCTATGTTACTGGTCCAGCTCTGGCCATTCTCGGCTCCTTTTTTGGTAATTGGACTGCTTCTATGCCTTGTCATCGTATCACCATCTCCAAATCTGACCTTGGTGATTGCTTGCAACGAGGTCTTTTCATTTGCTTATGGTTGTAGTGCTTCAACTTGGCTTTATGGTTGGTTGCATCCTCCTTTGGTTCAGAATTGAGTCTGCTCATGGTCATGTCTGCATGTTTTAACTAATCTACATGTATTCTGCTTGATAATTTGGAGCTTTATGGTCCATTTGCTGTTATGATGTTTTTGAATTTTTGCTATTGTTTGATGAAATCTGTCTCATTTTGCTATGTTGCTGATTTGGAAATGGATGGAATGTCATTGGGGAGCTGTGTTTTGTTCCTATGGTTTCTTGTTTCTTTTGTAATTGAGTTTGATTCAAATTATTGTGAGTCTGTAGGTGAATGTTTAAGGATTGCTTAGTGCAACTTGATTGTCATAGTTTGTACCCTACATGGTGCTAGTGAAAATTTGTTCGTGTAATGTACTCAACTGTGAGTTCTCAGTGGTCGGGCCACTATAAAAACCATGTATAATAGTTTAGGCAATCGGCCTAACTCCTGTATCTTAAATGTATTTATTACATTTGTTGTAATAAAAAGTGGACGATCCACTATAAAAATCAACTAGCCTTGCTAAAAATAATTAATTATCAAATAAATAATTAAACACTAATTAATCCTTTATTAATTATTAAATAATCATTTAAAACTTAATTAATAATTTAATATTAATTAATATCAATTAAATAATCTTTAATTAAGTCTTAAATAATAAATTAAACCTTTAATAAATTATTTATAAATTAAAACCTTAATTTATTTAAAATTAAATACATGGTTAATTAATAATTAAACTTATATTTAATTAATAATTAAAAGTAAATCATATACCTAACTTATAATTAATTAAAAATTAATCATACTTAATAATTGATTAATTAAAATTAATCTTATCCTTAAAAATGTAATTAATTAGTAACTAATATTCGCTTAATTAAAGTTAATAAACCTTATTAACACTTAATTAATTAATAATTATTAAAACATAATTCATTATTTATTAAATCCTTACTTAACTTTTAAAAACATTATTATTGGGCTTGTAAAACATTTACAAAACAATTTTAAGAATAAAACTTAAATTTGAAAAATAAAGCGAAACTGCATCCATAGCGACTATCGCTATGGATGCCATAACTTGAAAACTTATTTTGCATATATAATAACCTTTAATACTCTTATCGTTTACTTTAATTTACTTTACTAACTTAGTAAAAAGTTTTGAATAAAGGTAAGAACTTTTTATTAGAAAACAAATTAAGTAAATCACTTAACTCAAGGGATCTCCATGTCACCTTAACAAGTTCAAGTGTTAATCTTTCATAGCATTCACAAGTTGATACATCCATAAACATCTCACAATTCCAACATAAGAAAACGATCTAATTTTGTAACCATAACAACATTTATTAGGCTTTGCTAACAAGTCTAAGCTAAAAATCAACCATACCACATATTTAATCACATACAAGCAACATGCATATATCCAATGACATGATAATACAACCAAACAGCCAAAATATTGCATAAAAAACATAA
Organism: Allium fistulosum; assembly: GCA_030737815.1. Classification (NCBI taxonomy): domain Eukaryota; kingdom Viridiplantae; phylum Streptophyta; class Magnoliopsida; order Asparagales; family Amaryllidaceae; genus Allium; species Allium fistulosum. Next base: position 764,094,685 of record CM060905.1, read on the forward strand.
AAAAATATAAACTAAAATATTTCCAAAATATAAGAGGGTTTACTCACAAAATCTTTTTAGAAACTTGAAATAAACTTTAAACTTGTAAAGCTTGGAAACCACCAAAAATCAACTCGAAAAGGATCATCTTCTCCTAGGTTTTTAGACATGTTACACTCAGAATTTGGTAAAGTGGTTAAAAAGAAAGTTTTAGGAAATTCTTTCCTCTATAATTTATAAAAAAGGAACACTCAATTACGATTTATTTTGAAGAAGATATAGTCGAAATAAGAATGACCAGTTTCGGACTTGGATCTTTGAGTCAAAAAACACTTTGCAAATAAACAAGATTTTGACATAGATGGACCCAGAATTTGGAAAGGTGATCTACATAAAAGTTGTAGCCACTAAAATTTGACATGGTTTGAATAAAATAAAATCTCCATTTGGTTAAATAATGAATAAGATATGGTAGAGGGGAGAGAAGGAAAAAATGAAGAAATGAAAGGGGTATTTATAAGCAAGAAACAAATCAAATTACCTAAACACCCTTAGTCCTTTACCCTCCACCTCCTTTTTCCACCTCACCATCCTCCTCTTCCCCCATGTACTTCAGCCCACAAGCTTGTCCCCTCTTCCCTTTGATTAGCCAACATGATATGTCTAAACATGTTTTCTAAGCCATATTCATGGAATATTCTTTTAACTTTATTTTTTTAACTTAACTATATGCAAAAACATATATATATATATATATATATATGCATACCTTAACTAATTATAAATGTGCGTATGTACATTATATTCTAGGGTTTATAACACTTCCAACAATTTTTAGTCAACAAAAAGTCGAAAATTCGGAAAACGTATTCCAGTCACATTTTCGATTTTTCATCGAACTAATTATGTTTGTAAAAATATTTTTAAGTTATTTTACCATCATTATCTATTATTAAAAAGATTTTTATTTTAATTATAAAATTTGTTATTTGAATATTTAAAATTAATTAAATATTCACAAATCAAAGATGTAAAATTCCGGGTCGTTACAGGACTGTTGATCAAAAAGCAGTTGCATAAAGTAACTCTAAGGCTATGAATATATTATTTTGCTCACTAGATAGAAATGAATTTAATAGAGTGTATATATATATATATGTGTGTGTGTGTGTGTGTGTGTGCAAGTCTGCATTTGAAATTTAGTGAACTTTGCAAATTACACATTAAGGGACAAGTAAGGTCAAACAGACCAAAATTTCTATGTTAACAAACTAGTTTCAATTATTCAAAATGAGTCAAAATGAGTCCATATCTGATATGTATAGTAGATTCCAAGATATAGTACACTCACTTATTGCACTGGGTAAAGTTTTTCTAAATAGTACCAAGTTAGAAAAATCCTCAATTCACTTACTCCTGAATGTGATCAAAAGACTCTTGCAATCGAAGAGGCTAATGACATTAGCACTCTATAAATTGAAGAGTTAATTGGAAATTTAGTGTCTTTTGAAGTACAAATACAAGGAAGGAGAGAAAGCAAAGCAGTAGAGAAGAAATCTATAGCTTTTAATTCAATGAATGATAATCTGGATTCAAACAACGATGATGATGAAGAAATTGCTTTCATGACAAAGAATTTCAGAAAATTTCCTATAAATATAGGAAGATGAACAATTTCTAAAGAAATGGCAACAAAAATTCAGGAAGCGGAAGTAGAAACGGAAATGGCATTTGCTGTTATAAACTTAAAACTACACCAAGCATTGATTCATCCAGAAAACGGAGAAGAGCCTATATTGCAACATTAGACGATTCAAACACATCCTCAAGTGGTAGTGAATCATATACAAAAATTGCTAACATATGCTTCACATCAATACATAATTCAGAACAAAATGATAAAATGGATCAGAAAAAGGTACGCTTTTAATATATCAAAAGTTATTTAGTTTCTTGAATGAATTTTTCTTTTCTTTTGGTTGCTTTATTTTTTTTAGGAATATCTTATAGATTAATAATAATATTGGTTGAATATTGTGTGATTATATTTTAAATATAAATATTTTATATATTTTAATACTAAAATAATAATATAAAATATATTTAAAATTTGTTTAAATTTATTTTTCATAAAATAGAATAACTATAAATAGATATATATAATAAAATATGATATAGTTAAAAATAATCATTTTTGAAAATTTCGACCTATATGTCGACATACCCTACGAGAATATGTCGACATATGTAGATAGATTTTGAATTTCAACTTTAAATTCAAAATTTGAATTTCTCTCCTTCTTTTCACCAATTCTTATGTTCTGAAAAGTTGCCTTTTGACCAGAGAACATGTCCTTTGATTCTTTATTTACTTACTCTATCTCCATCCATTCATTTCTTACTTTCATTTCAAAATTCAAATTTTCATTAACTCTCTCATCTATTCAAAACTCTTTATTAGTGGCTTCCTCAAGCACTCCTACATCTGTGAGACTTAAAAGTATCAAGAATTTCCTCTTCCATGATCAAGAGGATATGAATACTTATACTAGTTATGTGAATTATGGAAAAGTTTCTATGGGAAAGTTTGCTATTTTCAATGATTTTTCTACTTATAACTTGATTCTCTTTCTTTACAAAATGGAATTCTCGGCTTAATTAATGCTTCTCAAAATGATTTTCTTTGCTATCCATACTTGGTCAAAATGTTTTATGCAAACTTGAAAGGAAAATTTCATGATGGAAGAGAATGAGAAGTATGAAGTAGTGTAAAAGGAACTTTAATTGTTTTAAATTGTGAACTTTTGGGTACCATTGTTGTATGTAAATCCACCGAAATGGACCTTACATCTTTCAAAATTGATGATCAAAATCATGAAATATTTCACAACATTTTCTAAGGTGATGATAATTTTGAGTTTAAAACCCGAAACTTCCGACCAAAAGCAAGAATTCTAAATCTTCTTTTACAATGTACTATCACTGCTTGATCGGGAAATTTTAATAATCCAACTCTAAAAGTTTGTAAAGCCCTTTTTTCTATTTATGGTCAATATGACATAAATTGAGCTCAAATTATTTTGGCTGAATTTTATTCCAATTTTTTTTTCAACCATGAAAACACAATATTTCCTGGTGTGTATCTTACCCAAATCTTCAGTTACTTCGATGCTGACTTTAAAGGAGAAGAATTTGTCTTTTGTAAAGTCTTTTATCAAGCCAACATTGCTCTTATGAAAATTCCACCCTTTTCGAGCCATATGAAACTCTTGTGGAGAAAGAAGAAAGGTTAGCTTATGAAGAGGAGAAAGAAATTCAAGAAGAGGAGGAAGAGGAAGAAGGATAAAAGATATGAATATTGAAGAAAAAGAAGAGGAGGAGGAAACCTCCTTAGAAAGCATCGACTTTCCACTCTGACCAACCAATCAAGACCTTCTCAACAATCAAAAGAAGATTGTTGAAAACCAAAAGATTCCCAAGTGTTCGGTTAGTAAGAAATTAAACACTATTTCTGAAAAAATATCAACTAGTTCTTTGGAAAAGTGAAACGCAAGCTTGGGATAACTTCATCATCTTTCTCATCTACATCTTTTTAGCTTGTTATCTTGTTGCTTATGAGTGTGTTGTAGTTTAAATTTGGTTTGAACTCATATATCTTTTCATTTCTTTGTGTTCTACGTAATCTCTATCTAAGTATTAATGAAAAATCCTATCCTTGCTGTTATACATTGTGTATCATCTCTGAAATACATAACAAGTATAATAATATAAGCTAAATACATTAGAATATCAAAACAAAGTTGTTTTGAAAATTTATGCATATATGTCGGTATACCTTAAGGTATGTATGTCGACATACAATGGTAATTTTTCAAAAAAAATTAATTTTGAAAATTGGATAGAAAACAAATGTCAATTCATTTCCAATAAATTTTCACCCTTTGAAATACCCATTAAGACCAGAAAATCATTATTTTCTACTCTCTTTCTTTTTTCTTTGCATTCCTAAACTCTAAAACCAAAATAATGTCTTCTTTTATCCAAAACTAACTGAAAACCTAGAGCAAACTCTTGATTCATTCAAGAACATTCTTACTTTAATCCTAGAAACTAGAGGCACTTAGAATTAAGTCAAATGTAGATGATCAAGGAGCAAGAAAGGAATTTCGATCCAATTCGATGGATGATTTCTGCCTTGAAAAATGAACCAATCACCAATCCAGAGTGTACCATCAACAAAGATGAAGAAGATTGGGATGCTATCCTAGCGGATCCAATCTTTGGCATAGATGGTTGGGTTGATGTTTATCGAAATGTCTAGTTTAAATAGGTTTGATTCTATATATAAATAATAATACTTGATTTGGTTTAGATTTGATAGGTTTGCTTTATGTGGTTTGTTTGAATGCCGTGTGACATAAACTTTGTTTAATTGGATGAATATTGGATTGATTATTTGATGATTTTCTAATTTTACATATCACTTATTGTTTTTTTTATATAATCTTTCTCATCATCATTACATATAATTCTTATACATATTGATTAGTATTTTATTTAGGGGAAGTTAAAGTTAGAATTAGAGCAAGAATATATAATTCTTATACATACTGATTAATGTTTTATTTAGGGGGAGTTAAAGTTAGAATTAGATCAAGAATTAGTGTTAGAGTTATAGTTTTAGTTAATTATTTTTGTTGATGACAAAGGGGGAGAAATAAAATCTAGGCATAGATTAAGGAAGGGTTTTGTAACTTAGAGGGAGTTATATTATATTTTATATACAGAGTTGTCATTATCAAAAAGGAGGAGATCGTTAGTATCTTAGGTAGATTTTGATGATAACAACTATAAGACATTATATAAAATATACATACTAATATTTTATCAAGATATATATAGTATATAGTGCAGGATATTAGAGAGGCGTTGATTAAGAAGACTATATAGCATCAAGAGTAAATTCAAGATGCTGATATAAAGTTTCAAGAGTTCAAGAACGAAAACTCATGAGTATTGAAGAGTTCAAGATTCAAAGATATTACAAATAAGTTATAGAGTCATAGAATTTATATTAATACTATGATAGCACTTTCTTGATTTCTCTCACATTATCTAAATTTTGTTTTAAATTGTTTTTCAAATATTCTGGTTTTAGAATAATCTTTCAAAATATTTCCCAAAATGATTTTCAATAAATATATCATTTTTAAGTTTATATATATTGAATTTTTGTTTATATTTTAATTAGTTATAATTATATTGGTTTTTGTATTTTTGTATATATTATGCAATATTCTTATTAAATCTTTCAAAATTATTTTATAAAGTTTTACTAAGTTATATTTTGATTAAAATGTGTATAAACTATATTTAAATAATTCTACAAAGTATAAAATTATTTTATAAAGCCACAGATTTTCAAAATAATATTTTTAAAGTGTTTTCAAAATACAAAGAGATATATCGACATATCCTATCCATGTATGTCGACATAGTGGCTGTAAAATTAAAAATTCAAATTTGAATGGAAGTGTCTTTTCGTTATATCTCTTTGCAAATGGACATGACCGTTGTTTCTCTATATATACCAGACTTCCAAACGAATTTTGATTATCTGCTTTCTTATTTTTCCCTCCTCTTTTCACTCTCCTGATTTCTAAATCAATTTCTATCGAAAATCTACCGAAATTCAACCAGAATCAAATTCAATCATTACTAGTTTGATTCTCTTTCATATACTCTTTGATCTCTCTCATCTCTCTCAAGATCAAATGCTATTTAATAGTTATAGTATCAATTGTAATCAAGATCAAAGATTTGAGCCTGTAAACTCTATCAAATTATACTCTTATACTCTGTGGTGTGTTTGGTATTCCTGAAATCCAAGTAGGTGTGATTGTAGCCTGTTAAAATCAACAGGGTGTGTTTAGGAGCCCGTAAATCTAGTGGGTGTGCTTGTAGTCTAGAAATCAAGTGGCTCTACTCAGAGGTCGAGATTTTGGAGGGTTATCTCGTAGCCTTGAAATCAAGATTGTATTTGCATTTACTAGTTGAAAAGAAATCGTACAGGGAACTATGCAGGACTGGATGTAGGGTAACTCTGAATCTGTATAAAATCCTAGTGTATTCTTTCCTTCTTACTTTTACTGCATTTACTTCTATCTATATTTTGATTCCATGATTGTTTCTGTGATTGTCAATTACCATTCCAAGTTGAATCTTAAAAAATTTGAAAAATATTCATAAAATCCATTAAACACTATTCACCCTCCATCTAGAGTTAATTTAGCCTTGAGATCCCTATTCCGTCGACTCACATAATTGTTTGAGATATAATTCACTAATACTGTACGATTCACAATCTTATGATTAAAGAGTTATTTCTTAAAATTGTGGCTTAGTCTATAATCCAAAATAATTATAAAAACTTTTGACACTTCTATATTTTCTAATGTATCACATTTGAAATGACAACAAATACCGTTATTATAGTTATATCTTATAGTGAACATTCTTAATATTCATACTAAAATAAAACTATGTGTATTTTTAGTCAAAACAGAAACAGTTATTATTTCATGCATAATATTTGGTATGTTTATAACATCAATTTTGTACCTTGAGGCATCTACTAAGAAACATTACATGGTATGCCCCCACTATTTTCACTATTGCTATAATAGTGTATGAAATATGAAGTTCCATTCTACCATTTATTACAAATTTTCACCACAACTAGTTTACTGTTGAGAATTTCAAATAAAATTTCTTGAACTTAAAGAAATAACTTTTATAGAAAATAATTTTCCATATGAAAATACATTTAGAACATAAATCACATTTCTCATTTCATATGGTGTATCCTTTGGTATTTATAAAATTCTCGTTTTTGTTCTCTCTTCATGAAGCAAAATTGAACATTCGCTCTCATCGTCCCAACCATTTCTAAGTTTCATCCACTCTCGTGCATTTGTTTTCTTTTCTAAATGGCCAAAACATTCAAAAGGAAACAATTACTACAAGTTTGTAACTAACTCTTTATAAAAATACATTTGGTCATCCTTAATACTTAAGGGTATCAAAAGTTGCACTTTTACGTAAATTGACCAAACTGATATTTCAATGATCGAATCCTAGTTCCATATGTAGCTCTTGGTCTTGTGTTACACTAACACGACAAGATCCTTATTGTAATCAATCGCATTGAATTCATGATCTTGCTCTATGGTTTACTTACACATTTCGAATGAACCAATTTCATCGACATATCATATAAAGTGACTGTTCACCATATAACATTTATATGTGTTTGAATATGAATCAAATATACATATTTTTTTATTGCTTTAGAGTTTAGAAGTTATAAATGATAATACACAGTCTCGTGTAAATAAACACGTAAGCGATCAAGTTACGATCTTATTTGGTAGTTGTATAATTAGCTGCTTGCATGGGTCTTGCATTGACAACATGCAAAAAATTTATTGGTAAGTATATTTTATATTTTTGTTTCAATTTTAATTCAGTCCATTTTTATATTTCAATTGATAAACATTTTATCAGTTATAATGGTTGCACAAATTTGTCTAAATGGATTATTTTAACTTTATAACCTATATTCTTATAATATTAAAAGGTTAAATGTATTCATTTCATTTTTCTAATAAGGCTCAAACTAGATTATTAAATTTCTCAAACCCTAATAAAAACATAGAAATCTTTTGATTTCTCTAGTAGGTATTAAGACTCGCTTGTCTTGGGATTCTGACCTTGAGTTTGTTTAATAAATCATAGGTCCAAAGCGATGGATAACACTTTAATGGTTCTATCATATACAACTCCTAACCATGATATTTGTCCTAACCTCAATATTGACCTTGAGTTTGCTCAACAATCGAAAGTGATTGTTCACTTATACCATGGTGACGGCCTAAGTACAATGTAAATACCTTGAGTTTGCTCAATAAATATATACAATTATTTTACCTCGTCAGTCAATAAATTAATAATACTACACATAACATCAATAACTTAAGTTTGCTCAATAACTAGAGAGTATGCAAATAATTTATCATATACAAATGGCAGAGGATAACATTTATATTAGAGATTCATGATCTTTAATACATATTTATTTGAGTGATATTAATTTAGGGAATAATGTATTTCTTATGAAATACCCTCGTGATTCAAGTGTCAAAACATCTGAAATCCTTGCGTATGTACTATGCGCATGCATTTATTCCTTAAAGCTAATTTGGATTTCTTATTATTTCTCTCTATTGAATTAAAACGATTTTAATTTGATTTTAATTTACTAACTAAATCATATATAACCAATTCAATTTACATAATATTTTTGAAATTTTATATTAGTCATCTTAAACTTTTAAGATATTAGTTTGTTTCATATATATGTCAACATATATATACATATTAATTAATTAAATTTTACAGAATTTTATTTAATAATTTTTTATTTAATTGAATAATTTAATGAAATATTTTAATTAATGCAAATTTTTTAGTTTAATTTACCTTAAACAAATTTAAGATACATACATTGCTATAATAATTATAGTTACATACAAATACAAATAAAAAATATATATATATATAATTAATTAACTTTTAAATAATTATTTAATTTAATTCACTAGTTAAATTAATTAAATAAATTAAAGTTTTGAAATTTATAATTATTTTAATTTCATTAAACAATTTTGAATAATTTGATTTCATTTTGAAATTTTTTAAAGGAACTAGGCCAATCCAAAATAGGAGAAATATGTAGATTTAAAGAAACAAAAAAAATCCTATTTTAGATATATTAAGCCTATAAAGTCTAAGGAATTTATTAGGTCCAATCTAATATAGTTTTAAACAAAATTTTATTTTATTTAATTATGTTTGAAAGAAGATTTAATTAATTTACATTTTAATCAATTTGAAAATCATGTAAATCAGAGTATATCAAATATACTCTTTTGTGTATTTTTTTATTCGTTTGTAATAGTTGTTTTATATCATCACTTCGGTAACTGAAGTGTCAAGATATTATGTATGGAAGACAAATTAATACGACATAACTGTTAAGAGGGTGCGATTAAATAAGAGTTACACTTACTACTTTTATAAATAATCTACCACGTTTTACTTAATTTGTTTAAAGAAAGGTTTTGGTTAATTTTAACTAGATTACTAAATTACAAATGTATCAAATAAAATCTTATGTGCACAGTGCATACGCAACATGTAGATAGTGTACATAGTTAATGTGAACTTGATAGACATTGCGATTTACACCGCAATAAACACATTTCCCCTTTATATATGCCTCTGTTGTCCTTAGTTATTATTCAAAATTATATATATATATATATAATTATAAATCAATTTCCAATTGTAACGAAAAAAAACATAACGATATGGAATTTCATGCTTTGATTTACGAATATTTAATTTTAAATAATAGGTTTTATAACTAAAATAAAACTCTATTAAATAATAAATAATGATGGTGAAATAGTTTTCCAAATTTGTTTACAAAAATATATAGTTCGAAGAAAAATCGAAAATGTGACCGGATTTCTTTTTCGAATTTTCATCGGCTAAAAGTTGTCAGATAGGTTATAAACATTTTGTTAACATAAAAACACATTTATACATTAAATACATTGGTTAGCAATATAATGTGATAAATTATGTTTACTTAAGTTACTATAATGTAGATGCGATATTTTCCTAAGGATTTATAAATAAAAGTCAAAATATATCACATCCATAAAAACATATCAAAACATTAAGTACAAATGTAGTCAAATCATGTTGGCTAAGTAAAAGAAATGAGGGAGACATGCATGATGAGGTGGAACTAAGTTAGTGGAGGGTATGTGCTTAGGGGTAAATTGGTAATTTAACTTTTATACTAGTGTATATATATATATATATATCCATTTCCTACCATTTTTCTCATTTTTTCTTTCATTCTCATTTTTTTCCTAAGACTCCATCTTCTTTCTAAACTTTGAAAAACACATTAATGGATTCCATTTTAAATTTCCAAAGTTTAAAAATAAAAGCTTTTTCCATCTAATCCTTTTCAAACTTGTTTAAATACCTTACAACTTTTCTACACTCCTCTTCATTCAAAAAAAGACTCTACCACCTCCCTCAAGTCATGGCCGAGCCTAGACACCTTCATGGCCAAACCTTTCTTAGTCCACAGGTTCACCAAAATCCATTTTTGCTAATGCAAATTCAAGTGCTAGGTTTGGTTTGTGTTGTAGAGAAGTTTGAATTCTTTTGGCTAGAATTTAGGTGAGTAAAATCTCACCTTTAAAACTAAAAGTTTTTAACTTTAACATTGTTTGTTTTAGTGGTTGATAATTGCTTGTTGTATAAGTATTGAAATATAATGGTCATTGGCTTGGTTTATGCTTTGAAAAGACGACACCTTTGATAGTTAGTAAGCGATTTGAAAACTAGTTGTAAAAGTGTGATTTTTGCTTATGTTATGGTATGTGTTTGGTTATTTGAGTTTATGTTTGTTGTTGTGTTCTTGTACATGGATTTAAAATGTTAAGGAGTAGGTTAGTACTTTATTTGTGGTTGTTGTGACATCGAGATCCTTGTTTCCAAAATCTTAGTTCACATTATTGTTTTCTAGATGAGTTTAAAGTTTTAAACTTTACTTTTTAATTTCCAAAATCCTCATACAAGTTTTAAGTTAAAGTAGAAGTTTTAAATAAGCATTTGAGATGTAAAACAAGTTTTAAAGTTATGGTATCCATAGCGATAGTCGCTATGGATACAACATTTTCTAAATTTAAAGTGTTTTCTTTATAACTATTTTTGAAAACCATTTTCAAAACATTAGTTAAGTATAAAAGATAATTATCTATTGCCTAATTAAGTATGAATTAATAATTTATTTATTTATTTATTAAGGATAATTACTAGTTAATTAATAATTAAGTTAAGTAATTAGTAATTAAGTATTAATTAAGTAGGTTAATTATAATTAGTTTATTAGGAACAAGGAATGGCTGCCAACTCCCCAGAATTGAAAGATGATGGAAGAAAAGTCTTAACTAATTATTAACTAAGTTAGAGTTAATCATGTATTTAATTAATTTTATTTAATTAAAGTTTAAGTATTTAATTAATTATTAATTAATTAGGGTTGATTAGTTAATTTAGGTTTAAATTGTTAAGCAATTTACTAATATTAAATTAAGGATTAATTTATCTTTACTACTAATAATGAGAATTCAATAAATTGGTTTCAACCGTGTCTTTTTGAAATACCCGGAATACCCTTATTAGTTCGACGCGCGTTCCCCACATCTGCTTTCTCGCCTCATAAAACGTAATTGTGTTTCTTCCTAAATTCCCCATTACCAGATCCAGATGAAACCCTAATTCTTGAACTGTAAACAATCTTCCACAAACTCGATTTCACTTACCCGATAATCTTCAAAATCGAACAACCTTCCCCAAGCTCGGCTTCACTTACCTCCGATTCAACAATGGCAGCGTCACCATCACCGAAGGCATGGCATCCACGATAGGCGACGTGCGGAACTGCAAAAGGTAGCTGGGCTATGACTCGGCTTCACTTACCTCCGATGGCAGCATCACCATCACCGAAGGCATAACACTCACGATAGGCGACGTGCGGAACTGCAAAAGGTAGCTCGGCCGTGGCTCGGCTTCACTTACCTCCGATTCAACAATGGCAGCATCACCATCACCAAAGGCATAGCATCCACGATAGGCGATGTGCGAAACTGCAAGAGGTAGCTCGGCCGTGGTCCCCTTTGCTTTTTAGGGTTTACGATAGGCGACTGGCCGAACTGCAAAAGGGAGCTCTGGTATACATAGTAAAAGTTCAAAAATGTTTTATGTTTTATGAGATTCCTACATAATATTATAGAGGAATTCAAGAGTTCAGGTAATTTATTTAATTTTCACCGTAAAATTCATCATGTAGGTTGTTCATAAATTTTCGATTGAAAAATACCACTATGAAATATCTGTGCACATGCTACCATGATCCTATATGTAGAAAGTAATTTTATTTTGTTTTCATCGTGAAATTAAGGGTGCATTCTTGCGCGAAACGAAAGGAGAACGGGAAAATGGCATTTAAAAGGTGAATGAAAGGGAAATGTTTAGCGAAAGAAAAATGCGTTCTTGCGTAGCGAAATGTGAATGAAAGGGGTATTTGAAATGTGAATGAAATGGTGTTTATAAACAAAGTAAAATTTTAGTTGGCGTCCAAAGTGTCGGAAGCGTGCGTTGCATGGGACGCCAATTGAACAAGTTGGTCAGTTCATCCCAACAGGGCAAACTGCTGGGCCATAGAAACGACGTGCCGAACGCAAGACGAATTCCAATAGGGAAGAAAAAGGCTACAAACGGATCCTAAGTGCCTTTTATTTATCCATTAGCACACTAGGCATTTGAACTTCCTAAATCAAATTTGAAATTAGTACTTCATTACAGATTGTGCAATCTTATATAAGAAGTTTGTGCATGCTTTTGTCGCAATTATCAAACATTGAATAACATCAGTGGAGGATCTAAACATCATAATCAATCATGCAAAATTTATCATAGTGATGGGCATTCACCTTTTTTCCCTTGACATTGATGTTCTCGAACAGCACTGTACTACATATATTACAAACTGTTTAGTTCGATGGCAAAGATTTTTTTATTTTTTATTTTTTATTTTTTATTTTGGATTATCATATCACTAAAGGTAACAATAGGCACAAAATCTATAAACTAGCTGGCAACAGTTTATATGGAAGTTAGGAAAATCATCAAACTTCTCACACTTTATCTATAATACACACACCCACATACGTGTGTGTAGGTGTGTGTTTGCACGTGCGCGCGAGCGATATTTCTAGATCTCCATGTTTTATATATGCATACATAGGGACTTACCACCTTATGCTGAGCAAGGTCAGAGGTCCCCTCTCATATTTTGTAAATTTCGCAGACGGTTCCACAACACCCTTATGTTAGCACCCCATTTCCATCTCTATCATACTTATATCTTAAATGCCTCAAAATTTTATAGATATTATATCATATGAGTATCGTCTCCCCAGCAAACAAGATCATTTCAATGTACATTATGGGACAATGATATGTTTCTAAATTGTATATCTAAAGGTTCTGGAATCTAATCCTATTGCATTAATTAACCAAGTTATATAAAAAAGGGTCACTTTAAAATTTCAAGCCTCTTCAAGCTTATAATCGATATTAACTGTTAAACTATTTTACTATGTTAGCTAAATTCATATGATTTTAGAGATGATTTTAAGTATGTCTGTGGACATATCAACAAAATTTTATAGTAATTGAAATAAGAAATGATAAAGAGATGCTTCAAAAGTGGGGGCTAAGTGGGAAGGTCGGGAAGAGCGATTGTGCTTCTAAGATGGGAAGTGCCCACTTAAGAATTTTAGAGAATTAGCAAAATATACATATTTGAATTTTATGTAATTTCCTTGCCGTAGAAAATGAAAAGAACTATAAGTAGAGGGAGAAGAAGAAAATGAATAGTTGGCTAACTTTCATGGGTAAATGATTCGATGGGTATACCTCCAATCAAAGTCAATGTATACTCTCAAATTAATTTCTTCTATCTTACATTCAGGAACTTTCTATTTACTAATTTTATGTCCTTTTTCTTTAACTTTTATTCACATTGATAATTAACCATAAAATGAAATTCAATCCTTGGAAGTTTTAGATCAATACCTCATGTTTAGCATGTATTACTTATTTAATTGAGTAATAAAGTTCTTAAAAATCACATGACTTTTTTCACTTCAGGTGTTAGGTTTCTGAAAAATATAATATATTTATCATCAATATAAAATTTCACAACTTACATCATTCCCTCCACTGCTTAAAATTGTGTGTGTGCGCACGTGCATGTGTGACATCTTTGAGGTAGATTTAAGTTTTTGAATAAATCGCTTCTATGAGCTAAACCTATGACCAAATTAATCAACTTATTATATATTTATATGACTAAATATAAAATGAGAACCGTGTCACTTTATGAATCCCCATGCTAAGATCAGGTAAATAAATAGTTATTAACAATAGAATGATAGATTGGTCAGAAGTAGATGACTTAGTGCTGTTGTCGAAACAATTAAAGTTGAGTTGAAGGAGATTGTTCAAATGGGAGTACCTAATGTTGTACCATCACCATAGATGCTCAGTGTGGTGGAAAGTTAGGTTGTCGGACATGCATAGGAGCCTGCATCATTTCTTGCTGTTGCTGGACATAACATGTCTAGCATTCTGGGTTCAAAATCAATGTTTTAGGGTTTTTTGCATCCATAATGACTTTTTTTTATTACTATTGTATTTTGTACTTTTGATCTCTAACCGAGAGAATGAATAACTTAAAGATACATTATTTTTAACCCAGTATTTAAGCTAACACTACTTTGTTTAAGAACTTTATATCTGATTTTTGTTTACCTATTACAATATAACATACATGCCTTTTTGTCTTACTTTTGTCAGAGAGACTGACTTTGGTTTTTTTGTTAATTGTAACAGGAAAGGTACTTTTTACCAATTGTTTATTTGGACTTGCAAAGCATGTTCCAAAAGTTTGAAGAATGTAATGGGTTATTGATGTGTACTCTCATGGTTATTAGTGTTTGCACAGTCATATATGGTAATTAAAAATTGTTTACTTGATTCATTGTTGTATGATAGTTTACATTTGAAGTTAACATCTTACATAGGGTATGTATAATTTCAATATTTTGTCTGCATTGCCCATTAAATATATCAATAAATACATAGACGATGTTGGAAAAATAAAGAAAGCTAGACATGCTTACAGAGTTAAGTGTTCTTTTTCATTTAATATGGCAAAGAATATAATTTATTTTTCCGATTAGGAGGTTTGTATTGTTACAGTTCTATGTAGATATAATGTACTAGAACTATCAAGTTATTCCCACAAATGTTTACTCAGAGTAATGAACGCAAGGATCTATGCATTACATTCAATCACCGAATTATTTAGTTCTTATCATTATGAATTTCAGATTCTGTCCATACGATGATGGTTTTCCACGTTGAAGAAGAACTGTGGAAACTTATACTAAGTTGACCTTTGTAGGACTTGAATTTTGCCTAAGTTAAATTTTTTATATTGAATTCACATATTTTCAGTTCAACATGCCTTACCTGAATGCAACTTATTTCTTTCGGTTTGTTTCATAAAGGGAATCTATAGTGCATCTGGAGCTATAAAAAGACTAGCAACTTAAGGATAGAAGTTACAACTTAGCAATCTAAATAAATAATAATTGCCTAAGAGAAATTTATTTTGATACATAATAGTATCGTCCCAATGTATTTTAAAGCTTTTTCATTTTCCTTGAGGACTCTATCTGAATTCAAGACTTGATAAATTGATCTTTGAATAGAGAAATGGTGATCAGTATTTGGATCAATATCTGTAAATATATGAATTATGGAATATGTTGTGATGAATAAAAGAAAACAACATGATCATAATAGCGATGTTATAGATATTATGATATATAAGTCCAATACCCGATGACAAATTAACAGCTAAACATAGATGCAAAGCAAAATAGATAGTAAGAAAGAGGTTCTTTACAAACAAGAACAAGCGGTGGAAGTGTAAAGGAAAAAATTGAAACAAAATGGTGTGGGAGAACGAGCTTAGAGAGCACGTTTGTGGTTGCGGGCGGTGCAGCAAATCCAAAGAAGATATATTGTGATTCTATGAATAAATGCCAGTTGTTATTCTTGCTTCATTCTAATTTTGGTTGCTTTCAGTCTTGGTTCTTTCCTGTAAAAGGTCAAGAATATGAATGTTGGGATAATATTACAAATTGCAAATGGATAGCGTCAAGAACCTAATGGGTCAAAACAAAAAATTTCATCCTTTTTGTACTATCAACTTATGTCAGAAATATGTTAAAAAAGCATCTACAATTGATTTATATTTTGTAAGTAGTTAAGTTAAAAGACATCTTTCTACACCTTCAAGCATATTAATATAGAATACTGAATCATTCGTGTAAATACAAATGGAAGAGTCGTATAGGAAAGCAATATTCGACTTATACATGCAAGCAACACTACAAGGCTGGGCTGAAAGTGTTAGAAGGAGAAAGCGAGAAGCCAAGTCATCTCTTTTTATTATGTTTGGTATAACAAACAAGAAACCAGACACTTTGGATCAACATATTAACAGAATGACCATTATCACATCAACTTAAAACAGAGAAAACTGGCGATAACTTTCAGTGCATTAACTGATATTGTATGAACTTCCTAAGAGGGTAAGAGGAATAAAAAAGGTAACAAGATGAACTGCAAACTACAAAAGAATAAAGCTTTTGATGAAAGAAATCTCATAAGCCAAATTGGATATAGATTCCACATATGTACAATTGCATACAAATTTCAGTTAATCATCTGAGAATCAATTCAAACCTCTACTAATATAATATATTTTATGCTTATTGTTGTTGTAAAAATAACAACGAGCCAAACCATACAGTATAAAACAACCTAAAACAAACTGCCTTTTGAATAAAACAACGTGCTCTTTGAAAATGATAGTATAACTGTTATGGTTAAAGTTGAAATATTCAAGTGACTAAATGTAGGTCCACCTGGACGTGCATATATACTCGTGATTAATTATGGTTTAATTAAAAGTTAATTAAGATTTAATTAGCCATTAAGTTAAGATTTAATTAAAACTTAATTAAGATTTAGTTATTTTTAATGAAGGTTTAATTATTATTTATGTTTTAATTAAGTATTATTTAATTATAAATTGAGATTAATTAATAGATAATGATTTATTTAAAGATTAACTATTTCAGATAATATTTAATTACATTTAATTAATAGTTAATTATTTAATTAATTAAAGGTTTAATTATTATTAAATATAGAGTTTAAATGTTATCTAATTATTAAATAAAAGTTTTAAAGTTTAAACCTACTTTATTTCTAAAAGATCAATTTTGTTTTGAAAGCAATCTCTTTTAAAGAATATTTTATCCAAGAGGTTTTCTTTGTCGATTACCTTTAAGTAACCCCAATTGAATATGAAACCCAATGACATATGTTTAGTACGTTCTGCTAATTTAATTGTAATTGACATCTGTTCATCAGAATAAAACACCATTCTACTAATTAAATTGTATTTGACACCTGTTTAGTAGAATAAATCTCAGTTCTGCTATTATATTGTTTTGGACATTGAATTGTATGCCAGTAGATTAATATTTGATAAGTGATGTTTTCTATATGTGCATAGTTGGTATTTGCTTTTGTATACATATCCCCATACTTAAGTTATGTGAAGTTTGAATGGAAATGGTATCCCCTTTGTAGTATTTGTTAAATCTTGTGCATGGGTTTTACAAGGATAGTTAGTTATTTAAATAAAGATGGTTTAAAATAATTTTTTTTTAATAATAAGGTTTTAAAATTGATCGATTATTTTAATTATAAAGATTTAAATCAATTAATTATTTTAATAATGGTGTTTTAAAATTAATGAATCATTATGCTAATAATGTTTTAAAAATAATTTATCACTTTAATAATAATTTTCTAAATTTACTTAATTATTTTAATAATTATGTTTAAGGATTAATTAATTATTCTAGTAATAATGTTTTAAGGTTAATTAATCATTTTAAACAGAGTTGTTTTGAAGCAATAAATCTGGATTAAAGTTAATTAATTATTTTAAATAAAGCTGTATGAAATACTTGACCATTGTTTTAAAAATTAATTGATCATTTTAAATAATGATATTGAAGTAATAAATTTTGGTCTAAAGTTAGTAAACCATTTTGATAAAGTTGTTTAAAGTTATTACTTTTAATGTGAAACCCCAACACAAGTTTGGTTTTAAAAGTAAAAGTTTGATTCGATTATGGAAAAGTAGTTCCGTAAACGATATCGCTTATGTGGAAAGGATTTAGTCATATTTTTAACATTAAACGTTAAGGCATAGACTTATTTCTATCTTGGAGGTTAAAAATATCGTCAAGGCAATGGTTAGAGGTAACACTACCTCAACTTGCCCGCTTCATTTTTAACTAAGGGATGGCATTTGTTTGGATTCGATGAGTACTAGTAAGAATATGAAATTTAATTTTCATATACGATCATTTTTAATAATCTCCGATAGTTGATTTATTAACTATTAGATTCAGCTTTTTTTCATGGTGTACCGTCACCTTAAAAACGATTTGTTGTTCTTTTGAGCTTTGTTATCCTTTGTCAGAAATGATTAAACCCAAAGAGTGAGTGGAAGCCAAGCTATGTGGGATTGCTCCCATTAGTGTATTTTCACATCCACTCAAGATTGGATTCGGTTTTGCGCATTGAGATGTTAAATGCTCGGATTCTCGATAAGGTTGACGGGATCCACCTTGGACGTGTCCAAGAGGTGTCACAGAGTATATGACCTTCTCAACTATATTTCTAAAGGTATAATTTCGGTAAGGGGGCACACCCTCCTAGTCATTTATTGAAAAAATTTCGTATTCTTTCCTTTGTTTCTCAGTTTTTGAATTAACTTCTTTCTTAATTTCACCAAGAAGTGACTAAGGTTCCTCTCGATGTTTAATTTTTTGTGTTCATTCCTTAAGTTTAGATTTTTACCTTGTATATGCTCATTTATTCTTGTTTGGATTGTTGTTCTAATTTGTTTCCCATTTCTTCATCTATGAATGTTATTCTTGTAAGGTAAAAACCCATTCTGCGTTTAGCGGCGTGGTCTCACAGAATTATTATATGTTCACCTGATTACTTGAGTTTTCTCATGCTGATATTACCAGACTGATTCGGGTGTTATTTTATTTTAATGCTCGGGTCAGGCCGAACATATTTTCCAGATTAGCTTCAAATGTTTTGGAGTTTCAAAGTCGAGCTGCATGCCCAAGACGTATCTACGTATTTCTTTATTTTTCCGCTGTATTGATTATTGAATTTATTATCATTTATAAAAACAGGTTGTTATCCATGTCCAGGTTGATAATAAGATAGTGTACTCTGATGATTGTTTATAATAATTTCTTTCTTTTGTAAAGACTTGATTTATATATTATATGTTACTCGTCACGTTTTTATGAGATTCGGTTCTATCTTTTTTTTTTCATCACCCCAAACGACCTGTCTTTCGGAAATTTAAATGGTCGACACACGAATACCAATGACATATTAAGTATCGTCTTTAGGTGTAAGAAAGGAAGATCGTTACAAGTTGGTATCAAATCTTAGGTTGAGCGAACACCTAAGCTTTGGTGGGGTTAACTTATTTGAGATAGGGTAAACGAGAACCTGAAATGAGTTTGGGCATATAATTCTAAGAGCACATATTTGTTTTTTTATAAAAACTAGATGTAATAGTAATTTCAAGGAAATGTTCAATATAAATATTAGGAAAGTACTAATATAGCTTGGTAAAGGAGAATCGAATTTTGACATATAGGACAAACTTCAGTAGAAGGGTAGAACTATAGAGTAATAGGTTTAGTTGTACAGGAAAAAATGTATTAGCCCATACAGGTCATGTACAAATGTACGGTGAACAAACTAAAACTAAAATGGAAATAGGAAAGTACACTATAGCTGCTTTTTTTTACAATAATGACAACCAAACCAAAATAAATTTACAAACCATTAAAAAAAACACAAATAGAACAAACAGTACAAAGAGGGGAGAACCATACTGACATAAAATTACAAACTGTAACGAAATTATAGAATAGGTAGTGTAAGGTTTGGGAAGTTGGTCGAAATAAGCAGCCCATCACCATAGTACTTTGTCTTCTTAACTTTGTCTTCCTTGTCTTTTTTTCCACAAGTCGTATTTGGATGAGCTTCACATGTTTCTCTTTGATGCATGGATCGCTCTTGCTTTGCTAAGTCTTTTGTCATATCATCCATTTGTTTAGCTTTGTCAAGCTGCATAATCATTATGTTGTGAGCACTCTTCTCTATCCAGTTGAAATAACCTTATATAATCTTCAATGGAATTAACTTGGGTATTAAAGTAGAATTTTAGCTTGACATTTACAATTTTATCATTATAAGATTTAAGTACTATTCATATTTTAAATATGAAAATACGATCTGTCTATGTTAGTAACATAAATAAAAGACCATACCACGAACACTGTTTGAGAAATCCAATATATAGCATGTATCCTTTGTGTTTTCGTTATTGGCTTTCAAATATATTTTGAGAAACTGAATATGCACCACGGTTGAAAATTTGCAATGATATCATTCCCTGTGACTATTGTACTTTTCGCACCATTTTGCAATATTTGATGCTAAATTAGGTTACGAATACACACACACACACACACACACATATATATATATATATATATATATATATATATATATATATATATATATATGAAAAATGGGACTTTCAAACCGAACATTGTATCATTTTTTTTCAAATATTCAACCGAAGTAAAAATCTTATAGAAAAATAGTGGTGATGTAAAGCTTATGGTTTCATTATATTTCTCATGAAAAGATGGCAGTCGTGACCGTTTGGCCAACTCTTGATGAAATGATCTTGTATGGGGTTTCACTTAATTTGGCATTCTTTGTGAGAAGTAAGAACGATAAAATATTATGAAGTAGTAATTTAGGATGCTAACTATATCCTAGTGCCTATTGATATAATTTGATTTTTCAGATTATTAACTTACATGACTAAATCAATTTGTCTTCAACGTTATATGTCCTGCATTTTTAATCATCTATGAATAGGTTGTCACTGGTAAACCATTTATCTTCAAACATAAGTTATGCAACTCTCCAACGTGAATAATGAATCTCAATGTTTGTAGAGGTAAACTGTTGTTATTTCAAAATATTAAGTTATATAGCTATGAATAATCTTAAACACTGCGAATGGTGAGGTACCTAAGTCATAATACGTTTAAGCTTTCCCTAAATATCGATATATTAAAAATGAGTTCACATTTCATACCACATTATTTAAAGGCTATCGTGTACCCAAATCACAAACATTAAACTATTTGAATTCAAAGTGATGAACTATTATATACTGATATTGGGCCATGTGAACAATGATGAAGATGCGTATGTGTGATACATGAGACATGATCGTACATTAGTTAATGTAATAAAGGATAAAAACAACTGGATCTTATTTGATATCAGTTCTACAGGCATCAATATTTTATAATACCAGTGAAAAAATTTGAAAAGTGCAGTTTCATTTCGTTCATTCAAAACATAATAATACACATATTTAATATCCTCTTCTTTTTTATAATAATTCTCATCAGAATTTTTTTAAATGCTTTTAACTGATGTAAGTCTGAATTCATTTTTATGTAAGAATGAGAAACTTAGGTTTGATATGTATAAGAAAAATACTAACATTGTTCCCAAGTAATATAGGTACTCAACACCCCAAATGAATCTCAGTTACAAAAAATAGAAAAAGAAAAATAAGGCCATTATGTGATTTTTAACTACAAAGGCAACTACAAACATGCTAAAAAAAAAGAGTGCAATGTATTTCATCTTAAGAATTGCAAGCAAAATCACAAAATACTGTCAAAATCATGTTTTTAGAATAATTTTATATTTTCAATATAAAAGTAACTTAAAGTCAGAAAAAAAAAGAAAAATGCAATGTATAATCGAAAAATAGAGGTGTATAATATTCATAGAAGTAGATCCGAAAAAATATGCACCAGTTCATTCTACCAACTGTAACACACACTTCATTCAGAAACAGCTAAGAAATTAATAAGTGGATGATATGAAGTAAAATTATAGAAGTATTGATCAATTAAAATTGAGAAAATTAATTACAAAAATATAAATGTTAGGTAAAATTTTTAAGTTGATCTATGCCTGATCTAAACTTTATAACCCACTACGATTAATTTTTGACTCAAGTTCATCTTCAAAATTGTTATATCGATGAAAATAAAACAAACACTGCAAATAATTTGGCCTTAAGTAATGTTTAGAAACATAGTAAACAAACTATGCCTACCGACCATGATATCATTTAATCAACCATGTGTATTATATTTGTTCATAATATGCTATAAGATGATTTAATTGTATGATGTTTCAGAAATAGTTGAAATGATTATTTGAACAGCTAAATGAGATTTAGGATAGAAGAAAAATGGATAACAATGCATGGTGAAAGTGAATGAAAATATTATTAAAATTAAGAGTTTAAATAACCATGGCTGCCACATGAAACAACTACTATCAAAAACAGAACTAAATAAGTTTGCAAAAAATGGAAGTTTTTAAATACTTGATATGTGAAGCTACCTAGTTGGAGATTGAAATTATAACTCGGTTAATTGTAATACAGACTTAGCAATATAATATTAAGTTAAATTTGCCACTCATTTATCATAACAATTTGACCATATATTGCATTATATTCTTCAAAAATATTTGTAATATTGCTTTTCAGTCCCATATCGTACGCAATCCACGAGTTACACTCAAACACTTATATCAAGTGTTAAATATAAGTATAAAAGCTTTTGTAATGTTATATGTTTCAAATCTGACCAGATTTGTATTCAAATCAAAGAATTTTCAAATAATCATGAATATTATCTCAAATATGATGGTAGAAAATAAGTGGTTTATAAATAAAGGGTATAAGAGATTTCAATAGAGCGGGTAGTAGGAATATGTGTGTCAATGATTAATATTGAGCAGTAAAGTAGAATATTATTTTGGAAAAGTTCTAAACGAAAGGGTATCGATCCACTTGCTTGCTAAAAATGATGGAGTAACTTAAAGGACTAAGCGTAAGGTATACACGTATGTCCTATAAGATAAATATATCCATAGAGAACATGTATAAACGTTTAAATTCATAGGTTATATTTAGTAAATGGAATTCATATAAGAATAAGTATTGGGTTTAGAAACTTGTGCATGTGCATATTTGTTTTCATAGATTTATATCTACAATAGAAAAATAAGTGTGCAATCTGTGGAAATGAAATCAATGGTTTATATAACTTCTAAGAAGGGAAGTTCAAATAAATCGGTAGTAAGCAATTATGTCAAAATGTTCTTATAACTAAGTATATTTAGTTCAAAACCACTAATCGGTAGATGAAAAAAATTACTCAACAATGTGCCGGAATCCATTATCATGTAACCATTATAAAACTGTTCAAGATGCAATACGGAACCTCAATTTGTTCATTCTTCCTCGTTTCTCTTAACCTTACATTGTCATGCTCCAAATCTTTTGCTATATTTCTAATCTTCGTTGAACCACTCTGAAATCTTCCTTTGTTTAACAATCTGCTAGAATAAACTCATAACGTAACAAAAAAATCAAACATATACAGTAAAACAATATTTATACATGAAAAACTCCATCGATCAACAAAAAAAAAATATTAGAAAAAAAATATAATATTTCAACATGTCAAAGCATATGACCTTGTCAAATAACAGTGAGAAGAGGAATAATTGTTAGCTGGTGATTTTTTCCTAGATGCCATCTAATTTTAATTTTTTGTTCCAGAAATAATTAGCGAACATTGCAGATCCCCTATCCAAACAGTAATGGAAAGTTAAAAAATTGTCAGCATAGCTTATTTATCAAGAAGGTAAACATAAATGGGTACTATGTTAATTACAAATTTACCAACATCAGTGTTAGATTTATAGAAATAACGGTTTTTAAAATCATGCGAGTTCTAACATTATTATGAGAATTCTGTTGAATAGTAAAATATTATTAGTCATAACAGAAAAGGATATTTTAATTTCCAGTGTACATATAGTGTGTGATAACGATATTTGGCATAATTTATATTATGCATGCTTTTAGTACAACACAAAGGTGGAACCCAGTTCACGTGGCTCCCACACAATAGCGGGCTTTGGGGAGGTCGATAATGTACGTAGCCTTTCCCTCGCATTACGAAGAGGCTGTTTTCGGACTCAAACCTGGGCACCCAGATCACTATGCGGGTGACCTAACCGTTGCGCCAAGGCTCCACCTCTAGTACAACACACTTTAAATTAATTAGAAATGTTTTAACTTAGCATGCTTACATAACTTTAGTATATATTACGTTCAAAACTTATGAATTTAGCTCATCTTTTAAACATATAAGGTTTTAAGCAGGTTAATGTAAGTAATTAAGAAAACAACCCAAATTCAACAAAGTTACATGGTATACTGAAATATACAGCCAAAACAAACTAAGTATGCATATAACTTAAACTATATAGCTTAGTAATGTAAACTAAAGCTTCATACAACAAAAACAAATAGCTGAACACTGCATAGTACAAAACTAAATAGCTCTGGACTGCATGTTGAACTAAATTTCATAAAGCAAGAAAACTGAATGATGGTCATAACAATATGCAAATAGTTATAACTTGTTATGTTAAAATCATTTGTTATAACAACTGTATTGCTTGGATTATGAATTGGATCTAATTTTTTAATTAGTTAGGAACTTAGTAGTATACCTATTTTTTATTCTATGGAGTAGAAAAATGCAACCTAGTGCATCAAATAATGATGTTCCTGCAAGGTCACACAAAATTATATGCATTGCCTATTTGACCTGGCCGACCTAACTATGTAGGCTAGGGAAATGTTTTCTACTGTTCGGTTGAAGGCCATTGATATGTTAAAAGGTTGTTGTTATTTTGTTGAATATGCTAAAATATGCAAGACAATAAAATTAATTGGCAACAAAGAAATCACAAAAACCCATTTAATCATCTTTTGTTATCACTACCAAAGACATTTTCTTATATTGGTTTGTTTGTATATTTACATCTAGCCTGTTTATACAATGTGGCTATACTGGTTTAGTTTCCAAACAACTTGTGTCTTTTCTAACCAGTACAAACTCAATACCAAGAAATAACATAAGTACATTTCTCCTTCATTGCACCATACTCAGTCACTTGTTTTTATCATTTGGTTGTAGTATCTTTGTACCTTTTACCAATTAAAATTCCAACAAATTCGACATTTAAATACATTTTCATATCTATGTCTATTTTTGAACAATATCTATTTAATTCATTTGGTAATCAACATCAAATTTGATGAATTATTACTTATGGAGATCAAGCTACAGTGTAAAAAAAATAAAAATATGATCACTATATACAATTCGTTTATAACCCTTAACTCAATTGACAAAGCCATAATGGTTGCCTCTAAAGACGTAATTAAGGATAAGAGCCAACCAAATTTGTTGACATACATTCATTTTAGTAGTATGGAAAATAGTTCTGAAGAAAGTTAACAGTTCATATGTGAAATAAGTGACTTTCTTTGTTAGCGACATATTTAAAGTCCCAACTCGGTAAACTTGTTAGCGGTACTTGGTTTTACTCATATCATATATTGACTCATCAAGTTGGAAGAGAACTATTTGATCCTAGAAACCAATCGTAAAATCCGACGAATACAGTTAAAGCAAAATTATCTAACAAACAAACAAAATCATGTGAAAAATGCTTATTTGTAAAAAACAACTTTGTAGATAAAAGTTCATCCACACGCGTCATCATCAGACATAACAGCAGAAAAGTTCATAAATCTGGAACAAAAAAGGAGAAAGGACTTACTTGGACAACGTATACTGAATTAAATCATCCAGTCCAAGAAGAAGAACACATAAGAATCCCATCCATTTCAAGCATAAAAGAACATGCTAAATTGGAGAGTGTCAGAGAGGAAATAAATTTTTATGTTGAATCATCGATTGAGAGTAGAAGGATGGTGATAGTGGTTGGAAAAAATTGGGGCCTCTCGAATCATTTACGATTAAGTAAACAATAAATGGGTTTACTTGATATCGGTTGAGAAGAAATTTTTTTACTGTGAATTGATTGAAAGTTGGGGAAAGAGAGAAGTTGGCTTAAAACCGACTGGCTTAGTGGTGAGTTTTTTTTAATAATCATTGAAGTATAGCGTGCGTGAGGATGGGAAACACGTGTCAACATGTCATTAATGGCAGAAGTTTGGTTTCTTCTTTATAGGTCTATATGATATAGATTTTTAGTTAGTGGTTATTGTTTATAGGTCTATATTTTATGTGTTGTACTATTTGGAATTTGATAGTCACGTTGTATTTGTTTATTTGTAATTTATGCAAAGTCAAAAGATAATGTTGTTGTACTAATTTTTTTAGTTAGGTAACTTGCATAGCCAATTCGTTTGTTAATGCTGTTAGATGTAAATAATTATTACAATTTTTGGATTTTGTATATTTTGATTCTTTCTTCTAACTTTGATAAAAGAAAGGATACTTATAATTAGAATCCTATATGTATTCGAGCTAAATTCGAGCTAAAGTGGAAAAATAATAATGTTTCAAGTTTTTGTAAATTAAATTAGTTAAGGTATGCTAACGTATGAAATATAATGTGTATGAGTCATAAGGTTGGATCTTAGGAGTTGAAGACTCTCTTTTCTATTTAGTTGTGGATTTCTGTCGTATGTATAATGGACAGGATTCCGTAATTCAACATGTTATCCAAACATCTTTTATCTGCTTCTTCACCTTTGTATATCCGCATAAACTACTAATGGTTAGGTAAAAATGCAAATTCATTTGCTTGTAGAACTTTTTTATTCTATGTAGCACAAATGTGGTATCTATATGCATATTAGATAATATGGAACATTTAATTTAGAGAGAGCAAAAAATTGAAGGACGGAACACTGAAATTTACTGAAGTTACATATATTTCAGTTAATGCAGTAAAACAGAACAACTGTATTAGTTTCATGACCGATAGAAAAACACTTGCGGTTAGTGAAAACGCTTTATTTTGGTGGTAAGCTGGCTGAAAATAATCGTCAATTTATTAGTAAATGGTCATACTCAAAGAAGTTTGTATCTGAATTGCTAAAATCAACAGTGAAGCAAAAATTAATTTTTACATTAACTATAAACGTGGATGATACAGAGTTGAAACAAAATACACAGTTGGTAATAGTAAATCAACATTTGCAGCAGAAAAAAATTGTTACATTAATAAAAAAGGGTAGATACATAGTTGTTGTACTGACCACATAGAGACAAAATACATAGTTGCTAATAAAAATGATACTGTAGGACAGAATCAGTTAGAAAGTAGTAGTAGTTTAGCTTGAACCTTGGTCTTCAAAGCTATATCCTTTGTTTTTCATCCTTTTTCTTCCATGAATCTTCTTCATATCTTCATTTTGCTTTGTATCAGACTGAAGAATAGATCGGTCATTTATTTAATGTACCTACAGTGTATCATATATAATTGTCAATGAAACAATATCCTTATGATTATTCCACCTTTAGCTCTAGAATTAGCTCCAGTTGAGTAGCTAGTTTCGCAGCTTTTGTCTTCAAATCTATGTTATTCTAGAAGGAGGAAATTTCATAACTATGAGTTGATTGCGTAAATGTAGTTAAAACTTGTTTAATGTAATATGCTAGCTAACCGCTCCACTTTTTACTTTTCCATAACAGAGGAAGCTGAGTAGTGCATGGAAAATAAGGTTAAGAGCTAAAATTTGTAATATATATAGCAGGTAATTTTAATTAGTAAAGCATCGTGGTTGTTGTTTCTTCTTTTTTCAACTCAACAATTAGAATTGTAGTAGTTATTGTAGTCATGCTAGTAGGCGAGTTCTAACAGTTTGCTTTGTAAATTGTTAGCAATTTTTAAAATGTGTCAAAATAATATAATGTAATAGTTATACCGTAATTTGTCACATGAAGCAGTGGTTTTTGATCAATCGGTGCATACGAATGATGTACCATGTCAGCTCCATAGTCCTATTTTATAATCGTGGATACCATTAGGAGTAAGAGTAGGGCTGTCTACGGATACCCAAAAAATTTGAAATCCATACGCATCCGTATCCAAAAAATAAAAAATATATCTGAAATCCGAAAAATGGATACGTATACGGATATGTTGGTATCCGCATTCGATAATTATCTGTTCGATTTTTATCAAGTTAGTTGTTCATATTATGTATATTTTAGGACATTAAACGATTGATATTTACTATTTTATCAAGGAAATAATTCATATAATGTGTGTATAAATGAATATTCGTTGCACCAAACTATTTTTTATCATCATATTTTTTATTTCTTGATTTTTTATAAGCATTAGTACTAAAATGGTTTAATGTTAATCCAATTTTTTTTCATTTATTCTTTTAAATTTATTAATTATGGACGGAGTGAATATGTATCTGATATCCGTCTGTTATTGAAAATTAAGCAGATACGGATATCCGAAAATTGTTTCGGATATGAATGCAGTTATGACACATCTGTATCCAAAAGTATCCACAGATAGGCCTAAGAGTATTTAGTCAGAATGTAACAGATCAGTAGTTACATTATGTTGACGAATCGCCTAAAATGTGTACCATGGTTAGTACAGTGTTAAATTATAGTGTCAAACTCATGCAATAGTTTGGAATATTATATTCGATATTTTGGAGAAAAATTTGGTAAAACAATTGTGACAAAAGATCATAATCATTTAGTATTAATCTACTCACCAAGTTGTATGTTTCATTCATGTCATCGACGGTTCATTCAACCAATCATTCAGCCTCATTGTACAGTATAATTTACCACTTCCTTGTACATTATTGTTATGCACTTATAACCCTTCAATTTTAGTGGTTAAACAATACTGTTTAATCAAAACTGATCGAACATATTTACCATAAATAGCAATGATTATATGCATATTCAATTTATCCATAATTAATCTTCTTACCTTTGGTAGTAACAGTTCTCACCTTTTCATCCTAATTGGGATTTCTACATCTGGCTTTTGATTCCTCGGTCAATGCTTCATAAAATTTTATATCAATCAGAATTTATATGTCAAAAACACAGACATTAATATAATATTTACAAAGTAATGTAAGAAATGATAAGTTGGTACGTAATAAACTTTGCAATACCTGAATGACAGGAAACAAATGTTTTGTATGTAGGGCAACATAAGCATCTACTTCAGCTGAAACCGAAAAGGCGGTATGTTAAAAAATATTTCTTCAAAATCTTGAAAAAAATTCAATATTCCACTTTCATGGTGAAAAATAAAAATGTTTCACTTAAAATTGACCTTTTTTAACTATGCTTTCTCGTTTGCCAATGAAATATTCAGCTGTACAAAGTTAACGTAGCGGACCGACAAAAGACTGAAAGGATATGAGAATGATTACCCTGTACAAACCGTATATGTGGTTCTATCCTTTTACTAAATGTAAATTTTCATTTTATAAACTCGTCCAAGTGTAGTTTGATAACATGTAAAACACTGAAAGGAAAATGGTATGTTGTTTTTTGCTACCATCTGTCTGTTAGTATTAGATGAATGAAAGAAAAATGGTCAGCTGTTTGTTTAAGAATGGGAACATGATGAAGATTCAAATTTATAGGGAAACCTTAGCAAATAATATCAACCTAATAGACTGGTTGGATTGTAATGAGTTGTATTTTGAGACTAAGAGCTATAAATTCATTTGTATAAATTCAGATTGGTTATGTATTGCAGGTGTATTAATGTACAAAGATTTGTTCGCTTCATTATTATTTCTAAAATATGTATAAACCAAAATCAATTTGATTGAAGACATAAAGGAACTTCATTCTTCACATGCATTGTAAAATAACAAATATGTACCAGGGTTGTAGAAAAAATTGCACAGTCAAAAATTTGTAGTATGTCAAACTTAATGATTCCATTTATAGTATAAGAGGTCATGTATGAGAAGTTATATAAGGGTTATGAAATTACAAATCTCTCTTTTTAAAAGAGCAGACCTGATTATTACTTGATGTTGAGCTGAAACCAAACCGACGTTAGTGATAGTTTGAAATCAATGGATGTAATTCCCAATGGACACAGAGAATAATGAGTTTATCATACACATTGTAAAATTGCATGTAATACTTTGATGAAGGTGCATTACATTCATCATCCAAAGATCAATGTTGGAGACATTTAAGGGGAGATGTACCCAGTGTAAAAATAAGTGAAAATAAGTTCTGAAACTTTAGTAACAAATTTTCGGATATAACAACACATGAACAAAATTTTATCATAAGCAACCTAATAAACAGTGAGTATTACGGCAAGAAAATATAAATTAAATTCTAAAGATTATTGTATAATTTGTATTTGTTTGGAGATATATATACTATGACTAACAATGTACATAGGATCTTCATTTCATGAGGCACACTAATTGTAAAAGTTATTCATACACAGAAGAGGTCATCCATGATAATCTAGATAAAGAAAGTTATATTTGTTGCCCTTTTTGGTAAATAATATGTATTATAACATGTGCATGCATCCGAGATAAATAGAGTTGCAACTCCTCTAATTTAATGCATGCTTATTATGATGTATGTTGAACAAATTTAAGGCAGTGTACATTTTACAGAACTTTAAAATAAAATAGTGATTTAAACCGTTTAAGCATGACATTATTAGTGAGACAAACATAAAAAACCGAAAGAAGCAATCTATTATGGCCATTGAAATTGTATGCATGATAGTAATCAGAAGATAAATGAAGAAATAAAACTCAAGGACCAATCTATTATTTTGTATGGCCACCAACAACGCAACCGAGTTTGAATGAGGCCCCACATAGTTGAACTAATTTAACTGACTCTCAAATTTGCATACAGCGTTTGTTTGTTTTGAGCTAGATTTAGACAGAATACCTCAGTTAAATTGAACAGTTCAATTTTTTAATCATTCATTATTCCTTGATTTTAATGATAAAAAATTATAATGTTGGTTTTATGTCACTCGCCATTGTTATACCGATCCGAAAAAATCTCCAGCATGCGAGATCAAATGCTTGGACCAAGTAAGCTGCTGCTCCCCATGATTATGAAGCGCAAAAGTTGTCAAATGAGTACGAATTTGAAAGTGATTCTTATAAGTTTCAAAATTTTAACTTTTAAACAAAAATTAAAAATAGTGAAAAAAGTGTAACCGATAATATACGTGTCCAAAGTTGGATGGATCAGTAACTAATATTTGTGTATTAATTACTTACCCCTCCATAAACTTCTTATCGTTATTACTAATAAATTTGTAATAATAAATTTATTGATATATAGTTAAAAACTTCCATCCACTATTTTCTTTCTATTTAAATGTTGGACAGATTTACATATAGTTAAGACTACTTCTCCACGTCATGTAGATGGAATTTCCGCTAATGTCTTATTCCCTTTTTTGTCAGAATAAAGAGGTTACCACTTGAGAATATAGTACTTACTACTAATCAAAAAAGGGATACCTTAAAAAACTAATAATCTCGAAACTAATGAGAGTAGTAAGTTGACATGCATATTAATATGTCCTTCCCTATGAATAGGATGAAGAAGAAGAGGCTATTCAATTCTCAGTTTTTATCCACAGTTTCATAACCATATGCATATGGAGGTATTCAACATAGGTTGCATATAACATGATTTTATTCAAATCTTGAGTAGTATAATTTGTCGTTATCTAATTATCTGTTGATATGTTTAGAGGAGCATAAAATAGTCAGAATTATCCTTTATTGGGTCTTAGGTAATTGTGGAAATATTTTCTAGAAATAGATTGCTGGTAGAGTCACATTAAAAGTAGGTATTAAAAATTAATAACTGGGGAGATATGTCTGGATATGGTAATACTAAGTGTAATGCTGGTATTAGAGAGAACTGGCAAGGCAAACATAAATAGGAGTAGCATTACAATATTAACATGTAATAATTTATTTATGAATCATAATTTTAAATTTGATAAGAACGGTAAACAGTGTACTTAAATCTTTATCTAGGATTATAATAATCAGTAGTTGGAAACATCAATATGTTAATAGAAAATAATGATTTAAGGAACAATTTTTTTTTGCCTGGAAAGATTTGGAGGTTCAGGTAAACAAAAATGAAATTCCTTTAACCAAACAAATATGAGTATTACTGCAATATTTGCATTTAATGATTTATCTGTGAGTAAGAAGTTTGTAGTTTAATATTATTCTTGTTTCATTTCAAAATATATTGAATTTCAGCATAGCTATAGATGTAAACTTTTGATGGCTAAATGCTTAATCATTAAGTTTACAGAACATAAATTAAAAAAAGGTTTTAACTTAATTGATACCACAAACTTTTCATATATCTAATAGTTTGAATAACAAAGCATATAGTCCAAACTTGCAATATGTAGGTTAAAAGAAATGCTACCATTATAATTTAGTAGGGTATTAATGAAATTATAGACGCCAATTTGCTCAAAACTTCCTAAGGTGCAGGATCAAGCATATGCAATTGCGTCAATAGTAGAAGCGGTAGTACCGTGTAACTAATTTGGATTAAACCTGAAGCAGGTAAGTATTAAAAATCAGTCGTATGTTTATATGAAAGTAGGAATGTATTTAGTGCATTTTATGACATATTAAGTCGTTGAACATAATAACTATATAACACAAAATAAAACTAATCGGTGAAATAGTTGGAATACACATATAATCTGTGCATCGTAGTATTAAAAAATCCACTGTGTACATACTGAATAAGTTGGAACATACAAAATATTCATCCAGAATTACAGTTTATAAAATTTGGGTATTAAAATGGTTTGTTAGTATATTACATGTAAACTTAGTTTTCTTTTTAATCACTATGCGTGTACTGAATATAAGCTTAAGCTTAATTCAAATAAGAGAATACGACAATCATTTTCAAGTGCTTGATTGTCTACATCCACCATTACGTAATCACTAACCATTAAATTACATATATTGTCTTAGAACTGTAATTACCATGAAACCCCTCGGCATACCTTGTAAAATAAAATATAAGCAATATGATAACTTTCCCTACAAACTTGCAAACCTTTTGGTCAAAGATATTTGCAAAACCAATTCAGTTGTTGTGATTTGCAAATAAAACAATAAGACAGCTAATTAAAAATTGTGACAAATAGAACCATCTAAAAACAACAACAAATAAGTAAATTATTATGAAATTCTTAAGAAATAAAAAAACCTCAGCCAGAGTGCAAATTGTTATTATATTTCTTCTACCCAAACCATAATTTATCAGGTTGGTAAATATGGACAAACTGAACCAATATTTATTGTTTTCCAAATGTTTTGGCTTGGTACAGATTTATTATACTCACGTTCAAAAGCAAATGATGTTGATAGTAGAACTCCTTACAGACTGACAACTGCACATGTAGATTAAATTTTAACAGAGGTAAAAATGTTCATAAAAATGGTTCACGAAACTTATAAGGGGATTGAACTTCTATTGTTAGAACACAATACTTGAAAATTAAGTAATGTTTTAAATTGGAGACCATACATTACTGTAAAATAAGATTGTCACATTCTTCATAACCATATTTAGTCATGCTAATTGTAGTAGTCTATTAGTTGATGTTTTATGAAATCATGGTGATCGGCAAAAAATCATTCAAATGGAACTAACGCAGAATGATTCGGATTGCAGCGTAAATAAAGTACACAGCAATACATCATACATTGATGAGCAACAAACAGAAAACTTTGTATTTATGACTTATTACATTATTACAAAACAAAAATGCCTTTAAAGGTGGATAATTGTAATTTTGAAACTTGTTGATGCTTCACATATTTGTAATCATAAACTTACAACATGCACAATATAGGTGCATCGGGAGGAACTAAATCGGCAAACCTTAATCTCAGCCACTTATCATTATTGAGTATAATTGATGGATATTTGTTTTGCAGTTGTTTAAAGTACACAGTCATAAATTAGTTTATGAATCCAAATTTATCAAAAATGCACATTAAATAACATCGAGTAACATGACTTTATACAGCTGTGGTACATAGGTTCTATCAGCTGTAAATTACTAAAGTTAAAAAAGGAAACCATAACAACGAAATAGGGGGGAATTGCGTACAAATCCCTAAAAGTAGTCAAAAAAACAATTTAATACAATGAAAAAGGCAACTGAGTTGATGACATAACAAAAAAGCATAATAATTTCCAATGAGTTTGAAGTTGTATGAAATAACAATCGAGCACAACAAATCCATACATGTGTGATATATTATCTCTCACTTGCGAATTATTTTAACTCACTGTCTGAAAACCCTATGCTTGGAACAGGTAACCAAAAGTATGAAAAACTGCCCAAAATCAACTATGGTGATAATTTAAGCTAATAGAAAATGCAACTAAATTGATATTAGAACATCAGGGCCTGATAATCTGTAATAATATCGTATAAAAAGGAAATAAGGGTTAGATGAATTTCAACCTATCTTGTGGGTATGCATACCGACCAAGAAATAAAAAAAACAAAATATGAAACTCAATCTTCTGTATACATGACTGAAAGTGCAAACAAATCTTCAAATCTATGCATAACATCAAATTAATATTGCACATTGAAAACACAAACTTAGTATACTCCCATGTCTACATATCAAAAGGTCAGTAAAATGCACGACCATCAACGAACGTTTGTTCTACTTAGCTCGAGATAATTTTAGGAAACACGAAAAAAAATTATGTCTACCATACATGATATCATTTTTGTAAATGTGGGTACTAAAATTTATCACATTATAATTTAATAAGCCTCAATCGTACACTGTTACAAATATAGGAAAGTTGATTATTGTACAGGTGTATTGGATTTAAGATAACAGAGGAATTTATACCAAAGCAACCATAAAAAGTAATGAAAATATTTTACAACTAAGGGTTTATATAATCCTGATTCAATAGTTGAGGCAACCAATTTCAACAGCATACCTAAATTTATCTATGGAAAATCTATAAGTTATGAAATGCATGACATGTGAAACAAATTAGTTGGAGATTGAAACTTACTGGCACAAAAAATCATCAAATTATCAAAGCAAACAAACCTAAGCGACAATGTCTTCATATTTATCCATATTAGTAAAGTTGAAAGAAAAAAACGTTCATGACAATAGGTTGAAACAACAGACAATGAAATTACGGGTTCAAACGTACATAGTTCCCACTATGTGTTCAAATCTGAACAGAATCCCAAATATGAGTTGTATAGAATGGCTAACCTGAACAGTAATTTGCTGCCAAGGATGGCTTACCTTGGTGATAAAGTTCCCACGGCAATAGTGGTGAAGGAATGTAGGGAAGGATCAATTGCGCGGGGCTTGCAGTTGACGATGGTGGGTGATGATGCGGCGATGCGACAGAGCATGATGGCGGCAATCTGCGTAAGCATCGAAATCTAAAAATTGGACAACGACGTCGAAGTTTTTCTGCCCTAATTTTCAAATTCGTTGTTAAAGCAAGGAATGTGGATCATGGATGTGGATATAACTATGGTAGGATTACTCGACAGGTAGATGTTAACCCACCTTTTGGCAAGGCCGAGATACCAAGGAGCCGACTGGAAAAAGACAAGATTATACGTCCTCAACTTTAAATGATTGCTGGGATGTTGCAAATACCGACGAATTTTGCCCGAGTCCAGATCGGGCTACAATCGATAAGGCGCGTCAAGCAGGGTAGTAGAAACCAACGTTCCAAATTTCGGGGCAGCCCGAGTTCATATGCTCAAGTTATCGCCAATGGAAGATGGATGAGATAGTATAGGTTCGAATCCCTCAGAAATAGGCTAGGGTCGAATCGATGAGGAAAGGCTGGCTCGAATCGATCAGAGGAGCATTGCGTCGAATTCACGAAGAGCACATATGCTTCGACTCCATCGAGCAAGTCATCATATGCCTAAGTTCGAACCCATCCTCGCATACTCCAGTTCGAATCCGTCGAAGGAAGGATCCTTCAAATCCATGCAGGCAGAGGAGCTCCGACTCCATTCCAAGGCACCGACATCATCAATTCGAAGGAAGCTAACCTTCGACTCCAGTACCTTCGAATCCAGTACCTTCGAATCCCCCAAGTCCACATAGCTAAAACCAAGGATATGACCCAGAAAACTCGGAGAAAAAGGAGGATTGACCCGAAGCATATGCACCACGTCATCGCCTTCACGTGCAGAAGCCTGGATTCGACCCTATGGATTCAAACCATATCGATTCGAACGAATCCATAGGGCGAAGAACACCATCTTGAATCGATCATAACTCGGGATCTACAGATCCAAATACTATGAAATTTTCACAGAAGCTTGAGCACATGTTGAAAAGTGTTCACACCAAATTCCAGCTCGATTGGACAATTTCTTGATCGATTCGAACGTAGCTTCGAATCGATCCCAAAGTGGGCTCGGACTTCCAGAAAACGGGCATGTGGGCCCCCTGACGTACCAGAACTGGTCTCCCTTCAGTTTAGGCAAAATATCAGCCTCCTACACCTATAAATAGAGCCCCTGGTCATTCAGAAAAGGGGTCGGATAATTCTAAGAGCTAAAGAGCGCCCAGACTCTGCCAGATTTACTCAGAATCGCCACGGTTGTCTTAAATTCAGACTTAGCTCACAAAACCAGTTGTACTGCGTTGTAACAAATTGTAACCTTCGAGTGTCGAGCAATAAAATCATCAAACTTCATAGTGGACGTAGGCTAAAACGCCGAACCACTCTAAATCGCTTGTCTTTGCACTTTACTTTCTGTCATTTTGGAGTTTTTGTTAGATACTCCGTAGCGTTAATTTTCATTCCCCGCATTTATCTCTTCAAAGACTTTCGAAGAGTGTTGTGCCCATTTTTGGTACAAACACTTTGGTGCTTTCACGGAGAAAACCAGTTTTTCTCCTGCTCTTCGGATCTACCATCGATACTGGATAGCGTAAAATCCAAGAGGAAGACCCAGATCTCTACTCCGGAATCCTTCCATTCTATTCAGATTTGCATAAAATCTAGGAGAGGAATCCACTGTTCAAGATGGTTAGCACAAGGACTACTTCTACAGCTGCTAATCAAGAAGCTCGGGATGAATAGAATCCCACGCAGCAGTTACAGTCCAATCAAGACAACACTGCTCACTCCGTTCCATCTGGACCGGTAACCAGACAAGAGTTCCAGACTTTACTCCAGGAACTGACCCAAAACCGGCAACAGTTAGCTGAACAGTTGCGTGCCAACATTGAATTGACCAATCAATTAAACCGCCAAAGGCGTAGGAAGACAAGGACGGGCGATGCTTCCCACTCGTCCACTGAAAGTTCTGCTTCCTCTGACTATCATGGCAGAACTACACGTCCCCGGTTGGACGCAGGTCATACGCTAGTTACCGAATATCAACCCGCCTTGACTGTGGGACAGTTGAGGGTCGGACCGTCAACTAGCTCCCAGGCCGGACCCTCATCACGAGGAGGTGTTGCTCCACAGCATACCACAGGCGATCGCACTACAACAGCCGCGGTAGAGACAAGGGTTGATACCCAAAACCTGTCGGATCCAAATAATCAACAGCGTGGGCGTACTCCCGAACCATACGTCCCAGAAGATGTGGAGCCAAGGAGGCGAGATATGGGCCGTCGACAACGTCCGGTCCGAGCTCGCACTATGGAACCCGACCACACCTTAGTTCAGCCTACACGGAATGTGGCTATGCCCGACATCTCAACCATGGTACGTCAAATGATCCGCGAGAGCTAGGGACTTATGAACGACGACTGGGGGATCTCCCGTAGTCAAACTCCTTTCATTGACGAAATACTGCACGCTGAATCTCCTCGGCGATTCAGAATGCCAACTCTCCCTCTGTATGAAGGAAATTCCGATCCCAATCAACATATCTTAAAGTATGAATGGTCAATGAGCGCAGCAAGGGCTGATGATGCAGTAAAATGTTGAAGCTTTCCCATCTTTTTGGGAGGAATTGCAACGATGTGGTTCACAAGGTTGCCACCAAGATCCATCTCTTCGTTCGACCAACTAGCTAAGAAATTTGTCGAACAGTTTCGTATGCATGTCACTAGGCCTAAAGACGTTAACACCTTATCTAGTGTCACCCAGGCTAAGGGAGAGACGCTCAGGCATTACCTAGAGAGATTCCACGCAACATGCGTGGAAATTAGCAATCCCAACGACAACTCGATTCTGATGGCGTTAACCAAAGGGATCGACCCCGACTCGGAATTTGGGAATTGGTTAGCTGGGAAACCACCCGCATCATTGGACCGTTTCTACTCCAAAGCCGCTCAATTCTTGCGACAAGAGGACGCGAAACATTCTAGGAAACAGGGTGATGCGACACCCAGAACTGAAGGAATACAGAGTAATGTGGCAGTCAAACAGTCCGGTGAGAGTTCCGGAAAAGTCCAGCTAAATATACAGAATAAACAAGCTCAGCCGAGAGTCAGCAGCGGTCGGGATAAGAAGAGAGACCAAAATCGAGGCCCGCAACGTAGGACCCCGATGTTTGACAGTTACACACCATTGAATACATCGTTGGAAAACGTGTATCTGCAAACCTGCAACGCTGAGCAATATAAGAAACCTGCCCCGAAGCAATCATCGAAGAGACAGATTCAGACAGGAAAGTTTTGTAGATTTCACGAAAGTTACGGCCACAATACCAACGAGTGTCGACATCTGCAAGACCTCGTTGAAAAATTGATCAGAGAGAGAAAGTTGGACCAGTTTGTACGGGCACCGCCGTCTGGTGGAGCGGGCCCCTCAAAGCAAAATCATACACAGAATCAAGCAAGACAGGAAGAACCGGGTCGTGACGGAGGAAGATTGGTAATTAATGCTGTAAGTGGTAATCCTCATCCAGTGGTCCGAAGCTGGGAGGAAGTGGAATCATTTGGCAACTTAGCTAAACGCTCAAACTTCGAGTATAATGATAACTTGGGCGGTAAACCTTCAACCAAACGAAAGAGAGCGATGACTAACAACATCACTTTCCGAGACAACGACGTTGACTACGTCGGAAGCCCGACTACTGACCCACTTGTGATATCGACCCAGGTAGGCCCGATGTGGATGAAGAGAATCCTGATTGACTGCGGGAGCTCTGTGAATATCATATTTGCACATGCTTATAATCAAATAAAAATGAAAGCTGGGGGACTAAAACCCTGCCAAACTCATCTCTATGGATTCAATGGAAGCGCTACTGTACCAGTTGGAATGGTAGAGTTACCAGTTGAATTGGGAACCGGAGAATGTAGGTCGGTTCGAATATTGCAGTTCGTTGTGTTAGATGTAGAGTCGCCATATAATGCCTTTTTAGGTCGACCTGCCCTTGCTGAATTCAGGGCCATAATAGCCCCGTGGTGTTTAACTTTAAAATTCCCAACCGTCAACGGAGTTGGGGTCGTCCAGGGCGATCAGGTTGATTTGAGAACAATCATACACCGAAATCGAGTTGCCCGATTGCACAATGCCAAGGACCGACTTAAAACTTTTGAACTTGGTAAGCTAGTCGCTAAAAAAGGTCATCCGGCACTCCGCCCTTGAGATCAGCGTGGAGAGGGTCGCGCAAGATTAAGCAAAAGCTTAAGGATGACGAATTCGAGTTATCACCCGTTGATGGCTTAACTTCACCAAGGGCCTGGAATAGCGAAAGCCTTCATCGCCACTACAATTGACAGGCTATGTCTATCTATTTAGTTTAAATTCTGTTTTAAAAGTTGTTTCAGCATTTCGAAATTAGAACTTATAATAAGGCATCTGACTTTGCCGTGTTTTCTGATTTCAGCAATAAAATGCCATTTCTTCGGGTCAGAGCTGTGATTCATTAAATACAATGTACAACATCACGATGCACGGAGAACTAAAATTCCATCACGCAATGGGGTTTTTCCAAGAAAGGAGTGGCTGTGATACGATCGACCACTCGCTAAAGGAAACCCGAGCTCGGGGGCAAGCCATCACATCAGGCCGGAAAAGGGTTGATACACGACAACCCTCCACTAAACTCCGTACTCCCAGAGTGCGAGATGGAGTATAAACATTTCCTTAACTCCGTACTCCCAGAGTGCGAGACGGAGTATAAACATTTCCTTAACTTCGTACTCCCAGAGTGCGAGGCGGAGTATAAACATTCCTTAACTCTGTACTCCCAAAGTGCGAGACGGAGTATAAACATTCCTTAACTCCGTACTCCCAGAGTGCGAGGCGGAGTATAAACATTCCTTAACTCCGTACTCCCAGAGTGCGAGACGGAGTATAAACATTCCTTAACTCCGTACTCCCAAAGTGCGAGACGGAGTATAAACATTTCCTTAACTCCATACTCCCAGAGTGCGAGGCGGAGTATAAACATTCCTTAACTCTGTACTCCCAAAGTGCAAGATGGAGTATAAACATTCCTTAACTCCGTACTCCCAGAGTGCGAGACGGAGTATAAACATTCCTTAACTCCGTACTCCCAGAGTGCGAGACTGAGTATAAACATTCCTTAACTCCGTACTCCCAGAATGCGAGACGGAGTATAAAAATTCCTTAACTCCGTACTCCTAGAGTGCGAGACGGAGTATAAACATTTCCTTAACTCCGTACTCCCAGAGTGCGAGGCGGAGTATAAACATTCCTTAACTCCGTACTCCCAGAGTGCGAGACGGAGTATAAACATTCCCTTAACTCCGTACTCCCAGAGTGCGAGACGGAGTATAGACATACATCAACTCCGTATTTGTCCCCAAGACTGGGGGCAGGACCAAAACAAATATTGAATTGAAGACGGAAGAGAATATACTTTCATTTCCATTGTCAACAAAAAGAATTCGATTACAAGATGATTCAGAAAAGAAAAAAGATTCTTGCTAGTGGGAGCCGAGTCCACATCTATTCACGGCTATAGAGAAAACCAAGAGATAAAACACTACAGAGAACTGAAGAAGGAGTTCAATCTTTCTTCTTCCTTGGCTTCTTCTTCGAGGAAATCCCGCTAGAGCTGCTACCCAACTTCTTCCTCCTTCTTTTGCTCTTCTCCGATTTGCCCTCAAATGGCGACATAATGTCCACCTCTTCCTCAGAGCTAGAGGCAACAGAGATTCTTTTGGAGGGTGGAGCTGGAGGAATAGAATCAGTAGCAGGAGGTGGAACAGGAGCACTCACAATTATCACAGTGCTGCCAGGCGATATCATCATTAATGGGGCATGGCCTGACGAGTCCATACCGGCGGTCATTGCGCCCATCTCAGCATTGATCTCAGCCAAAATCTCATCTTCACGAGGTACTTGGGCCACGCTGGATATACTAATGACTGGCATGGAAACACTAACAGCCGGAGTGGTCCCACTCATGGAGAAGGATGGATCAATGAAAGGATCGTTGGGTTGATTGAGGAGTTCCTCAATCATCTGAGTGTCAAAAGATAACGTATCCGCTTCCCCTTCTCCACCGACCACAGAAGATGTCATAGTAGCTTCGGTGACGATAGCCACATGCGCTTGATGAGAAGCCTGAGATGCAGGAGGCGCGGGGATAACGACTTCAGTCACTGAAATGTGAAAAAACGAAGATTGTTAGCTATGGGTATTGCTCCAAATTCACCACACTAAATGTATACGGGAGGCGTTTGATTACCTTTCTTAGCCTGGCTCACAGTATGGGCAGAAACATCAGCAGAAGATAAATGCGGCTGGTCAGGATTATAAGCAGGGACGGACTGAGGATTGACCGCACCGATGTTTTCAGGTAATGTCGGAATTGCAGCTCCAACACTCGTTTCGTGATTCTCAATCCCCGAGCCCTCGCCTGTCTCAATCTGTTGGAACCCGAGCCTCTCTCTCGCCACAGAAACCACCGCCTCATGAAGAGCTTTCCTCTCTTCCTCAATAAGCAAGCGCATCTCAAGCTCGAAGTCATCCAATGTTTCATCCGGATGCGCCGCTTTCTTCTCCTCCACCAATCTATTCCAGGCGTTATATAGAATCATGGAGTCATCTCCCATCCACGATAAATTTCTGTGCTCTAACACATTGGCGTTGTATGTAACCAGGAGATCATCGAAATCAGCATCCATCCTGGACTGCTCCGCCATAATCTTCTCCTGGATTTCTACATCCACAGACTTGGACCTGGCCACCGCCACAGCAAGTTCGGCCCGAAGTGACACAGCTTGGTCACACGCCTCCTGAGCAGTGGTGTTAGCAGCATCTTTCTCTTTCACCACCTCAGCAAATTTGGCCTTGAGCTCATTCAGTTCCTTAACGGCTGCATCTCGCTCAGCTACAACGTTGGTATAGCGGTGGCCCATCTCTTCAACCGTGGCACAGTGTGCCTGCTGCATTCTCGCCATTTTGGCCACAGCATCTTCATGCTTTTTGAGTACTTGGAGTTCCAAGCTTCGAGACGACTCCATCTTAGACTGAAGAACTTGAATGATGCGGTCTTTCTTGACAATCTCAGCATCTCGCTCCTGAATAACTTTCGCCCGGTCAAAAGCTACCTTTGAAGCTTTCACGGCTGCTTTATACCATTCCTTGTATTGGACATAGAAGTCACGAATATAGCTGTGCGCAGTGTTTTCAGCATCCTGAGGAATCCTCTTGAGGTGAGGAGGAAAAACGTATGCGTCCATACAGATTTCTGGGAAGTCCTTCTTTATTTGAGCAAGTTGGATGGCACCTTCTCTTGTCAACTCAGCCGAAGCCTGCTCAACGATAGCAGCTGCCGGTGGTTCAACTCTAGGCCGCTGAGTCTCGGGCCTTGAAGATTGGGAAGGCTGCTGCTTTTGTGAAGGCCCAGGGGTATCTACGGGGGCCCTACGAGGCGGAGGAGAACGAGATCGTGATCGGTACTGATGGCCCCGATCTCTGTCAGTACGATCATGGCCAGAATGGCCGCGCCAATAATCTCTATCCCTGTCATAGCGCTTCTGGCTAGAGTAACCTTGCCCGGGGTCCCTATTTGATTCTCTCCTACGAGAATCATAATATGGAGAAGATTGGCGCACGTTACGGAGCCTATCCAAAGTAGACCCACGACCCGACATCTCGCCTACAATAAGAAGGAGTTACAGATTAGAATCCTACAAAACGGTAATTAATATGCAAAAGTCATGTAGTGGTGTGGAAGTGTGTGTAAATGTGTAAACCCCCAGACCAACCGGAAGTGTTGACCGCACTCAAAGGAAAGGGCTCGCTCATATTTAATACATCTTGAAATTCCTCCAACCCAGGATTACATGGAATCAATATAAAATCCGGGATGGGAATGTCGTCAAGCCCTTTAAAAGTATCTCTCGAATGAGAAGGGGCGGCCTCAGAAATCGTAACCCCGGAAGTGGGAGGAAACACATCCACAGATTTCCACCCCTTAGACTTAAATTTTTTAGAAACGACGGTCTTGCTTTTCCGTCTTTTTCCCAACTCCTCGAAGTTGCCCGAAAGATCAGCCATCGGCTCTACATCTGTATGGGTCCTTTCTTCATCGCTCACTTCGGTTATTGTAATCCCGGGCATTTTCTTCGCCATTGTCCTCTTCTTCTTCTCCTTGTTTTTCTTCTTTGAGGCAGGCTTTGACATCCCCTCGATGACTATACTCTGATTTATTTCAATCAAGCCGAGAGTTCTTAAGTTATAGTCATTCAACACCAAGTCGATGTGTCTCATCTCGCTCGGAACTTCGTGGAGACTATGGACTATGCCTTGTAGTACCCGCCATTGGGTCTGGAGATAATGGCTGTAAGAAAAACAAGATGTCAATACCAATGCCAAAGAGCTATTGATCAAAGAGAAGCAACGACATATGAGGACACTTACGTCTAGACAACCATCGCCTAGCGAAACCAGGAGGACACCAGACATAAAACCATTCATTCTTAAAGTAGCTTAGTCTGGTCCATGCTCCAATAATAACTTGGCAATTTCTGACTGCCTCCAAAAATGTAAAGGATGGGCTATCGCCCCTGCTCTTGAAATTAAATATGTATCTGATCTCGGTTGGCCTTGGCGGGTGAAAGAGACAGTCCATAAATATGACGAAGGCACTATTTAGCAGCGCATGTCCGTTAGGGTGTAGTTGTGAGGGAGCGATTGCTAAATATGATAGCATCTCTCTGATGTATTGATTAAATGGAGGAAGTGTTCCAACCGCAAGAGCATGGCGATAAAAAGCTGTATATCCTTCAGGAGGATTGTGCGGTCTATCGTTGGCACTGGGCAATAAAACATCATCCGGAGATATGTTGTGCTTCAAACATATCCTGCCTAACAAAGACTCAGAAATACTGGACTGGACGGAATCAACAGGATCCTCGATAAATATTGCATCTTGTAGCTCGTCGGGAGCAGGGTCTATTATATCCGCTGGGATATCTGGAACTACAAGGACCGTAGGAGGAGAACTCTGAATCTCCT
Source organism: Allium fistulosum (assembly GCA_030737815.1). NCBI lineage: Eukaryota > Viridiplantae > Streptophyta > Magnoliopsida > Asparagales > Amaryllidaceae > Allium > Allium fistulosum. The sequence goes on from CM060905.1 coordinate 764,139,081, forward strand.
GCTGTTGCGAGCTCGAAGATTCCATAACTGACTAACTTATCAGAAAGCAACGTTAAGTTCATAAACATCCCGTGCATTCCCCAGTGTAGTGTGTATGGATGTGCCGTGCAGTGCAAGTGCTGAACGTTACTTAAGCAGATTTCACAGATTGAAACAAGGTATCCGTACAACAAAACTTTGGGATTTGAGAATGAAAATGACCGTCATCGCTGACCGTCACTCCCACACCATCCAGACACTACTGACCAATTCAAGTACAAATCTGTTATATTGTTGTTTAAGTCACAATTCCATCGACGAGCTTCGGAAAGGAGGTCAAGTTTTACTGTCAAGTTCGATTGTGCAAGGCCGAAGCTCGTCGGAGTCAAGTATGCTAAAGTTCATTATGTTCGTCAAAGTTCAACTTGAGATTGGTCGTAGTTCAGATGTTGGAGCAGATCAGAAGAGAAAACGTCAGAACGTTCGAATCGATCGACTCGAATCAATATGGGTCGAATCGATGACATTCGAATCCATACGCCTCGACTCCATTAAGGTCGACTCGGTGAAGCCTTAGGATGGAGGAGCGCTTCGAATCCATGAGCTCCGCATAACTTCGAATCGATCAGTATTCAATTCCTTCGAATCGATCGGGATAACGCACCTTCGAATCGATCGAGGTAACGTTTCTTCGAATCGATCGATTCGATGCCCTTCTTCTTTTTCCCCCCAAGTCATCGATTCGAAGCCTTGCCCTCGAGATCGATTCGAACTGGTCATTCCTGGATCGATACAAAGCAACGACGCTCCTCCATATTAACGCTCAAGATCGATGTGACACGAATGGATTCGTTCCTCAGATCCATCGAGTCGACCCATCTCCGATCGCAATATTCCTCATGATTTTCGAGAGAAGGAGTTGAAATTAATGATAAAGGTTCTAGTTTTATCTTTCATCGTTCGAATCGATCCCTTAGTTACCTGATTGAATTCGATTACAGTTGGAAACTTGAGAAAATTTGATGGATTCGCGCAAGGCACAGTTGTTCTGGCTCTGGAGGATCAATTTGAAGGAACAGCGATGGCAACAGTAAAAAGTAAAAGCAAAAGTGAAATTAGCCTTGGGTATTTATATGGTTTCCACAGAAAGCGTGAGGCCCTTCGTCTCCCGGTCGTATTGACCTTCTACCATCGGTGACTAACCATGCCAGATCGATTCGAACGATTGTTTAATAACCCACTACGTTCGAATCCATCACAACGAAGAAACCTTCCACTACTTCGAATCCATCTCCTGCGAATCCTCTTGCACGTCCGAATCCATCCCAGCAACATCGATGCGAGACAACATCGATTCGAAGAAACCACCGAGCAAGAGCTGGATTGAGGATCGCATCGACTCGAAGCACGAAGTCCACGAACCATCGTTTCGAAAGGCCATCGATTCGAACATTCATGACTTCGAATCCATCAAAGACAACCGATGAGAGCGGACGGATCGCTTCGAATCAAACATCCAAAATTGGTTGTCTACCTTTTGTACCGATTCAGGAGAGGATCGATACAAGAGGATGATCATAGACAATCATAAAAGCGATTTTATAACTCAAATCTCAAATCGGTTCAGGAGAGGACCGATGCAAAATCAGATAACGATCCGAACTGACAACGACTTGCAAACATGCAACGTTAACCAAAGTCAAAGTGGTACATATATGCACCTATGTCTGACTAATGTTTAATCTTTATCATTTACAGGGATCAAATGTCCGTTTCCTTATGACTTCAACGTAAAATAGCCGATCACAACCGTACGACGGTTGATTACAGCCACAAAGGATACAACTTTCAGCAGAGCATGTCCTAATTGTCCAACTGTAGACTGCAGCTTTTCAAAGCACGTCATGTTTACACAAGACGTACTTTGGGGGGCAAATGTTATCCCACCTTTTGGCAAGGCCGAGATACCAAGGAGCTGACTGGAAAAAGACAAGATCATACGTCCTCAACTTTAAATGATTGCTGGGATGTTGCAAATACCGATGAATTTTGCCCGAGTCAAGATCGGGCTACAATCGATAAGGCGCGTCAAGCAGGGTAGTAGAAACCAACGTTTCAAATTTCAAGGCTGCCCGAGTTCATATGCTCAAGTTATCGCCAATGGAAGATGGATGAGATAGTATAGGTTCGAATCCCTCAGAAATAGGCTAGGGTCGAATCGATGAGGAAAGGCTGGCTCGAATCGATCAGAGGAGCATTGCGTCGAATCCACGAAGAGCACATATGCTTCGACTCCATCGAGCAAGTCATCATATGCCTAAGTTCGAACCCATCCTCGCATACTCCAGTTCGAATCCGTCGAAGGAAGGATCCTTCGAATCCATGCAGGCAGAGGAGCTCCGACTCCATTCCAAAGCACCGACATCATCAATTTGAAGGAAGCTAACCTTCGACTCCAGTACCTTCGAATCCAGTACCTTCGAATCCCCCAAGTCCACATAGCTAAAACCAAGGATATGACCCAGAAAACTCGGAGAAAAAGGAGGATTGACCTGAAGCATGTGCACCACGTCATCGCCTTCACGTGCATCGATCCTATGGATTCGAACCATATCGATTCGAACGAATCTATAGGGCGAAGAACACCATCTTGAATCGATCATAACTCGGGATCTACAGATCCAAATACTATGAAATTTTCACAGAAGCTTGAGCACATGTTGAAGAGTGTTCACACCAAATTCCAACTCGATTGGACAATTTCTTGATCGATTCGAACGTAGCTTTGAATCGATCCCAAAGTGGGCCCGAACTTCCAGAAAGCGGGCATGTGGGCCCCCTGACGTACCAGAACTGGTCTCCCTTCAGTTTAGGCAAAATATCATCCTCCTACACCTATAAATAGAGCCCCTGGTCATTCAGAAAAGGGGTCGAATAATTCTAAGAGCTAAAGAGCGCCCAGACTGCCAGATTTACTCAGAATCGCCACGGTTGTCTTAAATTCAGACTTAGCTCACAAAACCAGTTGTACTATGTTGTAACAAATTGTAACCTTCGAGTGTCGAGCAGTAAAATCATCAAACTTCATAGTGGACGTAGGCTAAAACGCCGAACCACTCTAAATCGCTTGTCTTTGCACTTTACTTTCTGTCATTTTGGAGTTTTTGTTAGATAATCCGTAGCGTTAATTTTCATTCCCCGCGTTTATCTCTTCAAAGACTTCCGAAGAGTGTTGTGCCCATTTTTGGTACAAACAGGGTGGAACACAGTGTTTAGAGCGATGATTAGGATCTTGGGGAGATGCTAGAAGCGTAATTAAAGAGGGATAACGTTGATTGGGGGAAAGAAAAAAACATTAGCATTTACTGAATATTGATATTTTTTGATAAAAGAAAACTGTGTTTCTGAATTGGGACAAGTGTCATCATATAACTGTGTTGGTTTCTCCTTTCCTATTTAAGTAATAGATACATGCTTTATATTATGTCGATTGATCTGTTGTGGTTTATGGATTCGGAAGTAAGCTGTAAAAACACTTAAACAAGCCCAACCGACATAGTATTGTTTTAAAATTAGGTAAATGAAATAATTTTACCTAGATTATATTTATATATTAAAGAAGATTTTTAGAAAATTGTTATACTTATATAGGATATGTTTGTTGTTAGAAAATGATAATGTTTGATCGCTATCATTTATTGTTGATTAGTTAGGCTTAGATAGTTTATGAGAAATTATTGTCTTTGTTAAATTTAACATGAACACCTTGTGAATTCAGTTTCAAAATTTGACTATAAGGCGTTTGGTGATATTGTTGAGATAAAAAATTAAATTTAAATTTTATTGTAATAAGAGCTGTTTATTACAATTAAACTAAGAATAAATATTGTGAAATGTTTTATTTAAAAAAGGGTAAAATTATATAAGTATGTATATGATTTTTATTATTTTAAAAATTGCATTTTGAATAAAAGAAGAATTTTATGTTAACTAGTTCGAGTGGCTCGAAAGTAACTAAAAATGGGAAAGAGATGTGTTCGGATGGTAGACACTTCTTCTAAGTATCACCCTTCTTAGGAAGGGAATATATGATACCATCTGGTAGTACCCAGTTCCTTAGTATCATTTTGGGGTTACTCGGGCTATATAAATATATTTTTATGGTTAAAATGTCTAAAAATTATCTCAAGAAGAGTTTTGAAATAAAATCAGGTATTTGGATCTCGAATTTTCTTAAGAAAAATAAATTCAAAATGGAAAAGTTTGAATCAGATAGTGGTATATACTCTCAGGATGTAGTAGAATATTAGAAAAGTTAAGCTTAATTTTGTTCTATGAAATGTTTTTTTAAAATAATTTTAGTAGAAATAGAATTAGTATTGATAAAAACCAACAAAATAAGTACGTAAGTTGAACATAAATCATTCCTCTTTTCACATAAGTTGGATCCAAGATTCGAATGCACGACTCTAATGCGTCCCGCATCGTTCCGAATAAGGATCCATCACTCGATTTTTGACAGGAACACTTTTTAGAGGTACTTAATATGAAACCAAAGTTTTCTATCATAGTATATGGTTATGTAAGGATAACAGAGGTTTCTAATTGAGAAGCCTGATCGAAGTCCGCGTTAGGAATTCTGGTGAGCGACACTAGTTCGAAAGTAAAGCTATGTGTTCGAGTGGGTGATCAAATCAGATTTTGTAGGAATGATCTACGTACATCATATAGACCATGAATAGTGTTAAGTATTTCTGGTTTGGTTTGTTTTTTGGATTAGGATTATGGTTAAATTTTGGGGTCGAAATTCTTTTAAGGGGAAGAGTGCAACGACACAGAATTTCACCGCTTTGATTTGCGAGTATTTAATTAATTTTAAATATTCAAATAATGGGTTTTATAATTAAAATAAAACTCTATTAAATAATAAATAATGATGGTGAAATATTTTTCCAAATTTGTTTACAAAAATATATAGTTCGAAGAAAAATCGAAAATGTGACCGGGATTCGTTTTCCGAATTTTCGACTTTTCATCGGCTAAAAGTTGTCGGATAAGTTATAAACATTTTGCTAACATAAACACACATTTATACATTAAATACATTAGTATGGTTAGTATTATAATGTGATAAATTATGTATACTTAAGTTAATATAATGTTGATGCGACATTTTCTTACGGATTTATAAATAAAAGTCATAATATGTTACATCCATAAAAACATCTCAAAATAAGTACAAATGTAGTTAAATCATGTTGGCTAAGTATAAGAAAGAAGGGAGAACATGCATGGTGAGGTGGCACTAAGTTAATGGAGAGTACGTATTGAGGGGTAAATTGGTAATTTAACTTTTGCACTAGTATATATATCCATTTCCTACCATTTTTCTCATTTTTCCCCTAAGACTCCATCTTCTTTTTAAGCTTTTAAAAACTCATTAATGGATTCCACTTTAAATTTCCAATGTTTAGAAATCAAATCCTTTTTCATTTAATTCTTTTCAAACTTGTTTAAACACCTTACATCTTTCCTACACTCCTCTTCATTCAAAAACAAGACCCTACCACCTCCCTCAAGTCATGGCCAAGCCTAGGAACCTTTATGGTCGAACCTCCCTTAGCCCACAAGTCCACCAAAAATCCATTTTTGCTAAAGCAAATTCAAGTGCTGTTTGGTTTTTGTTGTAGAGAAGTTTGAGTCCTTTTGGTTAGCATTTAGATGAGTAAAATCTCACCTTTAAAACTAAAAGTTTTTAACTTTAACATTGTTCATTTTAGTGGTTGATAATTACTTGTTGTATATGTATTGAAATGTAATGGTTGTTGGCTTAGTTTATGCTTTGAAAAGATGACACCTTCGATAATTAGTAAGCGATTTGAAAACTAGTTCTAAAAGTATTATCTTTGCTTATGTTATGGTATGTGTTTGGTTATTTGAGTTTATGTTTGTATGTTGTGTACTTGTATATGGATTTGAAATGTTAAGGAGTAGGTTAGTACTTGATTTGTGGTTGTTGTGACATCGAGATTCTTGTTTCCAAGATCTTAGTTCACTTAAGTGTTTTCTAGAAGAGTTTAAAGTTTTAAACTTTACTTTTTAGTTTCCAAAATCCTCAGGCAAGTTTTAAGTAAGTTAAACTAAAAGTTTTAAAGGAGCATTTGAGATGTAAAACAAGTTTCAAAGTTATGGTATCCATAGCGACAGTCGCTATGGATGCAGTTCGGGGAAAATGTTAAAGTGTTTTCTTTATAACTATCTTTGAAAACCATTTTCAAAACATTAGTTAAGTATAAATGATAATTATTTATTACTTAATTAAGTATGAGTTAATAATTTGTTTATTTATTTATTAAGGATAATTAGTAGTTAAGTTATTAGTAATTAAGTATTAATTAAGTAAGTTAATTATAATTAGTTAATTAAGAAAGTCTTAACTAATTATTAATTAAGTAAGAGTTAATTAAGTATTAAATTAGTTTTATTTAATTAAGGTATAAGTATATAATTAATTATTAATTAATTAGGGTATAAATTGTTAAGCAATTTACTAATATTAAATTAAGGATTAATTGATGATTAATTATGGTTTAATTAAAATTTAATTAAGCCATTAAGGTAAGATTTAGTTAAAACTTATTAAGACTTAATTATTTTTATTGAAGGTTTAATTATTATTTAAGTTTTAATTAAGTATTTTTTAATTATAAATTGAGATTAATTAATAGATAATGATTTATTTAAAGATTATATTTTGAATAATATTTATTTATTTAATTAATAGCTAATTATTAATTAAAGATTTAATTATTATTAAATAAAGAGTTTAAATGTTATTTAATTATTAAATAAAAGTTTTAAAGTTTAAACCTACTTTATTTCTAAAAGATCGGTTTTGTTTTGAAAGAAAACTCTCTTTTAAAGAATATTTTATCCAAGGGATTTTCTTTGTTGATTACCCTTAAGTAACCCCAATTGAATATGAAACCCAATGACATCTGTTTAGCATAATAAAACACCATTCTTCTAATTAAATTATAATTGACATTTGTTTAGCAGAATAAAACACCATTCTACTAATTAGATTGTATTTGACACATGTTAGTAGAATAAATCAAAGTTCTGCTATTATATCATTTTGGACATTGAATTGTATGCCAATAGATTAATTTGATATGTGATGTTTTCTATATGTGCATAGTTATTATTTACTTTTGTATACATATCCTTATACTAAGTTATGTGATGTTTGAATGGAAATGGTATCCGCTTTGAAGTATTTTGTTAAATCTTGTGCATGGGTTTTACAAAGATAGTTAGTTATTTAATTAAAGATGGTTTAAAACTAATTAATTGTTTTAATAATAAGGTTTTAAAATTAATTGATTATTTTAATAATTAGGATTTAAATCAATTAATTATTTTAATAATGATGTTTTATAATTAATGAATCATTTTGCTAATAATGTTTTAAGAGTGATTTATCACTTAAATAATAATGTTCTAAATTTAATTAATTATTTTAGTAGTTATGTTTAACGGTTAATTAATTATTCTAATAATAATGTGTTAAAGTTAATTAATCTTTTTCAACAGAGTTGTTTTGAAGCAATAAATCAAGTTTAAAGTTAATTGATTATTTTAAATAAAGCTGTATGAAATAATTAACCATTGTTTTACAAGTTAATTGATCATTTTAAATAATGATATTGAAGTAATAAATTTTGGTCTAAAGTTAATCAATCATTTTTATAAAGTTTTTTAAAGTTACTGCTTTAATGTGAAACCCCAGCACAAGTTTGGTTTTAAAATTAAAAGTTCAATTTGGTTATGGAAAAGTGGTTTTGTAAATGATATCGCTTGTATGGAAAGGATTTAGTTATATTTTTAACATTAAACGTCGAGGCATGGACTCGTTTCTATCTCGAAGGTTAAAAATGTTGTTAAGGCATTGCCTAGAGGTAACACTACCTCAACTTACCCACTTCATTTTCAACTAAGGGATGACACTTGTTTGAATTCGATGAGTAGTAGTAAGAATATGAAATTTAATTTCCATATACAATCATTTTTAATAAACCCCGATAGTTGATTTATTAACTATTGAATTCAACTTTCTTCATGGTGTATCGTCCCCTTAAAAATGATTTGTTGCTCTTTTGAGTTTGTTATCCTTTGTCGAAAATGACCAAACTCAAAGAGTGAGTGGAAGTCAAGCTATGTGGGTTGCTCCAAATAAGGTATTTTAACATCCACTCTAGATTGGATTCGATTTTGCACATTGAGATGTGAAATTCTCGGATTCTCGGTAAGGTTGGTGGTGTCCAGCTTGGACGTGTTCGAGAGGTATCATAGAGTATATGACCCTCTTATTTCTAATTTCGTTAAGTGGGATGCACCCTCCTAGCCATTTGTTGAAAAATTTCCCTATTCTTTTCTTTGATTCCGAGTTTTTAAATTAACTTCTTTCTTAATTGCACCGAGAAGTGATTAAGGTTCCTCTCGATGTTTATTTATTTGTGTTCATTTTTTATGTTTGGATTTTTACCTTGTCTATGCTCATTTATTTTTGTTTGGATCGTTGTTCTAATTTTTTTTCCCATTTCTTCATCTATGAATGTTGTTCTTGTGAGGTAAAAATCTGTTCCACGTTTAGCGGCGTGGTTTCACAGAATTATTATATGTTCACCTCATTACTTGAGTTTTCTCACGCTGTATTACCAGACTGATCTAGGTGTTATTTTATTTTAATGCTTAGGTCAAACTGAACATATTTTCTAGATTAGTTTTAGATGCTTTGGAGTTTCGAAGACGAGCTAGATGCCCAAGACATAGCTATGTATTCCTTTATCTTTCCATTGTATTGGTTGTTGAATTTATCAGCATTTGTAAGGACAAGTTGTTATAATTGTCCAGGTTGATAACAAGATAGTGTACTCTGATGATTGTTCATAATAAAGTTCTTTCTTTTGTAAAGACTTTGTTTATATATTATATGTACTCATCACGTTGTTGTGAGATTCTATTATGTCTTCTTCTTTCTTCACTCCAAACGACCTGTCTTTCGGACACTTAAATAATCGACACACGAATACTGAGAATGTATTAAGTGTCATCTTTAGGTGTAAGAAAGGCATATCATTATAGTAATAATTATAAATATATTTTCAATTCACTTTTAATTAATTACATATATTTTGAAATCAAAGCAGCATCTTAAGAACCTAATTTTGATTTTAAGAATCAAACTTAGATTTTTAATTTCAAGCAACATAACTATTTGAAGTTTGAATTAGATTTTATTAAACATTTATATATATAAAACAGAATTGATTCCTTTTTTTGGAAATAGGTACTTCATTTACTTAAAAAACAAAAGACGGGTACAACATGAGTGGGCATCTAGGGAGCAAACTATGGTAGGAGTATTACTGAAAGATTAATCTCAAAAGCCACTGTACGCAACCCTATTTGTCAATCTTCCCTTACATACATAACTAAAAGCAGGAAAAAAACCAACAAAACATGGCTACATGTTGAATGTGTGCTAGGTGTACAACCCAACTAAGGACAGAAATAGCTTCCTATTCTCAAAGTATGCTTTAAATTATTCTTCGAATTGAAATAACATTTCATGTCCACCAAGAATTGTTCTAGTTCCTTCAAACTCTAGAAGTTGAACGTGAGGCAGAGCAGGCGTTCTTTTGCTATTTTTTCACAATACCTCCTCTGGAACCTAAGTGAACTCACTGTTATATCGGTGACTATGCAAATCTTCCACGATGCTCTACTATCTACAACGGCATGCTGGAGAGGATCTAATTCCAAACTCCCTTAAGAAATTTGATACACACACATATGTGTAAAATAAAACACATTAGCATATATTAATGTGAGTGTGTAAATGTTAGGCCAAAATGAAATTCAATACCTTATTTTTTTCATCTATAAACATATGTATAGATGAAAAGCAATTTTAGTTATATTTGATATACATACACACACACAACATATATATATATATATATAAATGTTGTAACATTATTTATGTATTAAAATTGTTTAATATAAAAAGGTTATTATTCACTTAAATAAACTATAATGACTAATATATACACACACATATATAATAACAATAAATTGTAATTTTTTTGGTTTTAAATCAGCTTGAACATGAAAACATATGCATATATTAGATCTAATAACATTGCCACATATAAATTAGTTGTAAAGAATAAGGGATCAAATCTGCATTAATATAATGATATATGTAAACAAAATTAAGATTGAAAACTCACTAAAAGAAATTTCTTGTGATTTGCACCTTGAACGAATGAAAACTCCTAGGTCCGGTTGAATCACCTCCATAAATTACAATAATCCGAAGCATCACTTTTATATTTATTTTAATTGGTTTGTTTTTATTTATTTTTGGGAAATTATTTGCCATGAAGCCATCGAATTTTCAGCTATTATATAGAGAGAGGAGAGCAGGAGAAAATGAATTGTCCTGAGGATGCATGAATGAAAGAAAGAAATTTTATTTTAAAAAATCATTGAAACCTTTCCAATTCCTTCCTTAAAATCTTCCTTCTTTAATTCCTCATTAATCTCAATCAAATCCCCTCCCCCATATCATGTATCGTCGACCAAGTATGTGCCCAAATAGGCCTTCAAAATTTGTAAACCTACTTAGTAATTAGTTGATTTAAGTAAAATTTAAATTTTATCAATATCATATATTGATATATATATATATATATATATATATATATAAAACTTTCATATTCGCACTTTATTAAATGTTAATGGCATTTAAACTAATCAAATAAAATATAATAATTAATATTTCATAAATATTAATTAATTTTATTGACTTACAATGATTATAAATTAATTAAATCGTGTGGTTTTTAGCAGTATTCATCGTTGTGGTTATGAGACTCAAAGGTGTGAATTCAGTCAAAGATTATATTGAAAATTTTGAATATTAATGTTCACATGTCACCTTAGCTAGTAGTGTGATATTTTGCTGAATTTATCGCTTACACATCTTTTCGGTAAAATTTAATTTTAGCACTATAAGTGATACCCGGTAGTAATGATTATTTACACCAATTTTCTTCGTCAAAGCTATATCACATTAGAACTTATGGAATTTGGTTTTGTTCAAGACTCTAATGTCATTCACATTTAACTTGATTAGTCCAAACAAAAAATCCTTGGTTCACTAATAACAGTTATTATTAAGTATTAACAGTATTGCTTTAGCCAAAGACTTTAACTTTGAGATGACTATAATCGAGAGTGATACTAACATCGTATAATCGAGGAGACGAATTCTCCACTGAATATTATTTCACTTCCAATGCATCAACTCAGACTCAACTATAGTCATTCCATAGACGTACGATTTGACTATAATCAAAGTGGAGTCTCCGTGTTGAGGATCAACAGTATTATCAAGTCGAAAGAACTATGTAATATCACCACTTTGAGATTCTCTCTTTGTTGTTATATTAGCCAACATAAAACTCTTGAGTGAGTCATTCCATAGTTATCCAATAACTACCAGTACGTAACCCCTTGTGCCCCTAACAGCCATGAGTAATACATCGCTCGACATTTGGAGAGCATTACATACTTTAGTCTCAACGGATGTATCGATATCACATCTCGAAACATCTTGACTGGAAATATTAAAAATAATTTGTTATTTTGATGTGATAATTTTTTTATGATTACAATACATTGTAATTGCTATTACATAACATATCATTTGAGGACATTTTTATTTATATACTCTAAATTGATTACTTAATTAATTATATCCCAATACAAGAAAATATATTATAGGAATCAAAAACCTATATTATGAACAAGATTAGTGGTCAAGTTAGATATATGTAACATATTACATTATTGTCCATCAAGCATACCCTTAACTCTACCAAAAGTTCCATAGAAGCCAACTTCTCTTCATAGCATCTTCCAGCTCAAGATCGTCAAAGATGCATTTGTAGGTATCAAGCCAATCCTATACTTCAATAACCATTCCCATGAATAGTTTGCCCATAGACTAGCAAAGTCTTTATTCAGCTTGACAAAATCAGCGCTTGGCGCTTGCACTAGAGCACCACCCTTACAATAGCTAGAGCACCTCGTTGGGAATTCTACATCATGTTCATCATCATATTATTGAATATCATCCTGAAACTAGAGTTCATGGCTGCCTCGATGCCCGCTCCTTGCTATACTTCTACGACAGACTTTCTTGCTTCAATCCTTGTACTATATAGATTTTAATACAATGGGCACTCGTGTATGCAATGGGACTTACTAATTTATATAGTACCATGTAGATTTTAATACAAAAATATATAACAATCACACTCTCTCATATATCACGTGATCCATTATAAAGCGATAGCTCGTTCCTTATCTCTAACGGATCCAAGTATCCTTTGGTCATCTCTCAACCTAAGCTTTAATACCAAATGTAATGATCACCATATAGATCTGATACCCAGATTCCATAAATATTGCACTGATATGGCACTCGGTCGATGTAGAGCAGTTGTCAAGGGTGAAGTAATAATATTCCAAAGTCGAATATGTCGTGTATCTCATAATGCATAGGATAAAATATAATAACCGACATAGATATAAACATACGAGATAGTAGCATAATTAAGCGAACCAAACAGAATCAGAGTGTAGTAGGTTCAATACAGTTATACAAAACTAAATGCAATAAAGGTTATACATCTGCATAATAAGGTTCAAATAGAATTTGTTTCTGATAATATAAACAAGTACTGGTAGCTCCATAGTATTGCATAATGAAAATACCGATAATAGCTCCAAAATAGATATATGAAAGCGCTAGGCACCTACTCGTCCTCCGTACAGCTCCATGCATTATCTCATACCTGATATCTCTAATCTACTCATTTAAGACTACTCGAGATAAGAAGAAGCAAAGCAAATTGCCCCGGGTTAGACATAAGTCTGATACGAGCGATTTATAATCTCAAAATAAATATAAGTTGTAAAACATCATAAGTAGGAACAAATGGTACGTAGAGTCATACCTGCCATATCCCTGCATCCATTAAGTTAGCACATAACAGTAAATGCTAAACTACCATCACACTAGTGTACTACTACTCAGTATATTGTATGGGGTGCTTGAAGGAACCCAATTAGTCAGAAGCGGGTAAAATAGGTATATTTAAAAAAATTCTCATTTTGAATCTATTAGGCCTACAAGGTCTAAATGTTTTAGATCCAATCTAAAATATTTAAATAAAAATCTTTCATTTATTTAACTTGTATAATTTTTTTAGTTTTAATTAGTAAGTATATCAAATACACTTACATGTGTGTAGCGCATGTGCCACAAATATAAAGTACACATGGCTATGTAATCATATATAGGCGTCAGGATTTACATCGCAACAGGTTCATTTATCCCTTTATATGCGCCTTTATTGTACATAGTTTTTTTAATAGATTAACAATTGTAAATGCACATAATAAAAATTACACACACACACATATACATACAAACACATGCACATATATATATGTGTGTGTATCTTATTGTTTCTTTTACTACTTGATATGTTTTGAATTCTAGGATTAATAATTTAAATATAACTTTAACTTAGGGAGGTTTTAAAATTAAATTCATGATTTTACATAAAAGTACCTTTCATAAACATTAAATTGAAATAACAAACATATATGTATACTACAAACAACGTTTTAAATTTAAAACAACATAATTAACAAAATTTGTAGTTTTATATGTTTAGAAACTTAAAGTCAGCAAATAGAAAATAAGTCTTAACTTATGAATGATTCAAGATAGGTTTATGATATTTTGCTCAAAAGTCCACTTATGAAATTTGAGTTGAAGCAACTTTAAAGTGGGTAACAACAATCAAATGAATTTACATACAAAACTAATAAATATAAAAAACATATATTCAATTTTCCAAATGATTTCAAGTAATCAGCACAAGTGCCTAACTTGTGTTTGTGTATATACAAGTTACAATATTATATCAATTAATTAAAACGACTTCCAAATCAAAAAGATTTCTTTAAACTAGTATCCAAATCAATAACAAAATCAAATTAGACAACCCATGCATATATAAATTTGTGATGTAATATTGGGTCTAAAATATACATACAAGACGACAATGAAATCAAAAGAAGTAGCATATGAAAATCTATATTATATATACAAGATGAGCATGAATCAAAAGAAGTGCCATATGAGGATCTAAATTGTATTAAGATTACATATTATATAATTAAAAAAAATTAGAAAATTACCTTAAGATGAAGCCAAGAATCACACCTTGGATGAAGAATAAGACTCTAATGGAATCAACCTCTTGATTCATCAAGGATCTAGAGATAAATACCACTTAAATATTACTGATTTATTTGAATTGGTTTTGGAAATTTTTATTTGAAGGAGGCCTTGGAATTTCGATATAGAGAGGAGGAAGAGAGAGTGAATTTCGAAGAAGAAAATTAATGAATGGAAATAATTATTTGTTTCAAAGCAATCGTTAAAAATACCTTTCTAATTCTTCGTAAAATAACCTTTCTTCTTTAATTCCTCGTTAATCAAATCCCTTCCCTTATCATTTATTTTCGACAGAAAAGCTGTTGGAAAAGTGTAATGACCCCGAATTTTATATATATTTAAATTGATAATTAATTTAGTTTTTGAATAAAAATTGTGAAATTAATCGATAAATGAATGCGAGTTTCCCCGAATTCAAATAAATTTTGTATAAATCATTTAAATTTAAAATATTGTATATATATGTGTGAATGTGTGTATATATATATATATATTTGGGCATATATGAGTAAATTTGAAATTATATATATATATATTTGATTTGAATTTAAATCGTAAATAAATGGTTTAAAAATAAAAATAAAAATATATAAGATATAAAAGTATAAAATAAATACATTAGATAAAATTCTAACAACATATTAATTTAGGAATAGAAATAGATATATGTATAAGATAAATTAAAGTATAAAGTAAATCACTAAAATCTAATAACATAAATTAAAATAGAAATTTATTTATAAAGTAATATTATAAAGACAAGTTAAAAAGAAAAGAAAATAATATACATTCAAATACAAATAAAAATAAATAAATTATACAGTTTTATACAACGTAAAGTAAAATATAAATCTTAATAACATATTAATAAATCAATACAAAATAATATGAGTAAAATAGATACAAAAATAATAAAAGACAAATAATATACATTCAATATGAAGTGAGAAGCTTGTAAAGGAAGATACCCAAAATACTCATACATTGTACAATCGAAATGGAAGAAAATAATGAGTATTGTACAAGATAAGAAAAGAAACAAAATACAAAGGATAAAATATATTCAAGTATGTAACAATATAAAGCAAAAGAAGACAGCAAGAAAAAAATAATAAAACTCATGTATACTGCAAAATGATAAGGCCAAAGCAAAACAAATATATAATTGTAAGCTTGCAAAAGAAGTATATTCAAGTATATACAAATGAAAATAAAGACAACAAAAAATTAATGCAGCCACCATATGTATTTATCAGCCACCAAACAGAACTGCATAGTCAACAAGAAAAACAAATAAATTATATTCATGTACAAGCTGAAATGTAAACATGTAAACCTGGAAGTAAACAAAGAAAAAATAAAAAAATACATTTGTACAAAGCTAATTAATGTTAGCCACCGCAAACATTATCATCAGCCAACAAAAAGAAAATATCTCTACCTATTTGGTACAAAAGAAAATTAATAACCCTGTACAAATTTATCACCCAGTACTAAAACAAATGAACACACTGTAAACTTCATTTCTTTCAATCATCTTCATTTCAAATTCGTTCCACTTCAAGCTGTGAAAAAAACTAAAAGAAAATACCAGCTGAAACTCAAACAAGAATTCAACTTAAACATCAAAACAAATCAAAGAAGGAAGCTTCAGCTAAAAGCTCAAACCTGTTACAACATAAAGAAGAAGTGTTCTGTTCTTCTCTTGAAACACTGTGAGTAACATCATTTTTTTTAAAAGCTTAAGCCTTTGAATAGTTTGGTTGCATGCAAGTTTTCTGGAATAAATATGTAGTGTATATATATAAATGCAATCTGTTGTGTATATATAAATGCATGATATGCATGTTTTGTTTCCATCTAAGTCTTCTCTGTTTATAGTTCCCAGGATTCAAGTTTTGATTTAAAAATTCAAAATCTCTAGATTTTGTCTCCGGTTAAACTTAAGATTCAAATCAAACTTGGTTGTTTAATCAGAAACTTTAGTTTAAAATTTTACTTAAGTTAAAATAACTTTGTATGGTCTCTGGAAATCATAACAACAGAGCAAACTTCAAATAAGTGAAAATTAAAATGTTATAGTTTATTGTTTCAGGCTTAGGATCTGAAACATCATTCAAAAACTTGATTTTTAAAACTAAAATCATCAATTTTAGTGATAGATTGAGAGTGTAGTTCTGGGTTGACCAGAAATGTTGTTAAGGGGGTTTTCTGGTGATCCAAGTGTTTGGAGAGGTCGGAATCTTAAGTGATGATGGAGGAGTGATCGGTGATGATGGGAAAAAAATGAAAAAAATTATCTATTGCATAAATTGTTGGATAGAGATGAGTTTAGGGTTTTGGATCAAGTTTTGCAGTAGCCTGTAAACTTGTTGATTTTGTCACCGTGGGATGATCGAGTTGCACACGCTTCTGGGGGTTGGTAGAGGAGGATATGGCCGAGGCGTGGGCGGAGTTGCGTCGCCATTGGTGGTCGGAGGTAGCTACACGAGACGTTTTCAAATGAGCAGTTTGGGTTCCAAGTTTGTTCAACATACTCGATTTCGATTTCGTAGATGATTCGAGGATCTAGGTTCACGAATGTGTTTGCGTGGGTTTGAGTGGTTGTCGAAGGTCGCCGCGATGACCTCCGGTGGTCGGAGTCACTGGTGTACGTGCACCATGTGCACGTCATATCTGGAAGTCGAGTTGCTCGGGTTTGTCTCGAAATTTCCTCGTGTTTGACTCGGAGCGAGAGGAATGTGGGCTTTGCTCGTGAGTGACTCAGGGGATTTAGATGTTGGCTTGGGTTTTCTTTTGAAGCTAATAAGTTTAAGCAAAAGGGAAATGTTCAAGTTTTAAAAAAGTAAAGCAAGTTTTAAATGAAGGTTTAAAGTATATTAAAAATGAATAGTTTTTCAAAAGAAATAATAAACCAAGTTTTAAAAGCATTATAAATATGAAATTAGTTTTTAAAGTAAATTTATTTGAGGCAAGTTTTAAAACAAGTATTTCAAAGTTTTAACTTTGAATTTAATGTTTAAAGTTGTTTTATTAATTAAAGTAATAATGAGGTTATGTTCATTTATTGAATTAATTCCAAAATGTTTTTTTCAAATAAAGTTTAATGTTTTAATTAAGTAATTAATTAATACAAGAAGATTTATCTTTAATGAAGGTGGATAATTTAAGGATTTATTACTTAATTACTTAAAGAATAATTACTTAATTAAAGATTACTTAAGGTTAACCAATTATTAATTTAAGGTAAATTAATTATTAATTTGAGGATTAATTAATAATTAAAAGTGAATTAATTATGTAATTAACTTAAGAATGATTTATTAAATGGTAATTAATTAAGGGTTAATTAATTAAAGTGATTAATTAAAGGATAAATAATCAAGGCGATTAATTTATTTTTGGTAATTAAATAAAAGTTAATTAATTAAAGGTTAATTAATTAAAGGTTAATTAATTAAAAGTTAATTAATTAAAGGTTAATTAATTAAAATTTAATTAATTAAGTGATTAAAAGGATAATTAATTAATTAGGGATAATTAATTAAGATGAATGATTAAAAGTTGATTAATTTATTATTAAAGGTTAATTAATAAATGATTAAAGGATAATTAATTAAAATGGTTTGTAATTAATGATTAATTAACCAGGATTAGTGTTTGTTCATAGGTAATAAATTTGATTTAAATTAATCAGATAATTAATTAATCTTACCCATGGATGTTTGGATTCTGTTGAATGTTGAATTGTTTGATATCCGTGATTTGTGATGCTTTGTGATATATCCTGATTTGTGTTGTGATCTGTAATGTAATTTATTTATCTG
The DNA here is from genome assembly GCA_030737815.1 of Allium fistulosum. Classification (NCBI taxonomy): domain Eukaryota; kingdom Viridiplantae; phylum Streptophyta; class Magnoliopsida; order Asparagales; family Amaryllidaceae; genus Allium; species Allium fistulosum. The sequence continues at coordinate 764,157,276 of CM060905.1, forward strand.
GGATGAATGTAATTAATTATCTGTAATGTATATATCTATGATCTGTGAATAAACGATAAGCGTTATAGTTTATACCGCTTATCAAATATATTTTTATGATTGTATCTATGATGATTGAATGATGTTGCACTACTGTGTAAAACCCCTGGACCACACTCTTACACACACAAATATGGATTTCACGAGGAAATCGGTTAAGTCACAGATGATTTAAATTTAATATTTTTGAAATTGAAATTTTATTTTCAATTGATTTTGGAAATGGATTTGGGTTAAATGTTAAAGCTTTGGAAAGAAGTTTTTAAGAGAAAAGTTATTTTGAATAACTTGGTAAAGTTTCCAATTTAAATAATTTAATTTGAATTCAAAATTTGGAATTGAATTCCATGATTGGAAATTATGGTTAAAGATGTTATAAATGTATTTATATGAATTTAAACCATTTTAAAAAGTATGGTTTTGAGAATTTGAATTTAACCCAAGGACTTTAACTTGTATAAAGGAATCAGATTTTCCGAAATGAAAACTGTTTGTTTTCAAATAATAAAAGCTTTCATATAAGAAATGAAATTCCAATTTAAATTAAAGGAATTTCAAGTTTGAATTGAAAATGGTTTCCCAAGCTATGAATAGATCTTTGTGAAACTGGGTGAGCTTTGTGAATTGAATCTGTTTATTTTTAACAGATTTAAAATGGTGATTTGTTTAAACCATTCGAAATGGAATTGTTTTGAAAGCTATGAATTAAATCTTTGTTTTAAAGATTTAATGAGTTAATCCAATTGATTTGGAAAATCTATGAATAGATCTTTGTGAAACTGGGTGAACTTTGTGAGATGAATCTTTTTTTTGTAAAAGATTAAAATGGTAATGTGTTTAAACCATTTGAAGAAATGTTTTGGGTAATAAGTTGTGACTTAACTGAAACCCCAATATCCATCTGTTTTAAAATATTGCGCTCATTATTCGGTTTAACCGGGAGAGGACTTTGTGTCATATAACCCATTCCGAATAGTGATACGACGTAAATGGATAGCATTTGAAGACCGGTGTTGAAGACCGGGTGTTTGCGAGAACGATAGGATAACCTATCGATTGTCTCTGCACTGAGTAGCTACGGTATAGAGATTTCCTAAGTGATGGGAAGTCTGATCGGGATTGTGAATACCCGGATTGCAAGGGCTTCTTCGGAAGTGCCTTCGGTTTTGTTCGAACCCGGAACAGACTTGTATGGTTGTATGTCTGACACTACACTTTGACATATAAAGCTGATTTCTTTCAAATACATTTCTGTTTGGTTACAGAGATTTATTCTCTTAGCTTAACTCCCTTCTCTGAGATGCACGAGCTCAGAGGTTATGTAGTTGAAGGTTATCAGTGATATACTCTCAATTTGGAAGTGTGGCATCCTAAGTGCTGCTGTGTGTTGCTGATCATTTGTTGATCAAAGCATGGCTTTCGTGTAAAGCGTAGCTTTGTGGACGAGACCTCATCGGACCTCACACCCCGGAAATGGTCGAAACAGGAAAGATGCGGCAAGGTTTCAGGGGTAACTCCCCTAGGGTATGTCCATTCCTTTTGGAAAAAGGTGATATTATGGTATGGAGCCCAGATATTTACCTGTGTGGTTGCTCCAATCTCATTTACTGTGTGATTGTTGCTGTGTGATAGAGGATTCTCGGATAAAGGTTGCAAACGACCGGAGGTGGCATATCTCAGGTTTACTACCCGAGAAGGGGATAACCGGCCTTGTGTTGGCAGAGAGCAGTTGTCTCTCGGGGCGTCCCTCCAGAGGCGTTCCTACGTGGCATAGGAAGTTCCTTAGCCTGACCATTTGTTGGAAATCCAATCAAACAATACGAACCCAGTACGATTTTAGTTGTAGAACCTGTCATTTACTTATGGTGGTCACCACTGTTTAGATGGTAGCTATAGTAGGCATAGTTCGGAATGTCTATGCTGGCTAAGATTAACATTATACTTTCGAAATGTTTCCTGCACTATGCACTAGTAATAATATCAAAAGAGTTTTTCTTGTGTAGGAAGCATGTTTGACTATCATAAGGAGAAATATCCTCCAATTCTGCGTTTGCATTGTGTGTGTGGCGGGAGGCCTTATGGTAGTTTCATTTTCCAAAAAGCATTGCGGATTTCAATGTTGAAAATTATTTTGTTGTTTGTTTTAAGGATAAACTGTTTTTGTTACTCACACCAGTCCCACGACTGACCCGGGGTTTATTGTTCCCTTCCTAAACTCTGGTTGCCCATAATTTTCCATATGGGCAGTCTAGAGTTGGGTTTTTTTTAGATAGTCAGGTTTAGTAGATTATCGGGAGCTAGTTCGGTGTTCGGAGTTCACGGATGACTGACCTTGCTTATGTTGGTGCAATCGTGAAGATGGTTTGGGCTTGATGTTGGAGTTGTTGGACTCATTCTCTTTTGAGGATCATTTGGAGTTATCACTTCTGTTTTCCGCTGTATCATTATTTATCTCTGATATTCCTGTATCATATTCATATCATTGTTGTATATCATTATGGATATTGTATTCATTGGAGTTATATATGATATCATCTATTTCTTTCTTCCGCTGTGTTGTTATACTTATTGTGTTATAAGCTTTGGCACGAGTCGAATTTCAACGATTGAATCTGTGGCATTCGAGTACAAGTGAAGTACGGGTGTCGATTTTCAAACGCTGGATTTTGGAACGTGACAGCGTGGTATCAGAGCTAAGGTTGAACTTTAGCTCAGGAGTATAACACATTAAGTAGCTCATTAGAGATATGGTAAAGTATACCCTAGAATGAGTAATCCCTAAGATATCCGTCCGTATACTTCAGTAATTTCTCTTATTATCCACTGATAGTAAGTATGAGTGCAAGAAGAGGATGAGATAGGAGACAGGGGAATACGACTATAATTGGTCAATACCCTGTAACAACAAGGAAACAATCTTTTCTCTATCAATCTCTTTTGTTCAACATCTTTTCTCAATTCTTTGATAGTTCCTGGTAGACAATACAACATATACGATAATTTCTATTGCTAATGCTTAATAAATCCATCTTATATTCTCACATTAAACATTTTAATATGATGTCTTTGTATACCATTTTGAGACAATCCCAACATCCTTTTATACTGATTATAGAAGGTGTCAATTTCAAATCCAATATCAAGAATTAAACTACCAAAACTAAATTGACATTAACACAAGTACATACTAATATTCTTTCTTATAGGCACACGCTTCCTTTGCATTTTGATTAAAATTCAAAACTATTTGATTTCTCTGTCAAAATAGTTGGTTAAACGATACTTTGTAACATTTCTTTGATCACATCCAATACCCACAAATTTAGTTATCACTCCCATCGATTTTAAGACATTTTGGTTTTCATGCGTAAATAGTTCATTCTAAATCATTATTTAGAATTTTTATTTCAACATGCATGTACCAAAACTTAAATCCACGTTGAGTGATAATTTTTTGAGTAAAATCTGAATTAACTCAAGTATGTTGAATGATGAATTCATTACGTTAATTTCAACAATTGAAATATATGATGTTATTTTTATCAACATTGATTATTGTATTGAAACTGCATTCGTCTTCTTCTTAAAGATAGATAAACGGCTAATGGATTATATCCCTTCGGGTATAACTATCAAAACCATATTTAGATACTATACTTAGAATGGATTTAGGATTTGCACATCTTACCATATGGCACAGTCAATACCATTGGCACAGTCAACACCCTTATTGGCTTTATTGTCAAAAGAGGAAATTCTATTTTCAACATTGATATGACACTCATGGTTTCTCTTTAATGTGCGAGAATTCTTATTAGACATTCTAGTTTGTTGTGTCTGTTTTGGTTTGGTAATTTCATTTCATCTTATGTAATTAGTTTTGTCTTTGAATTGTACCCAAATCCATTTTACAAATAACAATTTCTAAAAGAAATTCCTTCATCATGAAGTTGGAGTTTCTTGAAATAACAATATTTCTTAGTGCAATGAAATAGGTATTTATAAACATTTTATGATTTGATTATATATATATATATTTATGTATGTATAAAACTAATTTAATTTTAAGTTTATGAAACTTATGTTCATAATATAAATTGATCAATCAATATTGATCAGTTCCAAAATCATTTGGGGTGGTCCACATAAAATCCCTTAAGAATAACGCGTGTAGTCTTTCAACTCACACAACCTGCCAACTCATTGACATTGGAAATGTAAAGGTTTCTTATAATTTTATCTTGTATGATCCCCTAAACTATTCTTTGGATGAAATTAAATTTTAACCATATGTACTTACTTTTAAGTACACGACCTTACAAAAAGAAGTTAACTCAACTTTACTCATCGCAATGGTACTTTGTCCAACAAAGTCCGATAAAAGTTCATTAACTCTTTTTTCGCTCTTGATGAATGAGTGCTCCGCCTTTAATTTTTTGAGATACAGTTCACTAGTATCATATGTCTTATAGTCATATGATTTAAAGAATTATTCCTTCAAGATATGGCTTAGTCCATAATCTCAAAAAAAAGTTGTTAAATTTTTTGATACTTTCATGTTCTGTAGCTAATGCACGTTATTATAATAGATTTATTTCATAACGAATACTCAAAATATTCAAAACAAATTAAAACTATATTTCATTTCAGTCAATACTGAAAAACAGTTATTATTTCATAAAAAATATTTGGTAAAAATAAAAATAATAATTTTCCATATCTTGATGCATCCATTGTTAAGTATTACGTGGCATGCTCCCACTATTTCTGCCGTTACTAATAGCGTATGAAATATGAAGTTCCTTTTAACTACTTGTTTCTGGATATTTATTTCTTTTATTATAACTACTTTATAGTCAATAATTTTCAATCAAATATCTTAAACTAATAGAAATAACTTTTATAGAAAACAATTTTCTATCTAAAAACACAATTGAAATAGAAATCATATTTCTCATTCCGTATTAAGTATCTTTTAGTATTTTATACAATTTTCGTTTCGATGACTTTTCATGAAGTAAAGGGACAATACACTCTCTTCATCCCAATTGTGCCTATCTTACATCTACCCTCAAACCATCGCTCTCCTTTCAAAGATGGTTGAACCATTCAAAGGATACCCATGTTGCAATCAATCTATTGAATACATGATTTCACATTACGCTTTATTTGCTTATTTCCAATGAATTAATTTCACCGAAGTTTTGTTTGCTCAAATATGGATCAAATATTTATATTCTTATGTTGCTTAAGAGTTCAAAACTCGTAAAAGGCAGTGCATATCTCTAACACTTTAAGTGACTAAGGTACAAATGTATTTAGCTATATATAGTTAGGCTCTTACATGGGTCTTGAAGCGACAACATGCCTAAGGATTTAAGGTAAGTATATTTTATATTTCTTAGTCAATCTTTAATTTAGTTCATTTGTATATCTTAACCAATAAACATTTTATAAATTTTCTTAGTTGCAAAAATTTATCGATGTATATTTTAAATTTATATAGCAATGTTCTTAGAATATTAGAAAGGTTAAATGCTACCATTTCATTTTTCCAATAACGCTCATAGTTGACTTTTATATTTCTCAAAACTCCAAGAAAATCATAGAACTCTTTTGATTTTTCTAGTGGGTGTTAGGAATCGCTTGCCTTGAGATTTTGATCTTGTGGAAAGCCGAACAAATCAAAGGCCCATATGCAATGAATAACACCTTATGGTTGTATCATATACAGTTCTTAACCAATGGCCTGCATCCAAATCTGATCTCGATCATGAGGAAAGCTCAATAAATTAAGAGAGATTATTCACTCGTACCTACCATTTCGCGACTTCCTAAATATAATGCATTTATCTTGAGGAAAGCTCAACAAATACGTGCATATATCTTACCTTGTTTAGTCGATAAATTAATAATACTACACATAACATTTCTAGCTCAAGGAAAGCTCAATAACTAAAGAGTATGCAAGTAATCTATTAACGTATAAATGGTAGGGGACAATGTATATTAAAGATTCATGATCTTTAATATATATTTTGAGTGATATCGATTAAGGAATAATGTATCTCTTATGAAATATCCTCATGAATAAAGTGTTGGACACATCTAAAATTACGGTATACGTATAATATGTATGTACTTATTCCTTAACCTAAATTCGGTTTCTTTCTAGTTTCACTTAATTTTGGACATATATAGTTACATAAGTATTAACTTATTTATAACTTTTATAATTTATATCACTCATATAACATGTATATATATCTTAGTAAATTGAATCTTATTTAATTAATTTTAATTCTTATAATAAATTATATTTAATTAATTTAATTTATTTTATATAAAATTCTAAAATTTTATATTACTTATCTTAGACTAATGAAGATAGTCAATCAACTGTAATAATTATAGTTTGTTTACGTGTACATATTAATATTTGAATTCATTCTAATTAATTTATTTCACTTAATCAAACAATTAGATTAAATATTTTAATTATTTGAAATTTTAATTTAATTTATCATTAACAATTTTGAGACAAATAAATAACTACAATAATTATAGTTATACACATATTTTAATATATTTGTTTTAATCAATTAACTTTTAATTAATTATTTAATTTAATTTAGTCAGTCATATTAATTAAATTTTAAATTTCAAAATTGATTATTTTAGTTTCTTAAAACAATTTTGAATGCATTTTATAACTTCTGTAAAATTTCCTTTTACATTATAAACTTAACTTTTAAACCTATAATATAATTTAAATTTTCAAACAAATTGTAAAAAATAGCCCAAGGCATAAAACAATTTTGGCCTTTACATTGACGATAACCTTTAGGCTTACTTCATCCTTCAGACCAAACCAGTAGCTAGGTAGGATAGAGTACTTGTTACCCAAACATTTGGTTTTAGACACTACCATTTTAGAGACTACTAAATGGGTAGGCTTTAGCCAGTTAGCCCTAGCATTGCAAATTCAGACCGCGTAGACCATCTGGGCTTTGATACCACTTAAGGAAGTAAGCCAGTCGGAAGCGGGTGAAATAAGTAGATTTCAAATCTATATTGGAACTATTGGGCCTATGAAGTCTAAATGGATTTTAAATCCTATCTAAAATATTTTAAATAAAAGATATATTTTAATTAATTTTTTTAAAAACTTTTTTTAAGTTTTAATTAATATGTGTACCAAATACACTTATATGTGTGTAGTGCACGTGCGACAAATATGAAGTGTACATGACTAATGTGACCATATATAAGTGTTGGGATTTACACTACAATGAGAACATTTGTTCCATCATATATGCCTTCATCGTCCATAGGTTTTTCTATTAAAACTAAAAAATTGCAAACACATATATAATAAAAATTACAAATACATCACAATATAATAAGTATATAATAGAATGAAAACACCTTTTATTTTGAACAAGATTGGTTATCGAATTAGATATATGTAACAAATTACACAATTTACCCTACGCCATATTCTAAACTCTATCAATGCCTAGGTACCTAACATTGACAATACCTACATCGTCTGACATCCATAGAAAATCATAGCAAAAATAGAAAATATAGCAATCATTAAACATAGCTCACACAACTTGGCTCGGGTGCTTTGGATATACGATAGCTCATATTATCCCATTCAACGATCATAGACTACTCAATATCTTGGTTTCTTAAGTGCTAGAATCCATGCCCCTTCGATGGCTTGGAACTAGATCTACATATCAACTGGGTCCAGAGTATACATATAATATATCGACAAATCCAAGTGAGCATCCACATCTACCCCATCTCTATTGGCACACATCAAAACCTCCAAGTTACTGACGATCCCTTAGCACACGTCTTGATAGTAGAAGACATTGTTCCACTTCATAAGTTCCCAATGTCAAACTTGCCTTCGAGGACCATCACTCGATGCTTCAAACACTTCCCATTCAACTTAAACAACTCAGATCGTCAAGCCATCAATGTTCGGAGCGTTTCTGGCCTTATCACAAAATTCATGATTTTTCACGTGTCAAGCCCGAAGTAATTCCCAATTCCCTTGTGTTAAGCCTAAAGCAACCCCCACATATCCGTCTCATCTGCACGCATTAACCATGTGCTTCATTCTTCACATCAGATCTATCGATTTTCCTTCATATCTTGCAAACCAACAACCCAACTCACGTGCGATCTGTGCAGTTAATGCCCCGCTATTACCCCGCTATATCTCATAGTGGATTTCTACCGCTACGATTTTTCCATATAGCCCCAAAATATAGCCTTTCCGCTTTAAGCCCCGCTATTTTCGCTATATCCCGTTATTCCCGCTATATTCCGCTATTTCCGCTATATCTTCTTTAATAAAATGAATTGAAAAATTGCATTTATACATTATAAAAATTGTGAAACTAGTTTATTTGATTTAATTTTTAATATATTTTTAGAAATGAAAATACTCTAATATTCTACTAAATTCAATTATGTTATATAACAGTTTTATGTTTATTTAAAGTATATTCTCACATGTTTTTATTTAAAATTATTTATGTATTAATTATAATTCAATTGAACGATATTTTTCATTTAATTACCATTTATATATTTGAAAAAATATTAAGTACGAATTTTATATGCTATTTTAGAGCCATCCGCTATATCCTGCTATATCCTCGCTGTATCCCCGCTATGACTTTTTGCACCGCCACCGCTTTGAATCCGCCGAGCGCTTTAACTGCACAACGTGCGATCGATCAGGTAGGCTCCCCAACCTTGCTCCTCATTTTCCCAAAAGCGGGATCAATTAGTACCGGCCTATTTGGCTTTGTACTTTGGGAAATTTTGGCCAAGTACTTACAATTCGAGGGACGACTGATGGTGGCCAAGCGAGATCAAGTTTTCCCCCACGTCTTTAACTTTGCACCAATCTGTCAGCCTTCATAGCCTAACTCTCAAACTCTTTACCCAAACATTATGTGATCGATCATACAACCTTCATTCATCGTGTCCAAAACCCCATATCAATCGCTGTTTGATTTGACCATCTTTGATCGATTAGTGGTGATCGAGTACTTCGAAAACTTAACTATTTTCTGCAGTTTTCTGAGTCAATTCCCTCTCTGATTTGAATGACTAAACTCCTTATGCAGCTCGTTTGCATCGATTCGACTTCATACTTTCTAAAACCGATCCATATCGAATAACGCACATTGACATGTCATTATATAATCTAAGCATACAAACACACAAAACAATAACTAAAGCATCATATCATAACAAACATAAGAAAGAACATCCATATCATCCTATCAATTGTAAAATCAACCATGATACGAAATGCATATAAAATCAATTCAAAAACATCTAAAATCGTTTATAAAACATTTACAAGTTGAATTCATTTAAAGATCTCATTTTTAACTTGGAAAATGATTCACAAAAAACAACTTTAAGTGTATAAAATATTTTTAAAACATTGTGAGATGATAGAACACTCCCATATGGGTAAAGAACTAACCAAAATCAGCAAAAACAAGCTAAATCTGATCTGGATAGCGAAGCACAAGTTCCATGAGACCTAATTTTGAAATCCCAAGAGTCCTCTTGCTAATCTCAATAACAATCACCCATTTAATTACTAGTTTTTGCTACAATTAGTTAGGAATTCGATGACTTTTGGACAAGGAATTAATTAATGGAGGTTAAGGAAAGATTCTAGGAGTTAGAATAATGATGTTGGTTGGTTGTTTACAATGTCGGGATTAGGCATAAATCCTAAAAAGGTTTAGTGAGCTTAATCGGGCTTAACCACTAATCTGTCTAGAAATCATCCAAACTTAAAATAGTCATATCTTCTAAATTGTAAGTTCAAAATTCTATTGTGACTGCTCTACTAAAGGAGAAACCAATCCTGTTTTTCATTTGGAATTGGTTTTATGACCCAATTTGGCTTCCGTCAAAAGCTATAGGCCTTTTAAGATTTTCAAGGTTGAAAATGTCTACAATTTATTCCAGGGTCAAGAATGTCAATACTCAACACGTCCCAAAGTTATAGTTCATTTAGACCCAATTTGATTATGAAAATGGTATTTCTATGATCCTCCGATATGTAAAATGTGGACCGTTATAATATATGTTCATGTGTATGTATCTGTGTATATGTACATAAGCACGCACATACACATAGGTACATATATATACATACATACACACACATATCTTTTGTGGTAATAACATTGGTGTCACATTTTTTTGGTATTAGCATGAACTACCAAAAATGCCCTCTATAGATCAAACTTTAATATCATTTAAAAATAGGATCTAACAATTAAACTTTTTTTTACAAATTCGAACGTCCCTCTACAAATAGTAACAAATCTTAATATTAATTATTAAAATGATCTAATAAATAAATTTTCTTTGCAAATTCGTTCTTTATTTATAAATAATATAAACAAAAATTCAAACAAACAAAAAATTAGACGTTGCAACGTATAAATAAAAATTCAAACTAACATACACATGATTTCAACGTAAAAATATGCTTAAATATCTGCGCAAATCATTTTCTTTTTCTTTGGAATGTATTAAACATATATAATATGTAGAAAAACAATATACACGCAAAGCGCGTGCCCTAGTGGCGATGGTTTCCGTTGGCTAAAAAAAGGTGGCCGTCGCAAGCCGTCACCTACCTAAATATAACCCGTGAAGCCGAGACCTTTCAGCATTATTTCCCTCCACCCCATTTCCCTTTCTTCCTTTTCTCAATTTCGCCTCCAACACCAACTGCCTCCAGCCGCTTCTAGCCGACGCCGATGACATATTCCCACCGCGCACTCTTCCTCCTTCTCTTTATCTCATTTTTAAGGTATATTATACTTTAAACCCTATTTATAAAAAAATTAGTATTTTTGGTTTGAAGAGGTTAGATTAATTGGTATTAGGTGATGGTATAGTTTATTAGTTGATTTTAAGATAAAATTAAAATCCTAATTTAGAAAATTAGTTGATTATTGATTTAAAGTTGATGATTATTGTGTATTAGTTGAAGATAATACTGTGTTAGTTCATTTGGGGATGTTAATAAGTGGTCTGATTGTTTAATTTGTAATTAAAAATTAGGGTTGATTTAAAATTCAAAAATTAGTATTATTGATTATTATGCTTATTGATAAATTTACGCGATTGTTTGTTATAGTGGAAAACGATGTTTGTTACAGTTTACGCAAAAATTAGTGTATAGTTATTGATTAATATGCTCCTAAGTAGGTACGGTTAAGCATAAGTAATATTCTTAAATTAATTAGTGTGTGTTAATTATAACTGTTGGTGCTTAGTATAAAATTAATTAATTTAATTTGTTATTATTAGTGCTAAATTCTAATTTTAGCTTACAAAATCTGTAAATTAAAATTTTATTAGTTAAAAGAGTTTGAAAATACGTTATAACGCGTATAATTTAGTTAACAAAAAGTTAACAAATATTATACTTATATTGATTTTGTTAAAAGTTAAGAAATGAAGATAACAACAACAAATATTGTAATAAAATTGATTTTTTAAAAAGTTAAGTAATGTTAACAACAAATATTATAACTGTGTGTGAAGCCTTTAGTCCTAAAAGGCTTTACATTATTTTAGAAAATACAGCAAATAAAATACTCCCCCTGGCTGCAAAGTTATCCGTAGAAGAGAAGTGAAGTGAAGTGCTGTCAAAATTAGACAGAAGTGTGGTGTGTGAAACCTTTAGTTCTAAAAGACTTTACTTTATTTTAGAAAATAAAACAACAACAATATATCACTTGGGTGAGAAGTTGTTCATAGAATAGAAGTGAAGTGAAGTGATGCCGAAATTACTAACCTACTTTTTTAAATTAGGAACAATGTTCGATTATTTATCGACCGTACTTGGATGTATAAAGTCAGAACTGGAATGAAAGGCTCGGTGAAATAACATTTCTATAATGGTGTATATGAATTTATTAGATTTGCAATATCTGATAATCAAAATAACAAAGAACTTTGTTGCCCTTGTAGTAAGTGTCAACATTTGAAGCATTGGAAACCAGATACAGTTAAAGTACATTTGTATAAATCGGGATTTGTGCCAAATTATTATTTATGAGATCGTCATGGAGAACTTGTTGCACCTACAACAGATCCTGTTGCGTCAGAGGTCGATGTTGTTATGACAAATCCAATAGAAGGTATGGTGGAAGATGCAGCATGATCAATGTTCCCTACCGTTCAAGTTGACGATGAAGACGTCAATGTCGAAGAAGAACCGAATGTGGGAGCAATTTTTTTTTATGATTTATTGGATGCCGCTAAGAGACCATTGTGAGATGGTTGTAAAAGTGGAACCGAATTATCAGTAACCGTAGAATACATCACTATGAAATCAAAATTCAACTTTACAGAAGCTAGATTTACAGCAGTTGTACAAGCTGCAAAATGGCATATGCCACCCAATAATCTGATGTGCGACAGTCATTATAAAGTGAAAACACTTATGTCGGCTTCCGGTATGCCTTACCAAAAGATAGATACATGTATAAAAGGTTGCATGTTGTATTGGAAAGATGACATTAATCTTAGGAGCTGCAAAATATGTAATGAGAAAAGATATAAACCAAGAAAAAAGAAAGGAAAGGAAGTTCCATACAAGAGAATGCATTATTTACCAATTACCCCTAGACTTCAAAGATTATATACATCTTCGGCCACGACATGTCATATGCGATGGCATAACGTGAGAAGACAGGCAGAGGGAACTTTGGCACATCCATCCGATGGAGAAGCATGAAAACATTTCAATAAGACGTATCCCACATTTGCTACAGAGAGCCGTAACATCAAACTTGGTTTATGTACATATGGGTTTTCGCCGTTCTCTCAGTTTGGTAGCAAATATTCATCTTGGTCTGTTATCGTTACTTCTTATAATTTACCTCCGTAGATGTGTATGAAAACTCCATACATGTTTTTCACTATTGTCGTCCCTGGCCCTGATGATCCGACACAAGGAATCGATGTTTATCTACAACCATTAATCGAAGAGCTGAAAACATTGTGGCTTGAAGGTGTTGAAACATATGACATTTCACAAAAAGGGAATTTTCATATGTTCGCTTCTTTATTATGGACTATTAGTGATTTTCCTGCATATGAGATGCTTTCAGGTTGGACTACGGCCGGTCGTCTAGCCTGTCCTTATTAGGGCTGTCAATGAATATCCGAAAAATCCGAAATCCGTCCGCATCTGTATCCGAAAAGCGTATAATATCCGATATCCGAAAAAATGGATGCGGATACGGATACGAAGACATCCGCATCCGAAAATTATCCGTCCGGTCTTTGTCAATATTATAGTACAAATTGTATGTATTTTAGTATAATGAAAGATATTTATTTGTTTTTTTATCAAGTTAATCGTTTATATTATATACATTAAATGCTTATTAACCGCTCAAAACTATTTATTATCGCCATATTTGTTTATATTTAACACTTTTATGATCAATTGGATTGAAAAAAATGTATGTTAAACTTAAAATTTATATTTATATTTCTTGATTTATCGGTCGTTAGCGGATAGGATAATTATCCGATATCCATCCGTATCCGCGGATGAGGATATCCGATATCCGAAAATCATTTCGGATGCGGATGCGGATATGGCACTATCCGCATCTGAAAGTATCACTTGACAGGCCTAGTCCTTATTGCATGGAAGAAACACGATCATTTTATTTACGGTATGGAAGGAAAATTTCTTGGTTTGATTGTCATCGGTGTTTTCTCCATCCAAATCATACTTTTAAAAGCGATAAAAAAAACTTTAAAGCTAACAGAGAAGAGAGTATGCTAAAGATTTGGTCAAACGAAGAAATATATGAAATTGTAAAGGACTACCCAAAGATACATAAAACTGGAATACAGACTAAAATTCCAGGTAAATAGGACATTCATAATTGGTGCAAATAAAGTATATTTTTGGAGTTATCTTATTGGAAAGATCTCCTACTGCAACATAATATTAACGCGACGCACAACGAAAAAAACGTGTTTGATAACGTGTTTAATACAATTATGAATGTTAAAGGGAAAACTAAGGACGATCTGAATTCAAGACTTGATATAGCACACTTTTGTAAACGTCCCGAACTTTATATGAAGCCCAATGACAATAAAAACCCAAAGCATGCTATGAGCTAGACAACAAGCAAATAAAATTCATGCTAAAGTGGGTGGAAAGACTAAAATGCCCAGATGGGATGTCTTCTAATCTTGTAGATGTGTTGACTTTAAAAACAATAAATTGAGTGGGATGAAAAGTCATGATTGTCATATTATGATGAAATATTTATTACCGGTGGTTTTCAAAGAACTGTTGCTCATAAAAGTGTGGAGTGTTATAACAGAATTAAGTCTGTTTTACAAACAGCTTTTTCGACGACGTTAAAAATCGACCGTATACGTAAACTTCAAGTACAAATCCCTATATTATTATGCAAACTGGAGAAAATATTTTCGTCGAGTTTCTTTAATGTAATGGAGCATTTACCTGTTCATCTTCCATCCGAAGCTCTTCTTCGAGGTCCTGTGCAATATGGATGAATGTATCCATTTGAGAGGTAATAGTAAATATCCATAAAATTGTTGTTAGTTTAAAATTCAGATTTACGTAAGTGCCTTTAGGTTGAATTAATTGAGTAATAGGTACTTGAATCATCTGAAGAAAAAAATTAGATACAAAGCACGAGTTGAAAGTTCAATTTGCAAATCATATTTTGAAGAAAAAGCTTCATTATTTTTCTCTCATTGCTTTAGTGATCATGTGAACTTATCATTTGTAAGTGGTTCTTGTAATGACGAAGCCGTTGAAGAAGACTATTCTCAGACAATGTTGTCTATTTTTAGAAAATATGGCCGACATGTTGGAAAATGTGTGGACATATGGTTAGACGATAGAGATCAACATGTAGCACACACATATGTTCTTCTTAATTGTGTTGAAGTTGCACCATTTGTTAGGTACTAATAAATTCATATTTATTTCAATGATACTTACATATTAATCGTAATGTAACATATAGTACATATATATTCGCAGTATTTATGAATAACAGCATCCATCTGTCGATCTCAGTAAGGAATTTTCTAAATGGTTTTCAAACTACGTTTATGATCCAAGAAACTGCATCGTTGATGAAAGATTACAACAACTTGCGCTCGGACCAAAAAGAAATGTCAAGGCTTATCCAATATTCTTCATCAATGGATTTAAATTCAACACCAAGGATTATGATGCTGAAAAATGAACATATAACAATGTTGTATTTGTCAAAGGCAGTGACGATCCAGATGAGCATATAAAAGATTTTTACGGCATCTTAACACAGGTTTTAAAATTGAAATATTAAGTACAACCTGTAGAAAAAGTTTTTTTATTCAAGTGCAATTGGTTCAACAATATTCCTGGTTCTGAAATCAACGTGCACAAAGATTATAAACTTATAGAAATAAAGCACACCTCACATTACTATAAGTATGATCCTTTCGTATTGGTCAAGCAAGCATTACAAGTTTATTTTGCTCCATATCCATCCTTAAAAAAAGATAAAGCAGATTGGTTTGCTGTTTTTAAAACAAAGGCAAGATTTACGTTTGATGGAATTAATATTCCATAAGAAGCAGCGTATCAAACGGATCTTGAGCCAAATGATGAAATAATAATAGCTGATGATATTGATTTGGGTTTGTTAAATAATGAATCGAATGTTTTAATAGAAGCATTTGAGAGTACAGAAGAGAACGATATAGAGTACGAGACCGAGACTGAATCAGAAGACGACGAAGACTGAAAATTTTGAATTTTTGTATCAGTTGTTGTATAATGTATATTCTGAGGTTCAGCTGTTATCAATAATAATGACTGTTGTGAGTTATGTCTTATTAATATTTTTTTAAATTATGTATATATACTCAGGAGATCTTATTTTATTTATGACGTTTAAGTGCAAGTTTTATGTGATGATGATTAATCAAACATGTTTTGTAATAATGAACTGATATTTTTATCATTATATGATATGTTTGTAACAGATATGCACATGAGACACTCTAGCAGATCTCAGCCTTCTCCTTCCGCTGATGCGGGTGCCAACGGCACAACGTCGGATTTATGTCCGGTAGCAGAGGTAGTTCCGAAGAGTGCGGGGTAAGTATCAAATTTATTACAGGTTCACTATCTAAAATTTATTAAATTCGTACATCTTATTTTATGCAAGGGGTTTAAGATCCAGCCGAGCAACTTTATTTTGCAAGTGTCTGGAAGGCATTCATGAGCCGGATGTCGAGACGCTGGGCTCACTGAGACAACATTCCCGATCACATTAAGAATGTCATATTCGATGACTTGATGGTAAGTTTAAATTTATAATTTATTTGTAAATTAATATAATGTATATAATTCAAACCAATATCAATTTCCATACACAGGCCGATGTTCATGTCGACCCGCAGGTTATGAATGTTTTTGTCAACCACCGGAACCAAAGAATGCGCAAAAATTACAGAGAGGCCATATCAAAAGCCAAGAGAGCGGAAAAGAAGCCATCTTGGATGGAAGTTGTTGTATGTCCTCAATTTCTGTAGCTATGGGATACTCCGAAGTCGAACGTAAGTTATATATATCATTTCATTTTGTTATTACACTTTGTTTAGAATTTGTATATTAGGTGCATTAATTTATTTAATTGTGCATTTAAATTTATAGGAATCATCGGCGCAGAACCGTGCAAACAGGGCTAAAATTCCTGCTCTGCACAGCGGCAGGTCAAAGTCCTTCCAACAGTATCGCATGGAATTGGTAAAGTTATAAAATGCGTTTATAAATAGTTGTAAGATGATTTAGTCATATCGTTAACATTATTCATTTGTATATATAACTTCAGTTTCAGAAATATAATCGTGAGCCTACACTGGCTGAGGTCTTCACTCACACACATGCCGTCGAGCGCACGGATGAGGAGGGAAAAATTTCATATGACGGACGATAAATCTAAATCTATGATGGTAAATTTGTTTAATTTTTTCACTTCACATTTGATAAGTTTTTTATTATTTATTATTACAAACTACTGTTCTTAATCGCAGGAGAGATACGAAGTGGAGAAAACTCGAGTGACGCACACCACTGGCCATGAGTTGAAATCAGAGGAGGAGGACCGTATTTGAGATGCTCCCATTGACCTGCCTACTCGAAATAAGGATTATGGTTATGAAAATCAGGAGGTAAACTGCTTCATTAACTAATATATCAATTATATTTAATCCTAAAGCATAAATTATATTTCGCGACGGCTTTCTGGTTGCAGACTTGTGTCGGTTAGCGACGACAAATTTTTCCAGGTTTCCGTCGAGAATATGACGACGAAGCCATCGCTAGCGTCGTGCGTTATTGCTGCGGCCTTTAGCGACGGCCGACGTCGACTAAACAAAGCTGTTCTTGTAGTGTAAAGCTCCTATATTGAATGTGAGAGATTTAGCCATCGCTAAACGTTATTTTCTTTGGTTCACTTTAGACGATAGTCGAAAGTAATGTCTTAGATGGGACAGTAAAAGAAACTAAAGATGATATAATACTACCAATGGAAAAAACAAAATTGTTGTGCCCCTTTTACTTCTCCTTTAGCCATTTTAGTTTATTCAATATGTGATGCTTCGTATATATACTCAAATATTTAAACAACATTCATCGATGTGGGACTAATATACTTGCTCCCTCTTCATAAAACAATCTCCCTCAACACATATGCAGTAGGATATTAGTCTCTAAAGAAGAAACAAGAAGGTAAGTTAAATGTAGAACAAACGATAATGGGGGATGATAGGAATAAGCAGAAAAGATAGAGCTACCAACGAGAGAAAAAGAGAAATATAATTGAACATATATAATGTAGAGTATAGTAACACAACATTAAGAGAGATGGCAACATATGCATAAGATTAATATTGATGTTTTTGTTGCTGCTGCTATTATTAAAATCTTTTTCATAACAGGCATGTAATCAACATTTTCAACTAATAGCAATTTTCTTCACCTAACTAAAACTTCCACTAAACTTTATTAGAACAATATGCAAAACAAATATAGAACCTAAAACTTATAACTCAATTAAAACTGGATGATTATATTGTTTGTTATGCAAATTTATCTATATGCTAATTTGTTTGCTGAATGCCTACAGGTCTAATCAAATTTGACTTATAACATATAACAATTTCGAAGCCGCTGAATTCTCTGCATCTTTAAGTCTACTCATTGGATCGCTGACTTTATAGAACTCCGTCGAAGGAGTCGTAACTAGTACGGAAGCCACAAATGTCTTATCATGAGCAGGTCCTTGTTCAGACATTTTGCGGTAAACTGGCTTTGGCCAGCGCCTTTTACTGCACATCTCATGCAGTTTATGCTTTGCATTAGCAATGTCTATTTCTCCATTACTCATAAATTGTTCTTCACCATCCTTCAAATCAGGAATCTTTGTCAATGCATCCCTTGCGGCGTTAAGTCTTGCAATGTGCTGATGCTCCGATGTTCCAATACCGAGGATTTCTCCATCCACAAAAACATTTGTCACAACCATATTATTTTCCTTTTTCCATACCTCAAAATAAACATCTTTTCCCTTCTTCTGGCAATATTCATATATGGTGGTCACTGGTTGTTGCTCTTCTAGATTTTTCCTTGTTATAATCGGTTCGAGTAGCCCTCGTATGATAGTCCAACAATATTCAAGGTTAAAATTACAATCGACGTAAATTGCACCTACGATCGCTTCCACAATATCAGCAAGAACTTTTGGTGCTTTTATGAAGCTACCACCATATGGTTGTTTGTATACCCCCATTTCATTTTCCTTTTCTACCACAAGAGCGAATTCTTCCACCTAAAAGATTAGTCGTGAGCTTAATAAACACATATCATAATACATTATTTTGATTGAATCAGCTTCTACGTACTGTTTGAATAAAATTCCTTCTAGTTTTAACACCAAACTAAGTCTACTTTTATACCATCACTAGCTTTGAGTTTGTGAATGAGACAACTGTACTAAAACATGCATTCAGTGAGCCAATTTTTGGAATTGCACAATTGATTATGATATTAATCATTGAATGATGACAACATGATCAAAGTAGTTGATTTGGATGCTAACTTCCAATGATAACTAGCTAGGGACTTGTGTAACAGTCTAAAATAAAGCTAAATAATGTTAGTTTCTAAGCATTATTCCCTTTCAGTAGTGACTGTATATTTTTTTTGCCATACACGTATGATCCTTCTTTTTAACCAATCACAATGTTATAGCAAATTAACTGATTTAATTATAATAGTGATCACAATAGAAATTGACCAGAAGCAATTTTGGAACATGTGATTTCTTCTTTTTTCATTAGGCCGCTTTGAAGATCCATCACTAAAGTTCACTTTTTACCACCAAAGTAGATCATTTTTTAAAATTAATCATAAGTCCAAAATTTAATATTATTTTCTTAAAGAAAATATTAGCTTATTATGTGTAAGTATAAAAAGTTCATGGATAAAATTACCATCTTGTCCAACTTAGGCGAATTCTTTCTAACCAAGGCATAAAGTTTGTGCTTCACGGCAATTCTAGCCAGTTTCTCTGTAGAAATATTAGCTGCACGCAGTGTCGAAAGACCACCTGGGCCAACATCACGGTGATTCAAAAATAGGTAATTGGTAATGGCGAGTCCAAGCGCACTATCTCCTACAAATTCTAACGTCTGATAACATATGTGATCAGTATTAGATGAATGCGTGAGCGCCTCTTCACAAAGCTTTGGATTCTTGAATTTATAGTTCAACAGTGATTCTATGTGAGTTATTGAGGAAAGCATTGAGTAGTCATCTTGCTTTCTGATTTCTGCCATTATTCTTTTGGGCTTGACTTCATTTAATTCTTCGATTGTGGTTTCACTTGCCCTCTTTCGCTTCTCTGTTGAACTTGCAGTACTGTTGCATACATGGTAAAGTGTCAACATAAGAATAAAGGTCTCTAGGGTAGAATTGTGTTATGGATCTTTGAGTACAAAAAAAAAAAGGTTTCTAGGGGTTTCAACTTTGCATACTACTTTTATGGTATTTTGTTGAAGGTTTTGAAAACATAAGAATATTGTTTACTTATGCAGCTATTGGTGTTTTATAGTAGAGTTGTCATGAATATGTGGACATGCAAAGAGTAATTTTGATAACTTTTATGTATTTGTTTGCATGTCAAATTGAGATTCTAAAGTTTCATTCAGAGAAAATTGTTCTCAAATGTTATAGAGTCAACCACACATCCAAGCTTTTTTATTGAATGCATTCAAAAAATGGGTTTCTGTTAAAAGTTAAAACTTACTAAAAATATAGATTTAGAATTTCAAACTATTCATACATGTTTATTCAATTCCAATGTGTAGGAAGAAGCTCCTTTGCTTAGTACCCTGGACAATCGGATCACAAATCTAATGATCCAGATCAAGGAGCATTTTAATGACAATTGAAGAAAACTAAAATACACAAGCCTTAAACCATTAAATTACTAATTTAATAGCACATTATAACAGGTTAAATTCCTCCGTCCTCATATTATCTATCCTTACGTGCTATAAGAAAGTACAGCTATTCATCACAATAAAACAATGAATTTGTGGGACTCATTATATAACATGAATGAATGATGATAAAAAATAAATGACTGAAATGCGTTAACGTTTGGCACATGAGATAGGCAGAAAAGGCACCTGAGATTTGAACCGGCACTATATCGAGTGCATAAAAGCTGAAATAGACAAGCCTATCCAACATTATATTATCACTTCCACCTCAAAATAAGGTATATGTTTGTAATAAATTTCAACAAGACATTTTCGTACACTAGATTTTTTTTTTTTTTCAAAAAGATTATTTGTAACACAAACTCATGTTTTGCTGCACAATAAACATTTAAAACTTCAAAAGCATGCAGTACAACAAAAATGTTTAACCTAACAGTTGTTTTTAATAATTTAAAGTTACAATACATTTATTGTACGTAAATGCTTAAACATCAAACACTTCTCAAAATAAAAATCAAAGAAAGCTAATTACCTCAAATATTCGCAACGTATTTTATTGTTGCAGCAAGAAGAAGAGATGTTACTTGCAGAACTTTTTGTTGATGACATTCCTTTTCCCTTGACTGAAGTCTGAAAACTTTCAAGCAAATCAATAACAAAAACTAATAGACACGTAAATAAATAGTTAAGAAAGAGTGATTCATGTTTACTTTTTAATTTAATTACAGTACCTGAACTGAAGAAGAAGGAAGAAACTATAAATTTTTCTCTTTTTTTTAATCTCTTGCCGATTAATTCTTGTAGTTATAGAGATAAAAGGAAATTTTGCTATGAAGAAGAAGAAGAATAAAGGAAACGAATTTCTTGACAAATATATGGGGGAATGGGAAAGCTTAAATGGCAATTTTATATATGGCATATTACCTGAAATTTGCGTTAATTTGTATAAATAAGGAATAACTGCACTGAAAGGGGATTTTATTGCCAGTTATAATTGTTTGGCAACGTCCCTATTAAAAAAAGAAACATTGTATTTTATTACTCATTAATTGAGTTAATTAATTAATGTAATTTTACAAAATAACTGTGAGCTCAATTTTGTTTTAATTACTTATAGAAAAAGAGAGAGATGCGGATTAATAAAAATATTAGGCTTACAAAGTAAAACACAAAATTTTGATCCAACAAATATTGAAACATTGGATTTATCTTTTATTTTGAATAAATAGACTTTGATAAAGGATAACGGAACCATTAAACACACGCGTTAAGATTCATTTAATATGCGAAAGACAGTAATTTATTATACAAAAGCACCAAAGTTTAATGTTAATGGTTTCTTTGGCAAGTGCATATAAAATATTATTTACTTTGATGATCTAAACTCAACAAATTTTAATTGTCGTATATTATTTTAATAAACAAAAATTGGAAAATATAAAATATAACCATTAGCTTTTTGTTGAAGGTTGAATTCGAACTTGTGACACTTCATATATAGCATATCAACATTTTCCATATTAATTTCTTTATGAGTTATTTTTGAACTCTTAACTAAGATGGTCAATGAATATTCGAAAAATCCAAAATCTATCCGCATTTGTATCCGAAAGTGGATAAAATATCAAATATCCGGAAAAACGGATACAGATACGGATATAAAAGCGTTCATGTCCGAAAATTATCCATCTGCTTTTTGCTAGAATTATAGTTATTTTATGTATATTTTGATACATTGAAAGAAATATATTTATTGTTTATTAAGCTAATAGTTTATATTTTATGCATTCAATGTATTTTAACTGCTCAAAAGTATTTATTATAATCATATTTGTTGATTTTGCATACTTTTAGAATCAACTGAATTAAAAAATAATTATGTTAAATGAAAATTTTCTATTAATATTTCTTAATTTATCGATCATTGCGGATATGGTAATTATCGAATATTCGTTCGTATTCGCGGATTCGGATATCCGTAAATGATTTCGGATGCGGATGTAGATATAATAATATCTGCATCCGAAATTATCTGCTAATTATACGCCTAGTCTTGACAGCTCATATACAGATTTTTGGCACTTCGTAATACAATTGAAATATTGTATTTTTATTTCAATTATAAATAAGATAAAAATATCTTCAAGATTTCCCTTTATTTCAAAATCAATTTTTACATTCAAAAGAGCAAAAGTAAGTATTAACCCTTGGCATATGGTGGGTGAGTGCACGTTAACATTTAAACTACCAATGCAAAGTACAGATGTTTTAAATTAATTGAGAAATTGCAATGAACTTATAATTAAGAATAATGTGATCACGAAGTCTTCCTACACGTTAATTATTCTAACTTCGGCAGGCCTATATTTTTCACAAGCATATTATATACTGTGGGTATATTTCAATAAAAGTTGATCCATGTTATTATTGGTAATTATTATTATGGTACTACTCATTGAGATTTTAATTATGCGATGTATGGTGTAAACAGTGGCTTTATCTGAGTTTTACAATCAGGAAATTATTGTTAAAGACAAAATTTCTCAGCATTTTAGCTTCAAGGACAGACCTTCAGTATTTTAGCTTGATGGACAACCTTCTTTAAGTATCAGTTTTTACAGTTTTTAGGTATCAGTTTGTAGTTATCGGTAGCAGTTTTTAGGTATCAGTTTTTAGTTCGGTAGCAGTTTTGAAAGAATGTTTATCCTTATGAATAATTTTGAAAGAATGTTTGTCCTTATGAATAATTTTTAGGAGAATGTTTGTCCCTGTGGTCAAAATATTGAGGTCGTGTCCTTGAGGCTAAAAATATACAAATTTTTGTCCTTTAAATTAATTCTCCATTTTACAATTATATTGGGCTCATATAGACCTGTCAAAATATGACCCAACTCATTAACCCAACCCATTTACCCTACTTATAAATGGGTTGGGTCTACCCATTTATGAATATGATTAAATGAGTTATGGGTTGGGTTGACCCATTTTTAAAAGGGTTATAAATGGGTAACTCATTTATTAAAAACATTAAATTTTAATATAAATTTGAAAAATAAGAATTTTGAGCATACATTGTAGGTTTTCATAGAGGCTGATAGTTGTACTTAGAAAATAACAGACTACCGCATCCCCATATTTGAATTTCGTCTAGTGTAGAAGCCGCTATTTTTTTTGTTCAGACTGCAATAACTCCTTCGATCTAACTCGGAATCAGATGAGACTTCGACCGATGAACTCCCACCTAAATTACGGACAGTATAGAACACTCGGATACTTCATCGTGTGAACGCACACTGTAGTTCTCCAAGGGGATTGACAGTTGTACTTAGAAAATAATAGGCTATCACATCCCCATATTTGAATTCCGCCTAGTGCAGAAGCCGCTATTTTTTTCTTCGGACTGCAATAACTCCTTCGTTCTAACTCGGAATCAGGCGGGATTTCGATCGATTAACTCTCATCTAAATTACGGACAGTATGGAACACTCGGATACTTCATCGTATGAACACACACTGTAGTTCTCCAATGTGACTGATAGTTGTACTTAGAAAATAACAGGCTACCACATCCCATATTTGAACTCCGCCTAGTGGAGAAGCCGCTATTTTTTTTATTCAGACTGCAATTACTCCTTCGTTCTAACTCGGAATCAGGCGAGACTTCGACCGATGAACTCCCACCTAAATTACGGACAGTATGGAACACTCGGATACTTCATCATGTGAACGCACACCGTAGTTCTCTAAGGGGACTGATAGTTGTACTTAGAAAATAATAGGCTACCATATCCCCATATTTGAACTCCACCTACTACAGAAGCCGCTATTTTTTTTGTTCAGACTGCAATAACTCATTCGTTCTAACTCGGAATCAGGTGAGACTTCGACCGATGAACTTCCACCTAAATTACGGACATTATGGAACACTCGGATACTTCATCATGTGAACGCACACTGTAGTTCTCCAAGGGGACCATCTACTAATCGCAAAATGCATAACAATTTATGGATACAAAATGAAAATAACTTTATTTATTTCCATAAATATAAAGTTAACTTAATTTTACAATGAAATATAGTTACATATAAATTATTTTCTTAAATGTTAAGTCATATCAGCTTTATAAAAAAGATAGTTACATGTTTTTATTTTTCAAAATGCTAAAATTATTGTAGTTCGTTTATCAAATGATTTTCTAACAAAGATTTGAAAATGTCATGTGAATTATGTTTTATGCATGTTAGTTCTTGAAAATGTTATGCAAAATTGGCTATCTAAAAAGAGAAACTTTTCGTAAAATCTATGCAAAATTAGTAATATAAAATAGCTAGTACACGTAAATTGTTATGAAAATTTAATTTGATACCACTCTTATTCAAACTACTAAATGCAGCTGAAAAGCAAAATCGTTGAAAGATTTGCAAAAACAAACGATTATTATCCCAACTTCAAATCATAAGCCAATCCAAATAAAAGCAAATCACAATCTCAAACAAGTAATAAAAGCAATAATTAAAGTAAACTACACACAAGATTTATAATGGTTCCACTAACATCGTGTTAATGTACGTTCACTTTGAAGAGAGCCTTTTTATTATCAACAATGAAAAAGTACAAGAGATAGATTACAATAATCACTTAAAATTTTATTGAATTTGATTTATGAAGATTAAGAATTGAAGAAAATTTTATGGAAAATAGCTTTTCTATTTGAATAAACCATGTTCCTCTTTTCATATCTAAAAATAGCCTTTTTATATGATAAAAATGGATGGAAAAATATCAAATTTGCCCCTTGAAGCAATTCCAAACGTTTCACAATAGCACGAGCAAAGACTGTCTTCAAAACAGTGGTCGGATGTCCGAGTTCCAGACTCAGACGTCTGACTTCACACAATCAGACGTTTGACCACTAATTTCAGATGTCTGAATTCATCCTAAATACGCTGTAAAATTTTGGGATAGTATACAAGGTCATTCAGAAGGCTTAGGGAGTCTCTTAGATGTCTGACTTCCATATCAAACGTCGAAGAACCTTCCTTGGACGTTTTGAATCATCAAAACCCAAAACTTCTGCTTCAAACTATGATATCTTTCGCTTTCGAGCTCCGAATCGCGAACCATCTTCATCGATATCAATCTACTTCAATCCTCTTCAACTCTACATATAGCGTCGTCAAAATTCAACACTCCACCTCGACACTATATCCATTTCCATACACCACTGGAAACCAATGACACCAAGACATCACCAACTTTACCTTCAACCAAGGAAGCTTTAATATTTTCCCAATGAGCTCGGGCAAAGCCAACGCCCATGGGCTCTGGCAAGGCCACCGTCCACTAACGAAGTATTGAAAGTATCCAAAACCAAATATATCTCACAAAAGACAAAATACTTGGGAGTGCAACCAAGTACTTACCAAGAAGATAAAACCACAATTTCTTACCAGTACTCTTCATTATCCATAACAAACTACTCCTTAAATTGTGTCACCCCGTGGCACCTAGCATTTTAACAAGTGAATCAATTTCAAGCAATGCTCGAACTTCCTAATCGGCAATGCTTTTATAAACATATATGTAACATCCCCTATCTTGAGGTCTGAAGCTAAGCGCCACAGATGATGCAGACATCTATAGTATTAATTTCCGGTGACAAAATACGGTAATGTTAATGGTATCCATAATATCAGAAGCATATGAATATGAAACAAAATCACAGATTAAAAAAAACAATTTTACTGATTACATTTTAAATCCATGTTTCATATTCCATTAAAAAATCCCAAACGATTCCCAGATTTCGATCAAATATAATTATTACAATTTACGCCAAGAGAGACATATGATGATGTCCCCTTGGATGATCAGAGTACTCAATAGACACGTCAGTCTTAAATACATCACAGCGGAATTAAAACTAGTTACTCCTATATAGCTAATTTTGCCTCCTGCACGTCTTCGAAAGCTTACTCGTCCACCTATTAAACCTAGAAAAACCTAACTCTCAATCCACTCAAATTAATTTTGATCACCCAAGAATTTAAGGGGAAAACATAAACTTCGAGTCAAATATAAAGCCTAGTGTGAATAATACCATTACATCCCGGTTTACTGATATTAAGTGAGACCACGCCGCTTAGCGGAATGGGCTTTCCCTCATTAATATCCCTTTTAAAAACATGTCTTTTGCAAATCAAAATTTTGTAATCAAATTGATTAAAACAATAATATCATATTTGCACATAAATAAGGTAATCAATGGACTATCTGTCCGAACAATATAGTTTTGTTTGGCTAACTACTAACCATTGGCTGACTCGGGCCTACCAGACAAAATAAATAATCTAACTTCTGTTAGACACACTCCTGGACGGTCTGTCCTTAACTTACTTCTCTCAAGGTCAACTGATCCTAATGGTTTTGCGGGCTCACCGATAACCTATCTTTCTCTGTATATTCCTTTCTGTGTGTAACAACAATCTAGTCTTACCTATGACAAAGCCCTACACACTGGAATTTTAGACTTATATTAGCTAGGGCTATTAGCTAAAGTATAGAACGCGACCTTATACCAGTCCCATCTAGTATTCTAATATCCGAGTCATTTACTTAGGGTTAACTACCCCATCAAATTTTCCTTGAAAACATTTCTTTGAAATTGACTTAACCCTTTAAATTATACATAAACAAGGAAAATATACTCTTTGCTTTACTCAAATATCTTTGCCGTGATATATGATTTTTGCAAAACAACGTTGATGGAAAGCTAAATCAATAGGGTTATCCCTTTAGAACAAGTTAAAGCCCTTCTTTAACTTAGAAAACATTAGGTTTTAAATCCAAGATATCACCTTCGAAACCCTTGTTTAAAAACTTTAAACAGTCCTTTTCAAATCCATTGAAAGTATCCCTTTCGAAATAAGTTAACTACTTTTCTTTGAAACACTAGGCCGAAAGGCCAAAACATACCTTCCGAAATCTTTAAAAATAGACCTTTCGAATCATTGAAAGTATCCCTTCGAAAGCTTTATAAAACCTTAGACATCCTCTTTTCAAAATACTTTAAACTTACCTTTTGAAAGCACTGGAAACCTTCCATTTTAAGGCTCAAGTAAACCTTTCAAAAACATTGGGGTACCTTCCCATCGAAACCTAAATTATATACTTTTCGAAAGTATTAAAATTCCTTACTTAAAACAAACCTTACGAAAGCATTGGGTCCAAGTAAAAGTTTGTGGAACATAGCTTCGAAACCATTTGAAACCATTCCTTTCGGAACCTTTAGGTTCATTTTTTAATAGAACAAAGGGTCTTAAAAGAACTGAGGCGAAAGCATTGCTTTTGAAAGCATTATTCTTAAGTAAAAGAAAGTGGACAGTTTTGAAACCAGCTCTTTCGAAAGCATGGAGAAGCGGTTTCAAAGTTTAAAGGCAATAGTACCCTTTCGAAATCATTGATTCGAAAGGTTGAATGTTGCAGCATGGGTTTCGAACCCCTACAAAAGCTTCATTTTAAAATAAACAGGCGGCAAGCCCTTTCGAAAGTCCTTTTAATAAAACAAAGGCACATTTGACTAAGTCGAAAGCTAATATACTCCTTCGAAAGCCTCCTTTATAAACATAAGTGATTCATAGTCAAAATAGTATCTTCTACCCCTTTGAAAGCATGTTTCGATTCTATACCTTCCACCTAACTCCAATTCACTATGTACCAAGGCATTGGTACCATGCATATTGGTTTCGACTTGGTTGGGGCAGAAGTATGGGGTCGAAAGGTAGCTGCTGTAAGTGGTGAAGTAATAATTCTTTGCAAAACTGATTATTATCCTTTTAAAGTAATATCTTTCCAACTAACTTGCCTTATTCATCAACATATAATTGGTTTCCAATTCTTTTCAAAATCTTTTTCTAAAAGTGTCGCCGAATTCAGTAATTAACAATTAAAAACATTTAGCAAATTAGCCCCTTCTCCTTTTAGAAGCATATATAACATTTATGTCCCATACCTTAAATAATATTATATCCATAATAAAATACTTAGGAAAATCCTCCCAAAATTCCCATAAATCATTTTCTAATATGTTTTCTAACATATTTAAATTTCAGACCCAAGGCTATCATATATTTTCCAAAAATAATTAAAACCTAATTTAACCATTTTCTTTCTAGAAACTTCATAATAAATCCACATTAACTTAGAAAATTATGAAAATTGAAACCCATCTCTAAAATAATGTTTTTGACCTTATATCAAAAATGCAAGTCATTAGGATGTCATTTAATAGGTTTTCAAATCAAAACTTATCATAAAATCTATATGAAGCAACATAAATCATCAATAAGCTTATTTATCCATTTAGACAACCAAATCATGGAATTTATTTGCAAAATAAGTTTGGATCTCATCTAGAAACCGAAAACAATAAAAATGAGATGTAATCTATTATTCACCTTAGCTTGTTGTTAAGAGGGTTGAGATTTGCTCTTGAATTGATTTGATTAAGCTTCCTACTTGAATTCTTGCTTATCTTCCCTTTTGTTTTACCTTAATGGTGGTCGGCTAAGCTTTGAACATTCTTAGTTTTGTTTGCATATGTTTAGAAAGGATAACTAGTGAAAGTAGGAAGGGATTTGGGTATAAGAACTTAGTTTATTCCTATTTTGCCCTTATCTTATGCCTCTTACTTATTTCATTTTAATTCTCTTTTACTTATAGGTTAATTAAGGCACGGCTACCTTAAATTATTCAAATCTCAATACCTTAACAATTTATATTATTTCAATTAATTTATTTAATTAAATATCCTAAGTTAGTCAAAATTAGGGTCATTGCAGACTCTCCTTCTTAAAGAATTTCGTCTTCGAAATTACGATAAGGTACTCATAACAATCAATCGTAAAGGTAAAACATACCATGAAATAAGTCAGGATAAGTATCTCTAATCCTTCTCTTAGTTTCCCAAGTACAGTCTCCCTCTTCGTCACTCCACTGTGAAATTCTTATGGATCGTATATTATCTAACTTGTGTATAATATGCAGGTGTATGTGAAAGTGACCGCTATGCTATAGGATCGAGTAATATGGAGTATAATAAATAACTGTAAAATAATAATAGCAGTAAAATGACACCAGAGATTTTTATACTAGTTCGAACTCCCGTTCTACGTCCAGTCCCAGACTCCTTGTGGAATTATAGCTAACAACCCTCACTTAACCTGGAGGAACAGGTATTACACCGCCTAAGCAACCGAATAAAAATTTGACCACCTGAGCAACAGAACAGGACTTGCCGCCTGAGCAACAGAATAGGACTTGACCGCCTGAGCAACCGAATAGGACTTTCTTAGAAACTGGATTTAACTTGACTTTGTGTGTTTTGAATAACACGGATTTATCACTTGTAGTACACCCCTTCCTATAATCTTATCCTCAAAGTAGATGTGTATATTTGTGTGTGTATGAATAATAGGAAGTTTAATATTGCTTGAAGAGTATGGAAATGAATATGTAAGCAATGATTATATGAAAGCTTGTAGATATTGAACTCAAGAATACTAAGTGCTATAGATCAAAAGAGAATAGAAAATTAGGTCATTTGAATCTATAAATCTTGAGTGTATATATAGTGTGTGAGGAGATATGACTGCTGGAAATAGATATCTATCAAAAATCCAAAAAATGCAACCTTCCATGAAGAAGAAACCTTTTGGTGAAAAGAAGTGTCTCTTGGAAAATATGATAGTTGCAGTATTCAGTCGACTGAACTTGCTTAATCAGTCGATTGAATTTAAACGTGCACAAAAAATTTGCACAGTGTCAGTCGACTGACCTAAGCAGTTCAGTTGAATGTATACTTTATATTAAAAAAAAATTCAAACAGCATCAGTCGACTGACATATAGTATTCAGTCGACTAAATACTTTTTTTCCAGTGCACTTAAAAACTTTGTGTGTGTACATGAAGGTTTTATAAAACGTATGCAAGTTTTGTAAATGAATTTGTAAGTGATGAGCTTTGAGGATAGATTTTAACAAAATTCTATACTAGACTGTGTACTTATTGACTCTAGTTACATTAATATCAATACGAACCATATTTGAGTTGATGAGTCCGGATTTGCCGTAGTCGTAGATTCGTGAACTTTCACCTCTTGTTAGCATTCAAAACCTTATGATCCAACATTCTCCCCCTTTTTGATGATGACAACTCCATTTGCTACGAGTGAATATTCGACAAGATTTTGTTAAAATATCTCTCCCCGTGAGAAATATGCTTGCAACTTTTATATTGTATTCTTCCCCTAAATCTATGCTATATTTCCGTTATTGCTCACATCGCCTTTTCTGATGACATATTCTTTAGAATTATCTCCAAATGTGACAGATCCTCCATCTGAGTAGATAATATTCATTAGCATTTCCTTGTTTCCTGTCATTTGTTTTGAGCAACCACTTTGTAATATCCATTTTCCTCTCTTTTTGGGTGGTACCTACAAAATAAAGAATTAACATGTACCCACCATTGTATTTTGGGTCCTAAGAGTTAGGTCTTAGGAAGCCAAACCCAAGAGGGTTCAGTATTCCTTTTGAAAATAAAATCTTTGTTTTTATGAACAGTTTTTATAAAAGATTTTATATATTTATTTCCAATCAAAGAATTATTTGTTTTAGGAACCCAAATTTTGATTGTTTTAGTAAAATTTGAAATTGTCGAACTAGGTTTTTCAACATTATTGTTTCTTTTATATGAAGAATTCTTTTTCTTAGGAATATTTTTAGAAGAATGCTTATATCCTAGTCCTCTTTTATTAGAAATAGTTTGAGAATTTTCTATAGTTTTGGAAAGGTTTTCTTTGCCGTTATTAAAATTAGAGACATTTTAGTAATGTCTTCTAACTTTGTTTTAAGGCTAGAGTTCTCTAACTCTAAAATCTTAATATTTGCTTTAAGGTCATGATTCTCAATTAATAAAGCATCATTCTTTTCTTTTTGAGTTTCTATCTCTTGACTTAGCAGAGAAAGTTGAGATGTCATATTAGAACAAGATTCTTGAGTAACTTGAAGTTCTTCTTCTAAAATTTTCTTTTCATCTCTTAGCATCTCTACTTCGATTTCAGTTATATTCAATTTTTCAAGAGTTTCTTTGTACTTTCTATTTTTGCCTTTTAATTTATCAAGTAATTCTGAATTGATTTCCAAAAGATCATCAAAAGTTACATCACTCACCTCATCTTTTGTGGCCATAAAGCAAACGTTGGCTTGTTCTGAATCACTGTTCGATTCACTATCTGATGATGAAGATGATTCTGAATCCTCCCACGTGACAGAGAAAGCTTTCTTCTTGAATATGTCTTTCTTGTGCTTATGTTTGTCTTTCTTTTTCTCAGGACAGTCTTTCTTGATGTGGCCTTTCTTGTGACATTCATAACATTCTAGAGCAGACGATGATGGTTTGTTGTTGTTGTTATTGTTGTTGGAGCTATTTTTGTTATTTCTGAATTTGGTGCTCTTTCTAAATTTCAATTTTTTTTGAAATTTTTAGCAATGAACGCCATATCTTCTTCATCTGAATCTGATTCAACTTTTTCTGCCTGGAATGCTATATTCTTCTTATCTTGAGCCCGTACTCCTTTAGACTAGAGATTAACTTCATAAGACATTAGATTTCCAATCAACTCCTCTGGTTTTATGGTCGAACTGTCGTTAGCTTCTTCGATTGCTAAGACTTTCTATTCCCACTCATCCGTTAGTGAGTTGAGGATTTTTGAAACAATATCAAAATATGTATAAGTTTCTCCTAATGCTATCAAAGAATGATATATATCTTGAAACCTAGAGTACATTTCATTTATAGTCTTATCTTGCTTCATTTTAAAATTCTGGAACTGATTTTTGAGCATAGAAATTTTATTCTATTTTACTTTGTTAATACCTTCATGTGTAATTTTAAGTGTATGCCAAATTTCATGAGCAGTTTTACACGTGCTTATTCTATTAAATTCATTATCTCTAATGCACAATATAACATATTCATAGCTTTAGCATTTGCAGTAGCATCTAATTTTTTTATGTGTTAGACCATGTTGAATATTCAGTAGTAGGAATAGTACATTCAGAATGCATACTGTTCCAGGTTTCAAAACTACTTGCTTGTATATAGATTCTCATTCTAGTAGCCCAATAGTTATAGTTCATTCCATTAAATAGAGGTGGTCGGTAGTAGATTGACCTTCTAAAAAGGTAGTGTTAGCAATAGTGCTAGTGTTGTTTTCCATATTAAAACAATATCAGATAACTATGTTACGGTTATATCATTGCCTTGCTCTGATACCAAATGAAAGTGACTGCTATGCTATAGGATTGAGTAATATGGAGTATAATAAATAACTAGAAAATAACTGTAAAATAATAATAGCAGTAAAATGTCACCAGAGATTTTTATACCAGTTCGAACTCCCATATACGTCCAGTCCCAGACTCCTTCTGGAATTATAGCTAGCAACCCTCACTTAACCCGGAGGGACAGGTATTACATCGCTTGAGCAACCGAATAGGACTTTGACCGCCTGATCAATAGAATAGAACTTGACCGCCTAAGCAATAGAACAGGACTTGACCGCCTGAGCAACCGAACAGGACTTTCTTACAAACTGGATTTAACTTGACTTTTTGTGTTCTGAATTACACAGATTTGTCACTTGTAGTACACCCTTCTTATAATCTTATCCTCAAAGTAGATGTGTATATTTGTGTGTGTATGAAGAATAGGAAGTTTAATATTGCTTGAAGAGTATGGAAATGAATACGTTAGCGATGATTGTATGAAAGCTTGTAGATATTGAACTCAAGAATGCTAAGTGTTATAGATCAAAAGAGAATAGAAAATTAGGTCATTTGAATCTATAAATCTTGAGTGTATATATAGTATGTGAGGAGATATGATTGCTAGAAATAGATATCTATCAAAATCCAAGAAATGCAACCTTCCATGAAGAAGAAACCTTTTGGTGAAAAGAAGTGTCTCTTGGAAAATATGGCGGTTGTAGTATTCAGTCGACTAAACTTGTTTAGTCAGTCGACTGAATTTAAACGTGCATAAATTTTTTTCACAATGTCAGTCGACTGACCTAAGCAGTTCAGTCGACTTTATACAGTATATTAAAAAAAATTAAACAGCATCAGTCGATTGGCATATAGTATTCAGTCGACTGAATACTTTTTTTCTAGTGCACTTAAAATCTTTGTGTGTGTATACGAAGGTTTTATAAAACGTTTGCAAGTTTCATAAATGAATTTGTGAGTGATGAGCTTTGAGGATAGGTTTTAACAAAATTCTATACTAGACTGTGTACTTATTGACTCTAGTTACATTAATATCAATACGAACCATATTTGAGTTGATGAGTCCGGATTTGCCGTAGTCGTAGATTCATGAACTTTCGTCTCTTATCAGCATTCAAAACCTTATGATCCAACAGTATGAGTAATGCTATAGTAGACAATAAATAGTAAAGTATAAAAAACGTGCAAACCAGAGTTTTTATACTGGTTCATACTTCTTGTCCTACGTCCAGTCTCGATGCTCCCCTTTAGTATTTCCTTTAAACAAATTACCCTCGCTTCGCCCGGAGGAATAGGCTAATACAAAAGTATCTCCGACAATCTTGTGTTTCAAATAACACAGTTTTTGACTTATAGTACAAATCTTCATATGATCTCCTTTGAGTATGTGAATATGAATGCTTTGAGTTGTAGGAAGTGGTTTAACCAAAATTATATTTTGGTTGTAATAGATTGAGAGTATGTGAACAATGTATACACAAGAAAGTGTTTAGATATCAAAAGAGGATAGAATATATTAATTCAAGTTAGTTAATTTCTACTTCTCAATCATAGTATTTATAGATTCAAAAAGGTGTAGATGAAGAGTTGTTACTGTTTGAGAAAGTCTATTCACTTTAATGGATGCAATCTTTAGTTGAAAGGTGATTTCTTTTTGTTTCAAATAGAAGTGTCTTTTCAAAATTGACAGTTTTTGCACATGACAGACGTCTATGATAAAACCTCAGACGTCCGTAACTTCAAAAAAATTTAACCCGAGAATTGTCACAGACGTCTGTGGTTTTATCTCAGACGTCTATGAGTTGTAAAATCTGTTTTTCAACTTAATTTTGATGCATATGAAATTGTGTGTGATCGTGTATGCATATATACTCAATGAAACCTTGACAATAATTTATCTAAGACCTTTTTTATAGTAGAATAACCTTACTAACAATAGTATGGTCAATGAATCTTCATTTATCTTTGAGACTCGATATCTTCGAGCATGGTGTCTTCTTGTAGCATATACCTGCAATCTTGATAAGGTCTATATAAATAATTGTATAGTCGTTATCATTGAAACATAAACTAGAGGTTCTAACAATCTCCCTCTTTTTGATGATGACAACTATACAATCAAAAATCATCTATACAATCAAAAAATGGAAGTATTATTATGTTTGTCTCCCTTTATGTTATTTTTGTCTCCCCCTATGTATATGCATAGATTTCTCCCTCTTTTTCATTATCAAAATGGAGGGAAACGATATGAGATATGGAGATATTAAATAGTCATAGCATGTTATCCATTAAGATCACGAAAAAGCAAATATGGAAGTTCAAATAAAATTAGAGACAATTGTAGCAAAAGTTGTAAATTGTGAAACAAACAAGCATAAGAATTGCAAAATAAAAGAAAACTCTACTTGTAGTGATTTTGTAAGTAAGATAACCCCTCATAATTCTCGTAATATTCCCAATAAGAACATGGATCTTGCTCGTATGTACTCGGCTATTGTGTTTGGTTATTGTACTCCTCATCTTCGTGAATTGAAAGGCCTTGAAATGTCATATACAATTGTTGTTGAAAATGCGGAGTATCAGGCACGTACATGTCATCACTATCTTCTTCTTCTTCCTCAGGTTGTGCATGAATAGGAGTCTTCCCTCGGTCACCTGTATCGTGAGACGTACCTTCGGACGAGGCTTGAGAGTGATAAACGGGTGTTTGTGCCCGAGGTGGAGGTATTGGTGAAGGCGAGGATGATGAGAGAGAAGAAGATCGACCACGTACTTTGCGCATAAATTTTCCTAAAGTGGAGACCACTTTGTCCAAAGTCTTCTCCATTTTTGTCATAGAGAAAGAACGTTCCAATCCAGTCATATTTCTGTTTAAAGCTCGTTGATTAGCCGTGATTATCTTTTGGTTTTTAAGTGACAAATCACGAAGATATTCGTTTTTCTTAGTTCAACGCGAGCTTCTTGTATTTCAGTGTCCGAATAATATTCGGTAGCATGACTAGAGGAAGGTGGTTGTTGTGAAGGATGAGGGGAGTAAGTCTGCTGAGGAGTGCAAGTTAGAGAAGGACCATGATGTTCTTGTTGATGCTGTTGTAGAGTCCATTGGCCGAAGGGGATGATATGAGGTGGGGTTTTTGGAAGATGCATTAAGGATAGATATTGTTAAGCCTATCAACAGATACTTTTGTATGCAGATAGTGTCATATTCACGTCCACATCCGAAATCATTTTCAGATATCGGATATCCACATCCGTGGATATGGACGAATATCGGATAATTATCCTATTAGCTAACAACCGATAAATCAAGAAATATAAATGGGAAATTTTAGTTTAACATAAACTTTTTTCAATCCCACTGATTATAAAAGTGTTAAAAATAAAAAAATATAATGATAATAAATAGTTTTGAGTAGTTAATATGCATTTAGTGCATATAATATAAACTTCTAACTTAAGAAAACCATAAATAAATATTTTCACTGTACTAAAATACACATAATTTAAACTATAATCTTGAAAAATACCAGATGGATAATTTTCGGATGTGGATTTCTTCATATCCACATCCGCATTCGTTTTTTCAGATATAGAATATTTATCCGCTTTCTGGATGCGAATGATGATGGATTTCGGATTTTTCGGGTATCCATTGATAGCCCTAGGTATCGTGGACCACTATTTTTTGTTGGAATTTCTTCGTATAGTGATAAGTACGAAGGAACTCCAAAATCTTGCAAGATGCGCATTATGTATGGAGCATATACAATTGAGTGACGATGCTGAGTCCAAAATCCTTTAATTTTGTCATTTATAAATTTTTCCCAATTTACCAGTAGACGACCAAATATTGCATACAAAGCTCGATGGTCATTGGGATAAATTTTCTCATGACTACCTAGATGGGGAATAATTGTGTTAATTATCATTCGATTTAGTAGTCTAATATATGGGCGCAGTAAATGAATTTCCATTAGGGCATCCTATCTTCCCATGTTTGATGGGTAACTTCATCTCTGGGTAAAAGACTATGATCTAGTATATCCGTTAAGTCAATTCCCTCATAAGAACATCCTAGTATACGGTTAACCGTATATACATCAATTTTGATTTCTTTTCCATAAACGCTAGACCACGACCTTCCATCCTCATTTTCCGGATTTCAAATTTTCGCACTACATAAATTGGAGTAGAAAAGGTAAATAGCTAGAGGATCAATAATTACCTTATTTGCATCATAGCTAATTAGGTTGCAGCAACTGACATCTGTAGTTATTTCTAGAATTTCAAATTCTATCACATTTCCAAGGCGATAGAAAGGAGCAGAGTGGATTTTCTTTTGGGAAAGCGCCTCAAATCATTTGATGGCATTGGGATTGTTGCAGAGCCATTGGTTTACGTGGGCTTGTGTAACCGAGGCTTGAGAAGAGAGGAAGATTGGCCTTGTTTTTGATTTTTAGAGACAGTCACCTTCTTGGGAGCCATTAATTGATGAATTTGAAGGTTTTCGAAGCTAGGGTTTCAGAAATTTGGAATTGAAATGAAGGTAAAAGTAAAGAATGGGTTAAATTTGTTTATACATGGCGGCTAAAAATTTATGGCTAGAGTAGCGATAGACATCTCTGTGAGGGAGTCATAGACATCTGTAACTTCAGTAAGAATGAAACAGAAAGATTCAACAGACGTTTGTGATGGTTACACAGACGTCTGTGGCTGCAGTGAAAATAAACAGAGAGATTCGACTGATGTCTGTGAGGTTCCCATAGACGTCTGTAGCTATAGAAAAAAAAAATCCCGTAACTTGTGACAGACATCTATGGTATGTATTTTCCGACATATTGAAAAAATTAAATATCAATGAAAGTTTTATTAAAATTTTGATACAATAAAACAATATACATAATTTACATGATGCATAGCATAATTTTAGTTTTTGCCGGAGAATTTAGAATTGTTGATTTGTTGTATATCCCACGAATTTGTTTCAACTTTTGTATCGTCAATTAATGGCTTTAGTGGAGACCAACTTGGACGAGCTGGAGTGTCAATCCAAGCTTGGTTTGATGCTCCCAGTTTGCACAAACTTCTCGAAGTAATGTTATGCGCTTTTGTAGGAGTTTCTTATAATCGAGGAGATTTTTGATGTATGCAAATTTTTGTTGGTGAATGACCACAAATTGCTAGAATGCACTTTTCGAGAAAATTTAGATGAGATCCTTGAGATCTTTGCTCGTAATACATTTCACGTTGAATGCCGATCATTTCTTGTTGATAGTGATATATCTCATTGACTTTGTCGGTGAGAGATGTTGATTTCAGATCAATTGAACGTTTAGCTTTCTTTTCATTAGGAATGAAGCTAGTGTGGTATGTTGGTGATGCAACAATGTTTAGAGAGACTGAAGGAGTTGATGTAGGTGTGGATTTAGTTAGTGATACATAAGTTCTATCTAACGAGGGGGATTTATAGTCGATAGTTGAATAAGTGGAGTCGTGATCAGAAGACATTTGTGTATATTATTTGTTTTAATAATCTACTTGTGTTTATTTGTTTTTAGGTAGAATATAAGCTGAATTTATAAGATAAGGTTTTACTATACCTAGAAAATAGGTTGAGGAAAAGGAGTTAAGCCATAAAAATTTAACAGAGAGTAGTTAGTTATTTAAATGATTGTTATTGGTTTAACTTTTATGTGGTTATTATTAATTCTAAGTGTATAAAACCAATTGTGCAGCTGAAAGTCTATATGAGCTATTTCTACAAATTTAAGTGATCAAAATATTATTTCTACAAATTTAGTTAACTAATTCATTGTACCAACAAATTCCTAGATCCCGTCTTAACCTAATAAAAGTTAATTCACTTAACAGTTTTGTAAAAATATCAGTTATTTGATTTTCGGTATTAGCAAATTCAAGAGTTATTATATCTTTTTCAACATTATCTCTTAGAAAATGGTGACAAATATCGACATGTTTTGTTCGTGGATGATTAATTAGATTTCTAGATAAATTTATAGCACTAGTATTATCGTAATATATTGAAGATTTGTCTATTATTTTTCCATAGTCTTTAAGTGTTTGTTTCATATATATTACTTGGGCGTAAGCTAAGGCAGCAGAAATATATTCGGCTTCACAAGTCGAAAGAGAAACAAAATTTTGCTATTTATTAAACCACGAAACTAACGATTAACCAATAAAGTGACATATGCCACTTGTACTTTTTCTATCCGATTTATATCCACCAAAATCCGCATCACTAAGCAATGAGTTCAAACGTACTGTCATTTGGATAAAATAGACCATAATCTTTAGTGTTGGTTAAATGTCATAAAATCCGTTTAACTGCCCGATGATGTGATTTCTTAGGTTGTTCTTGAAATCTTGCACATAAACAAACACTCATCATAATATCTGGTCTACTAGCTATTAAGTATAGTAAAGATCCTATCGTGCTTCGATATAGTTTTTGATCGAACTCTTTTCCAGGTTTAACTTTGTCTAGATGATTAGTAGTACTCATTGGAGTGGGTTTGCTTGATGTATTATCCATTCCAAAATGCTTTATTAATTCTTTATAGTATTTTTCTTGATTTATAAGAATTTCATTATTTAATTTCTTTATTTGTAATCCTAAAAAGAAATTTAATTCACTTATATTAGACATTTCAAATTCATTTGTCATTATTGTAGAGAATTCATTACATAAATTTTCATTAGTAGATCCAAATATAATATCATCAACATAAATTTGAACCATTAATATATCCTTTTGTTCTCTTTTAATAAATAATTTTGTATCTACTTTTCCAATTTGAAAATCGGAATTTATTAAAAGTGATTTAATCGATCATACCAAGCTCAAGGTGCTTTTTTTAAACCATATAATGCCTTTTTAAGTTTAAAAACATGATCTGGATATTTTTCATGAACAAATAGTGGTGGCTGTTCAACGTAAACATTTTCTTTTATAAAACCGTTCAAAAAAGCACTTTTAACATCCATTTGAAATAGCTTAAAGTTATGTTGACGCACAAAAGCAAGTAATATTCTTATGGCTTCAAGACGTGGCACAAGTGCAAAAGTCTCTTCATAATCAATTCCTTCTTCTTGATTGTATTATGTGCCACTAATCTTGATTTATTACGTATAATATTTCCATTTTTGTCTACTTTGTTTTTAAAAACCCATTTTGTTCCAATTACCGATTAATCGTTTGGCCTTGGTACTAGTTCCCAAACATTATTTTATTCAAATTGATTAAATTCTTCTTGCATTGCTAAAATACAGAAATCATCATTTGATGCTTCCTTGGAATTTTTTTGGTTCAAAATTAGATATAAATGCTACATTGCTCATTTGATTTATTTGTCTTCTAGTCGAAACTTTGTTATCCAGATTTCCAATTATGTTATCAATGGATGATCTTTTGAAATACGGGGTGGTGATTTCCAATCACTGTTACTTTGATTATCATTATTATTTTCAATCATAATTTCAATGGCTTTATTTTGATCAGTGTCAAAAATTTCTTCATCGTCTTTATTTATATTTTAAAAGTTTTTATCAAACAAGACAAGAAAAGACTTTCCTCTATAACATTTTTTCGTTTATTAAAAATTCTATATGCTTTACTTTGATCGGAATGTCCAACAAAAATTCCTTCATCGGCTTTTGAATCGAATTTACCAAGATTATATTTTGTATTTAGAAAAAAGCATTTTGATCCAAATATATGATACTTTTGGTTTCTTTTTGCAGAACATTTCATAACATGTATTTTTAGTCATAGGTCTAAGAGTTACACGATTTAATACATAACATGCAGTAGCAACTGCTTCGGCCCAAAAATTCTTTGGTAAGCCACTGCCATTTAGGAGAGTTCGAGCACATACTTGCAAGGTGCGATTTTTTCTTTCAACTACTCTATTTTGTTGTGGAGTTCGTGAAAATGAAAAATTATAGCCAATTCCCTTTTTATTACAAAAGTTTGTAAACACTTCATTTTCAAATTCTCCACCGTGATCACTTCTTATACTTTTGATTTTTAGATCCATAGAGTCTTAATTCATTTAGCAAAAATTTTAAACATTTCAAATGTATCGCTTTTATGTTTTAAAATAGCGTCCAAGTATATCTTGAAAAATCATCTATAATTACAAAAACATATTTATTGTGATTTATCGAACGTACTTGAGTTGGACCAGATAAGTCCAAATGAAGTAATTCAAGGGGTTGCTTACTAGAGATTTCCTTTTTAGACTTAAACGAGCTTTTCTTTAATTTTCCAAGTTGACATGCATCGCATAGATTTTTAACTTTGAAATTTATTTTAGGTAATCCTCTTACCAAATTGTTTTAACTAATTTGTTTATATATTTTATGTGACAAAATCTTTTATGCCATATCCATGGATCATCATGATTTATGGTTAAGCATAAATCATTATTATGATTAATATTCATGCTTAGAATATAAATATTTCGATTTCTTGTTCCTTCAAAAGTTAAAGTTTTGTTTTGATCAAAGATATTGCATTTATCTTTTTCAAAATTGATTCTAAATCCCTTATCGCATAATTGGCTTATATAAGTAAAGTATTTTTTAAGTTTTTAACTAATAATACATTTGAAATAATAGGAGAAGTAGATATACCGACACTGATGACGTTTTCAATCCCAATAACATATCCTTCGGAATTATCCCCAAAAGTGACCGTGTCACCATCCATGTAAGTGATGTTTGATTTTTTTTTTCTAAATTATCATTTTTGTTTCCTTATTTTCATATTTAGATTTTCTTTTTCTAAAATTTGTATATAATGTACTATACTTCTTAAATCCTTGATTATTATTAGAAACCAAATTATTTCTTGAACGTTTATGATTTTATCTATTAAATCCTAATCCCTTCCTATTTCCTGATGGTTTTGAAACGTTTATCAAATTTTCTAGATTTTGCCTTCCTTTATTAATTTGTTAGTAATTTTATCTAATTTATTTCTGAGATCATAAATTTGTATATTAGCTAATTCTAAATTTCTTTCAATTCATACTTTTCTTTTTCAAGTTTATAATTCTCTATTTTGTTATTCTCTATATCATGTGTTAGAGTAACATTTTGAGATGATAATTTTTACATTCGTTTTGTGCTAATTCTAATTCTTCTTCTAAAATAGTATTCTCATCTTTTAACAATCCAATTTCAAATTTAGCTCTATTTAATTTTCCCACATTTTCTTTATTTAATTTTTTTAATTTTCTATACTTGTCATCTAATTTTATACTAATTTCAAAATTTTCATCAAATGTTAATTCAGGGCGTACCACATCTGTGCTAGCCATGAGGCAAACTTTTGCTTGTTCTGAGTCACTGTCACTATCAAATGAAGAGGAAGAGTCGGAGTCATCCAAAGTTACTTGAAATGCTCTTCTCTTTTTCTTGAAATTTTCGAATTTGTTGTTCTTTTTATCATTATTGAGTAGTGGACAGTCTTTCTTCATATGGCCAAATTTATCACACCCGAAGCATTTCATTGATGTTTGATTTGAGGATTTTGTATTGCCGTTGTTTTGAAATTTCATCATTTTTTGAACTTCTTGAACTTGTTGTAATTTTTGGCGTTGAAAACAATCTCATATTCTTCCAAGTCGGAGTTGTCATTATTTGTCTGAAGTGCGGTGTTTTTCCTTTCTTGATTTTGTTCTTTTCTTGCCTATAAATTAGCTTCATACGACATCAGATTTCCTATTAACTCTTCGACTTTGAGTTGGGAAAGATCATTTGCTTCTTCGATGGCTAAACTTTTATTTTCCCATTCATTTGTGAGAGAGTTCAAAATTCGTGTGACTAAATCAAAATCAATTAATTTAACTCCAAGTGCCATAAGATTGTGTTGTATAGTTTGAAATCTAGCATACATGTCAATAATTGATTCATTTGATTTCATTTTAAAAGATTGGTTTTGTAGAATAGAAATTTTTGTTTGCTTAACTTTGTTTGTGCGTTCATGGGTAATTTGTAATGTACGCCATATATCATAAGCAGTAACGTAAAGCATGATTCATGAAAATTCATTATTATCGAGTGAGCAAAATAAAACATTCATAGCTTTGGCATTGTTAGATGCCTTTGCTTTTTGTGCATCAGTCCATGTGCCAATATTGGTATCAGGTTCTTCATATATATTTTGAGTTTCTAGCAATATTTCTAATCCATTTGCTTCCATAAAATTTGCATGCGTGTTGACCAATAAGCATAATTAGAACCAGTAAATAGTGGGGGACGACAGTTGATTGGCTTTTTTGAAATCTACTTGCCATTTTAATGATTTCAATTACGTGTTACTATAGTTTAAAATAACCTTGCTCTGATACCAACTGAAAGCCTTGTTGATCGTATATTATCTAACTTGTGTATAATATGCAAGTGTATGAGCTAATGCTATAGTAGACAATAAATAGTAAAGTATAAAAAGCGTGCAACCCTGTGGTATTTCCTTAAAACAAATTTCCCTTGCTTCGCCTGGAGGAATAGGCTAATAAAAAAGTATCTCTGACAATCTTGTGTTCCAAATAACACAGTTTTTGACTTATAGTGCAAATCTTCCTATGATCTCCTTTGATTATGTGAATATGAATGCTTTGAGTTGTAGGAAGTGGTTTAACCAAAATTATATTTTGGTTGTAATAGATTGAGAGTATGTGAACAATGTATATGCAAGAAAGTGTTTAAATATCAAGAGAGGAAAGAATATATTAATTCAAGTTAGTTGATTTCTACTTCTCAACCAATGTAGTATTTATAGATTCAAAAAGGTGCAGATGAAGAGTTGTTACTATTTGAGAAAGTCTATTCACTTTAAAGGATGCAACCTTTAGTTGAAAGGTGATTTCTTTTTGTTTCAAACAGAAATGTCTTTTTAAAATTGATAGTTTTTGCATATGATAGACATCTGTGGTAAAATATCGGAAGTCTGTGACTTCAGAAAATTTTAATCCGAGAATTGTCAAGGACGTCTGTGGTTTTATCTCAGACGTCTATGAGGTGCAAAATCAATTTTTCAACTTAATTTTGATGCATATGAAATTGTGTGTGATCGTGTATGCATAT
Source organism: Allium fistulosum (assembly GCA_030737815.1). Lineage (NCBI taxonomy): Eukaryota > Viridiplantae > Streptophyta > Magnoliopsida > Asparagales > Amaryllidaceae > Allium > Allium fistulosum. The sequence goes on from CM060905.1 coordinate 764,201,427, forward strand.
ATACTCAAGGAGACCTTAACAATAATTTATCTAAGACTCTTTTATAGTAGAATATTTACCTTACTAACAGTAGTATGGTCAATGACTTCTTTTCTCTTTTAGTCTCAATATCTTCGAGCATGGTGTCTTCTTGTAGCATACACCTGCAATCTTGATAAGGTCTATATATATGATTGTATAGTTGTTATCATTGAAACATAAACTAGAGGTTCTAACACACTGAACTTTGACTAATCTGACTGTCTTGTTCCTTAATCTCTTCTCATCCCTTGCGACTATACGAACTGGTTTTATAACTACAGTCGAATTTGGTTCCACTACTAAGTCATTTAACACAGTCGGTGCTATAGTATTCTCTGGATCTCGAATACACTTCCTTAGATAAGAAATATGAAAATCATTGTGGACCCTGCCAAACTACTTAGTAACTTCACTCTATACGCAATTTTTCTAATCCTTTCTATAATAGGAAATGGTCCAACGAACTTCGGCGCCAATTTTCCTGATTTTCCAAATCGAATTACACCTTTCATCGTTGATATCTTGATGAAAACATGATCTTCGATTGAGAACTCTACGTCTTTCCTTCTTTTATCAACATAGCTCTTCTGCCTAGACTGAGCTTCCTTCATTCTGGCTCGAATGAGCTCAATCTTTTCTGCAGCTTCTCTAACCAAATCTGGACTAAGAACTAACCTATCCCCTTCTCTAACCAAGAAACGGGAGATTTGCATGGACTTCCATACAAAGCTTCAAACAGTTCCATCCCTATACTAGCCTGATAACCACTGTTGTATGAAAACTCGACTAAGTGTAGATGGTCTTTCCGTGATCCCTCAAAATCTAGCACACAAGCTCGTAACAAATCTTTTAAGACTTTGTTAACTTTTTCCATTTGCCCATATGTCTACGGATGGTAAGCGGTACTCATTTTGATCTTCGTACCCAAAGTCTCCTGTAGACTCCTCCGCAACTCGCTAGTGAATAAGGAATCTCTATCACTTACTATACTATTAGGAATTCCATGCAATCTAACTATATTCTTCATGAATAATTTAGCCAAAACAGGTGCCATCCTGATTGACTTAACTGGAATAAAATGGGAACTCTTGGTCTATCTGTCCACTGTAACCCATGTACTTTCATTTCCTCGATTCGACCTTGGCAACCCGTATATAAAATCCATTGAGATAGAATCCCATTTCCATGATGAAATATCTAAAGGCTGAAGTAACCCACTTGTTTTTTGATGTTCAGCTTTTATCTGTTGGCAATTCAAACACTGCTTCATCCATAAGCCTACATCTCTCTTCATGCCCTCCCAGAAGAAATTTCTTTTCATATTCTGATACATTTTAGTTCCTCCCGTATGAATAATGAACTCTAAACGATGGCATTCTCCAAGAACTTCTTTCCTAATGTTTCCCACATTCGGAACACATAGTCTTTCTTTCTTTCTTAACCACCCATTCTAGTCAAGACTGAAATCTTTCAAGTCATTACTCTCTATTCCATCCCTTAACTTTTATATCCGTTCAGCTAATAATGGATCCTCCCCTTGCTCAAAAGCGATCTTTTCGATCATCACCGGTCGAACCTCTAAACATGACAATATAACAGTTTCCTATTAGACCTAGCCTCATATCCACTATATTTTTCATGTATTCAATGCTTCTAAACCTTTCCACTCGGCTATCATTGTTAATACTCCATTCTGATGTTTCTTGCTAAGTGCATCTGCAACTTTATTGCCTTTTCCTGGTGTGTACTCAATGCCAAAGTCATAAGCGGCTAAAAACTATAACCACCTTTGTTGCCTCATATTCAACTCTTTCTGAGAGAATAGATACTTCAATGATTTATGATCCGTATACAACTTGGATCTTTCTCCCAAAAGGTAATGTCTTCACACCGCCAATGCAAAATTTACTACAGCTAATTCCAAATCATGAGTTGGATATCTAACTTCGTGACGTCTGAGCTGTCGAGAAGCATAGGCATCACTTTACCCCATTGTATTAACACAGCTCCTAATCCTGTTCCACATGCATTCGTATACACTACTATATCCTGATTCCCTTCTGGAACAACTAACAAAGGTTCATTAGTCAATAAGTGTTTCAATCTCTGGAATGCTTCCTCATATTTATCGATCCAAATGAACTTCACATCCTTTCACGTTAGCTTAGTCATCGGTACTGCTATCCATGAAAAATCCTTAATGAATCTCCGATAATAACCGGCTAATACAAGAAAACTCTTTATCTCAATCACTGTCTCGGGTCTCTTTCAATTATTTCACTGTCTCAATCTTAGCCGGATCTACAGACAACCCTTTCTCTGAGACTACATAACCAAGAAACTTCACATTCTTCTTCTAGAAATGATACTTTGAAAATTTTGCTTTCAGCTGATGTTGCCTCAACGTCTCAAGAACCACTCTAAGATGAACTTCATGCTCTCTTTTATCTTTGGAGTATATCAGAATGTCATCTATGAATACCAACATGAACCTATCCAAGTGCTCCCAGAAAACCTGGTTCATCAAATCTACAAAGAATGCTGGCGCATTAGATAGTCCTAACGACACTACTAACCATTCGTACGATCCATATCTAGTTCTAAACGCTGTCAAAGGAATACTATCCTCAGCCACTCTAAGCTGATGGAACCTTGTTACCAAATCAAACTGGGAAAATGCTTTGGCTCCACTTAATTGGTCGAAAAAATCGTCAATTCTAGGTAAAAGATATCGATTCTTTATCGTCTTCTCATTCAACTTACGATAATCGATACATAACCTTAACGATCCATCCAGTTCCCTTGCAAACACTGCGGCTGCTCCACATGGCGAACTGCTTGGTATGATAAAGTTCTTATTTTCCAAATCCACCAACTACACCTTTAGCTCTCTCATCTCGGTAGGCGTCATTCTGCTTGGCGGTCTACTCACCGGTACTGCTCCTGATACTAAATCTATCCGAAACTCAATATCTCATTTCGGTTGCAGTCCTTCTACGGGCTCAAAGACATCTGCGAAGTCTCTAAAACGAAAACTTGATTTAATTCGTCTTCTGCCTCCACAACACCCAACAAAGCATCAATCTCAAAACTATGGTTTTCTACGGAGTATATAATCCGATCACTAAAGTCAGGGTGTCTAAGTGATATTTTTCAATCATGGCAAATTGTCCTAGCATCGTATTTACTTAACCAATCCATACCAAAAATAATTCTGAACCTTACGAAATCAAACACATGCAAACTGCAAACAAATGTATGACCTAACAATTCAAACTCTAACTAGTCACACTTCATCCTAAGTGTCGCATATACTCCTATCGGATTCGCAGCCCTTAAGGAAGTAACCAGGTATGAGGGTTCTAGGTTAAGCTTATCTACCAAACAATGAGATATAAAAGAATGCGATGAACCGGTACTAAATAGAACTCTTACTAAAACACCATGAATCAAAAGCATACCTCCCAACACAGCTTTTCCCTTCTCCTTTGTTGTAAGTCTTGAGGTAGCTAGTTCCAATGCAAACATCTTGCCTTTTCCATCCTTGGCTGGCTCCTTGCACTGGTTCTTATAATGCCAAATTTGATCGCAGTTGGAACATCTCACTCCTTTCTTGTCAGCAGATTTCTTTCCTTTGCTGTTCGGCACTGATGAGCAAAGTGTCCCTTCTTGTCACACTTATAACATATAACTTCTGTCTTTCCCTTCTTGGCAACTCCACTCTTCGGAGCTCCCTTCTTATGGAAAAATTTCCTCTTCTGCTTCTGCCCACCTTGAGCTCCCCCGCTTTGTTGCCCTTAATAAAAGCAAGCATCACTTCCTACCTCAATGCCATCTCAACAACTACATCGCACAGATCTCTAATATGCAATAGTGTGGCCTTACCAAGCTTAGGCTTCAACCCACGAGTGAGCTTGATCTCATTCCTTTTCATAACTGTATCAACCGTAGCGTGTCCGTATCTTGCTAGCTCCTCAAATCTGGTTGCATACTCTAGCATTATCATGTCTCCCTGCTTCAACTCAGCGAACTTCTTAAACATAGTTTACATCGCAATCTTCGACATAAAGCTCTCATAGAACCTTCTTCCGAACTCAGCCCAAGTCATGGTCTCCTCGTTAACTCCAACCGTAATGCTGTTCCACTTGCACTAGTGTTGCTCCCTGTAATTGCCTAGAAGCAAGCCTCCTTTTCTACTTATCATTGAGCCTTATATCAGCAAAAATGCTCTCACAATGAAGTAACCAGTTCTTCACTTCAATTGCGTCCTTAATCCCGACAAATGGTTTTGCTCCCAACCTGGCATAATCTCTACTCAACACAGCATAATTATTGACCACTGGGGCTCCTTGATTTCCTCCTTCGGCATTTCTTCCAACTGAACCCGCAGCAACTCCAGCCTGCATCATGTAAACGAAGAATTGATACTTAGCTCCTATATCTACTTGCGGCATTCCAGCACCCACGTTAGCAACTTGTGCCTGACCTGGATTTCTTCTAGTGTTTGGTCTGGCATTCCCATTAGTTGTGGTGCTTCCCCTACTAATGTTAACTCTTCCACTTCTAGCATCCATATCTTACGTCTGTAAAATCTGCATTTGGGTCTTTGTAAGATACAGAAGAATAGCCTAAGGGAGATGGGAGAGTAGAGTTAAAGCGTATACTTATATGTAGAAAATACAAGCACGTTACTATAGCGTTATCCCATACCCTAATATTTTCTTTAATTCTTTAGGATTATGTTTTCAAAATAATTTTAAGTTTGAAATTTCTTTTAAATTTTTCGTAAACCTATGCTCTGATACCAAGTTGTAACATCCCCTATCTTGAGGCGCGAAGCTAAGTGCTACAGATGATGTAGTCATATATAGTATTAACTTCGAGTGACAAAATACGGTAATGTTAATGGTACCCATAATATCAGAAGCACATAAATATGAAACAAAATCATAGATTCAAAAAAAATATACTAATTACATTTTAAATCCATGTTTCAATTCCATTACACAATCCCAAACTATTCCCAAATTTCGATCAAATATAATTATTACAATTTACGCCAAGAGCGACATATGAAGATGCCCCCTTGGATGATCAGATTACTCAATAGACACGTCAGCCTTAAATACATCACAACAAAAATAAAACTAATTACTCCTATATAGCTAACTTTGCCTCCTGCATGTTTTCGGAAGCTTATTCGTCCACCTACTAAACCTGTAAAACCCTAACTCTCAATCTACTCAAATTAATTTTGAGCACCCGAGAGTTTAAGGGGAAAACATAAACTTCGAGTCATACATAAAGCCTGGTGTGAATAATACCACTACATCTAGGTTTACTGATATTAAGTGAGACCATGCCACTTAGCGGTACAGGTTTCCCTCACTAGTATCCCTTTTAAAAACATGTCTTTTGCAAATCAGAATCCTGCAATCAAACTAATTAAACAAATATCATAATTTCATATACATTAGGTAATCAATGGACTATCTGTCCGAATAATATAGTTTTGTTTGACTAACTACTAACCATTGGCTGACTCGGGCCAACCAGACAAAATAAATAATCTAACTTCTATTGGACACACTCCTGGACGGTCTATCTTTAACTTACTTCTCCCAGGGTTAACTAATCCTATTGCAGGCTCACCAATAACCTATCTTTCTCTATATATTCCTTTTTGTGTGTAACATCAATTGAGTCTTGCCTGTGACAAAGCCCTACACAGTGGAATTTTGGACTTATATTAGCTAGGGGCTACTAGCTAAAGTATAGGGCAAGACCCTATACCAGTCCCATTTGATATTCTAATATCTGAGTCATTTACTTAGAGTTAACCACCCCATTAAATTTTCCTTTAAAATATTTCTTTCAAATTGATTTAACCCTTTAAATCATACTTAAACAAGGAAAATATATTCTTTTCTTTACTCAAATATCTTTGCCATGATATATTCTTCTTACAAAACAATGTTGATGAAAACCTAAATCAATATGGTTATTTATCCTTTTTGAACAAGTTAAAGCCCTTCTTTAACTTAGAAAGCGTTAGGTTTTAAATCCAAGATATCACCTTCGAAACCCTTGTTTAAAAACTTTAAATAGTCCCTTTCGAATCCATTGAAAGTACCCCTTTCAAAATAGTACTCTACCTTGAAACACTAGGCCGAAAGACCAAAGGATACCTTTCGAAATCTTTAAAAATAGACCTTTCGAAATCATTGAAAGTATCCCTTTGAAAGCTTTGTAATACCTTAGGCATCCTCTTTTCAAGATACTTTAAACTTGCCTTTCGAAAGCATTGAAAACCTTCCATTTAAAGACTTAAGTAAACCTTTCGAAACATTAGGGTACCTCCTTTTCGAAACCTACATTATATACTTTTCGAAAGTATTAAAATTCCTTACTTAAAACAAACCTTTCGAAAGTATTGGGTCCAAGTAAAAGTTTGTGGAACATAGCTTTGAAACCATTTAAATCCATTCCTTTCAAAACCTTTGGGTTTATCTTTTAATAGAACAATGGGTCTTGAAAGAACTTGGGTGAAAGCATTGCTTTGGAAAGCATTATTCCTATGTAAAAGAAAGTGGATGGTTTCAAAACCAACCCTTTCGAAAGCATGAAGAAGCAGCTTTAAAGTTTAAAGGCAAAAGTACCCTTTCAAAAGCATTAATTCTAAGGGTTGAATACGACAACATGGGTTTTGAACCCATTCGAAAGATTCATTTTAAAATAAAAAGGCGGCAACCCCTTTCGAATGTCCTTTTGATAATACAAAGTCACATTTGACTAAGTTGAAAGCTAAAATAACTCCTTTGAAAGTTGCCTTTATAAACATAAGTGATTCGTAGTCAAAAATAGTAGCCTCTACCATTTCGAAAGCATATTTCGACTCTATACCTTCCGCTTAACTCCAATCCACTACGCACTAAATCATTGATACCATGTGTATTGGTTCTGAATTGGTTGGGGTGGAAGTATATGGTTGAAAGGTAGCTGCTGTAAGTGGCGAAGCGGTAATTCTTTGCAAAATTGATTATTAGCCTTTTAAATTAATATCTTTCCAACTAACTTGCCTTATTTGTCAACATATAATTGGTTGCCAATTCTTTTTCAAAATATTTTTCTAAAAGTGCTGCCGATTTTAGTAATTAACAATTAAAAACATTTAGCAAATTAGCTCCTTCTCCTTTTAGATGCATACAAAACATTTAAGTCTCATACCTTAAATAATTTTATATCCATAATAAAATACTTAGGAAAATTCTCCAAAAATTTCCATAACTCATTTTTTGATATGCTTTCTAACATAATTAAATTTCAGACCCAAGGCTATCATATATTTTCCGAAAATAATTTAAACCCAATTTAACCATTTTCTTTCCTAGAAAATTCATAATAAATCCACATTAACTTAGAAAATTATAAAACTTGAAACCCATCTCTAAAATAATATTTTTGACCTTATATCAATAACACAAGTCATTTGGATGTCATTTAATAGGTTTTTCAAATCAAAACTTATTATAAAATCTATATGAAGCAACATAAATCATCAATAAGCTTATATATCCATTTAAACAATCAAATAATGAGATGTAATCTATTATTCACCTTAGCTTGTTGTTAAGGAGGTTGAGATTTGTTCTTGAATTGATTTGATTAAGCTTCCTACTTGAATTCTTGCTTATCTTCCCTTCTGTTTTCCTTTAATGGTGGCCGGCCAAGCTGTGAACATTCTTAGTTTTGATTACAAATGTTTAGAACGGGTAAGGAGTAAAAGTAAGAAGGGTTTAGGGGTATAAGAACTTAGTTTATTCCTATCTTTCCCTTATATTATTCCTCTTACTTATTTCATTTTAATTATCTTTGGCTTATAGGTTAATTAAGGCACGACTAGCTTAAATTATTCAAATCTTAATCCCTTAACCATTTACTTTATTTCATTTATATATCTAATTAAATGTCCTAAATAATGTTAGTCAAAATTAGGGTAATTGCAATATCCACCACATTATCCTTTGTGTTCATTATAAACATGGCGCAAAACTTTTTCGAGCTGTCACTCGAATCCATGATGTCATCAAGGTGCATCGGCTCATCTTGGACTACATAAAGAGTATTGTAATGACCCTGAATTTTAGACATTTGAATTTTCAGATATTTAATTGATTTTAAATATTAAAATATTGGTTTTAGAAGTTTAATTACTTATATTTCAAATATAGGGTTTTATTTGATAATGTGAATTGTTAAATAAATATTGGAAATTGATTTAATTAATTGAATCTTGGATTTAATGTGAATAAAAATGGTTTCGAAATCTTATTTAAATACAGAGTAAATAAAGCGTAGTAATAAAATTTTAATTTTTTTGATTTAAAGGCGATTTATTTAGTTTTTATAATAATTCATTTTAATTAACATGTAAAAATAGCCCTCCGAGGCACTGTCTCGGATTTCAACGAAACCAGTTTCATTGGATCCGTAATAATGAATTTTTATATGCCATCAAATTTCGTGATGATTGGATGTACCATTTGGTCGTGCTAGGTCAAAAAGCATATAAATTAATTTCAAAAATTTAAATAATATAATTGGGTTTGAAAAGCTATCTTCCATATATGATCGAATTAGGTCTCGAGACTTGCTCCACTGAGTTCGGATTAGGGGTATTACATATAAAACGCCAGGTGGCTTGCCACTTTTGGGGTTTGAGATTTGGGGTTGTATATTACCGGATGGTTTAAAATAAAATAATATATATAATATTATGCGATCCATCCCTTCAGCCCATACCAACCCAATACCTAGCCCATGCCATCTACTATTCAAGCCATACCCAATACCCTATTTAAATACACCAAACCAGAGAAAAATTTTCTATTTTTTTAAATCAAACTCCCCTTCATCCAATGGCAGTGGTTCGTCGGAGCCAATTGAGGCTATATCAGCCTTTGACCATAACTAGGAAGTTGTAGAGGAGGGGAAACTCGACATATTAGACGATGGAGATGGGGTATCGTCGATGGTGGTGGCGGGAGATGAACATCGAAGGGGATAGATGGCCTCAGTAGATCGCTATAGGCAGCAAGGGGGCCAACGTCGGTGTCATTGGGAAGGTGGTGTCGTGGGCATGCTTTGGTGGTGGAGCGGTGGATGTTCGTGGTCGGCGGCGGCAATTCCTTTCCAACGTCGCAACGTTTGGGGTTTGTTTTTCGACGAATGATGACGAGGTGGGGGTTCGGTCCAGTGGCGTTCGACTTAGCGAAGGCGAGGCGTTCGATGGCAAGGTCGCGGGAAGCGTTGGAGGCGCGCGACGCGGTGGATGGTTATACCGGCTGGAATGGGTTGAACAAGGACGAGAGTGATTTGGGGAGGGAGATTAATTAAGTTAAGTTAATTAAGTTTTTAATGATGTAATTAATTATAATATAAAATCATAGCTTATAAATTGCATATATTTTTCGTATGACGTCGAAATCAAGCGTGACGAGTTGCGTTTACTCGTACCGATGAATACTATGTTTTGGAATTGATTTGGTGACAATTGGAGCTAGTGGGATTTTACGCTGAAATCGAATGGCATTCGATTTCAGATGAAACCAGAACACCTGGTGACAACTGGGATTTCAGTGAGTTAATCTCACCTTTTTAGTTAACCAGAAATATTATATAGTTGGTAAATAATTGTTGATTGGATGTTTGGATGCTTTACTATTTTATTAGTTGGTTTGGATATATTCCCACCCCTGGAGTGGATGACCATTTATATATACCGCTTAGTAGCGGATGACCCATATTATATAATTATATATTGTATGTAATACAGGGAACATGTTGGAGGGATCCAAAGGGGTTCCTCAACACTGTTGATATATATATATATATATCTGTGTGTGTGTGTGCATGCTCTGATATGTATGAGTTGTGATGCAAGGGGACAGGTTGGAGGGGTCCAATGGGATTCCTTGATATTGTTGATTTATTGCCAATAAAATTCCTGTTATATGAATTATTGGATTTGAAACCTGATTTATGAACACTCTTGGTTATGACATGGTTTATGTTCAAAAACTAAAACCTAGTAGTGATAGGAAATCAATATCAATATTGGTTGAGCATTTAGTAGCTATTGGCCTTAAATTAGTATTTTTAAATACTATAAATTGCCATTTTAATTGGAATTGGTTTTTTGAGACGGGAAATGATTTTAAATCCAAAATTGGGTTTCAAAAATATTTTGTTCTAAAGAATTTAATTTCTATTTTATTCCCACATTTTTATCTGTCCTTTTCTAAGTTATTTTTTATGTTCAATATTTTTTAAAATGCTATTTATGTTTAATATTGTTTTAAAATGTTATTTATATTTAACATTGTTTAAAAAGGTTATTTATTTATATTTAGTATTATTTTAAAGTTATTTATTTAAAATGAATATTGTTTTTAAGATGTTTTAAGGTTATTTATTAATATGTTAATATTTTTATGATTAGTTATTTAAAAAATTAATAAGGGTTGAAATTAATACTAATGATTTATTTATACTATTTAGAAATTATTTTATTATTATATATAATAGGGTTGAAATTTATTATTTGTGTTTAATTAATAATGTCTTTGAAATTATTAATTATTATTTTAACATGCTTTAAGATTAATAATTATTATTTATTATTTATAATGTTGATTATTAAAAACTATTATTTTATAATAGTGTTTGAAGTAAATGATTATTATTTATTTATAAATATTCAAGATTTATAAATAGAGTTTTATAAACAGATTTGGGTTTTAGAAGAGGAGTTTTATAGGATGTTTTGGAGACTTAAAGGAAGATTATTTACATGGTAAAAAGAGTTTTATAAATAATTTTAGATATTTATAAATGCACTTTAGAAATAGGTTTATAGATTTATAAATGGAGTCTTATAAAGGGTTTTATTGATATATAAAGAATTTATAAATGATTTTTTTAAAATGGGTTGTAGGGATTTATAAGATAGTTTATAAATGGGTTTAGAGATTTATAAAGGAGTTATAAATGGTTTTAGAATTTGGTAAAAAGGAAATCTTCCCCGGTTTTGTGAATATACTTATACCGTTGAGATAAGTATATGGATATTTGTTCCAAGTATTGAAATATAGGGATTTGTGAATATATCTTTATAAAAGTATTTTTATGCAAGTAATTTATAAATGATTTTAAACTATTCAAAAGATCGATTAAAAGAAGGCTAGTGGTTGCTTATGTGCTCAAACAATGTTGGTTTTCCCGTTTAAATAAATCCCTGATTGAATGTTTGTTATTTGATTGTTAAATAACCGAATATCAAATATGGACCAAAAACATAACTTTGGAAATACATAGGAGAAACACATGGATTATATGGCAAAGTCATCTCCGAGGATGTTGTATTGTGCATATAAATCAAGTTTCGTTCACCTAGGACAAACAATAAGGAAATCCATCCACTAACTATTAGAAGGTGATCTCTGCTCTTATCTTTGACTATTTGTTTCCTAAAGAACTGGGGTTGAGTTTACCGAAAACTATAAAATGTCATTTCGAAGAGACCAGGATCAGATATGTTATTCGAAAACCACATCGATCTAACTCAAGAGTTTTGAAGTGAAGACATCTTGAAGATGATGGAATTGAAGATGGAGCTTTCAAGCGTTTCGTTCAGTCTCAGAACAAACTTTTATGGATGAATGCTGGCATTGCATTGTTTGCTTAGAGGGCAGTGTTAGCATTCCAAGTTGGAAGCTTTATATAAAAGGTAAAACGTAGCCTCAAGCCTCATCAACCGAGAATTACTAAAACAGGGGAGATGTAGCAGGGCAAAGGGGGTCGCTCCTAAGTAGGTTATGATCATCCCTATCTAGAGTCGATATTATCTCTCATTGTATGCTTCAGGGCCCATTAATGGAGGGGTGATCATATTCGGTACTACTAGTCAAATGGTAGGCCGATTCTGTGTTCGCAGGGGATCTTGGCGAAGTTCTCAGTGTTATTTTTCTAAGGATGCAACGTGATGGGTGGTACCCCAGTAGCCTAGTCATTGTATGGAATCCATTCTCCAATAAGCGCTGTACGGACTTAGTTGTGCCCAACTATGCTAAAACTTGAGATGCAAATATTTAAGCTATATTCATATTTTACTTTGACCCCTAGACGTTATTATAATATCAATTAGGATTGTCAATGGGTCGGGTCAGGTCGGGTTTGGGTCGGGTCAAGTCGGGTTCGTGTTGATTTTAAATGGGTCGGGTCAACCCGTTTATTAAACAGGCAGAAAAAGCTCAACCCGAACTAGACCCGTTTATAAACGGGTTGACCAGACCCGACCCATGTAATTCGATTATAAACGGGTCGGGTCAGGTCGTAAATGAGTCAGGTCAACCCATATAAGGTGTAAACGGGTGGTAAACGGGTCGGGTCAACCCGTATAAGGTATAATTGGGTCGTAAACGGGTCGGAACGGGTCGGGTCAACCCGTATAAGGTACAAACGGGTCATAAACGGGTCGGGTCGGGTCGTAAACGGGTCGGGTCAACCTATATAAGTATAAACGGGTTGTTAACATGTCAATTTTGGGTTAGCGGGTCAACCCGAAACCCACCCGTTTATAAACGGGACAAATTCGGGTTGACCTGAAAATGACCCGCCAACTTAAACGGGTCGGGTTAACCTGCTAATTTCCGTGCGAGTTTCGGGTCGTGTAGGAAATTGATAGCCCTAATATCAATGGATTTTGTATCGAATTGTTTTGGTTATCATAAGGTAAAAACCCGTCTGTGTTTATATGCGGCATGGTGTTATGAGATACCTTTATTTTCAAAAGATTTCTAGAACATTAAAATTCAGTTGGGTGTGTTTTCTCATGTTATATTTCCAGACAGACTCGAGTGTTATTTTATTATAATGCTTGGGTCAGACCGAGTATATTACAGATTTTATTTGGATACCTTAGAGTTTCAGGAGACGAGCTAGAGGCCTAGAGACATATTCACATATATGGTTATTTTTCCACCGCATTCATTGTTGTATTTATTAGCAATTTTGAGGACAGGGTGTTATAACTGTCTGGGCTGAAATAGATTAGTATACTATGATTGATGTTTGTATGTACATATATTACAGTTTATTTTTGTGTAAAGATTTATTGTATATTATAGATTATTCATTCCGCTATGAGATTCTGTGATGTTTTGTTTCTTCTTTCTTTCTTCCTTCTTCTTTTCCCCTAACAATCGAGTTTTTAGACATTCGATTGCTCGACACGCAATACAGTGGACATATTAGTGTTAATTTTTGAGGGTCGAAAATCCCGAGTTGTTACAAGCACAGTCCAATCACAAAAGCTGAGATAATTCCAATCACTGTATCTTTCGGGTGGTCATATAATACGACGACCAACTCAAGTTGCAATACTATCACCCAAACAACTTTAGTCTCCATCTTAGATTGAATCATCTCTAGAGTCATGCACATCACCAACACTACTAGAGGATACAGGTGGACTATGTGATGCACCGTCAACCCCTTCCTCAACACAAGCATCTTCAACTACTCTACTCCTTGGATGAAAAGTGGGAACTTCCATCTCCTTTGATTTATCACAAACTAAATTCAGAAGACTCGATAAACTCTCATTCTCCTTGAACAAGGCCGACTCATCAAAAGTAACATGATGTGAATTCACAACCTTCTTCATTTTCGAATTCCAAATCTGGTAACCTTTGACACCGTTCGTATAACCAAGCAAGACCCATTTGAAAGCCCTAGGCTCAAGCTATCATTTGCTGGATTATGCACATAAACAAGACTACCAAACACATGAAGATAGCTCAAGTTAATGCTCTTTCCTTTCCACATTTCTTCTAGAATTTTGTTATCAATAACCGAGCATGGAATTTGATTAACAATATGCACCAAGGGTGTCAAAGCTTTAACCTAAAATCCCTTCGACAAACTCGATATTAACCTCAAGCGTCGAGCTTTCTCAAGTAGAGTACGGTTTATTCTCTCTGCTACATCATTCGATTGTAAATCCCACGGTGTTGTAAATTGCCTCTGAATACCATAATGCTTACAAAAATTCAAGAACTCTATAGAAACATACTCCCCGCCATTATCAGACCTCAACACCTTCAAAGTCTTACAACTCTCATACTCAACAAGAGCCTTTCAAACTTTGAACTTAGCAAATGCCTCTGACTTGGCCTTCAGTACATACACCAAAACCTTTCAAGAAAAGTCATCAATAGAAGGAATATGATATTGAGCTCCACCTAAAGAAACTACTAGTATCGAATGATACTTTATTTGTTTCCCCATGACACTTTCCTTGCAAAACTCAAGTTTATTGAAACCCTCTCCATCGATCATCTCCCTCTTCCAAAGCATATCCAAACTTCTCCTCGAGACATGACCAATCTCATGCCATAACCTTGTCGCACCCAAGCCACAAGAACTATATGTATATACAAGTTTCACCTTCAATAGTCACACCTTCAAGCATATAAACTCCATGAGATCTAACACATTTCTCCTCCACAAGTGCACCCTTCGAAACCCGTAAGCTATCACTCTCAATAGTGACTTTACAACCCAAAGAATCCAATTGCCCCAAAGAGATAAGAGATTTTCAAAGACCCAAAACATAACGTACAATAGTAATCATACAAATTACTCCATCAAACATCTAAATTCATATGGAATCAATGCTCATTGATGTACAAACAACACCATTATCCATGACAATTGAATTTCCTTCTATTGACAAGATTTTTTGTCCCACAACACCTCAACTGGTCATGAAAGCAATAATAGCATATTTTGGTGAATTTGAATCAACAAACTCAATCATGTTTCCTTTAAGTAGTAATTATGTTGTAAGGAGCTTACAAAATTAGGTAGTTGCATATTAACTGTTTGTTAAAATGCCAAATCAAACTTTGATTAATAAATAAAAACAAGGATGAATCCGATGTGATGAAAGTAATTAACGATGTGTGGAAATAAAGACACGAGAATTTTATATGGTTTGGATTTCTTTAAATCCTACTTCCATGGGCCAAATATTTGTTTATATATTTCTTCCTGATACAAGTGTTTGATGGAAAGACAAAATTTTATGAATTCTAAAATAGGATCCCTTTTCCATTCTAGATTATCTCCTATTCATAGTGTATAAGATATAGGCAGATTCTCCCAATCACTATTCTTTCGCTGCTTTAATCCCCACCTTTGGATCATGCCACGTGTCATCCATCCGCATCATTTGTTTGGTGTACGTAGATCATTGGCGTGTCTTTGGTGAAAAACCATTATTTGAGCAGTTAAATTCTGGGTATTGGCGTTAAGTTTGAAATTGAAGTGGGAACACCTGAAATTGAAGCGGGAAACTTGAATTCAAATGGGTTATGCACTTCGTATCTGAAGTAGCAAAGGGCTTGTGCACCATCCTGGATGGATGCTGAGAGTTACTCCTTTTCTTTTAGGTGTCTTCGATATATTTGAGCGGGGCTGTACCTTTAGGTGTGCAATGTCTGTAAACTAATATGACACTTGTTTGATATTTTGGCGAATTTGTCCTGAACTGTCTTTGGTATTGGGATGTGCGAGTTACTGCCAAAGGATATATGTATCTTCGCTATTTACCTATAAATATGGATCCACGTTGGGGCTCTCGTTTGGGCAGCACCTATTTGCAATGAATTTTTAACATTATGCTGAGGATAAATGGAATTGAGTTGCTTTTCCTGACTTATGGTTTTAGCTCAATGTATGTACGAATGTGATTTGGCTTACCCTTGATGTTGACATGCACAAGTTGCTTGATAAGGTTCACTTGCGGCTTTTCTATTTTCTAACAGTCGAGGAGTGCGATGGTGCGCTGTTTTAGGTAACCTTGTGCGCAACCCATAGAATGCTTTAGATTCCTCGTGGTACTGCTTAAAGATTCCTTTGTAAGCGCAATGCAGATCTGAACTTGAAAGTGTTAGCAGCACATTAACTCCTAAGAATAATAGTTGGGTTTATTGGGTCATTTGACATATGGAGTGTTCACTTAGGGATTTCTTCGAATGGCTTGAAGGTAGATTTTGGTGAAGGGTTGTACAAAGTATTTGCGTAGGTCATGTACTTGGTTAGGTTATGGTCTGAGGGGTGCAAACTTATTATGGCCTAAAGTAGGGAATATTTTACTAAGGATTTCATGTGGTTCTTCCTTGTGTGGGTTTTAGCTGGTAGGCAACTGCACTGGTTGAGCACAGTTTGTCATGACCTGATCTTGGCCAGGCATTGGTAACTATTCTTCACATGTTGTTATCCAGGTTCGGGATGGTTGGAAGGGTGTGATATGTCTAACATAGTTTACTAACTTTGAGAAGAACTCCTTTTTAGGTTGCAGTGCTGTTTTCTTCTTTTGTCCTTTTCTTTGTGCACTTATGTTCATGATGTTCTGATGGTGGTGTTCTTCTTTATTAGATTATCCTAATGGCGGCGCGTTTCTCCATTAGCCTATTCTGTTGGTTGCGTGTTTCTTCATTAGCCTATTCTGATGTAAGATTGTTAACGTAGACATGTTGTTTTTGCCCACTAATTTATGAGTGCAACATGTCTCCATTTGCATTTAGCTTTTCAGAGGGGGGATGTGTTGTTATTTGGTATCTTTAGTGCAACTTTTGGTGTGGCAGTGCTGTACCTCCATCTTGTTGCCACTTCTGTATTTCATTGTAGTTCTTTTTATCTAACCACATATTGTGACTGCAGGCTAGATCCTATACTTGGTTGCTATTTTTAGTATAGTGTCAAGGCTATGCTTAAACGATTGGGCGTGATACTTTTTTGATTTTTCCTTAGTCTCTGCCTCCTCATATTGTAGCCTAACCTTGTTGTGAGAGGGTTGTTTTGTTTTATTGCTTGTATTATCTTGCCTTTAACAGGGTTTGGAAAATATGAGTGTAACACTTGCCTACTAATTCCCCATCGATCATAGATGGGTGTGGACTTGTATTTGGTCTTCACATCCCATGGCATCTATTTATTTCTTTCTTTTCAAGAAAAGAGAAAAGTCTTAATAGTCGTTTCACATTTAATACTCTTGCACACATGTCCCTTACCTATTGGCTGAGTCTTCATTGAGCAGTAATATCAATCTTTTCATTTATCAGGTAAATCTATCTTGATTTTCATGCTTATTATTCTTGTTGTTTAATCGATCAATTGGTGATTCAGAATTTTTTCATTATTTCTTTTGTGTGGTAAACATTCAATTAAGATATGTATATACCTTTTCTCTTCTTCTTTGTTCTTTTATGTTTTACTATCATAATAGAAATAGAAAGAACTAACACGAAAAGATCTTCACCCGTTTGATCGATTCCTTTCCCGAGTATAAACTTCCTTTCCAAATAAAAGTCTTATTTTTTAATAAGCCTCTTTGTTTTATCATTTTTTGCAATTAATCTCGTAGTTTTGAAATGGCCTCTTCTTCTTCTCCTTTGTCTCTGCCCTCTAGGACAACAAAGAGGGTATTATAAATCAATTTGTGTTCATGGGTTACGAGGTTATGGTTCGTGAACCTCGGGGTTATATTAATACCCCTCCAAATGGGTTTACCCCGTTACTTTCAAACACGATGCGGGCTCTACCTTCCCCCAAACCAAATCCTTCGTTAGTGGCTAGCTGCCAATGCTCTTGTTCCTTTCCAACTCACTCCTCTTTCGTATTCTTTTATGGTCGCCACTTTTATTCTCTATGCCGAGAATGGTTATACTCCCACTTATAAGGAGCTTTAATTCTTATTTAATATTAATAAGAGCCCTTTAGTGGATGATGCTGGATTTTATTATGTCGAAGCTAAAAAGGCCATCCTGATATCTGTTCCCCGCAAGACTCATAGATGGGTTGATTTATTTTTCTTCATTTCAAATTCTGACAATTTTCCTCTTTCCTTTCGTCCTCTTCCTTCTTGGCTCATTTCTCCAGTTATGCCATAAATTTATATGAGTCTTATAGGTGCCGATTTCTAGAAATAGAGGCGGAGGAGAGAAAAGTGCAATCGTTTTTCACTAAGGAGATGCTAAAAAAACATGGTTTTCTGAGCTCAAATCACAAATTCACTCGTTTTATTTTTAAGCTTCCTCCGATTTTAAATGAGACCAAGGGTAAAATTACTAAAAATAGGTTAAAGATTTTTTGTTTTATGTTTTTGACCTTTAGGAAAATATTTCTGACCTTTAGATTCTTTTTATATATAGATAAAATGGACGATGATCTCGTCGACATGCTCGTTTCTCCTAGCAAACCGCTGAAGAATAATAAGAATAAAAGAACAAACATAAGGATCCTAACCAAAGTTCAAAGAAGTTAGTCATTTCCATTTCTCTTCCTCTTTAAACGGACCCCCTCATTTCTACTTCGGTGGATCTCCTTGTTCCCTCTTTGCAATCTGTTCTTGATCCTGATACATGGTATTTGCCTCTCCTCGAGGGTGCCGTCTCTGAAATTGCTGAAAGGGCCAGTTACTGCACTAGGCAATTTATCTAGTATTGCCTCATTTCCCCCATCTCTTCTTTCTCCTCCATTTCCCAAGCTTCGTTCCTCTGATCTTGTAGCCGAGATGAAAAGTTCTTGGTCCTACGTGAGTGTTTTCCTATTCTCTCAGTTCCCTTATTCATTTTGTTGTTCCTTACATATTTATTATTTATTATTTTATTTTTTTAGTTTGGGGCCTTGACAACCAAGGGTTAGAAGAGATGGGAGGAAGAGGAGGTTATGTATTTGGCATGTATTGTTGAACTTGAAGCAGGCCTTAACTTGGTTACTTTCGGGAAAGCTAAGGTTATGGGAGACTTCAATACATATCATCTTTAGGCGGATGGCAAAGAGAAGACTATGGAGGAGGACTTTACCTCGACGGACCGAAAGCTGAAGGAGAAGGATGTGGAGTTGGTGACGATGCAAAAAAGGCTTAAGGAGAGCACTTCTATCTTGGTCTACAAACTGTACGTCTCGGCTCGGCGTTAGTTCAAGGAAGAGGTCAAGCTTGACTTTCAAAGGGACTCGGCCAGGATCAATAGAGCTTGTGCCTACTGTCGGGCTAAATGGGACGAGGAGGCTGCCATAGAGAGTGCCTCTCCTTCTGCTTCTATGCGAACAACTAGTAATGATAAACCTCGAGATGGCAAGGTTTCTAAGGATACTGATGTGGCTAAGGAGACTGAGGTCATTTCGAATCCCAATGTAAATACTTAAAACTTTTTTTATGTGGAGTGATTTCAAATGTATAACTAAATGGGTCTTACTTCTTAAGTTCTTTATGAATGACCAGTTGTTATTCTATTTTCATTTCTTCATAGTCAATTTTCCGTAGTCTTATTTTATTTCGTTACTGCTTTGTGAATGACTGGGCCATCTTTGTCGTTTTTGTTTGTTTTAGTCTTTTGAATAATTTTTATTCGCTAAACTTACGAAGGAAAGCAAGGACAAGCTTAAAACTCAAACTTTAGATCGTTTTGGTCTTAGAGTTAAAACTATCGGTAAGCATGAGAAAGAGTTAGATGATTCTTTTACAATACTTAGGGACGAAATCCTTGGGTTGCTCTCCAGGATTGACCAAGTAGTTAGGGAAAAGGAGGCGCCTAGTAACTTTGTACTACGCCGATGTCAATACTCCTTAGAAAGTGGTTCCTTTTCACTTGATAACCCTCATTTGTAATGGTTTAGATGTAGACATAGAAATTTACACAAGGATTGAGTTCTGTTTACTTTTTTCATTTTTTGTATATGGTTTTATTGACTTTGTCATATGACGATGTAACTGATAATGCATATTCTCACTTTGATTTTAATGTGGTGTATTTTGATTTTCCTTGGGTCGGAATTTTAATCATTACTCACTTGGTTGGTCATCAAGAGTTTTTATCCGAGTACAATGAATTTTTTTAATCCAACAACCCCTCCGCCTCTATGATTCATGGCCATAATGACATGGCCATAATAACGATCCTTTTGTGGTCATAGAAGAGGAGATATCCATCTTACAATTGTCAATGAAAGACTTGAGAGAGGTTTAACGAAGGTCGATATGGAGCTCAAGGAGGAAAAAGATGCATTGAACCACCAACATCACCTTAACACCATGTTAGGTACTAGGCTTAACGCTCCTGAGTTAAAGTTAGGTGAGATGCAGTAGTTAATGATAGATGGCGAGAAGCTTTATAGGATTGTTTATGAAGTGGAGATAGAGAAATTGAATAAAACTGTAAAAGGTATATATGCTTAACTTGCCTGCCATATTGAGGAAAAGAAGGGTATCGAAGAAAGGAGAATGGTATAGGGATCCCATTCGGATCAAGTTCCTGTTTCTCCTGCTAGTAAGAATCCTTCTTCATTAATTGAGTGGAGGAAGAGGGTGGAGTCCAGGATGCTTCTCTATTTGCGGAGGGAAGGATGGATATTGACGCCCTTAGGTATTTTGGTTGTTTCCCTAGAAATGCTAAGAAACTAACGCTCAACTAATTGATACTTTGAAAACACAAGGAAGGAGGTTGTACTCATAATTTATAAGCTTGAGGATGCTTTAAGTGAAGCTCAGAATAGAATCACCTCTTTCTCAGAAAAATGTAAACGAGAAAGGTTAATTGCAAGACAGGGCGGCTTTCCTGCAGCGTGCTATGTGCGTTTTTGTTTATTTCTACCTTAAGCTTGATCTGAGCTTCCTATGTAATATTGTGGGATTCAGGGTGGCTAAAAGGGGATAATGGATCCTTGGGGAAATGCTTATTATGATCCCTGAAAGACCCTTCATAACAACCCGCATATTTTACGATTAAATATTTAAATGTTTTATTTAAATATAGCATCGTTAGTTGGATTAAATTCCAAAATGTGAATTTTTTGTAAACAGTCGAATCCGGACTCGAGACCACTTTCATTGAGTTCAAAACGACATCTACAACTTGTTTAAGTATAAACATCGATATGTTTGCGGTTGATTAGGATATGGTATTTTCATTTGGGCTTTGGGTTGGGTCCTAACCTATTAACCCAACAAGAGAACCCAAACCTTCTACCAAATACCTCCCACTCCACTCCTCTTCATTCATTCCATTTCTAATTTCCTAATACACTCAAGCCCTAGGAAAAATGGTAGGAAGAGGAAACTAAATTCCTAAGCCCTAGTTCTCTTATGAAATTCAAATCCAAGTTTTAAAATCAAGGAGAAGCTTAAGTAAGCATCCTCTTCATCTTCTCCATCTCAATCCCTCTTCAATTCTTGATTTTTCCTATAACCTAACTTAGTAAAAACTTTGCATTTGATAATAGATTGAAGATTCTAGAGGTGTAGTGAACATGAATTGTTCTTTTCTTGCTTTAGAGCTTCTCAATTGTTGTTTTTGAGTTTAGAAGTGAGTTGGTATGAATTCCTAACATCTATTTCATGTTCAATTGCTTTTGATTTGAATTGGTTTGGCGAATTTCCCAATTTTGGTATTTTGAAGTCAAAATCTTTAAAGATCCTATCTTGAATGTTTGGACATGATAATTGGGATGCATCGAAGAGCCTATAGGGCTGGGTTGTCATTTGGCATAAATCCCTAGCCTCCATCACTCGTCTGATCGCCTCCGAATTGATTTGGCCATTATTGGCCAAGGCAATTCCTTCCCAGCTTAGGCAACCAGATGTCTGGTTAAAATTTCCAAACGTCTAGTAGAGGCTTCTGGAAAAAAAATAACGACCACAGAAAAAAAAGGGCAGAGCCTAGGGTCAGGACGTCTGGTCAAACCAACCAAACGTCTAGTCCTATTGAATTTTTGCCAATTTGCCTGTTTTTATGCGAATTTCCATTTCTTATCGATTTTTGTTGATCCGGTTAGTTGTCATTTATTAACGAGTTTGATGATTTCTTTTCTGGATTTTTGGTGTTTCCATTTAATGGATTTGATATCGATTTTCATGGTTTTAATTCACATCGTCGAATGTGGATTTTTGGTGATAGATTGTTTTTACAATCATTTATGTGATTGTCACTTTAAAATACAAAGGTTTCTATACTAGTAGTAAATACTCAAACTCTTTCAAAAAAATGATTTCAACGTTACTTCTAATACAAAGTTCGTTTTTAAAACCGTTTTCCAATCTATTAGTATATACAAACATTTACCTCATTCGTATGAGAAATCCAATTAAACGACTTAGCAAAACAAGTGTTATGAAAAGCTTGCGTTTACTTTGTCGGTTAATTCTTGGACTTGTTCGATTGAACTCCTGTGACAATTTTCTAGTGGAAATCTACAATCTGTTCATAAATATTTAAGTTAAGTTAGTGGTTATGGGACATGTAGCTAAACTCATTTATTTACTAGCTTAGTGTAATCTACACTTATTTTCGAGTGGAAGTCTACAATTTGTTCGTAAATATTTAAGTTAAGCCACTGGTTATGGGACATGAAGCCTAACTCATTTATTTACTAGCTTAGTGTAATTTACACTTATTGATCAATGATGATCATTTTGTGGTTTAGACTAGCGATATGCTATGTCTCTTTGTCCGCGTGGGGGACTATACCCCGTTCTGTGGAGTTTCAGCTCAATTTGGTGGGGTAGCGACCCATGGTCTTTTGACCGTTCGAGGAGCAATCGGCTTAATGAGTATGTACATGAGGCATATCTTTTAGGGCGCGTCGATGTTTGGCTCATTCATCCTCAATGGGGGACCGTACCTCGAAAGAGTCTGTGCATAAGGCGTACCTTTTAGGGTGGGTCGATGTTCGGCTCATTCATCCCCAAGAGGGGACTGTACCCTGTATTTTTATGGGTTAGCGACCATGGGATAGTGTCCCGTTTGTGATACACGTGTTGGTGAGTTTTCATGCTCCTGTTTGTGATAAGCCTCCCCCTTTTATGTTTTCTGGATTTATAATTGATGATTTCTAGAATTTATGTTTCACCAACTTTTGCGATTTGCATTGATATATTTTGTCAATACTTGAGGTTTGGTGAATAAGCTAAAGAATATGATATTCTTTTTGGGTATTTAAGGAGACTTGAGATATTGTATGATTTTCATTGTTATCAAATATATACTTATCACAACATGGTATTATTATTATCATATATTTTTGTCATATATCTTATCCTATCTCATCTTACATGATAATTATAGCTAGACTGATCCGTTTATTATTTTTCTTCTTAACTAATACTCGGGTGAAACCGAGGTGTTTCAGGTGCTTCCACTTGACTTCTTAGCAAGGACTATCTTCTGACTTTTGGCTAACTACTTTAGCTTAGTAGTTTTGTCTTTCATGTATACGAGATATAGACTCTTTGATGTATACTTATTCTTTTGTGTAGTACATGTACCTATTCTTTTGGCTTGTAGTGGATCTTGTATGAGCACTACTATGATGTTCATTTTTATGTGTTATATTCATATCTGTTTCAGCCTTAGTGATATGAATATTTGTGACTGATATTATGTTGTGTTTATTTTATATTGATTCTGAAGGTCACTTAGCCACTGTGTAGTAGATTTGAGTTTGGATTAGATATGTCGGATTTCCTCTTGAAATGAAATGCCTGATATACTATCTAACGTATCGGTTCTCGCTCAAACCAATTACACAGATGGTCACTCCTCAACAGCCTTATTCTTCGTGCTAGTCGATGACATTACCCCGTAGTGTCCTTGGCTACTGTGAGTATAGAGGCGGGGCGTCACATCTTGGTATCAGAGCCAAACTTCGGAACAATATAGGATATTATGACAAGGATCATTGTCCTAAGCCTTTCTTAGGAATCGTGCCATAGGATTTAATTCGAGTCTTAAGACCCGTTCTATCCTATTTTCTTTTATGATGCCTTGTTTTATCAATCAAGTTTGTTTGATATTCATTCTGAGGATAACCTTTTTCCTTTTCTTTCTTTCTTTCTTAAAGAAGAGAAAAGGTTAGACCTGGCCGTCCTAGCACTGGTCAATCCAGTGGTTCTCCTCAGGATGGCGTATTCATGTCTGCTCAATAACTTTTGGATCTTGTAAAGAATGCCCAAGCTGCCGGTCCCATTCCTGAGCCCACTCATCCTAAATATAGGTTTGCACGCTTGTGTAGTGATTACACCAATTTAGGTGGAAAGCCATTCAAAGGGTCTAAAAACGTTATAGAAGTCCAAGCATGGATTAGAACATGCAACTGCATCTTTTCTCGCATGAATCTTGTGGATCTGCATCGAGTCCAAGTGGCTTCTAGCATGCTCTAGGAGAGAGCATTAGATTAGTATAAGCTTTTGATTTCAAAAATTGAAAGCAGATCTTACTTGGGAACAATTCCGGGAAAGGTTCGAGTTGAAGTTTGTGTCGGAAGCTAAAAAAGTAACTTTAGCTTGACGCTTTATTGACCTTGTTCAAGGTGAATCTTCTGTGATAGATTATGTTGCATCTTTTGAATCCCTCTCTAAATATGGGGTAGAGTAAATTAATACCCCATTGAAGAAAAATCAGAGGTTTATCTATGGGTTGAATAAGAATATAAAAAAGGCTTTACTTCTGAAACTAGAAGTTCCTTTCGATCAGCTTGAAGGTATCGCTCTTCGACTTAAAGAGGCCGATAAAGAAAGTGATGTTGAAGTTGTGGTTGCCAAGAAGAACTTCAACAGCAACAAGAAGAGGCATCCCGGTAATAAGTTCAAACCTAATCCTAACAAGAAAGGGAAGCAAGCAACTTCGGTAGCAAAGACTCCTACCCCTAGTCGTGGAGAATGCTACAATTGTGGTTCTAAGGACCATTATGCAAATAGGTGTCCGAGACCCTTTTATTGCCGATGTTGCAAAAGTTCGGGTCATTATATATCTTCATGTCCCAAACTTCAAAGCAAGAAAGAGGGAAAGCTGAATGTTGTGCAAGCCCCTAGTAATACTTCTCTTGGTCAAGGTATTTCTCATTCTGTCTTTGATGGCATTATAATGTTTCGTGATCATCCTATTCGAGTTCTTTTTGATACGGGTGCATCTCACTCTTTTATATCAAAAGAACTTGTTGATACTTTTTCTTTAAATGTTATGGGCTTGATGACTTCATTAAGAATTGCGAATCCGGTTGGTGGATCCGAAACATCCAGTTTATTTTGTAAGGATGTTGAAATTATTCTATGTGATTATGCTTTCCGTGCCGATTTGCATGTTATGCGTTACTTAGGTTTCAGAATGATTTTGGGAATGGATTGGCTTAATCATTATGAAGCCCACATCCTATGTACCAAGAGGACTATCCATATTCAACATCCCCAATCTGTTAACTAGATTTTTATTGTTCTTAAAGATTCAGATTCCAATTCGGTGGCATCCTTACATTCTCTAAATCCACATGATGACGATAATGAGGAGGAGGAAGATGTCATTTCCCTCATTCACGTTGTTCGTGAATTTCCTGATATATTTGAGCCCGTTTTAGGATTACCCTCTAAGCGAGCAATTGAGTTCAGAATTAATCTAATCCCTGGAGCTCTACCTATCACTCGTCCTCCTTATCGTATGTCCAATAAGGAAAATAAGGAGATGCGTAAACAATTATCCGAATTGGAAGCAAAACAGTATATTCGTTCTAGTTCCTCTCCTTGGGGAGCTTCAGCTATCTTTGTAAAGAAATCCGATGGTACACTTAGGCTTTGCGTTGACTACCGCAAGATTAATGATCTCACCATCAAGAATAAATATCCCTTACCTTGGATTGATGATCTGTTCGATCAACTTAGCGGTTCTAGAGTCTTTTCATAGTTAGACTTAGCAACCGGATTTCATCAGCTTCGAATTGCAGAAGATAGTATTCCTTTGACATCGTTCTGTACTCGTTATGGATCTTATGAATGGCTTGTTATGCCATTTGGTTTAACGAATGCTCCAGCTTATTTCGTTGACCTTATGAATCGAATTTTCAAAGACTTCCTCGATCGATTTGTTCTCATCTTTATCGATGATATTCTTGTCTATTCTAAAACCAAGGAAGAGCATGAAAAACATCTTCGGATTGTGTTGGAAACTATTAGGAGCAATCAATTGAAAGCAAAGTTTTATAAGTGCCATTTTTGGCGATCTCGTGTGAAATTTTTAGGACATATTATTTCTGAATCCGGAATTTCCATGGATCCTTCAAAGATTGAAGCGATTCAAAATTCGAAGAGACTGGAGAGTGTGATGGAAATCCGTAGTTTTCTTGGATTAGCGGGCTATTACCATCGTTTCATAAAAGACTTTTCAAAAATTTCCGTGCCTCTTACTAGTTTGACAAAGAAGGGAGTTAAGTACATTTGGTCGGACAAATGTAAAGCTGCTTTTTAGAAATTAAAAGAACTCCTTTCCGATGCACCTATTCTTATGATTCCCGAAGGAAACCAAGACATGATTGTTTATACCGATGCTAGTCGTATTGGTTTGGGTGCTGTTCTCATGCAAAGGGAATGTGTTGTCGTTTATGCTTCTAGACCATTAAAGCCTGCCGAGACTAGATATGCCAATCATGATCTAGAACTCGCAGCCATTGTTTTCGCCCTTAGAATTTGCGTCATTATCTTTTGGGAGAGAAATTTGTTCTCTACACCGATCATAAGTCTTTGAAGTATTTATTCTCTCAAAAGGAACATAATTTGCGTCAACAACGTTGGCTCGAATTCCTTGCATCTTATGATCTTGATATTCTTTATACTCTCGGAAAGGGAAATCGTGTTGTCGATGCCCTTAGTCGTAAGCAACAAGCGGTTGTTTCCATGATGATATCTGAATGGAATGATCTTGAGACTTTATCCACTTGTGAGATTTGAGATTGTGAATCCAATTCGTGTTCATCTCTTGTTTTATGCAGCCTTGAGGCTCATCCTTCTCTTTTAGACAGCATCCTTGAAGCTCAAAAGCAAGATCCCGAATTGGCTCTTCTTAGCCAAAGTTGTTGGGATAAAAATAAGGTTGCTGTTTTAAAAGACTTTGGTATTAATGCTCATGGAGGCATTCGAAAATTTGGTAGACTTATTGTCCCTAATATTAGTGATCTCCGTAAGGACATTTTAGAAGATTCTCGTCGTTCTAAATTTACCATTCATCCTGGTAGTAATAAAATGTACGCGGACATAAAGCGACTTTATTATTGGGATGGAATGAAATCTGATATTGCTAACTTTATTAAGCGTTGCATGACTTGCCAACTCGTAAATGCCGAGCATCAAAGGCCCGGTGGGTTATTGCAACCTTTGGACATTCCAGTTTGGAAGTGGGATCAAGTCTCCATGGATTTTATTGACAGTCTTCCCCGTTCTCGTTCGGGTCATGACAGTTTATGGGTGATTGTAGATAGACTTACAAAATCTGCCCATTTTATTCCCGTTCAGTCCAATCGGATCATATCTCTTTTGGCCAAACTTTATGTCAAAGAAATTGTTAAATTGCATGGAGTTCCTACTTCTATTGTTAGCGATCGTGATCCATTATTTACTAGTGGATTTTGGAAGGGTCTTCAAAAAGCTTTGGGAACGAAGATTAATTTTAGCATCGCTTATCATCCTCAGTCCAATGGACAAACAGAGCGTGTGAATCAAACTCATGAAGATCTTCTTTGTGCATGTGTTCTTGATTTTGGTGGAAGTTGGGAAGATCATATTTCTCTTGTTGATTTTTCTTACAATAATAGCTTCCAATCTAGTATTGGTATGGCACCTTTCGAGGCACTCTACGAAAGGCCATGTCGATCTCCTTCATGTTGGCTTGAAGCCGGTGAGAAGCTGGTTTTAGGTCCAGATATTATTCGTGATGCCACAGAAAAGATTGACCTTATTCGTGATAGGATGAAAGAAGCTCAAAGTAGACAAAAATCCTATGCCGATGACCGAAGAAGGAAATTATAATTTTCTGTGGGAGATTTGGTATTTATTCATGTTTCACCTATGAAGGGTGTTGTGCGTTTCAGTCGATCGGGAAAATTAGTACCTCGATATATTGGTCCATTTTCCATCACCGAATGCATTGATTCCGTGGCTTATCGTCTTTTATTACCGGCTCAATTTTCTGCTATTCATGACGTATTCCATGTTTCTCAACTACGGAAATCCCTTAGAGATTCCGATTCTATTCTTGAGCCCGGTGTTATTGAATAAATTAAAGTTTCACCTAATTTGACTTATGAGCAATATCCTATTCGAATCATTGCTGCGGAGGTTAAACGCCTTCGAAATAAAGATGTTCCGCTTGTGAAAATTCAATGGTCCCCAAATCCTAAGGATTGTTCTTAGGAATCTAGAGAATTCATCGAGCGAACACATCCGGACTTACTCTCTCGTGCTCCTTAAGGTGAACTTCTCACTTCAAAATTTTCTTTTGTGTTGTTATGCCTTAGAGTGGTTTTTACTCTTTATTTTCTTCTTAAGTATTGCGATGACGCAATTTCTTTAAGGAGGGGAGTCTGTGACAACCCGCATATTTTATGATTAAATATTTAAATGTTTTATTTAAATATAGCATCGTTAGTTGGATTAAATTCCAAAATGTGACTTTTTTGTAAACAGTCGAATCCGGACTGGAGACCACTTTCATTGAGTTCAAAACGACGTTTACAACTTGTTTAAGTATAAACATCGATATGTTTGGAGTTGATTATGATTTTGGTATTTTCATTTGGGTTTTGGGTTGAGTTCTAGCTCATTAACCCAACAATAGAATCCAAACCTTCTACCAAATACCTCCCACTCCACTTCTCTTCATTCATTCCATTTCTAATTTCCTAATACACTCATTCCCTAGGAAAAATGGTGGGAAGACGAAACTAAATTCCTAAGCCCTAGTTCTCTTAGGAAATTCAAATCCAAGTTTTAAAATCAAGGAGAAGCTTAGGTAAGCATCCTCTTCATCTTCTCCATCTCAATCCCTATTTAATTCTTGATTTTTCCTATAACCTAACTTAGTAAAAACTTTGCATTTGATAATAGATTGAAGATTCTAGAGGTGTAGTGAAGATGAATTGATCTTTCCTTGTTTTCAAGCTTCTCAATTGTTGCTTTTGAGTTTAAAAGTGAGTTCTTGAACTCACATCAATGTCTATAGCTTTTATTGTTGCTAGGTATGAATTTCTAACATCTATTTCATGTTCAATTGCTTTTGATTTGAATTGGTATGGCGAATTTCCCATTTTTGGTATTTTGAAGTCAAAATCTTTAAAGATCCTATCTTGAATGTTTGGACATGATATTTGGGATGTATCGAAGAGCCTATAGGGCTAGGTTGTCGTTTGGCATAAATCCCTAGCCTCCATCGCTCATCTGATCGCCTTCGAATTGATTTGGCCATTATTGGCCTAGGCAATTTCTGCCCAGCTCAGGCAACCAGACGTCTGGTTGAAATTTCCAAACGTCTGGTAGGGGCTTCTGGAAAAAAAATGATGACCACAGAAAAAAAGGGCAGAGGCTAGGGTCAGATGTCTGGTCAAACCAACCAGATGTTTGGTCCTGTTGAATTTTTGCCAATTTACCTGTTTTTATGCGAATTTCCATTTCTTATCGATTTTTGTTGATCCAGTTAGTTGTTATCATTTATTATTGACTTTGATGATTTCTTTTCTAGATTTTTGGTGTTTCCATTTGATGGATTTGATATCAATTTTCATAGTTTTAATTCACGTTGTCAAATGTGGATTTTTGGTGATAGATTGTTTTTACAATCATTTCTGTGATTTATCACTTTAAAATACAAAGGTTTCTATACTAGTAGTAAATACTCAAACTGTTTCACAAAAATGATTTCAACATTACTTTTAATACAAAGCTCGTTTTTAAAACCGTTTTCCAATCTATTAGTATATACAATCCTTTACCTCATTCATATGAGAAATCCAATTAAACGACTTAGCAAAACAAGTGGTATGAAACGCTTGCATTTACTTCGTCGGTTAATTCTTGGACTTGTTCAATTGAACTCTCGTGACAATTTTCGAGTGGAAATCTACAATCTGTTCGTAAATATTTAAGTTAAGCTAGTGGTTATGGGACATGAAGCTAAAATCATATACAAGGTCCTCTACATGGATGATATTAAATCTCTGGAACTTAATGTTAAAGAATTAGATGGGCATATTAAAAAGTGGGTTAGTGCTGAAGATGCCTCCACTGCAGCATTGAACCTATGCACTACTTAGACCAGATTGTGCCCACGCACCCCCTTTTGGGGTTGATCTAGACGATGTTCTTAAATGGAAGAATGATTTGAAAAACTATTATGAGACCAAGTTTAATGAGTTAGAGGATCATTATAAGAAGGAATTTGGAACTTCTATAACACGAATTATTGCCTTTCTTCTACGCAAGAGCTCTTGGGTCCTTTTTCTAGGACCACTGAGAAAACAAGGGATCAACTTTTAGTGAGACTGAATGAACTATAAGGGTCGCTATAGGATGTGTCGATGCCCTTGAGAATAAAATATTCACCCTAGAGTGTGAAGCTCGCCTGGTCTCGTCGCAGTTTCTCAAGGGGGTTAAATAGGGTTTCCTTGTTCGAAAAGCTTCATGATATAAAGGTAGGAAAAGTTAAGGCAGAGAACGGTGTGAAGCATACAATTGACATTTTTCACTCACTTCTGGCTAGAGTTTGATCTAACCTTCTTATACGATTGTGCAAACTATGAATTTGATCTGCGGGACTATACTAACCATTGAGCCTGCACCAGTTAGGATCCTCATGCTGCTTAAGCCACACTAACCCCATTCTCTCATCAGTTGTCTTTACCGAGACGAATAACTCACCTTAGGATCTTCAACTTGAGGGCATCTCTCCTTGATGTTCAGCACTACATTCCCGCAGATCATATTATCAAAGAAGGATTATAACTAGTTCTTCCTCCAAGTCTGGGTCAGACTTGTAACATGGTTCTGTTTAATTATAGCACGTTGTTTTTATTTTGCACTTTTTAAAGTGTTCATAGAAGTACGAGTCATGTACGTATGAGCACAATATTTAGTGTATACTAGTAGGACTTAAGTAAACATAAGAAAATCCTTGTTTCTAATGGTTACCTAGCAAGTTATAAGTAGTTTCTTGAATTGTACCTGATTGATGGGCTGAAGTACATTCCAAGTGCTGCTTTTCCTTGCCATTTCCTGAATTAATTTCTTTTGCAGTTAATGCTTCCTGAACTTGCCTTTTAGCACGCATGTTTTGCTACATGCTTGGTCTGACCTGCCCCACTATTTAGATGTTGTTTCGTATTCGTGCGCTTGGCATGGTCCGCTCCGCTATTTGAGGGTGGACTGATGTTTGACTATGAAGTTGGGTCGCGTATTCACAACCTTTTCAAAACATGCGCACGGTTTTTTATACTAGTTCAGGCTTTCTAATATCCTTATGTCCAGTGTGGCTATGTTAACATAATTAACATAAAGGGGTATTTATACTGGTTCAGGCAGTCCAATATCCCTACATCCAGTTTTATTTGGCTGAAAAAGCTGGGCTGCGTTGTATGTAGTTCTGTTTTGATAACTAGTTCGGGCAGTCTAATATCTCTACGTCTAATATAGCTATGTTAACATAATTAACATAGCGAGTATTTTCATGCTGTCTCGGGCCATCTAATATCCTTACATCCAGTTCATTGTACTACTAATAATCACAACGCTTATTATATGAGCAATGTAGATCATTCAGAATGAGGCCGAAGATCCCTAATGTAGTATTGAGCATTGCTTTTACAGTTATAGTAGATGCTTCAACTTTAATTCCTTCCATAATATTTGAGTGCATAACGCTTTCTATTTTGGCTATCTCTCTTATATAGGTATGTCTTCTGGTTGGGTTCTTCATATTGACAGAGAAGCATCAAAAATCCTAGTGCAATCGGTAGGATTCACTTTCAACCAAGGATGGTAAAAAATCATTCAAATCAGTGTGCATCTCAATAGCTTCAATTTGTTGCTTAACCAAGACAACGGTCGGCATTGAAAATATAACGATTGATTCTCTTGGTTCCCGAGCAGAATATGTAGATGTCCTCAATAACATGACCACAGTAAGAGAGTTTTTCCATATCCTTATAGCAAAGTAAAAGGAGCTGTCGGGTTCCAACTATAGGCTAGATTTCTTCCCTTAATTGGAATCATTGTCTAAATCAACAAATACCCATGTATTTTCCTATCTTCTATTCATTGATTGATAAAAGAGGATAATAATCAAATGGTAGTAGCTCTTCAGCTTGATTCCATACACCATCATTGTCAAACGAATTTTCTTATTGGGTAATCAATTCGTTTGAACCACTGGACCTGCACCATGTACTTTTCCCTTCCTTATCTGTTGCAATATTATCATGAGGACCTTTAGGATCTTCTAGGTTGTTGAGCGTTCATTGCTTGTTTGCTCGGTTATGATAAGGGTTGATACTTAAGACCCAACTTGTTTTCTTCCATTTGGAAACGCCTGTAATGAGTTATCCTTATAAAATAAGGTAGCATTGTCATCGTTGAGAGCAGATTGAGCTCATTTTTTCAGTGTAGTGAGTTAACGTTGGATAGCTTGGATTTGATTTATGGTCCGGCTTTACCATTCTCATTTCTGAGAGTACCATTATTGCTTACCCACCGCGTAGTTAACGCAGTTGGTGAGTGATAGTTGTGAACCGTGGATGGTAGAGGATACGCTAGCTTAAGAGCAATATTTTGAGTTATCGTTTTCTTTAACCCCTTCCTTCGTTGGTTTACTTGGTTAATGAAGGATTGGGTCATGGTCAGGATGGGATGTGCTCCAACTAAGGTTTCCATCTTAGTTTGAGTTTTTAAGGTTGTGAGTGGCATCTTCGAGATTATTTGAAACTAGGAGTAACCGTTCTTGAGTAGGAGGAATAAGTGATTTGGTGGGATCCACAACTGGCTAAGGAAACATAGGTAAAATACTACTAGGAATAGGAAAACTCGGAACAGAAGTTCAGGCCCTGCTTCTAGTGCCAAAAATGTTGATGAGATTTTATGTCTCATAACACCTCAACTGGTCATGAAAGCAATAATAACATATTTCTGTGAATTTGAATAAACAAACTTAAGAAACATTAAGTTTGCTTTTAAGTAGTAATTATTTTGCAGGGAGGTTACACAATTGGGTAGTTGCACGTTAAATGTTTGTTATGATTTCAAACCAAACTTTGATTAACAAATAAAAATAACGATGAATCTGATGTAATGAAATTATTTGATTTAGATTCCTTTGAATCCTACATCCATGGATCAAATCTTTATTTATATATTTTTTCTTGATAAAAGTGTTTAATGGAAAAGATAAAATGATACAATTTTCTAAATTCCAAAAAATGCACCATTTCCATTCCAGACTATCTCATATTTATAGTGTAGAAGATATATGCCAATTACCACAATCACCCATCTTTTGTTGCTTTAATTCTCACCTTTGGATCATGCCATGTGCCATCCATCCACATTGTAGATTGTTGATGTGTCTTTGGTGGAAAACCTTAATTTGAGCGGTTAAATTCTAGATGTTGGCAGGAAGTTTCAAATTGAAGCGAGAAACTTGAATTTAAATGGGTTATGCACTTCTGATCTGAAGGAGCGAAGGGCTTGTGTACAGTCCTAGGAGGATGTTGAGAGTTACTCCTTTGCTTTTGGGTGCCGTCGACATATCTGACCAGAGCCATACCATTTGTTGTGCAATGTCTACATGGTAATACGACACTTGTTTGATACTTAAGTGAATTTGTCCTGAGTTGCCTTTGGTATCAGGATGTGCGAGTTGCTATCAAAGGTTGTCTGTATCTTCGCTGTTTACTTGCAAATATTGATCTACGTTGGGGCATTCATTTGGGTAGCCCTCATCTGCATGTGTTTAACATTATGTTGAGGATAAATGGAGTTGAGCTGCTCTTCCCTAATTTATGGTTCTAGCTCAATGCATGTATGAATGTGATTTGGGCTTCCCTTGATGTTGATATGCGCAAGCTGCTTGATAAGGGCCGCTTATGGCTTTATTGATTTCTAATAGCCGAGGAGATACAATTGTAACGACCCGATATTTTGGACCATTCGCATCCATTATAAGTGTATAGGTAGACACTCATGCCGGAATTGAATTGCTCAAAATACCGCGTTGTTAATTTAAATTTGGCAAAACTGAACATATGCAGTAAATAAATAATCACAGATCACAGACACAGAGTAATAAGTGCAGCGGAAATAAAAGAAATAGTAGTTCATGAAGCTACTATATAAATGTATAAGATACATCAGAGTTTACAACAGAAGAGTAATATGATACATCAGAGTTAAACCAGATACATCAGATACAAATCAGAATACATCACTGGAATCATCGAATACTGGAAGCAGAATAGATGGCTGGATCTTCAATCAAAGCTCCAACTTCAAAGGTGAGTCTCGAAAACTGGTACACTCAGTCTGACCCGAGCGTAAAGCAGAATACAAAACACTCGAGTCAGGATTAACATTCTTATATTTATAAATCCAACTCAAGTGAAATAGCAATTGAAATACAAGTAACTCAAAGGATGTTTGGAATAACCATCCTTTAAGGATCCGTTAAACTATCTACTATGTAGTAGTGTACGATAAGTAGATAATGTCTATCAGTATTATAAAAAGATATCAAAATAGCGTTAAGTCATGGCCCATTCCACCCTTAACACATTTTTATTCCCAAAAGTACATACAAGACCGTAGTTTCCCCAAAACCGGAAGTCACCAGAGGGCAATCCATATACTAAAGGTACAATCAAAATCGTAGTGGTCGCGTGTAAATGGAATACAAGTATGACAAGGCACATGAGGCAATACCCAAGGTAGTGATACTACCGTTCGCCTGATCCGGACTGGTGAGAACGCAACGCCGCAGCGCCCGCAACACCGTGAAACAACACTCCCAAAATCAAGGGTGCACCAATCGACAACATATAATGAGTAGTTCGAAGAAGTGTGTCCACTTGAGGTAGCTAATCCTCCATTGGCCCGGCACAGCTCCTGTTTTAGTCATTTCCAATTTGACACAAGTGTCAAGGCTATCCATCATCGTTCTCTTTCTTCAGTCAACACGTACATCATTCCAACCACTTCATTCTGGATCATCACTCCGCGTATAGTTATTAAAGTGGTTTTCGGTTTAGATAGAGAGTATATCCATAACCGAATTCCGGTCTCTTTAATAACTTTCGTAATTATTACACCGATTGGTCGTTTATATATTTCAAAACCAAATCAATTACAATTTCAATTAGAATTTGTAAACCAACATTTCATTTCTCTTTCGAAATCAATTTCCAAAATTTACGTTTCAAAACTTCCAAATTCATAATTTCAAAATCTTATAATTCAATTTCAATCTTTATTTAAACAATTCAGATGTCAATTTAAATTCGTATATAAGATCCATTCCGAAATCATTTGATTTAATTTAACATTCAAATCAATTTAAATTCATTTATCGATTTCATTCAATATTCGTTAAGTTAATTTATCATTCAAAACAATTTTATTTAATTTCCAATTCATTAAATCCATTATTTAAATTCCACTTCCTTATTTCAAACTTACAAATTGAATTAAATTAAATTCATCAAATCAAATTCTTTAAATTTCAAGTCTTACATTAATTCCAAAAATATCACATTTTCATTTCTTGTTAAAGAAATTCAATTTCACTTATTTACTTTCTTAAATAATTTTCCAAAACTTAATTAATAAAGAACTCAATTTCAATTATTTACGAAGTAAAATTCACTTATTCAAAAGTTCAATTTTCTTATTAAAGAATTTCCAATTCAATTTAATCATTAAATAATTTAATCTTATTTAATTATTAAATAATTCAAAACTTAATTATTCAATAATTTCAAAGTTTAATAATTTCAAACTTAATTTTAATTTCAAACTTAATTATTAATTTATTTCAAACTTAATTCAATCATTTCTCAAATTAAACAACATTTTTCATCAATTACATTGTTAATAATTTTGTTTCAGATTATTAAATATTAACATTTTCCCTTCATAAAAATTCAAATTTCAACTTCATTTCAAAACCATATTCTTTATTCAAATAAAATCTTCAATTTATTTTTAAATCAAATTATTGACCAATCGGGATTTTATTTAATTTCCTATCCTAGGTCAAAGTTTAATTTGGGTATTTATCATTTCAACCCGATTCCAATTCAATTTAAAAATCAAAGTATAACAAAGGGAACTTGCAGTGTGATAACTGGGATGGTGTCAAAGTAAATAAACAAGCAATAACAACAATCAATATCAATCCAATAATCAATTTAAATAATCCCGAAATAATCGTATTAATTCGCATTGTTATTTGTGCGAATTAATATAATTATTTCTAGAATCTACACTATCATTTCATGTAGATTAAAGATTATTACATTACGGTTTTCACTTGTCATTCAATCATCAATTTAACAACATATATTCAGTGGTTCAAAATGTAATTAAACAAATCCTACGTGTCAATAAATTTAATAGTTAAAGGGGTCATATTATACAAATGTCAGTTAATCAAATTTAACAATTAACTATCCTATATCAATTTCAATTTCATATTATTTATCACTTACATCATTAACAATTTAACGTCCAATATAAACATCAACAATCAATCATTTAACAACCAAACTGGATTATCATTGCATATATAACAGATAATGATGTCAGATGTCACAGGTGAACTGATACAGGTAATAACAGTGTAAATATCTAACATCAGCATATTTCAATTGTCGTTTCAATTGAAATCAAATTTAATAAATAAAAGAACGTTAATCGTGAGTGATTGCTCACCTTTCGAGGTTAGAGACAAAGGAGAATGAGATGAGTTACGAATCCCAAAACAAAGCTAGACTGATACGAATTTGACGAGCGAAGCTGATAGATAGGAACCAATCAGAACATGATATCAAATCTTAAAGTAAAATATTTACTCTTATTAAAATAATTCATTTTATATAAGAACCCAAAAGTATATTTAGCATATATATATATAGGCTAACCAAGAATCCGGACATAATCTACTGTATGCAACTGTTAAAATTTTATATAAATATGCAATACCGTATATATAGGCTAGCATGTACATAAATAGAAAGGAGAGTTTGAAATTTTAGGACATTAACACACATGAGCTAATATTTTTATATTAGTTTACATGTATATAGACGACTATAGTATATTAATACAAACTAGACTCACACAATATAATCTCTTTTTTTTTCATTTAAATCAATACTTGTAAACATCATAGTTTAAACTAAAACACATATATAATCAACATATATACATTATTATAACTTGCCAACCAAAACTGTATAAACTTAGGTATTATATATGTGAACAGCTCATAGATTACATTTTTATACAACCAACGATTTCAACTCAGCCAATATGGAATGACGTGGACAATAGCTGTATGGTATATAAAGGTAAGTAACTTTATATTATAATATATAAAATGCCTTTCAAGAACAAACTACAGCCGACCTCTAAAAAATGGAACAATAAAAATATACATATAAGCTTTGATATTGCCAAATAGCTCTTATACCTAGAAACTATAAATATAACTTATATATGTGTATCTCAGCACTTTATATCTATAAACAACAAATCATAGTGTGTAAAATATATTACTATAGATACTGCTACATATATAAATTAATATAGATATCCAACAAAAGCTACTATATAATAATTTATAAACCACTGTAAATATTGTATATACGAAAATCAAAACAGTATACTATACTTTAAACAATATGTATACTATATACTTAATGTATTACAGTTTTAAAAAGCTCACTATCAGATCTGAACTATATATACAAATATCAATTTATATAAATATAAACACACAAAAAGATATGTTTATATATCTAAAACTTACGAAAAACTCTGGAAGGGCTGCGGTGGTTCACGTTGGAGGCAGACAAAGCAAAGTGACACCGGTGGAGGCGTTCCAGGCAGTAGGAAGAAAGGCTCGGGTTGGAAGGTTTCTGGCACGTGGGGTTGCTGTGACAAGGAGGCTATCGGGTAGGAACGTGATTGTCTGGGTCATGCGGATCTGGTCCAGGAGATGGAAGGAAATATGGTGGAACACGTCAGTGGGTATGCGTGTAGTGTTGGCGGGTCAGAGCTTAGGGTGGATCTGAGCTGTGAGCGTGGAAACGTGATGAGAAAATAGGAAAACAGGTGGTGCTTTGTTTGGAGATGGAAAATTTGGGTTCGTGGTGGAGGAAGGAAGCAGCCAGAGGGTATAGGCGCGTGTCAGTGGTGATGCTTGCGGAGGATGGTGCGTTTGGGTGGCCATGGCTTCGATTGCACTTGCGTTTCAGACGATGGTTAGTGGGGTGTGGTATTTAGGCAACGACCAGAGAAAATGATGGGTTGTTTGATTGTAGTGTGGCATTTGGAATGATGATGACTGGGCGTTGGGTCATGGGTAAGGGTGCTTCGACTGCAGCACTCGGTCGGAGGCGATGGTGTTCGGTGGTTCAAGAAGGAGGTAAGAGCAGGGGAGAGAGGCAGCATGGGAGAGAGAAGAAGGTGTCACGTTATTTATTTCTTTTGTTTCAAAATGAACAGAGCAACTGGAACGAGCAAAAGTTTGATATTAATCTCAGAGGGCTATTAGAATCAACCGGCAGATAATGAAAAGTCAGAAGCTAAAAATATTAATTGCTTGTCTATTGGATTTCACGTTGGACAACGAACGGACAAAGAAACCAAAAGGCTTATAACGGTACCGATATGGTTACAGTTTTCGAGATTCTGTCGCATACCGGAC
The DNA here is from genome assembly GCA_030737815.1 of Allium fistulosum. Classification (NCBI taxonomy): domain Eukaryota; kingdom Viridiplantae; phylum Streptophyta; class Magnoliopsida; order Asparagales; family Amaryllidaceae; genus Allium; species Allium fistulosum. The sequence continues at coordinate 764,240,294 of CM060905.1, forward strand.
TCCAAAACACAGGGATAAATATACCGTGGAGATCAGCACGATGAGACGGTCAAAACAGTATACAGATATCAGAGGTTCGATCGAATTATAAAAATTCGAAATTTTCTACTGACGGAAAATGCAAGAAAAACGCTGAAGAATAAGATCGATGGAGCCAAAGATGTCCGAATTTGGAAAAACGACAAACTGACATCTTGCTCAGAAGATGGTTTAGAATTTTTCTATGTAAAAATATTTGAGTTTCGGAAACATTTTATTTTCATCGCTTTTTAACTGATTAAATTGAAGTGAATTTACGCACGAAATAAACTTTCATATTTTCGGACGAAAATTTACCAGTTGCTATGTTTAACTAAACGTATTTCAAATATTAGATTTTTATTTCAAAATTTTATCGTTTAAAAATTTCATAAAATTTCAACTAATTACGTTATTAAAACAGTTGAAATTTACGGGTCGTTACACTCTCCCCCACTCAAAACTTTTCGTCCCCGAAAAGGAACGAGGTAGGAGAATAGAAACTACCAGAAAGAAAAACAGATTTGAAATACAAAATAACAATTAATTTAAACCATATAAATTCAAATTTAAATTAATTGATATTCAATAATTTATTTGATCCATTTGATTTCACTAAAATCAATCTCAACTATTTCTAAATTCATTATCTTATTATCCAATTATCTTAAATTTACAATTTCTAAAACCATAAATTTGAATAGTCTTTTATTATAATCATATTTTCTTTCAGCAATTTAAAATTTTCTTTATTCCAAATTATTGTTAAATTTATTCTACTTAATATATCTAATCACATATATTTAACCCATATAAATTAATTTAAACCACAAAAGTTTCGATTTAAATTAATTTATATTCACTAATTGCTTTTAAATTCAAGGTATTTTCATATGTTGATCAAATTTCAATTTATTAATTCTTTCAAAACAAATTTATTAATTCTTCCAAAACAAATTTATTTCATTATTAACTGAGTTTACTTATTATCCTATCTAACTCTATTAACATCTTAATAATCACAATTTAGTGTATAACATTTATTATAAACACTCAATTTTTTTTTATAAATTCAATTTATCTTATATATTATCCAATTACATATTCAACTTCTGAATGATTTAGGTAAGTTGTATTAGAATGCAGCTGAACAATATACAAATAAAATTTTCCCGATTCAATTATTCAAGTTTAAATATTTATTCCAAAATTTTAGCTTTATTTATAATTGAAACATCCTTTAACAAAATTTTAAGAATTAAATTTCCGATTAACTTTAAACAGTTTAAAGATATATATAATGTATTTATATCAAATCAAATTAAATTTTAAAATAAGAGACATATATATATAAATCAAATTATACTGAAGAAATTCAAATCAAAATATTTCCCAAACAAAACCGTAGCAAAGCTACAGAATAGTATCTCCACTTCGAAACTCGAAAATGAATGTCGATGATGTGGCCGTCATCACCGAAATTATTTTCCAGCGACAAAGAGAAGAGCACTGATTTCAACATTTTTTTTAAAATTCTTTGAAAACGATTTCTATTCGAATATACTTTCAATACTATATACTTTAAAATTTTAAAAACCAAAGTTCGAAATCACCGGAAACTAATAAATTCTCAAATTTCTGAATTAGATTCATTTCAAATTCCAAATCGATTTATAAACCGCATTTATAAATTTATTTAGAATAATAAATGATAATCAAATATTATCATTTCAAACAAACAATTTAATTAACCTATTAAATTTTAGAAAATTTTACTTATATATGTTGATAATATATTCATACAAATTTATTCCATTTACCAAATTTGAAAACGATATTGTGTCAGTTTGCTCTGCTCAAGTGTTTTGGAAATCCTATCGATAGCGTTGATCAGACGAATCGATCGGAAACCCAAATCAACATCAACAACTCAAACAACAGAATATATTTTAAACATTTTAAATATAAATTTACAAATACACTTCCTCACTTAACGATACAATAATGGATTTCAAAGCAAGGATAGGGATTCAAATTTTTGATAGACTCAAATCAAAGAGAATTTCGATTCGAAGATAGGTTTGAACAAAGACGAGATAATTAAATAACAAAATAGGCGATTGATAAGTTTATATAAATCGCGGGCAACCTTAACCGGGTCGACCGTGACTTCAAAATAAGATCGATGTAGAATTCCGAGGTAAATCGACATTCGATCTCAAGAAATAGAATTCAAGTATAGTAGGAGATAGATAGCAACGTAAACCGAGGATACAGAAATCTCCAGTAAATCGATGCCTATTATAAAGGAGTTTTTGCTCCTTTACGAATCATTCGAAGATTGGCGAGACCGTCGATCTATTATAGATATCATTCAAAATGGAGTTATGGGGTGCTCCAGAATTTTGAAAGAAGACGAATAGTGAAGGACACGAATGAATTTCGGAACCGAGGAGAACGTTCCAAAATTCAAGGAATTGAGTCAAAGGAAGAGATTGAAACTCGAATGAGAGTGATACTGTAAATACATTTACCCTATATGTTAAGTTTTGCCTAGAGCAACCAAAGCTCTGATACCACTGAAACGACCCGACATTTTGGACCATTCGCATCCATTATAAGTGTATAGGTAGACACTCATTCCGGAATTGAATTGCTCAAAATACCGCGTTGTTAATTTAAATTTGGCAAAACTGAACATATACAGTAAATAAATAATCACAGATCACAGACACAGAGTAATAAGTGCAGCGGAAATAAAAGAAATAGTAGTTCATGAAGCTACTATATAAATGTATAAGATACATCAGAGTTTACAACAGAAGAGTAATATGATACATCAGAGTTAAACCAGATACATCAGATACAAATTAGAATACATCACTGGAATCATCAAATACTGGAAGCAGAATAGATGGCTGGATCTTCAATCAAAGCTCCAACTTCAAAGGTGAGTCTCGAAAACTGGTACACTCAGTCTGACCCGAGCGTAAAGCAAAATACAAAACACTCAAGTCAGGATTAACATTCTTATATTTATAAATCCAACTCAAGTGAAATAGCAATTGAAATACAAGTAACTCAAAGGATGTTTGGAATAACCATCCTTTAAGGATCCGTTAAACTATATACTATGTAGTAGTGTACGATAAGTAGATAATGTCTATCAGTAATATAAAAAGATATCAAAATAGCGTTAAGTCATGGCCATTCCACCCTTAACACATTTTTATTCCCAAAAGTACATACAAGACCGTAGTTTCCCCAAAACCGGAAGTCACCAGAGGGCAATCCATATACTAAAGGTACAAATCAAAATCGTAGTGGTCGCGTGTAAATGGAATACAAGTATGACAAGGCACATGAGGCAATACCCAAGGTAGTGATACTACCGTTCGCCTGATCCGGACTGGTGAGAACGCAACGCCGCAGCGCCCGCAACACCGTGAAACAACACTCCCAAAATCAAGGGTGCACCAATCGACAACATATAATGAGTAGTTCGAAGAAGTGTGTCCACTTGAGGTAGCTAATCCTCCATTGGCCCGGCACAGCTCCTGTTTTAGTCATTTCCAATTTGACACAAGTGTCAAGGCTATCCATCATCGTTCTCTTTCTTCAGTCAACACGTACATCATTCCAACCACTTCATTCTGGATCATCACTCCGCGTATAGTTATTAAAGTGGTTTTCGGTTTAGATAGAGAGTATATCCATAACCGAATTCCGGTCTCTTTAATAACTTTCGTAATTATTACACCGATTGGTCGTTTATATATTTCAAAACCAAATCAATTACAATTTCAATTAGAATTTGTAAACCAACATTTCATTTCTCTTTCGAAATCAATTTCCAAAATTTACGTTTCAAAACTTCCAAATTCATAATTTCAAAATCTTATAATTCAATTTCAATCTTTATTTAAACAATTCAGATGTCAATTTAAATTCGTATATAAGATCCATTCCGAAATCATTTGATTTAATTTAACATTCAAATCAATTTAAATTCATTTATCGATTTCATTCAATATTCGTTAAGTTAATTTATCATTCAAAACAATTTTATTTAATTTCCAATTCATTAAATCCATTATTTAAATTCCACTTCCTTATTTCAAACTTACAAATTGAATTAAATTAAATTCATCAAATCAAATTCTTTAAATTTCAAGTCTTACATTAATTCCAAAAATATCACATTTTCATTTCTTGTTAAAGAAATTCAATTTCACTTATTTACTTTCTTAAATAATTTTCCAAAACTTAATTAATAAAGAACTCAGTTTCAATTATTTACGAAGTAAAATTCACTTATTCAAAAGTTCAATTTTCTTATTAAAGAATTTCCAATTCAATTTAATCATTAAATAATTTAATCTTATTTAATTATTAAATAATTCAAAACTTAATTATTCAATAATTTCAAAGTTTAATAATTTCAAACTTAATTTTAATTTCAAACTTAATTATTAATTTATTTCAAACTTAATTCAATCATTTCTCAAATTAAACAACATTTTTCATCAATTACATTGTTAATAATTTTGTTTCAGATTATTAAATATTAACATTTTCCCTTCATAAAAATTCAAATTTCAACTTCATTTCAAAACCATATTCTTTATTCAAATAAAATCTTCAATTTATTTTTAAATCAAATTATTGACCAATCGGGATTTTATTTAATTTCCTATCCTAGGTCAAAGTTTAATTTGGGTATTTATCATTTCAACCCGATTCCAATTCAATTCAAAAATCAAAGTATAACAAAGGGAACTTGCAGTGTGATAACTGGGATGGTGTCAAAGTAAATAAACAAGCAATAACAACAATCAATATCAATCCAATAATCAATTTAAATAATCCCGAAATAATCGTATTAATTCGCATTGTTATTTGTGCGAATTAATATAATTATTTCTAGAATCTACACTATCATTTCATGTAGATTAAAGATTATTACATTACGGTTTTCACTTGTCATTCAATCATCAATTTAACAACATACATTTAGTGGTTCAAAATGTAATTAAACAAATCCTACGTGTCAATAAATTTAACAGTTAAAGGGGTCATATTATACAAATGTCAGTTAATCAAATTTAACAATTACCTATCCTATATCAATTTCAATTTCATATTATTTATCACTTACATCATTAACAATTTAACGTCCAATATAAACATCAACAATCAATCATTTAACAACCAAACTGGATTATCATTGCATATATAACAGATAATGGTGTCAGATGTCACAGGTGAACTGATACAGGTAATAACAGTGTAAATATCTAACAGCAACATATTTCAATTGTCGTTTCAATTGAAATCAAATTTAATAAATAAAAGAACATTAATCGTGAGTGATTGCTCACCTTTCGAGGTTAGAGACAAAGGAGAATGAGATGAGTTACGAATCCAGGAACGAATCCCAAAACAAAGCTAGACTGATATGAATTTGACGAGCGAAGCTGATAGATAGGAACCAATCAGAACAGGATATCAAATCTTAAAGTAAAATATTTACTCTTATTAAAATAATTCATTTTATATAAGAACCCAAAAATATATTTAGCATATATATATATATAGGCTAACCAAGAATCAGGACATAATCTACTGTATGCAACTGTTAAAATTTTATATAAATATGCAATACCGTATATATAGGCTAGCATGTACATAAATAGAAAGGAGAGTTTGAAATTTTAGGACATTAACACACTGATGAGCTAATATTTTTATATTAGTTTACATGTATATAGACGACTATAGTATATTAATACAAACTAGACTCACACAATATAATCTCTTTTTTTTCATTTAACTCAATACTTGTAAACATCATAGTTTAAACTAAAACACATATATAATCAACATATATACATTATTATAACTTGCCAACCAAAACTGTATAAACTTAGGTATTATATATGTGAACAGCTCATAGATTACATTTTTATACAACCAACGATTTCAACTCAGCCAATATGGAATGACGTGGACAATAGCTGTATAGTATATAAAGGTAAGTAACTTTATATTATAATATATAAAATGCCTTTCAAGAACAAACTACAGCCGACCTCTGAAAAATGGAACAATAAAAATATACATATAAGCTTTGATATGGCCAAATAGCTCTTATACCTAGAAACTATAAATATAACTTATATATGTGTATCTCAGCACTTTATATCTATAAACAACAAATCATAGTGTGTAAAATATATTACTATAGATACTGCTACATATATAAATTAATATAGATATCCAACAAAAGCTACTATATAATAATTTATAAACCACTGTAAATATTGTATATACGAAAATCAAAACAGTATACTATACTTTAAACAATATGTATACTATATACTTAATGTATTACAGTTTTAAAAAGCTCACTATCAGATCTGAACTATATATACAAATATCAATTTATATAAATATAAACACACAAAAAGATATGTTTATATATCTAAAACTTACGAAAAACTCTGGAAGGGCTGCGGTGGTTCACGTTGGAGGCAGACAAAGCAAAGTGACACCGGTGGAGGCGTTCCAGGCAGTAGGAAGAAAGGCTCGGGTTGGAAGGTTTCTGGCACGTGGGGTTGCTGTGACAAGGAGGCTATCGGGTAGGAACGTGATTGTCTGGGTCATGCGGATCTAGTCCAGGAGATGGAAGGAAATATGGTGGAACACGTCAGTGGGTATGCGTGTAGTGTTGGCGGGTCAGAGCTTAGGGTGGATCTGAGCTGTGAGCGTGGAAACGTGATGAGAAAATAGGAAAACAGGTGGTGCTTTGTTTGGAGATGGAAAATTTGGGTTCGTGGTGGAGGAAGGAAGCAGCCAGAGGGTATAGGCGCGTGTCAGTGGTGATGCTTGCGGAGGGTGGTGCGTTTGGGTGGCCATGGCTTCGATTGCACTTGCGTTTCAGACGATGGTTAGTGGGGTGTGGTATTTAGGCAACGACCAGAGAAAATGATGGGTTGTTTGATTGTAGTGTGGCATTTGGAATGATGATGACTGGGCGTTGGGTCATGGGTAAGGGTGCTTCGACTGCAGCACTCGGTCGGAGGCGATGGTGTTCGGTGGTTCAAGAAGGAGGTAAGAGCAGGGGAGAGAGGCAGCATGGGAGAGAGAAGAAGGTGTCACGTTATTTATTTCTTTTGTTTCAAAATGAACAGAGCAACTGGAACGAGCAAAAGTTTGATATTAATCTCAGAGGGCTATTAGAATCAACCGGCAGATAATGAAAAGTCAGAAGCTAAAAATATTAATTGCTTGTCTATTGGATTTCACGTTGGACAACGAACGGACAAAGAAACCAAAAGGCTTATAACGGTACCGATATGGTTACAGTTTTCGAGATTCTGTCGCATACCGGACTCCAAAACACAGGGATAAATATACCGTGGAGATCAGCGCGATGAGACGGTCAAAACAGTATACAGATATCAGAGGTTCGATCGAATTATAAAAATTCAAAATTTTCTAATGATGGAAAATGCAAGAAAAACGCTGAAGAATAAGATCGACGGAGCCAAAGATGTCCGAATTTGGAAAAACGACAAACTGACATCTTGCTTAGAAGATGCTTTAGAATTTTTCTATGTAAAAATATTTGAGTTTCGGAAACATTTTATTTTCATCGTTTTTTAACTGATTAAATTGAAGTGAATTTACGCGCGAAATAAACTTTCATATTTTCGGACGAAAATTTACCAGTTGCTATGTTTAACTAAACGTATTTCAAATATTAGATTTTTATTTCAAAATTTTATCGTTTAAAATTTCACAAAATTTCAACTAATTACGTTATTAAAACAGTTGAAATTTACGGGTCGTTACAACGGTGGTACGCTGTTTTACGTAACCATGTGTGCAACCCTTGGAATGCTTTAGATTTCTCATGGTACTGCTTAAAGATTCCTTAGTAAGAATAGTGCAGGCCTAAACTAGAAAGCGTTAGTAGCACACTAACTCCTAAGAATAATAGTTGGGTTTATTGGGTCATTTGACATATGGAGTGTTCATTTAGGGCTTGCTTCGAATGGCATTAGGGTAGATTTTAGTGAAGGGTTGTATGTAATATTTGTGTAGGTCATGTATTTGGTTAGGTTATGGTTTGAGGAGTGCATGCTTATCATGGCCTAGAGTGAGGAATATTTTGTAAAGGATTTCACGTGGTTCCACCTTGTGTGGGTTTTAGCTAGTGGGCAACTGCGCCAATTAAGCGTAATTTGTCAGGACCCGATCTTAGCCAAGCAATTGTAACGGTTCTTCGCAGTTTGTCTTATCTGGGTTTGGGATTGTCAAAAAGGTGTGATATGCCTAACATAGTTTATTAACTTTGAACAAAACTCCTTTTTGGGTTGCAGCGTAGTTTTCTTCTTTTTTCCTTTCCTTTGTGCTTATGTTTTCACGACATCTTGATGGTGGTGTTCTTCTTTATTAGCTTATCCTAATGGCGGTGCATTTTTTCATTAGCCTATTCTGATGGTGGCGTGTTTCTTTATTAGCCTATTATGATGTAAGATTATTAATGCAGACCCATTATTTTTTCCCATTGATTTATGAGTGTAGCTCGTCCCCATTTGCATATAGATTTTCAAGGGGGATGTGTTATTATTTGGTATCTTTAGTGCAACTTTTAGTGTGGCGGTGCTGTTTCTCCATTTTGTTGGCACTTCTGTATAGCATTGCAGTTCTTTTTATCTGACCACATATTGTGGCCACATGCCGATTCCTAAACCTGGTTGCCATTTTTTGGTATAGTGCCAAGACTATGCTTAAACGATTAGGCGTAGTACTTTTTTGATTTTCCCTTAGTCTTTGCCTCCTCTTCTTATAGCCTAATCTTGTTGTTAGAGCAATTGTTTTGTTTTATTGCTTGTATTCTCTCGCTTTTAACAGGGTTTTGAAAATACGGGTGTAACACCCACCTTGTCGACATAAGAGGAAAAACAATTCCTATTAAGCATTATCTGATAAGGCACACCCACATCTGTACCCATTCTTCATCCAAAACATCTGATTCTATCACCGTCAATACATTTTCATCTACCACACCAATATCACTCTCCATCGCCATCAATGAAGATGTTACTCCAATCTTCTTCTTATCCTTCTATGGATACTCATTCTTTCAATGACTGGGTTTCTTGCAAATAAGGCACTTGGTATTTCTCTCCTTCGACTTCTCTCCAACTGGGCTTCCTTGATTTAGAATGCCTACGTTTCCCAGTTACATTCTCATTCTCTCTTTTCCACAAACAAACCGTGACCACTACTAGCACCGCTGCTACTACCACCCAACTCTTTCATTCGACCCCACAACTCCTCACTAAGAAGACCCACTATAACATCACTAAGAGTCAATGTATTCTGGCTATAGATCAATCTATTTGAGAAACCATTATAACGGTTCAGCAATTTACGCAATAAGATCATCGCCTTTTGGTCTTCTTCAATCCTCAAGTCTACCTCCTTCATCTTTCTTAGAAAACCATCAAAGGTATTCAAGTGCGCCTTTAGAGAAGTTCTCTCCTTCATCTTATTGGTGAAGAATGTTCGCAACAAGATCAAATGATTGGTTAGTGACTTCTTCATATATAATTCATCTAACTTATCCCAAATACCCTTTGCGGTGGTCTCACCATTAATTTCAAAGATTACATTCTCACTCATAGCAAGTTGTAGTGCAATGAATGTCCACTCTTCCATTTGCTCTCTCTCAACATCCGAGATGTCCGATGACAACAAATGCATATCAAACACAATCTGATGCATATGATTCTGCCTAAGTATAGCTTTATCTTCCATTCCAAATTTTCAAAATCATTATCACCATTCCACTTATCTATAACCAATTGTGAACCCAAAACCGCATACGATCCATGTACTTACGGTACTACATTACTTAGATCAAATATTAAGGGATTATCCGAGATATTTTTTGATTCTGACATTTCCATAAACACCAATGCTTTGATACCAAATGTTATGAAATTTGAATCCAAGACCACTCTTATTCAAACTTTTAAATGTAGTGGAAAAGCGAGATCGTTGAAAGATGTGTTAAAACAACCAATCAATATCCAACTCCAAATCACAAGCCATCCTAAATAAAACCAAATCACAAGCCAGTCTATATAAAACCAAATCACAATCTCAAACAAGCAAAAAGAGCAATATTGAAAGTAAACCACACACAAGATTTGTATTGGTTCCACTAACATTGTGTCAGTGTGCATCAACTTTGAAAAGAGCTTTTTTAATCAATAATGAATGAGTACAAGAGATTGATTACAATGACCATTTGAAATTCTATTGAAATTGATTAGTGGAGATTAAGAATTGAAGAAAATTTTATGGAGAATAGCTTTGCTATTTGAATAAACCCTCTTCTTTTTTTTAGATCTGAAAATATCCTTTTTATATAATGAAAAACGAATGGCAAAATACCAAATTTTCCCTTGAAGCAACCCCAAACATTTCACAATAACTTGGGCAATGACTATCTTCGAAACAGTGGTCAGATATCTAAATTCACATAACCAAGCGTCTGACCCCCAATTTTGATTAGCAAAATTCAACATAAATGATGTATAGGAAACACTAATCACTTTGAATACTAATTCAATTTTGTAGAATTATAGTTTCAATTGCAAACTATACTTAAGAAATGTTGCAAATCTACACTTAGCAAGTACATTAATAAAATCTAAAGAAAATAATAAATAACATATCGAAAACCAGTTATTAAAGTCAAAACCCTAACGCAGGATAACATCTTAAGAGCATTTTATTAAGTGGTGTTGAAGTATTTGGCGTTTCTGGAGTTGTAGGAGTTTTTGGTAAAGGAGTTACAATAGAAGGCATAAAACAAGGTGGAATGTGCATATCCTTTCCTGAATGATTTCCCTTGTATTTTCCCATATTAGCATTGATACCATGTTTCTCATCTAATATTATAGCATCTTGGGAAGACATATTGAAGCTTTACAGAAACTCCTTATTCCTTCACATATTTGTTGGTTGTTTTAATAAACAACTTAAACTTTTAATTTATACTTGTCAGAGGGATGAATATGGATTATTTTCATTTTTTAATTAATTTTGATTTTAGTAAGAAGGGTTACATTACAACTACAATCATACATCTATTTATAATAGTAGAATAGACATTACGTTGATTACTATGAAATTTCTTATCCTAATGCATCTTTATAAATTATTAATTGGCTATTAATCTGTTAACGCAACTTAATGAATAATTAACTGGCTATTAATCTCCCAATGCAACTTTAATTCTTAATACCCCGCCTTAAGTTGCAATTGAACTCCAAGTGCTTCTTTTAGTTGTTGAAAATTTTTAAGCGCCTTTTCAATGATATCCACAATTTGCTCTTTGGTCTTGTAATAGTTAAGCTCAACTTCCCATCTTCAATTGCATCTCTAATAAAATGATATTTTAGAGCAATGTTTCATGTTCGACTATGAAAACATGTATTCTTTGCCATTGCAATTGCTGACCTATTATCGCAAAATAATGACAAGGCTTCTTCTTGCTTTTCTCTAATGTCATCCAATATTCTTCTTAACCAAATAGCTTGAGATTTGAGGCCAACATATACTCTACTTAGGCTGATGATTGATCAATCGATTGTTGATTTTGGAAAGCCATGAAAACACTCCTACGTGCAAAAGCATAGCCAGAGGTCCTCTTCAACTTCACCATCATAAAAATCTTTTAACTTCACTTCAACAATCTTCATAAATTTGATCCCAAAGCTTATTATGCCCGTTGTATTCTAAAAATTCTTTCTTCCAACACTAAAATTCTTTTGACTTGGATTAGACATTAACCTTGGAAGTAAACTTGCAGCAAATATTTATCGCATCTTATATCTGTAGGATATAACAAGTTTCCAATTAAGCTTTTATAAAAAGTCTTGTTTACTTTATTTTCTCCATCCTCGATCAATTTTTCATTACAATAAAGTGAAGTATCAACCATTCTACACCCATTACATTTCAATTTTTTTTAAAACTTTTTTAGCATACTAACTTTGAGAAGTAAAGACTCCACTCTTATCTTGGTAAATCTCTATTCCAAGAAACTGATGTAGCTATTCCAAATCACTCATTTCATATCTTTTCATCATTTCAAATTTAAATTCCTACATAATTTTTGTATTTTTTGGGTAAACACCAAATCATCAGCATATAAAGCAACAATAAAAATATTGATGTTACCTTGACGCTTTATATACAAAATGGTGGTTCCGATTCGTTTGGCAATGGATAAATTGGATAGATTTCAATTTTTTTCCTTAATCGATCTTTGTTGGAATTATACAAGTAATTTAATTTACATCAGAACATATTTAATATTGTTTTCTGATTTTGTTTTCATTGAAAATATTGAATACATAGATGTATATTATGTATACATATCTATATTGCATAAAATAAGGTGTATTACTAGGGGAATATATATTAACATATGTATTACACACACGCATACACACACGCACACGCGCGCGCGCACACACACACATATATCAGTTTTAATTTCAGCCGTATATGTATACATAAAATAATTTATAACTTTAAAGTTTATAATTTAATGTGCATATATATACTAATATATATCCCCTTAACTTTCAATTAATATGTGACTAATATTAAACGTGGAAGGTGATTTAAATAACCAAACGCATATATAACTATTAATTACATGCTACTATAATTATCTAGAGAAGGACTATATATCATTTATATACTAATATAACCATCATTTATATTACTGATATTGTAACGACCCGATATTTTCAACCATTCGCATCCATTATAAGTGTATAGGTAGACACTCATGCCGGAGTTGAATTGCTCAAAATACCGCGTTGTAATTAAAATTTGGCAAATCTCAGAATATACAGTAAATAAATATAATCACAGATCACAGACACAGAGTAAAATAATGCAGCGGAAGTAAAAGAAATAGTAGTTCATGAAGCTACTATATAAATATATCAGAGTACATAAGATACAATAGAAGAAATAGAGTACAACGGAAGTATAAATAAGATAATCAAGTACAAGCTGAACAGAGCAACATAACTAAAGTCGATAGAACAAGACTAGCAGATAATCTCCAGCGATTCAAATCTCCAGAAGGTGGAAATCCAAATCTGTGAATACTCAGGCTGACCCGAGCGTAAAGCAAAACACAAACACTCGAGTCAGGACAATATATACTTATATAATATAAACCAACTCAAGTGAACTGTAATAAGGTACAAGTAACTTAAAGAATGCTTGGGACCGCCCATTCTTTAAGGATCCGTTAAACTATCTACTATGTAGTAATATTCGCTATTATAATAATGTCTAATCAGTAAAGTATAATCATATAGAAAATAGCGTTAAGGGGATGGAGAACCTTAACGCGGTCGGATCTTAAAATCATAATCGTAGTAAAGCTCGATATGGTAGGTGACACGGCACAACTAGGCAATGCCATGGTAGATATACCAATTACGCATCCGGACTAGTGGTGACGCATAGCAGCCACTACCGCCCATCTCGAACAACACTCCCAATCAAGGGTGGCCACCAAATCAATCACAAGTAATAGAATGGTATCGAAGAAGTGTGTCCGATAAGAGGTGCTACCTCCTTGGTCCGTCAATCGCTCCTGTTTTAGCCACCTTATGCCAACTCACGGGAGTTGGGTCCACGTAACATACCTTAAGAACGTCGCCACCATCCTACTTCATTCTGGAATCTCCACCGCGTACACGGTTGTCAAAGTGGTTTTCGGTATCGACAGAGAGTATGTCCATATCCGATCCCGGTCTCTTTGCCAACCAATCGTTATTATAACCCGTGGTTATAACTTTTAAAACCAACACTTTACTTCAAAATAAGATATCATTTCAAAATCATGTCTTTATCAAAATAAAGATTTATCATTTCCAAATCATTTCAATATTCTAAAATATCGTATCCTTTCAAACTTCTTTTCAAATCATTTTAATACATCAAAATATTATATCTTTTCAAACTTTATTTCAAATCATTTTTATATATCAAAATATCATACCTTTGATAGTTATACTTCGAAACCAAAATCATTTTATTTCAAAACTATGTTCATTTCAAAACAACATCATTTCCATTTCAAACATATATTCACCTTTCAAATAGTCTATACTTTCAAAGTTATAACTCTTTTGAAACAAAACATATGAAATCATTATACTTTGAAAATCACAGCATTTTGAAATCATATATTTAAAATCATCTTTTAATTCTATACATTTACAAACTTATTAAATTCAAACCATCAAATTTCAATTCAATTACAGTTTACCAACAAACCGTTTCAAATCTTATCAATTCCCAATATAGATTAAATCCACAAAATACAATATTCAATCTTTAGTATATTTCAAAACTTTAAATCTCCCACATTTCATAAATCCAATATCATTTAAATAAACTCAATTAATATATACTTCAAATATTCATTTATCAAATAGATTAAATAAGTCAGAAATCAAGTATCATTTCAAACTCATTTCACAATATCAAAATATTATTCAAAACACCATTCATTTTTATTCATTTAAATACCATTTAAATCCATTCATTTTATTAAATTTAAATACCATTTTAAACTCACATTAGAAATCAAATTCTTCCACTTAAATATCTCTTCATTATCTTTAGAAATTTAACATTTAATTTCCCAAAATTATATCATTTTCCAGAGATTATTTTTCATTAAAATTAATTTAAAACAACAAAATATAGTTTCCGTAGCACTTATAAAATGCTACGTAAAGTTATAGTTTAAAACAGTTAATTAACAAAAGACAACGTTAAATGCTGTAATAGATTTCTTTTAAGTTTCAATTAACTTACATGTTAAGTTTAACCACTATAGCACTTACAAAGTGCTATAATAGCCTTTATTTCAAATTAACCTTTTAGTTCATTTAAAACACTACAACATTTACAAAATGCTGTAATATCCTTTACATTACATTTCAAAATGCTGTTAAATCATATTCAGAGTTTTATTTACAATTCCACAAATAATTAACTTTTTAATATAAATCATTTTAACTTATAAAATCATATATTTCACATTTAACACAATCATTTAAATACCTTTATTTCTATGATTTTATAAAGTCAAATTTCCATACAAAAATCAAATTTAATAACAATTAAATTTTCATTTCTTTAATTAAATTATTAACTTAACAACTAAGTTTAAATTTCCAAAAATATAGCTTATTTCCATTTATTTTACTTAATTAAAATTTCACTTTTAAACAAATTTCACAAAATTCAATTTAAGTTATATTTCCAAATTCAGCTTAAATGTTCATTTATTCCATATTTTAATTTATACAAAATCATTAACACCTTTAAAACATTATTATTACTTAATAAAAATCATTAAATTCATCTTCAAATCAAATTTGTCATATTTTCTTACTTTACAAAAATTCCATTTATAAACAAAATCATAAATTCCAAAATTAACTTATATTTCAAATTCTACTTCACCATTTACTTAATTCACTTATTTAATTTGTAGAAAATCACAAATACTTTATAGAAATCATTTTAATGAAATTTAAATCAAAATACCATAATATTTACATTAAAAAAAAGTATTTTAAAAATTTCAGAAAAATATATAAACCACGGGTCTGTATATAATTTTCTAGCCTAGGTCAAGTGATACAGATATGTATCATTTCAATCCGTAGTTTACAAAGAAAAACCAGGTTTTATCATTTCAAACCCGCAATCCCAAGTAATATAAATAAATAAATAAAAACCGTTCAGGCCTATCATTTCAGCCCATAACGATTTTTCCTTATTCTAAAGTCCGTTCGGGTATGTATCATTTCAACCCATAGTGATTCTAATCTACAGGGAACTTGCAGTGTGATAAACTGATATAAATAAACAGAATAGCCTGAGATAACAGTAATAGATGATATAACATATGTAATAACAGGGGTAAACATTATATGATCATAATATAACAGTTACAACAGGATGATATAATTTTACAGATTCAAATGGTGTCAGTTTACTAGTTATATAAGTACACATTGTCTGGTGAG
Organism: Allium fistulosum; assembly: GCA_030737815.1. Classification (NCBI taxonomy): domain Eukaryota; kingdom Viridiplantae; phylum Streptophyta; class Magnoliopsida; order Asparagales; family Amaryllidaceae; genus Allium; species Allium fistulosum. The sequence continues at coordinate 764,256,478 of CM060905.1, forward strand.
AATTACTCACTTGTTCAAGCTGGAGATGACAACCACAAACGCACAACAAAGATTTCCAGAGGCACGAGAGCACGATAATTATTTGAGTGTGGGAGAGCCAAAGCTAATTGCCTTGTCACATTCAAACCAAACAATTACAAACAACATAAGATTTCAACCCAAAAATTCAATAAACAATGCTAGAAATGGATGCATAAACAAAGTCAAAGTGTTTGCACTTGCTTCCTACCACCTATGCTTCAGCTCCAGATCTGAAATGGCACGACTAAAGGCATGGTTTGGATCAGGTATGGTCTGGAAAAGGTGCGGCTACAAGGTGATGAAGGTGAGTGGAAGTTACAAGGTGTTGAAGGCAATGGAATACCAAAGGGTTTCAAGGCAAAGTGTGGCTTTTGTTGCACCATAGGGTTCGGCCCCTTGCTGATGTGGCTTGGCCATGGTATGTGGTGGTCAGGTGGTGGCTGGAGTGTGGGCCAGAGGTGGTGGAAAGTCAGGTCAGAGGTGGTGGTGGTGGAGGTAGTGGTGGCAAAAGGTGGTAGAAGGAGGAGATGACAATTCTAGGTCATAAGTGATAGTTTGTGATGGTTTTTTGTGGATTTTGTGTAGATCTTGGACTTGGATTGGTTAGGCCTGAGGAGGAGGGTTGCTAGGATGGGTGATGGTCAGAGGAAGGGGTTCGTGGTGGTCGGCCAAAGCCTGGAGGAGGAGGAACCAAACTATGAAGGTAGAGAGCATATGCAGTTTCAATAGGAAAAAACATAGAAAACAAGGAAGAAAGAAGGAATTTTTACCCAAAATTTTGAAGCCATGGCCGTGATTTTTTTGGAGGAGAAAGAGAAGCGTTTGCGTGAAAAAAATGAAAAGAAGTCCGCTGAAAAGAATAGGGTATGCATGGCCAAAAACATTGAAGAGAGGAGTTGAGAAAGTGAAAGGTCGGGAGGTGAAAAGCCATAGGAATTTCAATAGTTTAAAACTTTTCATATTTCCTCTAATTTCTTTTTAAGTTATATATAACTGAAATATATATATAAACTCAGATAAAATACGAAAATTTAGTAAACAAACAAAAATAAATAAATTAATTATTAATTATATGAAATTTAATTAAGTAAAACAGCAAAAATTGCAACTAGTCTTGAAAATATGAAAAATAAATGCAATGAACTTTGGAAAAAGTTTATGGACTTGTAAAACATTTATAAACAAAGATAATAACATAAAATAAAAATGCATTCACAAAATGAATAAATAAATTTTAATTAAATATAATTTAATTGAAGAAAATAGCAGAAAAATAGAAACTAGCCTTTAAAAATAGAAAATAAATTCAATACGCTTTGGAAAAATTATATAATCACTTTAAATTATTTAAAAGACAAAATTATACATAAAATAAAATACTAACACATATTAGAACAAAATATGACAAATAAAATATAATTTAAAATAGACAATATTGCTAAATACATCAGTTTACACACAATATTGAAATATACATAACTTTCACAATTTAACTCCGTTTCCAACGAAACGAAAAGCTGTATCCATGGAATTAAATCTATTTTCATAATAAAAGATAAAATTTAAGAATTTGAAATATTTAAATTTAAAGTTCAAAAGTCAAAGTTTGACCAGTTTCAATAGAAATTCACTTTTCAGTGAAATATCCAATTTATACTAGTTTGAACTATAAATCACTTAATAGTCAACATTTATATTTAAAATGAAATGTTTGAAATAGAAAAAGTTTAAAATAATTTAAAATAAAATAAAGTCAAAATTTAAAATATAGGCCAAAATCTAGGGTTGTTACACTCTCCCCCACTCAAAACTTTTCGTCCCCGAAAAGGAATGAAGTACGGGAAAACACAGGAAAGATAAAATTGAAATGAGATTAAGACAAGATGACAAAAGATTGAAATTATACCTGATAACTGTGGTTATAGGTAAGTTTAACAAGGTGGAGATGGTCTTCCCAAGATTCTCCAGAATCAGTAATACAAGTACGAAAAGATCCTCAAGAATCTGATTCACTCTTTCCGCTTGACCGACAGTCTGTGGGTGGAAAGCAGTGCTCAGATTTAAAATGAGTACCAAAGATTATAAAGATTATAGAAAGATTTCTAAGCAAAAAGATTATAGATAGATGCCTATACCAGTCTGTAGCAAGATAAGGAAAAATAAGGACAACTAACAGACAGTTTGAAAAACAAAATTAGGTAATAAGTTTGAAAAACAAAATAAGATAATAGGTTTGAAATTTCCATGGTTTCAGCTTAACTGATAATTAATTTTACACAAGTTAAATAAATCTTAACTATCTCTAATTTCATTATCTTATCATCAAATTTTCTTAAACAAACAATCTCTAAAATCATGATTTGATTAAAATTAAATGTATAACATTCAATAAATTTAATTCTTCTTTATTCCTAATTATAATTAAATTTATCCCTCTCAAATATTTTATCACATATGTTAAATATGCTTACACTTATTATAACTGTTTTAATTTATTCCTAATTCCCTTAACATCATTTGTATTGTAAATTATTCAATTAACCTTTTAGTCTATTTACCTGTGTTAATCTTTTTATAACTAAAATTTAAGTGTATAATATTTATTATAACCTCTCAAATTTTATTTATAAAAATCTTTTTATATTGTATATTATCCAATTACATTGTTAACTTCTAAAAATTAAGGTAAGTTATATTGGAATGCAATTGAGAATTATACAAATAAAACTTTCTAAAATTAATATACACTATAAACATCCTAATTCAATCATTTCAAGCTTGAATCATCTATTCAAAAATTTTGATTTTCTTTTTATACTTGAAGTTATTATTTAAGATAGAATTTAAGAATAAAATCTCCGATTCCTTTCAAACCATTTAGAGATAGATAAATGTATGTACATAATTTGTCAAATCAAATTTAAATCATATATCTATATATTTTATAAATCAATCATATTTTAGAAATTTATATCAATCAAGTTTCCCAAAACAAAGCTGTAGCAAGACTACAGAATGGTTTCTTCACTTCGAAACTCGAAAATGAACGTCGATGATGCTGCAGTCATCACCGAAATTATTTTCCAGCGACAAAGAGAAGAGCACTTAATTTTTAAACTTTAAAATCCTTTAGAGACAAAAAAAAAATTTATTCAAAAATACTTTAAATAATATCCTTTTAAAATTTTTAAACACAAGGTTTGAAATCCATCGGAAATTAAACTCTTTAAATTTCTTGTTTTAAATTCATTTCAGTTCCCAAATAAATTTATAAACAACTATTTATAAATTCCTTTGTAGAACAATAAATGATAAATCAAGTGTTATCATTTTAAATAATCAATTTAAACCAATTTATTAAGTTCCATAAATTTACTTATATATTAAAATTTATTTAATTAACCAAATTTTAAAATAATATTGTATCGGTTTGTTCTGTCAAAGTGTTTTAGAAATCCTATCGATAGCGTTGATCAGACGAATCGATCGGAAACCCAAATCGACATCAACAACTCAAACAACACAATATATAATAAAATATAGATTTAAAAGTACAATTCAAAATGTTGGAGATAGTTTAGAACAAAGACAAGATGATTAATTAACAAAATATGAAGATGGATAAGCTTAGATAAATCGCGGGCAACCTTAACCGGGTCAACCGTGACTTAATGAATAAGAGCAAATGTGGATTTTCCTGGGGTAAATCTACATCCGATCTCAAGAGATAGAGTTTGGAATAACAAAAGATATTAGCATCTAGACCAAGGATAAATATAAATCTCTGGTGAATCGATGCAAATTTGTAAAGGAGTTTTCCCCTTTTTACAAGTCATTAGAATATTGGCGAGACCACCAATTCACTATAAAGCTCATTCGAAGCGGAGTTATGGGATACTCCAGAATCAAATGAAGATGAATAGTGAGGGACAAGAATGAATTTTGGAACCGCAGGGAACGTTCCAAAAATTAAAAGGAAATTCGAATCAAGAGGAAAAGATTCAAACTCGAACGAAAGTGATTCTGTAAATAAATCTACTCTATATGCTGAGTTTTGCCTCAAAGCCAAAGCTCTGATACCAACTGTAACGACCCGATATTTTCAACCATTCGCATCCATTATAAGTGTATAGGTAGACACTCATGCCGGAGTTGAATTGCTCAAAATACCGCGTTGTAATTAAAATTTAGCGAATCTCAGAATATACAGTAAATAAATATAATCATAGATCACAGACACAGAGTAAAATAATGCAGCGGAAGTAAAAGAAATAGTAGTTCATGAAGCTACTATATAAATATATCAGAGTACATAAGATACAATAGAAGAAATAGAGTACAACGGAAGTATAAATAAGATAATCAAGTACAAGCTGAACAGAGCAACATAACTGAAGTCGATAGAACAAGACTAGCAGATAATCTCCAGCGATTCAAATCTCCAGAAGGTGGAAATCCAAATCTGTGAATACTCAGGCTGACCCGAGCGTAAAGCAAAACACAAACACTCGAGTCAGGACAATATATACTTATATAATATAAACCAACTCAAGTGAACTGTAATAAGGTACAAGTAACTTAAAGAATGCTTGGGACCGCCCATTCTTTAAGGATCCGTTAAACTATCTACTATGTAGTAATATTCGCTATTATAATAATGTCTAATCAGTAAAGTATAATCATATAGAAAGTAGCGTTAAGGGGATAGAGAACCTTAACGCGGTCGGATCTTAAAATCATAATCGTAGTAAAGCTCGATATGGTAGGTGACACGGCACAACTAGGCAATGCCAGGGTAGATATACCAATTACGCATCCGGACTAGTGGTGACGCATAGCAGCCACTACCGCCCACCTGGAACAACACTCCCAATCAAGGGTGGCCACCAAATCAATCACAAGTAATAGAATGGTATCGAAGAAGTGTGTCCGATAAGAGGTGCTACCTCTTTGGTCCATCAATCGCTCCTGTTTTAGCCACCTTATGCCAACTCACGGGAGTTGGGTCCACGTAACATACCTTAAGAACGTCGCCACCATCCTACTTCATTCTGGAATCTCCACCGCGTACACGGTTGTCAAAGTGGTTTTCGGTATCGACAGAGAGTATGTCCATATCCGATCCCTGTCTCTTTGCCAACCAATCGTTATTATAACCCGTGGTTATAAATTTTAAAAACAATACTTTACTTCAAAATAAGATATCATTTCAAAATCATGTCTTTATCAAAATAAAGATTTATCATTTCCAAATCATTTCAATATTCTAAAATATCGTATCCTTTCAAACTTCTTTTCAAATCATTTTAATACATCAAAATATTATATCTTTTCAAACTTTATTTCAAATCATTTTTATATATCAAAATATCATACCTTTGATAGTTATACTTCGAAACCAAAATCATTTTATTTCAAAACTATGTTCATTTCAAAACAACATCATTTCCATTTCAAACATATATTCACCTTTCAAATAGTCTATACTTTCAAAGTTATAACTCTTTTGAAACAAAACATATGAAATCATTATACTTTGAAAATCACAGCATTTCGAAATCATATATTTAAAATCATTTTTTAATTCTATACATTTACAAACTTATTAAATTCAAACCATCAAATTTCAATTCAATTACAGTTTACCAACAAACCGTTTCAAATCGTATCAATTCCCAATATAGATTAAATCCACAAAATACAATATTCAATCTTTAGTATATTTCAAAACTTTAAATCTCCCACATTTCATAAATCCAATATCATTTAAATAAACTCAATTAATATATACTTCAAATATTCATTTATCAAATAAATTAAATAAGTCAGAAATCAAGTATCATTTCAAACTCATTTCACAATGTCAAAATATTATTCAAAACACCATTCATTTTTATTCATTTAAATACCATTTAAATCCATTCATTTTATTAAATTTAAATACCATTTTAAACTCACATTAGAAATCAAATTCTTCCACTTAAATATCTCTTCATTATCTTTAGAAATTTAACATTTAATTTCCCAAAATTATATCATTTTCCAGAGATTATTTTTCATTAAAATTAATTTAAAACAACAAAATATAGTTTCCGTAGCACTTATAAAATGCTACGTAAAGTTATAGTTTAAAACAGTTAATTAACAAAAGACAGCGTTAAATGCTGTAATAGATTTCTTTTAAGTTTCAATTAACTTACATGTTAAGTTTAACCACTATAGCACTTACAAAGTGCTATAATAGCCTTTATTTCAAATTAACCTTATAGTTCATTTAAAACACTACAACATTTACAAAATGCTGTAATATCCTTTACATTACATTTCAAAATGCTGTTAAATCATTTTCAGAGTTTTATTTACAATTCCACAAATAATTAACTTTTTAATATAAATCATTTGAACTTATAAAATCATATATTTCACATTTAACACAATCATTTAAATACCTTTATTTCTATGATTTTATAAAGTCAAATTTCCATACAAAAATCAAATTTAATAACAATTAAATTTTCATTTCTTTAATTAAATTATTAACTTAACAACTAAGTTTAAATTTCCTAAAATATAGCTTATTTCCATTTATTTTACTTAATTAAAATTTCACTTTTAAACAAATTTCACAAAATTCAATTTAAGTTATATTTCCAAATTCAGCTTAAATGTTCATTTATTCCATATTTTAATTTATACAAAATCATTAACACCTTTAAAACATTATTATTACTTAATAAAAATCATTAAATTCATCTTCAAATCAAATTTGTCATATTTTCTTACTTTACAAAAATTCCATTTATAAACAAAATCATAAATTCCAAAATTAACTTATATTTCAAATTCTACTTCACCATTTACTTAATTCACTTATTTAATTTGTAGAAAATCACAAATACTTTATAGAAATCATTTTAATGAAATTTAAATCAAAATACCATAATGTTTACATTAAAAAAAAGTATTTTAAAAATTTCAGAAAAATATATAAACCACGGGTCTGTATATAATTTTCTAGCCTAGGTCAAGTGATACAGATATGTATCATTTCAATCCGCAGTTTACAAAGAAAAACCGGGTTTTATCATTTCAAACCCGCAATCCCAAGTAATATAAATAAATAAATAAAAACCGTTCAGGCCTATCATTTCAGCCCATAACGATTTTTCCTTATTCTAAAGTCCGTTCGGGTATGTATCATTTCAACCCATAGTGATTCTAATCTACAGGGAACTTGCAGTGTGATAAACTGATATAAATAAACAGAATAGCCTGAGATAACAGTAATAGATGATATAACATATGTAATAACAGGGGTAAACATTATATGATCATAATATAACAGTTACAACAGGATGATATAATTTTACAGATTCAAATGGTGTCAGTTTACTAGTTATATAAGTACACATTGTCTGGTGAGAATTACTCACTTGTTCAAGCTGGAGATGACAACCACAAACGCACAACAAAGATTTCCAGAGGCACGAGAGCACGATAATTATTTGAGTGTGGGAGAGCCAAAGCTAATTGCCTTGTCACATTCAAACCAAACAATTACAAACAACATAAGATTTCAACCCAAAAATTCAATAAACAATGCTAGAAATGGATGCATAAACAAAGTCAAAGTGTTTGCACTTGCTTCCTACCACCTATGCTTCAGCTCCAGATCTGAAATGGCACGACTAAAGGCATGGTTTGGATCAGGTATGGTCTGGAAAAGGTGCGGCTACAAGGTGATGAAGGTGAGTGGAAGTTACAAGGTGTTGAAGGCAATGGAATACCAAAGGGTTTCAAGGCAAAGTGTGGCTTTTGTTGCACCATAGGGTTCGGCCCCTTGCTGATGTGGCTTGGCCATGGTATGTGGTGGTCAGGTGGTGGCTGGAGTGTGGGCCAGAGGTGGTGGAAGGTCAGGTCAAAGGTGGTGGTGGTGGAGGTAGTGGTGGCAAAAGGTGGTAGAAGGAGGAGATGACAATTCTAGGTCATAAGTGATAGTTTATGATGGTTTTTTGTGGATTTTGTGTAGATCTTGGACTTGGATTGGTTAGGCCTGAGGAGGAGGGTTGCTAGGATGGGTGATGGTCAGAGGAAGGGGGTCGTGGTGGTCGGCCAAAGCCTGGAGGAGGAGGAACCAAACTATGAAGGTAGAGAGCATATGCAGTTTCAATAGGAAAAAACATAGAAAACAAGGAAGAAAGAAGGAATTTTTACCCAAAATTTTGAAGCCATGGCCGTGATTTTTTTGAAGGAGAAAGAGAAGCGTTTGCGTGAAAAAAATGAAAAGAAGTCCGCTGAAAAGAATAGGGTATGCATGGCCAAAAACATTGAAGAGAGGAGTTGAGAAAGTGAAAGGTCGGGAGGTGAAAAGCCATAGGAATTTCAATAGTTTAAAACTTTTCATATTTCCTCTAATTTCTTTTTAAGTTTTATATAACTGAAATATATATATAAACTCAGATATAATACGAAAATTTAGTAAACAAACAAAAATAAATTAATTAATTATTAATTATATAAAATTTAATTAAGTAAAACAGCAAAAATTGCAACTAGTCTTGAAAATATGAAAAATAAATGCAATGAACTTTGGAAAAAGTTTATGGACTTGTAAAACATTTATAAACAAAGATAATAACATAAAATAAAAATGCATTCACAAAATGAATAAATAAATTTTAATTAAATATAATTTAATTGAAGAAAATAGCAGAAAAATAGAAACTAGCCTTTAAAAATAGAAAATAAATTCAATACGCTTTGGAAAAATTATATAATCACTTTAAATTATTTAAAAGACAAAATTATACATAAAATAAAATACTAACACATATTAGAACAAAATATGACAAATAAAATATAATTTAAAATAGACAATATTGCTAAATACATCAGTTTACACACAATATTGAAATATACATAACTTTCACAATTTAACTCCGTTTCCAACGAAACGAAAAGCTGTATCCATGGAATTAAATCTATTTTCATAATAAAAGATAAAATTTAAGAATTTGAAATATTTAAATTTAAAGTTCAAAAGTCAAAGTTTGACCAATTTCAATAGAAATTCACTTTTCAGTGAAATATCCAATTTATACTAGTTTGAACTATAAATCACTTAATAGTCAACATTTATATTTAAAATGAAATGTTTGAAATAGAACAAGTTTAAAATAATTTAAAATAAAATAAAGTCAAAATTTAAAATATAGGCCAAAATCTAGGGTTGTTACACTCTCCCCCACTCAAAACTTTTCGTCCCCGAAAAGGAATGAAGTACGGGAAAACACAGGAAAGATAAAATTGAAATGAGATTAAGACAAGATGACAAAAGATTGAAATTATACCTGATAACTGTGGTTATAGGTAAGTTTAACAAGGTGGAGATGGTCTTTCCAAGATTCTCCAGAATCAGTAATACAAGTACGAAAAGATCCTCAAGAATCTGATTCACTCTTTCCGCTTGACCGACAGTCTGTGGGTGGAAAGCAGTGCTCAGATTTAAAATGAGTACCAAAGATTATAAAGATTATAGAAAGATTTCTAAGCAAAAAGATTATAGATAGATGCCTATACCAGTCTGTAGCAAGATAAGGAAAAATAAGGACAACTAACAGACAGTTTGAAAAACAAAATTAGGTAATAAGTTTGAAAAACAAAATAAGATAATAGGTTTGAAATTTCCATGGTTTCAGCTTAACTGATAATTAATTTTACACAAGTTAAATAAATCTTAACTATCTCTAATTTCATTATCTTATCATCAAATTTTCTTAAACAAACAATCTCTAAAATCATGATTTGATTAAAATTAAATGTATAACATTCAATAAATTTAATTCTTCTTTATTCCTAATTATAATTAAATTTATCCCTCTCAAATATTTTATCACATATGTTAAATATGCTTACACTTATTATAACTGTTTTAATTTATTCCTAATTCCCTTAACATCATTTGTATTGTAAATTATTCAATTAACCTTTTAGTCTATTTACCTGTGTTAATCTTTTTATAACTAAAATTTAAGTGTATAATATTTATTATAACCTCTCAAATTTTATTTATAAAAATCTTTTTATATTGTATATTATCCAATTACATTGTTAACTTCTAAAAATTAAGGTAAGTTATATTGGAATGCAATTGAGAATTATACAAATAAAACTTTCTAAAATTAATATACACTATAAACATCCTAATTCAATCATTTCAAGCTTGAATCATCTATTCAAAAATTTTGATTTTCTTTTTATACTTGAAGTTATTATTTAAGATAGAATTTAAGAATAAAATCTCTGATTCCTTTCAAACCATTTAGAGATAGATAAATGTATGTACATAATTTGTCAAATCAAATTTAAATCATATATCTATATATTTTATAAATCAATCATATTTTAGAAATTTATATCAATCAAGTTTCCCAAAACAAAGCTGTAGCAAGACTACAGAATGGTTTCTTCACTTCGAAACTCGAAAATGAACGTCGATGATGCTGCAGTCATCACCGAAATTATTTTCCAGCGACAAAGAGAAGAGCACTTAATTTTTAAACTTTAAAATCCTTTAGAGACAAAAAAAAAATTTATTCAAAAATACTTTAAATAATATCCTTTTAAAATTTTTAAACACAAGGTTTGAAATCCATCGGAAATTAAACTCTTTAAATTTCTTGTTTTAAATTCATTTCAGTTCCCAAATAAATTTATAAACAACTATTTATAAATTCCTTTGTAGAACAATAAATGATAAATCAAGTGTTATCATTTTAAATAATCAATTTAAACCAATTTATTAAGTTCCATAAATTTACTTATATATTAAAATTTATTTAATTAACCAAATTTTAAAATAATATTGTATCGGTTTGTTCTGTCAAAGTGTTTTAGAAATCCTATCGATAGCGTTGATCAGACGAATCGATCGGAAACCCAAATCGACATCAACAACTCAAACAACACAATATATAATAAAATATAGATTTAAAAGTACAATTCAAAATGTTGGAGATAGTTTAGAACAAAGACAAGATGATTAATTAACAAAATATGAAGATGGATAAGCTTAGATAAATCGCGGGCAACCTTAACCGGGTCAACCGTGACTTAATGAATAAGAGCAAATGTGGATTTTCCTGGGGTAAATCTACATCCGATCTCAAGAGATAGAGTTTGGAATAACAAAAGATATTAGCATCTAGACCAAGGATAAATATAAATCTCTGGTGAATCGATGCAAATTTGTAAAGGAGTTTTCCCCTTTTTACAAGTCATTAGAATATTGGCGAGACCACCAATTCACTATAAAGCTCATTCGAAGCGGAGTTATGGGATACTCCAGAATCAAATGAAGATGAATAGTGAGGGACAAGAATGAATTTTGGAACCGCAGGGAACGTTCCAAAAATTAAAAGGAAATTCGAATCAAGAGGAAAAGATTCAAACTCGAACGAAAGTGATTCTGTAAATAAATCTACTCTATATGCTGAGTTTTGCCTCAAAGCCAAAGCTCTGATACCAACTGTAACGACCCGATATTTTCAACCATTCGCATCCATTATAAGTGTATAGGTAGACACTCATGCCGGAGTTGAATTGCTCAAAATACCGCGTTGTAATTAAAATTTAGCGAATCTTAGAATATACAGTAAATAAATATAATCATAGATCACAGACACAGAGTAAAATAATGCAGCGGAAGTAAAAGAAATAGTAGTTCATGAAGCTACTATATAAATATATCAGAGTACATAAGATACAATAGAAGAAATAGAGTACAACGGAAGTATAAATAAGATAATCAAGTACAAGCTGAACAGAGCAACATAACTGAAGTCGATAGAACAAGACTAGCAGATAATCTCCAGCGATTCAAATCTCCAGAAGGTGGAAATCCAAATCTGTGAATACTCAGGCTGACCCGAGCGTAAAGCAAAACACAAACACTCGAGTCAGGACAATATATACTTATATAATATAAACCAACTCAAGTGAACTGTAATAAGGTACAAGTAACTTAAAGAATGCTTGGGACCGCCCATTCTTTAAGGATCCGTTAAACTATCTACTATGTAGTAATATTCGCTATTATAATAATGTCTAATCAGTAAAGTATAATCATATAGAAAGTAGCGTTAAGGGGATAGAGAACCTTAACGCGGTCGGATCTTAAAATCATAATCGTAGTAAAGCTCGATATGGTAGGTGACACGGCACAACTAGGCAATGCCAGGGTAGATATACCAATTACGCATCCGGACTAGTGGTGACGCATAGCAGCCACTACCGCCCACCTGGAACAACACTCCCAATCAAGGGTGGCCACCAAATCAATCACAAGTAATAGAATGGTATCGAAGAAGTGTGTCCGATAAGAGGTGCTACCTCTTTGGTCCATCAATCGCTCCTGTTTTAGCCACCTTATGCCAACTCACGGGAGTTGGGTCCACGTAACATACCTTAAGAACGTCGCCACCATCCTACTTCATTCTGGAATCTCCACCGCGTACACGGTTGTCAAAGTGGTTTTCGGTATCGACAGAGAGTATGTCCATATCCGATCCCTGTCTCTTTGCCAACCAATCGTTATTATAACCCGTGGTTATAACTTTTAAAAACAATACTTTACTTCAAAATAAGATATCATTTCAAAATCATGTCTTTATCAAAATAAAGATTTATCATTTCCAAATCATTTCAATATTCTAAAATATCGTATCCTTTCAAACTTCTTTTCAAATCATTTTAATACATCAAAATATTATATCTTTTCAAACTTTATTTCAAATCATTTTTATATATCAAAATATCATACCTTTGATAGTTATACTTCGAAACCAAAATCATTTTATTTCAAAACTATGTTCATTTCAAAACAACATCATTTCCATTTCAAACATATATTCACCTTTCAAATAGTCTATACTTTCAAAGTTATAACTCTTTTGAAACAAAACATATGAAATCATTATACTTTGAAAATCACAACATTTTGAAATCATATATTTAAAATCATCTTTTAATTCTATACATTTACAAACTTATTAAATTCAAACCATCAAATTTCAATTCAATTACAGTTTACCAACAAACCGTTTCAAATCTTATCAATTCCCAATATAGATTAAATCCACAAAATACAATATTCAATCTTTAGTATATTTCAAAACTTTAAATCTCCCACATTTCATAAATCCAATATCATTTAAATAAACTCAATTAATATATACTTCAAATATTCATTTATCAAATAAATTAAATAAGTCAGAAATCAAGTATCATTTCAAACTCATTTCACAATGTCAAAATATTATTCAAAACACCATTCATTTTTATTCATTTAAATACCATTTAAATCCATTCATTTTATTAAATTTAAATACCATTTTAAACTCACATTAGAAATCAAATTCTTCCACTTAAATATCTCTTCATTATCTTTAGAAATTTAACATTTAATTTCCCAAAATTATATCATTTTCCAAAGATTATTTTTCATTAAAATTAATTTAAAACAACAAAATATAGTTTCCGTAGCACTTATAAAATGCTACGTAAAGTTATAGTTTAAAACAGTTAATTAACAAAAGACAGCGTTAAATGCTGTAATAGATTTCTTTTAAGTTTCAATTAACTTACATGTTAAGTTTAACCACTATAGCACTTACAAAGTGCTATAATAGCCTTTATTTCAAATTAACCTTTTAGTTCATTTAAAACACTACAACATTTACAAAATGCTGTAATATCCTTTACATTACATTTCAAAATGCTGTTAAATCATATTCAGAGTTTTATTTACAATTCCACAAATAATTAACTTTTTAATATAAATCATTTTAACTTATAAAATCATATATTTCACATTTAACACAATCATTTAAATACCTTTATTTCTATGATTTTATAAAGTCAAATTTCCATACAAAAATCAAATTTAATAACAATTAAATTTTCATTTCTTTAATTAAATTATTAACTTAACAACTAAGTTTAAATTTCCAAAAATATAGCTTATTTCCATTTATTTTACTTAATTAAAATTTCACTTTTAAACAAATTTCACAAAATTCAATTGAAGTTATATTTCCAAATTCAGCTTAAATGTTCATTTATTCCATATTTTAATTTATACAAAATCATTAACACCTTTAAAACATTATTATTACTTAATAAAAATCATTAAATTCATCTTCAAATCAAATTTGTCATATTTTCTTACTTTACAAAAATTCCATTTATAAACAAAATCATAAATTCCAAAATTAACTTATATTTCAAATTCTACTTCACCATTTACTTTATTCACTTATTTAATTTGTAGAAAATCACAAATACTTTATAGAAATCATTTTAATGAAATTTAAATCAAAATACCATAATATTTACATTAAAAAAAAGTATTTTAAAAATTTCAGAAAAATATATAAACCACGGGTCTGTATATAATTTTCTAGCCTAGGTCAAGTGATACAGATATGTATCATTTCAATCCGCAGTTTACAAAGAAAAACCGGGTTTTATCATTTCAAACCCGCAATCCCAAGTAATATAAATAAATAAATAAAAACCGTTCAGGCCTATCATTTCAGCCCATAACGATTTTTCCTTATTCTAAAGTCCGTTCGGGTATGTATCATTTCAACCCATAGTGATTCTAATCTACAGGGAACTTGCAGTGTGATAAACTGATATAAATAAACAGAATAGCCTGAGATAACAGTAATAGATGATATAACATATGTAATAACAGGGGTAAACATTATATGATCATAATATAACAGTTACAACAGGATGATATAATTTTACAGATTCAAATGGTGTCAGTTTACTAGTTATATAAGTACACATTGTCTGGTGAGAATTACTCACTTGTTCAAGCTGGAGATGACAACCACAAACGCACAACAAAGATTTCCAGAGGCACGAGAGAACGATAATTATTTGAGTGTGGGAGAGCCAAAGCTAATTGCCTTGTCACATTCAAACCAAACAATTACAAACAACATAAGATTTCAACCCAAAAATTCAATAAACAATGCTAGAAATGGATGCATAAACAAAGTCAAAGTGTTTGCACTTGCTTCCTACCACCTATGCTTCAGCTCCAGATCTGAAATGGCACGACTAAAGGCATGGTTTGGATCAGGTATGGTCTGGAAAAGGTGCGGCTACAAGGTGATGAAGGTGAGTGGAAGTTACAAGGTGTTGAAGGCAATGGAATACCAAAGGGTTTCAAGGCAAAGTGTGGCTTTTGTTGCACCATAGGGTTCGGCCCCTTGCTGATGTGGCTTGGCCATGGTATGTGGTGGTCAGGTGGTGGCTGGAGTGTGGGCCAGAGGTGGTGGAAGGTCAGGTCAGAGGTGGTGGTGGTGGAGGTAGTGGTGGCAAAAGGTGGTAGAAGGAGGAGATGACAATTCTAGGTCATAAGTGATAGTTTGTGATGGTTTTTTGTGGATTTTGTGTAGATCTTGGACTTGGATTGGTTAGGCCTGAGGAGGAGGGTTGCTAGGATGGGTGATGGTCAGAGGAAGGGGGTCGTGGTGGTCGGCCAAAGCCTGGAGGAGGAGGAACCAAACTATGAAGGTAGAGAGCATATGTAGTTTCCACTACGCCATAAATGGCCTTCTGCAACACAAAAAAAATGTTGGCTCAGGACCGAAAAATGTTGCCATAGGTCTATGGCAACACTTTTAGGGTGATGCAATTTTTGCCGTTGCCTTAGACCTCAAAGGCAACATTTTGACTATCTAAGGCAACATAAGTAATATTGTTGCAATAGAACCCTATTTGGGTCTATGGCAACACCCATAGGTATCTGTAGCAACATTCCAAAAATGTTGCTATAGGGTATTAAATTTCTGAAGTTGTGGGGCCCGCATATTGTGGGGCCCACAATGTGGGTCCCACGACCCAACTGGGTCCATCCCTATGGCAACACCTTGAATGACTATTGCAACATTATTTTAAGCAACATTTATAACCCTGTGGCAACACTATTATGAAGCTACTGCAACACTATTATGAAGCTACTGCAACACTATTCAGAAGCCTACTACAACACTATTCTGAAGCTACTGCAACACTATACTGAAGCTACTGCAACACTATACTGAAGAGACACTAAGAGCTCATAGAACAGTACAATATCACATAGAACACTTGCATAATACACAGTACAATATCACATAAAACACTTGCATAATACACAGCATAATACACAGTACAGATAACAATTCATACAGCAGTACACATCACAATTCATGTCAGTTACCCCAAAATACTACAAAGCTACCCCAAAATACTACAAAGCTACCCCAAAATATCCAGTACACATAACAATTCATAAATGAGACTTAAGAGCTGGTGCCTCCAGTCAGATTATCAGTCTCACTGGACATGATTGCGGAAGTTAGATCCTCTACATTGATGTTCATCTCTGGGTTGGCATCACCTAATTTCTTAAGCACCCTAGCCAAATTCTCTTGTACCTTCTGATTTACCTTGGATTCTAGCTGTGCTTCAATTTCTTCGACAAGCCTTTGCCTTAAGTCATGTACGTAAGCATTTGTTAGAGCCTCGGTTGATTGTTTTGCACACTTTGCACGCCTCCCTATAAGCAAAGGACGACCCTGTGATTTTCCATTCGAAATTACTGCTTCGACAGTATTTCCTCCTTCTCCACCGGCCATTGCCTTTTGAACTAAGTCCTACAAAATAAAACCACATCAAAATTACCCTACAGTAAATGCAGAGAATGCAGCAAATGCTTATATATGGATTGTGTACAGCAAATGCAGAGAAAGCCACATTTTGGAAAACAATTTGTTTATGTGCATGTAATTAGAAAACAATTTGTAACATATATACTAGTAAAAACTGGAAAACAATTCCGTCGACAGCCAGCTATGGCTTCGTCATCTGGATTCTGAGGCTTCAAACGGCCATTCATTTTATTTATGCACATATGTGTATTACTATAGACATATATTTTTATATAAACCAAGTTAGTAATCCCTTTAACCAAATTCATTTCTTCGTTTCCAGTTTTTGTGTCATTTCTAGCCAAACGCAAAAGCAAGTCCTCTTCATTCGACTAGAAAAGGGAAAAAATGGCTGAGGGTTCAAAATTCTTAATCTCACAATATACTCAATTACAATTTCCAAAGCAAACATCTATGCCATTAGTACGTTTGCGAAACTCTGGTTCAACAAGTGTTTCAAGGACAGTTTCAAGGACATGAGCATACATGCACATGAGCAAGACATAAACAATGTGCAGCATGTGCAAAACAGAACAAAATTATTACAAAACAGAATTATTACTTACAAGTTTGTACTTCATTACTTGAGGATTAGACACGTACTCACGCCCATCTGTTCTCTTACGACTTTTAAGAAAAAGTGCTGCATCGGATGGTGTCTCCTGATACAAGTTCAATAGATAGTTTAGCATACACTCTCTTCAGTCAAAAATGTAAAGTATCACATACCATCTTATGACGAAGCTGGGCGAACGACTTTGGACCAGCGGTGTGTGTGTCTTGATACGACTTACGACTATCAGAATTTTTCAGTGCTTTTTGCTAAAAAATACACAAAAAACAAAGTACTTGTTTATCTCACAAAAAAAAGTACTCGTTTATCTTGCGAAATAAATAATATGTACGTATACCTGAATCTCATCATCTGCCCAATACCTCAAGAGCACTTTAAAATCCTCCACTGGGATGTTGTCTGGCTTGTTTTCTAGCCTCTCCTCATCAGTCTTATAAGGTTTATAATGAGCAGTTTTTATGCGACTCTTGTACCCCCTCCAACAGTCACGAATAGACTTCAACACCCAGTTTTCACATTCATCCGGAATAATATACCGTTGCTTAAATATAAATCAAATATAAAAAAGAATAAATAAATCAAAATTCAGCTACATTATAGTTAATAGATCAATATTACTTATTAAAGTAAAATTCAGCAACATTATAGTTAATAATAGATTACCTTAACATAATCCCATAGAGATTTCTTCAACTTTTCAGGAACATCCGACCAAGATTTATACGTAAGTGGCACGGACCTTTTCAATGTTCCTAAAAAGTTGCTCAGTTCAGATATTACTTTGTCATCATCTGAAATAGGTTGGAACCACTGGTTCATCATAATTACAACTCTTTTGTCATTCGCCCTTGTATGAACATTAAACATCTTTGTGTGACCTCTGAGTCTTTTAGGAACTTTACCTTTAATTAAAATGAAAAGTCCCGTCAAATAATAACATAAATCATAATGTAAATTCGGTACTTAAATATTAATCCTACTGTAATATTAAATATTATTATCACATCAATTCAGTACCTGCTTCAACTTCTTCATTTTCAATGTCTGGCAAGACATTCTCCGCAACATACTTATTTGCCATACCACTTGCACTAGCTTTTGCAGCATTTTTCTTTTGTCGTTCCCGCAGAGCCAAATAATCAGCCATTGTTCCTTTTCCTTCAGCATCCTTCTCAGTTGAACTTACTACCAGGCTTGGGCTTGGGCTTGCGCTTCTCAACTTTTCCTTTTCCTTTGCGATACCACTAGCTGAACGAGTTTGTGGTCCACTAACAGGCTTGGGCTTCTCAACTTTTTTAGTTCTCTAAATTGTATATATAAGTAGGAAATAAGATTGGATTTTATAGTTATTATCTTCATAAGCAGAAAAAATAAGATATGTAGCTATCACACACCTTTCTTGGACTTTGTAAAGTATCATTTTCACTATGCTCCTCATGGTCCGGATTATATTCCTGATCACTATCCACATCCTCTTGCATCTTTTCTTTTCCTTTAACTTTTTTTTGGTTTACATTTCTCAGTTCAGCTGAAATTGCAGGCACACCTAGAGAAGCAAGAACTTCGTTGTTCCTCATCACATTAACAGCTCTATGTATTTCATAATCTTTTAGGTTCACCATCAACTTAGCAGCTCTCTGTACTTCATAATCTTGTAGAGATAGTGGAGGTGTAGAATACTCATTTGGAGGTGGTGGAGGTGGTAGATGAACATCCTGCAAGTATATAATAAACAGGAACATCATAGTAAGTATGCTGCAAGAGTGGTACAAAATATTCAAATTACAATAAGATCATCATAATAAGAATTCTTCAAACCTGCATGCCATTTTCATCCATATCTTCTTCTTCCGATGTTGGTAAACATGATTCCAACTTCCTCTTAACACTTGATGAGTTCAGATTCACTGTTGAATCGCTGATTTTTGGTTTTTTTTTCTGTGTCATCTTCTGAGGATTTACCTGATCAGCTAACTTTAGATTCTCGGTTGCATTGCTGGGTTCTGGATTATTCAGCCGTGCCGACTTCCGAGGACTTTTCACCTCAGCTAACTTTAGATTCACGGTTGCATCGTTGGGTTCTGGATTAATCAGCCGTGTCGACTGCCGAGGACTGTTCACCTCACCTAACTTTAGATTCACAGTTGCATTACTATTCAGCCGTGCTGACTTCCGAGGACTATTGACTTCAGCTAACTTCTTGTTTTTTTGGTTCTGTTTTAGTTGATGAGCCGTCACGTACTGTCGTTTCACTGGTTTTGTAGCTGCAACAATACAATGATATTATAATCATAATCTTTAAATGTTATAATCAAAATATCACAATAAATTTTTTTTTTGCTATATCAAAATATCACAATCTGTAAATGATATTAACTATCCATTTATATATACCTGTAACCAGATTCTGCCTTGGCCGCATGATTACATGCGGCTGCATTTGCTTCAATGGCTCAATTGCAGTATCGACAACGTTGTCGATATAAAAATCCAAGTTGCCACCAGTGTTAACTCCTTTGACTAATTCGTAGAGGTCCGCATCATTCGTCACTAACTTCCACCCACCCTTCTCACCATTTCTCATATAAATTCCTCCTATTTCGGTGTATTGAAGTTCATCCTTCACAAACTCCATGAGCACTGTGTACGAGAAGTAGTCAGGATCAACCCTCTTTACCACAGTATCGGTTCCACCAACATATTGTGCCTTCTGAAATGCACCCTTGTGATGAAATGTGAGCTGCATGAGTTCCCCCATCCTATACAAAATGGATACAGAATGGTGAGTTTACATTGGAAGCAAGATATGAAATAATAAAATGGGTAGGTATATTAAGTACATATGTGTATGCAGGTATATAAAGCACTAGAAACAACAAGGGAACACATAAAATCAGAATAACTTACAAGCAGTCAAGTAATTAAAAAGCAGTAAATTAATTATGAAAATCAATAGATACAGAAGTCGTCCCTTAATTAAGAACTAATACATAAATAGAAGTCACTTGATATTGCTACATAGAAATCAAGAGGAAGTTTCCTCTATGCTAGGCGGAATGAGGATTTGTGTTGCCGGGACGTCATCTCTATACCACCTAACATCACTAACTTGATTTCCTATTCCATTACCACATTGAATATCATGTAAAACTGGATCATCTTCATTTCCATTTTCATTTTCGACATCACACCAGTCCCTCGGCAATTTCTTGACAACGTTATAAAGTGCCGTATCAGTTGGATCTTGTATATAAAATACTTGTTGTACTTGTGAAGCCATAACATACGGATCAGATTTCTGGCACAATCTATTAAAATTAACTCGAGTCATCCCATACAAATCTTTCTCTTCTTGGTACCAGCAACACTTAAATAAAACCACTGAAATTTCTCCCCAATAATCAATTTCTAGTATTTCTTCAATTGCTCCGTAGTAACTAACATTACCAACCAATGGATTTTGATCTTTTGAACTTGCAAAGCTAGTGGTCAAGGCAGTCAAGAATACACCACTATTCTGTGTTTTACACTTAGCATCTCTATATTTTGTATGGAATCTGTATCCATTAATAACATATCCACTAAATTTCCTAGCTGTCCGATTAGGGCCCATTGCAAGCACTTCTAGCTCTTTCGAAATGTCCTCTTTCTTCCCAACCTCATCCTTCAGCCATTTCCAGAATTCTTCAGTATGTGCTCTCTCTCTTTTATATCTTCTCGATATTGCATGACCATCAATTAAAGCTCGATGTTCCCTATAATAATTATGATGGTATTAATATCAATAAAGAAATATTCTAATTCTTTAGTACTTGCTAGAATAAATTAGAACATAAAAACTTACTCTTTTAAATTATCTATTTCCTCGTTACCACAATTGAATAGAATGTACCGATGACATGCCATCCACTCAGATTCTTTTAGATGAATAGCTTTTCCATCTTTATTTCCTCTTGTACCAATAGCATATTCCATATTTTGTGGACAACTTTCAAATTTAGGTACTGCATCACCACCGCTTAAGAATCTTGAGCAGAATGTCAAGCATTCTTCTGCCAAGTAACCTTCGGCGATGGAACCCTCCGGTTTAGATCTGTTGCGCACATAAGATTTGAGTTTAGCTAGATAACGCTCAATCGGAAACATACATCGAACGTGCACAGGTCCACCGTATTCAACTTCCTTGCACAAGTGAACCGTCAAGTGAACCATTATGTCAAAGAAAGCCGGTGGAAATATCATTTCAAATTGGCAAAGAATTTCGACAATTTCTTGTTGTTGCCTCTTCACATCTTCCAAATCAATTACTTTGCTCCAAAGACCTCTTAAGAATGCACCAAATCTTATCAGAGGCAATGCAACCTCAGGCTTCAGTGTTTTTTTCACAGCAAATTGCAACAAGTAGTGAAGTAGAAAATGAGCATCATGCGTCTTGTACCCTGAGATTTTCCTTTCCTTCGTGTGAACATACCGACTGATATTGGCTGCACAACCGTATGGCAATTTAACATTCTCCAGTACTGAGCAAAATATTTCTTTTTCTTTATTCGTCATGTCAAATATGGAAGCCCTAATTTCAAAGTGTTTGCCGTCATTTGATAAAACGGGATGCAGGACCTTCCTGATGCCCATTTCCTGTAAATCAAAACGAGCATTCAAATGGTCTTTTGACTTGCCACTAATATTTAGCAAAGTACCGAGTATGTTGTCGCATATGTTTTTCTCTATATGCATAACATCAAGGTTATGTCGCAATAAATTGTGGCTCCAATACGGTAAATTGAAAAATATTGATTTCTTTTTGAAAGGGGAATCCTTTTTCTTCCCAAAATTATTTTCAAAGTCACGCAACAGTTCTTCAATGTCTGTTCCTGATAAATTTCCCGGAATCTGTCCTATTTCAACTTCACCATTGAACCTCCTCTTATCAAACCTCCACTTGTGTTTCGGATCCAGAAATTTTCTATGATTCATGTAGCACATTTTTTTACTATGTTTCAAGTACATTGAAGAAGTCTCATAATGGCATACAGGACAACCCAATTTACCCTTTGTGCTCCAACCGGATAACATTGCATACCCCGGAAAATCGCTAATGGTCCACAACACACTTGCACGTAACATGAATTTTTGATCAGTAAAAGCATCATAAGTTTCTATGCCTAGATCCCATAATTCTTTCAACTCTTCAATTAGAGGCTGCATATATACATCAATTTTATTCTTTGGAGACTCTGGACCGGAGATGAGTGTTGAAAGAATTAGATTTTCGGGCTTCATGCACAACCAAGGTGGAAGGTTGTAGTTAACTAATACAATTGGCCATGTACTGTAAGTTGTACTCATTGTACGAAAAGGATTGAATCCATCAGAGGCTACACCCAATCTGATATTTCTATTTTCTGATGAAAAATCAGGATACATAGCATCCATCGCCTTCCAAGTCTCGCTATCAGCTGGATGTCTAAGTTTTCCGTCTTTTTTTCGGCCCACAGAATGCCATCTCATAAGTTGTGAATACTCCTTGCATATAAACAGCCTTTGCAGCCTTGGTTTTAGCGGAAAGTAACGCATCACTTTTGCCGGGACTTTGTGAATCAACTTCTCTGGATCATTGTCACGGGTGCCTTTCTTTTCCTCTTCCCACCTCGAAATACCACAAGAGTTACAGACATCTTTATCTTCATTTTCTGCCCAATAGAGCATGCAATCGTTTGGACATGCGTGTATTTTTTTGTAATCAAGACCTAAATCTTTAATGATTTTCTTCGCGGCTCTAAAAGATAAAGGTATGTGGGCCTGTGGAAAAGCCTCTCTCATCAACTCTAGTATATCCCCAACTGCAGACTCTGTAATTCCATGTACACATTTTAAAGAATAAAGCCTGATGATAAAACTTAATCTCGAAAATTTTGAACAGCCAGGATATAATGGCTGCTTTCCATCTTCGACAAGGCGATAAAATCTTTTAGCATCGGCATTTGGTGCATCAGAATTCTCATCTTCACAGTTCTGCATATTTCCACGAGTACGGTGCAACATTTCACCTAGATTATCTCCAAAATCACCAGCATCACAGTCTATATCTTTATCACTGCTTCCAAAATTTGGGTGAGAAACCTCACAAATCCATTTCACATACAATGGAGATGGACCATTGCAGATGAGATGATCATAAATTATATCTGGATGACGCCACTTGCTATTTTTACAATTCTTGCATGGGCACGTCATTTCATCGCCTACGGCGAATTTAGAAAAACCGTTTTGTATAAAGGCTCTTATCCCGCTAATATATCCTTCACTAAACTTTGGAAGTTCTATCCAAATGTTTTCGCTGTCCATCACTACAATTATGAATATGAGTATTTTAACATAAAAAGATAAAATTTGTGTGTGTGTCCAACAAGAGGAAACCTAGACAAGTCGAATTGTTAATTCCGGCCGAATTAAGAATTTATAAGTAGTTTAAATCGAAACCCTAAAGTGATGGGAGAGAGTGTTATACCTCAAAATCAAAATTGAAGCCCTAAAGTGATGTGAACAATGCTTGAACCCCCAAATCGAAGCGAAATCACTGAACAAAGCTTGAACCCCCAAATCGAAGCCCTAATCGAACCGAAATCGCTTGAAACTTTGTAAGAAGACAGAGAAGAATGAAAATAATAAGTTATTTGCAGGGACTTTTTTTCTTCGCGGCTCTAAAAGATCAAGGAGTGGTGTTCGGATTGCTGAGGTGTCACGTTCTCCAACGTAGGATTTGCCTTGGTAGATTGGCGCGGATCGGTGCGAAAGATATGCAAAGGTCTGCTATAGCAACACTATAAAAAAATGTTGCATCAATTACACTTATTTAGCTAGAGCAACACATTTTTATGGCTAAGGCAACATCAAAAATTCAACGTTGCAGTAGGACCAAAATTGTATAGCTATCGCAACATTTTACCTGGCAACACCTTGCAAAAATGTTGCAGAAGGCCATTTATGGCGTAGTGTTCAATAGGAAAAAACATAGAAAACAAGGAAGAAAGAAGGAATTTTTACCCAAAATTTTGAAGCCATGGCCGTGATTTTTTTGGAGGAGAAAGAGAAGCGTTTGCGTGAAAAAAATGAAAAGAAGTCCGCTGAAAAGAATAGGGTATGCATGGCCAAAAACATTGAAGAGAGGAGTTGAGAAAGTGAAAGGTCGGGAGGTGAAAAGCCATAGGAATTTCAATAGTTTAAAACTTTTCATATTTCCTCTAATTTCTTTTTAAGTTTTATATAACTGAAATATATATATAAACTCAGATAAAATACGAAAATTTAGTAAACAAACAAAAATAAATTAATTAATTATTAATTATATAAAATTTAATTAAGTAAAACAGCAAAAATTGCAACTAGTCTTGAAAATATGAAAAATAAATGCAATGAACTTTGGAAAAAGTTTATGGACTTGTAAAACATTTATAAACAAAGATAATAACATAAAATAAAAATGCATTCACAAAATGAATAAATAAATTTTAATTAAATATAATTTAATTGAAGAAAATAGCAGAAAAATAGAAACTAGCCTTTAAAAATAGAAAATAAATTCAATACGCTTTGGAAAAATTATATAATCACTTTAAATTATTTAAAAGACAAAATTATACATAAAATAAAATACTAACACATATTAGAACAAAATATGACAAATAAAATATAATTTAAAATAGACAATATTGCTAAATACATCAGTTTACACACAATATTGAAATATACATAACTTTCACAATTTAACTCCGTTTCCAACGAAACGAAAAGCTGTATCCATGGAATTAAATCTATTTTCATAATAAAAGATAAAATTTAAGAATTTGAAATATTTAAATTTAAAGTTCAAAAGTCAAAGTTTGACCAGTTTCAATAGAAATTCACTTTTTAGTGAAATATCCAATTTATACTAGTTTGAACTATAAATCACTTAATAGTCAACATTTATATTTAAAATGAAATGTTTGAAATAGAACAAGTTTAAAATAATTTAAAATAAAATAAAGTCAAAATTTAAAATATAGGCCAAAATCTAGGGTTGTTACAGATATAACCATCATTTATATAACTGATATAACCATCATTTATATAACTGATATAACCATCATTTATATACTAATATAACTGTGTGAGAAAGTGATCATATATTTATATATACATTAAATTCGAAAGTTAGAGTACATATATGATATATATATATATATTAGAAAATTAGAAAGTAAATATAAGTATACACGCTGATTATGTATTTATTCCAGCTAGTTACAATATAATATATATACAATTAATTCAATTTACTTGTCTTAAATTTATAAAATAAAATCTGAGAACAAGCTTACTAAAATCGTTAAAAATTCTAAAATGTAAAATAACATTTTAAGTGGATTATAATATGTTCATTTAATACACACACACACATATATATATATTAATTAAATAATATATGAAAAACAATAATTGTATATGAATGTTTAAAAAATTTATATTTCATCCATATATAAAATATTTAAAAACAACTACATAAAATAAAATAAATTTTAATGGCCGAAATAATATGATATAATTTAGGGCAATGTTCAAATCGATATAAATAAAATGGTTACCTTTTGTCTTGCTTACTTGTCACACCTTAACTAAATATTGCCTTACTAGAAATCCTTGATTTCGGCAAATAGGAGTAGCAATATGCTAATTTTTTAACCTATGTGAGTGCTTATGAATTAGAGTTTAGGAAAGAATAGATTTTGTAGAGAAAAAGAATTGTTTTGATGGAGAAGAAGAGATTTATGTATAAGCACTTTAGGCAATGAATAAATAGATTATTTTCCTTTATTCTCTTTAATCAATACTTGATTCTCCATTGGTCAAGTATTTTCTCCCAATTTCCCCCTTTTTATGGCCGAACCGATATGATCTCCTTTGGGATTCCATAGTTTGTGCAAATCAATGATTTTTAACACTTAAATCATATAGTGAATCTATATCCAAAGTTGTATATTAATTTAATCAACATACAATGTTTATAAGTCATTTTAAATAATTTTTCAATCTTCAAATAATAACTAAGTGCCATTTAAATTTCAAAAATCATTTGTATTTAATTTACATAATAATTAATCATTAGTTAGCAATAATGCAAGCTTTATAAATTAAATCAACACATATATAACTATTTATACACTAGTATACAAACACGCATAACATGTGCATTAATTACATAATCCTCAATAAAAAAATTATTATTTAGAATTAAATAACTACAGCATAAGTCGTATTTGAGTGTTTTGTATAGTCCATAATGTAGAGCAAGTTTATCAGTCAGTGTTTCTCCTCGAGCTAGTATAAAGAAGCTATTCCGGTTTGAGCGAAAAATAGAGACTTCTGCTTAGTTGAAGTTTATATATGAGAATGTAGCATGTTATTTTCTAAGTACAACTATTAGTCACTATAGAGAACTAAAGCAGAAAGTTTTGAATAAAATGTATCGAGTATACCATATCGTACATAATGTAGATGCGAGTGTATTAGTCAAAGTTTCACTAATTCCAAGTCAGTATAATGAAATTATTACATCTTGAACGATATAAAATTGCAACTTCTTCCTAGTGATATGGGGATGTGGCCTTTTTGTGCTATAATTATTAAGCACCATGGAAGATTTTAATGCATGGTCAAAACATAAAGTATCCAAGTATTATGCATCATCCATAATGTTAATTCCATTTCATTAGTTAAAATTTCGTTTAATTTGGAGTCGGTATGAAGAATTACTCTAGTTTGAATGAAAAAAGGTTTTTGAAAAAAGGACTAAAAACCTTTTTTCATCCTACCAAAAAATGAAGGAGTTTGAGATGCTATTTATAGAAGAGTTATTAGGAGAGTTATCTAACACTAAGACTCTTAAAATTCAAAGCAAAAGAAAACCCATCGCCTTTATAATATGGTCGGCCACTCCCTATTTTCTCTTCTTTATTTGTTATTTGTTTGCATATTTAAACTCATTTAAACATGCATTAACATTATATATTAATGCGTGTATGTATAGCGCTTATACACATACCTAAACAATTATGAAGGTATCCAAAAAATTTCCAATAGCTACCAAAATTACTAATGGCACTCCAACTACTAAAAGCACTCATAATTAATATATTTTATATCTTAATTGATTTAATTAATTTGTAACACATTATAAACTAACTAAATCGAGTGATAGTTTGGACAATGCACATATTCAATTGTGCGACTCACAAGTGTGAATTAAGTTAGCGATTAATATTGAACAATTTGAATATTAATGCTCATACTTGACCTTAGCTGATGGTATGACAGTATGGTCGAATTCGTCGCTTACAAATCTTTTTGGTAAAATCATATTTTAGATCGATTTAAGCAACACCTTTAAGCAATGATATGTTATGCGCACGTTCTCTTCGTTGCCATTGTATCACTGCTGATATTTGGAGTTTAGTCATGGTCAAAACTCTAAGAATATCTATATACAACTATTTCGTACATCTTCAAAGTCATCGGTACAATTATAACTTTTTATTGACCAATATGCCCCTGCCAGAGACTTTTGACTTTGAGTTGATCACAGTTGTGTGCAAATAAACTCGCATAACAGAAGAGAGAAATTCTCCATATAATAATGTTGCACTTCATAAGCTTCAATTTAGACCCAACTATAGTCGTTCGATGGTCATTATGCCATGTTATAACTATAATCAAAGTGGAGTATTTACGTCGAAGTTCCATTGTATTCTTAAGTCGAAAACATTATGTAACATCGTCACACTCAGATTTCCAATTTGACCTTAGTTATCATCAACCAATGGGAAACTATCAACTGAATCATTCTTTAGTTATCCAATAAGTACAAGTACGCACCCCTTGGTGACTCCAACAACCGTGAGTTATATACTGCCCAACATTTGGAGAGCATTATGTACTCTAGTCTCAATGAATTTATCGATATCCTTTTCTCTAAACATCTTAATAAGGAATATTTAAAACAAAGTATTTTAGACCTACAATTCGATACTCATGATTACAACTGAAAGAGTTAAGTGTATGCCCTAGGACAATTATGTAACTTATTACATAAATATAACTCAATAACTAATCTTGTCCAAAATAAAAGGTGTTTTCATTTTGTTACATACTCGTTATAATGTGTTATAAATAATTGGTTATTCAATTTAACTGTATTTAACAAAAAAAATCCAAAAATGATATGATTTGTGATAGTAGTTATAATGTGTTGTAACCATAGGTAATTTATCACAATATAATAAATATTCCATTTTAAATATTCCTAGTCAAGATGTATCGAGACTGGTCATTGATACATCCGTTGTACGTAATGCTCTCCAAATGTTGGACATTGTATTTCTCATCCCTGCTAGGGGGCACTAAGGGGTTACATATTGATAGTTATTGGATAACTATTGAATGAATCACTCGATAATTTTTCATTTGTTAATATAACTAAGATTAAACAAAGAATATTGATGTGAAAATATTACACAAACCCCTCAACTTAAGAATACCGTCGAGCTACAATATGGAAACTCTGCTTTGATTATAGTTAAATCATGGCAAGGCATTTATCAAAAAACTACAAATGGTTTGAGTCAAAGCATCAGAAATGAAACACTATTCAAGAGAGAATTTTTTTTCCTTGGTTATATAGGGTTAGCATCATGGGGTCAACTTAATTCAAGTCAAGGTCTCTGGCCATAGCAGTATGGTTAATAATAATTATTATTATTGAACCAAGAATTTTTCGTTTGGACTTACAAAGTTGAATGTGGATAATTTAGGAATTTTGACCAAAACCAAATTTCATAAGTCCTACTGTGATATAGTTTTGACGAATAGAATTGGTGTAAATGATTGTCGATACCGGGTAATGCTTAAATAAGCAAATTGAATTTTACCAATAAAGTTGAGTCAGCGATAAATTCAGTAAAAATTTCACACTACTAGTTAAGGTGACATGTAAACGTTAATATTTGAATTGTTCAACATTAATTGCTAACTGAATTTAAACCCTTGAGTCACATAATCAAAACGATGAATATTCCGAATGAACCACACGATTTAATTAATTTTTAATAGTTAAAAATAAATTTAATTAATTCATATCTATGAAATATTAATTACTAAATTTCTTTTGACTTGTTTGGATAGCATTAGTATTTTGCGTATATAAAAGTTATAAGCATGTGTATGGGTATGCGATATCAATAATAGATTTAAATTGAATTTAAATGAGAATAATCTAATTGGTTTGTAAAAAAATTTCGGGCCCGTCCAAGCCATGTATGTCTACCCATGCTTTAAGAAAGAGGAGAGGTTACTTGAATTAGAAATGAAAATGCTAATTCTAAATAAAGGATAGGTGAGTCAACATGTTTTTATGAGGGCTTTATTTCCTCCTTCATTCGATTAGCCTTTGTCTTTTTTTGTTCTCGCCTTAATATTTGAGATCTAGGTAGAAAATATTCATAGTGGCAAGGGTACAAGATTCTAAAATCAAACAAGACAAATAAAATATAAAAGGTGGTTATCTCTCTAGTTCTTACAAATTTGGAGATCAACCTATTGGTCTAGGAATCTTCACATCTTTAAGGTGTTTCTCTTGGCTTTATATAAAAGATGAACTCCTATTTTGTTATATTTATTTCATCAGGAATATATGTTTCTATTCTTCACATGTTCCATTCATTTGTATATATTATGAGAATGTTTTAGATATTTTGTTCATTCCCTTGAACTAACTTTATCCTCATCGTGTTAATATGATTAAAATAATCTTCTTTACATTCCTTGTTATTCACATGTCACCAATAATAACTATTTCGGATCTATCCCTATTTCGTTTGGTTGTTTATGTTTGTATTTAATTAGATCTACCTTTCAATATCACAATTTATACATGCATGTATTATCCAGTACATTCATATAGAAACTCTTGTTTGAATAATATTTTGAAATAATTTGTTTACATAAATTTATTTCATACTGTAAATTGAAATTTGAAGATTCTCTCTGAAGTCGTTTTGAAATAATTTGTGTTTTTTGTTTACATAAAATTTAAGTTAGACTTGAAATTCATAAGTTGATTAAAACAAAAAGGCTACTAATTTGATTAATACCTAATGTTAAATTAGCCAATATAATATTTATTGCTTGTTATAGAAAATCCAAACTTGAACGATATACACATTTTAATTATTTGAAATAATTTGGAATATGAGTATGTGTTTTGTATGGTTTTTGATTTGGATTTAGACTTTTTCATCATTGTACACATTAGAAAAAGGAAAAAAATTATTATACGTTAACTTTAATGCAAAATGTCACTTGCCCTTTTTAACCTTTCTATTAAGGTTGGATTTTATTTTACTAACCATTATTTGTAAATATATATACATATAGTTGCATGCCCCTTTGACTTAAAGTTAATAAAATAGATTCTTATATGTAATCATTACTTTAGTTTCAAAATCTCATCAAATTATATATTGATTTATGTTTCAATTTCATAGTGTGTAAACTGGTTAAACTTAATTTTAATGTATATAGACACACACATACGTACACATACACAAATATATATATATATATATTAGCACCAAAATTGGTCACTAACACCCTTGAATAGAGTTATGTAGAGAGATTAATGAAGAAAGTAAATTAAAACAGAAAAATAACGCAATTGAGTGCAAAAAGAACAACAAAAACGAGAACTCCAGATTTATAGTGGTTCGGCGTAATTGCCTACGTCCACTTTGAATATGATCTTTATTACTTTATCTATCACTTGAATACAGATACAATCCGTAAACAAACCACTTGAATATAAGTTTGAATCAAAAATAGGAGAGTA
Organism: Allium fistulosum; assembly: GCA_030737815.1. NCBI lineage: Eukaryota > Viridiplantae > Streptophyta > Magnoliopsida > Asparagales > Amaryllidaceae > Allium > Allium fistulosum. The sequence goes on from CM060905.1 coordinate 764,287,760, forward strand.
TAAAAAATGGCAGAGTTTCCTTGGAGTTCTCCCAAAAGAAGGTATTTTCAACTGTACCCCTGCCTCTGTATTTATAGACGAAGATAGGCAGGATTCCCTTCACAGGCCCAGGAATAAGGTACTTCGGCCCATAGCAGGCGACTTCTATGTACCAAGCCAGGCATACCGAACGGTGGTTGTCAAACGATGGTGGCCGAACGGTGGTGGTCGAACGGTGGTGGTCGAACGGTGGTGTGCTGAACGATGGTGTGTCGAACGATGGTGGTTGAACGATGGTGGCTGAACGATGGTGTGCCGATCAATGGTATGCCAAACGATGGTGGCAGAACGGTGGTGGCCCAACGATGGCATGTCGAATGATGGTGACCGAACGGTGGTGGCCGGACGATGGTGGCCGGACGATGGCGGTTGAATGATGGTGGTTGAACGATGGCATGCCGAATGAAGGTGGCCGAACGGTGGTTGCCGAACGAACCTGGCCGAGCGACCTCTCCTTGGACGCCTAGATTGAGCCATCTTGTTTTCCCATTCTCGACCGAGCGATATCTGCCGAATCTCCTTTGACCGAGCCATACATACCAATCCATACCTATCAAGCCGCACATTCATGCCGAACCATATCGATTGCATCAAACCCTTATATCCCCAGTCTCCTCTTTGCCAGAATCTTGTCTAGTGCTAACTATAACTTCTTCAACTGTCGCTTTGTAGCCGGGCCAAATAACCGGCTAACATTTGCCCCCCAAAGTACGTCTTGTTGCATACATGACGTGCTTTGAATCGAAGCAAGTTAGAGTCTCCAGAAAGAAATCCATCATGTTTCCTAAATAGTCATTATCCTTCAATTTTATCCTCCAAAGTGTCGTATCCTTCTTCCGCTGTCATGACGCTTGGTCGATTCCCAATAGTAATAATTCAGGATTGTAGTTCATCAGGGGCCATCTGTGTCTGGTTCTACAGGGCTAGTAAGCTTTGGCTATTTGATCTAGTCGTTTCTTAATAACCCTAAGTGAAAATTCAATTTTTGTTGATTTCAAGAAGTCGAATTTTTTCAAATATACACGTGCATGTTCGGGCACACGTTCTTGTCATTGGCTCTCGGATGCGTTTTATATGCTCATAAGTCATCACCAATTCTGTGACGCCCCACCTCTATACTCACGCTAGCAAAGAACACTACGTAGTAATGCCATCGACTAGCGCGAAGAATAAGGCTGTTGAGGAGCGACCATCTGTGTAATTGCTTTGTGCGAGTACCGATATGTCAGAAAATATAACTTACATTTCATTTCAAGAGAATCCGACATATCAAATACAAACTCAAAGCTACGACACAGTGGCTAAGTGGACCTCGGAAACAAATGTAGAAATAAACATAACACAAATCAGTCACAGATATTCATATCACAAAGGCGGAATAAGACATGAATATATCACATGAAAGTGTACATCAAAATAGTGGTAATATAAGATCCACTACATCACAATGAATAGATACAAGTGCGAGACAAAAGAATAATTATACATCAAGGAGCCCATATCTCAAATGTATAATAACAAAAACTACTAATCTAAAGTAGTTAGCCAAAAGAATCAGATGATAATCCCTAATAAGAAGTCAAGCGGGAGCACCTAAAATATCTCGGTCTGACCCGAGTATTATTTAATAAGAAAATAATAAACGGATCAGTCTAGCTATAAATATGAGATAAAATGAGATAGGATAAGAGATATGGCCAAAAACGTATGATAACAAAGAAATGCCATACTGTGTCAAGTATACATTTAACAACAAAGAAAAGTCATACAATTGTCTCAAAAATCTCATAACATCAAAAAGAATGGCATATTCTTTATTTTATTCACCAAACTACAAATATTGACAAACATATAATTGCCAAGCGCAAAAGTTGGTGAAAAACAAATTCTAGAAATCACAACGAGAAATCCAGAAATCACAAAGAGGGGGAGGCCTATTACAAACGTGAGCATGAAAACTCCCAACACGTGTATCACAAATGAGATGCTATCCCATAAACTAAACATCGACGCACCTAGAAAGATACGCCCCATGCACAGTCGAACATCGACGCACCTAGAAAGATACGCCCCATACATAAATAAACATCGACGCACCTAGAAAGATACGCCCCATGTAAAGTCTAACATCGACGCACCTAGAAAGATACGCCCCATGAAAAGTCGAACATTGACGCACCTAGAAAGATACGCCCCATGCATAGACGAACATCGACGCACCTAGAAAGATACGCCCCATGCTCCGACTTATTGAGCCGATTGTTCCACGAACGGTCCAAAGACCATGGGTCGCTAGCCCATAAAAATGAGACGAATCTCATTAGGACGAGGTAATGTCCCTCAAGTGGACAAAGAGACATCATACATTGCTAATCTAAACCATAAAATGATCATCATCGATCATCAAGAAGTGTCGATTACACTAAGCTAGTAAATATAAGAGTTTAGCTTCATGTCCCATAACCACTTGCTTAACTCAAATATTTACGAACAGATTGTAGATTTCCACTCAAAAATTGTCACAAGAGTTTCAATCGAACAAGTTAAAGAATTAACCGACGAAGTAAACGCAAGCGTTTCATACCACTTGTTTTGCTAAGCCGTTTAATTAGATTTTCTCATACGAATGAGGTAAAGGTTTGTATATACTAATAGATTGGAAAACGGTTTTATAAACGAGCTTTGTATTAAAAATAGAGTTGAAATCATCTTTATAAAGAGTTTGAATATTTACTACTAGTATAGAAACCTTTGTATTTAGAAGTGACAAGTCACAAAGATGATTGTAGAAACAATCAACCATCAAAAATTCACATACGAAGACGTGAATCAAATCCATAGAAATCGATGCCGAATCCATCAAAATGGATATACCCAAAAATCCTGAAATATAAGTCATCAAAATCGATAAGAAATGATAACAACAAAACAGAGAATCACGAATCGATTAACATTTGGAATCTCAAGCAAAATAACCAAATGGAGCTGAAGCAAGCAGGTCAGTCGACTGAACCAGGTGGTCAATCGACTGACACAGGGATACGAATTGTGTATCCCCAGGGTCAGTCGACTGACCCAGATGGTCAGTCGACTGATACAGACCCAGGCAATTTCCTGGGTCTGGTTCAGTCGACTTAACCACTGGTTCAGTCGACTGAACCTGCTTCAAAGCGTTTTTCGACTTCTGGTTCAGTCGACTGAACCTGCTTCTGAAGCACATTCAGTCTAGCCCCCTTGTGGGGGCAAAAATCCAACTAACGGTGATCGAACGAGCAACGAGCGCTAAGGGTTTACGCCAATCGGCAACCCAGCCCTATAGGCTCATCGATGCTTCACCGAAAACATGTTCAAACATCCGTAAAAGGATTTCCCCCAAAATTGGACTTTAAAACCAAAAATTGGAATATCCACCAAATCGATCCAAATCAAAATCAAATGAACATGTAAAGGTGTTAGGAATTCATACCTAACAATCAAAGATAGTATAGACATAGATGTGAGATAAAAATCTCACCTTTAAATCTAAAAACAATGAATGAGAAGCTTGAAAGCAAAGGAAGATCAACCAATCAACCACTTCAACTCAAGAAGCTTGAATCTAAGCTCAAAAGAAGAACATTTCCTAAGTTAGGTTTAGGAAATTTCTGAAATCAAAGAGAGAATGAGTTGGAGAAGAAGAAGGAGATACTTACCAAAGCTTCTCTTTGAATTTGGAGCAAGAAATGGAGCTTGCAAAGGAAACTAGGGTTTTGAATTTCTATTTCCAATCTTTTCCCCCATTAATCTCAAAAGCTTGAAAGTGTTAGGAAATGAAAGTGAATGAAGAGAAGAGTGGGGACTGAGCTAGGGGGTTATGTTAGGTTATTGGGTCAAAACCCAAACCCAAAGCCCTAAGTGAAAAATAGCAAAATTCACTCAACTCCAAACATATCGATGCTTATACTTAAAAAAGTCGCAAACGCCATTTTGGACTCAATGGAAGTGGTCTCGGGTCCTAATTCGACTGTTTGCAAAAAGTAGCTTTTCGGACTTCAATCCGATTAACGATTCTATATTTAAATAAAATATTTAAATATTAAATCGTAAAATATGTGGGTTGTTACAAATTCCATCTAGTTTAATTGCAATTCGATTGCAGTTCCTTGTTTATATTTTTTGTGAAATAAGGGTTGTAACCAACCACTTGATGAGAGGGGACTTCAAGTTCTACATGGATGACGACCTCGGAGCCATAAGCAAGGGTGAAGGGAGTATGGCCAACCATGGACCCATGGGTAGTTCTATAAGCCCATAATGCTGTTGAGAGTTCATCCACTCATTTACCTCTAGCCTTTTCCAAACCTCTCTTCAGAATAGACTTTATGATTTTGTTTATAGCTTTAACCAGTTGTAATGGATCGTGGAAGGTCATAAGGACAAATGAAGTTACGGACGACGAAGTCGATTATTTTCTTCATCTTGGTCGTGGTTAAAAGTTATTCATCTGCCCATTTCGTGAAGTAATCAACTGCTACGATGACGTATTTTGCACCACCTTTAGGATCAGCAAGGAGACGATGATGTCAATGCCCCAAAGTGGGAAACGGTTATGGACTAGTTATTTGAGTAATTTCCATCGGCGGGGCTCTTGAATTTTTTGCAAACATCTTGCACTCATCGCATTGTCTAGCATGATCAACCGCTTCTTGATTGATAGTCGGCCAATAAAACCCAGAGCAGAGTATTTTCTTTATCAGGGTTTGCCCCCTGATGTAATCGCCGCATTCTTCTTCATAGACTTCACTCAAGACTCATTTGATATCATCATAGGTGATACACCGAAGCATGGGAATGGATAAACTCCTTCCTACACATGACTTCTTCTTGGATGATTTGGAATGAAGCTTTGAATAGGATATGTCGTTTTCCATTCCTCCATTCAGTAAGAATTCTTCATTGTGGATAGACTTTGATAGGAGTCATCCATAACCCATTTTCTGGCCCTGTCTCCAAGATCTAGCCGATCTCCATTCATCAATGCTTGGAGTATTTAGTACTTCAATCGAAAAAAGTATATCCGTTGTGCATGCCTGAAACTGGCCAGCTTGGCCAGTGACTTGACTCTTTTTATTTCGTTCGCCGAGGATGTGTGCAATGATGTAATACGTGAAGTTGGCTAGTAGCTCTTAGACCCGACTGAGATAAGGAGCAAGACAATGCCCTCTAGCAAGATTAACTTCCCTAACTTTTCATACTACTACTCAGGAATCACAAAAGATATGTAAAGTTTCCACTTCAAGTTCTCTAGCAAGTTTGAGGCTGGCGGTCGAGGCTTCATACTTAGCTTCATTGTTTGTTACAAGGAAATTGAGTTTCAGAGCGCAACAGATCGATCGTTCCTCAGGAGTCATTAACACGACTCATGCGCCATAACACTGATCATTGGATGCCCCATCCACGTACATTTTCCATCTGTTAGTTGTTTCTCCACTACTCTTCGAGTAGTAGTCTGATGTAGTGAATTCAGATATAAGGTCTGCTAATTTCCATCTTTGGATAGCTCTTCAAGGGAAATAAGCAATATCGAATTGGCTTAGTTAGATATTCTATTTAAGTAGTCTTTCAAACGTCTCAGGTCGTTGTATGATGCTAGCTTTTGTAGCTTCAGGTCGATATTTAATGCATGGCTCGCGATAGTTAGTGAAATCACACACGCATGTGAAATATGGTTAGGATGGTCAATGTTGATGGTTGCTCTGGTCGAATCCCAGAGTCTTGTCATGAGTTATTAAGACTGATAGTGAAGGGCTCCGAATGCTCTGATCGATTATCTGCAAATGGCCAAAGATCTGGCTTAGAAGCATGTTGAAGAAAATGTCGAGTAGGGGTCAGCCTCGAGTTGCGTGAAGCTGCATAGCTGGATTTTGCTTTGAGTTTGAATTTGCTTGTATATTCGAGTAATTCGCTTTCCATTCAATGCATTCATGATCCTTTACCCATCCTTCGGGTTGGAGTGATAGTCAGTTGCCTACGAGCTTAGGCATCGATTTAATGATTCTATCTCTAGGCATTCTTTCGGTCGTAGCCTTGAGTAGTAGTAAACACTATATATAAGTTTCAATATTAAGCTATTGCAGCCAGTCTTTGGATGATCACACTTCTGCTACCAGTCTCGGGTTGATAAATGTACTGCGTGGACGGTTGAGTCTCGTCCTAGCTATGTTTATACCCCCACCTAAACTCCAAAGACATAGAGTTGATCGGTGAATAGTCGGTTCACATTAATCCTGCTTCTCGCTCGTGCCCCCAAGTCTGGGGCATATATCGATAAGTAGGAAGGCCAGCCATGCCCACTTTAGCTTTATTCTCTTTCCCGTTGAATCGTGGGATCAGGTCAGTTGATGGGAGGCTGAGTCTCGCCTATCCTGGATTGTATTGCAGTTTTTCATTCCAAGGGTAATACTCCGATGCCTCGTTAGTTTATGGGCGTAAGTTGGGTACTGGATGGTCAGCTACGTCCACTTTGGTTCATGTTTTGTAATCAGACCTCGGGGTAAAGTTGGCTCAAGTGCAGTCGGGTCATGCTCATCCAGTTTCATATTCCTCATGATGGTTCAAAGGAGGGTGCTAGAGAATTAATGACCAAGTCTTCGTGGTTTACTCTCCTTTCCACACTCTGGTGGTCATAGTTTTTCAAGGGACATTCGAGTCACATTCGTATATGCTTGGTGCGGATCGAAATTGACCCTCAATCTGAGGTATGATATAGTCGGTCATTCGTAGCTTTGGATGTCATTCCGATTGGTTCTGTATTGAGGCCTCCTTGCAGTCATTGCCTTAAGTTGTAAAGAACGCCAAGCTAGAGCTATAATGAGCTATCATATTCAGCTTTTAGTGATTTGTACTCCTGCTTCCAACATTTATTTGGCTAGGCCACAAGTCGGATGGTCGAACTCCATCCTTAGTGAGTTAATACTCCTCCCATCAATTTCAGGCCGAAGTTTGTAGAATAGAGAACGGTCGGAATCCACTCATCTATTTATCGATGTTTATACGCCACTCTACATTCTGGTGACTCAGAGTTGTTCTTCCCCCGGTTGACTCGCGCTTAATTTTTGTTCATGCTTCGGTCCATGCTCCGGGGACTTAGAGATTTGTTGAATGGTTTATGCTCTAGTCCATAGTTTGGGACGTAGAGATTTTCATCAAGTCGTTTATAGTCTAGTCCATGCTCTAGGGACTCAGAGTACTCTAGTCCGCTTCAGGGACTTAGATATTTTTCTCAAGTTGTTTATACTCTAGTCCGCGCTCTGGGGACTCGGAGAACTCTAGTCCGCACTCTGGAGACATAGAGATTTTTTAAGTCATTTATACTCTAGTCCGCACTCTAGGGACTTAGATATTTTTTAAGTCGTTTATACTCTAGTCCGCACTCTAGGGACTTTGATATTTTTAAAGTCTTTTATACTCTAGTCCGCACTATGGGGACTCATAGTACTCTAGTCCGCACTCTGGGGACTTAGAGATTTTTTAAGTCGTTTATACTCTAGTCCGCACTCTGAGGACTTAGAGATTTTTTAAGTTGTTTATACTCCAGTTCGTACTCTAGGGACTCAGAGTACTCTAGTCCGCACTCTATGGACTTAGAGATTTTTTAAGTCGTTTATACTCCAGTACGCACTCTAGGGACTCAGAGTACTCTAGTCCGCACTCTAGGGACTTAGAGATTTTTTAAGTCATTTATACTCCAGTCCGCACTCTAGGGACTCAGAGTACTCTAGTCCATGCTCTAGGGACTCAGAGATTTTTTAAGTCGTTTATACTCTAGTCCGCACTCTGGGGACTCAGAGTACTCTAGTCCATGCTCTGGGGACTCAGAGATTTTTTAAGTCGTTTATACTCTAGTCCGCACTCTGGGGACTCAGAGTACTCTAGTCCGCACTCTGGGGACTTAGAGATTTTTCTCAAGTCGTTTATACTCTAGTCCGCGCTTTGGGGCTCGGAGTACTCTAGTCCGCTTCAGGGACTTAGAGATTTTTCTCAAGTCGTTTATACTCTACGCGCTCTGGGGACTCCGCTTTAGGGACTTAGAGATTTTTCTTGAGAGCAGTTGTATTTCCACCCGTTTGATTTGTATTTCATTTACCGTGTCAAGGCTAATGTTGTCGAATGAATGGTCGAACCGCGTTTGCTCATGGAATGGGACTATGCCCCCAGCATCAAGGACGAAACTTGAAAAATGGACGGTTGATTCTCGTCTGCTTGGTGATTGTAGCTCTTCCAATCAAGTCAAGGAAGGAGGTATATGATAGATGGTTGGATCACATCCATGTTGGGGTTAGATAATTAAGTCTCGCACAATTTGCTTCGTATCTCTTTCTAGAAAATGAAGATAATGTATTATTGAGTAGACAAAGTAAGTTGCATATGTTTCAAGGTGCATTCGCCTCCATGTATTGAGAGCGATGGTTAACGAGTAGGCAGTCTATCACAACTACTTCAAGTCAGGCTTTCGAACCACCTTTTGCATTTAGGGTAGGATTTGATGTGTAGATGATCAAATCATGTCCGCTTAAGTTAGATCCCAACATCACTGAGCTCCATGAGAGGCATATATATTTTACCAAACTTTACTTTATGACCCGAGGAGTGGATGATCGGGCCACATTCATTCCAAGCCTTGCTTAGGCCACCAAATCAAATATGGAGGTCGATGAATGGGCGGTCAATCATGTACGCTTTGTATTGGGCTTTGACCGTGATGAGCTTTTCAATCTCTAGTCCTTGGCCCAAATCAAAGGCATATGGTTGATGATGAGCGATCAAATCATGCTCGTCTTGATGAAACTCCACAAATCCGATCAAGGTCTGCGTGGATCGGTTGGCGGCCAACTCTGAGTACATGGTCACTTGCATTGTTTTGAAAGTAGTTTAGTTCAAGTTGGCCGTACTTCATAGAACAATTGAAATAGAGATAGAAATAATTCAAAGAAAATTGGATTAAATCTCATTGATGAGTGAAGCAACATCGTGTGCTCGCTATTCAACTTTGCCCCTAGCTCCTTTCAAAGGGACGTCGGTCATCAGCAGTCTAACTGATAATCATAGTTCTTTATTGATAGGCATCGGATGTTCCCTACCACCATTCTGCAGGACTTGTACATACTGTTGAAGCTTTCCTTTCCAGATCAGCCTTTCGATCACACATCGGAGGTGTTTGTAATCGCCGGTGTTAGGATCAGCGAGCATCTTGGAATATACAACATTCCTCTGATTTTCTCTGGGCTTCGGTGGACTCTCTCGAGGTTGGTTTTCAGTACCACTCTGAGTTGCGAGTCTCCAAGTAGAGGCTATCGATTGAATCTTTCAAAGAGCATATGAGTTGAATTTTGAGATCTTGGTTCGTTTATTGGAATCTGATTCCTTAGCCAAAGATTCTGTATTGTTATTTTTCCTAGTCTACTCCACTCCTCTTCACTTTGGTTTTGATTCATTTTGTAACAGAAATGATCCATGGTTGTAGGAGGTTCTCCACCTAACTAGCTGCTAAAATATATCTGGAGGTTGACTCCTCTCAAACACGATTAGTATGATATCCTTGTTAGCATTTGGAACAAATTGCTTGGAGTCAAACATTGGTTTGCTTGGAGTCACTAAATTCGAAGTGCTGGGTCAGTGAAGAATGGTGCTTGGAGTCATCTTGGCATTTGGTTGGAGAAAAAATTGGTATTACTTGAGTCTGGTTTTGGTCAAAAGTTTCCTGCATTTGCCTAGAGTCATATCATTTATGTTCTCCAACCATTGGGAGTATCGTTTGAGTAGCGGTTGCTTGTCCGTTCCCTTGTTGCCATTCAGAGGCTGCCGCTTGATCCTCTATGCCCTAGTTGGTTATAGGATGTAAGGGAAGTGGATAGAATCTTCCTTCACTAAGTTGAGCTTTGAATTCACTATGCGGAGGCACTGCGCTGCGGCTAGGGTTCGGGTCATACCCGAAAAAGTATTTTATTTTTTAAAATAGGGGTCGTACCCGATCCATATTTTTTGGTACATGGATCAGTCAGATGGTTTTTTAAGAGAGGGATTGGTATACAGTAGAGGGATCGGTATACACTGGGTCGGCATGCTTGTAAAGCACAAGAATAGAAGATGGTCCGGTGTTGGAGTGTAGGCATGGTGGATCGGCCATGAGTGGCTCGGCCAAGGCGGTTCGACCAAGGCGGTTCGGCCAAGGCGGTTCGGCCAAGGCGGTTCGGCCAAAGTGGGTTGGCCAAGGGTGGCTCGGCTAAGGCGGTTCGGCCAGGGCGGCTCAGCCAAGGCGGTTCGGCCAGGGTGGTTCGGCCAAGAGTGGCTCAGCCACGATGGCTCGGCCAAGGCCGTTTGGCCAAGGGTGGCTCGGCCAAGGCCGTTCGACCAAGGGTGGCTCGGCTAAGGCCGTTCGGCCAAGGTGGGTCGGCCAAGGGTGGCTCGGCCAAGGCGGTTCGGCAAGGGCGGTTCGGCCAGGGTGGTTCGGCCAAGGGTGGCTCGTCCAAGGCCATTCGGCCAAGGGTGGCTCGGCCATGGCCGTCGGCCATGGGTGGCTCGGCTAGGGCCGTTCGGCTATACAGAGCACGTGGGGCGATCGATATACAACAGTGGAGCGGTCGACATGCGCCTTTTCTGGAGCGGTCGGCTTACACCTTTTCTGGAGCGGTCGGCATACGCCTTTTCTGGAGCGATCGGCACATACACATTTGCCTTGGTGAGAGTTCGGCCATATAAGAGATCAGCTGAATTGCCTTCAAAGAACTGTCGGCCTTCGTTTTGCTTGAGTTCAAACTTCAAAATCCAATACTAAGATCTTGCGTACATCAGTGAATCCAATCCCATAGCTAATATCTTCCTTAGATCTCTTTCAAATCTGAGTAGAATCGGAAGTTTACTGGTAAACAACTAGATCTACCTCATGAATATGGAAATCCACTAGTAGACAATGAGATCCAATCAAGTTGAGAATTCAATTCTCAGTGAAAGCACCAAAATGTTAGCACCAAAATTGGTCACTAACACCCTTGAATAGAGTTATGTAGAGAGATTAATGAAGAAAGTAAATTAAAACATAAAAATAACGCAATTGAATGCAAAAAGGACAGCAGAAACGAGAACACCAGATTTATAATGGTTCGGCGTAATTGCCTACGTCCACTTTGAATATGATCTTTATTACTTTACCTATCACTTGAATACAGATACAATCCGTAAACAAACCACTTGAACACAAGTTTGAATCGAAAATAGGAGAGTATAAAAAATGGCAGAGTTTCCCTGGAGTTCTCCCAAAAGAAGGTCTTTTCAACTATACCCCTGTCTTTGTATTTATAGACGAAGATAGGCTGGACTCCCTTCGCAGGCCCAGGAACAAGGTACTTCGGCCCATAGCAGGCGACTTTTATGTACCGAGCTAGGCATACCGAACGGTGGTGGCCGAATGGTGGTGTGCCGAACGATGGTTGCTGAATGATGGTGTGCCGATCAATGGTATGCCGAACGATGTTGACAGAACGGTGGTGGCCCAACGATGGCATGCCAAACGGTGGTGGCCGGATGATGGCGGCTGAACGATGGCGGCCGAACGATGGCATGCCGAATGAAGGTGGCTGAACGGTGGTTGCCGAACGAACCTGGTCGAGCGACCTCTCCTTGGATGCCTAGATTGAGCCATCTCGTTTTCCCATTCTTGACCGAGCGATATCTGCCAATCCTCCTTTGACCGAGCCATACATACCGATCCATACCTACCGATCCACACATTCATGCCGAACCATATCGATTGCATCAAACCCTTATATCCCCAGTCTCCTCTTGGCCAAAATCTTGTCTAGTGCTAACTACAACTTCTGCAACTGTCGCTTTGTAGCCGGGCCAAGTAGCCGGGTAACAATATATAGATATATATATATATATATATACACATATACATACATATATATATATCATTCAAAATTTTGGACAACAAAGGCATATATTAATTCAGTAATAAATGTCATTTAACACACCAATTAATCCAATTAAAGAGAGAGAAGTGAAAGGTTTCTCTCTCTATATTTATAGCATCATCTTCCCTTAATTAATTATCTATGTTAAGAGAAAGAAACAAAAGGTTTCTTTGTCTAATCTTTTACATATTTATTTATGTATATATGAACTGCTTATATGTTGCTCTTACTATTCAAACGCATGAATGTATTTGTTACATTCATTATATTACATACAATTTTAATTTAAAATTTCTTTTAATTAAATTAAATAAAATATGATTTTGTTTAAAACATTATTAGGTTGGAGAAAAATAATCTTTTAGACATTATAGGCCCAATAGGTCAACATAGGAATAAAATTCTAAATCTACTTGTTTCATCCACTTTGGACTAACCCGGTTCCTTCAAATACTATCAGAGCCAAATATCATATCTAAGTTAGTTATGTCAGGACTAACCAATTAAGTTTATCAATTTAGTAGGGTGTCTAGAAAAGTATTAGCCTTGAGTTTGGGTAATCAAGTACTATGCCCTCCTTTGCTACCGACCTAGCCTAAAAAGTGAACTGATCCCAAAGGTCGCCCCTAGTAGAAAAGGCTCAATATTTCAAAAGATTTAATATTACAAATGTTACAATATAGTTAACAAAAGTGCTTTTAAAATATAATAAACATATTTCAAAAAATTTAATATTTATTAATAAGATTTATAAATTAAATAAATAAATAATTAAAATATATACATGTACAATATATATAATATAATGATATATATTGCATTGTCTTCAACTATTTAAGATGATGTAAGTATGCATATATACATAAGAAATTTTCGAAAGTAATATTTGATTAAATCATCTAATTAAATAAGTTATTTAAAAGTTAATTAAAAATAGTAATGTACATATATAAAGATATATGTATATAACCATAAATGTTATGGTTTACACATTCAATTAAAAATTTTATTTAATAACATAAAGTCAATTAAAGTGTTAATTAATTGAATTAAATAAATAATATTTAATTAATATAATATACATAAGACTATTATATAAATAAATTAAACTATAAAAGTTATATAATAATTAAACCTATATAGTTTAAATGTAAAATAGAAGATAGAACAATAAGAAATCCAAAAGAGACTTAATGGATAAATACATATGTATACTATGAATATTGTGATTTTCAATGTGTTTAACACATGAATCATGAGGGTAATTCAAAAGAAATACATTATCCCATAAGTTGATATCACTCAACTAAAATATAAAGAAATGAATCTTTAATATAAAGTTGTCCTCCACAATTTATATATTAATAGATTACTTGCATACTCCTTAGTCGTCTATATTCCGTAAGCTAGAGATATTATATGTAGCACTATTACTATATTGACTAAACGATATAAGATACATGCACATATTTATTGATATTCCTTGAGGTAGGTGCATTATACTTAGGCCGTAGCAAAATGGCAGGTATGAGTGAATAATATTTATTGATTTATTGATATTTATGAAGGTTAAGATGAGATTAGGACAACGGTCATGGGTTAGGAGTTGTATTTGATACATCTGGTAAAGTGTTATCCATTGCTTACGGGCCGATTATTTGTTGATATTTCTTAAGGTCAGAATCCCAAGGCAAGCGAGCCTTAACACCCATTAGAGAAATCAAATGATTTTTATGTTTTTCTTAAGGTTTTGATAAACGTAAAAAAATCAAGTGAGATCCTTATTGAAAAAATGAAATGGTAACATGTAGCAACCTTGAAATTCAAACACTTCGTCTTCGAATATTGTAATATTTTGAAATATACTTATGTGTTACAAATATGATTTTATAAGCTTGTCATACATCATTTAATTAATGAATAACGATAAGAAACTTTTAAAAAAAATTGTCTACAAAAATATATTCTTCGAAAACTAATCGACAATATAACGGAAAATCGGTTTATCGATAAACAATTTTTCCATCGATATAAGTTGTTCGAACTCTTGTGCACTTGTCTAATAATCAAATGAACATATTAGCAACTAAGTAACACACACACCTCTTCATGAAGCATGGTACATTCTAGAAGCTTCCATTAGGATAAGAGATATTATCAGGAGAATGGTATAAGTGTAATTAGCATAAAGGAGAAGTGATGTAAATGAGAAGTGTAACGACCTGCATTTTTCGATATTTAAAAATATTAAATTAAATAAGATTTTGGTATTTAATAGTGGAAGAAATTAAAATTTGTAATTTATTAATGAGAAAAATAACTAGAATGTAACTTAATAATGTTGATTCAATTTAATTGATAACTATTTTAATGTAATTGAAATAATTGTAAGGTTAAATTGGTTAGAAATTCTAAAGAAGGAAATGAATTAAATGTTGCTTTTATGGTGAAATTGTATGAAATTAATTGAAATTGGTTAATATAGAATAATTAATCAATATGTGAATTTGTTTGCTTTGTTTGTTAACAGTAAACATAGAAATGTGTTTGAATTATTAATATGTAGTAATGGTTTAATTATCATCTCATTATGTAATCTGTTGAAATTAAATTGTAAATCAATTGAAATTAATCTAATTAAATATTGCAATTAATATGAACTAAGATGATAACCGTAGAATATTGATGTAACAAAATGTAAACCAATGTTAATTATATTCATAAGGTAATAATTGATTAAATAATAAGAGTTAAATCAAAATCAATGAATTTATTGGAATTTAAATTACAATTAATGAATTTATTACAGTGGTAATTGAACGCTGCAATTAGTGCAATGTTTAAATATCAGATTAACATGGAAAAGTTATTTTTAAAAGGTTATTAATTTTTAGGTAATAAAAAACATTTTAATTATTAAATTTGAATTTAAAAGTGATAAAATCCATTTAATAATAATTTATTTAATTAAAGTGAAAATAGCCATTTTGGCCACTGTCTCGGATTTCGACGAAACAAGTTTCATCGGATCTGTAACATTGAATTATTTTAGGATTTTAAATTTCGTATCGATCGGACTTGTCGTTTGATCATGCGGGCTCGAAATGCCTAGAAATCAATTTAATGAATTCAATTTAAAATAAGCTGATTTTAAAAGCTAACTTCTGCATACTTTTGAATTAGGGTTTGGAACTTGTTCCATTGAGTTTAAAAATATCGAAACCTATATTTGGATATATTGGTGACCCATTTCCGTTTCGGAAACAAAACGGGCTTTTCCGGTCGTTGTTATCATTTTAGTCCAAATCGATCTGGGCCATCCTTTTCTATTTCAGCAGTATCAATATATAGGCTGTTATAAACCCCAGTTGTTTCTCATTTCTTATTTCTATACGTATCTGTCTATTCAATTGTTTGCTACTTCTTCCTTCTTCGATGGCTGCAGATCCAAAACCCTAAATCCAATTTCAAATTCAAATCAAAATTCAAACTCCTCAGACTATATCGAATTATATATCGTTGGAAAGCTCTCGACGAGCGCAATCTAGATCTGTTATTCATTTTTGCAATCGAGTTTGGTTTGTCCAGAAATGACCAAAACATTCTCGGCCATCAATTTTGGTGGTTGATCAATGGCCACGATCCATCGATTCAAGGATGCAGTCTGGTGGAGATTGTCATGGGGAGTTCATCCATACTGTTCATTTACAGTCGTGATGGTCAGATTTGGGGCAAAAATTTGATTACGGTTGCAATTTTTAGGCGGCAGCTGGATTTCGTGCTTCGATCCGAGTGAAGCGTGGGGTCGCGAGGCTGTAGGGTGAGGCGCAGGGGGACGACGCGGCGTTTGGTGGTAGGGGATGTGGCCGCGACTGGCCCTAGGTGGCGGTAGTTTGGTTTGACCGTAGCCGATGTCAAATTTCTAGGGTTTGTGAACGAAGGGTATGGTGGCGTGTATTATATTGTTTTATTTATTTTTTTATTTAAATTTTAAAATTTTCAATGTTCTAACATTAATATCATTTGCATACGAGCTCGGATTCACGTGCGTTTTTCTCCGCTGCGATCGTATCAAAATTTCGGACAATATAGAACTAGTTTGGACGAATTCTGAGACTGTTCAATTTTGGGCCTTTATTTGGATTTCAAATCGATTTGAAATCAAACGTGAGTGTTTTAACCCACTCACGACTACTAAACTATCTTATGTTAGTTGAATTAAATTTATGATGTGATTAGAAGTTGATTGCTTGTTGTTTGGTATATTTAATTCGTCATTCCCGTTAAATCTGAATTTTATCTAATTTAATTTCCATTTAATTTAATATTGAATTTAAATTGCCAGTTAAATACCTGTTAATGATAATCAGTTAATTGTTGTTATTTATTGGTTGATTTGAATGATGATTGTGCTATATGTTTAATTATTGATATTGGATGACTGGATGTTATATTTATATATTGTTATAACATTGCAAGTTACCTAGTTACTGTTAGGAAAATCCCTATGTGTTGAAATGATACATACCCGAACGATCTATAGATTAGAGAAAAATCATTATGGATTGAAATGATAGACTCGAGCGATTTTATGGATTTTGAATTTTAACTCGGGATTGCGGGTTGAAATGATATATACCCGTAAATTTTAAATTATTGCGGGTTGAAATGATAGGTATCTGTATCACTTGAGCATAGGGTAGAAAATTATATACAGACACCGGATTGGTTAAATTAAATGATTTTAAATCCTAAATTTTTGAATTTAGTTAAATGATATTTTGAAATAAAATTTGATTTATATAAACTGAATTATTTTCGAAAATCCAAGCTTTAAATGTTGATATTGGAATTGTTTTAAATAAATTGTTTAAAGGATTTAAATTGAAATTTTAAAGTTGAATTTGAAGTATAAATGAAGTTCATCGAAATTGAATTGTTGAAAATGTTTGAATATTTAAACTTTAAAATCTACCAAATTTGAAGTAGTTTAAATTTATAGTTTAAACATGGATTTGAACTCGACATAGATTTAAATGGTTTTATTGGGAATCTGAATTGAAAAGATAAAAATTGAGTTTGTTAATTTGAAAGCTGGATATGGTCTAGATTTTTTGAAATGGAAATAGTTTAATTTGATATTACTTTCAAATTAATTATTTTAATATAAACTGTTTAAAAATATATTATTTTGAATTCAGATTTATTTAGACTTTCAAACCATTTTATATTAAACTATTAAGCTATATTAAACCTATTTTAATCTATTTTAAGCTATTTAATCTATTTTAAACTATTTTAAGCTATTGTAATCTATTTTAAACTATTTTAACTACTTTAAACTATTTTTAAACTATTTTAATCTATTTAAACTATTTAAATCTATTTTAAACTATTTTAATCTATTCTAAACCATTTAAACTGTTTTAAAGTATTTTAAACTATTTCAAAACTTTTTTAAAAATTATTTTGACACTATTTATGACTATCTAAACTATTTTCAAAAATTCAAACTTTGCAAGGCTGAATTGTTTATATTTAAATCCTGGATTTAAAACCGTATATGGTTAAATGATATTATAGCCTAAGTTGGGATTTGAAATGATATTTTCTAGTGAAATGACATATTTTGAGTAAATATGATGATTTTGAAATAAGGGTTTAACCTATTTTGAAAATATGATTTCAAAAGTGAATATGATTTCGAAAGTAATAGGATTTTGAGAATATGATATTTTGATATCAATATGAAATGGTTTTGGAAATGTAAAAGAACCTTCCGGTGTGTAATAAGCGTTTGGTTGTTAAAGAGACCGAGATCAGATATTGTTATACTCTTTGCCAATACCGAAAACCACTTTAAAAACTGTGCACGTGGTGGAGATTCCAGAATGAAGTAGGATGGTTTGGCGAACAATTTTGTATGAGGTATTAACGTAGCCCTGACTCCCTCGAGTCGGCTTGATGTAGCTAAAACAGGAGCCATGCCGGGCCAAGTGAGGTCGCACCTCCGATCGGACACATTTCTTCGATACCATATTTTTACTTTATGATTGATTTGGTGGCCATCCCTCAATTTGATTTTAGGAGTGTGTTCCAAGGTGGGCGATAGAAGCTGCTATGCATTACCATCAGTCCGGATCCACAAAACGATAGTTTCTTACCCTGGGCATTGCCTCGCGTGCCTTACCACATTCCTTATCGTGCCCATTACGAGTTTGGTTTGTATCGTACCTATGGAGTGCCCTCTGATAGCCCTCTAGTTTACGGAGGAATTACGGTACTATATAGACTACGGGAATATATAAAAATGTGTTAAGGGGGATATGGGTAACGCCTTAACGCTATTTTAATACTTTACTTTACTGGTAGACATATTATAATAGCGTATATTACTACATAGTAATAGTTTAACGGATCCTTAGGAGATGGTAATCTCGAACATCTCTTAAGTTATTGCACACACGTTAGATACTAGTTAGGAGATGTAAAACCCCGTAACATATCTGAATCCATTACACTCATATTTATTTACTGTTGATTTAACTTACATAAGATCTTTTAGTTCTGACTCGAGTGTTTGGTCTTTTCATTACGCTCGGGTTAGTCTGAGCTTTTAAGTGTATTGAAGACCATTTTATTTGGAGGATGAAGATGGAGATTAGTATACTATTCATTTTATTTATTCCACTTCATCATGTTGTTCTGCCGCATTATTTATTTATTCCTATTGTATGTATACTTTGATATATTGTAAAAGTGTAATTAAATGTTATTTGTAAACAGCTTCATGAACTATTTATTTGATTATTATATTTTATCATTCCGCTGTGAGATTCTGTGTTTGGTTTATTTCTTTCTCTTCTTTTCTTATTTACCCCATAACAATCTTCTTGTTTGAATTGTTTGAGTCGACATGTGTGGTTTATTGTCAATTTAAACCGTCCAAAAAGGTGGGTCGTTACAAGTAGTGATAGGAAGTAAGGCTTCCATGGCATGGTGGAGGGGTGAAGGCAAGCGTAAAGAAAATAATTCTTGTGCCTATATTAGGAGAGCCATACCATATAAGATAAATCACAAATTCACAAAGCTTAAAGCAAGCTACTTATATGTCTTCTTCTTCCCTTATGTTCTAAAGGAAATTTTTGCAAATCAAATCCAAATCAACTCAATTTTGGAGTGAATCCTTGAGGGAATATTATAACACCTTCCACTAGGTCAAAACTTAAAGAAGTAAAGCCACAATCACCCTATCCCATTAGGCCGTGAGTAATATTGAGAGAGGAGGATGGAAAAAGCAAGATAGGAAGGAAGAAGAAGGTGATTGCAAGGTTGGGTTTGGACTTGGGTTCTTGGATCTTAGTTATTTGTAAGGTTAAAGGTAAGATAACTCACCTCTTTGATTGAAAATATAACCATTATTTGTTGGGGTTTGATTGTTTTTAAGTTGGTTGAATTGTTGTTGACGTTATTGAAAACATTGGTTTGATTTTTGTTTCGAAAACAAGATGCATATGTGATCCATGTCTATGGACTTGGAATGGACTTGAACAAACTTGTATGACTTGTGAGAATACCTTGGAACAAAGCACATAGGTTAAAGATGGACTTTGGTTTAGATCGGACTTGGATTTGAAAGTGCACTTATAGCGATAATCGTTGTGGATGCACTTAGAAATTATCTAGTATTCGATGATTTCTATGGAACTTTTTAGAGTGATCCTTAGGGGTTTCTCACCATATTTATATTTTTTTAATATGAATGTTTGTTTCTGTAAGATGTTTGGATAGTAAAACATTAAGTAACATCTAGAAAAGTGACCAAAACTTCACTTGTGCAAAACTGCCCCATTTAACCATGATTTTTGGATTTTAAAGGTTTGAAAAGATATTTAGATTTAAGTATTTTGTTTCATTCTTTTTACAATCATCTAGTAACTCATATTAGATTATTTAAAAAGTGGCTAGAGATATTTATGAATTTTTAAGAATTAGTTGTGAATTTTTAAAGAAGAGAATTTTATAATTAAAACTTGTTTTTCCAAGTTTTTAAAGAAATTATAAAGTTGTTATTTTCAAATAATATTTAAGGAAAACATTTTAAAACCTATTATAAGTATTATATAGTATTTTAAATTCATTTTAAAGAATTTATCATTTTTAGGAAATATGTTGACTATTTTATATGTTATGTATTAAAATATCCTTTGACTTATTTATTTAAATATCACGTTTTGGTAAATAAATTACTATACATATATATCATTTGAAATAGGGTTTTAAAAGTATAAAAAAGGTAAATTGTTTGTTTGAAAAGTAATTAACTAGGCTTAACACTAAAAGCCGACGAAGTAAGGTTTATCTATTTATGAGAGTTAAGTTGATGTTCGAGTAGAGATGGAGCAAGATAGCTCTAATCTACTAGCTTCCCTCTTGACCGAGGAATAGAAAGTTGAAAAATGTCAGAAATGTGTTAATTGTGTTGATTTCTTACTTGTTTATGGAAATCATTAATACTATACTTAACACTAAAACCGACGAGTTAGACTTATCTATTTGTGAGATTCAAGAATGAAGTGTCTAGGCAAGGCTTTGATGCAACCAGTGATATAACGTACCTGGCTTCACTCTTGGGCGAGGAATAGTTAAGTTGGAATGCCCGAAACAAGTTAAGCATACGAATATTGATTTGTATAAACAAGTATTTTGACTAGATAATCGATTTCTCAATTATTGAACTTGACCTAATATTGACTTAAGAAGTTATCGAAAGGCTTTGGGATTTCATACCAATGAGAACCCCCAGGGAGGAGTATTGGTATGAAACATTTCTAGCTTTCTCTTACTTATGAGAGAACCGAAATTGAGTTAATCGAAAATTCATCGATTAATTTTGTAGTGTTCGGTAAGCGGGAAGAGTGTACTTATAAGAGATGACTCAAACCCATAATCACTTCAAAACCATATACATGATCTAGGTTCTGGAAGTAGTTGTGAAGTGAAATACTATAGAGTTGAACGGTCTATCCTAAGGTTAAGTCCAAGGGAAATGTTAGCATTAACTTTTCGAACGATGCTATCATAGGAGACTGCCTATCTTGAGGAGTATTTCAAGAGAGGACAACATTGCATTTGTTGGAGGACTTATGCGAGGAACCTATATGGGGGTTCGAGATGCTCAAATCCTTGTAGTGATTAGTGATCTATTGGAGATGAAGGAATCCAATTAGGGATTCATGTGCCGCTCGAGTGATGAAGACTCTTGTGAGTAATGCTGAATGTAGCCTCGACACCGTGAATGACTAAAACCAGAGTAGGATGCACAATCTAGAGTATGCTTTC
The DNA here is from genome assembly GCA_030737815.1 of Allium fistulosum. Lineage (NCBI taxonomy): Eukaryota > Viridiplantae > Streptophyta > Magnoliopsida > Asparagales > Amaryllidaceae > Allium > Allium fistulosum. The sequence goes on from CM060905.1 coordinate 764,309,092, forward strand.
GATTATTGGGCGTCGGGAGTTGGTTATACTTGGTGCTATGTAGTTCACCATTAGGCTAGTTCTGTTTACCATAGAATATATCATATCTAGAGATATACGATTCTCGGAAAGTAGTTTTGATTCTTGTCATGGTGATCCGCTTCTGTTTACCAGGGGCGTCTCTGCGGAAAGCAATCCATATATGAACGTGCCTTGGCGGTATTGATTGTATACCTATTTGTTGTTGTGGCGTTCACACAGCAGCTATTTGATATGGTTTATGTGCTACATACTAGACATTATCTATCATATCATTATATGTTAAACTTAATGAATGGTAATCTATGCAGTCTCAAAAAGGTGCTATTATATGTCACCCTTATTTCTTGAGTTTCCCATGATGGTTTACCTTGCTTATTCGGGTGTTATTTTCTTATAATGCTCGGGTCAGCCCTATGTATGTTTCCAAATTTAGCTTTGGACATTTGGAGCTTATAGAGAAGAGCTGGATGATTATCTTCTGTAGTATTCTTATTACCGCTGCCTTACCACTTGATGTATCAGCATATGTAAGGACATGTTGTTATAACTTTCCAGGTTGATGATAGTACTTAGGTTTTAGTAACTCTAATATTTCTGTATTCAGAGTAACCCTTTGTACTAATCTTTTGATATTATATATATTATTGTTTCTTTGTAATATTATGATGTTGTATTCTTTCTTTCTTGTTCTATTCTATTTTTTTTAGTTTACCCTAACTTTCTGTCTTTCTGGCATTTGGGTCTTGGTACATGAATACTGTGGATGTATTTAATGTCAACTTTCGAGGATCGAAAAGTAGGGTTGTTACACAACATTTGCTATATAAAGTTATAATAAGTTATATTGATAAATTTGTGCAATTAAAATACTTAATAAACTATTTATAAATTAAGATATAAAAATGAACTGAATAAAAGACTGACAAAACAAAATATAAAATACACTCACTAATAAATGTTTCTTGCATGTTATTGTTTCAATACCTATGCAAGCGCCTAAATTTTATAACAACTAAATACATTCATAATTGGTCACTTACATATTTATTTTCCTGAGACTGTTTATTGCCCATTATGAGTTTCGAACTCTAAAGGCAATACTTGCATATTGATATTTGATCGATGTACGATCACATATAAATGTTATATGGTGAACGGTCCCGGTGGTATTGGTTCATTCGAAATGAGCAAGTAAACAATAGCTTGAGATCGTATATTCAATATGATTGTTTACAGTAATGATCTTGTTGTGTTAAATGTAACACTAAACCAAAAGCAACAACATAGGTATAAAAACTCGATCGCTGAAATGTCAGTTTGACCAATTGAAAATATTTGATATCCTTAGATGTTAGGGATGATCAAATGCATTTTTGTAAAAGGTTGGTTTGATATTATAGCGATGCTTTTTTTGAATGGTTTGACCATTTAGAAAGGAAAACGAATGTACAAGAGTGCATGTAACTTAAGCACATTTAGGATAAGGAGTGTGAATGGTCACTTTTGCTTCATAAGGAAACATAGGAATTAAGAACTATAAAATAACAATTAATACTTAACATTGGAATGAGAAATATGACTTCTATTCCAAAATGTATTTTTTTATAGAAAATTATTTTCTATGAAATTTATTATTTTGAGTTCAAGATATATGATCTAAAAACTCTCGATAAATGGTTACGTAGATGAAACCCACATAAAGTAGTTGAATGGACCTTCGTATTTCATGCACTGCTACAGTAATAGCAGAAATAGTGGAAACTTGTCATATAGCACTTTTTGGTCACATGAAGTTACAAAATTTGTTTTTGTAAAACATACCACACATTATTTGTGAAATGAACCATTCTTCAGTGCAGACTGAAAAATAAACAGTTTTATTTCAATATGAATATTATTTTTCTGTAACGATAAGATCTTTCGACGCTCTAAAGTGGACATTAACACGTCCACTGTATCAAATGCCATGCAATCGAATGCCGGAAAACAGAATCATTAGGGTTGAAAAAGAAGGGGTAGAAGAAGACAGAAGAAAAAGAAACAGAACAATGTCAGAATCTCACATTCGCAGCGGAACAATATATAATAGATGAATGAATAATCTTTAAACAAAGAACTATATCAGTTTATACAATACATCATCAGAGTTTACAACAACAACACACATCACTGGACAGTTATATAAACTTGTCCACATAACATAATACACAGCGGAACAATACTAGTATAAGTGATACGTCTCGCCATCCAGCTCGCCTCCAGATCTCCACAGCAATCCATCTAGATCCAATTGATAACCTGACTCTAGGCTGCCCGTGTGGAAAATTATGGGCACCCAGAGTTTAGAAAGGGAACAATAAACTCCAGGTTAGTCGTGGTACTGGTGTGAGATCTTTTCATTCTTCCCCCCTTAAAAGAATTTCGTCCCGAAATTTGCTAAGGTAGGAAAATGCTACTAACTCATTTATTTACCCAACTTACATAGTTAAAACTTACATTCATTACACCAAACTTTTAGCTCAATTCCAAAACATTTGCTTATTTATAGCTTAAAAGCTTGTTTACACTATTTCAAAAACAACTTTCCAAGTTAACCAAAAATTTTAAAATTCCCAAAAATTTTCTAACTCCCAAAATTTTTGAAATTTTTTGTCAGCGTCTCCTTTGTACGGAGAGCCTTTTACAATAACACAATAGATATAAATATGTATACATCGACCCACACGGTCGAGAAAACAAAAACAGTTCATATTTCCTATTTTGTATTGCGTAGGCGTACCTTTATTAGTATTTTAAAAGCAAGCAGCTAATTAATTATGCATATACGCGCTCCAACTCTATCGATTGCCTTCCGCACCTATACTTACTCAAACAAGCACATCAATTTTCAATAAATATGAAATTCTAACAACGTTCTATTCATTAATCTTGGCCAAACACATCAATTACATAGCATATACAACAAATTTGCATAGTCTTACATGCAAACCATATTTTAAAGGCTATATCACAAGGTTTCAACATCATTTTAATTTCTTTTACAAATTTAAACTTCATTTTATTTCACTCGAATGATTTACATTCAAGTTTACTACATACAATTCATATTTACCATAAACAATTCATGTTTACTTCAATCGGTTCATATGCCTTACTTACATACAATTCATTTTTAAGCAAAACAACTCATGTATAATTCAATTGATCTCAAAAATCAATTTATTTAACTTCTACCCAAATTCGAATTGATTCACAATCAATTTTTCTATTTTCAATTGGATACATTAGCACTTCTTTTATGATTAACTTGCATTTATACTCAAATCCACTTAATAAGGTTTCAATTCATTCCAATTGGTTCAAAAACCAACTTCATTTGCTTCTTTTAATTCATTTCTTTCGTTTTCGACAACGACTAATTTCTTAAGCAAATTCTAAAGTTATCCATGCAAGCAACCATCAGTTAAGCTTTTAACCATTTAAAATTAATTCCAACTTAAGTTTATACTAATGTTATTCCATTCGAAAATATTCACAACCCAATCAATTTTTACTTCATCACAATAATTAATTAAAATCCTTTCACTTGCATTACAATTTTATTATTTAAACAAATTTCATTCAAGACCACTCAGAAAGGTCGACCACAATCATTTTCCAATTTGCTTAAGTTATTTCAATTTCACCATATTTCCATTTCTTCTTATATCAATTATATTTCCATTTTAATTGAATCTCACCCAATCAAATTCCAATCCTTTTACAAATTTAATTCAATTGGTTTACCTACTCTAGATTCATCTTCAACTTCTCTTTATTTAATTTAGCTTACATTAAATTCATCTTCATACAAATTTCTTTGAATTCAGTTGAGTGAAAATTTAATTATTCAATATCATTTCAACTAAATTAAATTTTCTTTCATTCAATCTTTTACCGATTTAATTCAAGTTCAACCAACTTATTTATTTAAAAGCTTATATTGCTTGTTGGAGTCATTTTCATTTTATAAGCACAATTCCAGATTACATATATAACACTTAATAACTTAAGGGTATAAAACTTCATTTCACCATTATAACCCATAATTATAATCATTTTACATTTCAACCTTATGTCCAATTAAATTCAATCTCAATTCACGTATATCCAAATATATCTTATTAGATCAACTTCACTTTATAAGCTCAATAATTTATTCATCTTAACCTTTCACATTATTTAAATAGAATTTCCAGAATTCCATTGCCCGGATTTATTTCAAAACCAATTTGAAATCATAAATAACACATACCCGCTTGGTATATCAAATCAAATCTCCGGATCCCAAAATACTTGGTTTTACCAAAACAAATTTCCCTTTCGAAATTTCTAAAACATACTTGTTTATCAACAAGTCCAAACCAATAATCATACTAAACCACCCTGGTAGCAATTCATCGCTTAGAAACTCGAAAATGAATTCTAATGATGTGGCCATCATCATCAGGATTATTTTCCAAAGACTGAAGTGAGTTCAATACTTCTTTACTTCCACAAATTCATTTCAAAACAATTTTCCCATTCAAAATATTTTCCAAAATAATACTCCATTATTACCTTCAAACACTTTAGAAAACATTTTCAAACATTCCCAAGATTTAAATTTCCAAACTTTTGTTTAAATCCATTCAAAACACTTTTCAAAATTTCCGGGGTTTAAATTCTGGTTTAAATCAAATTTTAGTTATATTTCTATTGGATAAGTCATACTTATAGAATTCTATTTGATTATAACCCATTTCAATTTTTAGATTCTTATTTGATTACAATATTAACAACCAAACATCCAAATATATATAATAATTTCAGAAAATTATTTCTTTTATACCAAAATATAATTTTGGGTAAAATTATTTCATTCACCCACTTTAAAACAATACTATGTCGGTTTATCTTGTCTAAGAGTTTAGAAACCCCTATCGATTACGGTTGTACTTCCCGTACCGACCAGAATTCATAAACATTCAACCGATAAGTCAACACAGTATAAAAACAGTTTTATATTCACTAACAAGTACACTCTCATATCTATTATTACATTCACACTCATTCTAGAGTTCTACTGACTCTATCTCTAATGAGTAACACCCAACAGAGCCAAGGTAATCGCTTAACCAATTGCTCTGATACCACATGTAACGATAAGATCTTTCGACGCTCGAAAGTCGACATTAACACGTCCACTGTATCAAATGCCGCGCAATCGAATGCCGAAAAACCGAATCATTAGGGTTGAAAAAGAAGGGGTAGAAGAAGACAAAAGAAAAAGAAACAGAACAATGTCAGAATCTCACATTCGCAGCGGAACAATATATAATAGATGAATGAATAATCTTTAAACAAAGAACTATATCAGTTTATACAATACATCATCAGAGTTTACAACAACAACACACATCACTGGATAGTTATATAAACTTGTCCACATAACATAATACACAACGGAACAATACTAGTATAAGTGATATGTCTCGCCATCCAGCTCGCCTCCAGATCTCCACAGCAATCCATCCAGATCCAATTGATAACCTGACTCTAGGCTGCCCGTGTGGAAAATTATGGGCACCCAGAGTTTAGAAAGGGAACAATAAACTCCAGGTCAGTCGTGGGACTGGTATGAGATCTTAAAAACAGTTATTTTCACAAAGAAAATAAAATAAATTCGCAATGCTTTGGAAAATGAAACTACCATAAGGCCTCCCGCCACACACACAATGAAAACGCAGAATTGGAGGAGATTTCTCCTTATGATAGTCAAACATGCTTGATACGCAAAATCTTTATAATATTATCATTAGTGCCTAGTGTGGAAAACATTTCGAAAGTATAATATTAATCTTAGCCAGCATACAACCATTATTGTATGCCTACTATAGCTACTATGTTCAATAGCAGGTTACCGCCACATTCCATAGCAGGTTATACAACTAAATCCGTACAAGGTTCGTATTGTTTCTTTGGATTTTCCAACAAATGATCAGGCTAAGGAACTTCCTATGCCACATAGGAACGCCTCTGGAGGGACGCCCTGAGAACTTAACCAGCTCTCTGCCAACACAAGGCTGAGTTACCTCACGCTTCTGGTGCACTGAAGCTGTAACTAGATAACTCCATACACGAGTATGCCATCCCCCGGTCGTTTGCGACCTTTATCCGAGGGAACTCGATCATAAAGCAACAATCACACAGTAAATGAGATTGGAGCAACCACACAGGTAAAGTATCTGGGCTCCATACCCTGACACTACCTTTTTCCAGAAGGAAATGACATACCCTAAAGGGTGCGCCCTCATAACCTTGCCGCATCTTTCCTGTTTCGACCATTTCCGAGATGTGAGGTCCGATGAGGTCTCGTCCACAAAGCTACGCTTTACACGAAAGACATGCTTTGATCAACAAATGACCATCAACACATAGCAACACTTACCATGCCACACTACAAAATTGGGAGTATATCACTGATAACCGTCAACTACATAACCTTTGAGCTCATACATCTCAGAGAAGGGTGTTAAGCTAAGAGAATAAATTCTCCGCCACCAACATATATGTATTTGAAAGAAATCTGCTTTATATCTCAAAGTGTAGCGTCATACATACATCCATACAAATCTGTTCCGGGTTCGAACAGAATCGAAGGCACTTCCAAAGAAGCCCTTGCAATCCGGGTATTCACAATCCCGATCGGACTCCCCATCACATGTGGAGATCTCTATACCGGAGCAACCCAGTGCAGAGATATTCGATAGGTTATCCTATCATTTTCGCAAACACCCGGTCTTCAACACCGGTCTTTAATTGCGATCCATAACGTCGTATCATTATTCGGAATGGGATATATGACACAAAGTCCTCTCCCGGCTAAATCGAATAATGAGCGCTTGGTTTAAAAACAAATTCAAGTGCCATTTCAAAGGCCAACATTGATAGTCAGTTATTTAACTATCAAACGACATTCACAATAATCATCCAATCTAAATAATTTTCCCAAACTATTAAATTTCAAAATATCTTTGCAAGATATATATTTTCCACACTTCATCGCTTTGAAAACCAATTTCAAATCACTTTTCACTTGCGGAATAAAATTCCCGATATTATTTATTTCCCTTTTTCTTTATAAATTCCATTGTGAATTTAAATTTCCAAATATTCACTTTCAAACACCAAATCAAATTCCAAATTGATTTCTAATTTCTTTTCAAGCACCAAATCAATTACAAATTGATTTCTAAGTTTATTTCCAAATACCAAATCATTTGCACTCAAAACACCAATTAATTTTCATATTGATTTTCCAATACCAAATCAATTATCAAATTGATTTCTAAAATTTTATTTCCTTTTTAAAATAAATCCCTTTATTCTTTCCAAATTATTTAAAATCCGTATTTTAAACAAATTCTTCCACTTTCGAACAATACTATCCAAAACCCATTTGTTAATATCTTTTCCAATATTTGGAAATAATTCGATAAGATTTCAAAAATCAACTTTATGCTTTTAAATTCCATCTTTTAAAGGGAATTTACTTAAAATTTCTACTTTAATTTCAAAAATCCAATTTTTTTTATTTCTGGTATCCAACGATACCAAAAATACCTTCGGCTAAATTATAGCCTTCAACAAATTCAATCATCAATATAATTATTCATAGATTATCAATAAATCATCATACAACATACGAAACAAATTCATACAACATATGAAACAAATTCATACAATCTGAGGAATCCAGTTGGATCCCTCCAACCTGTTTCCCTACATCCACAGATGTTAGCACAACAATTAAATACCCATTCCACTTCGAGGTGGAATATCGCGGTATATGGGATTTACAAAATATCATCCGCTATTATGCGGCGCATACGGTCTCATCCGCTATATAATGCGGGAAATCAACAACTCCATATATATATATATCCTACTATATCTAATATCATCAATAGATAAATTATCCAATTCATCCAAACACATCCAGAATTTAAATTCAACTATTTAAATTCATCAAACAATCCAGTGAGTGAGAAGATCTCACCTTGAGTTTAAAATTCCAAGCGTTACAAATTTTAAATTAAATCGAGCGCCTTCGATTTAATCTAAAATTTCCATGGGCTCCAATCATCTCCCGGCCTACATTGCAGCGTAGATCGCATCGCTGCGATTCCGGCGCTACCAAATTCGTCAGAATCTGATAATGTATGCAACAGTTATAGATTTATAAATTTTGTATATACTTTTATAAACAATTTCTATTTTTATTTTAAACCAACAGATCCTGGCCATACATCATGAAGAAGAAATCAAGGCCGAAGATCCTTTCTTCCATCTTCGTTTCCCCCCATGACAAACGAAACCCACCATCGCCAATCGTTCGCGACCACCACTCCTTCCCCAAAGCACTAGAACCCGATCAACAACCTTCACTCGAAAGCCCTTCGTGCCTCCCCCCATCGACTAAAACCCGGTTGAACTCGACCTCAAATTCAACTCGAAAACTGAACTCGAACGCGGCCCCTTTGTGGCATGATTTCCGTCAATCCACATAATGATTTCCGATCACCACCGTTCGAGACGTAGTGCTCAACGAGCTCTCGATCTTTGCAGTTGAAGATTTCGTCAAAAAGTTGATGGATCTTGAAATATTTGAGGGGAAACGAAGTGTTTTCTCAGCCATTGAAGCTTAAGCTGGTGGCTAAGAGAGATAGATCTAGGGTTTCGGTGTTATACGTGTATATATACGTATTATAAACATTATTTTAATATTAAATCCACTTTAAAACAACTTTTCACACGATCTCCAAACGACGCATGCCGATAGGCGTTTGCAAGGTTTTACCCGCATTCTGAACACAATGGAACATGTTTTGGAAGCTAATTCAATCATATGCATGAGTTACAGAAATAAACAATCAATTATTAATTAAATCGATTAAAATAGTTTCTATGCGTTTTGAGGTGCCACGGTCAAACGACAACTCCGATTGCTACGAAAATTGAAATCCAATAATAACTAACTATTACGGATCCAATGGAACTAGTTTCGTCGAATTATGAGACTGTGCCCCGGAAGGCTATTTTAACTCGTTGATAAATTCGACCTATTTTCAAAATCGTCGAAATCATTTAAAATTTCACTTTTAACATTTTACTAACATAATTATAAATCATATAGAATTTATAATCACATTAGAAATCATTCTGATTCATCCCGAACCAAAATCTGATTATTTACATTATTATAATATTAAATTCCATTATTATTAAATTAATATAAAATTCCAAATTCAACTCAACAACTTTTGATTCCATCCAAAAGCCTAACAACATTATTTAAATCCAAATAGACTTAAAATAAATCTTAGAAACCATTTCATACCCATTTACATCCAGATTTACAATTTATCCCAATTTCAAATATTTAATTATTATTATTCAAACCCAATTGAACTACCATATTTGAAAATTTAACTAATCCTAATGATTTAACCAAATTTTCTTATTTCAAAATCGGATTAAAATTCACATTCAACATTTAAATTAAATTAAATGTTCAAAATCTAACGACCAAAATTCTGGGTCGTTACATTTTCAGTGCAGACTGAAAATTGTTTTTCATCTTAAATTTCCATTTTCATTCCTTAAAAAGTATAACAATGAGATCATGGCATAATTCCAATGCTCAATTACTTTCGTTCAACCTTAAGAAATTAGGGATATCGATGTCGTAATTAATTAATTAGACCAAACCGACATTTTCGTTAATCATGCCTATCTTTAGTTCTTGATTTGGAACTATTTCCAACATGCAAAACACACTCAATCATATTAAGTACATGATCTCGTATTAAGTTTTATTTGCTCTGTTCAAAAAATAATTATTCGAAATCTGTATATTAAGAAATATTATTGTTCACCATACGACTGTTGTATGTGATCAAATATAGATCAAAAGTCCATACTCTCACATTATCCATAAAGTCCATACTTATATGGATAATAAACAATATTAGGCAAGTTAAATCTTAAATGGACCTTGAGTTGGAAATTTTAAATGATTGTACATTTGGTTTCTTATCGTAGAATTTAAGGTGACTATATACCAAAAGATTATTTTCAGGTGAATATACATTTCCTTTACCATCTTTAGTTTTATTTCACTTTGTATACCATAATCAATAAGCATTTTATTGATTATTTATGCAAATTTATGATAGTAGATATTACAAATTTACTTACATTCTTATACTTATTAGATTGGGTTTTGGTTAAATGTAATTCATTTCATTTATCAAATAAGGTCCTATTATATTTTATATTTCTCAAAAACCTGATAGAATAAAAACCTTTAGATTTCTCTAGTGGGTGTTTGGACCAACTTGTTTTAGGAATCTGACCTTGAGTTTTCTCAATAAGAAATAGCCGCACAAGTGGTGGATAACACTTTATCAGTTATATCCCATATAACTCTGAACTACAGTCATTGCCCTAATCTTAATCTTGACCTTGAGTTTTCTCGACAAACCAAGAGAGATTAGTCACTTTGACCCATTTCGTAATGGCTTAGTATTGATGCTCATACACTAAATTTGCTCAATAAATACAAGCATTTATCTTACCCATCTAGAGATATACAAAATAGTATTACACATAGCAGCCTTGGCTTGAATTGCTTAACAATCAGTACGTATGCAAGTAATCTATCTAATATATAAATGACAGAGGGAAACATTGTTAAGATACATAATCTTTAATAAATAAGAGTACTATCGATCTAAGAAATAATGTATTTTGTAAAATAACCATATGACACAAGTGTTTAACACATACGATGTCATGATATACATATCATACATATGTACTTACTCCAAAAATCTAAGTTGGGTTTGTTTCAGCCATTATACATATTACTTATGTATACACACATACATATAATATTAATTTACATATAAATTTTATAATTTCAGTAATACTTGCATTATATACACAAGTTTATATGTATTTTTAATTGCTTAATTAAACAATTTAACTAATCAATCAATTTAAGATTCGCAAAACCTTAAATATTAATCCAAAGCAACTTTGAATTAATATGTTCAATTATAACATATATAATTACTTACACATACACACACAAATATATACATGTACGTACATATGTATGTATGTTTAATAACATTTATTATCTATATATGTGTTTAATCATAAAAAATATGACTTTATTATACATATATTCGTACAAGTCCAGTTTGTATATAACCTTTTAGATTTTAGTTCGCTTGCATAGTATATATATCTTATTAATTCAAACAAATTTAATATTTTATTATTTTTTAATTCACAAGTTAATTAAATTTCATTTTAAATTCAAACATTTCAAATTATTTTCTTAAACAAATTTGAGAAGTACCATACAAATATAACATTTATAATTATATGTTTCTATCTTTTAATTTAACTAACTATTTAATTAATTAATCGTTTTAAATTTCAAAAATTAAGATTAAAATTCAAAATTCCCAAAACAATTTTGGAAATTTGTATGTTATAACAATTACAACACATATTTAAGAATTAAATAATTTTAAAATTTATACATATATATACTATGCATGTATATTGTAACCTTACAACATAAATGTTTAAATTTAAAATTTAAAATCTTTTTAAATTTAGGAAGTTTCATATTTTATATATAAATTCTAAATCTAAAATATTTTTAATATTTAAGTATACTTATTTGAATTAGCCTAAGGCCCTAAAATGATTTTAGGCCTTCCACTTGCACCAACCTTGAAAGCTTCCACGATCCATTAGGCTAGGTTGGAAGCCAAGGAGTGGAGGATGCCGATTGCTCCAACCCCAAGCCTTAGACACTTTATCTTATACACTCATTAGATAGTAAAGCCAAGTAGTTAGCTTAAATGCTGACTAATTTATTTATATAAACCAATTGGGCTCTGATACCATTGTTCGTACCACTCTTGGATCACTGCTAGTCGGGTCCAAACTCTTTTGGGGTGACGTAACAAGATCCATTAGATGCAAATTTTATGTGTAGCCACTCAAATCAATCATAGCCAGTCAATTCCTTGACATAGGACATGTAAGGATAAGAGCCAATACTTCAACATAGATCACACTATGAGAACCCCTTATCTTCCACTTGCTTTGATATCATTGCTGGTTCAGGTCTGTTTGGCAATGAGTGAAATGATGTAAATTTCAAATTTTTTCCCTTGTGTGGATCTTAATAGGCATATATAAATAACTAGTTAAGATTCAGATCTAGTCCACATTTTGAGTTAAGGTTTTATTTCGATTTAAATGTTTTTATTTTACATGTATAGATTTATGCATTTCATACTCCGCATGTGAAACTTCTACAACTACTAGTCATAATGAGTTGTTCATCAAATTTAATATGTGTGAGTTTCTCCATAACGACCCGTAAATTTAGATAACTAAAAACATTAAATTAAATAAGATTTTGAAATTTAATGTTGTGAGAAATTAAAAACTTATGATTTATAAATGGGAAAAATAATTAGAATATGATTAATAAGGTTGTTTGAATGTTATTGACAACCATTTAATGTAATTTCAATTAATTGGCATAATTGTAAAGTTAATTGGGTTATAATTGTAAATAAGGAATTAAATTAGTAATCAATGGAATTAATATAATTGGAATATTATAATTAATATGGTAAAGAATGATAAATTTTTTAACTTTTAAATTTGAATTGAAAAGTCATTAAACCAATTTAATAATAATTTATTTAATTAACGTGAAAATAGCCATTTTGGCCACTGTCTCGGATTCCGATGAAACCAGTTTCATCGGACCCGTAACAATGAATTATTGTAGGATTTCAAGTTTCATAGCAATCAGACTTGTCGTTTGATCGTGTAGGCTCGAAACACGTAAAAATCAATTAAATGAATTCAATTAAAATAAGCTGATTTTTAAAGCTAACTTCTTCATACAATGGAATTGGGGCTTGAAACCAGTTCCATTGAGTTTGAAAATATCGAAAACATCTATTTTGATATATGGGATGACATACTTTCGTTATGGAAGCGGAACAGGCTTTTCGGGTTTGCGTAATCATTTCGACCAATACAATCTGTCCATTCATCCTTATCTATTGTTGTCCATATAAATAGTTTTTTCTAAGCCTAGAAGTCTCTATTTCTGATTTTCTGTATGTACAGCTTATCTTATCTGTTCCTGTCTCCTCTCTCCAATGGCAGAAACCTAATTTCAATCCCAAAACCCTAAATTCAATTTCAAAAACCAATTTCAAAATTTAAATTCATCAAAACCTATCATATTATATATCTTTGGAAATCTCTCGACGAGCGCAATCTACTGCAGCAATTCATTTTTTGATTTAGTGCATCGTTTGACCAGAAATCGATGAAGAACCTCGACTGTCCATATTAGGGTTTTTTGATCCAACGGTGGATCTTCATCCTTGAGACGATCAGAGGGTATGGGCGTGTAGAGGTCATCAAGTAGTCTGCATCCATGGGTTCATGGTGGTCAGAAGTGTTGTGGGTTCGTGGGAATCGGCCATCTTCTTTGAACGGTGGCGCTCCACCTCTGGCGATCTTGGAGGTCAACGGCGTCGCCTGATCAGGTGGTCGAGGCCTGTGGTTGTGGCGTTTTTCGAATCAAGGTGGCGGCTGAACGAGATGGATCGCATACGAGAGGCTGATGCTAGGATTCGTTGTAGAAGGTAGGGACGTGTCCTCTTTTTATTTGTTTATCTAATTATTATATTTGATAAATTCAATCATTCTAACACGCGTATCTTTTTCATTCGAGCTCAGATTCATGCGTGGTTTTCTCCGTTGCAATCGTATTGAAATTCCGGACATTATGGGACTAGTTTGGCTGCATTCCGAGACTGTTCAAATTTGGGCCTTTATTTGGATTTTAAATCGTTGATAAATAAAAGGTGTGTTTTAACCCACTCACGAATACTAAATCATCCTATGTTAGTTAAATTAAATTTATGATCTGATTAGAATTTTATTGATTGATGTTTGGTATTTTTAATTGTCATTTCAAATTTTCAATTTAGTTTGATTTTATATTGAATTAATGGCCATTTTAAATTAATATTGGAGTTTATATTGTTGATTAAATACCTGATGATGATAACAGTTAATGGTTGTGATTTATTGGCTGATTTGAATGAGTATTATGATGGATGCTTGATTGTTGACATTTTGGACGATTGGATGGATGTTTATTTATATGTTATTATCACACTACAAGTTCCCTTAGTTATTATTAGGAAAATCACAATAGGTTGAAATGATACATACCCGAACGATCTTATAGATTAGGGAAAAATCATTATGGGTTGAAATGATAAACCCGAGCGATTTTATGGATTTTGAATTTATTCGGGATTGCGGGTTGAAATGATATATACCGGTAAATTTAAATTATTGCGGGTTGAAATGATATATATCTGTATCACTTGACCATAAGGTAGAAAATTATATACGGACACCGGATTGGTTAAATTAAATGATTTTAAATCCTTGATCTTTTTGAATCTAGCTAAATGATATTATGAAATAAAATTTGATTTATATGAATTTAATTATTTTATAATTCAAGCTTTTAAAATGTTGAAATTAAAATTGGTTTAAATGTATTGTTTACTGAATTTAAATTTAAATTTTAAAGTTGAATTTCGAAATATAAATGAAATTTACCAAAATTAAGTTATTGTAAACGTTTGAATATTTGAACTTTGAAATCTATTGAATTTGAAGTAGTTTAAATTTGTAGTTCAAACATGGATTTGAAATCGATGTAAATTGAAATGGTTTTAATGTGAATTTGAATTGAAAGATTAAAATTGAGTTTTGTTGATTTGAAATCTGGATATGGTCCAGATTTGTTGAAATAGAAGAAACCGTTGATTTGATATTATTTTCAAATTAATTATTTTAATATAAACTATTTAAAAATCTATTATTTAGATTTTCAAAACTATTTACCATATAAACCATTTCCAATAATCAAACCATTTTATATTAAACTATTTTAATCTATTTTAAACTATTAAATATATTCTAAACTATTTTAAACTATTTTAATCTATTTTAAACTATTTTAATATATTTTAAACCATTTTAAACTATTTTAAACAGTTTAAAATATATTAATCTATTTTAAACTATTAAACTATTTTAATCTATTTTAAACTATTTTAATCTATTTTAAACTGTTTTAAACTGTTTTAAATGGTTTAAACTATTTTAATCTATTTTAAACTATCTTATACTATTTTTAAACTATTATTAACTATTTAAAACTATTTTGTCTATCCAAACTATTTTCTAAAATTCAAACTATACAAGGTTGAAACTGTTTATATTTAAATCCTTGATTTAAAGGCCAATATGGTTAACTGATGTTATCACCTACGTTAGAATTTGAAAATGATATTTTCTAGTGAAATGACATATTTTTGAGTAAATATGATGGTTTTGAATAGAGGAATATTTTGAATTGAATATGATATTTTGATATCAATTATGAATCGGTTTTGGAAATGTAAAAGAACCAACCGGTGTGAAATAAGCGATTGGTTGTTAAAGAGACCGAGATCGGATATTGTCATACTCTCTGCCAATACCAAAAACTACTTTAACAATTGTGCACGTGGTGGAGAATCCAGAACAAAGTAGGATGGTTTGGCCAACGTTACTGTATGAGGTATGAACGCAGCCCTGACCCCCTCGGGTCAGCTTGATATGACTAAAACAAGAGCCATGCCAAACCAAGTGAGGTCGCACCTCCTATCGGACATGCTTCTTCGATACCATATTTATTACTTTGTGATTGATTTGGTGGCCACCCCTCGATTTGATTATGGGAGTGTGTTCTGAAGTGGGCAGTAGTAGCTGCTATGCGTTACCACCAGTCCGGATCCGCAAAACGGTAGTATCCTACCCTAGGCATTGCATCGGGTGCCTTGTCATACACCTTATCGCGCCCACTACAAGTTTGGTTTGTGTCGTACCTATGGAGTGCTCCCTAATAGTCCACCAGTTTATGGTGGAGTTTACAGTACTGTATAGACTACGACATTTATATAAAATGTGTTAAGGGGGATATGGGTAATGCCTTAACGCTATTTTAATACTTTACTTTATTGTAGACATATTATAATAGCGCATTGTACTATGTGTGTGTGTAGTTTAACGGATCCTTAGGAGATTGAATCCCGAACATCTCTTAAGTTATTGCAGCACGTTAGACACTGGATAGGGATGTAAAACCCCGTAAACATCTCTAAAGTCGTTACACTCATATTTATTTACTGTCGATTTAACTTACATAAGATCTTTTAGTTCTAACTCGAGTGTTTCGTCTTTTCATTATGCTCGGGTCAGCCTGAGTATTTCAGCACATCGAGGACTTTATTTCTGGAGGACGAAGATGGAGATTGTATACTATCTATTTTATATATTCCACTACATCATGTTGTTCCGTTGCATTATTTATTTATTCCTGCTGTATGTATAACTCTGATATGTTGTGAAAGTGTAATCAAATGTTATTTGTAAAACAACTTTATGAACTGTTTATTTGATTATTATATTTTGTCATCCCACTGTGAGATTCTATGTTTTTTTCTTTCTTTTCTCTTCTTTTTCTTATTTACCCCATAACAATCCTCCCTTTTGAATGGTTTGGATTCGACATGTGTGGTTTATTGTCGATTTAAACCGTCCAAAAAGGTGGGTCGTTACATTCTCAAAATAAGATGTATGTTGCAAAATTTGATTTGTACATAACATTGTAATATAAAATAACAATAACATGATAAGTGAATAATATATACATGCACATAAATTCGTACATTTCACATTCTAAATATGAAACATATACAATTACCAATCATAATGAGTTGTCGGTCCAATTTAATGTATATGTGTTTTGTCAAAATAAGGCGTTTGTTGCAAAATGTGGAAAGCAATAATGCAACAACCATATGAGAGATATATGGTATACATATATTCAAAGTGGAGTATTCACGTTGAAGTTCCAAAACATTCTCAAGTCGAACGAACTACGTAACATTGTCATACCGAGATTTCCAATTTGACATTAATTATTATTAATCAATTGGAAACTCTTGATTGAGTCATTCTGTAGTCATCCAAAATCTACAAGTACATAAACACTTGGTGCCCCTAATGTGCATAAATAAGACACTCTCCAACGATGGGAAAGTGTTACGTACTCTGGTCTCAATGGATGTATCGATATCCTTTTCTCGAAACATCTTGACATGGAATATTTAAAACAAAGTAGTTTTGACTTACAATTCAATATTCATGGTTACATCATTGTAATTACAATCGTACAATATTTTGTTTAAGGGCTTTCTATTTATATATATTAAATGATTGTTTAATCATTTATTTACATTATAATATAATAATATATGAATATATATAATAGAAAACATACACCAAAAGCATACTTTATTTTGAACGAGATTGGTTTTAAGGATATGTAACAAATTACATAATTGCCCGTAAAGCATACCCCTTTAACTTTCTATAGTTTCACCAAACAATCATAGTTTGTCGTTGCAACTTGTACTATTTATAATTTTATAAAAAAATATAATGGTGTAGACCCTGTGTAACAATTGACCATTTCGACCCTCAAAAGTCAACACTAATACATCCACGATATGCACGTGCCGAGCATCCAAGTACTAAAAAGACAAATTGTCGGGGTGAAAGAAAGAAAAGACAGAACAGAATCTCACATGACGAGTAATATATAATAGGGGAATTAATTTAAAAGGACAAAAATTTGTATATTTTTAGCCTCAAGGACACGACCTCAATATTTTAACCACAAGGACAAACATTTTCCTAAAAATTATTCATAAAGACAAACATTCTTTCAAAATTATTCATAAGGACAAACATTCTTTCAAAACTGATACCTAACTAAAAACTGATACCTAAAAACTGCTACCGATAACTACAAACTGATACCTATAAACTGTTACCTAAAGAAAGTTGTCATTCAGGCCAAAATATTGAAGCTCTTTCCTTGAGGCTAAAATGCTGAGAAATTTTGTCCTTGACAATAATTTCCTGTATATAATATATGTATGATCTTTACAAAAGAAAACTGTAATATACATACATCAATCAGAGTAACTAACCAATCATCAGCCTGGATAGTTATAACAGTTTGTCCTCACAAATGCTAATAAATACAAAACAAGAAATGCAATGATAATAAAGATATGTGAATACGTCTTAGAGGCATCCAACTCATTTATTGAGGCTCCAAAGCATCCATCACAAAAACTTGAAATATGCTCGGGTTGAGCTGAGCGTTATAAAAAAATAACGCCCGGATAAGTCTGGTAAACCAGCATAGGAAACACAAATCATGTGGATTTTACATTTTAAGAAAATCATTCAAAAATATAGGTATCACATAAGACCACACCGCACATAAAAACAGACAGGTTTTTACCTTACGATAACCAAACCATTTTTATAGAAGATCCAATGATATTATAATAATGTATAGGGTTTAAGACAAATGTAAAATACATCTGAAATGGTTACCCATAATTACAATAAAAATATTAGGTTCTATAACTAAAACCATAAGGCACGTATTGGAAATTGGATTCTATACAATGATAAGACAACTGGGTACCACCTATCACAGTACACCTCTAGAAAAATGTACCGAGGTCGAAAACCTTTCGACCTATGCCAACAAAGAGTCGGCCTGCCCCTCTAACATGATAACCCGGATTACATCATCCCTCGAGCACCAAGGATACAAACCTATTGCACCTGGCCCTAACCTTTTCCATGCGCACACATATCAAAATCCATAAATATCGATCCAGATTGAGGAATTATGCTCCTAATGGTAGCGAACCACATAGCCCTGAAGAATATCCTCTGTTTTTATCATTATCGGGTTGTAAGGCTTATGAGGTCACGATTACCGTTTTCCTTTCTTAAAAAATCCCACTTGGAATGCTAATGCTAGCATTGATCGATACAAGTAGTTCAGGATATGAACAAATCGAAGGCACCACTTGTACTATATCTATTTGGAATCACCCTCAGGATTAGTAACAAGTAGCCTTTGTACTTCAAAGAATTCTGTCTTCGATTCCATCATCTCTAACCAGTCACGAACCTCTTCCAAAGAATCGAATATGTATATGGTTTTAGAGTGGTTACAATTTTGAGTCTTCTCATATAAGTACACTCCCCCGTTTACCGATCACTCCAAAACCAATCGACAAATTCCAGTAAACTCAATTCCAGTTCTGTGGGAAATAAACAGACATTGCATAAGAGATCACCTTCTAACCATTTAAGTGGAAAAATTTCCTTATTATTTGTCCTAAAAGAGCAAAACAAGTTTATACATACAGTATAGCATCACCGAAGATAACTACACCATATTATTCTCATGTTTCTTCAATATATTTTCAGAGTATTGTTCAGTCAAGATTTGATAGTCATTTATTTAACTATCAAATAAATAATCAATCAAATCAGATGTTTAATTTCATAAGAAACCAAGCATGATTAAACAAATAAGCGACCACTATGCTTCTTTAATTAATCCTTTCATTAATTAAACCAACTTTTAAATACTTATATCAAAATACTTTTACAAAGATATACAAAAGTATACTACTCATTCACTATTCATTTATACTCTTTCAATGCTTGGAAAAACATCTTATACTTATCTCATCGGTATAAGTATATTCACAAAACTCTACACTTTCAATACTTAGAAAATGTATCCATATACTTATCTCAATGGTATAAGTATATTAACAAATCTTAAGGTAGATTTCCTATTTTTCCAAACCATATTAAATTGGGTCAAAAACAGATATCATTTAAAACATTTTTTACTATACACAAACTACTTCACTTTTGGCGTTAAGTACTGAAAAGAATACTTTCCATACCACCATAAGTTAAAATGATCAGTTATAGAAATCAAATCTCATTCCTTTTATAAAATTCCTTTTACAAACTAATTCCATATTTACAAATCCTTTTATAAATTTCCAAAGTTATTTATAAACCTCTTTTATATATCTCTAAAGTTATTTGTAAAACCCCTTTTATATATCTCTAAAATTATTTATAAAAGTCCTTTTACAAATCTCATTTACTTATGAAAATCCTTCAATTTCAAGATAAAACCAACATTTTCCATAAAATGATCATTCCATATATTACAATAAATCCACAAATATGAGTTATTATTCGAGATTATAAAAATGATATCATTTCCCATTTTATAAAATACCATTTATAAATCTATTCGTTTGTTTATAAAATACCATTTATAAATCTATTTCTTTATTCAATATTTAATATAAAGCAATTCGCAAATATTTATTTCAAAATATTTCTATTTTCTTCTTAAATCAAATCACTTTATTATAAAAGATAAACCCCTTTTCCTTTATAGTAACCATTATATTAAAGTTTCTAAATACTTCCCAAATATACTTTAAAACATTTTCATATATGTTAGAAAGGACAAACAAAAAGGTTGAAGTAAAATAGAGATATTCAAAAACAATTTTTAAATAAAAGGTCACCGAAAATTCCAAAGTCACATTTAAAATCATTCTCCAAATCCAAAACCGTTTTTAAATCAAAAACAACAAATAATAGTATTTCAAAATACTATAATGAGGTCGAGGGCTACCATACACTTAACCAATATTATCGCTGTTTTCATTCTAAGAAGAATTCAATTTTTGCGACATATCAAAGTCACATCCAATATGGCCAAGCTACCAAGCTTCTGGCACCCAACAAAATTTCGTTGTACGTCATATAAGACCCCTGTAAATCATTTCATACAATATCACTTTCAAAAGCGTTAATTCATCCGAACCAAAAAACCAAAATTCCAATCGACCCTTTTGCGTTATGGTTTGATATAAAATTGATAGCTCAAATTTTCACTTGCTTCAAACTTGATGAAATCAATTCCAGGTCATAGATTACACTGCTACGAGTGCAACATAAAAGACCGCATCTTGATTGGATCTCATATGTAGAAGATATGAATTTTATAAGAATTGGATTTAAAACATTCATTAATTAACTTAATTAATCATCCACTTAAAATAATTACCCTCTTAAACCTTTTTTCTCAAAATCAAATTCTTGCTCTTGCCCGTAGCCGAACCCACCCTTGCCACTACTTCTCTCTTCAACTACTCTCTCTCCAGTTCACGAAATCATGCACACTCAGTTTCTACTCGCTCCTCGATGCATGCTCTTCACAATGGACACCACGACAACAACGCCGATCCTCCCTAAAAAAACCATGGTAGAACGAGACCCTTTACTATAACAAAATGATGCAACCTCCGACAATCGATCGCAACCCATCAAACTTGCTCTACATGTTCGTCTCCGCATGAGAAGCATACTGCAACCATCACCTTGGCCAATCGTCGTATGAATCTTCAAGTAGTTTCGGCCCCAAACGTTGATCATCGCCAAAGTCGACTACACCCAACATCGGCTACATGGATTTGAAGCCCTCGTTTGTACGAACTCGATGGATCCGACGATGTTAAATTTCATTGAGCGAAGCTCCAGAAATTTATTCGGGAAGGAGGTGGCTCACTTTCTCTCTACAGGAAAATGAAAAAGAGGAGGAAAAGAGAAGAATGAAAATGGAAAAGTCTTGGTGCAGTGTTATGGTGTGTTAATATTAAAAATTATGGTACTTCGCCATACAATATCTTGTTCGCGTATGAACCACGAATAACTGAAATAAAAATACGATCGCACACAATAATGCAATACGATCACAAAACAAAAAAAAATACATTTGTTAATTTATTCTATGAAGTTTCAAAAATGTCGACGTTTGCCGCAAAATACGTCAACCGATAATTTAAATATTTCTAAATTAAAATTATGGAAAGATCCTATAAAATGAAATAAAAATATGTCATTAAATCAATTCGTTTTATTCGCAGCTGATTTTCATATTATTTCTAAAATTCGAATCAAATTTGAATATTTAAATAAACTAAATATTCTCATTCAAAATATTAAAGATTTCGAATCATTAAATTATTCCCTTTTAGAAGAAATTCGTCCCTGAAATTTCATCACTACCAAACCAAGAAAGAAATAAGCCCACCTAAATACTTAACATTTTCCACAAGCCCATACGATGTATATGGATCATCTGTACGCAATATCTGATTCAATCAATTACTCGAATACATAAACTATTCTTCCCAACAAGTATCGCTCATTCGAATTCCCTAGTGCGGACTCCGATCACGCTCCTTGATTAGGAACCTCTATTCTTCTTACATAGCCATATACTATGATAGAAAACATTGGTAACATATCAGAATCCCTCACCAAGTGTTCGTCGTCAAGAATCGAGCGATAAGTCCTTATTCGGGTCAGTGTAAATCACCTCAAAGTCATATACTCGAATCTTGGATCAAGAACCATGCGAAGAAATGATCTACGTATAGCTTACATACTTATTCTTATTGGTTCTTACATATACCAATTTCTTTTTACTTTTAAAACCATTTAAATATTTCATAAAAACTTAAGTTTGTAAACATTAAGACTTAAGTTCATATTCGTATAACACGCTTTTACATCCTAAGAGTATATATGCAATATTAGAGTTGTTTTACTTAACCTTTCCATTCTAGATTTACAAAACTCTACTTTTATATTTTTACAAACAATTAGCTTCAAGTTCTCAACTAATTCAGAAGTGTTCAACTGTCCAAAATAGCCAAAAATTCCATTTCATTGCAATAAATTAAATCTACCAAACAACATACCATACTGAGATGCACAACCCAAATTACCCTGATGTATAAGATACATGCATTCATAAAATAACTTAACAAAAAACTTAAGAATTAAACACCGGGGTTTTATTTCTCTATTTGAAATAACAATACTTATATACTTTTGTATATCAAATCATACCTCCGGAATTTAAAACAATTTTTTTACCAAAATAATTATGAAGCAAAGCTACTATGATAGCATTACCTACTTAGAAACTCAAAAATAAATGCCGATGATGCTGCAGTCATCACCAAAATTGTTTTCCAATGACAGAAGTGAGTTCAGTGCTTTCTATCTCCTTTAAAATTATTTTAAAATATTTCTATTCATAAATACTTTCAAATAATACTATTATTATTTTCCCCAAAACTTCGAAAAGCAATTTTCAAAAACACCTGGATTTAAGTTCTCAAATTCTTAGCTTTAAATCCTTTTTTATTTATAAACCATACTTATAATTTCACTTCCTTTTATAAAATCATTTCACAAATGTTTATCTTCGTTTAGACTATAATAAACAACTTTTATTAAAATTAAATTTTAATTTAACATTACCATCAAATGCCCTATAGTCAAACCATGAAAATAATTCATAAGGTATTTGTTTCAATCTTCTCACAATTACTATCTGCTCAACCCATGCAATGAAAAGGTTAACTGCTCATAAACTGGCCGAGCACAACCAATCAAATAATAAATGATAATTAAATATTATCATTTCCTAACAAATAAACATATCATAAATCAATATAAAATTTTTGAAATTACTCTTTTATACATAAAATATAATTCTAGGTAAAATAATTTCACTTACCAATTTTAAAACAATACTGTGTCGATTTGTCTTGTTCAAGTGTCTAGAAACCCTTATTAATAACGTTGATCAGGTGCATTGAGTAGACTTCATAAGCCACTCAATAGACTAATAAATACAATATAAAATAATTTTATAGTACTAACAAATATGCCTCTTATATAATACACTTAAACTCATTCTAGGGTGTTACTAACCCTATCTCTAATGAGTCTAACCCACCAAGGCTTAGGTGTTCGCTCAACCTAAGCTCTTATACCACAAGTAACGGCGGCCTTCTCGACCCTCAAAAGTCGACACTAATACATTTATGGTATTCACATGTCGAGCATCCAAGTGCCAAAAAGATAGATTGTTGGGGTGAAAGAAAGAAAAGACAAAACATAATCTCATATCGTAATGAGCAATATATAATATATACATGATCTTTATAAAAGAAAACAGTAATATATATACATCAATCAAAGTAACTAACCTATCATTAGCTTGGACAATTATAATAGTCTATCATCACAAATGCTGATAAATACAAACAAGAAATACAAGGGAAATAAGGATACATGGATACATCTTGGAGGCATCCATCTTGTCTCCTAAAGCTCCAAATCATCCATCACTAAATTGGAAAGTATGCTCAGGCTGACCCGAGCATTATAAGAAAATAACGCCTAGATCAATCTGGTAAACCAGCATGAGAAACAGAAATCATATGGATTTTACATTTTGAGAAAACATTCAAAAATAAAGGTATCTCGTAAGATCACGCCGCACATTAACACAGACAGGGTTTTACCTTACGATAACCAAACTATTTTTATAGAAGATCCAATGATATTATAATAATGTATAGGGTTTAAAATATATACATATAACATATCTAGAATGGTTACCTAGAAATAAATTCAATAGTGTTATGTTCTACAACTAAAACTGTAAGGCATGTGTTGAAGATTGGATTTCATTCAATGATAAGGCAACGGGATACCACCTACAAGTGTACAACTCCAGAAAAATGTACCATGGTCGAAAACCTTTTGATCCCTACCAACATAGAACTGGCCCGCCCCTCTGACATGACAAGCCGGATTACATCATCCCCCGGGCACCAAGGCTGAAAACCTATTGCACCTGGCCCCACCCTTTTCCATGCGCATGCATACTTAAATCCATAAATATCGATCTAGATCGAGGAATACTGCTCCTAATGGTAACAGACCACATAGCCCTGAAGCATATCCCTTGTTTTTGTCATTAACCGGTTGTGAGGCTTGTGAGGTCACGATACCTTTTTCCTCTCTTAGAAAAATCCCACTAGGAATGCTAACACTTCCCTCTGAGAAACAATGCAATGCCAGCATTCATCCATACAAGTTGTTCAGGATATGAGCAAATCGAAGGCACTACTTATACTACATCCATTTAGAATCACCCTCAGGATTAGTAGCAAGTAGCCATTGCACTTCAAAGAATTCTGTCTTCGATTTCATCATCTCGAACTAGGTACGAACCGCTTCCAAAGAATCGAATACATATATGATTTTGGAGTGGTTACTGTTTCGAGTCATCTCATATAAGTACACTCCCCCACTTACTGGTCGCTCCAAAACAAATAGATAGATTCCAGTAAACTCAACTCTGGTTCTGTGAGAAATAAAGAGACAATACATAAGAGCGAAGATCACCTCCTAACCGTTTAAGCAGATGGATTTACTTATCATTTGTCCTAGAAGAGCAAAAAGAGTTTATGTGTACAGTATAGCATTACCGAAGATAACTGAACCATATAATTTCTGTGTTTCTTCTAGATATTTCCAGAGTTATATTTGGTCAAGATTTGATAGTCGGTTATATAACTATGATATAAACAATCAATCAAATCACGGGTGTAATTTCATAAGAAACCAATCACGATTAAACATTTAAGCAACAGCTATGTATATTTAATTAATCCTTTCATTAATTAAACCCACTTTGTAAATACTTATATCAAAATTCTTTTATAAAGATATACATAAGTATACTACTCATTCACTATTTATTTACACTTTTTCAATGCTTGGAAATACATCTATATACTTATCTCATCGGTATAAGTATATTTACAAAACGCTACATTTTCGATACTTAGAAAATGTATCCATATAATTATCCCACCGTTATAAAATATTAACAAATCTTAAGGCAGATTTCCTATTTTCCAAACCATATTATTGGGTCAAAAAGAAATATCATTTAGAAGATTTTTTGCTATACCCAAACCACTTCCCTTTTGGTGTTAAGTATGAAAATAATACTTCTCATACCACCATATGTTAAAATGATCATTTATAGAAATCAAATCTTATTCCATTTATAAAATTCCTTTTATAAACTAATTCCATATTTAAAAATATTTTTATAAATCTTCAAAGTTATTTATAAAACCCCTTTTATAAATCTCTAACTTATTTATAAAACGCCTTTAATAAATCTCTGAAATTATTTATAAAACCCCTTTTATAAATCTCTACAATTATTTATAAAAGCCCTTTTATAAATCTCATTTTCTTATAAAAATCCTTCAGTTTCAAGATAAAACCGAATACTTTCCATAAAACGATCATTCCATATATTTCCATAAATCCACAAATGTGAGTTATTATTCCAAATTATAAAAATGATATCATTTCCCCTTTTATAAAATAACATTTATAAATCTATTCTTTTATTTATAAAATACCATTTATAAATCTATTCCTTTATTCAATATTTTATATAAAGCAGTTCATAAATATATATCTTAAAATATTTCTACTTTCTTCTTAAACCGAATCACTTTATCACAATAGATAAACCCCTTTTCCTTTATAATAAACATTATATTAATTTTTATAAATACTTCCCAAAAATATTTTTAAAACATTTCCATATATGTTAGAAAGGACAAAAAAAGGATGAAGTAAAAAAGAGATATCCAAAAACCATTTATAAATAAAAGATCATTGAAAATTCCAAAGTCACATTTAAAATCATTCTCCAAATCAAAACCATTTTTAAATCAAAAACAGCAAATAATAGTACTTCAAAATACGATAATGAGGCCAAGGGCTACCATACACTTAACTAATGTTATCATTGTTTTAATTCTAAGAAGAATTCAACTTTTGCGACATATCAAAATCACACCCAATATGGCTCGGCTACCAAGCTTCTGGCACTCAACAATTTATAAAATCAAGTATATAAATGAAATTAAAATCAACAATGGCGAGGAATCCCATTGGATCCCTCTATAAAATTTCACTGTACGTCATATAAGACCCCCCGCAAATCATTTCATATAATATCCTGGCAATTCATCCAAACCAAACAACCAATAATAGAACATCCAAGCATACAACTAATAATTTATATCAATACATATATCATATAGTGTTAAACCAAAGGTTGGTTATCTCACTAAAATTCCAGTTGTCGCTTTCGCATTTTGGATTGATCTACTAGCTCAAAATTCCACTAGCTTCGAACTTGACGAAATCAACTCCAGTGCATAGACTACACTCTTACGAGTGCAACGCAAAAGACCATGTCTCGATTGGATCTCTTATGTAGAAGATGTGAATTTTATAAGGTTTGGATTTAAAGCATTCATTAACTAACATAATTAATTATCCACTTAAACTAATTACCTCTTAAACCTTTCTTTTCAAAATAAAATTCTTTCTCCTGCATGTAGCCGAAACCACCCTTACCACTACTTCTCTCTTCGTCCGCTCCCTCTCTAGTCCATGAAATCATGCAAGGTCAGTTCCTACTCACTCCTCGACGCGTGCTCTTTACAATGGACACCACGAAAGCAAGCCCAATCCTCCCTAGAAAATGGCAACCGAATGAGACCCTTTACTACACCAAAATAACGCAACCTCCCATACTCGACCGCAACCCACCAAACTTGTTCCATATGTTCGCCTCCGTATGATAAGCATTTTGCATCCCTGACCTTGGCCAATTGTCGTATGAATCTTCGACTAATTTCGGTCCCAAACGTTGATCATTGCCAAAGTCAACCGTAGGCAACATCTACTACATGGATTTGGAGTTCTCACTTGTACAAACTCAACGGATCCAAGGATGTTGAATTTCGTTGAGCGAAGCTCCGAGAATTAATTCGGGAAGGAGGTGGCTCACTTCCTCTCTATAGGAAAATGAAAAAGAGGAGGAAAAGAGAAAAATGAAAATGGAAAAGTCTAAATGTGGTGTTATGGTGTGTTTATTTAAAACATTTACGGTGCTTCACTACACAATATCTTGTTCGCATACGAACCATGAATGATAGAATTAAAAATACGATCACGCACAACAATGCAACACGATCACAAAACAACAACAAAATACACTGGTTAACTTATTCTGTGAAGTTTCAAAAATACCGATGTTTGCCGCAAAATACATCAAACAATAATTTAAATATTTTCCAAATTAAAAATTATGGAGAAATAATATAAATTGAAATAAAAATACGTCACTAAAATTAAGTCGTTTTATTCACAACTGATTTTCTTATTATTTCTCACATTCAAATCAAATTTGTATATTTAAATAAATTAAATATTCTCATTCAAAACGTTGAAAATTTTAGGTCATTACATCCTGATTATGGAGGAATTGTTAATGTAGAAGTTCTACCAAGTTGTGTTGAAAATTGGCATGAATAGCGTCAAACTAACCATGGTGGTGAAATTCATCGAATACAATATAGATTGTTGCAACAAATGACCAAATTAGAGACGCTTTGGTTGTTGTAGGACGATTTTTGCAACACATGACCAGATTAGTGACACATCCTTATTTTTCACCTTTTTATAAATTACAATCCTCCAGTTTCTTCTCTTTTTCCTACATTTTTTTATTCATTTTAAATTTTCACTTTCCAAATCAACCCTTTACCTTATAATTAGTTGCCACAAGTTTCAAATCTTGCGCGGATCTTTTCATCTCTCACACTGAGTTCATCTTCTTGTTCAAATCGTATATAATCTCAATCTTGATTTTTCTGTTGCGCTTTTTTTTTCATTTTCAATAAGAACTTTATTCGATTTCGTCATTATTTTTGTTCTCTCCTTCTTGTATCTCCTTTTTTTTGTTGATTTGGAGTTGACGTAGTTGTTTTATATTAAAATTTAGGTTTATTGTTTTTTTTATATTTTTGTTTTTGATTTGAGTTAATTTTACCTTTTAGTTCAGGAATTATATTGAATTATGTTTATGTCATATCAATTCAAATTATTAATTTGCTGTTGAAGAATAGGTTCAAGGTTAGTTGGATTTATTTCTAGTTATCTTTTGTTATTATATTATGGTTTTAAAATTTTATTGAGTTGAATGTTGTTATTTTTCATTATGGCAATTGGTATAGCTGTATTATGTTGTGTGGTGGTTACTTAAATGATTTTATGTTGGTAAAGTTTTCACATTACGTAGATTGTCATAAAAAGAGTAGGATGAAAAATATTTGCTAGTCAATTATTACTCAAGCTAGAATTGGCATGGCAAATATTTACTTGAAAAATATTTTATTGGAAAATATTTGCCATATTAATTTTTTTTATGTTTCTATTGTTGTTCTTTTAAATTAATGTTATCTATGTATTTGTGTGTGCTTGATACTATTGATGTTCTTGTTGTGTTTATGTTGTTTAATAATACTTATAGTAGGCGACTCAATTTGAATGACTGTGTGTTGAGTTGAGAAATGATATATGTGATCATTGGCATGAATAACATCTGCTTCTATTGAACCAGTTTACGAAAGAGATAATAGGAAAAAAGCAATTGAAATATTCTGATTTCATGGTATATTGTTGCTTGTTACTCATAATCGTGATGATTTTTTACTTGCTTTGATTATTTCAAAGCAGTATAAAAGAAGCTCGGTTGATGTTGGTTCTTATAGTACTTCATTTGTTGGTTCTTCAACTGAGGTTGATTCATCTAGTTCTTCCATGGTTGGTTCTTTAGTTGATTCTAGTTATTTTTTGAAACAGTTGTTAAAAAATGATTCCAGCAATCTAATGACTATTAGTGTTGGTCAGTGATTTCTAGTGGTGTTGAAGAGTTCTGATTCTATCCTATGCCATATTGTATTATAGATGGATATAAAATTAACGTTTCTAAGAATGATAGGGAGTGCACAACTATTTGTTTGCTGAAAGGTTGCACAATTCATGTTCATGCTTCTTATAAATTTAATCTTTCAGGTTTTTTGTTATTAAAACTATGCAACCTAATAATTCATGTGTAGCTAGTATTGTAGATGTTAACAATCCATCTGCTTTTAGAAAATTAGTCAGGAAGTTATTATTGATTTCATTTGATGAAATCCTTAATAAAACCGAAAGATATAGTTCATTTATTTCATATCGAGTACAATATAGTTTAAATTACTATTTTTCATATATGGAAAAAAGATTGCCCCTTGAAGAAATACATGGAAACAATTTTCTTTCATATCAACCTTTGAAATCTTTATGTGAAGGTTGGTTGTTTGTAACCTCGGTAGTATTATTAATCTTTAAGGTGATTCTGTTAGTCATGAATTTGAGAGGGTTTTTATTGGATATGAAGCATGCAAATATGGATTTGGTTATTGTCATCCTTTGGTATTTCTAGATGAAACTTTTATGGGAGGTAGAGAACAAGATGTACTATGCTACTACTACTAAGAATGGTAATCAAGGTATGATTTAGTTCTGAAATTAATAATATAATATGTTTAATATTTCAGTTTGTTGAATGTTTGCATGTAAAATATTTATCTTATTTTGCTGGCAAAGATCTACCAAAGTTGTATTGTTGCAATTTATAATTTTGTCTAATTTTTTTTAAATTTTAATCTATGATTAACTTCTGAAATTAATGATATATTTATTTGATTAGTTTCAAATTATTTTGATAGATTCTAAATTTTTATCTAGCAAATATATGTCTATCAAATATTTGTCAGATTTATCCTTTTCTAGTTTCTACATTTTGTTCATTAATTTTTTAATTTATTTTATCTCAACGATTAATCCATCAAATTAATAATATAATTTTATTCATATGTTTTGTATGCTTTGGAAGATTTTAAAACTTCATCCTATCAAATATTTGCATGTAAAATAATTGCCATATTTTTCTAGCAAATATTTGACAGACCTATACTGTTCTGATTTGTACATTTGTCCAATAATTTTTAGACTATGAATGTAACATTATTAGAACTGGGCCAGCCCATGTCGGAAGTAATGGGTGAATTTTTAATTTTTTAAACCATTTTGGATCTTTATTGGGCACCTTACAAGAAATACTATCAATAGTGACGGTTGATAGCCGTCGTTAGCCGATGAATAAATCCGACTCCTAAACATGTATCGGCCAACAGCATAGCGACAGTGTCATCGATGACATTAGCAACGGTTCATGGTGGCTAGCCTCGCCAGTTGTCGCAAACCAATGGACATGTGTTTATCCATATGGCAGTCATGCTTAAACCATTAGGACGTCGCTGGCCTAGAACTCGTAAGCCCTCACTCGTCGTCGCTAACCTGAACGCATATTTTGATTTCCAGCTTGTTTATTGTCCATGCAACCGCAAATACACATTCATATCTCTATCTATATCGTATAAAACACATACAAACCTAATTTAAAATAACATAATATCATCTATATCACATAATATCATATATATCACATATAACCAAATTTATATCAAAAAATCCATACCATACATCAATATTTCAACAAATAAAAACAACCATACCTTCAAATCCAGTTGTCCATCAACCAAAACAAATATCAAACATCCACATATCCATCAATCATCCACAAGCAACACAAGTATCAAATCCGTCAAATATATACATATAAAATATGTCAAATATCCATCAAAATAATCAAAATATGTCAAATACCTACCCATCATCCTCATCATACCTCCCGACCCAGGAAAAGTCCTATGCTCAGCCATGAATGTTGTGATCCACTTATCTAGCAAAGCGCTCAGTCCAGTCGCCCGCCAATCCTACAACTCTACTACCTAGGCTTTCAACTGTGCAATTTCCTCATGCTCCTAAAATTTCTTGTGCCTAGCCTAGGAACTCCTCGCCTGTAAATCGGTTAATAGCTAATTATAAACAATTTATCCGTAATATTAAATAAAATTTATAAATTAGCCAATAAAATAGTTAAACTCAATAAACAATGTTACCTCCTGATTTTCATAACTGTATTATCTGTTCCGCGTCGTCTTATCGATCATAGCATCAAAAATCCTATCCTCCTCCTCAGGGATCAACTCCTCCTGGTCGTCCCCTTAAGCATGCAAGCTTGCTCCAGTCAAACTTCTCCTGCGATTAGAAATGGAATTTTGTTAAACTAAATATTTAGTTTACAATCTATGTAATGTCAAATAAAAGAAAATAAATAAATTATATTTACCATGATAGCTTTGGATTTGGGGTCTGTCTAGGTAAATGACAATGAGCCATCGTCGTTCATGTGCTTGATGGCGTGAGTGCGACTAAAGACCTCCAAATATGTAGGCTTGTAGTGCTTCTCCTTCGCCTGAAATTGTATGTGATTAAATAATGTTATAAGTATTTTATAATCACAATTTATAAACTTACCCAGTCCTCCCGATACTGTTTGAAGGATTTTGATCCGCCATAGTGTGTGACAAGATTTTTAAACCTGTTTGTCGAGTTTCAAACGGAAATTGCGTGTAAATTTAAATATATGATTACTTAATTAATGCAATTATTATACAAACTTTAAACAAATTATAATAATAATATAAAATTAGAAAACTTACTTTCGCACCGTATGTCTTCCAAAAAGCCTAAAAATCCGCCCAAACATTATCACTCATCCAATCAAGTTTTTATTTTTCTTGTTTTACTCTTGAGAGGGTGTCTCTGTAATTCCTCCTCAGCTTCCTGTTCCAGTGAATCCTGAACAGATCCTGACCTTGTTGCTCCATAATCACTTCAGCCTACACATTGAAATTAAAATAAATTATATACAGTATATTAATTTTTAAAGATCAACTGTGCTATTTTCAAATGAATTATATATTTATACTTACCAACAACTCAGCCCATATATCATCATTAATATGTAATAGGATATCATCCTATGTCAGCCAATAAGCAAACATTCGGCCATATATACCTTCTTGGAAACGGTCAGGATGTAATCAGAAGGCTGCAGCTCAAATCCCCTGTATGAATTTTGATATAGACATTTAATAAATTTTCAAATAACATACATGCACTAAATATTAATGACATTGCAATAAATTTGATATTTACTCTCCTTTCTTAGGGATCATAGTCGTTGCCCTTATACATAAATTAGCCATGCCGCTGGCACCCTCGCCAGCGGTAGGAGAAGCAAAATGTCGAGATCTCCTATGAGACATAATATCCGACACAAACATATCATTTTATTATTAGAAAACATTTCTGGTTTATAATCACATAGAACTTCCAAAAAACAACAAAAATAGAATAAGATCTCCTAAATATGTAGACTTTATAAAATAGAATAATACATAGCTCACAACACAGTCATCATCATTAATAATGGCAGAAACTCAAAACATAAATTATACAACAAGCCATATAAATATCCATCATATATACATTACATCATCAATAATGAATAATCAGTCATCGTCATTTTCTAATTTAGACCCGATCTCGTACTCTATATCGTTTCCCTCTGTACTCTCAAATGCTTCTATTAGAACATTGGACTCATCATTCAAAGGCCCTAAATCAAGATGTTCATCAATTATTATTATTTCATTATTTAGCTCAAAATCTGCTTGATAAGTTGCTTCATCCGCAATCCGTCAAATGTAAATCTTGCCTTTGTTTTAAACTTGTAATAGATACGTAGCATAATAAACTTGTAATGCTTGTTTGGTTAATACAAAAGGATCATACATATAGTGATGTGAGTTATGCTTTATTTCAATAAGCTTGTAATCTTCGTGCACGTTGATTTTAGAACTAGGAACATTGCTGAACCAATTGCATTTAAATAAAAATACATTTTCTGTAGGTCGTATAAAATGTCAACTCTAAAACCTATGTTAAGGCACCGTAAAAATCTTTTACAAGCTCATTTGGATCATCACTACCTTTGACAAATACACCACTAAAATAAGTTAATTTTTTAGCAACATATTCCTTAGTGTTGAATTTAAATCCTTCATAAAGAATATTGGATAAGTCTTGACATTTCTTTTTGGTCCTAGCGCAAGATGTTTCAATCCTTCATCACTGATGAAATTTCTTGGATCATTAGTGTAGTTCAAAAACCATTTAGCAAAATCTTTAAAGAGATTTCCATATGGATGTTATGATTCATAAATACTGTAAATTCATATGTTGAGAATTTTGATTATGTAAATATAATTGAAATAAGTATGAATTAGAAAATTCATATATCAAAGTATTATTATTTACTACCTGACAAATGGTGCAACTTCAGCGCAATCAAGAAGAACATATGTGTATGTTATATTATAATCTCTATCGTCTAATCATAATTTCATACATTTTGCAGCAGATCGACCAAGTTGTCAAAAAATAGATAACATTGTTTGAGAAGATTTTTCAACAACCTCATTGTTACGAGGAATACTTACAAATGATAAGTTCACATGGTCACTGAAATAATGAGAGAAAAAGAATGAAGTTTCTTCTTTAAGATATGATTGTAAATCGAACATTCAACTCGTGCTATTTGTTTAACTTTTTTCTTTAGATGATTCAAGAACCTATTATAGAATTAAATCGAGTTTAAATTTGATATTTAAATCAAAATTAATATTACGAATATTCAATACTATCTCTCAATGGATACATCCAACCATATTACACATGACCTTAAAGAAGTGCTTTGGATGAAAGATGAACAAGTAGATGCTCCGCTACATTAAAGAAACCTGAAAGAAATATTTTCTCTAGCTTGTAGAGCAGTATAGGGATATTATTTTCAAGTTTACGTATATGATCGACTTTTAACGTCATCGAACAAAGCTCGTTATAAAACAAACTTATTCTGTTATAACACTCCAAACTTTTACGGGCAATAATTCTTTGAAAACCACGGGTAATAAATTTTCCATCATTATATGGCAATCTTGACTTTTCATCCTACCCAGTTTATTGATTTTAAAGCCAACACATCTACGGAGATTAGAAGATATCCCATCAAGACATCTCAGTCCTTCCACCCACTTCAGCATGGGTTTTACTTGCTTGTTTTTTAGCTCAAAGCATGCTTTAGGATTTTTACTGTCATTGGGCTTCATATGAAGTTCGAAGCATTTACAAAAATGTACACGTCTTAAATTCAGATCGTCCTTAGTTTTCCTCTTAACATTCAAAATTGTATTAAACACATTATCAAACATGTTTTTTAGTTTGTGCATCACGTCAATATTATGTCGAAGTAGGAGATCTTTCCAATAAGGTAACTCTCAAAATATACTTTGTTTACACCAGTTTTGAATTATCGATTTACTTGGAATTTCAGTCTGTACTCTAGTTTCATGTATCTTTTGATAATCTTTTAAAATTTCATATTTTTCTTTGTTTGACCAAATCTTTGGTGGTCGCATACACTCTACTCTGTTAGCTGTAAAGTTTTTTATCTCTTCTAAAAGGATGATTAATACGGAGAAAACACCAATGATAATCAGATCATGAAATTTTTTCCCATGCAGTAAAAAAATGCTTAAGTTTCTTCCATGCAATAAGGACAAGCTAGACGACCAGCCGTATTCCAGCCAGAAAACATTGCATAAGCCGGAAAATCACCAATAGTTTATAAAAAAGATACAAACATACGAAAATTCTTTTTTTAGAAACGTGATATGTATCAACCCCTTCATGCTATAATATTTTCAACTCTTCAATTAATGGATGCAAATAAACATCGATTCCTTGTGTCAGATCATAAGGACAAGGGATGACAGTGGTGGGAAAAATATATGGAGTTTCCATACATATCTACGGAGGTGAATTATAAGGTGTAACGATAATAGGCCATGATGAATATTTACTACTAAACTTAACAGAATGGTGAAGATTCATCTGTATATAAACCAAGTCTGACATTATGACTCTCTGTAGCAAACGTGGGATAAGTCTTATCCAAATGTTTCCATGCTTCTCCATCGG
This sequence comes from Allium fistulosum, assembly GCA_030737815.1. NCBI lineage: Eukaryota > Viridiplantae > Streptophyta > Magnoliopsida > Asparagales > Amaryllidaceae > Allium > Allium fistulosum. The sequence goes on from CM060905.1 coordinate 764,345,116, forward strand.
ATGGATGTGTCAAAGTACCTTCTTCCTGTGTTCTCACACTACGCCGTCGAATATGATTTGTCATAGCAGAAGATGCATATAACCTTTGAAGTTTAGGAGTAATGGGTAAATAATGCATTCTCTTATATGGAACTTCATTTCCTTTCTTTTTTCTTAGTTGATATCATTCCTCATTACATATTCTGCATTTTATAAGGTTAATGTCTTCTTTTCGGTACAACATGCAATCTTTTATACATATATCTATCTTTTGGTACGACAGACTGAAAGTAAACATAAGTTTTTTCACTGTATAACGACTATCGCACATTAAATTATTGGGTGGCATATGTTGTTTTGTGGTTTGTACAACTACTATAAATCCAGCTTTTGTAAAGTTGAATTTTGATTTCATAGTAATGTATTCGACTGTAACGACCCGTAAATTTCAGTGGTTTTATTTATTTAATTAATTGAATTTGTGTGAAATTTTAAACAATAAAATTTTGAAATATAAATTTGATATTTGGAATGCGTCTAATTAAACATAGCAACTGGTAAATTTTCGTCCGAAAATATGAAAATTTATTTCGCGCGTAAATTTACTTCAATTTAATCAGTTAAAATTGATGATAATAAAATGTTTCCCAAACCTAAATATTTTTACATAGAAAAATTTGTAAATCATCTTCTGAGTGAGGCGTCATCTTTCGTTTCGTCAAATTTGGACTTCTGTTGCTCCGTTTATCTTAATTCGGTTAGAATAGCAGCATTTCTGGTACCGGTTATCGACTTTTGATCGGATAGTCATACCACTGACATCTGTATACCGTTTTGATCGTCTCGTCGCGCTGATCACCACGGTATATTTATTTTTGTATTTTGAGGTCCGATACACAACGGAAACAATCAAACTATATATTGTATCGGTACCGAATCCGTGACTTTTTATTTTCTCTTTGCTTTGTTTTAAACTGTAGCCGTGGTATCCAAGCAACCATCAAATTGCTTTAATCTTCCAGCTTAATTCCAGGGTGACCATTTCCGTCCCATACTATTTTTGAAAAAAAATCAAAACGTATGAATTGGTATACGTTGTATTCATTTGAACGGTTCTCTGGTTATCTATTTATTTTACTAGCCTGCATTTATAAAATCTTTCCTCTGTAGTTTTTCCCCTTCCAAACGTTATTTCCACTTTCTGCCTTCTTCGAATGCCTGATCGTAGCCTCAAAAGGTTCGAAACAATTGTTGCCGAAACCTGTTGCCCAGCGAGCCACCATCCAACCCCACGCCCACGAACCCAACACCAGCCACGCCTCTGCCCATGCCGACACCACGGCAACCATGAGTCCAACCTACCACCAAATGGCAGAGCCTCCTACCCCAGATCTGTCGCTACCGGACCCACTGACACACGCCAGACCACTGCAGCCACCTTCACCACACCGCGAACCCATGCCACTTGAACAACCGGTCAGACCGAACCCACGTCCTTCGCCAGGCCTACGCCTGCCACCATTTTTCCAGTTCATCACCGAAACTCCACCCAGGCAACCGCCACCCTTCGCCTTGCAGCCACCGCCACCATACGCCCCATCGCCACCATTCGACCATCCCCTACACGCAATACCACATCTCCGTCACCTTTGCTCCACACGCCCAGCCTCTGTCAGGCAATCGAGCCACTAAAACCATAGCCCCGCCCACTTGGCCACCACGTCACCGTGCCTTCCACTTCATCAACGGCCTTTAGCCTGTCACCACCATGCCGCCCGAGATTCATCTACTTGCGTCCATGTCGAACCCCTACCCCAGCGAGCCACCACGTGTAGGCCGTTAGCCATGAATGAGCAGCCACCTTCACCTCAGTAGTGCCACGCCACCGTCCACAGCTTTGCCGCCTGGAGTCGCCTTGTTTCTTGGACCCGACACTAGAGCAGCCTTGCCTCTTGCCCTCTCCTTCTTTATATGCTGCTCGGCTATGTATATGTTGCTCGTATTTGAGATAACATTGATCCAGTCGCACTGTCACCCTCTCATATCGCAGCAGCGTCAATCCCACTGCCACTAGCCTTTCTCTCCACTTTGTTATACTTGGAAAAGATTTAGGTAATATGTATATATCTTTGCATATTATGTGTTGTATGTATATTTAAGTTTATTAGTTATATATATATATAATATGTTTATATAAACCTATCTTTTATCTGTTTGGGTTTTTAAAATATATGAAGTTATATTATATTACAGTATCACCTATTATCGGTTTCTATAAAATATATTATATAGGTTGGTAAGTTACCTAAGATCTGTTAGGTGAAAGGTATAACCTGTTGTATCGTAAGTTGCATTATATTGATAATTTTAAAGTATATTTATATAGTAAGATATTGCCCAGCACCTTTTGTATATTGCCCAGCACCATTTGTAAGTCGAGTTCAGTTGTATATATTTGGGTTTGCCTATATATGTATTGGCCAGTAAACTTTATAAGTTATATAGTTTATTTGATCCGGTTAATTATATAATATATAAGTTATAAAATCTGTTTATAATATATAAACTTATGTAAGTATGTTTATGGGCACACTGGTTTTACTCATTTAGGTGCACACGAATTTTACTTTATATATATATTATTGTTATCATGAGTTCTACAGTTTGTTTCTCTTTATTTAGAGTTTGTACAGATATTTATACTTTAGTCATATACTAGTCGAACAAGTTATATAGTATGTTATATAGGTTTTAATCTCTCAATTTACTGTTTAAGTTATATATATATGAGTTGGTTTTGAATACGTATACTGTTGGAAAAAATGTATAAGGGGTTTCATATAAAAAACTTTATATAGTATGACTGTTTGAATATGAATATAAAACATTTATGTACCTATTTATAATAAGTATATGTATATAAATTCTTTGAAATATTTACTTGAATTAGGTGTATTGATTATTATTTTAAGTATATATATTTGTAAACAAATGATTTTTGAAATATATAAATAATGTATATATTTTCAGTTATAACAAAAATAATTCTGATCGGTTCTCATCGATTCCCATTTTATCAGCTTTTGGGTCTGTCATGCCTGTTCCTTCATCAAATTCGTACCCATCTCACTTTGCTCTGGATTCGTAGTTCATTTCTGTGTCAAATTTCTCTAGCCTCGAAAGGTGAGCAATCACTCACGATTAATGTTGTTATATTTATTAAATTTGATTTCAATTGAAATGTCAATTGAAATATGCTGATGTTAGTTATTTACATTGTTATATATGTCATTTTCTGTATCTGTTCACCTGTGACATCTGACACCATTATCTGTTATTTATTATTGTTGATATATGCCTTTTACTGTTGTTCTTTTATTGTCATATCTGTTATCACTCTGCAAGTTCCCTGTTAGTATAGGATCACTATGGGTTGAAATGATACATACCCGAACGATCTGTAGAATAGGAGAAAATCGTTATGGGTTGAAATGATAAACCCAAACGATTTTCATTGAATTGAATTTGGGATTTCGGGTTGAAAAGATATATACCCGAATATGTTTTAAATTGCGGATTGAAATGATAAATATCCGTATCACTTGACCATAGGATAGAAAATTATATACAGGCACCGTTGGTCTATATATCAACGTTTTGAAAATGATTTCTATGGTTTTGAAAAGAAATATATGGTTTTGATGAATATTGATTTTTAAGATTTATTAAAGTTGATTTAATAAAGTTGATAAATAACATGTTTAAGTATTTATTTAATATCCATATTTTCAAATATAGAATTTATAATGATTTATAATTGATTGAAATTATATTTATTTAAGAATTATACTAAAATAAGTTGATTTGAAATGTATTGAATTTGAAAAATTTAAGAAGTGATTTAGAACTTGAAATCTGAGAGGTGACTTAAATGGATATTTCAAACGTATAAATATTTGAATGAGATGTTTTGTTTATTTAAATTGTAAATTGAAATGGAATTTAAATGTTATGGAAATGATTAAGTTAATATTTCAAAACTAAATAATTGTAAAGGGAATCTGATATGTATATAAATTTATCGAATTTAGTTTTGAAATGATGAATATTTAAAGCTTTGAAATATATTAAAAATGAAATGACTTATTTTATGGTTCAGGTATGTATTTGAAATCGATAAATTGAAATGGTTTATTTAGAAGCTGAATCGAGTTGAAACTAATGATTTGAGATTTGATTAAATTAAATTTTTAGAATTCGAGTTAATTTGAATCGTTTTGTGAAATTTAAGGAAACTAATATATTTTATAACGAAATTTTAATATCTAAACTGTTTAAAAGGAAAGTGCTATGATTTCCAAAATACTGTGATTTCCAGACTATGATTTCGAAAGCATTATAACTTTGGAAAAGTACTATGATTTTGAAATGGATATATTTGAAGTGAAAATGATATCGTATTAAATTGGGTTTTGAAATGATAATGATATTTTGGTTTTGAGGTATAAACTATTTTGAAATGACCACGGTGTTATAATAACGATTGGTTGTTAAAGAGACCGGGATCGGATATGGACATACTATCTGTCGATACCGAAAACCACTTTGACAACCGTGTACGCGGTGGAGATTCCAGAATGAAGTAGGATGGTGGCGGCGTTCTTAAGGTATGTTACGTGGACCCAACTCCCGTGAGTTGGCATAAGGTGGCTAAAACAGGAGCGATCTCGGACCAGTGAGGTAGCACCTCTTCTCGGACGCATTTCTTCGATTTATACTCTTACTTGTGATTTGACTAGATGGCCATCCTCCGATTTGGGAATGTTGTTCGAGGTGGAACGGTAGTGGCTGCTATGCGTATCCATCAGTCCGTGTGCGTAATTGGTATATCTACCCTGGCATTGCCTAGTTGTGCCGTGTCACCTACCATATCGAGCTTTACTACGATTATGATTTTAAGATCCGACCGCGTTAAGGTTCTCCATCCCCTTAACGCTATTTTCCGATATGATTATACTTTACTTATTTAGACACTACTGTATATAGCGTATATTACTACATAGTAAATAGTTTAACGGGTCCTTAGAGGATGGTTATCCCAAACATCCTTTAAGTTACTTGTATTTTAGTTGATATTTCACTTGAGTTGGATTTATTTATATAAGAATGTTAATCCTGACTCGAGTGTTTTGTGTTTTGCTTTACGCTCGGGTCAGACTGAGTGATACAGCATTTGAGACTCACCCTTGGAGTTGGAGCTTCGCTTGGAGATCCAGCTATCTATCGATCCTGCTTTCAGTTATTCCGTCGATCCAGTGATGTATTCAGATCTGGTATTTGATTATTGTATTGAGACATCTATTGTATTCGAGACCTCTGTTGTATCTTGTTTAACTCTGTTATATATATATAGTAGCTTCATGAGCTACTATCCTTTTGTTTCCGCTGCATTATTGTTATATTACTCTGTGTCTGTGATCTGTAATTATTTTATTTACTGTATATATTGAGTTTTGCCAAATTTTATTTACAACGCGGTATTTTGAGCAATTCAACTCCGGCATGAGTTTCTACCTATACACTTATAATGGATGCGAATGGTTGAAAATACCGGGTCGTCGTTACATCGACAGTTATGGATAATTCGGTTTCGATTTTATAGCCATCCCATAAAGGCCTCTTAGCAGAATCCAATAAATCATAGATTATTTTAGCTCCAACACTCGGTTCTTCTTCAACATTTACGTCTTCATCGTCAGCTTAAATGGTAGGGAACATTGATCATGCTGCATCTTCCAACTATCTTATATTGGATTCGTCATATTCACCTTGTCCTCTAACATTACGGGAGTAGGTACAACAAATTCTCCATGACAATCCCAAAAGCAATACTTTGGCATGAAACCAACTTGAATCAAATTTACTATAACTATATCTGGTTTCCAATGCTTCAAATATTTGGGCTTACTACAGGGGGAAATGAATATCTACGTTATTTTCATTATTAGATTTAGCGAATCGAATAAACTCATACACACCATTAAAGAAATGTTCCTTCACTAAACCTTTCATACTAGTTCAGTCTTCATACATCCAAGTACGGTCGAGAAAATAATTGAACATTTTTTCTAATTTAAAAATATATGTTGGACATTTCGACAACACTTCACTTCTTTGTCTTGTACACATAACTTTGCATCCAAGGGTATGTTGTTGTTGTGTTTTCTAAAATAAATTAAAGCCTTTTGGGAATAAAGGCTTTAATTTGCTATTGTTTTATTTGTTAAAATAATATTTAATCATTACTTTAAAATAAACATTATTTTTTTCTTAATTTTTACAAATCGATTTTAATACACTATTTGTTTCATAATAAATTTATTATGTAAAACTACTTCCAAAGATACATAAATTACTATTTTATCCACTACAAATTAAATTTTAAACCATGTCTTGTAATTCATTCAATTATTTAAATATTTTAACTAAATTTTAAATTTTAAAACATACTTTATAAATCATCTAACAACTTAAAATTTTAATTTAACTATTTTGTGAACTAAAATTTGAAGTTTAGTTTATAATTACCACTAACACTTATATGTATGAAATTTCTACAGTACTTCACTTCTTTATCTTGTACGCGTAACTTTGCATCCAAGGGGTGTGTTGTTGTTATGTTTTCTAAATAAATTAAAGCCTTTTCGGACTAAAGGCTTTAATTTGTTGTAGTTGTATTTGTTAAAATAATATTTAACCATTATTTTCAAATAAACATTATTTTTCTCTTAAGTTTTACAAATAAATTACACTATTTGTTTCAAAATAAATTAATTATGTAACAAAAATACACAAATTGCTATTTTAGCAACTATAAATTAATTTTTAAACCATATTTAATAATTCATTCAAATATTTAAATATATATAAACTAAATTTTAACATACTTTACAATTCATCTACCTAATTAAATTTTTAATTTAACTATTTTTTAAACTAAAATTTGAAGTTTATTTTATAATTACCACTAATACTTATAATTAACACACACTAATTACTTAGCATAACTTAATTATGTTTAACCATAATCTATATATTAACATGTTCACCATTCAACCATACATATTAGCACTAAAATTAATCTAAACTATAACAAACAATCGTTTAATCAACATACACATTTGTCAACATTATAAATTAATTTTCAGATTTTAATTCAAATTAAACGATAATCAACAATTTCCAACGATTTCAAACTAATAATCAAGTAATACACTATTATCACCAAACCCATAATCATATCGATTATCCCTAAATCCAAAAGCAAGGTTAAAAAAATTACCTAAATTAAGATGGAATTGAGCTAAGTGATTCTGGCGGGTTGTGGCGGCCCAAGGTGATGTTGACGACAAGCGACGGTGTTCGAGAGGGAGCAACGACCCTTGATTAGGGTTTTTTTGGCATTTGAAAAACGTGGGAAGTCGAGAGTAATGAGGAGCAGGTCGCATCTTTTCTTTATATAAACTCGACATGCCATCGGCTAGCGATGGCATGTTAATTTTATTTTTTTAGAAATTTTTTCTTACTTGTTTTACACTTTTAAAAATGTTTAAAATAGTAATTTAATTCCTTAAAAATAAAAAAGACATTTTAACACAACTACTTAACGTATTGACTGTTCTGATCGGTTAAATTGGTATTTTCGATGATCAGTCTTTGCGTAATTCAAATATTTAACGTTATTGGAAATCTAACTCTCACGATCAATTTGTGCGGCTTTTAGTCGGTCATTAAGAAACTTCGATAAACTTGGTTTTGTGTAAAAAATATTACGAATTAAAATATTTTTAAATCGTTGGGCAGTTGATTGTGAAATTTTAACTGCATTTAGCATTGAAAAACTATATAAAATAAAATAATCGTCAAAAAATAAAATTTATTGGATTGTATGTCGATCTAAAGTATATTTGACCAATTTCCAAAAGAGGGTAAAAAAACAAATAACCTCAGAGCGTCGATCTTGAGTTTTAAATTTATAATCGTTCGTCGACATTTGGAATAAAAGCCATTTGTTCGAAGGCCAAATGACCCTGAATCGAGACCAAATTCAAACCACGTATTCTTGGTAATGTTTTTATCCAATCCGTAGTTGGATTATTAAAATAATGGACGAAAAAAATTTAACCTCGAAATAGATCATTTCTCTAGGAGTCATATAATGTTATACAATTTTATAATTTTATAATTTATTATATAATTTAAAACGATTTAAAATCTATTTTCTATTTTATAACTTAAGAGCGTAATGGAAATCAAATTTGAATTTCAAATTTCCAGTAAAATTTTAAACAATTTTTTTATAATTTATTATATAATTTATAGCTTAAGAGCATAATGGAAATCAAATTTGAGTTTCAAATTTCTAGTAAAACTTTAGACAAAAATTTTATAATTATTATATAAGTTTATAATTTAAAACAATTTAAAATCTATTTTCTATTTTTGGTTCACATTTAAATATTTAAAATATAAAAAAATGTTTTTTATTTTTAGTGGTGAGTATAATATGTATTTGTATAATTTTATAAAATATAAAACAAAATTTTAATACATATAATTATTACAAATATCTAGTCTCATTGCATCTTAACTAAGAACATTTCAAATGATATGTTATATAATATTATGATATAATACTCATGGTTACAACTGTTTGTTATTGCTGGCACAAACACTCCATTTATGGATTTTCTATTGAATATACTTTTAATTAAATTAGTTAATTAATATAACACATTATATCAAGTATATAAGAAAAAAACCTTTTATTTTGAATAAGATTAGTTATCGAGTAAGATATATAGCAAATTACATAATTGTCCCAAGGATATACCCCTAACTCTACCAATTTCTCACTTGCATTTGGGGTCAATTATGGAAACTTATTCTAACTTCTCCAATCGGTTTTCTCAAAAACCAATCAGGTCGATCCCTCGGTGAATGGGTATGCTATTATGCTTCAATTATCTACTTTGTTAATTAACACTCTCTGATGCTGATAAATTATTTTACCATGTGGAACAATTTAGAGTATGTCCCTCGACTTCCAGTGAGCTCTAAGTTGAAGTAAAGTTTGACATTGTTATCATATAATAATGTTATGGGATTCTCAACATTTGGAATCTCCCTCGGCTTAATTATAAATTTATGCATTTATATTTATATACACTGCAATATACTTAGCTTTTTCTTGGAATAATCCATAGTCTTTCATTAGGAACCGTTCCAACTTAAAGATTCTTAACTTGGATTTATTATTGACACATTATACTCAATATCACTTGTGAAGTTTGAGTTAGAACACTCCTTCAGAAGAAGTTCATTGTTTCTATAAATAATTCTCTAGTGTTTTGTAAATATATGAGAACACTCCAAAATACTATTTAGTGATATCAATTTTGATTTGATATTTTTTTCATTATCAAACACATAAATAAATTATGATATTGTAGACAACATAGCATGTATGATAATTTCTATTGCCAATGCATAAGGAATCCATCTTAAATTAAACATTTTAATAAGGTGTCCTTGCATATCATTGTGGGATATTCCCAATATCTTTTATACTTACTACAAAATACATCATTTACAGTTCTAACATCGAGTATTAAAACAACAAAGACTGATTTTAACACAAGCACATCTTGAACATCAGTGGTGTATTGTTTACTTATGATTTAGAAACATTTTTGCATCATTTAACGTTCTTTTATAAGAACACACACTTCCTCTGCATTTTAACAGATAATCAAACTATTTGATACATCTATCAAAACACTGGTTCAATTTTAATGCTTTTTAGAATGATATTTTCGTCTCCATTCTTAGATTACATCCAAAAGCCTACAAACTCAATATCAATCTCACCGACTTCGAGACACATTTTGATTGTTTTGTGCAAACAGACGAGTCTAAATATATATTCAAAATTTTCTATTTCAACACATATATACAAAAACATAAAGTCATATTAGGCAATAATTTTGTGGGTAAAATCCAAACTAACTTGAGCACATCGAATGATGAATCTGTTGCATTAATTCCAACAATGATTCATGCTAATATTCTTATCAAAGTGTCCCACTATATTCCAACTGCATTTGTCTTTCTCATATGGACACATTTATGGCCAGTGGATCGTATCCCTTTAGATATAACAACCAAAATCATATTTTGATAATGTACTTGGAATCTATTTCAGATTAGCGCATCATACCATATCATTAGTCAATACTCTTAATGGTTTAAACAACCGAGGATTATTTATTCTTGACATTGACAAAAAACTCACAGTTTCTCTTTAATGTACAAGAATACTCATTAGATATTCTAATGCATCTGTGTTTATTTAGGTTCAGTCAATTTCATTTCATTCCGTGTAATCAGTTTATCATTAGATTGTATCCAAATTCATTTTATATCAATAATTATTAAATAAATTCCTTCGTTACGAAGTTGGAATCTCTTGAAACAACAGTTGTTTCTTAGTACAACAGAATGGGCATTCAGAAACATTTTATGAATTACCTTACATAAAACTAATTTTGAACATTAGTGCACAATATATTCATGTTCACAACATAATTTTATCATCTAGTGACTATCGTTCCTAGAATTCTCTTGGGATGATTCATACAAGATCCCTTACATAAAATTATTATGTGTCGTGTGTGTTTGTTCATTCATTCGACTTTTAATTTTGACATTATGGCACAATGAAGAATGATGGTTGATGATGAGGCGATGATGTTATGGTTCGACGTGATGACTTTGAAACTTTAAGATAAGGATTCCACAACTTACGGGGGATGTCTAAAGGTGTTCTGATGATAGCGACTTGATGATGGGAGTCGTGATGATGATTCATAAGGACAATTTTGAGAAAAGGAGCTTGAGGGAAGAATTGTGTTCTACTATTAAAAAAGGAATTAAATGGGAGGATGATGGGTTCAGAGAGATGTGTGCGAAAGGATCGTTGGTACTTAGAGGTTTCTCGAAGTTCTCATATATAAGGTGTACAAGGGGACACCCACCAGGATTATGATATTGTCGGGATCTTATAATGGTTGATTACCCTTGACTTGAGGATTGTGAGTCTAGCTCTTGGTCGTGTGATGTGGTATGGATTCGAGCAATGAGAAACCAAAATTTTTGCATCGATCTTTGGCTTATGTGGGTGTCATATAAGTCATCTCATATCAAAAGCACCGAATGATGTGATGATTGTCTGATGGAGACTATGATTGCATGTTTATTTTATCACTCTAGGGTTGTTATACGACCGAGGCATTGTTTTCTAGGATACCCGACACCCAACATTGTACTTAGGTTTGTCGTACACATTTATGATGACGATGATAGTAGATTGGCATATATTATTATATTCTAACTTTGGATGTAGGGATCGGTCAGGTATGATTTTTCATACCCTATGTCCTATACTATGTTGACTTTCACAATATTTTGAGATATACTTATCGCTCACACTAGATCGTTGTTTGGCTCGAGGTTACATGCTTTGCTTCTTATTATCTCAGACACTCTTAAACTAGTAGACAAGATAGAAGTTGGGGGATGATGTGTGGCATTGTATAGATGGACTAGCAGTAGGCTGACACTTTCATATATACCATATTTTTTGAGCTTTTTACTATTTCCAGTGTGCAACACTATTGAGCCTTCGTGGTGTTTGAATTTATGTATTTAGAGACAGTTTATCATTTGAGTTTATTTATCAAATGTATAAACTCTATTATTATTTTGTATTACTATATGAACATGTGCTCTGGTTTTGTGGTTCATTTAGTTGTTACTATCCTACCTATTTTATATTTATGATTATTATTATATTTTATTCAGCGCATGTGAGATATATAATAGGTTGTATGATTGTTTTAGCTACTTTGCTACTTGATAATCATTATACACCAACCGGGCATCGCTTTAGCATACTATACAGATATAGTGGGTGTCAGAGGTGTATGATGGTCAACGCATTAGGTATTAGAGCTTGAGTTTCATAGTTAACCTAAGGGATATCGAGATCCATCAAATATAGAGTAGGAGCTATCACTCTAGGATGGATCGAGTGTATATGAGAAAGCGTACTTGTTATATATTTTGATTTTCAAAACTATATAGTAGAATATATATAGTATAAGTAGTTCTTCAAGCATGAGTACCATTAATGCAACTCTTCTGTATGAGAGACTGATCATTCTTATTACAGATTAAGAGTGATTCAGTATACAAGAAACGTTGTTAGGAACTCCATCTCTAGAATTGAGGACGGGGTAGGATCGGCGGCTACTAACTATGATCTATAGAACATTTTCGTAGGGATGGTGCAAAATATGGTTCAAAACAACCAGGTTGCCCCAAATGATGAAGGGGCAGTGCTCAAGTGCAGGCTCCTAGAGTCGACTTTGTTAAGTTGATAAGGAATTATTCTACCTTAGGTGGGAAGCAGTTTCTTGGAACATAATTGGCTATAGATGTCAAAGATTGGATCGACATTTATGAAAGGATTTTTGAGGACTTATAGATTGATGATGCCATAAAGAGGAAGTTCGTCTCTAGACAGCTTCAAGAGCAAGTGATGGGGTGGTGGAATGCCATTAAGATCACTACTTCCGAGTATCAAATCTCCTGGGAGCGGCTGAAGGTGCGCCTTAAGGAGAAATTCATACATGTTGCTAAGAAATTGGCATTATTCCCTAAATTTTGATGATTTGAGGTAGACAGGTATCTCTGTGTCAGAGTATATGACTTAATTCGATAGGTTGTCTAAGTACAACCTTTCTTTTATTGATACTCCACTAAAGAAGAATGAGACGTTCATCACGGGCTTGGACGATTATCTAAGAGAGAAGCTGGCAGGACATCTCGATGGGTCCATTGAGAAGCTCATTGAGAAAGCTCTTTGACATAAGAGTTCGTATCCTATGTTTAAGTTCATGGTTTTTTTTACACTGACGAGACAGAGCAGCAAGCCGACAGGGGAGGAAAGAGGAAGTGGAACAACAATAAAAAGATACATTTTTAGAAAGGTGGCCAGAAAATAGGCAAGCATGAGTATACTTGTTATGATTGTGGGAAGAGTCACTTGAAGACTAACTGCAAAACTAAAGGCAAGAAGTGCTACAACCGCAATAAATTTGGGAACATTTGGAGCGATTGTCCTAAACCAATAAATTAGAGGCAGATGGTCAGGCATATGCATTGGAAGTTGTTCTAACTTCGTCGAGTACTCCCCCTGCAAAAAAATAATGGGAAGGGCGTTACTATCCAAGTTATGCTTTCCATTTATGATGTTCCAATACGTGTTTATTCAATATCAGAGCTTCACGTTACTTTATTTCTAGTGAATTGGTAGATAGATTGGGATTGAAACCTGACATAGTAGATCGACCTTTAATTGTGACAAATTCTGTTGGGGGCTCAACCAGCTTGTGCACGGTTTGTCGAGGCCTAGTGTTATCGAGTTATGGATGTTCTTTTGTGTGTGATTGCATTATTTTGGGTATTTTTGGTATTGGTATTATCTTGGAGATGGATTAATTGAAGAAATATGGAGTTATGGTGGATTGTGAGAGGCCATTGGTAACGATTAGGATTGAGGATAGGCAGAGGGTAGAGTTATGCTGCCTACCTGAGGATGATGAGATGGTTATTTTTCTATATTCGCTAGCGGTCCCGCATGACGAGTTGTCATTTGTGCCTGTAGCTAGTTAGTATCTGGATGTATTTGAGGAGATGACCAGATTACCACCTCATAGAGAGGTAGAGTTCGATATAGATGTTGTTGAGGGTGTGAGATTTGTGGTTATGCCTATTAGACATATTGAGCCTGCGGAGCAAAGAGAGCTTGAGGTGCAAGTGAATACCTATTGAGGCAAGGGTTCATTCGCAGAACTATATCGAGGTAGGGAGCACCCATAGTATTCACTGCAAAGATAGATGGTTTCCTGAGATTACGTGTTGATCATCGTGAGCTGAATAAGGCGACAAAAAAGAACAAGAATCCACTCCTATGTATTGATGACTTATTTGATCAGCTCTACGGTGTGAGGGTGTTCTCTTAGTTGGACATTGCGATAGGGTTTCATCAACTAAGAGTAGCCAGTGAAAGTCTGTTGACCATGGTGTCTCATGCGCCGTCCGGATTTTATGAGTGGCTGCTTATTCCATTCAGGCTAATCAATGTGCTAACATACTTTATTGATCTTATGAACCATGTCTTCAAAGATCGACAAAATAAAGTTTGTGCTTATGTATAATATTCTAGAATTTTCTCGGGATGAAGAGGAACACAAGACACATTTGAGGATCGTGATGGAGGTGTTAAGAAAAAACTAAATGAAGGCGAAGTTTTTGAAGTGTCTCTTCTGAAGGAGAGAAGTGAGATTCTTAGTTCATGTTGTTTTAGGGTAGGATATCATTATTGATCCTATGAAGGTGACAGTGGTCAAAGATTGGAACTAACCTAAGAACTCCATAGATCTAAGGAGTTTTATTGGACTGATGAGATATTATAGACGTTTTACAAAAGACTTCTCAAAAGTAATGAAACTGTTGATTAATTTAATAAAGAAGAATTATATCTTCACTTGGGACATGAGGTAAGATCATTATTGGTGAGTCTAAAGGAGAGATTAACTAGGGCACCAGTGTTAGTCATTTCGGGTAAGAATGAGGAGTTGACAGTCTATACAGGCAACTATGGTACTGGACTGGTGCAGTGTTGATGAAGTAGGGGAAGGTTGTTGCATATGCTAGTCTACAACTAAAGCCGCATGAAATGAGATATCTGAATCATGATTATGATTTATCAGTGATAGTGTTTGCCATGAATATTTGAAGGCATTATTTACTTAGAGAGAGGTTTGAGTTTTTCACGGACCATGGATCGCTGAAGTCCTTCTTCTTCTAGAAGGATCTCAACCTTCATCAGTAGCGATGGTAGGAACCTTGGCCTCCTACGACTTTGAAATTCCCTATGCAATTCGTAAATGGAATGCAGTCATTAATGCTCTGAATATAAGACATGCTAGTTTAAGGGCAATGTTCCTAGAGTGAACATAGTTAGAGCTTATCGTTGGTTATGATTTCAGACCTTATTGTGAGATAGAACCAGATATGTAGGCCAGTTTAACTATCAGATCTACTAAGATTGATAGGATCGACACTAGTCAGAAGTGTGAAGCTAGACTAGCAGAGATCATAGCCAAGATGGAAGGAGGGGTAAGGTCCGAGGAGAAGCAGCAGTATAGAATTGACCGAGATGGTTGGCACTGTAAGGATGGGAGAGCGTTGATGCCTGATGTCGATAGGTTGAGAGATGAGGTGTTACGAGAGAGCCATCATTCGAGACTGACTATACATCTTGGAAGCAATAATAGAGATATGAGATAGACATTTTATTAGGAGGGGATGAAGAAGGACATCTGAACATTTACCTCAAGATGTAGAACTGTCGGTTAGTAAAGGCTAAACAGAAGAAACCATGTGGTTTGATGCAAGTGGAAGTGGGAGAAAGTATCGATGAATTTCATAGACGGATTACTGAGGACTAGAGGAGGGTACGATAGCAAATGGGTCATAGTCGATAAATTAACAAAGAGATCTTGGTTCATACCCATTAAGTCAAGTAAAATGGCATCCAAGTTGGCCGAGTTATATGTGGGATGGATAGTGCAATTCCATGATGTGTTGAAGATCATTTTGAGTGACCAAGAGTCTTTATTCACCAATGGGTTTTTGAAAGTCTTACAAAAGGCGTTGGGGATAGAGTTTTGTCTTAGTACAGCTTATTATCCACAAACCAATGGATAGATCGAGGATGAACCATGACTTAGATGATCTCTTATGGGCTTGCTTTATTGACCTTGGAGTCTCGTGGGATGATCGCCTGCATTTATTTGAGTTCGCATATAATAATAATTACCCGTCTAACATCGTTATGACACTATTCTAGGCATTATATGGACGACCGTGCAAGACTCCTTCAAGTTGGTGGGAAGTGGGCTAGAATCTGATATTTTGGCTAGATATAATTAGGAAGACATTAGGAGGATCGAAATCATTCGATGATGAATGAAAGCTACTCAAGATAGACATAAGAGCTACATTGATAAGAGATGTTAAGATTTGAAGCTCTCTAGCGGTGATATGGTATTTGTGAAGACCTCTCCACTGAAGAATGTAGTTCGATTTGCCACCAAATGGAAGTTGATGTCGAGGTTTGTAGGTCCTTTCCCGATACTCGAGAGGATTGAGAGCATAGCTTACATATGTGGGTTACAGAATTATGAATCTTAAGGCTAATTAAACACAGAGAGGGTGAATAATGTTTTCTAACTTTTGTAAATCTTTTTAAATTTCTTTCAAATTTAATAATAAATCACAGATTTTCAACATAGAGATATATCAACAATCAATTACAGATGCAATCATAGATAAAATTAAAAGCAATAAAGTAAAGTAAAGTGTTAGAGAGATGACACCAGGGATTTTATATTGGTTCGGATTTCTCCTACATCCAGCCCCGTATAATTGCTTGTACAGATTTCTTTCAAATGCCAATATTTAAACAGGAAGAAGGCAACCAATTACAATCTCGATTCCAAGGCTATGAGACATACCCTCCTGATTTTCCGGGCTCAGGGTATATCCACTTGATTTGGACAGGCTACAAGCACACCTACTTATATTTTCAAAGCATCCAAGCACACCCACTTGATTTGAACGAGTTATAAGCACACCAAGCAAATAAAAATAGAGTTTGATGTTTTTTCCAAAGACAATTTCTTGAATTTTGGATACAATGGATCCTATAGCCTCTTAGACAAAACTTTAATCTTTGATTTGAGAGAGAGATGATTCCAAAACAGTAGGAATGTAGTATTGAATCAACACACAAATGTATGAGTTGATTCTAAGTGATTTTGAAGAGAATTTAGTATATTTTTAATGGAGTTTTCAAGGGAGTAAGAGGAGGGAAGAAAATAAGTTAATAAGTACTAAAAAATTCATTTGAACTTCCCTTTATATAGTGTATAAACAAGATGTGTCCGTTCGCGAAGAGTTGCGAAAAATAAACACTTCTTTTTTAAAATTTGGAAAACCATTTGGCGGCATGTATGTCGACATATCATCTGGGCATATGTTGATATATGCTTATAAAAACTGAAAATTTATTTCTCTTTAAAAATGTTTTGAAAACCCTACACTTTGTAAAATAGTTTGATACTTTGTAAAACACTTTAAACATAGTTTATAAACATTTTTATCTTTGAAAAAAGTTTATAAAATATTTTTAAATATATTTTGAAATTTAATTTTATTTAAAAATATAAAAGATAGAAAAATAAGAGATAGAGGTCAAAGATTACAATCAGGGACTTTAACAATATTTCATGACTCTATATACTATATTATAATCTTGAGATCTTCATATCTTGTTCTTTGTACTCATGAGTCTTCATGTCCATTCTTGAGTCTTTTGTAATGTACAATCTTTGATTCAACATCTGTATAATATCCTGCACTAAGTACTATATAATTTGGCAAAATAGTAGTATCTATATTTTATATAAATGTATATTTTTGTTATCTGGGTTGTTATCATCAAAATCAAAAGCTGAGGTATTAAAAAGTTGAAATTAGCCACAAGGGCCTCATTAGCAAGTGGAATTAGTTTCTAGGACACACAACTGAAATAATTACTTTCAATGACAAAACGTAAAATAATTAGTTTCTAGGGCCTAAAAACCTATGAAATTATGTCCTTGAAAGTAATTGGACTGCTAAGTTTGTCCTCAAAAGTAATTATTCTGCTGATTTTGGCCTTAAAAGTAATTTCTTCGAATGTGTGTCCTAGAAACTAATTGGACTGCAAAGTTTGTCCTTCTGGTGAAATGCCCCAATAAAAAATCTCCCCCTTTTGATGATGACAACCATTAAATATTCCTCTATATAAAATATGATGTAACACCCCCTAAATTAAATAACTCCCTTTGAATATAAGCATATGTATATTTTATATTCTTCTCTCCCTTTGTCATCAACAAAAATGGATGAAAAAATAAAAACTCCCCTTAACTAAAATACTTAGAAACTATAGAGTTAAAATCAGTAACTATGAACTAAAATAATCGAAGCGCACTAACCATGTTTTTTAGTATAATAGTTATATGATGATTATGATATGATAATGTAGACTTATAAATAAGATTTTATTTATTCAATTCAAACCATACATATCAAATTATCAATTTAAACATAAATAATCAAACTACAGCAATCAAATCCAATCCAAATTACCAACCAAACCAAACCAAATCAAATCCTAAGAGTATTAATATATATATATATATATGTATGTATGTATATGTATTTATGTACGTATGTGTGTGTGTATTTACAAATCCAAACCTAATAACTAGAATTTTCGTGGAACTTCAACCCAACCTTCGGATCTATTTAGATGGCATCCCAATCTTCATTATCTTTGTCAATAGAGCAATTTGGGTTATTGTTTTGATCGTCTTTGATTAAGGAAAAAATCATCCATTGAATGGCATCAAAATGCTTCTCTTGTTCTTTGATCATCTGCATTTGGCTTAACTCTAAATGCCTTTGATTTCTCAAGATAAAAGTAGAATACTCTTGCAAGATTGAAGTGTTTCTTTAAGATTTTCACACAATTTTCGATGCGGAGAAGACATTTTTAATAGAGAAGTTTGAGAATGAAAGAATAGAATGAATAATGAATTTTTCGGAAGAAACAGGCATATATATGAGTGAAAAGTTGTTTAGAAGGATTGAATAGGTGGCAGTTATATTATTTTCAAATTTAAATTTTTTGCCCAACGGCTAACATATATCGACAAATGATATATATGTATGTCAACATATATACACCTGAAAATGCATTATTAAGTATTTGTGTTATATTTTTTGTTTCTACTTGATATTATTATATTTGTATACTTTCCAGAGATTAATAGAACTGTATATAATCAACAAGAAATAATGTTCATTACTAGAAATAGAAAAGTACATGGATTTTGTAAGAAATACATGAAAAATAACATGAATTTAAATTAAAAACACACATTACTAAGGAATACAAAGCTAGATATCACAAGTAAATAACTAGATGGGCTTAGAAAGATGTAGATGATGATGAATTTCCCCCAAGCTTGCGAATGATCTTTCCAAAGTATTTATCCACTTTGTTGGAAAGAGAGGTGAACTTCTTACTCAAAGAACGTTTAAGCTTCTTTTGATTTTTTTGAGAAGCTTCTCTTGGTTCTTTAGTATCTCTTTGTTGGAGGGGTGGGATGGTTTGTCAAAACTTTCTAAAGAGTATCCACTTCTTCCTCCTCCTCCTCTTCTTCTTCCACATCCATCTCATCGCCTTCTTCTTCTTGTTGTTGTTGAATTTCTTATTCCTCTTCGTATGCCAACCATTATTCCTTTTTAAGAAATGTCTAGTATGATTCAAAATAAGGTAGAATGTGTGTAAGAGAAATGTTGGCCTTGTCGAAAAAATTTCGAGGAAGAGTTTGTTCTCCTCTTAAATCAACACCAAAATGTAGGAAAATTCTAGTAAGATACACACCATGATAGAGCGTATTCTCATGTCTAGAAATGTTCTTTTGAACAAAGTCATCTAAAATGACTTGTTCCCAGTTGACGTTGTAGTTTTCATAAATGGAGAAAAGAACTTTAAAAACTTTTTGAGTAGGGTTATGGTAATTACCCCTCCTCGGAGTGATACTTGTTTGTAAAATTATACATAAATCTCGATTTTAGTTGAAGATTCTTGAATTTAAAATCAAATTCTTCATCACTTTCGAAAATGCGGTGAAAAACTTTCAAATTTTGTTCAATAATTTGAAAAGTGGATAGGTCAATTCCACTAGATTTGCAACCAAGTATATGACCCAAAAATTCACAATTTAAAACAATTCGAGTGTCATTTACACTACTCCAAATTTGTCCCTCTTCTCCTTGAAAACATTTTCCATTTAAATTTGCATTAATCATTTTGACCCAAATCCGGATAACAAACAAAATCATTTTGAGAAGAATCAACTAAACCAAAAATTCCATTTTGAACGCAGAGATCTTGAAGACCATAAGAGGAAAAATCTTAAAATTTGGAAAAACCTTTTGGGAAATTTTTTTCCAGAAGTAGCATACTCTATATAGGTGTTACCTGAAGGTTTGACCAGGCAACTAGGCACTCGGCACTTACATACCGTTCGGCATGGAGAGTCTTCCAGCATTATATATCGTTCGGCATTCTAGAGTGATCAGCATTATATATCGTTCGACATTCTAGAGTGGTCGGCATAGCAAAACGTTCGGCATACCTAGATCGTTCAACAACAGTCTGGTCGGCATCACTTCTGGTCGGCATCACTTCTGTTCAACAACAGTATGGTCAGCATCACTTCTGGTCGGCATCACTTCTGTTCGACAACAGTATGGTCGGCATCACTTCTGGTCGGCATCACTTCTGTTCGGTATCAGTTCTGTTCAGCATCACTTCTGTTCGGCATCACTTCTGTTCGGCATCAATTCTGTTCGGCATCACTTCGTTCGGCACACAGAACTCACTCGTTCTGGGCCAAAGTGTTCGGCTGCCAGGCCCACCAGGGAAGTCCAACCCATCTTTGTCTATAAATAGAGAGGCAGGGGCACGGTGAAATGGACCTTTTTTCGAGAACACTGGGGAGACTCTGCCGCTTTCAAGACTCATCCACTTTACTTAGTAATTGTATTCAAGTAGTTGGCAAACGGATTGTATCTGTAATCAATAATCGAGTAAAGCAATAAAGTTTAAACTCAAAGTGGACGTAGGCAGTCACGCCGAACCACTATAAATCTGGTGTTCTCGTCTTTGCATTCAATTTAGCATATTGTTCTTTGTTTAAATTTACTTTCATCATTTATCTCTCTACACAATCTTTCTCAACGAGGTTAGTGACCAATTTTGGTGCTAACACTTTGGTGCTTTCACTGGGAATCGAATTCTCAGACCTCAGGGATCTGCTTTGAAGCTACTGGATTGAATAAATCCCCCAAAGAAGATCCATTTCATTCGTAGGACGTCCGTTGATTCTACTCAGAGTTCATACTAATAACTCTACAATGGCAAGACCACGTACCAGATCAGCCTCTCATAATGCGGATGCCCACGAGACTGCTAGCGTACAACAAGCAGGGCCTAGCAATCAGCAAGCAATTCTAGGTGCAGGGACTACCGCCCAGGACCAAATGCCTGTTGTCACCAGAACAGAGTTCAATGACTTGATGAGAGAACTCAGGGAAAGCAGGAGACAACTAGGAGAGCAGATGCAAGCCAACGCCAACCTCATGGCACAACTCACTCAACAATAGCATCAGAATGCTAGGGGCAATCCCGCTCCTTACTCTTCATCCGACAGCTCGACTTTGTCCGATGAACCTCCCAGGCGTACACGCCGTAAGACTGAAACTACACAGGCAGGTGCTGCTGTCCGAACAGTTGGGGACCATGACCAAGTAGGAACTAGAAACTTAGGAGCTGGAGTGTAGGTGGAGGCTGGAGGCCCGGCTCATCAAGATGCCAATGAGGTCGAACCTCAAGATGCACATTTGGTAGATCGCCAACAGAGGAGGCATCAGCCTGATCAATCACATAGGACAGACTCCAACCTTCCACCTTCCATACAAATCCCAGACCTGACAGCCATGATCAGACAATTGATGAAAGAGAATCAAGGCTTATCAAACGACGATTGGGGAGTGTCCAGAAGTCATACTCCATTCACAGACATTGTTCTACAGGCAGCGTACCCCAGGAAGTTTAGTATGCCAACTATCCCGGCTTATAAAGGAATGACTGATCCCAAACAGCATGTCATGAGGTACGAATGGATGATGGATTCAGCTAGAGCAAATGATGCAACCAAGTGTAGGTGCTTTCCAATAACTCTATCTAGGATCGCTACCATGTGGTTCACCCGACTTCCTCCGCGGTCCGTGTCTAGTTTTGAGGAGTTGGCGAAGAAGTTTATAGAATAGTTCAGGATACATACTACCCATCCAAAGGACATGATGTCTCTATCAAGTGTAATCCAAGCTCCTGGGGAGTCGTTGAAGGATTATTTACAAAGATTCCATGTTGCGGCTACTGAAGTCAGCAATCCCAATGATCATGCAATTCTTATGGCTGTGATGCGAGGTGTGGATCCGGATTCAGAGTTTGGAGACTGGCTGGCAGGAAAACCTCCAACTACGCTAGAGCGTTTTTACTCAAAGGCACATCAGTTCATAAGAAGGGAGGAAGCCAGGTGGATAAGGCAAGATAAAACACCGGGGCCTACTCAGGAATCAGTAAAAAGCAACATTGCTATGATGCAGTCCGGGGACAACTCGGGGAAAGTTCAAGTTAATGTCCAGAATAAGCCCGGGCAACCTAAGGAATCCGGAAGAAGAAATCAAGGGAAGAAGAGAGAAGCGGGGAAATGGAAGCCGAGAATTCCAACCTACAACGAGTACACCTCGCTGAATGCGTCTCTTGAGAACATTTACCTATCAACCTGCAATACCTTTCAGTACAGAAAGCCACGTCCATAGGAGTCAACCGAAGAACAAAAGAGGACTGGGAAATACTGCCGCTTCCATGAGACTTATGGGCACAATACTGAAGAGTGCAGACACCTACACGACGCTATAGAGAAGTTTATTAGGTAGAAAAAGTTACAGGAGTTTGTGAAGAATCCGCAGGAAGGAGGACATGGAGCATCCAATCCGGGTCGTGCACCAGCTCCACGTCATCCCGAGGAGCCTACCCGGACCGTGGGCAGACTAGTCATAAACACGATCATCGACGAGCCTCACCCTGCGGATAAGAACTGGCAAGAGATGGAGCGGTATGCTTGTTCCCTGAAGCACGCAGACTTCGAGTGTTGTTCCAACGTAGAGGATGGAACCCCCGCTAAACAGCTATGCATGATGACAGACGATATAATATTCAGGATCAGATATGCTGACCAAGTAGAAGCTCCTACCATCGACCCGATGGTCATATCTGCGACAATCGGGCCGGCTTATGTGAAGAGAATTCTGATTGATTGTGGAAGTTTTGTCAACATCATCTTCAAGAAGGCTTATGACCAGATGAAGATGGAGACGAAGGATTTGAAACCATCTAAAGCTCGCATACATGGCTTTAATGGCGCAGCGACCGACGTAGTGGGATATGTTGAGTTACCAGTTGAACTGGGACAAGGTGAGCATAGGAGGGTGCGAATCCTACCTTTCGTAGTTTTGGATGTGGATTCTCCGTACAATGTGTTTTTGGGTCGACCGGCCCTGGCTGAGTTTAGGGCAGCATTAGCCCCGTGGTGCTTGACTTTGAAGTTTCCGACTGACAAAGGAGTAGGTGTTGTTCATGGCGACCAGGCGACTGGTCGTGCATGTTATGTGGCTGAGCTCCGAGAGGCCCAGCGGAGGGAGAAATGAAAGGTTGCGGACAATCCCGTCCGCATCCATAATGCCGACAATTGACAAATAATGCCCGAGCCCTGGCTCGGGCATAATCCTCGGATCTATAGAGACATAGATTCGAGAGACGACAATGAGGAACCCAGGGAAGAAAAGGCAGCACCGGCTGAATTGACAATCGACATTTCAGTCAGCCGAGACGATCCATCGCGAGTATTGAAGATCGGATCACAACTCAGCCCCGCAATGACTGAAGACCTTAGTGATTTCCTCCGAGCGAATCTTGATGTTTTTGCTTGGACACATTCTGATATGTGTGGGATTTCTCCCACTATTACGAGTCATATGTTGAACATAAACCCGAAGTACGTCCCGGTTAAACAAAAGAGGAGAGGGATGGACCCGAAGAGGTCCACTTCTCTCAGAGAGGAGGTGGACAAACTCAAAGCCAATGGGTTCGTCCGCGACACCCTCTACCCTGAATGGGTATCAAACTCCGTGCTAGTGAAAAAGGCGAACGGGAAATGGAGAACTTGCGTAGATTATTCCGATTTGAACAAAGCATGCCCCAAGGACAGTTTCCCATTGCCTAGGATTGATCAGTTGGTCGACTCCACTGCAGAACACGAGTTGTTATCATTCATGGATGCATACTCAGGATACAATCAGATCCCGATGCATATTCCGAACCAGGAACACACTAGTTTCATCACAGACGTTGGGCTATATTGCTATGTAGTAATGCCTTTCGAATTGAAAAACGCGGGAGCGACCTATCAGCGTTTGGTGAATCGAATGTTCAAAGACTAGATTGGTAGAACGATGGAAGTCTATGTGGATGACATGCTCATGAAGTTACGACAGTCAAACGACCACATTCGTGACTTAGTAGAGATGTTCGATATACTCATATATTACGGGATGAAGATCAACCCTCTGAAGTGTTCCTTTGGTGTTGCGTCGGGAAAGTTTTTGGGATTCATTGTTAATGCCAGGGGAATTGAAGCTAACCCGGAAAAGATTCAAGCTATTCGATATGTGCGAGTGCCCAGAACTATAAAACAGGTGAAAAGCTTGAATGGAAGGGTGGCTACGCTGAGTCAGTTTATATCCAGAGCCACGGACAAGTGCATTCCTTTGTTTGATATAATAAAGAAAGGGAAGAGGAATTTCAAATGGGCATCCAACTGTGAGGGAGCGTTCCGAGATCGGGTGAGGCATTTGGAGAGTCCTCCAATACTGTCGAAACCAGTAGACCACGAGATGATGTACGTATACTTGGCCGTATCCCCGCATGCTATAAATGCGGATTTGGTCCGCGAGGAGGACCGAGTCCAAAAGCCGGTATATTGCGTTAGCAAACGTTTAACGGGGGCAGAAAGAAATTACCCTAAAATTGAGAAATTGGCATATTGCTTGGTGATTGCATCACGTAAGCTGCGTCCATACTTTCAAGCACACTCAGTCAGTGTCTATACCGATCAGCCCTTACGACAGGTACTCCAACGACCAGAAACTTCTGGAAGGATGTTAAAATGGAATATCAAGTTGAGTCAGATCGATATTACCTACCTGCCATGAAGAGCCATACAAGGGGAAGCATTAGCAGATTTCATCGCTGAGTTTACTGTACCTGACAAACCAGATAATCACGGTGTCATTTCCCCCATTCGATGGAAATTGTACACCGATGGGGCATCAAACGACCGTTGCTCCAGAGCTGGTGTATTTCTCGTAACTCCAGAAAATCGATCGATTTGTTACGCTTTGAAGCTCGATTTCCCGGCTACGAATAATGAAGAAGAATATGAGGCACTGATTGCTGGCTTAAAGCTCGTTGGAGAACTCGGGGTTAAATCAGTTGAAATCTTTTATGACTCGTAGCTGGTGGTGTACCAAGTGCGAGGAGATTACCAAGCAATGGGACAAAAGCTTGCTCCATACCTTGCTATGGTTCAGGGACTATTGGCAAACTTCAAACATTACGACATTTTGCATATCCCGTGTGAACAGAACAAGGAAGCTGACTCGTTGGCCAAATTCGCAAGCACTGGCGACGCGTAGCAAATGGGATTGGTTCCCGTCGAAACCTTACACACTCCAAGCATAAATGAGATGGAATTCGATTTTGCGTTAGAAACGGAAATCGAGGAGGAGTCGTGGATGACCTCATTCAAACAATACCTGCTAAACGGGACTCTGCCCGAAAGAAGAAGCGAAAGACGGCAGGTCATTCGAAAAGCAGCGTGATATGTGATGCAGGGAGGAGTAATGTATTGGAGAGGGTTCTCGGTCCCTCTACTACGGTGCACTGCCCGTGATGAGGCAAAACGGGTCTTGGAGGAGGTTCACGAAGGAGAATGTGGCGACCATACTGGGGGGCAGACACTAGCAAAAAAGATCCTCCGCTATGGATACTATAGGCCAACTGTGAATCGGGATGCTGCAGATTACGCAAGAAAATGTGACAAGTGTCAAAGATATGTGAAAATCCCGAGAGCTCCACCAACCGAACTCACACAAATGGTTAGTCCCTGGCCGTTTGCAATCTAGGGAATCGACATAATCGGTTCTTTGCCTATATCCAAAGGTGGTGCAAAATACACGATAGTTGCAGTCGACTATTTCACAAAATGGGCCGAGGCAGAGCCTTTAGCCACAATCACCTCCAAGAAGGTCATTAATTTCATTGTACGAAACATTATATGCCGCTTTGGCCTCCCTCGAACCATCATTACGGACAACGGAACGCAGTTTGAGAGCAGAGAATTCAAAGACTTCTGTTTAAAGTACGGCGTTGAGAAAAAGTTCACCGCCGTTGCACATCCGAAAGAAAACGGACAAGTCGAGGCCGTGAACAAAATAATCAAGTCCATATTGAAGAAGCATTTGGAAAAACCCGGAGGCAAGTGTGTAGATGAACTCCCAACAGCATTATGGGCTTATAGAACTACCCACAAGTCCACGACTAGCCACACTCTATTCGCATTGACATACGACTCGGAAGCTGTTATACCCATGGAGCTTGAATTTCCATCACATCGGGTGTCACATTATGATCCAAAGACGAATCAGGATCTCTTGTTGGAATCACTGGACTGCGTTGATGAAAAACGTGAAGAAGCTGAACTAAGGGCGACAGCATATAGGCACCGAGTCAAGCAATATTACGATGAGAAAGTCCGCCCAAGGGTCTTTGATGTGGGTGATCTCGTTTTGAAACGAGATTTCCCGATACCATCACGTATGAATCCCAACTGGGAAGGTCCATATGTCATTGAACGGAAGCTTGGAGAAGGAACTTTCAATTTAGCGACCGTTAATGGCGTGACACTCCCCCGAGCGTGGAACAGCGAACATTTGCGACGTTATTACATTTAGCCTGTTTCTTTCCTATTTTAGGTACAATTGTTTGCTGTGTGTTTTTATTCCATTGATTTTTAGTTTTCTTTTTAGCGTGTAATCGGACAATTTAGTTTGTTTCATTAATAAAGGCTTGAAGCCTTTTTTTATGAATTATTGATGTTCCTGAGCCTTATAGTCCAGTGATAAACAATTGAAGTTGTGTTATTCTGCCTGACATACGAACTCGCATAAATGACTTCAATCTTCGAGTCCCCTGAGTGCGGACCGGAGTACTCTAAGTCCCTGGAGCGTGGACTAGAGTATAAACGACATCAATCTTCGAGTCCCCTGAGTGCGGACCGGAGTACTCTAGGTCCCCGGAGCGCGGGCTAGAGTATAAACGACTTGAATCTCCGAGTCCCCTGAGTGCAAACCGGAGTACTCTAAGTCCCCGGAGCACGGGCTAGAGTATAAGCGACTTGAATCTCTGAGTCCCCTGAGTGCGAACCGGAGTACTCTAAGTCCCCAGAGCGCGGGCTAGAGTATAAGCGACTTGAATCTCCGAGTCCCCTGAGTGCGGACCGGAGTACTCTAAGTCCCCGGAGAGCGGGCTAGAGTATAAGCGACTTGAATCTCCGAGTCCCCAGAGTGCGGACCGGAGTACTCTAAGTCCCCGGAGCGCGGACTAGGGTATAAACGACTTGAATCTTCGAGTCCCCTGAGTGCGGACCGGAGTACTCTAAGTCCCCGGAGTGTGGACTAGAGTATAACCGATTTGAATCTCCGAGTCCCCTGAGTGCGGACCGGAGTGCTCTAAGTCCCCGGAGCGCAGACTAGAGCATAAACGAATTGAAATTCCGAGTCCCCTGAGAGCGGATCGGAGTACTCTAAGTCCCCGAAGCACGGACTAGAGTATAAACGATTCGAACCGTCAAGTCCCCTGAATGCGGACCGAATTACTCTAAGTCCCCAGTGCGCGGATTAGAAAATATTCTAAGTACCAAAAATTTGAAACGAGAAATGTACCATTCCAAAGAATGTCTGAACGATTTAAGAATGGATTGGGAATTTATGCAACTCATAAGAACTTGAGTTTTGACCATAGTTATACAGAAAGTTAAAAGGCAAGAAATCATTCAAATAACAAAGAAACTAAATTTTATTCAATTATCCAGAATGGGGTTACACAACCACTCCTCCATAACTTGGAGTCAAAAATCTATCTACATAAACTACGAAAACGAAAAAGTAAAAGTAGTTACAGGACATAAAGCAAAATCTCGTTGAACGAGTATAGTGGATATTTCTTCGGCTTCTTTTTCTTGTGACGCAGCGGATTAAACAAAACAATGTAGATCGATGAAAGTAGCAATCGGTGGATTGAGAAATACTGAAATGCCCAAATTCGTTGATCCGAAGATACCGAATTCTAGCTATCTTAAACATGTTGATAGCGCACTATTCCATGTTTAAAGATCTACGATTCTTCGCACGTTGATCTAGCGCACTAGATTCCGTGAATCGGCTTCAGCAGTCGTTGAATCGAGCGCACTCGATTAACCAAAAGTGGAGATAGGAGATTACACTCAACTACCAATTTGGTGAAAGCACAAAGCTAACAAAACAAGAGCTTTATTTCAAATCAACTAAACTTTTACAAATGACCACACATGCCTATTTATAGGCTACAACTCAACACGCCCAAACAGAACACATTTCAACACAACACTTAGGTCGTGAGCGACCTACGACCTAAAATAGTGCAACCTAAAAAACCAGGCGACTTACGACCTAAAAACATTACAACATAAGCAAATACAAGTTACAACAACACACGACTTACAATATTTACAACACAACATATTACAAGCCATTACGATACATGACTTACGACCTAAAATGAACGGCATCTGGATTGAGCGACCTAAGAATGAACGGCATCCCTTCATCAACGACCTAAGAAAACGGCTTATGAAAAACTGCGACCTAAGTCTTCGCGACTTAAGGCCTCGCGACTTATAGCGAGCGACCTATCTCTCCTCATCTTCTCGCGACCTAACTTAGGTCGCTCCATTTTCCTGCGACCTATCATAGGTCGTTTCTTTTTAGGTCGTAGCACTTTTCCCTTCAGCTCGTTAGCTCGCATACGACTTAACAGTATGTTAGGTCGTTTCCGTGTCTTTCCCTTTAACTCGTTAGGTCGTAGACGACTTAAGCCTTCACTTTCCTTAGGTCGTAGACCGCTTGAGTTAGGTCGTAAACTTTCCTTAGGTCGTAGCCCTTTATATCTTGCCTTGTTAGGTCGTTCCAACGACCTATACCTTAGCTCGTTAGGTCGTATGCGACCTAAAAACAAGTTAGGTCGTTTGCGACCTAAGACTTGGTCATTTTGGGCTGCATCATCCTCCCCTGGTTGAGAAAAATTCGTTCTCGAATTTGCGCCATCCTCTTCCACCATAAGTTCATTCCCATGATATGGTATGAGATGTTTAACATTAAACACATCGGAAGTATACACATCCTCTGGCAGTCTCAACTTATAAGCGTTTTCATTGATCTTCTTCAAAAATTTTACTGGACCAATCTTCCGTGCTTTCAATTTATTATATGTTCCCACCAGAAAACGATCCTTTGTTATCACTGCATAAACCCAATCACCTTCATTAAATTCAGCACTCCTTCGCTTCAGATCTGCGGATCGTTTGTACTTCTCATTCGCCTTTTCCAATCGTTCTTGAACGATTCTATGACACTCTGTCAATCCTTCAACAAAATCAGCAGCTCGCTTGACTATCTTCTTTGGTTGTGGTATGACCGTTAACTCCAACGGCCCCTTTGGCAAACTAGAATATACAATCTGAAATGGACTGAAACCCGTACTACGGTTCACAGCATGATTATGAGCAAACTCCGCTTGACATAACTTCACATCCCAATTCTTCAGATTGTCTTGCACAAGACATCTCAACAAATTTCCCAATGATCTGTTCACAACCTCGGTCTGTCCATCCGTTTGCGGATGATAAGCGCTGCTAAAGTTCAACTTCGTTCCCACCATTTTCCACAAACTTAGCCAAAAATGACTTAGAAATCTAGTATCCCGATCAAAAACAATGGATTCTGGCAAACCATGTAAATGATATATCTCTTTGAAGAATAATTCAGCAACCCGGACGGCATCAGCTGTCTTCTTACAAGCGATAAAATGTGCCATTTTGGAAAATCTGTCCACCACAATGAATGTAGAATCATTTCCCCTTTGAGTTCTAGGCAAACCCAAAACAAAATCCATACTGATATCAACCCATGGTCTAACCGGCACAGGTAACGACATATACAATCCCGCATTCATCGCTGTTCCCTTGGAAACTTGGCAAATATGACATCTCTCCCCAAACCTTCCAACTTCCCGCTTCATCGACGGCCAAAAATAAGATTGAGAAATCAGCTGTAGTGTACGGTCTCTACCCACGTGGCCTTCTCCGTGTAGCTCCTTTACAATCTTCATTCTCAAACTCTTTCAGGTATACATAATCGATTTCCCTTGAATAGAAAACCATCCACCATTATAAACTCATCCGTCTCCCCATTCTTGACTTTATCTATAAACTTCATAAAGTACGAATCTTCAACAAATAACTCTGGTAGCATATCAAACCCCGTCACTTCAACCTTCATTGTTGTCAACAAATGATTCCTTCTGCTTAACGCATCCGCAACACGATTCGTCACTCCTGACTTGTGTTTGACAACAAAAGTAAATTGTTGTAGGTACGCAATCCACGATGCATGTCTTGCTGAAATCTTGTCTTGCCCTTGTAAATGCTTTAACGCCTCATGATCAGTGTAAAGAACAAACTCTTTCTGAAATAGATAATGTCTCCAGTGTTTAATAACTTGTACAACAGCATAAAATTCCACATCATACGTACTATATCTCATCTTCGCTCCTGATAACTTCTCACTGAAATATGCAATCGGACATCCCCTCTGACTCAACACTCCTCCAATCCCAACCTTGGATGCATCAGTATGTAGCTCAAACACTAACTGAAAATCTGGTAGCACTAGAATTGGTGCTGACGTCAAGAGTTCTTTGATTCGTTCAAAAGCAACCCCTGCTTCCTCCGTCCATGAAAACTGTTTGCCCTTCATACAATTAGTAACTGGCGCCATCACACTACTAAAGTGTGGAATAAACCTCCGCTAAAATGAAGCCAACCCGTGGAAACTCCGAACTTCTGTTATCGTCCTGGGTTGCGGCCAATCTTTGATAGCTTCAACTTTACTCTGGTCAACTTGTATTCCTTCCTTTGATACAACATACCCCAGAAATAAAATGCTCCTCGCCATAAAAACACACTTCTTTGTAGCAGCGTAGAATTGTTCTTCACGAAGGATAATTAACACTTTCCTCAAATGCTGAACATGCTCTTCGGTACTAGCACTGTAGATCAGAATATCATCAAAGTAAACCACCACAAATTTCCCAATGTACGGCCTGAAAATTTGGTTCATCACCCTCATGAATGTACTTGGTGCATTCGATAGACCAAACGGCATGACCAGCCACTCATACAATCCTTCCCTCGTCTTGAATGCTGTCTTCCACTCATCTCCTGTTCTAATTCGAATTTGGTGATAACCACTTTTAAGATCAATCTTTGGAAAGATCACTGACCCACTGATTTGATCTAACAGATCATCAAGCCTCGGCATCAGAAATCTGTATCTGACAGTTATCTTGTTCAATGCTCTACTATCTGTGCACATTCTCCATGAGCCATCCTTCTTTGGTACGAGTAATGCTGGTACAGCACACGGACTCAAACTCTCATGAACACGTCCCTGCTCAAGCAACTCTTCCACCTGCCTCCTTAATTCTTCATGTTCCTTCGGACTCATTCGATAATGTGGTCTGTGCGGCAACGTTGCTCCCAGAACAAGATCAATTTGATGTTGAATGTCTCTCAGTGGCGGTAACTCCTTTGGTAACTCATCTGGAAATACATCCTCAAATTCTTTCAAAACTGGTTTCGCTTCTTCTGGAATTTCAACCACTTCATTGCTCTCTCGCCCAATCAACAAAAACACCTCTGGCTCCTCTTCAACTTCTTTAACAAACTCCTTCAAGGCTAATAAAGTTTTCAGCTCTTCAATCTCCTCCAGTTTATTTTCTTCCTGTTGTCGCTTCTTCGGAACTAGAGTAATCTTTGTGCCTTCAAACATAAAGCTATAACTGTTGGTACGTCCATCATGTTGCACCGTCCTATCATACTGCCATGGTCTCCCCAGCAACAAATGACAAACATCCATATCTACCACATCACACCAGATTTCGTCTTTATATTTCTTCCCAATTGAAAACTTCACACAAGCTCGACGTCCAACCTTCACCTCCCCTCCTTTTCTCAACCAAGCCAACTTGTACGGTTTCGGATGTTTCTCAGTCTTCAATGCCAACTTCCTCACAGCTTCTGCAGAAATTATATTGTCACAGCTTCCAGCATCAATAACAAATTTGCAAACTTTCCCCAGAATAGTACATGTCGACTGAAAAATATTGCTCCTCAACCAACTACAATCCTCCTCTTGCTTTGGTGTCAAACAAGACCTCCTCATCATCAGATTACAACCTTCGTCTCCCGACACTTCTTCTTCCCCCTCATCAGGTGGTGAATTGGAACATTCAGCTTCTTCATCCTCATCTTCAACCTCTGCTATCATAGCTCGTTTCTTCAGCTTTGGACATTCATTACTTTTGTGGCCCACTTCTTGACAATTATAACACTTGAAACCATTATTGACTTTCATCTTCCCAACCTCATTCACAACTGGTTTTGCAACAGTTTTTGAAACATTAGAACTTCCACTAACACCCTTCACTGGATTGTTCGAATTTGTAAACACACCACCACCTCGTCTTCCCTGTTTCTCCCAAGCCAACGCTTTTTGGTGTGCTTCCCCTACAGATCTGGGATCAAACATGTTAACCATATCCTGTATCTGCATTTGCAACCCCCCAACAAATCTAGCTGTCAATTGTTCATCTGTCTCCATAATATCATTCCTTGCAATTAGTTGATAAAATTCGTCCGCATAGTCATTCACAGATTTCGTTCCTTGCCTCAAGTTTTGCAACCTCTGATACATAAGCGACTGATAGTTATAAGGTAAGAATGTGGCTTTCATCATTTTCCTCATCTTTTCCCATGATTCAACCTTTGACTTCCCCATCCGTTCACGTGTAAGTTTGGTTTGCTACCACCACGTTAAAGCTCTACCCCTCAACCTTGTAGCAACCAACTTCACTCTACGATGTTCTGGAACTTCCTTGAAGTCAAAAATCTCCTCCACATTAGACAACCAGTCCAAAAACTCTTCAGCTTGCATACCTCCTTTGAATTCTGGTATTTCAGTCTTCATCCCAGATTCCCACTTATGATCATACTCCGATTGATTTCTTCCTTGTCCACGTCCTTGACCATGAACACTTCCACCATCATACTCCTCTTCAAAATCAGATGTATATCGATGTCGATCTCGTCCACCCATATCTCTACTACCATCATTCCTTCCACCAACATCCCTTCTACCGGCATTCCTCCGATCACGTTCCCGATCATCAACATTTCTATAGCTGTCTCGGCTCACACTTCTATGATCATTATCATTACTTCTCTCTCGATTGTAATGTGGCGAAACTCTACTTCTCCCATGGTTAGATTCAGGTGAAACCCTTCTCTGATTCTGATTCATCTCTAACATCATCTTCTCTAATCATCCAATCCCTTCATTAAGCTTTTCACTAAAGTTTTCATTAATCCTTTGCTCCATCTCATCAGCTTCTTCTCTTCTATACAAAGCTTCTACGTTTTGGTGACGATTAGCTCTTCTCGGCGGCATGATTTGAAACTTTACAAACTCTTCAACACTTCAAAATTCAAACACCTTTCGAACTTTGATCCAAAATGATATGGATCGAAAACTTCCACTTTGTTGCAATTTGCGATGAACACGATGAACAACAACTTGATCATGGCCTAACTCAAGATTGTACAAAACAACACTTCAAACTTCAAATTCTCAGCTCCAAGACTCGATTTAGCTATGATTGGCTAAAACAAGCTCTGATACCAAACTGACGTAGCGGATTAAACAAAACAATGTAGATCGATGAAAGTAGCAATCGGTGGATTGAGAAATACTGAAATGCCCAAATTCGTTGATCCGAAGATACTGAATTCTAGCTATCTCAAACACGTTGATAGCGCACTATTCCGTGTTTAAAGATCTGCGATTCTTCGCACGTTGATCTAGCGCACTAGATTCCGTGAATCGGCTTCAGCAGTCGTTGAATCGAGCGCACTCGATTAACCGAAAGTGGAGATAGGAGATTACACTCAACTACCCATTTGGTGGAAGCACAAAGCTAACAAAACAAGAGTTTTATTTCAAATCAACTAAACTTTTACAAATGACCACACATGCCTATTTATAGGCTACAACTCAACACGCCCAAATAGAACACATTTCAACACAACACTTAGGTCGTGAGCGACCTACGACCTAAAAAACCAGGCGACTTACGACCTAAAAACATTACAACATAAGCAAATACAAGTTACAACAACACACGACTTACAATATTTACAACACAACATATTACAAAGCATTACGATACACGACTTACGACCTAAAATGAACGACATCTGGATTGAGCGACCTAAGAATGAATGGCATCCCTTCATCAGCGACCTAAGAAAACGGCTTCTGAAAAACTACGCGACCTAAGTCTTCGCGACTTAAGGCCTCGCGACTTATAGCGAGCGACCTATCTCTCCTCATCTTCTCGCGACCTAACTTAGGTCGTTCCATTTTCCTACGACCTATCATAGGTCGTTTCTTTTTAGGTCGTAGCACTTTTCCCTTCAGCTCGTTAGCTCGCATACGACTTAACAGTATGTTAGGTCGTTCCCGTGTCTTTCCCTTTAACTCGTTAGGTCGTAGACGACTTAAGCCTTCACTTTCCTTAGGTCGTAGACCGCTTGAGTTAGGTCGTAAACTTTCCTTAGGTCGTAGCCCTTTATCTCTTGCCTTGTTAGGTCGTTCCAGCGACCTATACCTTAGCTCGTTAGGTCGTATGCGACCTAAAAACAAGTTAGGTCGTTTGCGACCTAAGACTTGGTCATTTTGGGCTGCATCATCTTGTCTTCCTTCGCTTTCTCAGATGACTCCTCTCCCTCACGCTTCCTCTTGGACTTTTTGCTCGCCAAGGAAGCGGAGTCAGGAGTGGGGGGAGGAACATCTAGTGGTTTGGATTTGCCGGGAAGAATTACTTTCAGAGGCCTATTCAGCGGGTCGGTAAGTTCTAGTACTTGAGGCTCGACCTTGATCTAGACCTTCCTTTTCTTCTCTTCTGCGAGTCGCTCCTTCATACTCACCTTCGAAGTATGTTCTGAGGCGCCAATGATTTCGATTTCATCACTCCCTTCAACGGGAGATGAAGTGTCAGACTTATCATCATCTAGCGCCCCGATCACTTGAGCGTCAGGACCGGGAGTTACTCCCGCGTAAGCAGCATCGCTTGTTTTCCCCGCCTCCTCCTTGGCGTCATCGCTCCTCGGAGTTGGTTCAGGATCAGAGCGGCCTGCATAAAAACATAAAGAATGAACGTTAGAATCAATAATCGCTCACAGAATGCGACAGATCTTTGAACTTCTAGAAGAATAGTTTTATACTGGTTTCTTGCTGGCTTTCACCGGTGCATGGAGTTTCACCCTCTAGAATAGGGGATAGCACGTGAATGCCGAGACCGAGATCTTTCGGATCATAGCCGGCGTGCTGCTCAAATGGGTCAAGTGCCGGCCGACCGGCTGATTGAGTGGAAGAAGGAGCTGCAGCCTCGATTCCAGATGGACCAGCTGTGGCATCTTTCTTTTTTGATGGAGGAGAGCCTTTACCAAAGAGAGCCATAGCTGCAAACAAGTCTGATGGCTCACTCCCCCTGAGAAACTCTTTCACTAAAGCCTCCTCATCGACCTCCTCAGTGCCCGACTCAACCTTCCTGGTCTTTATTAAAGTCTCCCAGGCCTCAGCTAGAGATTCAAGATAGCCTTCGCCTAAGAAAGTCAAGTCTCGGTGCATGAGGACGCGGGCGCTGTATTCGGTAATCAGCGGGTCAAACATACACTTGACCTCTTCTCTGCCGGCCTCAACAGCTGCTTCAAGACGGGAGTCGATCTCCTCGGAAGCTAGTCTCTTGCCCTCCTTACGGGCTTCGCTCTTCATCGAGCTTTGCTTTTAAGAGACGTGTATCGACGATCTCGTTACAGTACTGTTGAGACTCTTCTTGAGCCGCTATCTTCTCTTCCCTCTCCTTAGAGAGTAGCTCTTTCAACTCTTTGACCTGCAGGGCGAGTGTATCCCTTTCTTTTTGAATAGAATCTTTTTCTAGAGCTAGGGCCCCACTGCGTTGGACTGCGACGTCAAGTTCTTTCTTATGGGTCGTCTCTAGACGAGCGACGGCCTCCGCAGTCTCCTTAGCACTCTGTTCTGCGGCTTCAAGCTTGGACTTATACGAAGCGAGCTCTTCATCTTGATTCTTGATGATGTCCTTGTCGAAGATAGCTTCAAGCTTCAAGCGGTCAATTTCCTGTTGGCGCTCAACGGATACTTCCGAGAATTTTTCGACCAAATGTACAAACGCGTCATGTTGAACATAGACGTTGTTGTTGCAAGTGATGGCACTCTGCTTGACATGCCCTGGGATGTGATGAATAGCTGGGAGGAACTTCAGGTCGTCGAAGCAGATTTTGGGAAATTTAGCCTTAAGATCGACCATCTTCTCTGCTATCGTTGGGTCAGCCGCAATAACA
The DNA here is from genome assembly GCA_030737815.1 of Allium fistulosum. Taxonomy (NCBI): domain Eukaryota; kingdom Viridiplantae; phylum Streptophyta; class Magnoliopsida; order Asparagales; family Amaryllidaceae; genus Allium; species Allium fistulosum. The sequence goes on from CM060905.1 coordinate 764,381,886, forward strand.
GGGGGAGGAGGCTTTGAAAGTTTTGTTCTCTTCCGATGTTCTCGAGAATGTCGTGTGCTTGATGAACCGGAATGTTGATCTCGAGAAACATCGGGTTGAGACCCCTTTTGCAGAAGTTTTTCTCTGTCTGGCTCAGTCTGAGGAGGGAGATCGCGAGAGTATGAAGACTGGGAATATGATTTCTTTCGATAAGATGACTCACGGGGACGGTTGTCTCGATCTTCGTAATCGTCCCTGTCCTTGCGTCTACCGGAGTCTGAGTCCCGGCCAGAATGGTGAAAGATGGAAGAGCCGTGGAGATGATCAATTCCGTGGGAGCATCCCATATCACCTGCATAGAATAAAAATAACAGCGAGTTAGGAAGAATCGGGGTAATGGAAAAAATTGAAGTGTATGGTGAAGTGCATGGGTGTGTGTGTGTCCTAGTGTTCCCCCCGATGGACCAGTTCCTTTATCTTTACTAATTGGAGTATTATCTCCCTGGACTGGGAGTTGAACTCCCGTGTCACCTCTAGTGGGCGAATGAAACTTGAGGGCCTCTGGATCGTCGAAACCGTGGTTGAGTAGATCGTTAGGAATGGTAAGGTTCGACAGGACCTTCAGAGAACTTTCTAAATGTGATGAGGAAGCTTCTTTCTCCACTGGAACAAGTATAATTTTAGAAGTTCCACCAACTTTTTCCTTCCTCATCTTGTATTTCGGTGTCTTTTTCCCCTTAGAAGGGGAAGACAATGTTTCGATGTCGTGGACTTCGACTGTTGGTTCTTGAATATGACCGACATTCTCATCTTGTGCTTCGGTTGTCTCAGTCTCCTTAATTTCCCCCTCTTCTGGGGTACTAGGAGCGTTGCGTGCTGAAGACTCAGCCTGTTTTTTCCCTTTGCCAGAGGCAGGCCTGGGAATGGTGACACCCTGAGGAAGGCTTATCCGACGGCCTTCGGCCAACAGTCCAAGCCTTGAAAGCGACTCATTCGAAATGAGAGCTCTAATGTCCCGTTCTCCGGCAGGAAGAGCTCGAATAGCTTCGACGGCATTAGAATGTCCGCGGCTGTCAGGACGTGGAATGGTACCTGAAAAGATGGGTAAAAGTTAGAAGAGGTACGGCTACTGCTAAACACGAGTAACGGTTCAAGAAAAAGGCTTACTTCCTTCAACCATCTCCTCGAAAAGACGGGAGGACAATGCACATAAAACCATTCCTGTTTATACAAGGCAATCTTGGTCCATGCTCTAGTTAAATTTGGCATTTGTTGTGCGGCTCGAGAAACACGAATGATGGGCTATCCTTCCGCTTCTTGATGCAATATATGTATCTGATATCACGCGGAGTTGGAATCCTAGAGAAGACATTCATAAAGAGGATGCAAGTGTCGTAGAGGAATGCATGGCCGTTCGGGTGCAGTTGCGATGGAGCGATGTCGATATACTGCAGCACATCCCGAAGGAACGAGTTGAATGGTGGAACGCTGCCAACCCAACACATGAATTTGTTACAAGCTGTGTATCCGATTGGGGGCAAGTGCGGACGGTCATGCCCCGATGGGACTAGCACGTCATCAAAAGGGATTCCGTGGACAGAGCATATCCAGCGGAGTGTACTTTCATTAATCATTGAAGCAAGTGAATCGACAGGGTTATCCAAGAAAATTGCTGCCTCCAGCGCATCGGGAGCTAAGTCATGTGTAGGGGAAGTTGACGGATTTGAAGTATCTGCGACTTCTCGTTGGGAGGACGGCCCGGGCCTGTCTGAAATAGTGGCGGAGCTAGATTTTCTAGACATCGCTGACAAGGAATGAATCTAGCAAAGTACCTGTTCGAACTATACTTAGAAAATAATCGACATTAGACTTAACAATGTGAATATTCCCCTCATGTAGTGTGTGAACTAGCGCGATCATTCGGATGTAAACGCTGAGAAATTATAAGTCACAGAATCGATGGTACGAAGTTGAGCATCAAACTGTCGTCTCCGAAGACCGTCATCGCTGACCGTCTCCGAAAGCCAGCATTGCAATATTTTCAATCTCGAATTCGGACATTGGCACTGCGTGTTAAGAGATTTAATCCGTTATTATTGGTTTAAGTTCAGGCTTGTGATTATTGAAACTAAGAAGTTATCAGTCCAGTTTAGTTCGATATGCTGGTATGCTCAAGTCCATGTCCTTGTGTTTGATGTTTGATTAGGCAAGATGAATAGAGTCCTTATCGGCTTAAGTTCTGTTCGGGTTAAGGTTCTGTTCAGTTTAGGTTCTGTTCGGCTTAAGTCGGTTCGGTTTAGATTCTGTTCGGCTTAGAGTTCTGTTCGGCTAAGGTTCTGTTCAGTTTAGATTCTGTTCGGCTTAAGTTATGTTCGGCTTAAGGTTCTGTTCAGTTTAGGTTCTATTCGGCTTAAGTCTGTTCGGTTTAGATTCTGTTCGGCTTAGAGTTCTGTTCGGCTAAGGTTCTGTTCAATTTAGATTCTGTTGGGCTTAAATTCTGTTCGGCTTAAGGTTCTGTTCAGTTTAGGTTCTGTTCGGCTTAAGTCTGTTCGGTTTAGATTCTGTTCGGCTTAGAGTCCTGTTCGGCTTAAGTTCTGTTTGGCTTGACTTTCGTTCGGCCTTCGTTCTGTTCGACCAAAAATTCTGCTCGGCCAAATTTCTGTCCGACCAAAATTCTGTTCGACCTCTCTTCTGTTCGGCCTAAAGACGAGTGCACCCAGCAGGTCATGCCGAGCTGATTCGCTCGGCCTTTTGCCCTTAACATCATTTCTTTTCTTCCCCTCCATCGCTCGGCATAAGAAAGTCATGCCGAGCCACATCAATACGTCTTCCACCAACTCCCTCCTTTACACACCTCTTCCATCCTCTTCTCTTCTACCATTCGCCTAGCCTTAAACTCCATCAAAACACCCACACTTCACCCTTGACTCCTCCTGCTCCACGCAATTGCTTCTGACTTTGATTTTGCAGAGATTCACGAGTTTGAATCTCAAGCTGGTTCTCCTAATCGAAGTGAAGTATTTAAGGAAAAGTTTTTAACCTAAGAAATGAGTCGAAGCTCTAGAAGATTCTGGAGTAGGAAACGTGGTTCTGGTTGGATTCAATTGGTTGGGGAGGGAAGTGAGGCAACGAGTGATGTTTGAGAAGGGAAGGGAAGGGAAAAGTATAGTATTCTCTGAAGTTTGTTAAGAGGCAAAGTTCATAATTAATGAGAAACGGAGGTAGAAGTAAAAGGGAGAAGAAGAAGGAGCATCAGCTTATATAGAGAGAAGGGAAGTCGAAGAGACTATGACCGGTAGAACCGGTCAAATTGACATTGTTCGGCATCTAGGGTGCTCCGCATCGGCTATGTCGTTCGGCATACAGTCTGCTCGGCTTCGGCTGTGTCGTTCGATATGGGCATATCGTTCGACATCCAGGCTGATTCAAAGCACACCACGTTTAACCACATGATGTACTTTGGGGGGCAAGTGTTACCTGAAGGTTTGACCAGGCAACTAGGCACTCGGCACTTACATACCGTTCGGCATGGAGAGTCTTCCAGCATTATATATCGTTCGGCATTCTAGAGTGATCGGCATTATATATCGTTCGACATTCTAGAGTGGTTGGCATAGCAAAACGTTCAGCATACCTAGATCGTTCGACAACAGTCTGGTCGGCATCAGTTCTGTTCGGCATCACTTCTGTTCGACAACAGTCTGGTCGGCATCACTTCTGTTCGGCATCACTTCTGTTCGGCATCACTTCTGTTCGGCATCAGTTCTGTTCGGCATCACTTCTGTTCGGCATCACTTCTGTTCGGCATCAATTCTGTTCGGCATCACTTCGTTCGGCACACAGAACTCACTCGTTCTGGGCCAAAGTGTTTGGCTGCCAGGCCCACCAGGGAAGTCCAACCCATCTTTGTCTATAAATAGAGAGGCAGGGGCACGGTGAAATGGACCTTTTTTTGAGAACACTGGGGAGACTCTACCGCTTTCAAGACTCATCCACTTTACTTAGCAATTGTATTCAAGTAGTTGGCAAACGGATTGTATCTGTAATCAATAATCGAGTAAAGCAATAAAGTTTAACCTCAAAGTGGACGTAGGGAGTCACGTCGAACCACTATAAATCTGGTGTTCTCGTCTTTGCATTCAATTTAGCATATTGTTCTTTTTTTAAATTTACTTTCATCATTTATCTCTCTACACAATCTTTCTCAACGAGGTTAGTGACCAATTTTGGTGCTAACAATAGGTATCAATGGTTTCTTTTTCATTGAGGAGAAAGCCTTTGGTTTTCATAGAGAGCCTTATGTTTTTAGGAGTTCGACTTGAGGAGGTCATATTAATATTTTGAGGAGATAAGAGAGTGAAGAAATATTTGAAATTTGAAATTTGAAATAAAGTGAGTGAATGAATGGATAGACATAGATTGAATTAATAAAGGGTAAAGAGTCATGTTCTCTGGTTAAACAGATGCCTTTTCAGAACATGGAAGTAAGTGCAAAAAGAGAGGGAAGTTTGAATTTTGAATTTTGAAATGAAACTTCAATTTTCAAATTTTTGGCAAGTATATCGACATATTGCTCTATGTTAAGTCAACATATAGGCCGTAATTTTCAAAAATAAAACTATATAAAATATTCCTATATATATACTTATATTCATCCAATATTATTAGTAATCTATATGTTATTCCTAAAAACACACAAAACACATAAAATAAAAATTAAATGTAAAAAGTACCGTGTTTTCCTCCTTTTCTTTGATCTGTTCTGATTAATCAACTATTGTCGTAAAACACATATTTGCATCCTCATTATCCGGTTCATTGTTGCTTGAGAAAGTATCTGAATCATCTAATGTTGCCATATAAGCACTATTTCTTTTTATGGATGAATCAATAACTAGTGAGATCTTTGATTTATTCGGATGGACAGTCTCTTTGTAGATGACCAAGTTCATCATAGTTGAAAATCTAATAGTAGTCCCAGTTTTAGGAGTCTTGTTTTCAGGTCTCCAATAGTTCATCTTCTATACTTCAGGAACTTTTTGAAATTTTTTGTCATGAAAGCAATTTCTTTGGCATTGTCATCGTTTGAATCATGTTTGTCGGTAGTTGCATTAACAGTGATGGATTTCTTTTCTATTACCTTACTTTCTTTTCTGCCCTGCATATGTGCTTCATAGGACATTAAATTGCCTATTAACTCTTCAATTTTTAGATTACTAATATCATTAGCCTCGTCTATTGCTAGTATCTTTTGAACCCATTTCAAAGAGAGTGAATTGAGGAATTTTTTAGCTTAGCCCTCTTCAGAAAAGTTTTTACTGAATGTTATTAAAGAATGCACTATATTTTGAAACTTACAGTGCATGTACGAAATAGACTCATTTGGGTTCATTTTAAACAGTTGAAACTGATTAGTTAGCATGAAAATTTTGGTCTGTTTAAATTTACTAGTGCTTCACATGTGTAACTCATGATGTTCTCCAAATTTCATATGCAAAATTACAAATAGAGACTCTATTAAATTATTTTTATATAGTGAACAAAACAAAATATTCATGGATTTAGAATTATTCTATGCAAGTGCATTTTGGCCAGCAGTCCATTGTGCAATATTTGTCGGGGGTTCAGTGTACTCATTTTGTGTAACATTCCAAATATCTGGACCATTGGACTATAAATAACTCTTCATCCAACATGACCAATGATTGTAATTACTACCATTATAAAATGGAGGTCTAGCAGTAGATTGTCCTTCGACAAAAGTATTAACAAATGTAATAATAGTGTTGCTAGCCATTAAAACTTTAAAAAAAATCAAATTACAAGTTTTTGAAAACCTAGTGCCCTAATACAAAATATGGGTTATAGAATTATGGGTTTTTAGGCTAATTAAATACCAGAGGTGGAAATAGTGTTTTCTAGGTAATAGTGTTTTCTAACATTTGTAAACTTTTTAAATTTCTTTCTAATTTAATATTAAATCATAGAATTTCAACACAGAAATATATCAACAATCAATCGCAGATGCAATCATAGATAAAACTAAAAGAAATAAAGTAAAGTAGAGAGTTAGAGAGATGACACCAGAGATTTTATACTAGTTTGGATTTTTCCTGCATCTAATCTCATACAATTGCTTATATAGATTTCTTTTCAAATGTCAATCTTTCAACAGGAAGAAGGCAAAGCCAATTACAATCTCGATTCCGAGGCTATATGACACACCTACCTGACTTTCTAGGCTCAATGTACACTTACTTGATTTGGATGGCTACAAGAATATCCATTTAAATTTCCAGGCTACTAAGCACACCCACCTGATTTGAACAGTCTACAAACACACCCAATCAAATACAAATAGAGTTTGATGATTTTTCCAAAGACAATTTCTTGAACTTTGGATACAATGGATCATATAGCCACTTGGATAGCATTTTGATCTTTGATTTGAGAGAGAGATTATTCCAAAATAGTAAGAAGGTAGTATTGAATCAATACACAGAAGTATGAATGGAATCTAAGTGATTTGAAGATAATTTATTATATTTTTAATGGAGTTTTCAAGGAAGTAAGAGGAGGGAAGAAAATAAGTTAATAACTACAAAAAATTCGTTTAAACTCCTTTTTATATAGTGTATAAATAGATTTGTACGTTCGAAAAGAGTTGCAACGAATAGAAACTTCTTTTCAAAACTTGAAAATCATTTGGCGGTATGTATGTCGACATATCATCTAGGCATATGTCGACATATGCTTGTAAAAATTAAAAACTTATTTCTTTTTAAAAAATGTTTTGAAAACCCTATACTTTGTAAAATAGTTTGATACTTTGTAAAACACTTTAAACATATTTTATAAACATTTTGATCTTTGAAAAACCTTTATAAAATATTTTTAAATATATTTTGTTTAAAGATATAAAAGATAGAAATTAGGGGATAGAGATCAAAGGTTACTACCAAGCACTTTAGCTATATTCTATGACTCTATATACTAAATTATAATCTTAAGATCTTCATATCTTGGCCTTTGTACTCATTAGTCTTCATGTCCATGTCTTGGGTCCTTTATACTGTATAGTCTTTGATTCAACATTTGTATAATATCCTGCACTATATTGTATATAACTTGAGAAAACATTAGTATCTATATTTTATATGAATGTATATTTTGTTATCTAGGTTGTTGTTATCAAAATCAATAATTAAGGTATTAACAAGATAGTCAAGTTACCCCAAGATAGAGTCTGGGCATAATGTACTCCACATTTCTCATTTGTGAAAGTTTGTGCACGGCTCAGGCATGATTACAGAATAGAATCAACTTTATGATCTCAATGTTGAACCATAAGCTTCGATACCTCGTAGGTCTATATATAGCATCGGACATGATACGAAACAGCTTAAGAGGAAGACGGTGGAGTTAGTGAAGGTTTAATAGGGTGAAAGAGATCGTATATGGGAGACCGAGGACAGCATGAGAACCACTTATCTGGAGCTTTTTACTTGTTAAGACTTTTTGTTTATCGCATTTACTTTCACTTTCAATATCATGTAGGATAGCTTAGTATCTCACCTGCTAGGATAGACATATATATTATTTGCTTGCTTATAATCGCATGGTTACATGTTTGATGTTCGGTATGGCTGCTTATAGTTGTTAAGCATGCAGGGTGAATATTGTTTGACTTAACCTTATAGTTAGGGATTTCAGAGGCAAAAATCCTAAAGAGCTAAGGAAAGAATGCAACGACCCACATTTTACATATCACAGGATTATAAAGTATTATTTTTAAATTCACATTGGGTCGTTTGGTTATTTAACTTTGGGAAATGTTAGGTAGTAACATTTTTTATCCTTAGAAATTTAATTGGACGATTTTGAATTTAAAATCCTCCAAGACCTATTACTTTTGGTAGGGTATGAATTATAAGTTGGGACCACTATCATTAGAAACATCTAATCGTTTCTCTTTCCATAGACTTGTTATAACAACTTTTTAGGCTTTCCGTTTAAGAGATATGGTCATTTAAAGTTTGGATAGTTTCTGGCTAAAGTAGTGAGGAAATAAATAAGCCCATTAATCCATTTTGGGATCTGTGCCTAGTTGGGGATGTAGAGACGGTTCTTATTCACTTTCCCACTTTCCAAAACTGATCTAATCCTCCATTAATCCATTCTTAACCAAAAGCATCATTTTTCCTTATTTTAATTAGCCTTAACACATCATTGAAGAGTAAATTAGCAAAGGGGATTGAAGAATTAGTCTTTGGACTACCAAGCGATTTGTGTCTTTTCTATCCTACCTTAATTTCACCTTGAAATTCGTATACATTAGTATAAGATGAGTGGTTTTGTATCCCTATCTATATATCCTATGTTAGTAAGTATGGTAAAAATGATGCTATAAGGCGTCGTCAAAGTAAAACATTTTCAAACTTAGATCTAACTTTAGTAACACGTTTAACCCGAGTTTAAGAAGATAGAAATGTGTTTTAATTCATTTTCCACTATTTTGTGAATTACGTGTCATTTTTGTAAACGATTGGACCTAGGTTGAAATATTAGTTATATTGCATTCAGATTTATGTTATATGGTGTTTGAACAATATGTGATGATTGTATATGATTGTTTGTGGTTGTTTAATGTATTTGAAAATCGTTTTAGTGTAGTTAGGATGAGGTCATCATTTTGAGCAAAATGATGTCAAAAACTTCAAAAACGTGATGCAACATAGATACAATATTCTTGGGGACATGGAGAACCTACAAAACTAGTCGTATGAGATTTGGAGGTGTTTTGAGTGTAGAAAATCAGGTCGGTAGTGGTACTAGAATCACGTCGGTAGTGATTCAATCAAACAAGTCGGTGATGGAATTTTTGGAAATGGCTTCAAGCTAAGGAGGACAAAACTTTGGGCCTTTGATGGGAGAGCTTTGGGCCTAGCTAAGTAATGAAGGAGTTCAAGACTTAGGACTTCGAAAATTTTAGAGAAGGCAATTAGGTTAGCATCGACCTGATTAGACTGAGATGTTTGCTTGGTGACTTCAGGCTTGAAGCAAGGGAACTAGGCATTTATGAAGACAAAGGAAGGTTGAATGTTGAAACACTTAGCCGTTTCATTTAATGAATCATGTCGGCACTGACATGATGGATAATGTCAGCACCGACATGATGGATCATGCCGGCATCGACATAATGCAGGTCATCCAATTTCGGTTAAATTCCATAAGGACATAACTGGTGACCTTGGGATCATGACATACGTATTCATTCGTTCATTCGACATTCGGTTTCGAAATTGTAGTGCGATAAAGAATGATGGTTGACGACGAGGCGATGACGTGATGCTTCGACGTGATGACTTCAGAATTTTGAGGTAAGGATTCTACGACTTATAAGGGATGTCTAAAGGTGTTCCGATGATGGAAACTCATCGATGGGAGTCGTGATGAAGATCCATAAGGATGAACTCGAGGAGGGAGCTCATGGGTAGAATAATGATGTGAATAGAATGATGATGGGTTTGGAGACATGTACGAAGAGATCATTGATACTGGAGGTTTTTAAAATTTTAGTATAGAAGGGTTGTATAGGGACGCCCATAAGGGTTACGATAGTGTCCAGATCTTATGACGATAGTTTACCTTGGACTCAAGGATCGAGAGTCTGGTTCTAGGCTGTGTGAAGAGGCATGGATTTGAGCATTGAGAAAAAAGACTTTTCAATGGTCTTTGGCTTATGTGGGAGCAATGCAAGTCATCGTATATCCAAAGCACTAAGTGAGGTGAGGACTGTCTGATGGATGCAATGATTGTAGGTTTGTTTTATCACTCTAGGATCGTTACATGACTTAGGCATTGTTTACTGGGATACCCTACACTCGATATTGTACTTGGGTTTATAGTACACCTTAATGATGATGATGATAGTAGAATAGCATACACTCTATGTGCTAATTCTTTGGATGTAAGGGACAAGTCAGGTATGATTTCCTATACTCTATGTTACACACTATATATGCTTTCATAGTCTTTTGAGATATACTTATCACTTATATAGGCTGTTGTCGGTTCAAGATTTTATGCTATGCTTTTTATTATCTTAGATACTACTAAATGAGTAGGCTAGACAGCATGGTGGGATGGTGTGTGGCGTTGTACAGATGGAATAGTAGAAGGCCAACACTTTCACATATACTATATTTTTGGAGATTTTTATTATTTCCGTTGCGCGGCACTATGGATCCATAGTAGTGTTTGGCGTTTTCTATTTAGAGACAGTTTATCATTTGAGTTATTTATCGGCTGTATAAACTCTATTACTATTTCGTACAACTATATGAACATATACACTCGGATTTTGAGGTTCATTTAGTTATTACTACTTATCTGTTTTATATCTGTGATGATATTATATTTTTCGATGTGTTGTGAGATATATGATAAGTTCATGATCATTTTAGATATATTACCACTTGACAACTGTCTTACATCGACCGAGCGCCGCTTCAGTGTATTATATAGATATATTAGATGCCGAAGGTATTGGGCGGTCGCCACAACATACGTGAAATATGGAATCCTCTAATTTTTTATCAGTTTCTGAGTTGTAGTAAGCAGCTTTCTTGCTTTAATAAAAGTAAAAGCATATTAGTGTGTGTATCGGTATATAGTTAAGAAAGTAAAACTTGAATTTTATCACTAGTTAATATTTGAAAGGGATATGTTTGTTTGGCAAATATTATCCTGATAAATATTAGCCTGGCAAATATTTGTTTGGAAAATATCTACCTATTAAATATTTGCCACTAAAATAATAGCAGATATTTGCCGAACAAATATTTGTCTACCAACTTGCAAATTTTTGTATGGCAAATATTTGCATTAGATACATTGTAAAATATGTTTTATTTAAATATCTTATATATTTCCTTCTGCTTGATAAAATACTTTAAGATTGTAAATTTGTTCTTCCGTCAGCCATATCAACAACTACTTATTTTTTCCACTTTTATTTTGCTTTTATCATGGTCAGATTATGTGCTGTCTTCAGATATCTGTTAAGGTTCGGACATTTCTTCTTTTCCTTCGTTTTGATTTCTTTTTATTATCTTCCTTTGGTATTGTCTTGTTTTTTGTAGGATATTCATTTTGGAAGTTTGAATCTTCTGGTTTCTCTTTTTGTTTCCTTCTTTACCCACTTTGATAGGGAAGAAGGAGAAAATTTTCTTTTATTTTTTTTCTCTTCGTTTCCCGTTTGATTCTATATTCTTTTGCGAATTTTTTGTATGTTTTCTTTTTCTTGGCTTGACACTTGATTACATTCCTAACGTTCACTTGATATTAACAAATTGAACATTGGGCAATCAATTCAAGGTTTTATTTTATTTATTGTTATAATCGTATAATTACTATATGGCTAATATTTGATGTAAAATCTTTTTTTTCCGATAAATTACCCTTTGTATTAGATGATCTGCCTTCTTCTTATTGTCCATGTGTTGCTTTCTTTTGCAGCAAAAATTCTTATTCTTCGTTTTCCTTTTTAGCTTTTTATTCAATTTGTTTGATGTTACTTGGCATATAAATATCTGCAATATGTTATAATAAATAATTACATTGCATAATGGTACGATCATTATGCCAAATATTTAACGTATAAATTTTCTTAATTTTGGATTTACTCTTGGCTTCTGCAATTTTTTCGAAATGTTTTCAACATCTTCTCTTGAAATTTCAATGTTTTCCCTAGCTTTCACTAGATGTTGGCAATTTGAACGTTGGATATTCCACTACAAGGAGTACTGTTTATTCCAACGGGGGGGGCAACGGCCGCCAACGACATTGACCAACGGCTTCCAACGGCTTCCAACGGCAAGTATTTTCCGGATTATAACCAAGAGAATAAAAAGTTGACCGTTGGACGCCGTTGGAAAATGCCGTTTGCGGCCGTTGGTAGCCGTTGGAAACCCGAGCCAAAATAACCTGCAGCACCTTCTTCCTCCCCACTTCGTTTTTCCCCAAATTATTTCCAAAAACCCTCCACCCCCCTCCCCAATTCGCCAACCACTTCCATTCAAGCCTCCAACGTCACTCGGTAGCATCTTGAACCCCTCTCCAACCCCTAATCTTCTCCAATCAAGGTATAAACCCTAATTCCCTTTTTTATTAAATTAGGTAATTTAGTGTTAGATTTGCAATTTATATGTTTGTATTGACTATTGTATGTGTAGTTTAGTTTATTGATGTTTAATTTTTATTATTAACCTATGTATTGTAAGTTAATTGTATATTATAGGTTGGTGTATAGTGTATTGTGTGTATAGCGTAGTGTAGAATGCTCCTTGTATGAAAATATAGTGCGATAAGTTGAATGATGACATTAGATTATAAAATATCGAAAATGATATTTAATTTTATAATATACGGTTACTTTGATTATTTTTAATAAGTAATATAGTGTAGTAATTTTATAATGTACGGTTAAAAAATATCGAAAATGACAGTAAGTATAGTATCGAACGTCAATTTTTTTTATAAATATAATATGTTACAGAATATGTAATATATTCGAAAACCCTTAGAATATTTTTCGGCCCCGTCTGATAAGTACTGTATATGATCGTTATGTGGATATTCGTTTTTTTAATAGAACGGACATCTATATTCATTTTATACAGTATTTGTTGGATTTGTCCCTGTATTGGACAAGTTACGAATACAATAACGTAATTAAATCGCGTAAATTATTTCATTTTAAATGGTTCACAAAATTTCGACAGCGCTTCGTTTATGTTCCCTGTGTACACGCAAATGTGTACTGTTCAGGGAACTAAAGCGAAGCACTGCCGAAATTTTGTTGAATCATTTAAATTGAAATAATTTACGCGGTTTAATTACGTTATTGTATTTGTAATGGGAGGTAGGACGACCCATCACCATAGAGTCAATGATCAGTTATTATAAAATTCACCTATAAACTGTTTTAATAATATGTCAATGCAAATTAATATCGTACTTTTTAACTATATACGTAGGTTAATGGACAATTATTTTACTGATCGGAGCTGGATGTACAAAAAAAGAAGAGTTGAAAGTGAAACGTCAATTATTGAACATTTTAATAATGGTGTTCGCGTATTTATTGATTTCGCTTTAAGTAATAACGGAAACGACAAAGAAATCCGTTGTCCATGTACTAAATGCAAATTGTTAAAGCATTTGGTACCAGAAATGGTAAGAGTTCATTTGCGTCAGTTCGGTTTCGTGTCGAACTATTTGGTTTGGGATCGTCATGGAGAACCGTTAGCATCTAATCGTGTTGAAGCTGAGAAGGTATTGCGTAATGAAATTGATACGACAAATCTCGTAGAACATATGGTTGAAGATGCTGCACGTTCAATGTTCCCTGTTTCTCAATTAACCGATGACGATGGTAATACTGAAGACGAACCAAATATTGGTGCAAAAAAAAAATTATGATTTGTTAGAAGCGGCGAAGAAACCCATTTGGGAAGGTTGCACAAGCGGAACCCAATTGTCAGTGACTACTGAGTACATTACGATGAAATCTAAATACAACCTCACAGAATCTGGATTTACAGCTGTTGTACAAGCTGCGAAACGGCATATGCCTCCCAATAATTTAATGTGCGAAAATCATTATGAAGTAAAAAAACTAATGTCGGCTTTTGGTTTACCATATCAAAAAATAGATACATGTCTAAACGGTTGCATGCTGTTTTGGAAGGAAGATATCAATCTTAGACATTGTAAAATATGCAATCAGGAAAGGTACAAACCAAGAAAGAAAAAGGGAAAGGAAGTCCCGTATAAGCGTATGCATTATTTACCAATTACTCCTAGACTTCAAAGGTTATATGCATCTTCTGTAACTGCGCAACATATGAGATGGCACAGTATGAGAATACGAGAGGAAGGTACGTTAACACACCCAGCTGATGGGGAAGCATGGAAGCATTTTGACCAAAAGTATCCTGATTTTGCATCCGAGAGTCGTAATGTTAGACTTGGTTTATGTACAGATGGATTTTCACCATTTTCTCAATTTGGTTCTAAATATTCGTCCTGGCCTATAATTGTCACACCTTATAATTTACCTCCTTGGATGTGTATGAAAACTCCATACATGTTTCTTATAGATGTTGTTCCTGGTCCTGATGATCCGACACAAGGAATCGATGTTTATTTATAACCTTTGATTGAAGAATTAAAAACATTGTGGTACGAAGGAGTAGAAACATATGATATTTCTAAAAAAAAAACTTTCGCATGTATGCTTCTTTGTTATGGACAATCAGCAATTTTCCTGCGTATGCAATGCTTTCAGGTTGGAGTACGGCTGGTCGCCTAGCTTGTCCTTACTGCATGGAAGAAACAAGAGCATTTCCTTTACCTCATGGAAAAAAATTTCATGGTTTGACTGTCATCGATGTTTTCTTCATGTTAATCATCCATTTAGAAGAGATAAGAAAAACTTTACAGCTAATAGAGTTGAAACTTTAAACGCACCTACGGTTTGGTCAAGCGAAGATATTTATGAACTTGTAAAGGATTATCCAAAAATACATGAAACCGGAAAGCAAATTGAAATTCAAGGTAAATCATCGATTCATAACTGGTGCAAACAAAGCATATTTTGGGAGTTGCCTTATTGGAAAAATCTCCTGATTCGTCATAATATTGACGTGATGCACAATGAGAAAAACATGTTTGATAATGTGTTTAATACAGTTTTGAATGTCAAGGGGAAGACGAAAGATGATTTGAAATCAAGGCGTGATATCGAAGTATTATGTAATCGTCCTGAGCTTCATATGAAACCAAATGAAATAAAAAAGCCAAAAGCATGCTATGAGCTAGACAATAATCAAGTTAAAATATTTTTAAAATGGGTGGAAGGATTAAGATTCCCGGATGGTATATCTTCTAATCTTCGTAGATGTGTGGACTATAAGAACAATAAACTTAGCGGGATGAAAAGTCATGATTGTCATGTTATGATGGAAAATTTATTACCCGTCGCTTTTAAAGAACTATTGCCCGTAAAAGTTTGGACTGTTTTAACAGAACTTAGTCTGTTTTATAAAGAGATTTGTTCTACTACATTAAAAGTTGATCGTCTACGTAAACTTGAGGAAGAAATCCCGATATTGCTATGCAAATTGGAAAAAATATTTCCTCCTGGTTTTTTCAATGTTATGGAGCATTTACCTATTCATCTTCCATTTGAAGCACGTCTTCGAGGGCCTGTGCAATATGGATGGATGTATCCATTTGAAAGGTATATTCATATTTAGTTCATTAAATATTGGTTTAATTATATGTATAAAAAAATTGATTTAAAATAATTTGAAATAGATATTTAAATCATCTAAAGAAAAAAGTGAGGCAGAAAGCTCGAGTTGAAGGCTCGATTTGCAAATCATACATTGAAGAAGAAGCTTCATTTTTTTTCTCTCATTATTTTAGTGACCATGTGAACATATCATTTGAAAGTGCTCCGCGTAATGATGAAGGCAATGATCAAGATGATTGTCAATCGACTATATCTATTTTTAAAAAGCATGGTCGGCCTTCTGGTAAATGTGTGGAAGTATGGTTGGATGACAGAGATTATCACGCAGCACACACATATATTCTTCTCAACTGTGCTGAAGTTGCACCATTTGTTAGGTAATATACTTATATATGTAACATTTCTTGTATCTTAATTAATAAATATACAAATATGCACACATGTATCTTAATCAAAATATAACATTTCTTGTATAATTGCAGTATTTACGAATCACAACATCCGAACGGAGATATCAGCAAAGAATTCTCTAAATGGTTTTCTAAGTACGTTTTTGATACGACAAATGGTGTTGTAGACGAAGGATTGAAACATTTAGCTTTGGGACCAAAAAGGATAGTCAAGACCTATCCAATATTCTTTGTGAATGGATATAAATTTAATACCAAAGAATACGGTGCTGAAAAATTAACTAACAATACTGGTGTATTTGTTAAAGGTAGTGATGATCCAAATGATCATATACATGATTTTTATGGCGTGCTAACCCAAGTTTTGCAATTGTCGTATTTCACACGACCTGCAGAAGAAGTATTTTTGTTTAAATGCAACTGGTTCAGCAACGTTCCAGGTTCTGGAATAAACGTGCATCCAAAATATAATCTTATAGAAATAAAACATACTTCGCATTATCATAACTACGATCCTTTTGTACTTGCCAAACAAGCTCTTCAAGTTTATTATGCTTCTTACCCATCTCTAAGAAGAGATAAAGTAAATTGGTCGGTTGTTTTTAAAACAAAGGCAAGATTTACATTTGATGGACGGAACATTCCCGATGAACAAACTTACCAAGCAGATATCGAGGAAAGTAGAGGAATAATAATAACAGATGATCAAACAGATTTTGGACCTCTAAACGATGATTCAAATGCATTAATTGAAGCATTTGAGAGTACAGAGGAACAAAATATAGAGTACGAAACAGAGTCTGAAACCGAAACTGACGAGGACTGATCAATAATCTACATTTTGAAGGTAATTATATTTAACATTATAATATTTTCATTAAAAATGTTATGCTAATGTATGATATGTGTCACGTACTCTTCTTATGTTATGCCATAATGTATGTTTTACATATAGTCATTTAATGTTCTCATATAATGTTTGTCTGTAACATGTTCTATAGATATGTCTTCACGTAGACGATCTGGGTCTACACATTCTGGGTCTCCCTCCTCTTCACAGAGAGGGACTATTCGTCCTGTAGATCGTGATCGCGCTGGTCCATCAGAGGAGATGCCACGCACTGCAATTTGGCTAAAGCCAAAAGCCGACGGATCTGGGTAAGTATTAAGTTTCAAAATTAAATTTTATTCTCGTACAGTCTATTATAAGTATAGTAGTCATAAAATAGTAAATGCTTTTTTTCTTGTTAAACACAGTGGTTTTACGTTAGAGCCATCAAATATAGTTCTTTCATTATCTAAGCGTGCATACCAGAGTCGGATGAATGAATGTTGGCCCAAATGGTCCTTGATTCCAGAGAACGTGAAGGAAGCTATTTGGCAGGACTTTTTGGTATGAGTGATATTACTTGTTAGGTTTAAATATCTAATCATGTTTACACTACGCATAAAAACTATATAACTCTTATGTAATCAAACGTGCAGGGCCATGTGGACATCCAGGATGCAGATCTTTCCGTTGTACAGCGTCATTGGCAGAGTAAAATTGCAAAGAACTACAGGGAGACTTTAAATGCTGTGAAATCAAGTGGAAGCAAGCCAAATTGGATGAGCGCTGGTGTGTGGGAACAGTTTATGCGCTGGTGGGCCAATGAGGAATTTCAGGTAAATTTAGCATATATTTAAGTTAAATTGTTCTACGCAAATAATATTTAAATTAAAACTATAAAACAATTTTTTTTTCAACTTAAATTTGCAGAAAGAGTCAACTAGGGATTCTGCTAACAGGAGCAAGAATCCCGTCACACATCGCGGTGGTTCTAAGTCATTCCAGCATCACCGCGAGGACTTGGTATATTTATTAATTAACATAAACATTTATATAAAAATATTTAATATATATATATATTTATATGTGCATATTTCAGGAAAGACAGCGTGGTGGTCCTGTCAGTCGTTGGGATGTATTTGCGCATACGCATGCGGTGACTCAGATTGACGATTCAGGCTCATATTCGTACACCTGGGAAAGTAATGACAAAGCAAGGACCGCATATGTAAGTATAAGATAATGAACTAAAAGTTTTAAGTCTATTAAAATAGCATTATCTAAATTCAATTGTATTTTGCATACTAGGAAAAGTTTCAGGACGCACGGACATTGATGCTCCAGGACACCGGAAGAGCAGAGTTGACCATTGATGAGGAGAACGCAATATTTGAGTCTGTCATGGATCCAGCGACCCACGGAAGGCGCTTTGGATTTGGAAGCCAATCGGTATTTTAATTTAAATTTAAAATAATTTTTATGAAGCATGTTCATTTCGATATCATATATATAAACACTTTAGATGTGAGCTTAGCTAGAGTAAATATTTAAACGTATTTACACATATATTTACACATATTTACTAATATTTACAGGTTGACGTAGTGCAGAAGAACTACCAGCGGGTTCAAGATAAGGAGGAGATCGCACAGCTACGAGCCCAGATCGCCACGCTTCAAGACCGCGATCGCCGCCGTGAAGAACAAATGGAGCAGCTAAACAATAAAGTGGCGGAGTTCATGGAGCAATACGGGCGGTTTCCTTCCTCCGGTGGTTCTGCTGGCGAGTGAGTTGAGGTATGTTTGAGATGTTTTCTTATGTGTGGAGTGGTGATGGTTTGTATTTATTGTTGTATGGTGTTAGACATTTGGTGATGGTTTAGATGTGTTAGGCATTTGGTGATGTGTTTGGATGTCTTAAACATTTGGTGATGGTTTGGATGACGATTGGTGACGGCTTTTTATGTGTTGTTTGTATATATGATGACGGTTGGTTTGGATGACGTTTGATTTTGACGTAGAAAGTAATTTGATGGATGTAGAATTTAGTTTGTTTTGATGGTTTGGTTGTTTATGTGTATGATTTGATTATTATATTGTGTTTGGTTATATATATGTGATTGTTATTGGATATACGCTCAAAATGGAGCAGTTTTAATATTTATGATATTGTGTGCGGCCGGAGGTGAGTAGGAGCAGCCGAGCAAAAAAAAAAGTTTCAGATTTCCAACGGATTCCAACGGAAACCAACGGCCAATTGGTCATTTATAACCAACGGCTTCCAACGGCTACCAACGGCTAGAACCAACGTTTTCCAACGGCGAACCAATGGCAAGTTGGTCAACGAAGTTTGCCACGTGGCCAGATGAGCCGTTGGTAAGCGTTGGTATAACGCCGTTGGGGGCGTTGGGAACCATTGGAAGGCGTCGAAATGTATTCCAACGCCCTTTCCAACGGCTCCCAACGGCTTACCAACGGCCGCCAACGGCTTGGAGCCGTTGGAAAGAGCTGTTTGCCTTGTAGTGTTCATGTCAGATCTTTGTTTTTTCTTGAGTTTGTGATATAATGGTATATTAGTGTATGACAAATATTTGACGTAAAGCCTTGTTTTTAATGAAAAATTAGCTTTTTTCTTCAAATATTCGTCCTTTTGTTATTGTTTTTCCAATTCTTTTTCTGCACCAAAGCTTTTGTTTTCTCATTTCTTTTTGTAGCTTCTTTCTCAAATTTTTCTATGTCAATCTTTTTTTGTATTTATAATTTGTGATAATAAGTAGGCTAATGTTTAAACTGGGCGCGAGTACACTAGGGTAATTATGTTGCATATTTATATGATTATATTTTATGATGATAATTTTTGATTAAACTATTCTTTAACAAATAGTTACTTAGCAAATATATGTTTGGCAAATAATTTCCAAACTAATATTGGATGCAAAAATTTTATGAATTTGGAAATTGTACCTTTGACTTCCAAGATGTAAACTTTCTGCTTGAACTATGTCCTTTTCTTCACCACCACAAGTTTCTTGACTCATTGGTAACTTATCTGATTTTTAACGTTGTTATTCTTGCAAAGTATTCTTTATTTCTTTTTTTGTCTCGGGCTTTTTCCTTCATTTTATATGTATAATAAAATAGTTGGTTTTAAGTGTATATAAGATGGAAATGTATGTCTAGTTAATTGGTTTGTGTAAAATTTTGAATTGTCAAATAGTTAGTCTGCAAATATAAGTTTGTCAAACGTCTATGTACCAAATATTTTCCAGTCCACTTTTTGGTTAGTAAATTTATTTACGGGTAAACATTTATCGTTTTCTATTGCCTTTATTTTGGTCTATTCATGTTTCTCTTTTGTCTTCATCCTTCTTTTTCTCTACTCTACCTTTTGTTGTTTTTGAATGACTCTTATTTCATATTGATTGAAGTTTGGGTCATTATTGTCACTCGTTTCATTCAACATGCATATTTGTTCTGTTCCAGTTTCTATTCTGGTTTGAACTTAATTGTTCCCCACTTCGATATTTTTATTCCCTTCATTGTCTTTTCATTTTTTGGTCACTAACATAATGAATTTGTTTATCATTTTTGATATCCTCATTTCTGTCCTTGTTTTCACAATTTTTATCCTCGTCATTTTCATCCTTTTTGTCAGCCTCGTCGTTTGTTTCATCTTCAACTTCATCATCATCTTCATTGTTATTATCCTCCTCCTCATCATCATTTTCATCACCTTCATTTTTTGTATGCTCATTTCAATCTTCATTGTTATCTTCATATCCATCATCATCGCCTTTATCATAATTTTCCTCCTCATCCTCATTTTAATCAC
Organism: Allium fistulosum; assembly: GCA_030737815.1. NCBI lineage: Eukaryota > Viridiplantae > Streptophyta > Magnoliopsida > Asparagales > Amaryllidaceae > Allium > Allium fistulosum. Next base: position 764,402,257 of record CM060905.1, read on the forward strand.
TCTCTTCTTTATTAGAATCTTTATCTTTGTCATTATATTCATTTTCTTCTTCATCCTCTTTCTCTGCTACATCCTCTTATTCTTCATCATCTTCATTTTATTGGCTTTTTCAAATCTTTACTCTCATTTTTTAGATACTTATTTTCGTTTTTCAGAGCAGTATTCTCCTTTTCTCGCTTTTGCCTTTGCATTTTTAAGTCCTTCATTTGTTTGTAGCTTCTTCGATCTTTTTCAACGTCAACTGAATTTTTCCTTTAGTTCATTTAGCTATGTTGAATTCTGGCTTCTTTTTCTTCCTTTAATTTTCTTTTTATTTGCAAATTAGAACAAATATGTTTTACTTTTGTCATAGCTAAAAATCTGAATGAGAAATGTAACAACCCACCTTTTTGAACCCGAGTTCGATACCCGAACTGATGCTAACACCCAAGAACTGAAATGATAATTTGTTGGAATAAAATAAAATATTTATACGATCACATGCAGATATTAGAAATTAAATATAATTCAAACTAGCACTGTCTACTTTCAAAGTCTAACAACGGAAGAAAAATAAAATATAATACATAATAAATACTATAGTCGTATCACCATAACATATTTGAAATGCCAAATACACATATCTGGATGAATACAAGAACAATCAAATCCCATAACTGCAGACTCAAATCCAAATACAATATTGATTCACTCCACATACACACTACATCAATAAATCTGCATCTCTGATACCGTCCCATCCCTAAACTCCATCAACCTGGATATATATATATATATATATATATCACTACAAGGCAAACAGCTCTTTCCAACGGCTCCAAGCCGTTGGCGGCCGTTGGTAAGCCGTTGGGAGCCGTTGGAAAGGGCGTTGGAATACATTTCGACGCCTTCCAATGGTTCCCAACGCCCCCAACGGCGTTATACCAACGCTTACCAACGGCTCATCTGGCCACGTGGCAAACTTCGTTGACCAATTTGCCGTTGGTTCGCCGTTGGAAAACGTTGGTTCTAGCCGTTGGTAGCCGTTGGAAGCCGTTGGTTATAAATGACCAATTGGCCGTTGGTTTCCGTTGGAATCCGTTGGAAATCTGAAACTTTTTTTTTTGCTCGGCTGCTCCTACTCACCTCCGGCCGCACACAATATCATAAATATTAAAACTGCTCCATTTTGAGCGTATATCCAATAACAATCACATATATATAACCAAACACAATATAATAATCAAATCATACACATAAACAACCAAACCATCAAAACAAACTAAATTCTACATCCATCAAATTACTTTCTACGTCAAAATCAAACGTCATCCAAACCAACCGTCATCATATATACAAACAACACATAAAAAGCCGTCACCAATCGTCATCCAAACCATCACCAAATGTTTAAGACATCCAAACACATCACCAAATGCCTAACACATCTAAACCATCACCAAATGTCTAACACCATACAACAATAAATACAAACCATCACCACTCCACACATAAGAAAACATCTCAAACATACCTCAACTCACTCGCCAGCAGAACCACCGGAGGAAGGAAACCGCCCGTATTGCTCCATGAACTCCGCCACTTTATTGTTTAGCTGCTCCATTTGTTCTTCACGGCGGCGATCGCGGTCTTGAAGCGTGGCGATCTGGGCTCGTAGCTGTGCGATCTCCTCCTTATCTTGAGCCCGCTGGTAGTTCTTCTACACTACGTCAACCTGTAAATATTAGTAAATATGTGTAAATATATGTGTAAATACGTTTAAATATTTACTCTAGCTAAGCTCACATCTAAAGTGTTTATATATATGATATCGAAATGAACATGCTTCATAAAAATTATTTTAAATTTAAATTAAAATACCGATTGGCTTCCAAATCCAAAGCGCCTTCCGTGGGTCGCTGGATCCATGACAGACTCAAATATTGCGTTCTCCTCATCAATGGTCAACTCTGCTCTTCCGGTGTCCTGGAGCATCAATGTCCGTGCGTCCTGAAACTTTTCCTAGTATGCAAAATACAATTGAATTTAGATAATGCTATTTTAATAGACTTAAAACTTTTAGTTCATTATCTTATACTTACATATGCGGTCCTTGCTTTGTCATTACTTTCCCAGGTGTACGAATATGAGCCTGAATCGTCAATCTGAGTCACCGCATGCGTATGCGCAAATACATCCCAACGACTGACAGGACCACCACGCTGTCTTTCCTGAAATATGCACATATAAATATATATATATATTAAATATTTTTATATAAATGTTTATGTTAATTAATAAATATACCAAGTCCTCGCGGTGATGCTGGAATGACTTAGAACCACCGCGATGTGTGACGGGATTCTTGCTCCTGTTAGCAGAATTCCTAGTTGACTCTTTCTGCAAATTTAAGTTGAAAAAAAAATTGTTTTATAGTTTTAATTTAAATATTATTTGCGTAGAACAATTTAACTTAAATATATGCTAAATTTACCTGAAATTCCTCATTGGCCCACCAGCGCATAAACTGTTCCCACACACCAGCGCTCATCCAATTTGGCTTGCTTCCACTTGATTTCACAGCATTTAAAGTCTCCCTGTAGTTCTTTGCAATTTTACTCTGCCAATGTCGCTGTACAACGGAAAGATCTGCATCCTGGATGTCCACATGGCCCTGCACGTTTGATTACATAAGAGTTATATAGTTTTTATGCGTAGTGTAAACATGATTAGATATTTAAACCTAACAAGTAATATCACTCATACCAAAAAGTCCTGCCAAATAGCTTCCTTCACGTTCTCTGGAATCAAGGACCATTTGGGCCAACATTCATTCATCCGACTCTGGTATGCACGCTTAGATAATGAAAGAACTATATTTGATGGCTCTAACGTAAAACCACTGTGTTTAACAAGAAAAAAAGCATTTACTATTTTATGACTACTATACTTATAATAGACTGTACGAGAATAAAATTTAATTTTGAAACTTAATACTTACCCAGATCCGTCGGCTTTTGGCTTTAGCCAAATTGCAGTGCGTGGCATCTCCTCTGATGGACCAGCGCGATCACGATCTACAGGACGAATAGTCCCTCTCTGTGAAGAGGAGGGAGACCCAGAATGTGTAGACCCAGATCGTCTACGTGAAGACATATCTATAGAACATGTTACAGACAAACATTATATGAGAACATTAAATGACTATATGTAAAACATACATTATGGCATAACATAAGAAGAGTACGTGACACATATCATACATTAGCATAACATTTTTAATGAAAATATTATAATGTTAAATATAATTACCTTTAAAATGTAGATTATTGATCAGTCCTCGTCAGTTTCGGTTTCAGACTCTGTTTCGTACTCTATATTTTGTTCCTCTGTACTCTCAAATGCTTCAATTAATGCATTTGAATCATCGTTTAGAGGTCCAAAATCTGTTTGATCATCTGTTATTATTATTCCTCTACTTTCCTCGATATCTGCTTGGTAAGCTTGTTCATCGGGAATGTTCCGTCCATCAAATGTAAATCTTGCCTTTGTTTTAAAAACAGCCGACCAATTTACTTTATCTCTTCTTAGAGATGGGTAAGAAGCATAATAAACTTGAAGAGCTTGTTTGGCAAGTACAAAAGGATCGTAGTTATGATAATGCGAAGTATGTTTTATTTCTATAAGATTATATTTTGGATGCACGTTTATTCCAGAACCTGGAACGTTGCTGAACCAGTTGCATTTAAACAAAAATACTTCTTCTGCAGGTCGTGTGAAATACGACAATTGCAAAACTTGGGTTAGCACGCCATAAAAATCATGTATATGATCATTTGGATCATCACTACCTTTAACAAATACACCAGTATTGTTAGTTAATTTTTCAGCACCGTATTCTTTGGTATTAAATTTATATCCATTCACAAAGAATATTGGATAGGTCTTGACTATCCTTTTTGGTCCCAAAGCTAAATGTTTCAATCCTTCGTCTACAACACCATTTGTCGTATCAAAAACGTACTTAGAAAACCATTTAGAGAATTCTTTGCTGATATCTCCGTTCGGATGTTGTGATTCGTAAATACTGCAATTATACAAGAAATGTTATATTTTGATTAAGATACATGTGTGCATATTTGTATATTTATTAATTAAGATACAAGAAATGTTACATATATAAGTATATTACCTAACAAATGGTGCAACTTCAGCACAGTTGAGAAGAATATATGTGTGTGCTGCGTGATAATCTCTGTCATCCAACCATACTTCCACACATTTACCAGAAGGCCGACCATGCTTTTTAAAAATAGATATAGTCGATTGACAATCATCTTGATCATTGCCTTCATCATTACGCGGAGCACTTTCAAATGATATGTTCACATGGTCACTAAAATAATGAGAGAAAAAAAATGAAGCTTCTTCTTCAATGTATGATTTGCAAATCGAGCCTTCAACTCGAGCTTTCTGCCTCACTTTTTTCTTTAGATGATTTAAATATCTATTTCAAATTATTTTAAATCAATTTTTTATACATATAATTAAACCAATATTTGATGAACTAAATATGAATATACCTTTCAAATGGATACATCCATCCATATTGCACAGGCCCTCGAAGACGTGCTTCAAATGGAAGATGAATAGGTAAATGCTCCATAACATTGAAAAAACCAGGAGGAAATATTTTTTCCAATTTGCATAGCAATATCGGGATTTCTTCCTCAAGTTTACGTAGACGATCAACTTTTAATGTAGTAGAACAAATCTCTTTATAAAACAGACTAAGTTCTGTTAAAACAGTCCAAACTTTTACGGGCAATAGTTCTTTAAAAGCGACGGGTAATAAATTTTCCATCATAACATGACAATCATGACTTTTCATCCCGCTAAGTTTATTGTTCTTATAGTCCACACATCTACGAAGATTAGAAGATATACCATCCGGGAATCTTAATCCTTCCACCCATTTTAAAAATATTTTAACTTGATTATTGTCTAGCTCATAGAATGCTTTTGGCTTTTTTATTTCATTTGGTTTCATATGAAGCTCAGGACGATTACATAATACTTCGATATCACGCCTTGATTTCAAATCATCTTTCGTCTTCCCCTTGACATTCAAAACTGTATTAAACACATTATCAAACACGTTTTTCTCATTGTGCATCACGTCAATATTATGACGAATCAGGAGATTTTTCCAATAAGGCAACTCCCAAAATATGCTTTGTTTGCACCAGTTATGAATCGATGATTTACCTTGAATTTCAATTTGCTTTCCGGTTTCATGTATTTTTGGATAATCCTTTACAAGTTCATAAATATCTTCGCTTGACCAAACCGTAGGTGCGCTTAAAGTTTCAACTCTATTAGCTGTAAAGTTTTTCTTATCTCTTCTAAATGGATGATTAACATGAAGAAAACATCGATGACAGTCAAACCACGAAATTTTTTTTCCATGAGGTAAAGGAAATGCTCTTGTTTCTTCCATGCAGTAAGGACAAGCTAGGCGACCAGCCGTACTCCAACCTGAAAGCATTGCATACGCAGGAAAATCGCTGATTGTCCATAACAAAGAAGCATACATGCGAAAGTTTTTTTTTTAGAAATATCATATGTTTCTACTCCTTCGTACCACAATGTTTTTAATTCTTCAATCAAAGGTTGTAAATAAACATCGATTCCTTGTGTCGGATCATCAGGACCAGGAACAACAACTGTAAGAAACATGTATGGAGTTTTCATACACATCCAAGGAGGTAAATTATAAGGTGTGACAATTATAGGCCAGGACGAATATTTAGAACCAAATTGAGAAAATGGTGAAAATCCATCCGTACATAAACCAAGTCTAACATTACGACTCTCGGATGCAAAATCAGGATACTTTTGGTCAAAATGCTTCCATGCTTCCCCATCAGCTGGGTGTGTTAACGTACCTTCCTCTCGTATTCTCATACTGTGCCATCTCATATGTTGCGCAGTTACAGAAGATGCATATAACCTTTGAAGTCTAGGAGTAATTGGTAAATAATGCATACGCTTATACGGGACTTCCTTTCCCTTTTTCTTTCTTGGTTTGTACCTTTCCTGATTGCATATTTTACAATGTCTAAGATTGATATCTTCCTTCCAAAACAGCATGCAACCGTTTAGACATGTATCTATTTTTTGATATGGTAAACCAAAAGCCGACATTAGTTTTTTTACTTCATAATGATTTTCGCACATTAAATTATTGGGAGGCATATGCCGTTTCGCAGCTTGTACAACAGCTGTAAATCCAGATTCTGTGAGGTTGTATTTAGATTTCATCGTAATGTACTCAGTAGTCACTGACAATTGGGTTCCGCTTGTGCAACCTTCCCAAATGGGTTTCTTCGCCGCTTCTAACAAATCATATATTTTTTTTGCACCAATATTTGGTTCGTCTTCAGTATTACCATCGTCATCGGTTAATTGAGAAACAGGGAACATTGAACGTGTAGCATCTTCAACCATATGTTCTACGAGATTTGTCGTATCAATTTCATTACGCAATACCTTCTCAGCTTCAACACGATTAGATGCTAACGGTTCTCCATGACGATCCCAAACCAAATAGTTCGACACGAAACCGAACTGACGCAAATGAACTCTTACCATTTCTGGTACCAAATGCTTTAACAATTTGCATTTAGTACATGGACAACGGATTTCTTTGTCGTTTCCGTTATTACTTAAAGCGAAATCAATAAATACGCGAACACCATTATTAAAATGTTCAATAATTGACGTTTCACTTTCAACTCTTCTTTTTTTGTACATCCAGCTCCGATCAGTAAAATAATTGTCCATTAACCTACGTATATAGTTAAAAAGTACGATATTAATTTGCATTGACATATTATTAAAACAGTTTATAGGTGAATTTTATAATAACTGATCATTGACTCTATGGCGATGGGTCGTCCTACCTCTCATTACAAATACAATAACGTAATTAAACCGCGTAAATTATTTCAATTTAAATGATTCAACAAAATTTCGGCAGCGCTTCGCTTTAGTTCCCTGAACAGTACACATTTGCGTGTACACAGGGAACATAAACGAAGCGCTGTCGAAATTTTGTGAACCATTTAAAATGAAATAATTTACGCGATTTAATTACGTTATTGTATTCGTAACTTGTCCAATACAGGGACAAATCCAACAAATACTGTATAAAATGAATACAGATGTCCGTTCTGTTAAAAAAACGAATATCCACATAACGATCATATACAGTACTTATCAGACGGGGCCGAAAAACATTCTAAGGGTTTTCGAATATATTACATATTCTGTAACATATTATATTTATAAAAAAAATTGACGTTCGATACTATACTTACTGTCATTTTCGATATTTTTTAACCGTACATTATAAAATTACTACACTATATTACTTATTAAAAATAATCAAAGTAACCGTATATTATAAAATTAAATATCATTTTCGATATTTTATAATCTAATGTCATCATTCAACTTATCGCACTATATTTTCATACAAGGAGCATTCTACACTACGCTATACACACAATACACTATACACCAACCTATAATATACAATTAACTTACAATACATAGGTTAATAATAAAAATTAAACATCAATAAACTAAACTACACATACAATAGTCAATACAAACATATAAATTGCAAATCTAACACTAAATTACCTAATTTAATAAAAAAGGGAATTAGGGTTTATACCTTGATTGGAGAAGATTAGGGGTTGGAGAGGGGTTCAAGATGCTACCGAGTGACGTTGGAGGCTTGAATGGAAGTGGTTGGCGAATTGGGGAGGGGGATGGAGGGTTTTTGGAAATAATTTGGGGAAAAACGAAGTGGGGAGGAAGAAGGTGCTGCAGGTTATTTTCGCTCGGGTTTCCAACGGCTACCAACGGCCGCAAACGGCATTTTCCAACGGCGTCCAACGGTCAACTTTTTATTCTCTTGGTTATAATCCGGAAAATACTTGCCGTTGGAAGCCGTTGGAAGCCGTTGGTCAATGCCGTTGGCGGCCGTTGCACCCCCCCCGTTGGAATAAACAGTACTCCTTGTAGTGTATATATATATATATTTGTGTGCATGTGCGTGTGCGTGTGCGCGCGCGCATGAGTGTGTGTCTCTGTGTGTGAGTGTGTGTGTGTGTGTGTGTGTGTCTGTGTGAGTGTGTATATGTATGAATGAAAGTAGGAGTGAGTCAGACATAAGTCTGGTGAATGAGCCATACTCTACTCTACATATACCACAAAAATAACACTATAACAAGATATGAGTATGTCATCCGACCTCCATATATTTGTTAGTACCTTAGGTATTGGTTTTGATGATAACAACTATAGAACATTATATAAAATATAGATACTAATGTTTTATCAATATATATATAGTATATAGTGCAGGATATTAGATAGGTATTGATTAAGAAGACTGTACAGTATCAAGATGCTGATATCAAGAGTGGATTCAAGATGCTGATATAAAGTTTCAAGAGTTCAAGATGAAGACTCATGAGTATTGAAGAGTTTAAGATTTCAAGATATTCCAAATAAGTTATAGAGTCATAGAATTTATGTTAAAACCTTGACAGTACTTTCCTAATCTCTCTTACCTTCTCTAATTTTGTTTTAAATTATTTTTCAAAAATTCTATTTTTAAAATAATCTTTGTAAGATATTTCTAAAATGATTTTCAATCTCTTATACTTATAAAGATATTATTTTAGTGTTTTTAAGTTTATATATATTGAATTATTGTTTATACTTTAATAATTTATAATTGTATTGATTTTACATATATTATTTACATTATATTAAATATTCTTATTAATCTTTCAAAATTATTTTATAAAGTTTAATTAAGTTTAAATATGATTAAAATATGTATAAAGTATGTTTAAATGTTTGTACAAAGTTTTAAAATATTTTACAAAACTTAATATTTTCAAAACAATTTTTATTAAGTAATTTTTCAAAATTCAAAGGGATATGCCGACATATCCTCTCCAAGAATGTCGACAAACTAGCCATATTTTTCAAAATTCAAATTGGAATGGATGTCTCTTTTCGTCATATCTCTTCGCGAATGGACGCGACCGTCCGTTTCCTATATATACAAGTCTTCCAAACGAATTTTCATCAACTACTTTCTTATTTTTCTCTAATCTTTTCACTCTCTTGATTTCTAAAGCAATTTCTATTGAAACTCTGTCGTATAATCTAAATCTATAAAGTGATTTAAAATCTGAGTATATAAATATTTTAAACCTAAATATTTAAAACAAGAGATGGTTTAAAAACAAGGACAATTTTGAAATCAAAATATTAAAAATGATAAAAATAGTTTTAAGGCTAAAATACTTCAAATAAGAGAGATGTCTTTTTGAAAAGAGAGTTTTGAAAACATTTTTAAAAACAAGAGATATATGTTTGAAAAACATTTTTATAAAGTTAATGGATATCAAAATAGGACCACTATATGTTACACTAGATATTGTCGTGGGTTCCATCCCACTAGGGTTCCATCCCTTTAACAGGCTCGAAGTGGATTCCATTCCACAAATAAATTTCGAATGAGGATGTAAGTGCTTTCAAGAAGTTTTAAAATAATTCTAGACTAACTACATTATCTTGTACTATTTGAAATCTTGAACTCTTGATAACTTGATTTCTTAATATTCATGAGTCTTCAATCTTGATATCTTCGACCTTTAAATTCATCAGTCTTGTATCTCTATACTGTACAGTCTTCATTCTTAGTACCTGCATGTTTATATTCTGCATATACATATATACCTAAACCATAACGTTAGTGTCAAGACCCAAAAATCGACCTTCGAAAATCGGCACCCGTACTTCACTTGTACTCAAAATGCCGTATATTCAAATGCCGAATCTGGTTCTCGGGAGCTTATAACACAGTTAAGTAAATAACACAGCGGAAAAGAAAAAGAATATAGACATCCAACATCTGATACAATATCCAGATACAATGATGATACAATGAATATCTATATACATCAGAGATATGATACAACAAATAGCAGCGGAAAAGAAAAACGATAATATCAGCAGCGGAACAAATAACTCTAAGATAGTCTTCAAGAGAGAACTCCAGCAGTAGCTCGAACTCCCAATAACGATACACCAAGAATAAGCAAGTGCAGTCCGATCCAAAGACTGAACTAGCTCTAGAAAATCTACTGAACCTGACTATCTGAAAAACCCAACTCTAGACTGCTCGTGTAGAAAATTATGAGCACCCAGAGTTTAGGAAATGAACAATAAACTCCGGATCAGTCATGGGACTGGTGTGAGCAACAAAAACAGTTTATCTTTAAAAACAAATCGCAGAGATTTTTAAAGTCAATTCGCAATGCTTTTTGGAAAATGAAACTACCATAAGACCTCCCACCACACACACAATGCAAACGCAGACTTGGAGGAGATTTCTTCTTATGATAGTCAAAGATGCTTACTACGCAAAATCAAATCATTTTTGATATTATTATTAGTGCATAGTGCAGAAAGTAATTTCGAAAGTAGAATATAAATCTTAGCCAGCATAGGTACCATTATATTATGCCTGCTATAGCTGCCTCCTGAGGAGACAGGTTATACAATTGAAATCGTAAAGGCTCGTATTGTTTCTTTGGATTTCCAACAAATGATCAGGCTAAGGAACTTCCTTTTCCACGATGGGTACGTCCCTGGAATAGACGACCCGAGAAATAACCTAACATTACGGTTAGATCTCTGCCAACACAAGGCCGGTTTACCTCTGCAAAAATAGGTAACTACTGACACGCGTATGTCATCCCCCGATCGTCACCGATCTTCCCGAGGATCCTCGATTCGCAACAACCACAAAGTAATAAATTTGCAGCAACCACAGAGGTTAAGTATCTGGGCTCCATACCATGATACCACCTTTATCCAGAAGGAATGACATACACTAAGGGGCGCTACTCCCTAGAACCTTGCTGCATCCTTCCTGTTTCGACCATTTCCGGGGTGTGAGGCTCGACGAAGTCTCGTCCACAAAGCTACGCTTTGTCACAAAGCCATGCTTCGGGTCAAACAAATGATCAACCTATGATCACAAAGATATAAGATCAAATAAATGATCATATCGCAAATGATCAAACACTGATCATCACACAGCAACACTCAGCATGCCACATTACCAAATTGGGATATATCGCTGATAAATTTCAACTACATAACCTCTGAGCTCGTACGTCTCAGAGAAGGGTGTTAAGCTAAGAGAATAAATCCTCCACCACCAAACAGATATGTATTTGAAAGAAATCGGCTTTATATCTCAAAGTGTAATGTTAGACATGTATCCATACAAGTCTGTTCCGGGTTCGAACAGAACCGAAGGCACTTCTCACGAAGCCCTTGCAATTCCGGATAATTTTCAAATCACGTCCAGACTTCCCATCACAAAAAGAGTGATATAAATCTCTATACCGGGAGCTACCCAGTGCAGAGACATTCGACAGGTTGTCCTTTCATTTTCGAAAATATCCGGTCTTCAACACCGATCTTCAAATGCTATCCATATACGACGTATCACTATTTGGAATGGGTTATATGACACAGATGTCTTTTCCCGGCTAACCCGAATAGTGAGCGCAATATTCAAAAACAAATGGATAATGGGATTTCAATTAAGTCACAATTTAAACCCAAACTTTCTCTTTCAAATGGTTAAACAAATTTCCATTTTAATCTTTTTTTAAACAAAAAGATTTAATTCACAAAGTTCACTTAATTTCACAAAGATTCATTCACAGATTTTCCAAATCGATTTCCATTTCAATTCGGTTAACTCGTTAAATCTTTAAATCAAAGATTTAACTCATAGCTTTCAAACAATTTCATTTCGAATGGGTTAAACAAAACATCATTTTAAATCTGTTAAAAATAAACAGATTTAATTCATAGCTTTCAAAAACAAATCTCATTCATAACTTGGAAAACCATTTTTCAATTCGTACTTGAAATTCCTTTAATTTAAACTGGAATTTCTTTTCTTATCTAAAAGCTTTTATCATTTGAAAACAACAGTTTTCAATTTGGAAATCTGATTCATTCATACGAGTTGAAATCCTTGGTTTAAATTCAAATTCCCAAATTAATACTTTAAAATGGTTTAATTCATACAAACACATTTATATCATCTTTTATCCCTAGTTTCCAAATCATAGATTTAATTTCAAACTTGAATTCAAATAAAAATCTAATTATTTAAATTTTCAAAAACTCGGTTAAGTTATTCAAAATAACTTTTATCTTTGAAATTCCATTTCAAAAGCGTTTTACTTTAAACCCGAATTTCTAATTTCAAAATCAATTGAAATTAAAATTTTCAATTTCAAAAACATCAAATTTAAATTATCTGTGACTTAACCGATTTCCACGTGAAATCTATTTTTGTGTGTGTAAAAGTGTAGTCCAGGGGTTTCACACACAATAGTGCAACATCAATCATCACAGATATATCGATAAGCGGTATAATCGATAACGCTTATCTTCATTCACAGATTCATAGATAAAATAAATTTATCAGTCACAAAGATTCACTATTACAGTTCGATGTGGGTTTCGGATAACCAACTGGAATCCGACTCCCTGTCGCATCGAAATTCAAGTGCCGTTTTACGGGTCAAAGGTTTCGTATTCACATAACAATATACACATCACAGATAAGTAAATTACAGATCATAACAAAATCAGGGTATATCACAAAGTATCAATAACAGGGGTATCAAACAATTCACATTCAGTCCAATCTAACATTCACAAGTAAGGTCAGTTAATATCTGATTAATTCAAATCAGATTAATTTCTTATGAATAAATTTCAAATCCTGGTTAATCAATTATTAATAAATTACAAATTATTTTGATTAATTATTTCTTAATTACTCATTAATTTAAATTAATTATTCCATAATTAATTATCTCCATTAATGTTACTAAGTAAATTCACTTATCCAATTACCCAATGATTTCCTTAAATTAATCACCATTTCATAACTACCTTAATTGATTAACCACATTCATTAATTATTCTTTTAAAGTAATTAACCCTTCTATCTACTTGATTAATAAATCTTTAATCATAAATTGGTCCATCATAATTACTTCCATTTAAGTGATCATCTTAAATTAATCACTTATTAGTTTCTTGATAAATTAACTTGAACTATTAATAATTTTTTTTTTCAATTACTTTCATTAAGTAATTTACTTCAAGTAATAAATTTTCTTTAACAAATAAATTTTAGCTTAACCTCGAAAGGTAAATTTACAATTATAAAACACCCTTAATATTAACTTCTTGAAAATATCCTTATATTTGTTTAAAATAAAAATAAAAGCTATGTTCATTAGAAACCATTTTAAACTAAGCTAATTAAAACAATTTATTCGAAAATCTTTCTTAACTGATTCTTAGACTTGATTATCATTTAAAATAAGAAAGAAATTTGATTAACTTAAGCTTTTAAAACTGTTTTTCTTTTCTTTTTCCTGCAGACAACCACCCCGAGCAAAACGCCCATCAGCTCGAGTTCGAACCCGAGTAAAACCACGCTTCAATTTGCTTCGAGCCAGATCTTCGTTTTCGCGTGTTCGACTTCGAGCCCCCGTCTTCTTCCCCAAATCCACTTACCCAGATATTCACGCGACCCCAAACGTGTACGTGTACGTGTACACCACCATGGCGACGCTCCGGCCATCACCACTAGCGTCGACAAGTCAACTATCAGCCTCGCACACCATTCCAACCACCAGTTCCCCTCCGATTCCTCTTGAACTCGAATTCGAATAAACGAAGCCTGGAACACAGTTTCGCGACCAACTTAAATCCCTGCCAACGCCTCGTCTTCGCAGCCCAGTCCACCAGAACTCCTCCTACTCCGATCACGACCTCGACTAGGGCCTAGCTACCCTCGCCCAAAACCCGAAGGCACTCGATCAACCCACTTGGTCGCGGCGATCGTTTCTTTAAACCCAGTGAAAACTAGGGTTCAAAAATAGAATTCGTCACCGCTCTCTCCATCATGATTTCCATCACCATCCATGATTTTTCTCGGCAACTCCTAACACTTCTCTACTACCAGAAAGAAACTCGAGTCTCCACAATACAGAGATCACCAGATTTTGCTAAAAATTCCTTTTTAGTTCAATATCAAACTGCAACTTTCACTCAATTCTAAAAATTCCCATTCTTGATCTAAAAATCAAGTTTTAGTTGAGGCTTTTAATTTGTGAAACTGAAATTACAAAATTTGTATGTTTGGATTTTGGTAAAGATTATCATGCACTGATATATCTCATATTCCAGTGACAACATCTAATATTAACTCCTTAAAATTTTAAATATCACTTGAGATATTTAACAACTTCATTTTTATAAACTTCATTTCCTCATATCCTTATTTAGATGATGAGCATTTAAAATGAAGGTTGTACCTGGGAAAAATCAAATAGAACAGGCAAATAAAGAAAGCAGTATGCACACAGATAACTCTTAATTACATCAGGTATTTACTTGTAATAACATGAAATGCTTATTCGACCCAACAATAAATCAAGCAACCATATTTAGTTTTTGTTTGTAAAAGGTTACCCACATACATTTCAAAGCAGAGAAGGTGAAGTTTGCTCACAGTTTAGAAAAGGAAGAACAGAGAAGCTTTTATCTGGAAACAACTTTGAACATGCTTGCTGAAACTTCTTTCCTTGATTCTCTGGTTGATCTTGTTTATTGTTGTTTAATTGAATTTTGTTTTCGTTCAGTTTTGAAATAGATGAAATGATGAAGACGAAATATGTGCAAATGAAGTGTACGAGTTAATAAATATAAACAAGTTGCAGGTGAAAGTATAGGCAAGTATAATACTTCTTTTTATATTGTTTAACCCATGCTTGAATTGGCTGATGTGATTCTTATCTATGGGCTAAGGTATGGCATTAATTGCTAAAGATGGAAGCATGTTATGTGTATGTACTTTTGTTTATTTTCAGCCATACTTGCTTCGGCTGAGAAAATGATTTGTGGTGGCTGATGTAAGTATGTTTCATTTTAAATGTGTTTTTGTTTTGTTTACTTTGTTCTTGTTTTAATGTTGTTTATACTATTTATATTGCTTTGTTACTTGTATTTGTTATTTTATTACTTTATAATTTATCTTTTTTATATATATATATATCTATTTGAATTTGTCAAATTTATTTTCTATTCCTAGTTTCAAATATTAATTATCATTATTTACTTAATATTTATTGTCTCATATTTATTTTATAAACTCAAACCATCTTTAACCATCAATTCAAATATATATATTAAGTTTGCTCGTATATACCTAAATATATACATTCACTATATACACATATATTCACATATATACTATTTACAATATTTTAATCTCAAATGATTTATACAGAATATACTTGGATATCGGGGAAACTCGCAATAAATAAATCGATTAATTTCACTTTAAACCATTTGTTTTACTATTTTTATTCAGAATGAAATAAATTAACAATTTTAAATTCAAAAACTCAATTAATTATAAATTTAAATACTTATAAAATTTGGGGTCGTTACAGTTAGTATTTATATTTTATAACAAGTCCTAAGGTTGTTGCAATCAAAACCATTATCTCAAGGACTAACAATCTCCCTCTTTTTGATGATGACAACCTATGTTTATAAAATATACTTCACCTTCACTATAACTCCTCCTAAAACTAATAACTCACCCTTAATCTAAGCCTAACTACTCTATTTTATACTTCTCCCCTTTTGTCATCAACAAAAACTAATTCTAAACTTATATAACTCCCCCTTAGTCTTATACTGGAGTACCTGTGACAAATTATGATGGAGTGTATATGTATATAATAACATGTGTTAATGACAAATATGAAAGTTTAAACCCAATAAATATATACTATGTTTAATATAATGTTATAAAATCCATTCAAACTAAATCAATTCTAATCAAATCAAAGCAAATCAAATCAAATCACACAATTCAAAAACAAGCAATTCAAACCATAAGGAGATCAAATATATCTAGGAACTTCAACCCATCCTTCTTCTCCAAAGATAGGATCCTTTTTAATAACTTCCCAATCTTCATTATCTTGAATCAAAGTTCCTACAGGATTTGCATCGAGATCATCTTTGTTGAGGGCAGAAATCATCCAACGGAGTGCATCGAAATGCTTCTCATGTTCTTTTATCATCTGCATTTGACTTAGTTCTAAGTGCCTTTGATTGCGGAGAATAAAAGTAAGTATATTTTTGAATGAATTGAGAGTTTCTTCAAGATTATCACTTAGAGTTTGAGAAGAGGAAGCCATTTTTGATAAGTAGTGAAGAGATGCAAATAGAGATAAGTAGAAATGAAAAGATTACAAATTTCTGGAAGAAACAGGTGTTTAAATAGGCTGAAATTCATTTAAAATGAATAGACACGAGTTAGTTATTCTAATTTCAAAATTTTAAAAAATAACCAAATCTGACAGTTATATGTCGACATAGAGGGTAGAGGCATATCGACATGGGTCTGTTGGTTTATGTGTCTTATTTATTTTGTGAACAAGTATGTATATATATAAACTTATATACTATACTAACATTTATTGCAGAGACATGATAAGGTAGGAAAACATAAGATAGATGATTTTTATAAATAGATGAGATGGTACATAAGATACTACATAATAAAACAATACAAGCTTACACAAACCAAACTAATACATCACAACCTAGTTCTTAGGATGTGCTAGAGGATGAGGAGGATGATGATAAGCCAAGTTTCCGACTAACTTTAGCAAAGAATTTGTTCATATTAGTGGACATTTTATCTAATTTCTCACTAACGGATCTTTTGAGAATTCGTTGATTTTCCACTATAATTGTGACGCCCCACTCTGAGACCCATATTAACAAAGAGTATTACGAGGTAATACCATCTGCTAATGCGGAGAATAGAGCTGGATAGGAGTGACCATCTATAGCCTTGTCTTAACTATCTACTGATTACGTCGATAAGTGCAATCTATTATTTTTTCTTCTCAAGTGGATCGACGTATCCAATAAATATTTAATACAAAACTATAGTGGCTAACGGATCTATTAGAACAAAACATAACAACTCAAATGTAAATAACATCACAGAACAGCAGAAATGCATGCATATGCATAAGTACAGATACAATCACTAGTACAATCCAAAATGATACATCAAACCGGTATGACGACCACATCCCAAACATGGGTCAAAAGAATATACATTAGAGTGCCAACAAAAAGGTCTACACAAAAAACTATAACAATAAAGAGCTAGCAGAATAGTCCATGCGGAAGCAGAATAGGCAAAGTCCAAATGTACCTAACCTCACCTCGGTCTGACCCGAGTATAAAATACATGGGTCGGTCTAACTAAAACATATCAGTTAGAGTGAGACAAGATGATGATATGAGTACAGACAAGATAACAATGCTTCTCAAATGAGAAGTAAACAAAGAGAGTCTATATGGATATCGTAAAAGAGAATACATCTCATAGTAACAATAAAATCTCTAAAAGAGATAACTCAAGATCCAGTAAACTCAAATAACAAGCCTCATATCATCGGCAACTCAAAATATACAAAGGATATTAATATCCCAAATTAAGCCAAAAATGCAATCACAAATGCCAATGAAGGCATCACAAGTTTCCACAAGGTAATCGCTATGTATCGATTGGTTCAAAGGACCGACTCCGAAAGGCGATACTCTAGAGAAATATAAATATCAATGAAACAAAAGATGCACGTGCTCAGTACTGTATAAACAAGGATCCACAAGCCCAAAGGCGACAAACCCAAGTATCTCTCGAGCGGTGATGAAGGACCAACTCCAAAAGCGATACCCGAAGGCAACAAACCCGAAGGCAATAAACCCGAAGGCAACAAACCCGAAGGCACAAACCCGAAGGCAACAAACCCGAAGGCACAAACCCGAAGGCAATAAACCCGAAGGCACAAACCCGAAGGCAACAAACTGTAGTGGCGAAGGTCCGGAGGCCCAGTACTGGACGTCACTAACTGGCAATATGTGTCACAAACTCTCGGAAAGGAACCCGAAAAGTGTTAACGTGTGTCCCATACCACCCGTTCGCACTAAATGGTTTACTAACCGCTAGAAAATTTCACACTCAAAGCAGTAAAAGGTTCACCTCATATCATCGGTAAACTAGACCCGTAGGCCAAAACGATCAAACGAATAGATTAGGAATTAACTGAAAAGATAAACGCACGTGTTCATAGCACGCGTTTTATCCAATCATTTAATTCTCCTCCCTCTTCACTCGAAGTGCAAAATTGTGTGTTTTATATAGAAATTAAGTTGAAGAAAACGAGTTTTAGGAACGCTTCGAAATCGCTTTAGAAATTGCCTTTGAAATTCTCTTATTATAGGGTATATAATTTTTATACTTAAAAAAATATAATAATAATTTCAAAAGCCCATTTATTTGAAAAACATTTTTAAAACACATTATAAACCCCATGTATGAAATCCAGAAAGAAATATCAAGAGAACATCGAAATAACGGAAATTACACTATGTATTATCCGTTCAAAACAAGCTGCGACTCAATATTCGACAGCAGGTTTGGACAAGTTAGCAGTGTCAAAATGACTTTAAATTCTACAGGAATGTAGTTCAACATTCCTACTTCAATTTGCACAAAAAATCATTCAAATCCGATTTGAAACGAAGAATCTGCGTCATTTCCAAAATTGGACTAAAACAAGATTAAATCGCTGAATTCCAACATGCTGCGGGTTCAAGTTCGACAGGAGATATATACAAGTTAACATGGTCGGAATGACCAAAAAGTTTGAAGAAATTTAGTTCAACATTTTTACTTTAAACTGCAAAAAAAATCGCTAAGTTTCGATCAAAGACGAAGAAACTGCGAGGTCTCAAAGTCGGACTCATGCCAGGAAGTGAATACATAGGAAATACAAAGGCCAGCGGCTTGTTTAGCCAGTTCGCCCATATTCAACCCAAAATTTGAGAAAGCACCAAACATGAAAATTATAGAGGATATTATAAGCTTTCCGGAAAATCAAAAATTACCAAATTCCGATAAGAATGAAAAGGTTATGACCAAAACAATTTTCAGATCTGAAGTTCACTACGGCTGTCATTTTTGTATCGGGACAGTGACACTAGAATGAACTTTTGACCATGTAAACTTCAAAGTTTAACAAAACCCAAAACACAAAAGTTATAGTAGATAATCTATGCTTTCCAGTACATTAAGAATCATCAAATTTGGACATTAAACGAGACAGATATGCTCAAATTACCAATGACATTTAGCACAGAAAATTACGGTTTTACAATGACATGGCAGCAAGTTTACATCAGTTTTTCGGTCCACTATGCTCAGTTTTTACGAAAGTGTTTAACATGAAGGTTGTCACACTCTTTTTAAGCTTTCTGGAACATTAAAAATAATCTATATTCGACAAGAAATGAGAAAGATATGCCTAAAACCATTTCTGTGTTTCAAAGCTAAGTTTAAAACACATGACAGAAAGGTTACATCTTCTTCAAACTCAAATTACTCATAGTAAACTGCTTAATCACAAAAAGAAATGAACGTAAAAGTTGTTCCTTCTAAAAAACCTTCCAACTGAAAAAAACCTCACTCAATTTTGATCTACCATTTAAAAGTTATGGTGATTTTAATATCAGGTTTCAACAAAAATATTGCACAGATTAAAGCTATGTACATCGGTTTCAAACTCAATTTCGACCCTCTAACCCATAGAATTTCTTAAAGTGATTAAAAGAGAACTTGTAGCTAATAGAAAGTTCTTTCAATTGCAAATAGATTGAGCTAATTTGAATAAAATTGCAGTAAGATATCGCTGTTTTACTGTAGCAATATTTTTACAAATAATTTTCAGCAAACTACAACCAAACAATCATTCAAATTCAAGCAACCAATTTGAAATCAATTCAATCAACAAACCATCCAATTCAATTCAAATATCAACTAAAAATTATTCTCATAGTTTAAAGGTAGTAATATGAGTGATTAACTCACTTTTTGCTCCAATTTGACAAAGATGCAATGCCTAGATCAACATATGTGCACTCCTCTTCTTCTACAACTCCTATGCTATACATGCCACAAGAATCACCCAAAAGCCCTCTCATCCAAAAATTTCAGAAATTAGAAATCAAATAAAACTGAATTTAAATGTTAGATTCACATAGGGAAGAGGATTTAGAGACTTACCCATATCTTCTTTTACTTTCTAGAATTTTTTTCTTGATTTCTAGTGATTTTCCAAGGAGCTAGGTTTATGAGTTTCTTAGTTTTGAAAAACATAGTTTTTACTTTGTTTCTAGTTAAAATGAATGTACCATTCATTTTCCAATATAAAGGAGATAAGAATTCTCCTTTATTTTCACAAATGGGCTAAATTTTATTAAGCTCAAACTCAAGTTTTAATACAAATAATTAAAACTCTATGTCACCTCTTTACTTAGTCTAATAAAAAGATTAGATCATTTTTTTTTATTAGTTTATCCTCTTTTCCTAATTAACCACTAGTTTAATTAAAATCACATTTTAATTTATTAACAGGTAATCACAAAACCGCTGGTTGTTACAATAATCTTTTGATTTTTTAGGAGAGTTTTGTTGGAAGGATTGTTAGTATTGGTAGGATATTCAATACTTTCCAAGGAGGTTTCTTTATTATCTTCTTCAATTTCCATTTCCTCCCTTTCTTCTTCTTCTTCTTCTTCTTCATCTTCCTCCTCCATATCTTCTTGTGCCAATCTTTCAACCTTTTCGGCAAGAGATTCATATTGTTGAAATATGAAAGAAATTTTAATGAGAGAAATGTTGGCTTGATTAAACACTTTTCTTGAAACAAATTCTTCCCTTTTGTAATCAACTCCAAAATAATTAAAAATCCGAGTAAGATAGATTCCATGATACAAGGTATTCTCACCTATTTCCAAATTCTTAGGACTAAGTTCATCCATAATCACTTGCTCCCAATTAATGTCATAATGACTAAAGATAGCAAAATGAGCTTTACAAACTTTTAAAGTCGGGATATTGAAATTTCCCCATCTAGGATTGATAGTATGTTGCAAAAGAAGATTGACAATACGTGTGACGACCCGACCTTCTACGCCCAGAAAGTCGTATCGTTTTTAAGAAAAGAAAGAGGTGAGAAAGTAGAAAAGAAAGTGAAGAAGAAGAAACAACATCAGAATCTCAACAACGGAATGAATAAAATATAATATATCACATAGATATTACATAATATCATATACATCAGAGTACACAGACAATACCTCACATACTAGACAGTTATAAACACATGTCTAGTTAATACAACTCACACATCACAGAGATACAACACAGCGGAAATACAGAATAAACTCTAACACAGCGAAACCACCTATATATCTATACGCTGAAGCCTCCTGCTCCATTGCTCCTCCAGAATTCGTCAAAGCTAACCTGAATCCCTTGGCTACCCGTAAAAATTTGGTTACCCGAGAGTTTATGAAAAACAGAAATAAACTTCGGGTCAGACATGGGTCTGGTATGAGTAACAGGTTAAGGTTGTTTAACTTTGAAAACCTTTGAAAACAAAAGGTATCACGTAAGACTTCCCACACATAAACATGGAAAAGTTTTTACCTTACGCTAACCAAAACATTTGATAGGAAATCCAGTGATATTATAATAGTGTCTAGGGTTTCCAAGTAAATAGAAAATAGCCGAAATTGTTACATTCATTAAATTCCAGCATACTAGGTATACAATCAAAACCGTAAGGTCTCGTAGGAAGAATGGGTTTCCATCAATGGCAGGGCTACTGGGGTACCGCCCATCACAGTACGTGGCCTAGATCACCGTACCGAGGACCCACCCTAAGTCCCCTGCAACACAAGGCCGGAACCATTCCTTACTGAACAGTTCCAATAAGATCACCCCACGGTTGGCGCGACCAACCGCACACTAAGCCGAATAAATAGGGACATCTAGACAGGGATGACCTTACTCCCTAGTGGGAGCTACCCACGGAGCCTTGCTGCACCTCCCCTGTTTTAGCCATTCCCGGTTGATGAGGCTTGAGGTCACGATTACCTTTAAAGAACACATCTCTTAGAATGCTCATCGCCCACCTGACGATGTTCTGAAAGCATTCGATCCATACAAGTTCGTTCCGGGTTCGAACGAAACCGAAGGCATTATCTCGTTACACTCGTATTGGAATCACCCTCAGAGTTAACGACAATAACCCTTGCACTTTGAATCACCATCTCGAACCTATAAGTACTATCTCCGTCAAACTCATTACGGAATCACCCACAGAGTTATACTGACGTATAGTTCTTATACCTCGAGTCTTCACTTGCTCCACTTGGATTTCACGACCTAACGTTAATTTGGAATCGATGTGGTTTTCGGACTCCCAAATATGGAAACCCGATCCCGGTCTCACCGAAATCCAAAACGTGTCTTTTAGGGCCAAGTTGTTTTAAAGGTTTAAAACAATTCAATTCAATTATCTATATATCAACACAGATAGATAAATCACAATATCACAGATAGATGATCACATATCAGCATAAATGGATAATCTATATCATCACACTTCAATCACATCATCCATATCACAACAATATTACTCATCTCATATCTGAGATCACAATCAATCAATGGAATCCATATCATCATATATAAACAAGGATTAATAATCACATCATTGATAATTAATTTAAAATGAATTAAATTAATTACCTTACCTTTAATTAATTTAAAGTTAATTAAATTAATTACTTCATCATTATTAAACTTGCTTATACTACTATTAATTATCAATCAATTTATCAATCATCATCCCATTTTTCCTTTTAATTAATCATTCCCGATTAACCATCTTTAATTACATTTAAGTACTTATCCTCAAATTATTTCCACAGATTAATTACTTTAACCAAATATAGAAGTAAATCCCTACATTACTTCATTTATTACTTAACCAGAGTTAATTACTTTGCTTAATTATTTATTTTAATAAATCTCTTCATTTATCAATTATATTCCAGATAAATCCATTTTAATTTCAACATTAATTATAAAAATTAATGATCTCAAATTATAATTACAATTTAAATTAATTACATCAAAGTAATTTATCCTTAAATTAATCCAAAATATTTATCACCTTTGATTAATCGCAATCAGTAATTAACTCCTTTTAATTACTTCATTAAATAAATTAATTACTCCATAATTAATTATCTCAAATTAATCCTTTGATTAATTTTACAAAGTAATTATACTCAAATTACTTTATTAACAAAACATCATCCCATTAATTACATCCTGTAATTAAACATCAATTACCTCTCTAAGTAATCATACTTATCACATCATCAATTTGATTTATCCAAATTAATTAAAATAAATTAATTAACCCAAATAAATCAAATTACTAAATCAATTAAAATGAGTAATTATTTTCTTAATTACTTCCTATTCAATTAACAATACCTTAACATTTACAATGTTGATTTTTAAATTAATTAATCCAATTAACAATTAATCATCACTTAATCACTAGGTAATGATTCAACCCTTAATTGCATTCATTTACTACTCATTAACTACTTCACTAAGTAATTAGCTTTTAATTTGTTTTACTAATTAATTCTTCTAAATTTCCACAACCTTTTCTCATTAAAGACAAATTCTTTTTTTTTCTTACATTAAATAACTATTCTCATCGTTAAGCTTCATAAGAAACCATTTTGAAATCAATATTATAAAATTTACTTTTTAAACAAACAATTTAAATGCTAAAATTTAACCCCCTCTTTTTTTTCTTTTTATCTTTAATTATTTTACAAAGTAATCCCGGAACGTCTCAAAAACGTTAAAACTTACACATTAAAATTTAAGCTTCATAAGGCCCAAACTTATCACGGCCCGAACCTTCTTTTCTTATTTATACAAACGAAGTAAACGGGTCAAGCCCAAAACTCGACTCATCCTTATCCCTTCTCCTCTTCTTTTTAATCCAGTTCCATTCCCAGGAACGCCAAATCATTCACCTGAAACTCGAATGCTTCAAACCAGAAAATTCATTTCCGATCAATCGAGAATCCATACGAACATCAATGCAACGCTACTCGACTTACCCCTGGAACCTAACTCGCTAATCATCTCGTGCACACGGTGCACGTGCACCGGTCGCCGGCAACGCTCCAACGATCGCGACCACCACCAACACGTCACCTGTCATCCCCTCTTCGGATCCAAACTTCCAGATTCCAATATATATGCTTGAAATCGAATTCGAGCATTTCAGTTCAAACTGGAATACATCCTTGACCTTAATCTGCCTCGCGACGATAAACCACCACGCCAACGATCATCGTATGACACCTCGAGCTTCCCCTCTCCCTCCTACATCATTTTCCCCTAGACCGATCGCTCCCTTTTCCCCGAGCAACTCGACATTTCCATAAATCCAACGACCTTTCACCAGCAACGCTAAACCCTAGATTAGCCTCGACCCACCATCTTTTGCAAAAAGAAAATTATTCAACAATTTTCCTGACTTAATCAATTGCCAAGCTAGCTTCAAGCAAAATCCCAACATCCAATGTTTGTTCGATTTCCAAAAAAATTGGCTAAAACTCCTTTCCGTTTCACTTATGAACTGCACTTAGAATTATTAACTAAAAATTCCCATTTTAGTTTTAAAAATCCTATTTTGAAGAGTGGATTCAAGTTATGTAATTGAATCAATATTATAAAATATTCGAATTTATCAAATATTCATCCTTTTCACTGTAAAACTAAGTTTACAGAGTCAATACCTCAATATCCAGTTTACAACAAATTTTGGACTATAATTTAAGCTTAAACAAACTTGTTTTGTTTGAAACTTTAAGCCTAATAATGGCTAGATGAAGATGAATTAAATTTTCTCACTTATAGTAACTCTGTAAGCAGAAACAACAAGAAACAGATCATTTCAAGGTACACAGTACAATGGATATATACAGCAGTACCCATCTAAAAATGTACAGCAAAGCACAAAATTTATTTATGAAACAGATGCACAGGTTCAAGTTTAAAAATGACATGTATACTCATCACAGAGAAAGAAAAAAAAAACATGTCATATTGACTTAAGTTATAAGCTTAAAACAAAGTGTTACTCACCAGGATTTTGTAAAAGAACAAAGCAAATCTGGTTTTGCTTAACAACAAGCTTTTGGAAACAGTTTGGATTTGCTAACAGAAGCTCCTCTTGATTTCTGTTTTGTCGGATGATTTGATGTTGTAGAATCTTTGTTTTAGGATTTTGAATGAAGCTTTTATCTCAGTTTTTACTTGGCTCGAAAGAAAATGAAAAGGTGATATGGGGAAATAGTTTACAGGGTGATGTTTATACAAGCTACAGGGTATAATTTTCTTATGCAAAACAGTGTACAAGTTTGTACAATTTATCAGAGATAATTTTATAGTTTGGAGGCTGAAATCGTGAGTTTATGTACTAGAGAAGATATTTGCCTTACTAGCATTTAATGCTACTGTCCTTAATATGCTCATTTCCTTTACCAGCCTACACATTTTCTTGATTTTGTTGTACTCAAAACTGCATACCCATCATATTCGAACCACTTGACTTCATACTTATCCTATTTTTACACTTGCCTGAGTCTTAGCTTACAAGTTACATGCATATTACATTTTACTTTGCTTTTAAATCTTGTTGTTCTAAAATTTGCATGCATAACATTTCGAACATTAGTTTCTATGCTGTCCTGTACAAGCTTTAGTTATAATTTTTCTTAGTTCAATTGACTATGCAGATATATCCTTGAAGCTGGGAAATCTTCTTGTATGTGCTATGCAAATATATTACTGGCTTATCTTCTTATTATATCTTCTTGTTTATATTTGAATTGTGATTGAAATGTAAATGAGTGTTGTTCCAATATATTGTTTGATATGTTGTTTGATTATAAAATGTAATGGATGTTGTTTAGATGTGTAGAGTGTTTGTTTAATTGTTTAATGTGTTCGTTTTATTATTTGCAAAACTATGAATTTTACTAAATCGTATTTGTTTCATCTATATTATTGTTAACTTGTTATTTTTAATTTTTAACGTTATTTAAAATAAATTACACATTTAACAACTTGAAACGATTCATAAAAGAAATTATATTTTTATTAATATTATAAAAGTTCGTTTATCAAATTTAAAATAGTTAAACAAAAGAAATTATATCTCTTTATTTAAATTACTTATTTTAAAATATACACTAATGTAACATTTGACAAGAATTGAATTCAAAACTTATATATTAAACTCAGATTATTAAATTTTTATTGCCAAAAATTCCGGGATGTCACATTCCTCCCCCCTTAAAGAATTTCATCCCCGAAATTAAGAACAAAGGTAATTTAATAATCTATTTAATTTTAAAACACATGCATATCAACAACCATAGCAATCAAATTATCCAAACAAACAAATCTATCTATTCAGACAAAAATTCCGAATAGGATTCTCTCGAGTTTCCCCCGAGTAAAAGTATCGGGTTACTCGCTCTATAGAATCCAAACAATCAATGCCACTAAGCTACAGAGCTCCTACTCATCTAGATCTACAAAGCAAGGCAAGATATCAAACTACAACCGAGTCAAGCTCACAACCAAACTCCCTGAACTGCTGGTTCTACGACCAGAAATAGATCTTACACGTACTCCCTCAGAGACACGTGAAACACATCGAACTTCAGCTATCCAAACTGGCAATTCACTCCAGAAGACCCAACACTAACTTTTCCAGAATACAGAGAAAATCCAGAACACCTCGGAACTAATTTCCCAATCTTACCGAATTATATATAGCTCCTTCGATCAGAGAAAACCCATTCAAAATCAAATCTCCGATTCTGAAATCCAAATTCCTCCGTCTCCTATCCACCAACTCTTCGGATGATCCAAAACTACTTTCATCACTACCAATCAGCTAAGTCTCCACTGATGCCTTTCAGAACAATCTGAACCCAAAACAATCCAGTAGAATGATCTTCTCGAAATTAACCAAAATCAAGAACATAACCCTACCATCCTCCGTAGAAACAACTTCTCTTCTCCAGAAAAGAAAAGCAGACGCACTCCCAACTGCTTCCGCTGCACAACTCTGATATGGGTAGAAGAAAATGTAGATGATGCACATAGGCACAAACCTTCCACTGATACCAACTGTGACGGACCTAGGCTTTGCAACCGTCGGTCAGCAATCACAACTGGTCTTTCCAATTATCCTGGAAATATGGTTCAACAGATCCATAAAGAGAAAACTCAGAAGTTTCTCCAAAAACATCCTACTACTAAACTGAACCATCGGTACCACTCTGGAATACAGTCGATACCAAACTCAATCTCCAGATGCTGACAAAATTCTGACTTCCTGAAGTCATCCAGAAAGAGAATCTCTAAAACACAAGAGAACGCTCTAACTATCGCAAGTCACTTTTGCGATTAATCCAGCCTGATTCCAAAGAAAAACTGTTTTCACTTTACCAAACAGAGCAGCTTACGCTTAACTATCCAATCTAACAAAGAAATGGAACCACTCTGCTGCTTCTGAACTCCACTGCTAAGCTAGAAAACATCCTGCCAACACACAGAACACTCCGAGCTGTGCTGCTGACACCAATGCCAAAGAATCCCTAATCCAAAGCTCTTCGAGATACTCGAACCTCAAACAACCAAAAACATCCTGCTGAACACAGCCACAACACCGAAGTAGACCCACTTTCTTAACTCGTCCCAAAGGAATATCTTCGGAGACATCCATAGTTACTGCATCTCATCACATAGCTACTACATCTCGAGAGATCAAGATATCATAACTCACTTCTGCCCACCGACAGATCCAAACTCTACTCATCCAAACTCTCGAAAATCTGCTCACACGAGTGCGATCATCTTACATTTAAATGTTGGAATCCAAATCCTTCACAGATTTCCTTTAGAGACCCATGAAATTCTTACACCGCAAATTCACTCGAGACGAACTGTAGACCCAATACCGTCTCGGTAGATACGCTTCCATCCTCAAAAAATTCAACCATTGGTAGTCGTGTTACACACACCACTACCTATCTACCTTTATAACTTATATTGGAAAACCCGAACAGGTAACCCAACAGATAGGTAGAAATATAAAAATATACATATATGTATATATATATATATATATATATATCAAAAATACAAATACGCTCTCTCAAGATAGAAATCACTCAAGAGCCTAGGTATTCGCTCAACCTAGTGCTCTGATACCACCTGTGACGTCCTAGGCTTTTCAACCTTCAGCAACGGCTCACGACCGGTAGGCTTTTCAACCATCCCAGCCCCGCTGTGGCTCACAGTGATACCTCGGGTTTGCTTTTATGGCCACCCTCTCGAGTCGCAACCAACCCCAAAAGGCCTTATACTACCCCCGGGGACATGTAGGGGTAAGAGTCTCCCGTTCGCCACCTAACGCAAAGCGAGAACCCCCTATCACGCTGTAATGTAGCAAACCCGATCCCGGTCTCACCGAAATCCAAAACGTGTCTTTTAGGGCCAAGTTGTTTTAAAGGTTTAAAACAATTCAATTCAATTATCTATATATCAACACAGATAGATAAATCACAATATCACAGATAGATGATCACATATCAGCATAAATGGATAATCTATATCATCACACTTCAATCACATCATCCATATCACAACAATATTACTCATCTCATATCTGAGATCACAATCAATCAATGGAATCCATATCATCATATATAAACAAGGATTAATAATCACATCATTGATAATTAATTTAAAATGAATTAAATTAATTACCTTACCTTTAATTAATTTAAAGTTAATTAAATTAATTACTTCATCATTATTAAACTTGCTTATACTACTATTAATTATCAATCAATTTATCAATCATCATCCCATTTTTCCTTTTAATTAATCATTCCCGATTAACCATCTTTAATTACATTTAAGTACTTATCCTCAAATTATTTCCACAGATTAATTACTTTAACCAAATATAGAAGTAAATCCCTACATTACTTCATTTATTACTTAACCAGAGTTAATTACTTTGCTTAATTATTTATTTTAATAAATCTCTTCATTTATCAATTATATTCCAGATAAATCCATTTTAATTTCAACATTAATTATAAAAATTAATGATCTCAAATTATAATTACAATTTAAATTAATTACATCAAAGTAATTTATCCTTAAATTAATCCAAAATATTTATCACCTTTGATTAATCGCAATCAGTAATTAACTCCTTTAATTACTTCATTAAATAAATTAATTACTCCATAATTAATTATCTCAAATTAATCCTTTGATTAATTTTACAAAGTAATTATACTCAAATTACTTTATTAACAAAACATCATCCCATTAATTACATCCTGTAATTAAACATCAATTACCTCTCTAAGTAATCATACTTATCACATCATCAATTTGATTTATCCAAATTAATTAAAATAAATTAATTAACCCAAATAAATCAAATTACTAAATCAATTAAAATGAGTAATTATTTTCTTAATTACTTCCTATTCAATTAACAATACCTTAACATTTACAATGTTGATTTTTAAATTAATTAATCCAATTAACAATTAATCATCACTTAATCACTAGGTAATGATTCAACCCTTAATTGCATTCATTTACTACTCATTAACTACTTCACTAAGTAATTAGCTTTTAATTTGTTTTACTAATTAATTCTTCTAAATTTCCACAACCTTTTCTCATTAAAGACAAATTCTTTTTTTTTCTTACATTAAATAACTATTCTCATCGTTAAGCTTCATAAGAAACCATTTTGAAATCAATATTATAAAATTTACTTTTTAAACAAACAATTTAAATGCTAAAATTTAACCCCCTCTTTTTTTTCTTTTTATCTTTAATTATTTTACAAAGTAATCCCGGAACGTCTCAAAAACGTTAAAACTTACACGTTAAAATTTAAGCTTCATAAGGCCCAAACTTATCACGGCCCGAACCTTCTTTTCTTATTTATACAAACGAAGTAAACGGGTCAAGCCCAAAACTCGACTCATCCTTATCCCTTCTCCTCTTCTTTTTAATCCAGTTCCATTCCCAGGAACGCCAAATCATTCACCTGAAACTCGAATGCTTCAAACCAGAAAATTCATTTCCGATCAATCGAGAATCCATACGAACATCAATGCAACGCTACTCGACTTACCCCTGGAACCTAACCCACTAATCATCTCGTGCACACGGTGCACGTGCACCGGTCGCCGGCAACGCTCCAACGATCGCGACCACCACCAACACGTCACCTGTCATCCCCTCTTCGGATCCAAACTTCCAGATTCCAATATATATGCTTGAAATCGAATTCGAGCATTTCAGTTCAAACTGGAATACATCCTTGACCTTAATCTGCCTCGCGACGATGAACCACCACGCCAACGATCATCGTATGACACCTCGAGCTTCCCCTCTCCCTCCTACATCATTTTCCCCTAGACCGATCGCTCCCTTTTCCCCGAGCAACTCGACATTTCCATAAATCCAACGACCTTTCACCAGCAACGCTAAACCCTAGATTAGCCTCGACCCACCATCTTTTGCAAAAAGAAAATTATTCAACAATTTTCCTGACTTAATCAATTGCCAAGCTAGCTTCAAGCAAAATCCCAACATCCAATGTTTGTTCGATTTCCAAAAAAATTGGCTAAAACTCCTTTCCGTTTCACTTATGAACTGCACTTAGAATTATTAACTAAAAATTCCCATTTTAGTTTTAAAAATCCTATTTTGAAGAGTGGATTCAAGTTATGTAATTGAATCAATATTATAAAATATTCGAATTTATCAAATATTCATCCTTTTCACTGTAAAACTAAGTTTACAGAGTCAATACCTCAATATCCAGTTTACAACAAATTTTGGACTATAATTTAAGCTTAAACAAACTTGTTTTGTTTGAAACTTTAAGCCTAATAATGGCTAGATGAAGATGAATTAAATTTTCTCACTTATAGTAACTCTGTAAGCAGAAACAACAAGAAACAGATCATTTCAAGGTACACAGTACAATGGATATATACAGCAGTACCCATCTAAAAATGTACAGCAAAGCACAAAATTTATTTATGAAACAGATGCACAGGTTCAAGTTTAAAAATGACATGTATACTCATCACAGAGAAAGAAAAAAAAAACATGTCATATTGACTTAAGTTATAAGCTTAAAACAAAGTGTTACTCACCAGGATTTTGTAAAAGAACAAAGCAAATCTGGTTTTGCTTAACAACAAGCTTTTGGAAACAGTTTGGATTTGCTAACAGAAGCTCCTCTTGATTTCTGTTTTGTCGGATGATTTGATGTTGTAGAATCTTTGTTTTAGGATTTTGAATGAAGCTTTTATCTCAGTTTTTACTTGGCTCGAAAGAAAATGAAAAGGTGATATGGGGAAATAGTTTACAGGGTGATGTTTATACAAGCTACAGGGTATAATTTTCTTATGCAAAACAGTGTACAAGTTTGTACAATTTATCAGAGATAATTTTATAGTTTGGAGGCTGAAATCGTGAGTTTATGTACTAGAGAAGATATTTGCCTTACTAGCATTTAATGCTACTGTCCTTAATATGCTCATTTCCTTTACCAGCCTACACATTTTCTTGATTTTGTTGTACTCAAAACTGCATACCCATCATATTCGAACCACTTGACTTCATACTTATCCTATTTTTACACTTGCCTGAGTCTTAGCTTACAAGTTACATGCATATTACATTTTACTTTGCTTTTAAATCTTGTTGTTCTAAAATTTGCATGCATAACATTTCGAACATTAGTTTCTATGCTGTCCTGTACAAGCTTTAGTTATAATTTTTCTTAGTTCAATTGACTATGCAGATATATCCTTGAAGCTGGGAAATCTTCTTGTATGTGCTATGCAAATATATTACTGGCTTATCTTCTTATTATATCTTCTTGTTTATATTTGAATTGTGATTGAAATGTAAATGAGTGTTGTTCCAATATATTGTTTGATATGTTGTTTGATTATAAAATGTAATGGATGTTGTTTAGATGTGTAGAGTGTTTGTTTAATTGTTTAATGTGTTCGTTTTATTATTTGCAAAACTATGAATTTTACTAAATCGTATTTGTTTCATCTATATTATTGTTAACTTGTTATTTTTAATTTTTAACGTTATTTAAAATAAATTACACATTTAACAACTTGAAACGATTCATAAAAGAAATTATATTTTTATTAATATTATAAAAGTTCGTTTATCAAATTTAAAATAGTTAAACAAAAGAAATTATATCTCTTTATTTAAATTACTTATTTTAAAATATACACTAATGTAACATTTGACAAGAATTGAATTCAAAACTTATATATTAAACTCAGATTATTAAATTTTTATTGCCAAAAATTCCGGGATGTCACAATACGTGCTTTCGGATGAAAGTTACAATTTTTGAATTCAAAGTTGTCATTTCCTTCGAAAATGTGATGAAATGTCTCACGATCATGCTCATTAATATTAAAACTAGAAAGATCTATTCCCGAATTCTTGCAATTGAGAATGTTGCCCAAAATTTCACAATTTAAAACAATTTTAGTGCCTTTAACACTACTCCAAATTTCATCTTCATTTCCGTTATAAAAACTGCGATTTAAATTCGCATAAAACATTTTAACAAGATTTGGATAACAAACAAAATCATTTTGATAATTGTCAAAAAGACTAAGAATATGATTCTCTTCAAGAAGAGTATTGATTTCATATGTAGAGAAATCGCTAAAGATAGCAAACTTTCCCGTATGAACTTTTCCGAAATTAGCATAGCTTATATAAGCCTTGATTGCTTTTGGATCATTATAGAGATACTCTTTAATGGTTTTAGACAGCCTCATTATGGATGGAGTGCTTAAAGAAGCCGTTTTTGAAGAGAGTAGAAAGTTTGAAAGAGTGAAAGAGAGTTTGAATTTTAAAATTAAAGTGAAAAGGTATGATAAGATGGAAATAAATAGATATTCAATAGACATGTTCTCTGGTCAAGAGGTACCTTTCCAGAACATTGGGTTTGGTGAAAAGGTAAAGGGAAATTTAAAGATTTGAATTCAAATTTGAATTTCAAATTTCTGACAGGGATATCGACATCATGGGTAGGGTCATTTCGACATGGGTAAGAGAATTCATGTGACTTATATTTTCCTATATACTTTAATATCTATATACATATATTATTTTTAATGTCTATATATTTTCTGGAGTAATATAAAATATAATAATATTCTTTTAATAAAAATATATTATAATATTAAAAATAAAAATAAACATAATAATAAAAAATTTAAAATTCAAACAACACATAATTTCAAAAACAATCAAACAATTTTAAGCAAACAATTTCAACCAATATATTGTAAACGTGTACCTTTTTCTAGATTTGTATCTCCGAGATCATCGGAATCATGAATAGCCGTAAAGCACATATTTGAATTTTCCGTCTTCCGATCATCATCGCTTGAGGATGAATCTGAGTCTGAATTGTCTAGTGTAGCAGTATACGCTCTTTTCCTTTTCTTTGTATAATCATTGCTTGCAGGAAACTTTTGCTTATCAGGATGCGGACAGTCTCTTTTGAGATGGCTTGGTTCGTCACAGTTGAAACATTTGACGTGGTTTGGTACTTCATTATGATTTCCAAAATTCCCGTGATCATTCTTTTTGAAGTTGTTCATCTTTCTGTATTTCAAAAACTTTCGAAAATTCTTTGTCATGAAAGCTGTTTCTTCATTATCATCACTTCCCGAGTCTGATCCATTTGTTAATGTATTGAACGCAATTGACTTCTTTTCGAATGCCTTGCTATCTCTTCTCCCTTGCATTTGTACTTCGAACGACATTAGATTTCCAATCAGTTCTTCAATCTTTAAAGTACTGATATCATTTGCTTCTTCGATTGCAAGAGTTTTCTGATCCCATTATGGAGTAAGAGAATTTAGAATTTTTTTGACTTGATCTTCTTCGAAATTTTATTTTCCCAATGATATTAGAGAATGCACAATCTCCTGAAATCTACTATACATATCTGAAATGGACTCATTAGAATTCATTTTGAATAATGTAAACTAATTTGTGAGTATGGATATTTTGGTTTGTTTGACTTTGCTTGTTCCTTCATGAGTGACTTGCAAAGTTTTCCAAATATCATATGCAGACTTACAAACAGATACTCTATTGAATTCATTCCTATCAGGTGAACAAAATAAAACATTCATGGCTTTTGAATTATTTTGTGCAATATTATTTTGCTCAGCAGTCCACTGTGCAAAAATAGTTGTGGGTTCAGAATTTTAAGTTTGTGTGATATTCCAAGTGTCTAATCCTATTGATTGTAAATACATTTTCATTTTACATGCCCAATATGTATAGTTATTGCCATTAAAAAGTGGTGGTCTGGCAGTAGACTGACCCTCTACAAATGAACTAATGATAGTGTTAACAGAACCAGTGTTGGTAGTTATTTTTAAAACTTTTCAAAATTCATATTATGAAAACTTTGAAAACCTTGCTCTGATACCAAATGTGAGAAATGCGGATTATGGATCTTAAGGCTGGAATAACACTAGAGGAGGGTGAATAGTGTTTTATGTATTTTTTAAATCTTTTTGAATTTTGTTCAATTTAAACACCAATAAATGCAATTCACAAACACATATATAATCACAGAATCAGACACAGATGCAAATACTAAATAAAAGCAGTAAAGGAAAGAACACACCAGGATTTTATACTGGTTCGAAGTTACCCTACATCCAGTCCTGTACAATCGTACAGATTTCTTTTCAAAATAATCTCCCAGATTACACCCTCGGTTTCAAGGCTACAAGGTACACCCTTCTGTATTCGAGTTCAGGACAACTCTCTTGATTTAACCAGGCTACAAGATCACATAATTTATTTCCCGGGCTACAATCACACCCAATTTATTTTAAGGCTCAACCGCATCTTTTGCTCAATAGTTTGATTTACAAAAGATTCTATAACTCTTAATAGCACTGAGATCTTATGGAGAGAGTGGCAGAGAATCAAACAAGAGATAATCATGTTTGATTCACTTGGTATTTTGGCAAAGTATAGTTTAGGATTCTTTAGAATAAATGTGGAAGATGAAGAGGAAAGAAAATAAATGAAATCTGGTAAAAATTCGTTTAGAACTTACTGGTATTTATAGTAAAGCAACAGCCATATCTATTCGTGAAAGGATACGATGAATAGACACTTCTTTTGAAAATTGAAATTTGAAAATAACGAACACCATGTCGACATGGGGGGTTGAGGTATGTCGACATGCTCAAGGAAAAAATTGATGTTTTGATTTTTTTCTTATTAAAATTGGTTTCTATAATTTGTTAAAACAATTTCTAAACTTTGTAAATATATTTGAATATAGTTTAAACATATAAAAGAGTTTAGAAAATAATTTTTAATATATATAATCTTAATCTATAAAGTGATTTAAAATCTGAGTATATAAATATTTTAAAGCTAAATATTTAAAACAAGAGATGGTTTAAAAACAAGGACAATTTTGAAATCAAAATATTAAAAATGATAAAAATAATTTTGAGGCTAAAATATTTCAAATAAGAGAGATGTCTTTTTGAAAAGAAAGTTTTGAAAACATTTTTAAAAACAAGAGATATATTTTTGAAAAACATTTTTATAAAATTAGTGAATATCAAAATAGGACCACTATATGTTTCACTAGATATTGTCGTGGGTTCCATCCCACTAGGGTTCCATCCCTTTAACAGGCTCAAAGTGGATTCCATTCCACGAATAAATTTCGAATATAGATGTAAGTCCTTTCAAGAAGTTTTAACATAATTCTAGACTAACTACATTATCTTGTACTGTTTGAAATCTTGAACTCTTGATAACTTGATTTCTTGATACTCATGAGTCTTCAATCTTGATATCTTCGATCTTCAAATTCATCAGTCTTGTATCTATATACCCTACAGTCTTCATTCTTGGTACCTGCATGTTTATATTATGCATATACATATATAGCTAATCCATAACGTTAGTATTTATATTTTATAACAAGTCCTAAGGTTGTTGTCATTAAAACCATCATCTCAAGGACTAACAATGATTGGAAATCTGAAGATTTTGAAAGATATAGTTTACAAAGATGGTGGATCAATAAATTTTGGAGACAACTCTAAAGGATATGAGATTGGCATCAGTAATGTCGGTAATTCTAAAACTCCTACTATTTCTAATGTTTGGTTAGTTGGGAATTTAAAGCATAATCTGTTGAGTATTAGCCGGTTGTGTGATAAGGTTTTCAAAATTAAATTCGTAAAATATAAATGTCACGTTGAAGATAATGATGAAGCTATTAGGAAATGAAACACCTATATATTAAGTATGAAAATCTGAAAGGATAATTTGTGTCTTTTGGCTGAATCAGGTGACCTTCGATTTGGCATAAAAGATTTGGTCATTTGAATTTCAAACTAATGTCTAAAATAGCTAAAAATGAACTAGTTAGAGGTCTTCCCAAAATAAATTTTAAGGTCAATAATTTATCTGGTGCATGTCAATTAGGAAAACTTAGAAAATTTTCTTTTAAACCAAAAGATATGATTTCTACCTCTGAACCCTTTGAACTTATTCACTTGGATCTTTTCAGTCCCTCACAGATTCAATCTATAATTCACAGTAGATATGTATATGTGATCATATATGAATATTCTAAGTTTACCTGGACGATTTTCTTAAAACCTAAAAGTGATGCTTGTGAAATATTTAAAATCTTTGTTAAACGAATTCAAAATCAAATGTCCAGTAAAATTAAAACTATTCAGAATGATCACAGTGGAGGATTTTAAAATGAAAATTTTGAGAATTTCTATAATAAGAAATGTATAACTCATAACTTTTAATTTCCAAGAACACCACAACAAAATGGAGTAGTATAACGTAAAAATAGGATGATTCAAGGGTGTGCTGGAACTATGATAAATGATAGTAATTTACCTAAAAAATTTAGGCTAAAGCAATTGGTTCTGCATGCTATATATTAAATAGAATTTTAATAAGACCATTAACTAAAAGAATATCATATGAATTATTTTATAACAAAAATCCTAAAGTATCATATTTTAGAGTTTTTGCTGGTAAATATTTTATTTTAAATGTTAAAGATTTAGTTAAGAAATTTGGTATGTCAAATACCAGTGGTAAACCAACTCCCATGACAGCCAATGAAAAATTAAATAAAGAAGAAAATTCAAAGATGTAGATCAAAAATTATATAGAGGAATTATTGGATCGCTACTCAATATAACTACTAGTAGACCTGATAATATTGCATAGTGTTTGTCTCTGTGCAAGATATCAATCTCAACCTAAAGAAACTCATCTAAAATATGTAAAACTAATTTTGAGATATGTTAATTACACATTAGACTATGGACTCTTTTACCCAAAAGAAGACTCCTTTGAATTAATTTCATATAATGATGCTGACTATGCCGGTTGCAAATCAGATCGAAAAGGTACAAGTGGAACTTGTCACTTTTTGGGACATTCTCCGGTTTCCTGATTTAGTAAGAAGTAAAACTCTGTATTTTTGTCTATGACAGAAGCATAATATATTTCAGCAGCATTAGCATATTCACAGGTTATCTATATGCAACAAACATTAAAAGATTTTGGTTTAAATTTTACTAAATCACCAATATACTATAATAATACAAGTGCGGTCAATCTATCTAAAAATCCAACTCATTATGCTAGAACTAAACATATTAATATAATATACTATTTTCTAAGAGATAATGTAAACAAACAAATAATATCACTTGAATTTATAAACATTGAAAATCAAATAGCTGATATATTATCAAAACCATTGAATCAAACATCCTTTACTAAGTAAAGAAGAGAGTTAGGAATTTGTTCTTTATTGGAAATATAAAAATAATGAAGTTAAAACTAAAAAATAAAGAAAAAATAAAAAATAAAGAAAAACAAAATAATCAAAATAATACTACGTATGTCGACACACCCTATCTTCATCATCGACATATAATGGTATAATCTATTTTTTTTTCCCTCCAAAATTCAAATTGTTGGTTATATAATAACCAAATTTCAACTTTCTTCTTCATTTTTCTATATTCTATTTGTTTTAAACTTCTGAAACAAACAAACCATGGCTTCCTCTCATCCCAAACGTTCTAGAGAAGAAAATCCATCGTTTTCCTTCCCTTCTCCCACCCAAGGCCCATTCTAAAGCACTACTATAGCCAAGATCACTAAAATGGAGGGTGAAATAAAGAATGTTTTACAAATGCTCACTGAAATTCAAGTGGTGCAACTTTGTATGACCAAGGAACAAGAGAAGCAAAGCAGAATTCTTTGCAATTTGCAAAACTATCTATTGGATAATCCTACGAATCCAATAGTGATTGAAGATGAGTTTGAAATTCGGCTATTCATAACCACATTCAAGGCAGTGATGGTGAGGAAGAAG
The DNA here is from genome assembly GCA_030737815.1 of Allium fistulosum. Lineage (NCBI taxonomy): Eukaryota > Viridiplantae > Streptophyta > Magnoliopsida > Asparagales > Amaryllidaceae > Allium > Allium fistulosum. Next base: position 764,441,028 of record CM060905.1, read on the forward strand.
ATGAGGAAGAAGAAGAAGAATAGGATAAACATAGGAAGAAGATGACGAAGTTAGATGCGTCGGAGAAGTATGTTTCGATCAAGATGGAAATCTTGTCGAATAAAAAGGGAGCTTTTGCCTTCATTATCCTCACTACGTTATTCACAAATTCCTGATCATTAGAAATCACATTAGGATAGTAGTTAATTTTCTTTGATTGTTTTAAGGTGTGGTATGTATATTTGTTTTAATTTGGCAGTTTTACTTTGTACATATATGGATCGTTTAAGTTTTGGTTGGATTATGATTACGTTGTATTGTGATATTGAATGAATATATAGTTTGGTATGGTTGTTATTAATGATTTGTGTTATCACTCATCATTTATTATATATCATTCTTATCATTATTACTATAGTACCTTCATTAGGGGGAGTTATAGTTTTAGTTAGTTATATTTGTTGATGACAAAGTGGGAGAAATATATAAAATCTAGGCATAAATTAAGTGGAGTTTCGTAACTTAGGGGGGTTATAATATATTTTATATACAGAGCTGTTATCATCAAAAAGGGGAAATTGTTAGTACCTTAGGTATTGGTTTTGATGATAACAACTATAGGACATTATATAAAATAAGATACTAATGTTTTATCAAGATATGTATAGTATATAGTGAAGAATATTAGATAGGTATTGATTAAGAAGACTGTACAGTATCAAGTTACTGATATCAAGAGTAGATTCAAGATGTTGATATAAAGTTTCAAGAGTTCAAGAATGAAGACTCATGAGTATTGAAGAGTTCAAGATATTTCAGATAAGTTATAGAGTCATAGAATTTATGTTAAAACCTTAATGGCACTTTCTAAATCTCTCTTACCATATCTAATTTTGTTTTAAATTGTTTTTCAAATGTGGAAATTAGCCACTAGGGCCTCTTTAGCAAGTGCAATTAGTTTCAAGGACACACAACTGAAATAATTACTTTTAAGGACAAAATGCAAAATAATTAGTTTCTAAAGCCTAAAAACCTAAGAAATTATGTCCTTTAAAGTAATTGGACTGCTGACTTTGTCCTTAAAAGTAATTATTCTGCTTACTTTGGCCTTAAAATTAATTTCTGCAGATGTGTGTCCTAGAAACAAATTGGACTGCAAAATTTGTCCTTCTGGTGAAATGCCCCTTTTCAAATATTCTATTTTTAAAATAATATTTTCAAATTATTTCCAAAATGAGCTTCAAATCTCCTATACTTATAATGATATTATTTTAGTGTTTTTAAGTTTATATATATTGAATTATTGTTTATACTTTAATAATTTATAACTGTATTGATTATATATATATTATTTACATTATACGAAATATTCTTATTAAATCTTTGAAAATTATTTTATAAAGTTTTAATATGATTAAAATATGTATAAACTATGTTTATATGTTTGTACAAAGTTTCAAAATATTTTACAAAACTTAATATTTTCAAAACAATTTTTATTAAGTAAATTTTCAAAATACAAAGGGATATACCGACATATCCTCTCTAAGTATGTCGACATACTAGCCGTATTTTTCAAAATTCAAATTTGAATGAATATCTCATTTCGTCGTATCTCTTCGCGAATGGACATGACCGTTGTTTCCTTATATATACTAGTCTTCCAAACGAATTTTCATCAACTACTTTCTTATTTTTCTCTCATCTTTTCACTCTCTTGATTTCTAAAGCGATTTTTCAACCAAAATCAAATTCAATCATTGTTAGTTTGATTCTCTTTCATATACTCTCTTATTTCTTTGATCACACTCTCAAGGTCAAGTGCTCTTCAAGAGTAAGGATTTAATGTAATCAAGATTGAAGATCTGAGTTTGTAAACTCTATCAAATCATACTCTTTTACTATATGGTGTGCTTGGTATCCCCGAAATCCAAGTAGGTGTGATTGTATCCTGATTAAATCAATTGGGTGTGCTTAGTAGCCCGTAAATCTAGTGGGTGTGCTTATGGCCCAAAAATCAAGTGGCTCTACCTAGAGACCAGAATTCTGGAGGGTGTGCCTTGCAGCGTTGAAATCGAGATTGTATTTGCATTTACTAGTTGAGAAGAAACCGTACAGAGAATTGTGTGGGACTAGATGTAGGGTAACTCTGAACTAGTATATAAAATCCTGGTGTGTTCTTTCCTTTTTACTTTTAATGCATTTACTTTTATATGTATTTTGATTCTATGATTGTTTCTGTGATTGTTAATTCCATCATTCCAAGTAAAATCTTAAAGAATTTGAATAATATTCATACGATCCATTAAACAATATTCTCCCTCCCCCCTCTCTCTATTGTTAATTTAGCCTTAACATCCCTATTCCGCTGACTCATAATATTTCATCATCGCATCCTACCTAAATGTCATATATATGTAGCAGTATCGTATTATATCTATATGGACTCATGCTTTGGTCCGAACTCATGACCTATAGAATTGGCTTTTGCCCGTCTTACCTAAATCTTGTATAAGGTTCATGTAATAACCAGTAATTTTTAACGTTTCGAGTGGGAATATTTATTTTATTTAAATTTTAAAATTTGATTCAAATATAATAAATTATAAGAAAACTAGTTGTTAATAAAACTACTTAATTTTAGTGACTTGTTTTAAGAATGATCTTATCGGATTTTACCATAATTTTTAATTTGAAAATTATTTAAATTATCGTTTGAAGCATATTGTGGCAAACGATGGTATTTTCGAGAACTTCACAGAATAAGTTAATCGATGTATTTTTGTTGTTGTTTTGTGATTTTTTCGCATTGTTGTGCGTGATCGTAATTGTATTTTTGCCGTTCGTGGTTCGTACGCGAACGTGATATTGTGTAGCGAAGTATCGAAAATTATATCATAACATAAACAACCCCTCACCCTTCTCCCTTGCGCTTCCTCTTTTCCTCTTTCTCCTTTTATTTTCATTCAGTAATTAAATATGAGCCACTTCCTTCCTAAAACTAATCTCGGTGCTGTAGCTGATGGAATTGGATGTGCTGGATCCATTGAATTTGCAGTGGAGAGAGCTTCAAATCCGAAGGGTTTTTCGAGTGCGGCGACGTTGGGTGGAGTTTTACCATAATGGCCAAAACTAGGGTTTCAATTTGTCGTTGATTGTAGGCAAATTAGGCCGAGACAATGGTGACTTCGGGCTTCTTGTATAAAGGGTTGTAGATGATGGTCATTTAGCATAGCGTGGCTGCAAGATGGGAATTGTGACATTGGCTTTGTTGCACGTGATGCTATAGGTCGCGATTAACCGAAGTTGGCCAAGCTTAAAGTTTGTGGGTGGGATGTGAAGCTCATGAAAAGTGGAGTTTGTCAGTGGAGGCAATGTATGATGTCGTAGAGTATTGCGTGAGTTAGAAGAAGAGATGCATAGCCCGGAAATGTGCATGTTTTATGCATATACAGGGTTTGATTTGGAATTGGGGAAGAAAGGATTAAGGGTAAATTAATTTTTTTAATTAGTTAATTAACCGAATATTTAAACAAAATCTTATAAAATCAATAACTTTTGCATCCGAGATCCAAATTGAGCGTAGTATTTTGTGTTGTACTCGTGGGAGTGTTATCTGCGCACTAGAGTTGATTTCTTCAAGTTTGGAGCAAGTAGGATTTTGAGCTAAAATCGAATGTAGATCGAGCAAGAACACATAAGCATTGGCTGCAATTTTGGTGAGTTAACTCACCTTTTAATGAACTCTATATGATATATTTATATATATATATATATGTTGATATAAATTATTGTTTGTGTGCTTGGATGATTTCTTTGGTTGATTCGGTCGAATTTCCACTTTGGAAAGCAGACTGACATATAAAATGAAATACAAGGAACTCATGAAATTTCATATAGGGATCTGGATTCCTCGCCACTGTTAATTTTAATTCCATTTATATACTTATTGTATAGATTATTGAATGTCAAAGTTTGGTAGTTTAGCCGTATTGGATATGACTTTGATATGTTGAAAAGTTGAACTCTTTTGTTGTACATCAATGGTAGCACTGGTTAAGTGCTATAGTAGCTCCAGACCACATTGTTGTATTTTGGAAATACTATTATTTACTGTTTTGATTCGAAAATAATTTTGATTCAGAGAATGATTTTAATATGACTTTGGAATTTTCTATATCATTGTATTTAGAAATGGTTTTTGTACTCCTTTATTTTACTTCAACCTTTTTGTTAGTCTTTTATAATTTATGTGGAAATGTTTTAAAAGTAGTTCGAAAAGTATTTATTTTACATTAAAGTTGATATATTAACGGATGTTTATTATAAGGAAAGGAGGTTTATCTTTTATAATAAAGTGATTCTACTTTAAAAGATGATAGAAATATTTTGGAATAAATATTTATGAAATGATCTATATAAATATTATATAGAAAGATAGATTTATAGATGATATATTGTAAAAGAAAAATGATAGCATTTTTGATAAATTGGAATAATAAATCACATTTGTGAATGTATAGTGATATATGAAACAATCGTTCTATGAAAAATATTTAGTTCTTTCTTGAAATCGAAAATTTGTAATAAGTATATGAGATTTATAAAAGAAGTTTTATAAATAGAAAGGAGATTTATAAAAGGAGTTTTATAAATAGGAAGGAGATTTATAAAAGGAGTTTTGTAAATATAAAAAGGATTTATAAAAAAGAATTTTATAAAAGGAAATGAGGTTTGATTTCTATAAACGATCATTTAAAATTTTGGTGGTATGGAAAGTATTCTTTTCATATTTAACACCAAATTTCGAGGTAGGGAAACTCATATCTATCTGTAAGAATTAAGAATGTATGTCAAGGCAAGGATAGTTCTCTAACCTGTCCAACTTCATTGCTAATCGAGCAATAGTACAAGTTTGAAATGGGAAGTGGTGGTAAGTATATTTCATCTAATTTCTATACGATCCATTTATTTACACCAAAAGGAAAGTGGTATGGGTTTGTAATAAACAATGTTTTCAAATGACATTTTTTGGCCCATTTAAGTATACTTTTGAAATATGAAATCTATCACAAATGTTTTGTGAGTATACTTATACCGTTGAGACACATATATTGTTATATTTTATAAGTATTGAAAGTGTCGTATTTTGTGAATATACTTATATAGTTGAGATAGGTATATGGTTACATTTTCTAGGTATTGAAAGTGTAGTGTTTTGTGAATATACTTATACTGATGAGATAATTATATGGATATTTTTTTAAGCATTGAAAGAGTATAAATGAACAGTGAATGAGTAATATACATATGTTTATCTTTATAAAGGTATTAAATACAAGTATTTACAAAGTAAATTTTGCTAATCAAGGGATTAATTAAAGAGGCTAAGTAGTTGCTTATGTGCTTAACCATGCTTGGTTTCCATCTGAAATTAAATCTCTGATTTGATTCTTTGTTTATTTGATAGTTAAATACCGACTATCAAATCTTGGCCAGTTTCGAAACTATCGATTGTCGGCTCAGAGAGACCGGAATTGGATAGGCATGTGTTATCCGAAAACCACTTCGATTGGCATAAACGTTCGAACTGAAGACATCTTGAAGACAATATTATTGAAGACGAAGTTTTTTGAAGTGAAAGGGCTACTTTCTACTAATCCTGAGGGTGATTCTAAAAAGGATGTAGTAGAATTAGTGCCTTCAGCTTGTTTAGTCCCAGAACCACTTGTGTGGATGAATGCTAGCATTGCATTGTTGCTTGGAGAGTAGTGTTAGCATTCCAAGTGGGATTTGCTAAAAAGGTAAAACATTGCCTCAAGCCTCACACCCACTAATGACTAAAACAAGAGTTGTGCCACAAGGCTATATGGGTCGTTCCCATTAGGATATGGTCATCACTTGATTTAGATCAGTATTTACGGATTTAATGTATGATTCGGGCCTGGTATGGTTTGTCACATTGGCAACCGAGGGATGATCATATTTGGTACTATCTAGGAAGCGGTAGACCAGTCCCACAGGTGCAATATGTTTACAACCTTGTTATATATTCTCTAGAGGTGTACTGTACAGAAGGTAGTCCCTTATCTTGTATGGAATCCATTCTCCAGTACGTGCCTTTACAGACTTAGTTGTATACTAAATATGCCATTGAATGTAATTAATGTAACCATTCCGGCTATGTTATGTTTATTTTACACCCTAGACATTATTATAATATCATAAGATTTTCTAATAAAAATGTTTTGATTATCGTAAGGTGAAAACCTGTTAGTGTTTATTTGCGGAATGATCTTATGAGATACCTTTATTTTTTGAAAGGTTTCATAACATTAAAAATCCATATGATTTGAGTTTCTTACACTGGTTTACCAAACTGATCCGAGCGTTATTTTCTTATAATGCTCAAGTTTGCTCGAGTATATTTCCAGATTTAGTTATGGATGATTTGGAGCTTCAGGAGACAAGCTAGATGCCTCTAAGATGTATTTACGTGTTTTATTTTCTGTTGTAATTCTTATTTTGTATTTATCAACATTTGTGAGGATATGTTGTAATAACTGATCAAATTGATGATAGGTTAGCTTACTCTAATTAATGTATGTATATTACAGTTTTCTTTTGTGAAGATCATGTGTATGTTATATATTACTCGACATGGTGTGAGATTCTGCTATGTCTTTTCTTTTCTTTCACCACAACAATCTGTATTTTCGACACTCGAACACTCGACATGTGAATACTACGGATGTATTAGTGTCGACTTTTAAGGGTCAAAAAGGCGGGTCATTACAACTCACTTCCCTAGATTGCCTAAAGCCTACATGAAAGCTTGTTGTCCTCGTGCTACCTAGTTGGACTCACACCCTAGTACGCCTGTAGCCTACAGGGTCGCTTAACATCCACTTCCCTCCCTGCCCTACCGTAGAATTATTGGGAAATAATATTTTCATGCCTGGATCACATACTAAGTGTCATAGGACCACATTCACATCGCATACATAATTTGGGCTGTCTATCCAACGTCCCAGACTCGTTCCCTACCACATTCAACATCACATCACAATATCATATCACAATACCTATATATATATATTCTCTTTACACAATAACCAAACCATCTATATATCCATTCATCTCATAACACCATCATGCCTCTTGTCACGTCTCAGATCACCTTCCAAAATATACATGAAAGACACAAATCAAATTATATCTTATTTGTTTATATTGATTCATTAGGCCGAGATACATTCTCGTAGAATTTAGTGCACCGGTCTATGGCCACCTGTAGCGACCCGCAGTTCCGTACCCTTTGAGTTGATAATAATTCACTTGTGTTCAACCCAAATTGTACGAAAACGAATAACTAGGGTAAAGAAGGAAAGATAGAAGAAAAGAAATAGAACAACATCATAGAATCTCACAATCGCAGCGGAGCAAAATATAATATATAATAACAGATTTTATACAAAAGAATCTGTAGCTATTTATTACTCACAATCATTAGAGTACAACAATCAATACATCAATCTGGACAGTTATAATAACTTGTCCTGATATACATAACTCACACAGCGGAAATAACCAAGTACATGATATACGTCTGAACTCCTCCAGCTCATCTCCTGAGCTCCGTAGCATTTTAACCTAAATCTGTAATACTCAGTTTGACCCGAGCATTATAATAAAATAACACCCGAGTCAGTCTGGAAAACCAGCATGAGAAAACACACTCAATTTGAATTATTAAAGTTGTCAAAATCCTTTGAAAAACAAAGTTTCTCGTAAGACCACGCCACACATAAACACAATGGGTTTTTCCCTTACGATAAAAAACATTTTATAGAAAATCCAGTGATATTATAATAGTGTCTAAGTACAAATACTTATCCAAATAGCTGAAATTGTGACATTAATTAAATTCCAGCATACTAGGCTCTACAAACAAAACGGTAAAGACTCGTATTGGAGAATGGATCCCATACAATGATTGGGCTACTGGGGTACCACCCATCACAGTACACCTCTAGAAAAATGTACTGAGGACCTCGCCGGGATCCCCTATAACACAAGACCGGCCTACCCCTAACCTGGATAGAACCGAATATGTTATCATCTCGGGTGTTCCCACCCTTAAAAATCGAGCGCTCCCTTTTTCATGCACACCCATATCCATAATTTATATATAATTATGAGGGTATCTAGAAAAGTGATAACATACCCTAATTTGGTGCGACCCACTTAGCCTTCTGCATCTCCCCTATTTTAGTCATTCCCAGTTGATGAGGCTTGAGGCTAATGTTACCTTTCAAGAACAATTTCACTTAGAATGCTCATCGTCTTCCAATGACGATGTTCTGATAGCATTCGTCCATACAAGTCGTCCTGGGTCTGGACAAACCGAATCACCGCCTTTACTATCTTCACGATATCCATTCGTAACGTTCAAACGTTAACAAAATTGGCCAATATTGATAGTCAGCTATTTAACTATCAAATAACATCCATAAGTAGTCACTAGATCCATATTATAATTTTCCAAAAATTTATTTCAAATATCTTTATAAAATATATATTCAAGTCCCTTCCAAAATTTCAACATTTGAGACAACTCAATTACTTATATCCATATCAGGATATTTCAAACCATCTCTTGTTTCAACACTTAGAAAAATATTTAAAAATGTATTTTTCTAAACCCCTTACTTCTCAACACATAGGAAAGTTCCATTTTATTTCTCTTTTCTCAAAATCTTTCACAATTTTTATTGTAAATTCCTTAACTCGTTTATAACGAATTCTATAAGTTCTGGGATTCCTTGATTAATTTCCTTTAATATTTCCAAAGTCAAATACCCTTGTCTATAATTTCAATTCCCCTTTTCTACTTCTTTTATGAATTCTATCTCATTTTTTGAAGTTCACTCTTATTTAACTACTTTGGAAATTTCCTTACATTTTCTCAAATTCCATTTTGAGAATTCTCATATAAATCCCATCTACTGAATAAACTTCATTTCCAAATCTCGAGAAGATTTACAAATAAATTTAAATCATTACAAAACTCTATATATATATAATAAGTATTTTAAAGAATAATAATTTATTTTTAAAACATGTTCAAGTAATTATTTAAAATATCAAACACTTTTTAATAAAACATTAATAACTCATTCCAATCCATCTTTAATTAAAACTAATTGATTTGCAAAGCTTGTTATAAAAATTAGAATTTAATTCCAATTAATATTAGATATTTGAAAAATTCACTTCTGAAGCATTTCAATACTAACTAGTTTTAAATTACATAGTTAAATAAATAATTTCCCTTTTTAAACCAAAACTTAACTTCTTAAATAAATATATTTTTTAAATCCCAAGAACCAATCCAATTTATAAATCCACTCGATTTACCACACATCGATCCCATTCCGATTTATTTAACCATCCTCACTTTTCAAAAATAAAATTCACCATTTTTCCCAAAAATCTATTTTTCATATCTCGATATAAATTCACCTTGTGAAATTTTATTCCAATTTATCAATGATATCATTTCCCCTATTTATAAAACATCATTTATAAATTTACAAACTCCCCTGGTTTTACTTGTTTATAAAAATTAATCTTATTTATAAAATTCCATTTTATAAATCCATTTCCTTATAAATTCAATTTATTTTACACATCCATTTTTAATATTGATTTCCACTTCTTTCCCATAAATCCAGAATACCACTTAAAATTTCCACTGTTAAAAATCCTTTATATAACTTTTTTTTTAATTTCTAATTAAAATATTTTACGAATAGTTAAGTACAGCTCAAAATACAATTATTATTTTATCCAAATCAATCTCCTTTAAAATAATCCAAATTTCGATATAAATATTTTTATATTCAAAATCTTCTTTCAAATCCTTTCAAATTCCAAAAATAATATTTATGGTATTTAAAATACCAAAAGTTAGGCCAGTGCTACTATAGTATCCAATAATTCACATCACAACAATAATCTATAACATATTATTCTAACACATCATATATTATTATATATGAAAAACAATCAATATAAATTTTGAGGAATCTAGTTGGATCCCTCCAACCTATTTACCTACATCTACAGATGTTAATACAATATAAAAATACCAATCCCACTTCGAGGGGGATATCGCGGTATACAAAGTCATCCGCTATTATGCGGGGCGCATAGGGTCTTATCTGCTTCAATCGGCGGGAAATATATCCAACTACTAATATGCATACTACTACTATATATATTACAACATCCAAACTAATAATAATTTATAAATTCAACCATGCATCCAATAATTTATTTAAATCATTATAATTAATTCCAGCAATCCAAAAGGAGTGAGATTTACTCACCTTGATTTTTAAATTTGTCGAATATCCCAATTTTTGATTTTTCTAAAATCCTAGCTGACTCCGAAAAATCCCAAACCAATTTTGTTGCGTAGATTTCGCAATAATGATCGAAATGTAGCTTGTTGTTCGATTCCAACCTCGGACAGCCAATTTACGAATTTTATAAGATTTCTATTTTAACTATAATTAAAAATTTCTAATTATCACTCAAGTAAAATAATTTCTCACCTACTCTCACCTTCCCAAATCGCTGTCGTACAAGCACATAGCACTGCTGCTACTTTCAAGCCTCCACCGAGTGCCCTCAACCCACATTGACCTCGCCTGTCCTGTCATTTCCGACCATGCCTTGCCACTGACGTCGCCACCACCTCCCTACGTGCGTACTTCACCCTCAACCGAACCCAATTTCCCCTAATAACCGTCGACCCCCTAGCCTCGGCCCTCCAACCCTATATGAAAATGAATGCCGCCATCACCTTCCAATCGACTTCCTCCCCTTCTCTCTCGCGACTCCAGGTCGCATCGCTTCTACCAGACTTCACCGAGCTCACACCACCAACGCGACAACATCCCTCCAACTCGCGTGCGCCACGTACAAATTGAATCCCACAGCAACCACCTCGTGCTTTGCTCTGCCATCCCCTCGTCTTTGCCATTTCGCCCTGGCGCTTGCCCCCCCCTTTTTTCAAATCGCGATTTGTTGTTTTTTTTAATAATGAACGAATTGATTTCGTTCTTCCTTTTTATCTTAGATTGATTTTTTTTCGAACTGAAGGAGAAGACAAGGGGAAGAGACGCGATTTTAAAAGGAGGAAACGTTTCCAACACGGTAGGCTAGAAAGGATGGAAACGACGTGTAGGATTGAATTTGATTTAATTATATATGTATGTATGTGTGTGTGTGTATATATATTCCAATGTCTCACATTACATATCTCAAAATTTTGAACCCCTATGGAGGTGTGCTGCCAGGCGTTCCTAATGTTATACCGCTATTTTGAACCCAATGGAACAAGTTCTGAAGCCTAATTCGATCGTATGGAGAAGATAGCTTTTTAAATCGACTATTTAAATTAAATTCAATTAAATTATTTCTAGACGTTTCCAGATCGTTTGACCACACGGTAAATCTAAATGCTGTAAAATTTGAAATCCGATAATAATACAATATTATGGATCCAATGGAACTGGTTTCATCGAATTCCGAGACTGTGCCTCGGATCTCTATTTTAACGCGTCGATTGAATTGACGATTTCCATTTTTTTTTTCAAAATCGCTTAAAATTTCAGTTTTAAAAATTTTACTAACTAAATTATAATCCCAAATCCAATATTAATAACCATTTAAATACTCAAAATCAAACGACAAAAATCCGGGTCGTTACACCACCGGTCCACTGGTGTGCATATATGTTTTAGGTTTTAGTCTCAGACTGCCATCGCTTCATCTCATATCATCGAGGAATGTGCCCAGACTCTAGCTTTAGGCTCTTAAGTCCAATATATCATATTTTTTTATGGATTTTAGCATAAAAATTTCAAATTTCCAAAATTTATATAAACCTAGTTTCTAAACATTTATATCACCAAATCCCTCCCAAACCTTTTTAATTTTGAATTGAAAGTGTTTATACATTATTATCTACCTTAATATAGTCTACAAATTGTCTTGTAAGGTTAATATTGTGTTATAGGAAGAGGAAAGCATAGATCACTCACCAAAACTCTAAGATTGCTTCCTTCCTTCGTTGTTCTACCCATTTTCGACCATAAACTTCCATTTTTTGCTACAACTTCTTTTCCAGATTGTAATCCTTATTCATATGGTCATTTCATCGGCTAGGTCATCGAATTCCGTTAAGAAACGAAGGAGATATGTTGATTTAAAGTTGGACGTTGAATTCTGAAAACTATGTACGGCAATTCATCACTTTCCTTCGCTGTCCAGACCTGATGCGCCCCATGCTCTAGAATTTTACCTCCTAATCACTCCAAGTCTATAGCCTTATCTAATAGCTTTGTTTTTCCGCTAGTTTCACTTGATTCCGTTGAAAAATGAGTGAGATATCATGGTTTGATTTGGGGTTTGTTAAGAGGGAAGAAGGTGATAGGAAGAATAAGAAGTTGTTTCTTTTTGGCAACTGTACGTTCTTGAGAATATTAGTTAGTTGGAGGTAAAAGAACCTAACAATTTGTTTATTTTAAAATTCAAAAGTTCAAAGCCTATTAGCTTTGAAACTTATTTTGCTCATATCTTCTTCATATGACTTCCAAATGAGACAACTAAATTTACTAAGCGAATCGGAAAAAAGAGACGATTGTAATAGTGCTGGTTTCATCATCAAATTCCAATGTTTAAAAATGACCATTTCCCCCTCCTTATATTTAATTAATTCATTCATTCATTAATTTCAATTTATTGTCGTATTTATCATATTATTAATATTTAACTAAAATATTTCTCAAATTTTGGTGTATTAAAAGAAATATCTGTCTTGCAACTATTTATGAAGCTAACTATTTACTTAGCGAAATTTAAACCTAACAAGTATTTAAGGCAATTATTTGACAGGTTAGTTTTTTCTTTGTAAATATTTTACTTTTCTGTCAAACAATTTTTTTGATTGTGTGTGTAATAAGGTAATTATTTTGAAGATTATGAGGATGATGTTAAAAATATAATCAAATGGCATTTTTGGCTAATCATGTGATTTGGTGCACTTAATGGATAATACTACAATATACCATATTTAAATAAATATGTGTGAACAAATTTATTTTATTAGTACCACTATAGAAAAATGTTGTCGAATATTTTCCTCGCAAATATCCGTTAATCAATTTTTATGGCAGAATTTTTAGAGGTTTTTTGACTTGTTTTACTGTATTAACTTTAAGCAAGGAAGGTCCTAATTTTGCTTGAAGTCAATTCATGCAGTATCCATTTTGCTAACATAGGAGCATTTTCTTGTTAACTTTTTTGGTGATGTTATTTCTGTCAGGTCACATAAGCAATAGTGCATAGAAATAGTGGATTTTATTTTTGTTTACAATATAAACTACATAAGATAAAATGAGTTATTCGAATATATCAGTAAAAAATTTATACCAGCACTTATTTTTTTAGATTTTCTTTATTTTTTCTGACATGTTCCATTAAATGCTTTCCAATTGTTATTTTCCTTGAATTTTTTATCATTTTTTTGTTTAAGTTTATAAACGTATGGCAATAGCATTAGAGGGAATGCAGAGTTTGCATTGGAAGCAAATAAGTTGATGGCTAATACATTATTATTAATATCACAACATATGTTGTATCTTCTACCTTTTTTTCCCTTTAAAGCTTTCTTTAAGCTTAATTCTAGTTCTTTTGCTACTGTGACAACTCATATTTTACGCATCGGAGGATCGTAAAATATTTTTATTTTATTCAAATGAGATCGTATGATTCTATAATTTTAGGATATGACTCTTAGGGAAATTTTATACACCTATGATTTTTTTCCGAATTTCTATATGACCATTCTAATCCTGAAAATCTTGTTTAGGCTATAACTTTTGATAGAAGTTGAGTTAGAATCTCAAAGTAGTTTCACTGCTTCAGGATGATGGTTTCCCATTCCGTAGAGTGTTCATAATATAAAAATGGACTTAAGGTTAGAAAGTTATGCCCATTTTAAGTTTAGATAGTTGCTGGCTAGAATTAATATGTAATTAATTAAACCCATAAGCAGGTCCATTAGTCTAATTCAAGATTACTATAAATAGGGGACGTATGAGTCAAATTAAAAGTTTTTCCCTCACTTCTAAATCAGATCTAAACCCCCATTAACTCTAGAAACATCCAAAATCAGCCAAATTACTTTTTAAATCAAACCAAATCGAAGATTAGTGAATAGGTCATTGATTAGAAGATAGAGATCATCATTATGGTTGGTTCAAATTGCTTTTCATTGCTGTCCACTTTGGATCAAGACTCGAATTGATTGAATTTGGTAATTGGTGAGTGGATTATGTCTTCTCACTATCCTATGCATGTTTATATGGTAGAATAATAGGTTTTAATATGATTTTTAACCTTAAATTCCTTTTCTAACTCTAAAAACATGTTAATATATGATTATGACCTAAATTGATGACTTTTAGTATGATTTGTAGTAATGGCTTTGTAATTCACCTTGTTCATGTTCATATATTCATCAATTGCTTAGATTTGAATATGCTTGATTGCTATAATTCTATGTATTGCTTGTTTGAATAGATGCAATTGCATGTTATTTATGTTGTAATTGTGCTTTGATGTGGTTTGAGAGTTTTTTTTATATTTAGGAAGAAAGGTTGGTGAATTTGGTAAATTGGATGCAAAGTTGGTCAAAATTGGACGAAACTTGGAGGAGAGACTCTAGAGCATGAAGGGAGCCTATAGCTCAAGTCGCAACGTCCAGAATGGTTAAGTATATAAATCAGTACCGAGTCATTGAACTTGGTACCGAATCATTTCAATGGCTTGGATGGTTCAGTGATTTTAAGGATCTCTAGGTGTTGGTTAGTGGAGATGGACTAAGGCAAGTTTCAAAGAATTGGTTAAGTGTTGGGTGTTATCCCAAGTGGTTTCTAGACCTTGGAGTTAATTGTTTTAGATTGGGGTTCGAGTTGTTTTGATGAATGAGGTCGGGGTTCGAAGCACTTGGGATTGAAGTTCTAGAAGCATGGAAGGTAACTTAGTCAAAATTGACTAAGTATATGACTCGGTGCCGAGTCATTTTGACTCGGTACTAAGTTATTTTTAGGCATGGTGATGAGATGATTTTTCTAAAGGATGGAGTGGAAGCTCTATAGATCGTACTAGAAGTGTTTGCTTATTCGCATCAAGTTGGATGGTGATGTAACAGCATGATGGAAGCTATGTACCTTTGGTTTGACTCGTAGGGGAGTATATCCCAAGATAGCAGCTCGATAAATGAAAGAACTGTAGAATGAGGAAGTGTTCCTAGATAATGGAAACTGGTTGAGCAAGAGATGGACTCAGATCTAAATAGAGCAAAGGAGTGCTCGGATGTATACGTGCTAAGGAATTGTTGATGCTTGGAGTATTTTCTGTTGTACTCAAAGAAGAGGTATTGTAAGTGCGGACGCCCATGGACGTAAACCCTGTACCAGTGGCTTTGGGTCTATTGTCTAGCTTTGGGCTACGACACATGTATCAAGCTTTAGACTGTGTCATGCGAGAGTACAATGAAAACCAGGATTTTCATTAGTCCTTAGCATGATGGCCATACAAGTTATCATATATTTAGGGCACATGGATGGGTGATAGTGAGTGTTGCTTGAAGGATGTTATGGTTAATTTAGTTGCTTTCTTTAGTGGGCTGTCACTCGTGGATACCATTGGGAGTAGGTACTAGGGATAGGAATATCTAGATATCCACCATTCTATGTTGTCAATAGCTTTATGATATTTATAGAGCAGCATATTATGTTGTTATATGCTAACTCTTTGGTTGCAGGGACATGTCAGTTATGGTTCGTGTACTTTTGTTCCTTACCATATTCGCTTGTATAGTATTTTAAGACTCATATACCGCTTACACCAAACTGTTATCTGACCCAAGATTTTATGTTTTGCTTCTTATTATCTTGGATACTCTTAAATGAGCAGACTAGATAATAGGTCTAGGTGACGCAATAGCTATGTAAAGGATGAGCTGGATGGAGCTATCTCATATTATATACATATATGGATTTCTATGCTTTCCACTGGGCAGCACTGTGGAGCCTTAGCAGTTCTCGCTTATTTCCTTTTTGTTGAGACAGTTAATTGAGTTGATTCTATTGTATATACTCTATGACTATTGATGTATAACTATATGGATCTTATACTCCGATGATTAGTTTACATTATTATTACTGTCTCTTTTGTTATATTTATGATACTATATATTGTCCATGCACTGCGAGATATACGATAGGTTATATGTTGTGTTTGTTTTATTTTCAACCCCGATGATCGTCCTATATCGACTGGGCATGGCTACAACATACTATATAGAAATTATTGGTATTGGTGGTATAGGGCGGTCATCATATTTGGTATTATAGCTTAGGTTACACGATTAACCTGAGTTGATACAACGATCCAGTAAAAATAAGGAATGTGTTATCATCTTAGGCCGGATATATAGTGTATATATACGAGAGAGTTTGTACTTGTTATATGTTTTGCTTTTATATTATACAGTCTAAGTCACATGCATGTGAGCACCATAAACATAGTTTTCTTTATGAGTAATCGATCATTCTTGTTTCAGATAAGAATAAGTCGTCACACAAGGAATACTTTGAGGAATTTTGCTTAGAGAGTTAAAGAAAGGAGAGGGTCATGAGCTGCTACGCTTGATTTTCAAGCTAGGTTTAATGCTATGATGGCGAATATAATGTGGAATGCTCCTGCCATGGCTATTGTTAGAAGTGCTCCAGTGCAATCTCTTAGAGTTGATTTCGCCAAGTTGAGCAAAGATTATTCTACTCTAGGAGGAAAACTATTCCATGTAACAAAATCAGACATAAAAGTGCAAGATTAGACTAATATTTGTGAGTGCATCTTTAATGATATGGATGATGCCATAAAGAGAAAGCTGGCTTCCAGACAGCTTAAGAGGCGAGCCATGAACTGGTGTAATGCGAGTACCATTGCTATCCCTGAAGATCGGTTTACTTGAGACCAGATTAAGGAAAGTTTTAAACAGAAGTTCATTCTGGTTGCGCAGAAGTTAGTGCTGTTCAGGAAGTTTGCTGATAATAGGCAAAGAGAGATGTTAGTTTTTGAGTATGTTGTAGAATTTGATGCATTGTCAAAATATGGGATGTTATTCATCGACACTTTATTGAAAAAGAATGAGAAGTTCATCATCGGCCTGGATGATTATCCTGGAGAGAAGCTAGATGAGCCATTTGAGAAGCTAATTGAGAAAGCACTTCATCATGAGAATCTGTATCTGAAGGCTAGGATAGTTATGGTTGTTTCCACTGAGAAGGAAGAGCCAAAGCCACAGCAAAACGATGGAGGCAAGAAGAAATGGAATGGAAAGAGGAAGTAGTCTCAAGGAAAGAATGGTCTAAAAAGGGTAAATGGGAACCTACTTGCTATGTGTGCAAGGAGAAGGGTCGCCTGATTAAAGACTGCAAAGTGAGTGACAAAAGAAAGTGCTACAATTGTGATAAGCCTAGGCATTTGCAGAAGGATTGCTAGGAATCGATGAAGGATAAGCAGGTTGTGAAAGCATATACTTTTAATGCAGTCCTGACTTCGTCGAGTGCTCCCTCGGTGAAGGAGAAGGGAAAGGGAGTCGTTATTCAAAGTATGCTTTCTATTGATGATGTTCCTATTCCAATTCTATTTGATACTGGGGCTTCACATTCATTTATATGCAACAACCTAATAGATAGATTGGCATTGAGGCCTGAGATAGTAGACCGACCCCTAATTGTGACGAAACTGGTTAGTGGCAATACTAACCATTGCATGGTTTGTTGTGACCTAGTATTATCGAGTCATGGATGCTCATTTGTTTATGATTGCTTTGTCTTGAATATTGTTGGGTTTAGCATTATCTTGGGAATGAACTAGTGATGCAGCCCAGAATGACACCCAGAATGTTGAAGTGTTAGGTTGCGAACGACCTAACGAGGCCTTTAAGTCGTTCCAGGATGATGCAGCTCAAGTTGGTAAAGTGATAGGTCGTGAACGACCTAACGAGGCCTTTAAGTCGCTCCAGCGACTTAGTGAAGCTCGCAAACGACCTAGTGGAGAATCGCAAACTAACGAGCTAAAAGGAAAGGCGCTCAAACGACCTGACGAGTTACGACCTACTTTAGGTCGCGGAGATATGTTTCGATCTATGCTAGGTCGCGCAAACGAGTTACAACCTAAGATAGGTCGCTCCGATGCTTCGAGTGAAGACTTTCATGAGCTACGACCTACGATAGGTCGCGTGAACGACCTACGACCTAAGTTAGGTCGCGAGAAGCTTTAGGTCGCCAACTGTTATAAGTCGTTGAATCTCATGCCACCTGGATTTCTTAAGTCGCTGCCTTATATTTTAGGTCGCTCATATGTTAGGTCGTAAGTCATGGTGGTTTGTAATGTGTTGAGTTGTAAATACTGTTAATCGACTACTTGCTGTAATCTACTTGTTTTAGGTCGTGAAGATGTTGTCATTGTGTTGTAATCTGTTAGGTCGTGAACGACCTATAGTAAGTCGTAAGTCGTCTGTTTTTAAGTCGTCTACTTTTAGGTCGTGATGTTTTAGGTCGTGGACGACCTATGGGTTGTACAGTTTTCTGTAGCGTGTGTTATAACTTCTATAAATAGGCCGGTGGTTCCATTTGTAAGAGTTTAGTTGATTTTGAATAAAAACTTTTGTTTGTTAGCTTTGTGCTTTCATTAAATTGGTAGTTGAGTGTAATCTCCTATCTCCTCTTTCGGCATTCGAGTGCGCTCGGATCAACGATCGTAGAAGCCAATTCACGGTATCAAGTGCGCTTGATCAACGTCTGAAGAATTGCAGATCTTCTTTCACGGTATCGTGCGCGATCAACGTGACGAAGATAGCTAGATTTCGGTATCTTCGGATCAACGAATTTGGGTCATTCAGCATTTTTCATTCCATCGATTGCTACTTTCCCAGAATCATCATTTTGTTAATTCCGCTGCTGCATCATTTGGTATCAGAGCTAGACTTAGCCAATCATAGCTAAGCCGAGTCTTAGAGCCAATTTTATAGAAGAGTTTGAAGTCGAAGTGTTGGAGATCGAAATTTACATCATTTGGAGAAGTTCGGTGTTCATTGTGTTCATCGCGAAGTTGCAACAAGGTTGGAGTTCTCGATCCATTTCCTTTTGGATCAAAAGGTTTGAAAGTGTTCGAGTTTGGCCGTGGAAGCTTTGCGCGCCAAAATTTGAATTGTTGAAGTGGTTGTGCGAGTTAGTGCAAACCGAGCCGAGCCAAGGAACGTGCGAGCTAAGTTAGGTCGCTTGATCTTGATTCGAGCTAATTAGGTTGAAGTTTTGAAAGATTACATTTGAATTTGTGAAGTTTCGACAATGCCACCAAGGAGAGCCAATCGTCATCAAAATATTGAAGCTTTGTATAGAAGAGAAGAAGCCGATGAGATGGAGCAAAGAATAAACGAAAACTTTAGTGAAAAGCTTAATGAAGGGATTGGTCGTTTAGAGAAGATGATGTTAGAGATGAATCAAAATCAGAGGAGGGTTTCACCTGAATCTAACCATGGGAGAAGTAGAGTTTCACCACATTCCAATCGGGAGAGAAGTATTGATAATGATCATAGAAGTATGAGCCGAGACAGTTATAGAAATGTTGATGATCGAGAGCGTGATAGGAATATGAATGAACGTGATCAGAGGAATGTAGGTAGAAGGGATGTTGGTGGAAGGGATATGCGTGATCATCGAGATGTGGATGGACGGGATCGTTATCGATGCACATCTGTTGTTGATGAAGATGGTGATAGAGGAAGTTTTCATTATCGAGATCATGGCTAAGGACGGAATCGAGATCGAGAGTTTGAGGATGATCGTCGATGGGAGTCAGGGATGAAAACTGAACTTCCAGAATTCAAGGGTGGAATGGTGGCTGAAGAGTTTTTGGATTGGTTGTCTAATGTGGAAGAAATATTTGACTTTAAGGAGGTTCCTGAGCATCGAAGAGTGAAGTTAGTTGCTACTCGTTTGAAAGGGAGAGCTATGGCATGGTGGCAGCAAACTAAACTTACGTGGGAAAGGATGGGAAAGTCAAAGATTGAATCTTGGGATAAGATGAAGAAGCTGATGAAAGCTACATTCTTACCGTATAACTATCAGTCTCTTATGTATCAACGTTTGCAGAACTTGAGGCAGGGAACCAAGTCTGTAAATGATTATGCAGATGAGTTCTATCAGCTAATTGCCAGGAATGATATCATGGAGACGGAGGAGCAGTTAACAGCTAGATTTGTTGGAGGGTTGAGAATGCAAATTCAGGACATGGTAAATATGTTTGATCCCAAATCTATCGCTGAAGCACATCAAAAAGCTCTAGCTTGGGAGAAGCAAGGAAGGAGAGGTGGTGGTGTGTTTACAAATTCCAACAATCCAATGAAAAGGGCTAGTAGCAATGCGAATGTTTCGAAGGCTGTTGTAAAACCGGTTGTTAATGAAGTTGCTAAGACCAGAATCAATAGTGGTATCAAATGTTTCAATTGTGAGGAGATGGGTCATAAAAGCAATGAGTGTACGAAGCCAAAGAAGCGAACGATGATTGCTGAGGTAGAGGAAGATGAGGTAGAAGCTGAATGTTCTAATTCACCACATGATGAGGAGGAAGAGAATGTGTCAGGAGATGAAGGGTATTCATTGATGATGAAGAGGTCATGTTTAACACCAAAACAGGAGGAGGAAACTAGCTGGTTGAGGAGTAACATCTTTCAATCAACATGCACTATCTTGGGAAGGGTTTGCAGGTTTGTCATCGATGCGGGAAGCTGTGATAATATTATCTCTACAGAAGCTATGAAGAAGTTATCATTGAAGACAGAGAAACATCCAAAACCTTACAAGTTAGCTTGGTTGAGGAAAGGTGGAGAGGTGAAAGTTGGAAGAAGGGCTTGTGTTAATTTTTCAATTGGAAAGAAATACAAAGATGAAATTTGGTGTGATGTTGTGGACATGGACGTGTGTCATCTGTTGCTGGGGAGACCGTGGCAGTATGATAGGGCGGTGCAACATGATGGACGGACGAACAGTTATAGTTTCATGTTTGAAGGCACTAAAATCACTTTGATTCCTAAGAAACGACAACAAGAAGAAAGTAAGTTGGAGGAGATTGAAGAGCTTAAAACTTTGATATCTTTGAAGGAGTTTGTTAAGGAGGTAGAAGAGGAGCCGGACGTATTTTTGTTGATTGGACGTGAGAGTCATGAAGCAGTGGAGATCCCTGAAGAAGTGAAACCAGTACTGGAAGAGTTTGACGATGTATTTCCTGAGGAGCTACAACCGAAGTTACCGCCGTTGAGAGACATTCAACATCAAATTGATCTTGTTCCAGGAGCTGTGTTACCTCATAGACCGCATTACAGAATGAGTCCAAAAGAAAATGAAGAGTTGAGAAGACAAGTGGAAGAATTACTTGAATAGGTGCGAGTGCAGGAAAGTTTAAGTCCATGCGCTGTGCCAGCGTTATTAGTGCCGAAGAAGGATGGGACGTGGAGGATGTGTACCGATAGTCGGGCATTGAACAAGATTACAGTGAGATACAGATTTCCGATGCCGAGACTTGATGATTTGTTAGATCAGTTGAGCGGGGCTACTATCTTTTCGAAAATTGATTTGAAGAGTGGTTATCATCAAATTCGAATCAGACCAGGGGATGAATGGAAAACAACATTCAAGACATGTGAGGGGTTGTACGAATGGCTGGTGATGCCGTTTGGTCTTTCGAATGCACCAAGTACATTCATGCGGGTGATGAACCAGATATTTAGACCATTCATTGGGAAGTTTGTGGTGGTGTATTTTGATGATATACTGATATATAGTGGAAGTCCAGAAGAACACTTGCAACATCTGAGAGAAGTGTTGATGGTACTGCGACAAGAACAATTTTATGCTGCAACGAAGAAATGCGTGTTCATGACACATAGTGTTTTATTCTTGGGATATGTTATATCGAATGGAGGTATACGGGTGGATCAGAATAAAGTTGAAGCAATCAGAAATTGGCCATAACCCAGGACGATAACAGAAGTTAGAAGTTTTCATGGTTTGGCATCATTCTACCGAAGGTTCATTCCACATTTCAGTAGCGTGATGGCGCCAGTTACAGAATGTATGAAGGGGAAGCAATTTTCATGGTCGGGGGAAGCAGGAGTTGCTTTTGAGAGAATCAAGGAACTTTTGACGACAGCACCGTTTCTAGTGTTGCCGGATTTTCAGTTGTTGTTTGAATTGCATACTGATGCATTGAAGGTCGAAATTGGAGGGGTGTTAAGTCAGAAGGGACGTCCTATTGCATATTTCAGTGAGAAGTTATCAGGAGCAAAGATGAGATATAATACTTACGATGTGGAATTTTATGTTGTTGTGCAAGCTGTGAAACATTGGAGGCATTATTTGTTTCATAAAGAATTTGTTTTATATACTGATCATGAGGCGTTAAAGCATATGCAGGGACATGATAAGATTGCGGCAAGGCATGCTTCTTGGATTGCATACTTACAACAATTTACATTTGTGGTGAAGCATAAATCGGGAATTACGAATAGAGTGGCATATGCATTAAGTCGAAGGAATCATGTGTTGACTACAATGAAGGTTGAGGTGGCAGGATTTGATGTGTTACCAGAATTATTTGTTGATGGTCCTTACTTTGCAAAGTTTGTAGATGAAGTCAAGGAGGGAAAGACGAATGATTATATGTTGGTGGATGGTTTTCTTTTTAAGGGAAATCGATTGTGCATACCAGAGTGCAGCTTACGTATGAAGATTGTAAAGGAGTTGCATGAGGAAGGCCATGTGGGCCGAGATCGTACTTTGCAATTGATTTCTCAATCTTATTATTGGCCTTCGATGAAGCGGGAAGTTGGAAAGTTTGTGGAGAGATGTCATATTTGCCAAGTTTCCAAGGGAACAGCGACCAATGCGGGATTGTATATGCCGTTACCCGTGCCGATTAGACCATGGGTTGATATCAGTATGGATTTTGTTTTGAGATTACCAAGAACTCAGAGGGGAAATGATTCGATATATGTTGTAGTAGACAGGTTTTCGAAGATGGCACATTTCATCGCTTGTAAGAAGACAGCTGATGTCGTCCGTGTTGCTGAGTTATTCTTTAGAGAAGTATATCGCTTACATGGTTTACTAGAATCCATTGTTTCCGATCGGGATACTAGATTTCTAAGTCATTTTTGGCTGAGTTTGTGGAAGATGGTGGGAACAAAGCTAAATTTCAGTAGTGCTTACCATCCGCAGTCGGACGGACAGACTGAAGTTGTAAACAAATCATTGGGGAATTTGTTACGATGTCTTGTAAAGGACAATCTGAAGAGTTGGGATGTGAAGTTATGTCAAGCGGAGTTTGCTCATAATCATGCTGTGAACCGTAGTACGGGTTTCAGTCCATTTCAGATCGTATATTCAAACTTACCAAAGGGGCCATTGGATTTAACGGTAGTACCACAACCGAAGGGGACAGTTAAGAAAGCTGCTGATTTTGTTGAAGGGCTGACAGAATGTCATAAAATCGTGCAGGAACGATTGGAGAAAGCAAATGAAAAGTATAAACGATCTGCGGATTTGAAACGAAGAAGCGTTGAATTTAATGAAGGAGATTTAGTATATGCTGTACTAACGAAAGATCGGTTTCCAGTAGGAGCATATAATAAACTTAAAGCTCGAAAGATTGGTCCTGTAACGATTGTGAAACGGATCAATGAAAACGCTTATAGGTTAAAGCTGCCGGAGGATGTGTACACTTCTGACGTGTTTAATGTTAAACATCTTATACCGTATTATGGGAATGAATTTGTTGTGGAAGAAGAGGGCGCAAATTCGAGGACGAATTTTTCCCAACCAGGGGAGGATGATGCAGCCCAGAATGACACCCAGAATGTTGAAGTGTTAGGTCGCGAACAACCTAACGAGGCCTTTAAGTCGTTCCAGGATGATGCAGCTCAAGTTGGTAAGGTGATAGGTCGTGAACGACCTAACGAGGCCTTTAAGTCGCTCCAGCGACTTAGTGAAGCTCGCAAACGACCTAATGGAGAATCGCAAACTAACGAGCTAAAAGGAAAGGCGCTCAAACGACCTAACGAGTTACGACCTACTTTAGGTCGTGGAGATATGTTTCGATCTATGCTAGGTCGTGCAAACGAGTTACAACCTAAGATAGGTCGCTCCAACG
Organism: Allium fistulosum; assembly: GCA_030737815.1. Lineage (NCBI taxonomy): Eukaryota > Viridiplantae > Streptophyta > Magnoliopsida > Asparagales > Amaryllidaceae > Allium > Allium fistulosum. The sequence continues at coordinate 764,465,364 of CM060905.1, forward strand.
CTTCGAGTGAAGACTTTCATGAGCTACGACCTACGATAGGTCGCGTGAACGACCTACGACCTAAGTTAGGTCGCGAGAAGCTTTAGGTCGCCAACTGTTATAAGTCGCTGAAGCTCATGCCACCTGGATTTCTTGAGTCGCTGCCTTATATTTTAGGTCGCTCATATGTTAGGTCGTAAGTCGTGGTGGTTTGTAATGTGTTGAGTTGTAAATACTGTTAATCGACTACTTGCTGTAATCTACTTGTTTTAGGTCGTGATGATGTTGTCATTGTGTTGTAATCTGTTAGGTCATGAATGACCTATAGTAAGTCGTAAGTCATCTGTTTTTAAGTCGTCTACTTTTAGGTCGTGATGTTTTAGGTCGTGGACGACCTATGGGTTGTACAGTTTTCTGTAGCATGTGTTGTAACTTCTATAAATAGGCCAGTGGTGCCATTTGTAAGAGTTTAGTTGATTTTGAATAAAAACTTTTGTTTGTTAGCTTTGTGCTTTCGTTAAATTGGTAGTTGAGTGTAATCTCCTATCTCCTCTTTCGACATTCAAGTGCGCTCGGATCAACGATCGTAGAAGCCAATTCACGGTATCAAGTGCGCTTGATCAATGTCTAAAGAATTGCAGATCTTCTTTCACGGTATCGTGCGCGATCAACGTGACAAAGATAGCTAGAATTCGGTATCTTCGGATCAACGAATTTGGGCCATTCAGCATTTTTCATTCCATCGATTGCTACTTTCACAGAATCATCATTTTGTTAATTCCGCTGCTGCATCAACTAGCTTAAGTAGTATGTGGCGATAGTGGATTGCGAGAAGCTGTTGGTGATAATCGAAGATGTAGAAGGGCAAACGATAGTGATTAGCTGCCTACCAAAGGATGGGGTGATTGTTAGCTTTCTATATTCGCTAGAGGTTCCATAATAGGGTTTGTCATATGTGCTTATCCCTAGAGAGTATCTAGATGTATTTGTGGAAGTGACTGGATTGCCGCCGCATAGGGGATTGAATTTTGGATAGACTTAGCAAAGGAAGCCAGACCTATAGTTATGCCTTTGAGGCGTATGACACCCAGAGAGCAGAAGGAATTAGAGGTACAAGTGAATGACCTACTAAGGAGAGGCTTAATGAAGAAGTATATCTGAATGGGGTGCATCCGTAGTATTCGTGACTAAAGCGGATGGCTTTTTGAGGTTGTTTATGGATTACAGTGAGCTGAATAAAGTGATGAAGAAAAACAAGTATCCATTCCCACACATTGGTGACTTAGTTAATCAGCTTCATGGGGCAAAAGGTGTTCTCTTAAATGGATTTGGCAATGGGTGAAATCGAATGGTGAAGGAGAGTGTGCCTATTACTGTGTTTCATACGCCATCGGGTTTTTTTTAAGTGGTTGGTGATGCTGTTCGGGTTTGCCAATGCTTCAACATACTTTTTGGATCCCATGAATCGAGTTTTCATAGACCAACTGAACAAGTTTGTGCTTGTGTTCGCGGATGATATTATGATCTATTTTAGAACTGAAGAGGAGCACAAGACGTACTTAAGGATTTTGCTAGAGATATTGAGGAAGCGCAAGTTGAGAGAGAAGTTCTCTAAGTGTAACTTCTGGAGAGAAGAAGTGAGATTCTTGGGTCATGTAGTTTCACGATCAGGTATAGCAGTTGATCATGCGAAGGTAGCAGCGATTCAAGGTTGGAAACAGTCCAAGAATGCTACAAATGTGATGAGTTTCTAGGATTGGAGGGACACTATAGATGCTTCATCAAGGAATTCTCAAAGATAGCGGCACCATTGACCAATTTGACAAAGAAGAATCAGGCTTTTGTTTGGAATGCAAAGTATAAACATGCATTTGTGATTCTGTAGGAGTGGTTGATGAGTGCACCAATGTCGACCGTTCCAAGTGGAAATGAAGGGTTGATAGTGTATATAGATGACTATGGTACTGGATTGGGTGCGGTATTGATGTAGAAGGGAAAAGTTGTTGCCTATGCTAGTCGACAGCTAAAACCGCACGAAAGGAATTATCCGACTCATGATTTGGAATTGGCGACATAGTTTTTTGTTTGAATATGTGGAGGCATTATCTGCTAGGAGAAAGATTTGAGCTATTTATGGACCATAAATCCTTGAAGTACCTTTTCTCTCAAAAGGATTTCAACATTTGTCAGCAACTTTGGTAGAGTTCTTAACATCCTATGATTTTAGCATTTCCTCTACACCATTAAAAGGGAATGCAGTCGTCGATGCATTGAGTAGAAGACATGCTAATTTGGAAGCAATGTTCTTAGAATGGAAGCAGATTGCGTATACTGTTGGTTATGATTTCAGACCTCATTGCGAGCTAGAAGCAGAATTGTTGGCAAGTTTGTCGATCAGACCGACTCTAATTGAAATGATCGGTGCTAATCAAAGCGAGAAGCTAGGCTAGCGGAGATCATAGCAAGGATATAAGAAGGAGTATAATATGAAGACATGAAGCCATACGAACTCGACCAATAAGGTTGGCTTCATAAGGATGGAAGATTATTTGTTCCCGATGTTGATGGATTAAGAGACAAAGTGTTATGGAAGTGTCATCATTCTAAGTTGACTATTCATCCTGGAGGTAATAAGAGTACTGAGATATGAAGCGAACTTATTATCAAGAAGGTATGAAGAGGGATGTTAGGGAATTCTCTCAAAGTGTATGAACTGCCAATTGGTAAAGGCAGAGTAGAAGAAACATAGTGGATTGTTGTCACCGCAAGATATTCCTGAGTGGAAAAGGGAGCATGTATCGATGGATTTTATTCATGGACTGCCAATGACTCGAGAAGAGTACGATGGCATTTGGGTCATAGTGGATCGATTGACCAAGGGTGCAAGATTTATACCCGTAAAGTCAAGTAGAACGGCGTCCAAGTTGGTAGAGTTGTATGTAAAGTGGATAGTACGATTTCATGGTATGCCAAAGAGCATTATGAGCGATCGAGACCCATCGTTCGTTAGTGGGTTTTGGAAGAGCTTACAAGAGGTGTTAGGGACCAAGCCATATCTTGGAAAAGCTTATCACCCACAAACAAATGGCTAGACCGAAAGAGTAAATCGTATATTGGAAGATCTCTTGCGAGCATGCATTATAAATTTTGAAGGATCATGGGATGATTATCTACATTTGGTGGTGTTTGCATACAACAATAGTTATCAGTCGAGTATTGGTATGGTTCCTAATGAAGCATTGTATAGCCGACCATATAACGCTACTTCATGTTGGTAGGAAACGGACGAGAAACCAATACTTGAACCAGATATGATAAGGATTGAGATCATTCGAAATTGAATGAAAGTTGCTCAAGATTGACAAAAAAGCTACGCTGATAAGAGACGAAGAGATTTAGAGTTTTCTGTCGGAGATATGGTATTTGTGAAGGTTGCTCTTCTGAAGAATGTAGTTCGATTCGATAGAAAGGGGAAAGTTGGCAGCGAGATTTGTAGGTCCTTTTCCAATAGTTGAGAGGATTGGAAAGCTAGCATATATGATCGACTTACCTCAGAAAACGGCAGGCGCACACAATGTTTTTCATGTCTTTTATCTACGAAAGTTTATGCATGACTCAGACATGATGATTACACCAGATCAACTAGAAGATGTTGAGGTAGAACCAGAAGTTTCTAGATCTCGTAGGCTGCTTTGTATTGTTGGGAATGACACGAAACAACTTAAGAGAAAATTGATAAAGCTAGTGAAAGTATAATAGAGCGGAAGTGATGACGATCGCACGTGGAAAACTGAGAAGAGCATGAGGACTATGTGTCCCGAGCTCTTTGAATGGTAAGATCCACCGTTTATTATATCTACTTATCCATTGTATATTATATTTGATAGATTAGTATTCTACATGCTAGGGTAAGTTCACATACACTATTAATTGCATGGCTGCTTGTTCGTGATGTTTGATGATTGCTTATTATTGGTAGGTATGCGAGATAACTATGGTTGCTTATATTTTGGCTTGTTTAGGGATTTCGGGGATGAAATTCCTAAAGGGGTGGCGAATGTAACGATCTATATTTTACGTATCGGAGGGTCGTAAAATATTTTTAATTTGTTCATATCAGGTCGTATAATTCTATAATTTTGGGATATGACTCTTAGGGATAATTTACACACTTAAGATTTTTTTCTAAATTTCAACGTGACAATTTTGACCTTGAAAATCTTATTTGGGCTATAACCTTTGATAGAGGTCGAATTAGGATCTCTATCTAGTTTCTTTGCTTCAGGATGATAGTTTCTCATTCCGTAGAGTGGTCAAAATAAAAAACGGACTTACGATTAGAAAGTTATACATGTTTTAAGTTTAGACAGTTGCTGGCTAAAATTAGTTTGTAATTAATTAAGCCCATAAGTAGGCCATTAGTCTAATTCAAGAGTACTATGAATAGGGGCTGTAGGAGTCAAACTAAAAGTTTTTCCCTCTCTTCCAAATCAGATCTAAACCCCCATTAATCCTAAATCACCCAAATTACTCTCTAAATCAAACTAAATTGAAGATTAGTGGATAGGTAATTAATTAGAAGATAGAGATCATCATTTTTGTTGATTTGAATTGCTTTTCGTTGCTGTCCACTTTAGATCGAGACTCAAATCGGGAATTTGGTAATTGGTGAGTGGTTTATGCTTTCTCACTATCCTACGCATGTTTGTATGGTAAAATTATAGGTTTAATATGAATTTTAAACTTAAAATCCTTTTCTAACTTTAATCACATGATAATATATTATTATGACCTAAATTGATGAAATTTAATACGATTTGTAGTAATGGCATTGTAATTCACCTTGTTCATGTTTATATGTTCATCAAATGCTTAGATTTGGATTAGAATATGCTTGATTGCTATAATTCTATGTATTGCCTATTTGATAGATGTAATTGTATGTTATTCTATATTTGCATGTTGTGTTTTGATGTGGTTTGCTAGTGTTTTGGATGTTAAAAAAGATAGGTTGGTGAATTTGGCAAATCGGAGGCAAAGTTGGCCGAAATTGGATGAAACTTAGAGGAGAGACTCTAGAGCATGGAGGAAGCCTGTAGCTCAAGTCGCACGTCCAAAATGGTTAAGTACATAACTCGCTACCGAGTTACTTCTATGGCTCAGATGGTTCGGTGATTTTGGGGATCTTTAGGTGTTGGCTAGTGGAGATGGACCAAGGCAAGTTTCAGAGAATTGTTTAAGTATTGGATGTTATGTCGAGTGGTTTCTAAAACTTGGAGTTTATTGTTTTAGATTGGGGGTCGAGTTGTTTTGATGGATGAGGTCGGGTCCTAAGAACTTGGGATTGGAGTTCTAGAAGCATGGAAGACAACGTAGTCAAAATTAACTAAGCATATGACTCGATGCTGAGTCATTTTTACTTAGTGCCAAGTTGTTTTTATGCATTGTAATAAGATGAGTTTTCTAGGGGATGGAGTGGAAGCTCTGTAGATCGTGCTGGAAGTATTGGCTCGTTCGCATTAAGTTGTATGGCGATGTAATAACATAACGAAAGCTATGTATATTGGTTTGTGACTCGTGGGAGGAGTATGTTGAATATGCTAGTATATGATTTTTGTTTGATGATAATAAACATATATATATTCATTTAAATGTATTTGTTATTGTACTATTTTATTTTTCACATAATTAAATAAATATTTGTTGAATAAAATAAATAACACAGAATATAAATTCAAACAGATATTTTATTCAAACAAATATTTTATTACAATTTTTGAATAGTACAAAATTTGTGCTCTCACTATATATACAAAATTTCAATTATGATACATTTCAATTTACATTAGCACCTCACTACATATCACTCATTCACTTGTATTTCAACTTCGACTTTGCTCTAGCCCGAATCTAGCATCGGTATTATCTACAAAATAAACACTGACGCGGTAAAATTAAAATATTTTAGCAGTGTAAAATAAATTGTGTTTTTGAAAATATTATTTTCCTCAGTTATTTGGGTTGTTCGTCATCATATATTTTGAATTCATCTTACACGAACAGCTTGTGACATGCATAATGTATCATGTACATGCCACAAGGTCGTGCACACCGATATACACTTGATAAAATTGTAGGGACAGGTGAGCACAAGGTCAAACCCGAGCCGAGGCTGGATTAAACTCAGGTGGAATACAAATACATAACAAAATTGTCAAGCACAAGTTCAACATACAACAGACATAAACAGGAGCAAGTTTAAAGTTCAGGTGAACCAAGACTGCAACAAGATCCAAACCAGATTCAAGTGAAAACAAAATGTAAAGTGACATGCACAAGTGAAGATATCAAGTGCACCAGTACAACAAAACATATGCATATGTGAAAACATGAAGACTACAACTTCAAGCAAACTACATGTATGCAACAGAGTGGTTGCAGGACTACCCAAAGGGGCACTTGAAGCTCACATGAAAGCAATGAACTGGTCAGAGCAACCCAAACTATTAAAAAGCTCCAAAGCAGACTACATGATGATGCCAGGAAGTGGACAGTGCAACTAAGTACACAAACCAAAGTAAAAAGCAACTTAACATTTCAATCAACTCATTTGGATATCAAACACATACAACTTGGTTTCAAATCAGAACAGTGAGGCAAAAACAAAACAGTGAAACAAAACTGTACATACATATGCATATGTAACAACCAAACCAGTTCAATATGCAAGCAATGCAACACTTCAACCAAGTACAATGCAAACTAGCTCGAAGCAACAACTCAGTGCAAACACATATGGTCAGACACAAGTTCAATAAAATGGTCACGACATTCAGACTCATGAAGATCATTAGGGATGCAACTCAACTCAAACCAGACTACAGTTACAAAGCCACAACCAAACAAGAATGAAGCAAACAGCAATATGCATATGGTCAAGCACAAGTCAAGACAGTGGAGTCATGAAACAACTTCAACCAGACCGGTTCATATGCAACTCAGACTGCAATGACAAAGTAAGGAGCAACATATATATATGCTACAACAATGAGCAGTCGAGACAGACCACACAACCAAACATGTCAACAGTGTCAACATGAAGACACAAATGCACACTGGAGTATGCAAGCATTTAGGAATGAAATGCAACATGAAGACTAACTATATTCAACAAACTAGCATACAAGTATAACACAGATGTGCAGACCACACATGTCCAAAGGGCGGCAATGCTTATGAAGAAACAATGCTACAGAGATCACTAATATACATGTGGAACAAAACCAAGTGCAAATTCAAGTAAAACAAAGGACTCAGTAAACCAGAGAATACATATGACAACTAGCACTTGAAGCAAATTTTCAGTTCATCATATACATAAAGACCAGAACATATATATACATATGCATATGGCAATGTTGAAGATAATGAAAGTCGCAACATACATATATACATGTGTGAAACAACATGTATACATATATGAAGTAATGAATAAGACTACAATACCAGTTGTATTAACAAATTCAATGTTCGAAAGAAAATGAAAGAATAGCAGGTTTTACAAAAATCAGGGTAGCAGTTGTTCAAGCCAAAGTCAAGTTTAAATGTCAAAGAATCAAAGCCTTGGTGACCAAGGCAATGATCAAACAAGTCAGTGCCGAAATCAAAATAATATCACAAATTCAAAGTAGCCGAAGTCAAACCAGAAAAGAAATGCACAGAGCAAGTTCAAATTCATGAAGCCGTGGTAAGCAAGCATAACAGAAAATATACGAATTGAAAAAGTCAAAAACCATCACCAACATTCAAGTTAAATCGAACGGCCGAGCCAAAATTATTAGACGAATTCAAATAATATATTCGATCGAAAATTTAGGGAATTAAACCCTATTTAAACCATTAACATCATCGGCATTCAGGTGCATTCGAGTTTAAGCAATATCACAGAGCAAAAGTTTCAAATCAATAACTCGAATCAAATCGAGTTCAAGCATATCAATGTGAGTCATAAAGGAAATTACATACCAGGATTATTCAAATCGAACTCGACAAATTGAAGCAGCCGAGTGTAGTAAAAAGCAAGACGATCGATCAACAAAGAAACGTGAATATCGATTCAATCGATCAACCATCAATCGGCCGCCTCAAATTTTTTAGAAGCCCTAATTTATTGTGAAAGAGGAACGAACAATATCGAGGAAAGAAAAAGGAAGCAGCCATTTTTACAAAGCGGATACGGCAGATAATATAAAAGGAAAAGAGGGATACTTTTTTCACTGCATTTTTATTGGGCCGGATTAATACTTTGAGCTGTTATTTTAAACTAGGGTTTCTAGTTTTGTTTTAGTTGTTTTTTATTCTGTAACTCTTTTTAAACTTTTGTAAATTCTAGTCGTGTGACTAGGGGACGAACTACGGTGGTGTAGTTCGAGAATTCGCAACTCAGTGGCTGAGTTGGGGCAGGTTTTGAGCATAGAGTTAGGTTAGTCGATAGCGGGTGTCGCGAGTTTACGTGTGTAAGTGTCTGACTACTTAATTTCTAGTATAAACCTTGGAGGCAGCACGTAGGCAGGCTTTTGCCAAAGCTGGGTAAATCTGTGTTGTTCTATTTCTGCTTTTATTATTCTGCTATTTTCTGTGCTGCTATTATTCTGCTATTATCGGTGCTGCAATTATTTTATATATTTCCGCATTAATTTTTATAATTATTAGTATCACCCTATTCACCCACCTCCCCCCTCTAGCGTGAAATCGATCCTACAAGTGGTATCAGAGCTAGGAACAGAAACCAATTTTTGTTTTAAAAATTTGATTTTTCAAAAACAAATTACTGTTTTAAAATTTTGATTTTCTAAATGGCTTCTTTTAATAATGCTTTTACTGAGGGTCGGTCCATAGTTAGACCACCAATGTTCAATGGTGAATATGCTTACTGGAAAAATAGAATGATTTTTTTTTGAAAACCATTGATGCTTGGAATATAGTTGAGACAGGATATAGGACACCAACTATAATGGTAAATAATCAGGAAGTAGAAAAACCGATGGATCAATGGATAGATCTTGAAAATAAACTACAGAATGCTAATGGTAAAGCTATGTATTCTATTATTTGTTCATTGGATCAAATTGAATTTAATCGTGTCTCACATTGTCTAACTGCGCAGGAAATCTGGTATACACTTGAAGTGACTCATGAAGGAACATCTCAAGTCAAAGAATCTCGCCTTGCCATGCTTAGTAGCGAATACGAGAACTTCACAATAGCCAAGGATGAAAATGTCAAAGAGATGTACGGACGACTTTCCAATCTCGTATACAAATCAAAAGCTCTCGGAAAATCATACACAGAGTTGGAAATAGTTCAAAAAATCCTCAGAGCCCTCCCATGAAATTTCGAAGCAAAAGTAACTACCATTCAAGAATCCATAGATTTGAAACAAATCAAAGTTGAAGAACTCATCGGAAATCTCACCACTTATGAGCTAGAAATGAAATTCAAGGAAGAACGTGAAGGAGGTGATACTCGAAAGAAAGAAATAGCTCTCAAAGGAACAACTGAAATTGAAGATGATGATGATGGTGTAGCAGAACTGGCACTGATAATAAAAAAATTCAAAAGGTGGAATCACAAATACGGAAATCCAACTCTAAATCAACAATTGAAAAGCAGAATAGTCAAAGTACTAGACAACTCAGAAGAGCAGAAGATCGGTTGTCACAAGTGCAACAAACCAGGTCATATCAAGCCCAATTGTTCTCAGAATTGACTCGGCCAAGGAAAGAAACCGAAAAGGAGAAGTTTTGCAGCTACTTGGGATGAAACTGATGAAAGTGATGAAAGCACTGGCATTGAAAATGAAAAAGCAAAACTGTGTCTTCAAGGAGAAATAACTGACAGTGATGATGATGAGCCAAGCGAGGTATCAAAACTTACTCATTCGGAATTACTTATATATTTTCATGAGGTAAATGGCTGTTTCGAACGACTTAGGGAGAAGTACGCTAAAATTGAATCACAAAGAGATAGTTTAATAGAACTGAATAAATAGCTTGACCAATTGGTTAAAAACTATTGAAACAAAAGCCCTAAGTGTGATAAGTGTCCATCATTCGAAGAAGAAATTAAAAAAATCAGAAATCAAAATTAAATCACTTGAAATGAAATTTTGATTTTGAAAGAAAGTGAAAACACGAGGAGAGAAAATTCTATTAAAAAGTGTACACAATTATTGAATGAAAATGAATCCCTCAAAACACAAGTCCAACAATTGTCTACAACTTTAGGAAAATTTTCCAAAGGAGAAAGATCGCTAAATATGCTATTAAGGAAACAAACTGTTAATCCTGTTAGACAAGGACTTGGGTATAATCAATCTGAATGTATTAGAGGTGAAATTAATCAAGTCAATTCCAAGTGCACAATTTGTGGAAAAACTGGACACAATCACAATAATTGTTGGTATAGACCCAAACACGTGAAAACCATACCAGTTTGGGTTCCAAAAGGCATGAATATAAAATCCCTTAAAGTCAAACAAATCTGGGTGCCAAAAGGAACAAATATTAATTGTCTTGGGTCTACACAAACATATTTTTCAAAATCTTTTGCCACTAACAACCATGGACCTATAAAAACAAATAAGTCACAAAAATCTTCTCATGTAGGTATGGTGGCAGGCTAAGGAACAACAATAGTGTTACCTGGATTCTGGCTGTTCCAGGCACACGACGGGCGACAAATCAAAGTTCCTTAGCCTAGTACAAAGGTGGCAGAATCACAATGGGAACAACAAAAAATTATCGTAAAGGTAAAATAGGTATCGGTATATTTATCTTGAACGATATATTAAATGTGAAAATCTGCACCATAAACTGATTTAATTCAGCCAGTTATGTGATAATGAATGTTGATTATGATTCTGACTTATGAAAAATTGTTGGCCAATTATATTTTTATGCCGAGAACACTATAAGAACCTCTAGAATCTTTGAACTATTTCATATAGATTTATTTGGACTAATGATGGTGTTTTATTGGTTGATGATTATTCTAGATACACGTGGATATATTTGACATGACATTATATTCAGTGTTTGCTTACATAGATTTAGTAACATCCAAATGAATCTCATTTTAAAAAGCTGTAAAATTATAATAAGGTATTTGTTGCAACTTCACGGTCTGGTCTATGATATCCAATTTATGATAACTGTGATTTAAAGGGGCATTCAGATGCAGATTCTGTTGGTAGTCTAGTTGATAGAAAAATTACTAGTATAATGAGTTTTATGTTGAGAAATCCATTAGTTGCATCAATTTCAAAGAAAATATATGCATATTTTTCATTTCAATTGATTTTCAATTAGCAGACTTTTTTTTAAATAACACCCCTTCCAGAAAATAATTTTTGTCGACTTCGTTTCAGATTAGTCATTTTAGAAAATTTGACTTTATATTTTTGATCTTAAATGACTACATTAACTAATCTGACTCCCTACTGATTATCGAAAGGATAAATAGTGATGAAAAAGTGATGAGTGTTGATATTAATCAATATTATAACTTGAGAAAGTATATTTAGTAAATTTCTTTAAAAATTTAAACAAGATTTATAATAACTTTTGTTGGTAAAAATTCCATGACCATCTTTATTTCTATCATATTTCTAACGACCATTACTCATCAAAATCCAATATAGTATGTCAATATGTGGCTTTTTAAATAGGAAATTATTCGTTTTTATTTTATTTATTTTTTTCCAAAGTATTCACTCTCATTTAAAAGTCCTCATGGTTATGCATGGGTGAATTACTTGGAATATTTGTTTATGTGCTTTCATGCTCATTTAAAAGTCCTCACGGTTATGCATGTATGAAACACATATCAAAATTGGTTATTAAATAGACGAGTTGATTCTAATCCCATTTAAAAGTCCTCACGGTTGTGCGTGGTTAGAAGATACTTGAAATTGGTTTTTTTTTAATTGGGAATACTACAAATCACATTTAAAAGTCCTAATGATTATGCATGGTTAGTAGATATTCAAATTCCTGATATAAATATACCACCAATAGCCACAACTATATGGTTTTATATGCCGACATGACCCCTATCACTCTAAAGTGGAATATGCGCCTAACAGAGTATTTATGATTTTTGTTTGAACTTTTTATTGAAATTTAATATTTATACTCGATTGGGTATTAATAGTGTATTAATGTCTACCACTTTATCTCTATTTTTTGTAACACTATTAATCTTTTGCTGATAACAAAGGGGAGAGAGAAGTTAAGATTTTGGTTGGCAAATAATTCAAGTCATATTTTTTATTCGCATATTCTCATCTACGTTTATTTGCATATTTTTATTTATTTTCATGCATATATGAAGGGAGAGCTTTGGTGTAGGGGGGCATTCAAATAGGGGGAGCAAATAGAATGACCAAATACATTTAATAAATTCAAAATCTTAAATATATGTTTGTTATCATCAAAAGGGGGAGATTGTTGAATATGCTAGTATATGATTTTTGTTTGATGATAATAAACATATATATATATATATATTCATTTAAATGTATTTGTTATTGTACTATTTTATTTTTCACATAATTAAAAAAAATTTGAATAAAATAAATAACACAGAATTTAAATTCAAACAGATATTTTATTCAAACAAATATTTTATTACAATTTTTGAATAGTACAAAATTTGTGCTCTCACTATATATACAAAATTTCAATTACAACACATTTCAATTTACATTAGCACCTCACTACATATCACTCATTCACTCGTATTTCATCTTCGACTTTACTCCACCCCGAATCCAACATCTATATTATATGCAAAATAAACACTGACGCAGTAAAATTGAAAAAGAAATATTTTTGCTATGTAAAATAAATTGTGTTTTTGAAAATATTATTTGCCTCGGTTATTTGGGTTGTTCGTTGTGACGACCCGCAAATCCATACCCTTTGAATCGACAATAATCCACACATGTCCGACCTAAAAAGCATAGACTGACCAAAAGTCATGAGAAAGAAAAGAAAAGAGAAGAAGAGAAGAGAAGAAAGAAAGAAGAGAGAACCAAACAGAACAATACAGAATCTCACATTGCAGCGGAAAACATATAATATCATATCAATGATCTTTACAAAACAGAATTTGTATATACATACATAAATCAGAGTTCAACAATCAATCACTAATCATCAGCCTGGACAGTTACAATAACATGTCCTCACAATTTCCGATAATATACAACAACAAAGCAGCGGATAATCAAAACAGATACGAGTATACGAAAATGAAGATCTCCAGCTCACCTGCTGAAGCTCCAAAAGCACCAACTCTAAACCTGTAAATATACTCGGTCTGACCCGAGCATTGAAAGGGAAGAACGCCCGGATCAATCTGGTAAACCAGCATGAAAAACACACTCCACTGAATTTATTAAATTACCAAACTTTTCCTTTCAAAACAAAAGTATCTCGTAAGACACGCCAACACTTAAACATGGACATGATTTTACCTTACGATAACTAAAACCATTCATATCAAATCATCTGATATTATACTAGTGTCTAGTATACAAATAATATTAATCATAGCCGAAATTGTTACATTGATTAAATTCCAGCATATAGCCCAAAATGGGTAATACAATCAAAATGGCAGGCACGTAGTGGAGTTTGGATTTCCATACAAATGACCAGGTGAAGGGACTACCTTCCGGCAGTATATCTCTAGAGGAATGTACCGAGGACCATCACAAAGTTCCTCTACCAACATAAGACCGGCCTATCTCTATAACTAGATAGTACCGAATATGTCATCCCCCGGTCGTTACCGACCTTTCCGACGGCCCTCATAGCATACAAACCATAATAATCAGATACACGACGTCATAGCGTGTAAAGGTATATCTAGAAGAGGATGATCATATCCTACTTGGGAGCGACCCACTTAGCCTTGCCGCATCCAACCCTGTTTTGGTCATTTCCGGTTAATGAGGCCTGAGGTAACGATTACCTTTCACAAATCACATATCACATCACTTTGAATGCCACACAGCCATTACCGTTGACTACTAATTGCCTTTCACAAAAATACTACCCGTGAGCTCGTACGTCTCAAGGAAGGGTGTTAAGCTAAGAGAAGTTTCCTTCTCCGCCACCAAACAGATGTACGTTTGTAAAAACCAATGTACGTAATCGCAGAAAATGCAAATGTCAAACATTCATCCATACAATTTGTCCAGGAACAGGACTAACCGAAGGTACTTTCCTACCACATCCAGTCGAGAAATCCCTAGGATTAGTAGCAAATAGTCCTTGCACTGGATATTTCATAACGAAGAGACTACTACTACTGGATGTATATTGGGATTTTAACCCCAAATGATCAACAAGCGGTCCTTCACTATGAAAATCCTAAACATCAATATCATCGGCCAACCTGCACAATCGTCGTATAAATGTTGGTCCGAAGTGGTTTTCAGATAAACCGATCCCGGTCCCTTTGCAACAACAACGCAAAAGAGTTTCTCAACCTCACACAGAAACTAAGTCTCATAGACTTATCACGTCTCAAACTTTCAACTTGCTATCCTTCGGCCAAGAAGGAAGCTCGGTAGATTGGAGTAATACTCCGCACTACATGAATTAATATCCTCAACACAAACGATAATCAAGCCAACACAGAAGGCTACGTACTAAGTGTATGACTAAATAGTTCCCACATCAAGTCGAGGAACTAAAATGGCCAAATTTTGATAGTCGGTTATTTAACTATCAAAGCAAACAAACAAATATTTAGCACCATAAGCAATCACTATGCCCTTTTAAATAATCTTTTATTAATTAAATCACTTGCCAAATATTCACTTCAAATTATCTTTTAAAAAGATATAATCTCAAAACCATTTCAATATTTGGAAAACATTTCCATATACTTATTTAATAATAAGTAATTCACAAATCAATTTATTTTCAACACTTTGAAAATATTACATATACTTAAATCAGGATTGAGTATATATTTTATTCTTTAAGGGAAAACATTCTCTTAAACATATTTATTTGGGTCAAAACGAATGTTGCATAAAACATCGTTACAACAACCTAAAATCACTAGTATAGGGATTCAATAATTAGATAGATATGTAAATCCCATATACTATACAAAACATCTTCTTTCAAAAATCATCTACTATAACAATAGTGTTACAGTCCAACTTTCCTTACTTCTCGAAAACGTCTATTTCAACAATGAATGTTGAAATCTATGTATTCGATACTTAACACATTTTATAAAACATCTTCAAACCGTTTTACTCCATTTAAAAATATCACTTCCTAAAACATTCATTAAAATTAAAATATTATTCACTGTCCAAAATCGTGAATATAATTCCTTAACCAATTCAATACTTCTACACATTTAATTAAAGGATTACCCACTGTCCAAAATCGTGAATATAATTCCTTTAATAAACTTTCATATTTAACTTATCAAATTCAATTGATTTCGGATTTATAAAACAATGTTTATAAATTTCATTTATATTTATAAAAACTTCCATGTATAAAATTCCTTTACTAATCAATTCCATTTATCTCATTTACATGCCAAAATCCAATTATAAGTTAATTTACTTATAAATCATTTATTTACAAAAATCATTCTTTTATAACTTCATAAATTATAAATCTTATTTACTTATAAGATTCATTTATAACTTCATTTTAACACTTATAGAACTCCTTTATAATTTCATTATATTTATTTATAAAATATCGATTTTATAAATCTTATATATAAACCGTTTATAATAATTTCAAAATCTCACTTTAAACTATTTTACCAAATAGTTAACTCCATATTTTAAAAATCACATTTCAATTATACTTCACAAAAATCATAATTTTTATTATAACATAAAAATTATAACTTTTTATTTATTTTAAATAAATTCATTTCCTTAACAATTCAAAATTATATAATTTCAAAATCACTTTGAAATCCTTATTAAATTGAAATCATCAATTTAATATTTTTAAATCTACAAAATCAGGCCCAATGCTGCAATAGCACTAAATACATCAATCATGGCATCCAAAACATCATATACCATATGATAACAGCATATATATCAATATTTGTAAATAAAATCAACACTCGTGAGGAATCCAGTTGGATCCCTCCAACCTGTCACCTATAACAAATATACATATTAGAATATGCGTAAAATGTCCGCTTCGAGGCAGACACGCGTACAAAAGGTCATCCGCTCATACACGGGAACGTATAGGGTCTCATCTGCTCCAATAGGCAGGAATATATCCAAATACCAATCAATATATATAATATATCATATATCAACCAAACAATCATCCAATCAACATAGAATAAATTTATTCTCACTTATATAAAATATCGGCGAGATAGAAAGAGTGAGTTGTACTCACTTTGGTTCCAATAGCAGTTGCAGTGTTTTATTCCGAATAAAATTAAACAAGCGTTTAATTTTACCCAAAATTTTCTCTGGCTCCAATCAACTCCTAACTAGCTCTAAAATGTAGTGCTCGTCAATGCGAAACCAACGCAACTTGTTTCGTCAAAAACGGACCTCGTATGAAGAAGTTATAGCATTTAGAAGTTTGTACGAATTATATATATATATAATTATTTTATTTTAAAACCCTACATCATCCTAGCCGTTCATTTTTGCTTAGAGAATCACGGCCCCACATCCTTTTCTTCCCCGTTCGCTCGTACGCATGAAAACCCATAGCCGCTGATGATCTTTGAATTTTTGTTCGACTTACGACCAACTAGAAGTTGATCTGAGCATACCACGTCGAAGGCCCACGCAAGCACCACCATCGGCCAGAGCCTCGTGAAGCTCGGCCTCCCCAATGCATGGAAAAGCATGCTCAAACCAAGGATGAATGCGAGCTATTTTCTCCTCCTTTGGTCGACGATTCGTCGACCTACCCGCATGGATTTGAAGTACTCCTCGAGCCTGACATATTTGTAGTTGAAAGTTTTTCATGAAAGTGTATGGATTGAGAGAGATTAAGAGGAGAAGAATCGAGCATTTTTGACCATTGAAGAAGAAACGGTGGCTTGCCCTAGTTAGGTTAGGGTTTTGGCAAATGTGAAAAAATAACGTCCTTTTATAGAAAATTTCGTGACACTATTCACCCGAAAAAATTTCGAACTCGTAACGAAGCGTGCCGCCTGACATTTGTAATGTTTTACCCCTATTCCGAACATAATGGAATATATATTGAGAGCCAATTCAATCGTGTTTGGAAGATAGGTTTTCGAATTGAATTATTTAAATTTAAAATTCACTTAAACAGATTTCTACGCGTTTTAGCTTGCCACAGACAAACCGTAAATCCGATTGACACGAAATTTGAAATCCAATAATAATATAACATTACGGATCCAATGAAACTAGTTTCGTCGAAATCTGCGACTGTGTGAAAAATGACTATTTTTACACGTTAATTAGATAGTAAAATATTCAATTTCTGAAATTTAACTTTTAATTCAATTCTAACATCATTCTAATTCAAATAGAATTTAATTTAACTTTATAAATAATTTTTATTCACATTAAATTCAAAATCAAATTATTTTCACAATTTCAAATATTAAATTAACAATTTAACTATCGAAATAAATCACTATATTCAAAATATAAGTTATCCAACTTATAAAATTTACTTTTGAATATTTAAAATCAATTAAATATACGAATTTCGAATGACTGAAATTCTGGGTCGTTACATTCTCCCCAACTTAAAAGAATTTCATCCTCGAAATTACCAAGTAAGAAAAAGTCACAAAATCCATTAACTTTTCAAAACAATTCGTTCAATTTAGATTTACCAAAATCATTTAACTTTTCCAAAATCCATTAGTTAAACTTCTTATAAAAACTTTCCTAAGTTTCCAAATCCATCTTTAGTTATCTTTTCAAAATCAACTAATATTGTTTCAACTTTCAACTCAATAATCAAAATTTTAGTTATCTAAATTTTTTTTCAATTTTCCCAAAAATTTTCTAACGCCTTAAATTTTCAAAAAAAATCGCCATAGTCTCCTTTGCGCGGTTCAATCGTAGTAGGATCACAACATATATATATATATCACAAATATACATCTCATCTTCGAGGATGAGGCATCCCGTAGGGAAAAAATTATAAAAGTACGATATATAATCTGCGATATGTACCTTATATATTATTAGCGAGCAATATACAACTAATATAGCGCGAAAGCGAGCTCTAAATGTGAAGCATACGCCATCCGCACCTACTAAACACCCAACAAATAAATGAGAAACATGTATATATAAAGTAATATCAATATACAACATATATCAACACAACAACTATTTATACCTATATAACAAATGCAATCTAAAGCAACAAATCCAACCATCCAACATCTATCATCCAACTAACATCTAACAACTGTCCAATCAATCCATAATCAAATCAATATAAATTCATTCTCATTAATATTCATTGAATTGATTTTCAATTTATTCACATTTGATTCATTAACATTGGATTTTACTAACATTTATTCATTCATATCCAATTAGTTTACATTCACTAATTTACATTCATTTCAGTTCATTTCCAAATCAAATTAAATTCAATTCTATTTATATTTACTTCACTTCCAATTTGAATTCAATTATTTAGCTTTCAATTTCATTAATATTTAATGAACTTCTGTTCAATCAACTAACATCCATCTAACAACCAATGCATATCCAACATTACAAAATTTATTTAATTTACACTCAACATTCATATTTACTTCGTTTACATTCAATTTGGTTTAACACGTTTTTAATTTCAATTGGTTTAATATCTAATTGATTTTCATTCAATTAGTCAATTCCTAATTTCATTATCTTTAAATGAATTAACACGTACATTCATATTCCCTATCAATTCATTTACATTAATTCATTTTAATATCAAATTCAACTTCATTCAATATCTCTTAAGTTATGTTTCATTTCATTCTCACTTGCATTTACTTCCATTATACAACTTAAGTTCACTTCTAATTTAATTCAGATTTTATTTTATTTAACTCATATTATTAACTCATTTCTTTTTCTTTACTTGAGTTACACTTCATTTCACTATTCAAATTCAGATTTTGTTTTGCTTAACAAAAATGTTTAACCATTTTAATATTTGGTTTTACTTACATTTTCCCCTTTTACAAGTTATACAACTTATATATTTTTACTTCCAAATTCATATTATATAATCACTTTCCTCTTAAGTTTAATTTCCATTTCGAAAACTTATCTAATCCAATTCAATTTATTTAACTTATTTTAGTTAAATTTCAAATCATATATTTTATTATACTAACTCAAATTTATTTAACTTTCCTAAAATTAAATTTGTATTTCATATTATAAGTCCAAAATTCACTTTACTTATATTTATCAATTTCAACTTGGATTTTAAATTCAAATATTTGTTTATCAAAACAAAACTTCAATTTCAATTTACTATTGGTAGCAAATCTATCACACAGAAACTCGAAAATGATACTGATGATGCTGCAGTCATCACCCTTATTATTTCCCAGCAACGGTAGTGAATTCAGTGCTTTAAATTCTTTCAAAATCCTTTTTATATTTATAAATCACATTTATAAATTCTTGCTTATATAATTTATTCTTTTACAATTGTTGTTTTTATTTAGATTATTCAAACAACTTTTATTAACTTATATATATTTACATTTTCAAACAACGAAACAATCAATTTATATACACTATAATAATTTCTGAAAAATTGTTTCCTTGATATATAAAATATAATCAAGGTAAAATTATTCCATTTACCCAATTTAAAAAAATACCATGTCAACTTGCCTCGTTTAAGTGTTTAGAAATCCCTATCGATAACATGGCGTCCCACATACCGACCATAATTTACAAACAACTCAATGGATAAGCAAACACAATATAAAACATTTTATATCCACTAACAAATACGCGCTCATATATATAATACACTCAAACTCAATCTAGGGTGCTACTGTCCCTATCTATACTGAGTACACATCAAAGCCTAGGAATATACAAAATCTAAGCTCTGATACCAAATGTGAACGGGCAAATCCGTACCCTTTGAATCGACAATGATCTATACATGTTCGACCCAAAAAGCACAGACTAACGGAAAGTCATGAGAAAGAAAAGAGAAGAAGAGAAGAGAAGAAAGAAAGAAGAGAGAACCAAACAGAACAATACATAATCTCACATCGTAGCGGAAAACATATAATATCATATCAATGATATTTACAAAACAGAAACTATACATACATACATCAATCAGAGTTCAAAAATCAATCACTAATCATCAGCCTGGACAGTTATAATAACCTGTCCTCACAATTTCCGATAATATACAACAACTAAGCAGAGGATAATCAAAACAGATACATGTATATGAAAATGAAGATCTCCAGCTCTCCTGCTGAAGCTCCAAAAGCACCAACTCTAAACTTGTAAATATACTCGGTCGGACCCGAGCATTGAAAGGGAAGAACGCCCGGATCAGTCTGGTAAACCAGCGTGAGAAACACACTCAACTGAATTTATTAAATTACCAAACTTTTCCTTTCAAAACAAAAGTATCTCGTAAGACACACCCACACATAAACACGGACATGTTTTTACCTTACGATAACTAAAATCATTCATATCAAATCATCTGATATTATACTAGTGTCTAGTATACAAATTGTAACTACTCGTAAATTTTTAATAATTTTATTTGTTTTAATAACGTAATTAACTGAAATTTTGTGAAATTTTAAATAATAAAAATTTGATATTTGGAATACGTCTATTTTGACATAGCAAATGGTAAATTTTCATGTGATAATATGGAAGTTTATTTTATTGTGTAATTTTATTTAAATTTAAATCAGTTAAATTTGATGATAATAAAATGTTTTCCAAACTTGAATTTTTTCTATAGAAAATTTGTAAATCATCTTCTGAGTGAGACATCATAATTCGTTTCTCCAAATTTGGACTTCTATTGCTCCGTTTATCTTATTTCTGACTAATTTGCAGCATTTTCGGTACCGATTATTGACTTTTGATCGGATGATCGTACCACTGACATCTGTATGCCGTTTTGATCGTCTCGTCGTGCTGATCTCAGCAGTATATTCGTATGTGTGTTTCGGCGTCCGATGGATGGTGAAATCTATAAAACGTTGGACTGTATCGGTACTGTTTTAAAACCCTTTGGTTTCCATCTGTCCTTTCATGTACCTACCTGTCCAAATCTAACAGCTATTTGCATTTAATATTTCTAGAATTCAACGTGAAAGACTGTTGGTTCTCCTTATTTCAACATAGCTCTCTGGTTCCAATTTTCCCTTCCCATTTTGTTATTATTTTCTTTTCTTCCAAAATGTTCTCCCCTCATTTTTCTTTCAGCTTTTCCCCACTCCTTTACGCATGCATCTTCCCATGACCTGACACCTTCACTTCCTCTTCCCACCTGCACGCAGGCCACATCCATCCTCCAGCCTTTCCCCTCACTCTTCCTCCACTTCTCCTTGCTGCTTGAATCCCCACCATCACCAACCACCTACTGACAGCTGCCTCTAAATCCTCACAGCCTGACCAAAGCCTAGCTATCTCCGCCTTCTCATTTCCCCGGCCGTGATCCAACCCCCTCCTCGCCATAATGTTTCCTCTCCACCTCATTTTTTTCCAAGCCCGAGCCACCTCCGGCCGATCTCCTCCTTGGCCGTGACAAACTCACGCTTTTCCCTAGTCTCCTCTCTTTATATATATAGAGGTAATATATACTGAACGTATATATAGTTATAAAATATTAGTGTTATATTTCAATGTTATATTCATTTGGTTTGTCCAAGTACAGCCGCATGTATACATTTGTTGTGTATATATATACTTGTTTTGTATAAGTTTCCAAACATGTTATATATATTGGTGTATACAAGATCTTTTTATATATATATTAGTTTATATCTATTCGGCTGTGGGGTATTGTGTTTGTATATATTTACTAATATTGGTCTGCATGCATTATATATTTATTTTATCATAGATCTGTGTACATATAGAAGTGTGGGTTCGGCTGTATAGTTTATTGGTGATTTGTTTTTAAAGTTATGACGATATGTTCGTATATTTAAAGAAATATATTTGTTTATAAAGAGTTAATTTTTTTCATCTATTATGTCTGCATATTTTAGTTATAAAAGTTGCAGTAGGTATATTAAAGTATATATATGAATATGATACGTGTCTCTTATTATATATCCATCTGAATATAAGTTTGTTTACATACGTTCTATTATTAAAAAAATATGTATATCGATTTTGGTTATTGACTTCGAATTATATTATATATAAGGGTTTGACTTTTATAAGTGTTTTAAAAAAATAGATGATTTTATATAAGTTTATATAAGCTATTCCTTATGTATATAAGTTTAGATAAGTTATATCAGTTCATAAATATATTCTTCGTTATATATAAGCATATGTGTGATTAAAATAATCTGTTTGTATTTATATATATGCGTAAGAGTACATAAATATGCATAAAACCTATTTGAGTTTATGTATACCTTTATATATATGTATACAAGTATACATTGTTTTGTCACAGCATATGTACAAGGTTGCTTTCATATTTACAAACATGCTTTTCTCCATTTTTCTATATGTTATAAATTAGTTTTGCTGATTTTTATATATAATGGTGATATTTATATCTATGATAAACTGTTTTATAATATGTTCATTTCGGTATATATTGTTTGTTATTATATAAAATAGTATATATAGTACAACACTCTTCTATGTAAATATATATTGTTTTAAATACGATAAGCTTGTATATATTTGTTTGAATCTGGAAAGGTTCTGACTTGAACCTGTACAATCTTTTATCAAAAGTAAGTTATATAATATATTATTCATAGATTTTAAAACCTTTAATTTTATTTATTACAGGTATATATACATTAGTTTATATATATCTGTGAATTTTATTTTCAATTATATATATATTGTATGTGTTGGGATTTAATAATGATTTTTGAAATGCATACATATTTAATTTAATATGTGTTTGAAATTTAGAATATGATTTTTATTTATATAAATAGTTATATATATGTAGTTATTTATATATATATATATAAGTTCACTTATGACTGATCTTCATCAATCCAGTTTCGATTTGATTTCGTCAATTTCTAAACCATCAGCTTTGCTCATCAAATTCGTGCTTGGATTCGTAACTCATCTCGCTCTCGTTCTTCTCTAGCCTCGAAAGGTGAGCAATCACTCATGATTAACGTTCTTATATTTATTAAATTTGATTTTAATTGAAACGACAATTGAAATATGCTGCTACTAGTTATTTACATTTTTATATATATGCCATTATCTGTATCTGTTCACTTGTGACATCTGTCATTATTTGTTATTTACATTGATGATATATGCCTGTTATATTATTATCATATCTGTTATCACTCTGCGAGTTCTCTGTTAGTGTAGAATTCACTATGGGTTGAAATGATACATAACCGAACGATCTGTAGAATAAGAGAAAATCGTTATGGGTTGAAATAATAAACCCAAGCGATTTTCATTGAATTGAATTTGGGATTGCGGGTTGAAAAGATATATACATGTATATATTTAAACTGCGGATTGAAATGATAAATATCCGTATCACTTGACCATAGGATAGAGAATTATATACAGACACCGTTGGTCTATATATAAATATTTTGAAAATGATTTCTATGGTTTTGAAAAGAAAGAAACGGTTTTAAATAAATATTGATTTTAAAATTTTATTAAAGTTGGTTTAATAAAGTTGATATATAATATGTTTGAGTATTTATTTAATATCTATATTTTCAAATATAGAGCTTATAATGATCCAGGTTGGAAAGATAAATTTGAAATTGATTTGAAATTATATTTATTTAAGAATTATACTTAAATAAGTTTAATCTGAAATTTATTAAATTTGAAAATTTAAAGATATGATTTTATAACTTGATTTTGATTTAAAGTGATTTAAATAAATATTTCAAGTTTAAATAAATTGAAGGAAATATTTAGTTCATTGTAATTTGGGGTTTGTTTTAAATGATATTGGATTTATTAAGTGAATATTTCAAAACTAAAATAATAGTAAAGTGAATTTGATATATAAATGTGAAATTATCGAATTTAGTTTTGAAATGTTGAATATTTAAAGCTTTGAAATATATTGAAATTGAAATGGCTAATTTATGGTTCAAATATGTATTTGAAATCGATAATTTGAAATGGTTTATTGAGAAACTGAATCGAATTAAAATTAATGATTTGAGATTTGATTAAATTTGAATTTTGGAATTCGAGTTGATTTGAATCGATTGGTGAAATTCGAGGAAACTATTTTATTATATAAAGTATTTTTAACTATATTTAAACTATTTTATATTTTTACTTTATAAATTATTTTAATATAAACTATTTTATTATAAATCATTTTCAATATAAATTATTTTAATATAAACTATTTTATTATAAATCATTTTCAATATAAACTATTTTAATATAAACTATTTTATTATAAAACTATTTTATTATAAACTATTTTAACTTATAACTATTTTATATAAACTATTTTACTTTATAAACTATTTTATTCTATATACTAATTTTAATATCTAAACTGTTTAAGAGAAAATTGTTATGGATTCCAAAATGCTATGATTTTAAAGCTATGATTTCAAAGTGTTATGAATTTCAAGGTTTTGATTTCCAAAGTGTTTTAATTTTAAAAGACTTATGATTTCGAAAGCGTTATAACTTTGGAAGTGATATGATTTTTGGAAATGGAATATTTGAAGTGAAAATGATATTGTATTGATTTGGTTTTTGAAATGAAAATGATATTTTGGTTTTGAAGTATAAACTATTTTGAAATGACCGTGGTGTTATAATAACGTTTGGTTGTTAAAGAGACCGGGATCAGATATGGGCATACTCTCTGTCGTTATCGAAAACCACTTTAACAACTGTGTACGCGATGGAGATTCCAGAATGAAGTAGGATGGAGGAGACGATCCTAAAGGTATATTTACGTGGACCTAACTCCCGTGAGTTAGCATAAGGTGGCTAAAACAGGAGCGATTCCGGGCCGATGAGGTAGCTCCTCTGATCGGACACACTCCATCGTATGCCATTCTATTACTTTGTGATTGATTTGGTGCGCACCTTTGATTCGGGAGTGTGGCTCGAGGTGGGCGATTGCTGCGGCTCTGTGTTTCAACCAGTCCGGATGCGTAATTGGTATATCTACCCTGGCATTGCATTGTTGTGCCGTGTCACCTACCCTAGCGTGCTTTACTACGAGTTTGTTTTGTACCATACCTATGGAGTGCCCTCTGACGACGTCCATTACGGGGAAGATTACGGTACTGTATAGACTATGGGAATATATAAAATGTGTTAAGGGGGATATGGGTAACGCCTTAACGCTATTTTAATAGTTTACTTTACTATAGACATTATTATAATAGCGTATATTACTACATAGTAGATAGTTTAACGGATCCTTATAGGATGGCTATCCCAAACATCCTTTAAGTTACTGTATTTCAGTTGATATTTCACTTGAGTTGGATTTATTGATATAAGCATGTTAATCCTGACTCGAGTGTTTTGTGTTTTGCTTTACGCTCGGGTCAGACTGAGTGGTTTAGCGTTCGAGACTCACCTTTGGAGTTGGAGCTTCGCTTGGAGATCCAGCTATCTATCCAGCTTTCAGTTATTCAGTTGATTCCAGTGATGTATTCTAATCTTGTATTTGACTATTGTATTGAGAAATCTATGTATTCGAGACTTCTGTTGTATCTTGTTTAACTCTATTATATATATATAGTAGCTTCATGAACTACTATTCTTTTGTTTCCGCTGCTTATTTTATATTACTCTGTGTCTGTGATTCTGTGATTATTTATTTACTGTATATGTTGAGTTTTGCCAAATTTAAATTAACAATCTGATATTTTGAGCAATTCAAATCCGACATGTATGGATGCGAATGGTTGAAAATATCGGGATGTTACGCAAATAATATTAATCATCGCCGAAATTGTTACATTGATTAAATTCCAACATATAGCCCAAAACGGGTAATACAATCAAAATGGCAGGCACGTAGTGGTGTTTGAATTTCCGTACAAATGACCATGTGAAGGGATTACCTTCCGACAGTACATCTCTAGAGGAATGTACTGAGGACCATCACAAAGTTCCTCTACCAACACAAGACCGGCCTATCTCTATAACTAAATAGTACCGAATATGTCATCCCCCGGTCGTTAGCGACCTTTCCGAGGGCCCTCATAGCATACAAACCACAATAATCAGATACACGACGTCATAGCGTGTAAAGATATATCTAGAAGAGGATGATCATATCCTACTTGGGAGCGACCCACTTAGCCTTGCCGCATCTAACCCTGTTTTGGTCATTTCCGGTTGATGAGGCCTGAGGTAACGATTACCTTTCACAAATCACATATCACATCACTTTGAATGCCACACGGCCATTTCCGTTGACTACTAATTGCCTTTCACAAAAATACAGCCCTTGAGCTCGTACGTCTCAAGGAAGGGTGTTAAGGTAAGAGATGTTGCCTTCTCCGCCACCAAGAAGATGTACGTTTGTAAAAACCAATGTACGTAATCGTAGAAAATGCAAATGTCAAACATTCATCCATACAAGTTGTCTAGGAACAGGACAGACTGAAGATACTTTCCTACTACATCCTGTCGGGAAATCCCTAGGATTAGTAGCGAATAGTCCTTGCACTGGATATTTCATAACGAAAGAGACTACTGCTACTGGATGTATATTGGGATTTTAACCCCAAATGATCAACAAGCAGTCCTTCACTATGAAAATCCTAAACATCAATATCATCAGCCAACTTGCACAATCGTCGTATAAATATTGGTCCGAAGTGGCTTTTAGATAAACTGATCCCGGTCTCTTCGCACCAACAACGCAAAAGTGTTTCTCAACCTCACACAAAAACTAAGTCTCATAGACTTATCACGTCTCCAACTTTCAACTTGCTATCCTTTGGCCAAGAAGGAAGCTCAATAGATTGGAGTAATACTCTGCACTACACGAATCAACATCCTCAACACAAACGATAATCAAGCCTACACAGAAAGCTACGTACTAAGTGTACGACTAAATAGTTCCCACATCAAGTCGAGGAACTAATATGGCCAAATTTTGATAGTCGGTTATTTAACTATCAAAGCAAATAAACTAATATTTAGCACCATAAGCAATCACTAGGCCCTTTTAATTAATCTTTTATCAATTAAATCACTTGCCAAATATTCACTTTCAATTATCTTTTAAAAAGATATAATCTCAAAACCATTTCAATATTTCACTATTTGGAAAACATTTCCATATACTTATTCAATAATAAGTAATTCACAAATCATCACCAAGGTCCTGGCCAGCCGTCTCCAAGCAGTCATAGCCCCCCTGGTTGGGATCGAACAGTCAGCCTTCATCCACGGTAGAAATATCATGGACTGTAGCCGCAACGCAAGAAATCATCTCCTTTTGCCATCATACGTTGACCCCAGGCGTCTTGCTGAAGCTGGATTTCACAAAGGCTTTTGATTCGGTGAATTGGAATTTTATCCTTGAACTTATGGAACATAGAGGCTTTCCGCTAAGATGGTGCAATTGGATCAAACATATTCTTAACTCTAGTCTGTCCTCGATTTCGATCAAGGGTTTGTCCGGGGGTCACATAAAATCGGCTCGGGGTCTGAGCAAGGTGATCCTCTCGCCCCTCATTTTCGTCTTGGTAGCAGACGTTTTTAACAGGATGATCAAGTTAGCCACATCCAACAACCTCTTCTCCGGCATCAACCTACCAGATTCCTCCCTATCAATCTCTAACCTGCAGTTTGCTGACGATACAATTTTATTTGCCTCACCCCAGACCGACTACATTCATTGCCTAAAAGTGGCCCTCTACTCCTTTGAGCTTATTTCCAGCCTTTCCATAAACTTCAGTAAGAGTTCCATCATCATGTTAGGTAACTCTCACCACCTCGGCCCTCCTATATCATCTCTTCTCAACTGTCGACTTTCGGCCTTCCCCATGTCCTATCTCGGTATCCCCCTTCATCCCACCAAGCTTCTTCGATCTGACTGGTCCCCCTTATCTCCAGAATTGAATCGAGACTCCTAAGCTGGAAGGCCCATTCCCTCTTAGCAGCCGGTCGCCTTGTCCTCGTCAAATCTGTCCTTTCTGCCATCCCATCTTATTGGATGTCTTTCCACAAACTTCCTTCCTGGGTGATCACCAAAATCGACTCAATTCGTAGTACTTTCCTCTGGAACGGTGGGGGCGTCAAAAGACTTGTCAACTGGAGAACTGCCTGTTTACATCAAAATCAAGGTGGTCTTGGTATCACTAACCTCGCTGCCTTCAACTCCGCGCTCCTCACGAAATGGCTCTGGAGACTTCTTACCCCTGGTGACTCTCTCTGGAAAGATTGGATCCTCTCGCTTCACTATCAATCCAACAACCATCTCGTCCTTCACTTCCCTCCGCGCAGTAGGCCTTCCCCGTTCAGGGCCGGTGTGATCCAAACCCTTCCCCGTGTCAGACTCCTTTTTCATGTGGCCATCGAAAATGGCATCAATAGCGTTTTTTGGCATGATACTTGGCATAATCAGCTCCCCCTCGCCAAATCCCTTCCCCATCTTTTCTCCCACTCGTGCTCCCCTTCCATCTCGGTCAGGGACTGTGTCAATTCTGGTCCTGACTTACTTTGCCCCCATCTCTTTTTGACTCAGACACTTTTTCTGACCTTATCTATGCCTCCAATCTTCTTCAAGCTATTCAGCTCTCCACCCAGCCGGATTGGGTCGTTTAGGCCCCAGCTCCTGCCAAAGGCTTCTCGGTCGCCTCCTGTTATTCCCTCCTCAACAACCCGGGTCGCTTCTTTGCCTTCCCTAGGCTTTGGAAATGTCTGCTCCCACCTCGTATTGCCTTCTTCCAGTGGTGTCTGGCGCATGATCGAATCAACACCAAAGAGAGACTCCTCCGCTTGCATATCCCGGTTGACCCGTTCTGTGTCTTTTTCTCTAATCACATTGGAGATATTCCTCACTTGTTTCAAGAATGCGACTATGCTTACGCTATCTGGGTTGCTTCCAGCGCTCATCTCCTGGGCTATATCCCTGTTCCACCTATCATCTTTGATCACTGGCAATACAACCCACCCAATCTCCACCTTGATGTTTTTATCGCCCTCTTCTGTTGGGGTATATGGAAAGAACGTAATGCAATCGTGTTTAATAAACCGAGAATCCGCTTTGAAGGTATTTGTAGACGCATAACTTCCATGTTCACCTCCATTACAGGTCAAAGCTTCTCCGCCCCCTTTAGGCTCCTCCTTCCTCAGAGGAGCTCTTCTCCGACCAAATCTCAAGGGAGCATCTCGGCGTTTCCCGTGGGTCAGCAGCCATGGCAGTAGCTGGTAGATTCTGAAGCACTAGGGACCCTGACTTTTTGTTTGGTTGTAGTGTTGCTCGTTCATTTACCTTTGATGTAGTTTGTCTTTTTTGTGGTTAGTATGATTACTGTGCTAATGCTATGCGCCATTGATCAGGCCTGTTGATCGAAAGACCATTATATATATATATATATATATGCTATTAGCCGGCTGTGTAGTGTCACGCTACACACCCGTCTTGCTCTAAAAAAAAGTAATTCACAAATCAATTTATTTTCAACACTTTGAAAATATTACATATACTTAAATTAGGATTGAGTATATATTTTATTCTTTAAGGGAAAACATTCTCTTAAACATATTTATTTGGGTCAAAACGAATGTTGCGTAAAACATCGTTACGACAACCCAAAATCAGTAGTATAGGGATTCAATAATTAGATAGATATGTAAATCCCATATACTATACAAAACATCTTCTTTCGAAAATCATTTACCATAACAACAGTGTTATAGTCCAACTTTCCTTACTTCTCGAAAACGTCCATTTCAACAATGAATGTTGAAATCTATGTATTCGATACTTAACACATTTTAAAAAACATCTTCAAACCGTTTTACTCCATTTAAAAATATCACTTCCCAAAACATTCATTAAATTTAAAAGATTATTCACTGTCCAAAATCATGAATATAATTCCTTAACCAATTCAATACTTCTACACATTTAATTAAAGGATTATCTGTCCAAAATCATGAATATAATTCCTTTAATAAACTTTCATATTTAACTTATCAAATTCAATTGATTTCAGATTTATAAAAAAATGTTTATAAATTTCATTTAATTTTATAAAAACTTCCATGTATAAAATTCCTTTACTAATCAATTCCATTTATCTCATTTACATGCCAAAATCCAATTATAAGTTAATTTACTTACAAATCATTTATTTACAAAAATCATTCTTTTATAACTTCATAAATTATAAATCTTATTTACTTATAAGATTCATTTATAACTTCATTTTAACACTTACAGAACTCATTTATAATTCCATTATATTTATTTATAAAATATCAATTTTATAAATCTTATATATAAACCGTTTATAATAATTTCAAAATCTCACTTTAAACTATTTTACCAAATAGTTAACTCCATATTTTAAAAAACTATTTCAATTATATTTCACAAAAATCATAATTTTTATAACATAAAAATTATAACTTTTTATTTATTTTAAATAAATTTATTTCCTTAACAATTCAAAATTATATAATTTCAAATTCACTTTGAAATCCTTATAAAATTAAAATCATCAATTTAATATTTTTAAATCTCCAAAATAAGGCCCAATGCTGCAACAACACTAAATACATCAATCATGGCATCCAAAACATCATATATCATATGATAACAGCATATATATTAATATATGTAAATAAAATCAACACTGGTGAGGAATCCAGTTGGATCCCTCCAACCCGTCACCTATAACAAACATACATATGATAATATGTGTACAATGTTCGCTTCGAGGCAGATGCGCGTACAAAAGGTCATCCGCTCATACACGGGAACGTATAGGGTCTCATCTGCTCCAATAGGCAGGAATATATCCAAATACCAATCAATATATATATAATATATCATATATCATCCAAACAATCATCCAATCAACATAGAATAAATTTATTCTCACTTATATAAAAATATCAGTGGGATAGAAAGAGTGAGTTGTACTCACTTTGGTTTCAATAGCAATTGCAATGTTTTATTCCGAATAAAATTAAACGAGCGTTTAATTTTACCCAAAATTTTCACTGGCTCCAATCAACTCCAAACTAGTTATAAAATATAGTGCTCGTCAATACGGACCCAACGCAACTTGTTTCGTCAAAAACGGACCTCGTATGAAGAAGTTATAGCATTTAGAAGTTTGTAGGAATTATTATATATATAAATTTATAATTTTTTTTTAAAACCCTACATCATCCTAGCCGTTCATTTTTGCTTAGAGAATCACGACCCCCCATCCTTTTCTTCCCCATTCGCTCGTACGCATGAAAACCCATAGCCGCCGATGATCTTTGAATTTTTGCTCGACCTACGACCAACTAGAAATTAATCAGAGCATACCACGTCGAAGGTCCACGCAAGCACCACCATCGGCCAGAGCCTCGTGAAGCTCAGCCTCCCCAATTTGTGGAAAAACATGCTCGAACCAAGGATGAATGCGAGCTATTTTCTCCTCCTATGGTCGACGATTCGTCGACCTACCAGCATGGATTTGAAGTACTCCTCGAGCCTGACAATTTTGTAGTTGAAAGTTTTTCACGAAAGTGTATGGATTGAGAG
This sequence comes from Allium fistulosum, assembly GCA_030737815.1. Taxonomy (NCBI): domain Eukaryota; kingdom Viridiplantae; phylum Streptophyta; class Magnoliopsida; order Asparagales; family Amaryllidaceae; genus Allium; species Allium fistulosum. The sequence continues at coordinate 764,497,349 of CM060905.1, forward strand.
ACATTAAGAGGAGAAGAATCGAGCATTTTCGGCCATGGAAGAAGAAACGGCGGTTTGCCCAAGTTAGGTTAGGGTTTTGGAAAATGTGAGAAAATAACGTTCTTTTATAAAAAAATCGCGACACTATTCACCCGAAATTTTTTCGAACTCGTAACGAAGCGTGCCGCCTGGTGTTTGTAATGTTTTACCCCTATTCCGAACACAATGGAATATATATCGACAGCCAATCCGATCGTATTTGGAAGATAGGTTTTCGAATCGAATTGTTTAAATTTAAAATTCACTTAAATAGATTTCTACATGTTTTAGCTTGCCACAGACAAACCGTAAATCCGATTGACACAAAATTTGAAATCCTACAATAATATAACATTTCGGATCCAATGACACTGGTTTTGTCAAAATCCAAGACTGTGTGAAAAATGACTATTTTTACACTTTAATTAAATATTAAAATATTCAATTTCTGAAATTTAACTTTTAATTCAATTTCAAAAGTTCTCTAACATCATTCTAATTCAAATAGAATTTAATTCAACTTTATAAATCATTTTTATTCACATTAAATTCAAAATCAAATTATTCCTACAATTTCAAATATTAAATTAGCAATTTAACTACCCAAATAAATCACTATATTCGAAATATAAGTTATCCAACTTATAAAATTTACTTGTAAATATTTAAAATCAATTAAATATATGAATTTCGAATGATTGAAATTTTGGGTCGTTGCATTCGTCATCATTTATTTTGAATTCATCTTACACGAACACCTTGTGACATGCACAATGTATCACTGTACATGCCACAAGGTCGTGCACACCGATATATACTTGATAAAATTGTAGAGACAGGTGAGCACAAGGTCAAACCCGAGCTGATGCTGGATTCAATTCAGGTGCAATACAAATACATCACAAAATTGTCAAGCACAAGTTCAACATACAACAGACATGAACATGAGCAAGTTCAAAGTTCAGGTGAACATTACCAGTTGCAGTAACAAAGTCAATGTTCGAAAGAAAATGAAAGAACAGCAGGTTTTACAAAAATCAGGGTAGCAGTTGTTCAAACCAAAGTCAAGTTTAAATGTCAAAGAATCAAAGCCGTGGTAACCAAGGCAAAGATCGAACAAGTTAGTGCCGAAATCAAAATAATATCACAAATTCAAAGTGGCCGAAGTCAAACCAGAAAATAAATGCACAAAGCAAGTTCAAATTCGTGAAGCCGTGGTAAGCAAGCATAACAAAAAATATACGAATTGAAAAAGTCAAAAACCATCACCAACATTCAAGTTAAATCGAACGGCCGAGCCAAAATTATCAGATGAATTCAATTAATATATTCGATCGAAAATTTATGGAATTAAACCCTATTTAAACCATTAACATCATCGGCATTCAGGTGCATTCAAGTTTAAGCAATATCATAGAGCAAAAGTTTCAACTCAATAACTCGAATCAAATCGAGTTCAAGCATATCAACGTGAATCATAAAGGAAATTACATACCAGGATTATTCAAATCGAACTCGACAAATTGATGCAGCCGAGTGTAGTAAGAAGCAAGACGATCGATCAACAAAGCAACGCGAATATCAATTCAATCGATCAACCTTCAATCGGTCGCCTCAAATTTTTCAGAAGCCCTAATTTATTGTGAAAGAGGAACAAACATTATCGAGGAAAGAAAAAGGAAGCAACCATTTTTACAAAGAGGATACGATAGATAATATAAAAGGAAAAGAGGGATATTTTTTTCACTGCATTTTTATTAGGCCGGATTAATACTTTGAGCTGTTATTTTAAACTAGGGTTTCTAGTTTTGTTTTAGTTGTTTTTTATTCTGTAGTTCTTTTTAAACTTTTGTAAATTCTAGTCGTGTGACTAGGGGACGAATTACGGTGGTGTAGTTCGAGAATTCGCAACTCAGTGGCTGAGTTATGGCAGGGTTTTGAGCGTAGAGTTAGGTTAGTCGCGAGTGTCGCGAGTTTACGTGTGTAAGCGTCTGACTACTTAATTTCTAGTAGAAACCTTGGGGCAGCACGCTGGCAGGGTTTTGCCGAAGCTGGGTAAATCTGTGTTGTCCTATTTCTGCTTTTATTATTCTGTTATTATCTGTGCTGCAACTATTTTATATATTTCTGCATTAATTTTATAATTATTAGTATCACTCTATTCACCCCCCCTCTAGGGTGAAATCGATCCTAAAGAGTAGGTATCGAAGATAGTAGCTAGATAACGGAGAGAGCTATAGAATAGGGAACATAGGGGGTTCCTGGATAATGGAAATTGGAATGAGCAAGAGATGGGCTCGGATCTAAATAGAGAAAAAGAGAGCTCGTATGTATACGTGCTAAGGAATCGTTGATACTCATAGTGTTTTCTATTGTACTTGAAGCAGGGGTATTGTAAGTGGGGATGCTCATAGATCATGTAGGGACATGTATACCCAGGACCAATGGCTTTAGGTGTAACGACCCTGAATTTTGAACAATTTAAATTGAAAATATTTAATTAATTTTAAATATTTGAATGATGATTTGACTTGAATTTCAAATTATCAGAAGGAATTGGCGATTAAATTTTTGAATTTAATCTATTGAAAATTTAATAAAATTTGAATCTTCGATTTTAAACCGGTTAAAAAATAATTTAAAGGCTTGGAAAATTCATATTGATAATACTGAAGGTAATAGAAGCTTCAGAATTAAATTTGAAAGCGATTTGTTCCGTTTTGAAATATTATCGTTTGAATTTAATTTAAAAATAGTCTTCCGAGGCACAGTCTCGGAATTTGACGAAACCAGTTCCATTGGGTCCGTAATATTGAATTATTACTGGATTTCAAATTACATATTTATCGAAATTGTTTTGTGAACATACGGCGTATAAACGCGTATAAAATTTAATTGAATTCAATTTGATTTTCTGTAACAACCTGGATTTTTGCCCAAATTTTAATCATCAATAAACGACCTATGTGGACAGTTAAATTTCTGTTTGTTATTGGAATTTCTATAACGATAAAATCTTCATCAATTGGCGATATAAATTGGTTGTTAATTTCTGTTAGAATTTTTAAATCGATTGGAATTCTCTTATTAAATTTTATTTGTACGAAATGAATAAATACACATAGCTAAATTTTAACATGATAATTTAAAAACAAAACAAAGTAAAGAAGGTAAACAAAACAAAATTTGATTTAAAAAGAAAATAAAATAAAATAAAAACCATACCCTATACCATACCCAACCCATATCAGCCCATATCCTCATCTCGTTTAAAACCCTATATCCGATCCCTTTCTCATTCATTCCTCACAAACCCTAAACCTAAAACAGACGAGAAGAAAAAATGGCGGCTTTGATCTCGTCTCGTTCGATCTGGAAAATTAGGGCTTTGGCTCTTTGATTCTTTGTCGCTTTGAATTGGGGCTTCGATCGTTTGCTGGTCGTCCTGGCTTGACGTCTTCGTTTAGTCTGGAATTGAAGCTACGACTTTGTCCGAGATATTGATGTTGCTTGGTTTCGTTCCTTCGTCTCTCGTTCCTCCTTCGATCTGCAAAGATTAGGGCTTCGTACTCCTCTTCTCGCTCGCGACCGCTTCTGACAAAGGTGAGAAATTTCTCACATCTAATTCAATCTGTCTCGTGGCTATCTTGATTTTGATCGTGTGTTCGATTTTCGTGACCTGTTCACCTTTTTGCTTCGAACCCTTTTTTTTTGTCACATAGTTATGGCTTCGGTCGTGAATTGGAACCAATTCGAGGCTTTTGATTTTGCTGTTTGTGTCGACTCTGATTTTGTCTACTGGTCTAGTTTCAGTTTGCATATATTTGTGAGTAGTTCCTGCTTGGATTTGAACTGTTTCATGAAATCTTGGGTTTGGTTTGTCTGCACTCATGTCTTTAATTCAAGATTAACTGTGTACTGACTTGAGTTTTCTGAGGCATTATTAGTTCATCATGTTGCTCTTGTTGCCACTGCATGTTTGTTGCTGTGCTCATGTACTTGTCTTGTTGAACTTAGTTTACCTGTACATGTCATTCATTTTAGTAGCCATTCTGTTTGATCTTTGGTCATGTCCAAAATGCTGTTTCAATGGGTTAGACCTGTCTGCATTCAATTTGTTGTCATGGCACATCACTGGTTCATGCCTGATCCACTGTGTTGTTGTAGCTGTCGTGGGTTGGTTGATGTACTTGGGTCTTCACTTGGAATTGCACTTCCTATATATGTGTATACATATGCATATTCATATGTATATATTTATATGGTAAAATTCATTGGTTTGATTGAGTCTGGGCATTCTTGTATTACTTGAGTACTGCAATTTTTGATTCATCATTGTTTCCAGGTCTTGTCTCTGTTCTTTGCATACTTGAATATGGTCTTGCACTTAACTTTGACCTGTCTGCATTTCATACCAGTAGCTTGCACAGATTTGAAGTTGTGCATGTTGTTCTGTCTTCTTTGTAGTTGCACTGTACTTTGATGGCTGATCATTTGTATACATACATTCTTGTATGTATATATGTGTGTGGCCACCGCATTCTGAAATCCTGTATTTGGGTTCGACATGTGTATTTCATTTTGTCTCTGGTCTTATTTATATTGAACTCGTATTTGGCCTGCTGTTCAGATGGCAGCGGCATTGATATTTGATGTATTGCATATATGTTGTAGCTTTGAAATTGCACACATATCCCATAGCTTGTTACTTTGATTTGCTCGTTCCTGTAGCTTTATTTGATTGGCTACCATCATTTGCCTTTGCCTTAGTTTTTGGCATGTCCAAGCTTCGCCTGTTGTTTTGATTTGAATAGGCTATTTGTTATCTCTATGAATTCATGTAGTGGCTGCAGTACATGTTGCAGTTTTCCCTTGAGTTCAAAATGGGGCTGCAGTTCATTTTTATAAAAAAAATTTTGCACTCGATTAAGTGTGCAGTAATGAATCGTTTGGGAACTTATTTTCTTGAGTTTACTTGAGTATATGCAAACCAGTTGCATTTTCGACCCTGTCATGTTGCATGGGTTTTGGTGTTGCGGCTGCGTTGAGTTACTGACTCGACCTCTGCAGCTTCGATTTGCTGACAGTATTCACTGTTGTGATGATTTGTAGCGCCTGTGTTGAATCCGGTACTTGGGTTTGACCTCGTGATTCGAGTTGGCGAGGCAGTGCACGTTAGCGTGCACTGTAGCCACTCAGTATAAAATTTTAATTGATATTTCTTTTGTTTTGATTCATTGATGCGTTTCATATTTTCGTGTGTTGTATTGGCAAGGCCGTACACGCGTGCGTGTACGGCAGCCAATCAAAAATAAAAATAAAAATGGATGATTTCTATTTTTAAAATTGTTTTATGTTGCCAATTCTATATAATTTAAATCATATTTTGATTTGGTTTAAATTTGATGATTTTCATTGAAAATCGCCGTTTCGGCAAAATTCTATTTTTTTCTAAATCATCTTCATTTAGATATCTTTTCGTCTATCTCTGTTGATGATTTAAATCTGCTGATTTATTGTTTAACACTGTTTAGTGTTATATTTTCGTTATCCGATTTCTTTGTTAAAAGGATCGGATAGACGAGAATTATTGTGACTGTCATCTGTTTGATTATTATTGCCTCTATGCACTAATAAACTGGTTTGAATTAGACTGACCTGTGTATTATTTTCTTTTGAATATAATACTCGGGTCAGACCGAGTATTTTTACAGCTTGAAGATTTTCGAGCAGCGAAGTTAGAGAGAGAGTAAAGAATCACTTTAGTTTTCAGAAGAAAATTGTATTTTAAGATATTCCGCTGTATCAGTATTAAATTGTATAAAACTCTGATGTATTCAAAAAGATTTATAGTAATGAAATCAAGATTCTCATTTGTTTTAATTGATTGTTATTATCTGTGTTTCTGTGGCTGATTCTGTTTAAACCTTATAAACTAAATAACAATTCGTCTTTTTGAACGTTTTCGAGTTGGTTTAATTACCGACTGGAGGCGGTCAAAAGGGGGAATGTTACATTAGGTCTAGTATTTGCTTTAGGCTATGGGACATGTATCGAGCTTTATGCTTCGTGGTACAAGAGTACAGCGAAAACTAGGATTTCCATTAGTCTCTGGCATGGGGGCCATAGGAGTTATCATATATTAAGGGCACAATGATGAGTGATAGTGAGTGTTTCTTGATGGATGCTATGGTTGCTTTCTTTAGTGGGCTACACTTGTGGATATCATTGGGAGTAGGTATTAGAGATAGGGATATCTGGACATCCACCATTCTATGTTGTACAATACCTTTATGATATTTATAGAGTAGCATATTATATTGTTGTGTGCTAACTCTTTGGTTGCAAGGACATGTCAAGTATGGTTCGTGTACTCTTATTCCTTACCATATTTCCTATATAGTATTTTGAGACTCATTTATCGCTCACACCGGACTGTTGTCTGGCCTAAGGTTTTATGTTTTGCTTCTTATTATCTTGGGTACTCTTAAATGAGTAGATTAGATAACAGGTCTAGGTGATGCAGTAGCTGTGCGAAGGATGAGCTGGATGGAGCTATCTCGTAATATATACATATATGGATTTCTATGCTTTCCATCGAGTAGCATTGTGGGGCCTTAATAGTGCTCGCTTGTTTCCTTTTTGTTGAGACAGTTATTTGAGTTGATTAAGTTGCATATACTTTATGACTATTGATGTATAACTTCGTGGATCATATACTCTAATGATTAGTTCACATTGTTATTACTATCTCTTTTGATATATCTGTGATATTATATATTGCCATACGTTGTGAGATATATGATAGGTTATATGCTATGTTTGTTTTATTTTCAACCATGATGATTGTCCTATATCGACCAGGCATGACTACAGTGCACTATATAAAATTACTGGTACCGGTGGTATAGGGCAATCGTCACCGCTACTATCATTTTTAGTTCACTAAATCATTTTCGGTTGAATCTCTTAATTTCATAGTTCACGTCTACTCTCTTTAAATGAGATGATATGTCGATTGTTATCTCTTTATTTTTTCCATCCAAAAATTGATGCGATATCACTTTCTTTCAAAATTTCTTCCGTTTCTCCAAAATGAAAACAATTATCTTATATTGAAAATGCATGTATCTATTGAAGCCGATTCTTTTGCTATGTCTTCGTATGTAATAGTTCCTTCTACGAATGATTGGTCAAGTTGAAGAATGCAATAAACTTTAACTATGTTATGTGTTTTTCTAAAGTAGCTTGTCTTTTGTTAAATTATGCATCAATGCATGAAGAGACCTTGGGATGATTTGTAGCTTTCTCTAATATACTTTTGCGCCCCTTTCTTTTATTTTTTGGTAGCTGTTTGTTTAGCACTAGTGGTTGTTTTCCTTTTAAGGTTAAAATAAGAATAAATTGTTCACTTTCTTCATCGGATTTTATAATTCAGATGATTCGCCTGTTAGAGCTTTGGTTTCTTCTTCTATTTCAACTGTAGATGTATCCTGAGCAGCTTTTTTGCTTTTTTTTATTCAACTTTAGATGTCTTTTGAGTGAATTGTTTTTTTTTGTTCTACTTATGCTGTGGATGTATCTTGAGCGGATTTTGTAGGTTTTTTGTTTGTTCCTTTTCGACAAGGGTAAGTTTGTGTGCTAACCTTCTGTATTTTTATTGTTGTGTTTTTTGTTATCATTACTTTATATCTTTTTCTTGGTACCAATCTAGGTTGCAATATTGCCAATTTTATGTGATATATATGTGTTTGCCCCAAAATTGGGCATAAACCCCGAATGTCGTGAAAGCACCAGTGTATGAACACAAATCAGCAATATACAATCACAGATCTCAGATCTAAGTATTGTAGAGGATAAAACTGAAGAATAATAAACTTAAAACAGAAAGGAGTAGACAGAGACACAAGATTTATAGTAGTTCAGCGATCTTGCCTACGTCCACTCTGAAGTAGTTTGCTTTATTGATCTTTCTTTGATGTTTACAAGTGAATTCAATGAAGTACATCAGTTAATTATGATTTGCAGCAATGGAATTCGTTGGTAGCAGCAGCAATGGAGTTTGGATCTGGATCCTGGCAGAGTCTGGGCGTTGGAAGTCTCAAAGAAGAAGAAGAACCCCTTTTCTGTTGGCTTTGGGGGTCTATTTATAGGTGTAGGAGGCTGATATTTCGCTCAGATCTCGGGAGACCCTCTCTGGCACATGACCAGGCCCGCACGCCCAAGCCCGTAAAGTTTCGGTCCAATCCGTGATCGACACGAACAGATTTCGACTCGATCAAGATTTCATCCAATGGAGTCAAAATTTAGCGTGGACATTCTTTAGCATGTACGTAGTCTTTTGTGAAAATTTCATAGCATTTGGACTTGTAGATTGGGAGATATGATCGATACGAAATAGGGTTTTTGGTAGGTTGTTTCCTTCGACTCGCTCTGTTCGACTCGCTCTTCGACTCGATCACTTCGAATCGGTTCAGCGGCAGTCCCCTTCGTGTCGAGGCATTTGTGTTGTCTTGTTCGAATCGATAGGAGGTGGAAGACTTCGGATGGATACGAAGTGGAGCGAGTCGAAATGCAGCTCTTTGATGGAGTCGAACTAGATGGAGTTGAGCAGTTGTCTTCTGAAGTATGTGGAGCGAGTCGAAATGGAGCGAGTCGTTCAGTTGTTTTCTGAGAGGTGCAGAGCGAGTCGAAGTGGAGTACTTCTGATGGATGCGAAGTGAGTCGATCCGAGCGAGTCGAAGTTGTCACTCTGTGAAGCAAGTCGAAGTCATCACTCTGCAAAGCCAGTCGAAGTTGTCACTCTGCGAAGCGAGTCGAAGTCGTCATTCTGCGAAGCGAGTCGAAGTTGTCACTCTGCGAAGCGAGTCGATTGGTGATTGGTTTTCATCCAACTTTGTATTGTCCATAACTTGAGCATACGAACTCGGATTGACTTGAAATTTGGAACGTTGACTCTCATAGCTTTGCTTGTCGTGTCATATCAATTTTAGCTTGATCCAGACTCGGACAAAATTCATCGATGTCCATAGCTAATCCGTGTATGACCAATCTTCGGGACGAACTGCCTCTGGTTTCAAGTCAATTTTTTGGTGTCACGGCCTTGCCCAAAGGCGGTATAACACTTGCCCCCCCAAAACATGCCTTGTGGTAAGAAGGTGTGTTTTGAATAGTTCCGAATCCGATATCCAAAGTCCATAATCCGTTTATAGCCATATCATCCAAGTACACCATCCTTAGCTGCTCCGGGTCGATGTCTGATTCCAAATCCAGTGACCAATGCCTTAGCCAATTCCATATCCATCCGTATTCGATATCCGAGTCTTAATCCATCCTTATCCAATATCCAATAGCCAAATCCAGGACCTTTCCGGGCCGATATCCAAGTCCGTAACCTCTCCGGGTTCTTGCCAAGCGCAATCCACACTTGACGACCATGGTCCAGTGTCCCTGGACGTTGAGCTAACCTCTCCGGGTTCTTGCCAAGCACAATCCACACTTGACGACCATGGTCCAGTGTCCCTGGATATTGTACAATGTCATGGCTTAAGTCCTAAGCCGAATCCTGGTCACTCCGGACCCTTGCCGAGCTTGGTTCATACTCGACGGCCTGAATAAGCCAATTCGCCATGTTCGGACGAAGAGATTTACCCCTTGCCAGGCACAATCCATACCCGACGACCATTTACCAAAAACCAAATGAAAATCCAACCAAAATCCAATCCAAAATCCAAATCAAATCAAAAAACCAAAAATCCATATTAGAAATCCAAATCAATATCCAAAACATAAAGCAATCATCCAAACGAAAGTTCAAACCAGAAAACAAACAAAACCAGGAGTTCAATCAAGAAAACAAAACCAGGAGTTCAAACCAAACTCTAAAACCGAACCAGAAAAAGAAAATGTCCGAATCAAAAGAGAAAGCAGATTTCACAAACCATAGCGTCCCGGTTTATCATCATTCAGAGCATGCCTAGGGGCCATCTCCGTCCCCGTACATGAGTAGATGACTTGGCCGTTTGCCAGTAGTTTGCTACTTATTTCATATCATCCCGGTCAATTGATAACCAATCGACCATCATTCCTGGGTCTCGCACCATTGTGGTTTGAGGTAGATGGCGGTTGCTCTTGCTCCATCGCCGCATTCCGAGCCCCGACATATTGTTGTAATTGCCCACTCCTTACATGCTCCTCAATAATGTCCTTCAGATGCCTGCAACTGTTGGTATCATGTCCGTCTAAATCGTGAAAAAGACAGTGCCTTCCTGATGCCCTTTCACGTTTTGAGGGCTCTCTCCTAGCCGGCCCTCTATAGGGAAGGCGATTCCGAGTTTCCATGAATATCCATTCCAATGTTTCGTTTAATCCTGTGTAAGTGGAAAACTTTGGTTCCTTCCACCGCTTCCTAGCTTTTCCTGATTCATCATCCAGCTTCCTTTTTTCCTTATCTTTATCCGAGCCTCCGGTGGATGGCCCACCATCCTCAGCTGCGTTCACCTCTTTTAACTTCATATCTGAGCATGCATCTTCCTGCCGAAGGAATCTCTTAGCTTCGTGAAAGAATTCTCCGAGATCCATTGGTGGGTCCCGTATTAGAGATACTTTGAAATCTGAATCCTCTCTGACTCCTGATACTGCCGCTATTAAAACCATCGATGGATCCGGCCGATCCACCGAAGCAACCGCTGCGTTGAATCGAGTTAAGAAAGCTCTGAGTGATTCATCCGTCCTTTGCTTTACTGATGTTAGCGTCATCACGTTCTTCGGTCTTTTGATATGAACCCAAAATTGTTTTAAAAACTTGTCCACCAATTCCGTCCATGTCCTAATAGACCCTTCTTCCAACCGTCTAAACCACATAGCGGCTATATCTGTCAAGTACAAAGGGAAACACCGGGCCATCACCTCCTCCGATGCCCCCAGCACTTCCATATGTCTTGTGTATCTCATCAAGTGATCAGTGGGATCAGCCTTGCCATTGTACATGTCCAAAGTAGGTAGCTTGAACTATGGTGGATTCCGAGCAATTCTGATGTCACGAGTGAACGGACTCCTATTTACCCCTTCCAGATCCCTGTTTTTCAAACCTCCGCGCATAGTTCGTCTGATAATCTCAGCTAATCCAGCGTCGTCCATAAGGGTTGCCCCTCGAATCTCCGAGGGAATTCTGGTACATACTCCTCATCCTGCGCTCCTACATTCCTTCTAGGATCCTGTTGTGTGGTGCCACCTAGAATTCCTCCATGGATTGGTCCATTGCTACCGGGCGGTGTGCCCCCATGTCTGGATCCATCCAGGTTAGCGGTTGTGTGCTGATTATGGGTCGCGCCTTGTTGAGCTCCTCTATTCGATTGCCTGTTTGGTTCTTCTGTTCCAGCCTCGTGGATCTGAACTCCTGAAGCTCCAACTGTTCCTGCTTGTCCAAACTGGTTTAGGAGGTTCTGTATCATTTCTTGTTGACTCTTCAACAATCTTTCATGAATTGAATCCGCCATAGCCTCCATCTCATCCCTGGTGATGTAGACCGAAGCTTGTCTTGCTCCAGCTCCAGAGGAGGCCTCTTGGCTTCCCTCTTGCGGGCTCCTTTCTCCTCTCTGTTTTCTTGTTGATTGCCTTGTCATAGCTCTTAGTCTGAATCCTTAAGCCTTCAAATCTGAACTTCAAATCTGGTATAGCGAGTGCTAGCTGTTCTCAGTGAAAGCACCAAAGTGTTTGCCCCAAAATTGGGCACAAACCCCGAATGTCGTGAAAGCACCAGTGTATGAACACAAATCAGTAATATACAATCACAAATCTCAGATCTAAGTATTGTAGAGGATAAAACTGAAGAATAATAAACTTAAAACAGAAAGAAGTAAACAAAGACACAAGATTTATAGTGGTTCGGCGATCTTGCCTACGTCCACTCTGAAGTAGTTTGCTTTATTGATCTTTCTTTGATGTTTACAAGTGAATTCAATGAAGTACAGCAGTTAATTATGATTTGCAGCAATGGAATTCGTTGGTAGCAGCAACAATGGAGTTTGGATCTGGATCCTGGCAGAGTCTGGGCGTTGGAGGTCTCAAAGAAGAAGAAGAACCCCTTTTCTGTTGGCTTTGGGGGTCTATGTGACGCCCCACCTCTATGCCTATAATAACAAAGAGTATTAAAAGGAATATTGTCTATTATTACGAAGAATAAGGCTGGATAGGAGCGACCATCCGTAATTGGCCTTACACTAATATTGGTTATCTCGATAGGAGTGGTATATACTTTTTATTTTTCATCTATTAATTATTTACTCCCATCGACATATCCAATTATCAGTATAAAACAAACTACGATAGTTCATAATAGTTTAGGACATTAGATATAACAATAACACAGATAATATAAATGCGGAACACAGATAAAAACAAAAGTCTCAGATATATATATATATAACTGATGTCAGTTAATACATAGTTGACACTATACATATGATACAACTACAACTGTCGACTCTAGGAGTTATATATACAAGTACATTATCGACTAATATACATGAATACATATCATTCTATACAATGACACGACTACTACAAAATGACTGACAACTTCAGAAGATGTGAAAAGTCTTCAATCCCGAACAGCAACTCAAAGAAAGAAATCTACAACCTGAAATACTCGGGTCTGACCCGAGTATTACATTCAAAAGAAAATAATACCCAGGTCAGTCTAATTCAAACCAGTTATTTAGTGCATATAGGCAGTAATAATTTAAATAGACGACAGTCACAATAATTCCCGTCTATCCGATTCTTTATACAAAGAAACCGGATAACGGTCAATATAACACTTAACAGTGTTTAACAAAATCAGCAGATTTAAATTATGAACAGAGATAAATAAACAATTTATCAAATCGACTAAATCAATTTAAAACTGTCAAATCTGATAGGGCTGCAGTACACGCACGCGTGTACTGCCTCGCCACTATCTCAAGAGATACACAAAAGCTCAGTGAAAGACACACATGATCACAAGGTCAAACCCATGTGTTTCAGCTGGATTCAACTCAAGTGAATTCCAAAACAAATCCAAACAGGGGAAAACTGCAACCACAGGCAACTGCATATGTTACTGTCAGGCCAAATCAAAACAAAGTATTCAAACCCGAGTGGTAAAGGAAACCCAGAGCCAACAGCAATACAAAGAAATCAAAGACCAAGTCGCAACCGTGATGATCCATCATAATGCAACAAAATAAATGCATCAGTGCACATGAGAATTTGACTCGGTGCAATACAAAATAACAAGGGTACAATTGCAACAATAAAACTGTGCATGTACACAGATTAGAACTGTGCGTGTACACAGGCAAATGTCCAGACTCAACAAACCAAGGAGCATGTGCAAGGGTCTGGACAACATGGCATGTCGGAGACAAATGTAATTGCAGACTAGAGTATACCAAGAAGAATTGCAAATTCAGTTACAACAGTAAACAAATGAACAAACCCAACAGCAATGAATGCTACAAGACAATGATCAAAACAAAACAAAGATATCAAGTGAGACCAAACTCAAGTGAACCCAACAATGAATCGAAGTCAGAGAGAACCCTGACTCGATTCTCAGAACCAAATGCAACCAAATAGTGCAGACTATATTCAAATACGACAAATGAAATTGTAACTCAAACCAATTGAGCTAAATGAAACCAAAACAGCTGAAATGGCGATATACAGTATGCAACTGTGATATTGGATAGTGCAAGTAATGCCACAGACTCGAGTGGATCTGTGAGACAAATGTACCCCAGAAAAACAACATGAAACTGGACAGTGAAACCAGAGGAAAATTGCTCCAGTCAAATGAATATAAACTAAAATGTCCAGATTAAATACAAAGGCTAGTGAATCTACAGACCCAAAGCTATCTAATACCCAGTGTACAGCCACCTAAAAACTACATGAAGTCAATGCAGACAATGAATAATTGCCACGAGGACTATGCGGTGTAATGAGGACTACAAAGCGGTGTGCCAAGAAGTGATGTCGATAGTCATATAGTTCAGACTACACAAGCATCCCAAGTGCAAGTCCAACATGATCAAGTTTATCAATGAAGTTCGACAAAGATGTACCACGCAACTACAAGGATGAATACGATGTCACAGATCAAAAACCAGACTACTACAGCAAAATACTCAAGTGATTCGCACTACTGGAGAAATCCAATGCACTGCAACATGTTCGTAATGACGACCAGGAACAATAGTGAATAAAGATAGACTCGAGTGCCACAAAACTCAAAAAATCAAGAATTGAATTTAAGAAAATCAAAACCAATGGCAACAAGAATACAGTCAATTTCCCACGAACGAAGATCAACTTCAAAATCCAACGAACCAAGTAATCACGAAACCACAGTTCAAAGCAATATGGTTTGAATTAAATGTGAGTGACAAATAATCACTCACCTTAGCATCGCCGAACGAGCACGGGACCTTCGGTCGAGAAAGGTAACGAATTCATCGTTCGGTCGCACTGTTGAAGTCTTCGCCTACGAATCTATACGAGCCTTAGCAGCCAAGAGCCAACGAACGTGAACGAAGCACACGCGACCGATCAATTAGGCGCAGCTTCGAAAGCCCCAATTTTTGCAATAGGAATGAAAAAGAGGACGAAGCCGCCATTGTTTTCTCGGTCGTTTAGTTAGGGTTTTCGAATGATAATGAATTGAGAAAAAGAGGCTGCCCTAGCTTTTCTAACGCTTTTTGGGTTTAAACGAAAAAGAATAAGGGCCGGTTATAAGCTTTGATAATTTCGGCAACAACGAGTGGGCCAAAACAATCTTTAAAGCCCGCATAACCCTTTTAAAATCTTAACACAAGAATTCAATTCGATTCAAAACTGTAATGGCAATTAACAACCGGCTTTATCGTCATTTTGATGATAAATAGTTGCTGTAAAACTCCGGGTTGTTATAGACTCCCCTCCTTAAAGAAATTGCGTCCACGCAATTATAGGGAATAAATGGATAAAAGGTAACAACCAAAAGAGCATGGCAATATCGAAGGTAAAAGCAAAGCAAGTGTCAGCGGGGAAGTATCAGATAAGAAATCAAAAGGTTCGACTGCTTCAAATCAAAAGAATCAACCTCGAGGGAATCAGGGATCAAAATCAGACGACTAACAAAAGCAAGAACAATCGAGCTCCAACAATTAAAAGAGAAGGAAAAACAGAGCAGAAATCCCATACAGAGCACGAATTGAATGTGAGTAAATCAAATTACTCACCCGAATCGTCCGAGAAAAAGACGAAGCTCAAATCTCGAAAATCGCAAATATTTACTTATCTCAAACGATAGTCAGAAGACGAATCAAATATCTGATTATCTCAAACGATACTCAAATTTCTCAAATCAACAAATATTCGATTACCACAAACGATAATCAAATTTCAAATTCAACAAATATTTAATTATCAAAAGCGATAATTAAATCTCAAATCGGCAAATATTTAATTATCAAAAGCGATAATTAAATCTCAAATCAACAAATATTTAATTATCTAAAGCGATAATTAAATCTAAAATCAGCAAATATTTAATTATCTAACAACGATAATTAAATCTAAAATCAACAAATATTTAATTATCAAAAGCGATAATTAAATCTCAAATCGGCAAATATTTAATTATCAAAAGCGATAATTAAATCTCAAATCAGCAAATATTTAATTATCTAAAGCGATAATTAAATCTAAAATCAACAAATATTTAATTATCTAAAGCGATAATTAAATCTAAAATCAACAAATATTTAATTATCTAACAGCGATAATTAAATCTAAAATCAACAAATATTTAATTATCTAACAGCGATAATTAAATCTAAAATCAACAAATATTTAATTATCTAAAGCGATAATTAAATCTCAAATCGGCAAATATTTAATTATCAAAAGCGATAATTAAATCTCAAATCAACAAATATTTAATTATCTAAAGCGATAATTAAATCTAAAATCAACAAATATTTAATTATCTAACAGCGATAATTAAATCTAAAATCAACAAATATTTAATTATCTAACAGCGATAATTAAATCTAAAATCAACAAATATTTAATTATCTAAAGCGATAATTAAATCTAAAATCAACAAATATTTAATTATCTAACAGCGATAATTAAATCTAAAATCAACAAATATTTAATTATCAAAAGCGATAATTAAATCTCAAATCGGCAAATATTTAATTATCAAAAGCGATAATTAAATCTCAAATCAACAAATATTTAATTATCTAAAGCGATAATTAAATCTAAAATCAACAAATATTTAATTATCAAAAGCGATAATTAAATCTCAATTCAGCAAATATTTAATTATCTAAAGTGATAATTAAAGGCAACAAATATCCGATTATCGAAAACGATAATCAGAACTCATATCAACAAATATCTAATTATCACAAGCGATAATTAGAAACAACAAATATCTGATTATCAAAAACGATAACCAGAACTCATATCAACAAATATCTAATTATCACAAGCGATAATTAGAAACAACAAATATCTGATTATCAAAAACGATAACCAGAACTCATATCAACAAATATCCAATTACCTGCAGATAATTGGAAACAACAAATATCTAGAAATCAATTAAGAAGACTAGAAAATCAACATAAAAGCTTGGATCGATCCCATCAGATGGCGAGTTTTTAATTCGTCGCACGTGCATCAACAAATGGCCGAAGCCTACCAAGTACTCAACATAATTTTTGGCGCCCATCAGATTGACCCGAAGGTCCGCAGAGTGACCCGAAGGTCTAGTACTGGTATTTGACCCGAAGGTCCGCAGAGTGGCCCGAAAGCCCAACAAATGACCCGAAGGTCCTCATAGTGGCTCGAAAGCACACGAAAGCATCAAAATGTTTCAATTAACGAGTCCGGAATTAACCGAAATAGCAAACGCACATGTCCCATACCACGTGTTTTACTAAATCGTTTGATTCTCTTCATCGTTTCCTTGAAAGTGTAAAATTCATCAAAATCATCAAAACAACAGATATTCAATTAACGAGTCCGGAATTAACCGAAAAAGTAAAAGTGTGGTTCCATACTCCGCACTTTTGCTAAATCGTTTAAATCTCTTCATCGTTTCCTTGAAAGTGCAAAATTGTGTATTTTATAAAAATACACTTTACATTCTCAAACGGACAAGTCCGGAATTAAGCGAATCAGTAAAAGAAAGGGGTCATAGTCCTCGATTTTGCTGAAACGTTTAAATCGCTTCCTCATTCTTTTGATAGCGTAAACTGTTAAATTTCTGAAAACAATTTTATTTATTTTGTAAAAATAACAATTCACCTTCTCAACTGGACAAGTCCGGAGTTAAGCGAAACAGTAAAAGAAAGGGGTCATAATCCTCGATTTTGCTGAATCGTTTAAGTCGCTTTCCCATTCTTTTGAAAATGCAAACTGTTAAAAATTTATAAAACAATTTCCATTTTAAAACGATTTTTCCAATCACGTGATTAAAACAGCAAATCAGTAACAATTTCGATAAGGAAATTGTACTTCTCAAAATACCGTAAAAACGGTTACACATCAGTATTGCGGAATAACCGCTTGAAAATCCACTTTTAAAAATTTGGCTGTTACTGAAGTCAAAGCGACAGTAATTTTAAAACATCAAATATCTCATCAAAATAATTCACATCAAAATGTGACATCAGTGAATTTTCATTCATTAAAATTGTCAACAAAACACCGTGCCTCAAAAATTCAGCATTGGTGTAAAAATCCCGTTATAAAAATAACGGCAACAAAATACGTTTCATAACCAAGCATCGGTTCAACGTAAAAATAAATGCAGTAACGCGCAATTCAATTTTTTTTTTTTGCACGTACTACAGAATGAACAAAGAAATCATTCGAAGGTATCTTCAATGAAGATAATTCAAAACAGCAAAATCTAATCAATAGATGATTAGTACAAAAGAAAGCCAGCGGAAATTTCAACAAAAATCACATATCTGCAATTTCTTCGAATCCTCAATTTGGATTCGAAATTCTCAAAGAAACAAATAATTACAGCTATGTAAACAACAATTGGAATTCATATCAATTTCGTATTTTGATTCTTAAATCAAAAAGATTATCAGTTGTACTCAGCGAAGACAGTTTCACTGTTTCCGCTGTGCACTCTGATAAATAGAACACAAATCAATCAAATCATCAGAATACAATTTCATCAAAATTTCAAAACTTTAGTTTGACTCAAATCACAGATAAAACATCGACCAATAGTTGTAACATATGTTCCATCCAAGTTATGTTTTATATTATGTCCATAAACCCCAAGCTCTGATACCAACTGTGACGCCCCACCTCTATGCCCATAATAACAAAGAGTATTAAAAGGAATACTGTCTATTATTACGAAGAATAAGGCTGGATAGGAGCGACCATCCGTAATTGGCCTTACACTAATATTGGTTATCTCGATAGGAGTGGTATATACTTTTTATTTTTCATCTATTAATTATTTACTCCCATCGACATATCCAATTATCAGTATAAAACAAACTACGATAGTTCATAATAGTTTAGGACATTAGATATAACAATAACACAGATAATATAAATGCGGAACACAGATAAAAACAAAAGTCTCAGATATATATATAACTGATGTCAGTTAATACATAGTTGACACTATACATATGATACAACTACAACTGTCGACTCTAGGAGTTATATATACAAGTACATTATCGACTAATATACATGAATACATATCATTCTATACAATGACACGACTACTACAAAATGACTGACAACTTCAGAAGATGTGAAAAGTCTTCAATCCCGAACAGCAACTCAAAGAAAGAAATCTACAACCTGAAATACTCGGGTCTGACCCGAGTATTACATTCAAAAGAAAATAATACCCAGGTCAGTCTAATTCAAACCAGTTATTTAGTGCATATAGGCAGTAATAATTTAAATAGACGACAGTCACAATAATTCCCGTCTATCCGATTCTTTATACAAAGAAACCGGATAACGGTCAATATAACACTTAACAGTGTTTAACAAAATCAGCAGATTTAAATTATGAACAGAGATAAATAAACAATTTATCAAATCGACTAAATCAATTTAAAACTGTCAAATCTGATAGGGCTGCAGTACACGCACGCGTGTACTGCCTCGCCACTATCTCAAGAGATACACAAAAGCTCAGTGAAAGACACACATGATCACAAGGTCAAACCCATGTGTTTCAGCTGGATTCAACTCAAGTGAATTCCAAAACAAATCCAAATAGGGGAAAACTGCAACCACAGGCAACTGCATATGTTACTGTCAGGCCAAATCAAAACAAAGTATTCAAACCCGAGTGGTAAAGGAAACCCAGAGCCAACAGCAATACAAAGAAATCAAAGACCAAGTCGCAACCGTGATGATCCATCATAATGCAACAAAATAAATGCATCAGTGCACATGAGAATTTGACTCGGTGCAATACAAAATAACAAGGGTACAATTGCAACAATAAAACTGTGCATGTACACAGATTAGAACTGTGCGTGTACACAGGCAAATGTCCAGACTCAACAAACCAAGGAGCATGTGCAAGGGTCTGGACAACATGGCATGTCGGAGACAAATGTAATTGCAGACTAGAGTATACCAAGAAGAATTGCAAATTCAGTTACAACAGTAAACAAATGAACAAACCCAACAGCAATGAATGCTACAAGACAATGATCAAAACAAAACAAAGATATCAAGTGAGACCAAACTCAAGTGAACCCAACAATGAATCGAAGTCAGAGAGAACCCTGACTCGATTCTCAGAACCAAATGCAACCAAATAGTGCAGACTATATTCAAATACGACAAATGAAATTGTAACTCACACCAATTGAGCTAAATGAAACCAAAACAGCTGAAATGGCGATATACAGTATGCAACTGTGATATTGGATAGTGCAAGTAATGCCACAGACTCGAGTGGATCTGTGAGACAAATGTACCCCAGAAAAACAACATGAAACTGGACAGTGAAACCAGAGGAAAATTGCTCCAGTCAAATGAATATAAACTAAAATGTCCAGATTAAATACAAAGGCTAGTGAATCTACAGACCCAAAGCTATCTAATACCCAGTGTACAGCCACCTAAAAACTACATGAAGTCAATGCAGACAATGAATAATTGCCACGAGGACTATGCGGTGTAATGAGGACTACAAAGCGGTGTGCCAAGAAGTGATGTCGATAGTCATATAGTTCAGACTACACAAGCATCCCAAGTGCAAGTCCAACATGATCAAGTTTATCAATGAAGTTCGACAAAGATGTACCACGCAACTACAAGGATGAATACGATGTCACAGATCAAAAACCAGACTACTACAGCAAAATACTCAAGTGATTCGCACTACTGGAGAAATCCAATGCACTGCAACATGTTCGTAATGACGACCAGGAACAATAGTGAATAAAGATAGACTCGAGTGCCACAAAACTCAAAAAATCAAGAATTGAATTTAAGAAAATCAAAACCAATGGCAACAAGAATACAGTCAATTTCCCACGAACGAAGATCAACTTCAAAACCCAACGAACCAAGTAATCACGAAACCACAGTTCAAAGCAATATGGTTTGAATTAAATGTGAGTGACAAATAATCACTCACCTTAGCATCGCCGAACGAGCACGGGACCTTCGGTCGAGAAAGGTAACGAATTCATCGTTCGGTCGCACTGTTGAAGTCTTCGCCTACGAATCTATACGAGCCTTAGCAGCCAAGAGCCAACGAACGTGAACGAAGCACACGCGACCGATCAATTAGGCGCAGCTTCGAAAGCCCCAATTTTTGCAATAGGAATGAAAAAGAGGACGAAGCCGCCATTGTTTTCTCGGTCGTTTAGTTAGGGTTTTCGAATGATAATGAATTGAGAAAAAGAGGCTGCCCTAGCTTTTCTAAAGCTTTTTGGGTTTAAACGAAAAAGAATAAGGGCCGGTTATAAGCTTTGATAATTTCGGCAACAACGAGTGGGCCAAAACAATCTTTAAAGCCCGCATAACCCTTTTAAAATCTTAACACAAGAATTCAATTCGATTCAAAACTGTAATGGCAATTAACAACCGGCTTTATCGTCATTTTGATGATAAATAGTTGCTGTAAAACTCCGGGTTGTTACAGTCTATTTATAGGTGTAGGAGGCCGATATTTCGCTCAGATCTCGGGAGACCCTCTCTGGCACGTGACTAGGCCCGCACGCCCAAGCCCATGAAGTTTCGGTCCGATCCGTGATCGACACGAACAGATTTCGACTCGATCAAGATTTCATCCAATAGAGTCAAAATTTGGCGTGGACATTCTTTAGCATGTACGTAGTCTTCTGTGAAAATTTCATAGCATTTGGACTTGTAGATTGGGAGATATGATCGATACGAAATGAGGTTTTCGGTAGGCTGTTTCCTTCGACTCGCTCTGTTCGACTCGCTCTTCGACTCGATCACTTCGAATCGGTTCAACAGCAGTCCCCTTCTTGTCGAGGCATTTGTGTTGTCTTGTTCGAATCGATAGGAGGTGGAAGACTTCGGATGGATACAAAGTGGAGCGAGTCGAAATGCAGCTCTTTGATGGAGTCGAACTAGATGGAGTTAAGTAGTTGTCTTCTGAAGGATGTGGAGCGAGTCGAAATGGAGCGAGTTGTTCAGTTGTTTTCTAAGAGCTGCGGAGCGAGTCGAAGTGGAGTACTTTTGATGGATGCGAAGTGAGTCGATCCGAGCGAGTCGAAGTTGTCACTCTGCGAAGCGAGTCGAAGTCATCACTCTGCGATGCGAGTCGAAGTTGTCACTCTACGAAGCGAGTCGAAGTCGTTATTCTGCGAAGCGAGTCGAAGTTGTCACTCTGTGAAGCGAGTCAAAGGAAGCGAGTCGACCGGTGATTGGTTTTCATCCAACTTTGTATTGTCCATAACTTGAGCATACGAACTCGGATTGACTTGAAATTTGGAACGTTGACTCTCATAGCTTTGCTTGTCGTGTCATATCAATTTTAGCTTGATCCGGACTCGGAAAAAATTCATCGTTGTCCATAACTAATCCGTGTATGACCAATCTTCGGGACAAACTGCCTCTGGTTTCAAATCAATTTTTTGGTGTCACGGCCTTGCCCAAAGGCGGTATAACAATATGAATGACAAATATTTTTGTGGCAAACATTGTCATGTCATATTTTCCTTGCATGTTAGCCAATTAAATATTTTTATGGTACTTTTTAACTACTAAGAATCTAATAATAAAATTATTACCAGCAAATATTGTTATTGCAAATTGATAAAAATTTGATATATTTAGTTTTTCCATATGATGTATACTATAGTTTAATCCAATCGATAACTAAAATTATTCAATGCAAATATATGTTACTCATTTTTTCATGTGTATATTTTAATATTTGACATTTTTAGTTTTTACAGTAAATGTTTTTTAATTTATTAAACAGTCATTAACCTAAATTACTTATGGGAAATATTTGATTAGTTTTACCATAAACATATCATAGTTTTAAGCCAATCATTATCCAAAATTATTTATGGTAAATATTTGTCGTTCTCGACTTTTTTTAATATAAATGTATACTACAATTTCATCATATCATCAATCAAAATCATGTATGATAAATCTTTGATATTTTCAGTATTTGCAGTAAAAAATATCTAAAATATCAAGCATTCATTATCCAAAATCATTTATGACAAATATTTGTCATTCTCGGTTTTTTATGTAACTATTTACTATAATTTCAATCTATCTTCAACTGAAGCCATATTGACAAATATTTGACATTTTACAGTAAAAAGTTTTCTAATATATCGAACAATCATTAACCAAATTTGCTTTTGGCAAACATTTGTCATTCTCCGTTTTCCGTGTAAATGCATGTACTAAATTCGACTTATTATCTTGCATAATTATGTCTGACAATAATATGAACTTTAACCGAAATAACAATGAATAATTAAAATTTTCGATTTATTTATCTTTTCTTCAGTGTTCTCGGATTTTTTTTGAATATCCGAGTATACTCTGCATTACTCGTCAATAATTGAATTTCCAGAGCACTGAACTTCTCCTTTTATAAATTTGCAAATGTTTTACATTCTTGCTTGCATTTTAGTTTTTTAGATTCGAGATGGAGTCGATGGCGATTACTTAGGTGAGTCGGCACCGATGTTGAGTCGAAGACTATCCGTAGTAAATTCAACAGAAGTTTTGGAGATTTTTTCTATTTTCGCGTTGTGGTTTGTGAAGACGACGAAGAGTTTTTGTGCAAAACAGTTAGTGCAGACAGTTACGTTGTTATTTTGGTAATTTGTTGTAGATTATTTAAAATGAGGGACATATTTTATAAATCATAAATGGGAGAGATTTGGGCCTTATTCTTCTAATAACATAGACATGGACCAAAATTTTCCATTGATATTAAATATGAAATATTAATTAAATAACTTTTTATTAATTAATGATTTAACAATTAATAATTATCTCTAACCTAGTTCAGCCATGAATCCAAATAAAAGACTGCTACCAAAAACATCACATATTAAATGATGCTGGAATTGCTGGTGTGAGCATGGCTTTCAAGTAACAACAAATTCAATGACTTTATCCACATTTTTGAAATTGAAATTACACGTAACCCCCTATCATTCAATTTTCAATTTCAATTCACTACTCAACGGTCAGCGGACGCAATACTATGCTTACAATCAATTATCATTTCCATTTCCCCATATATCTTTAAGCAAACACAACGAATCCCAACCAAAAAAACATACATTCTTCCCTCTAATTTTATATTCTAATTATTTCATTCATATTCAATGAAGATATCCTGTACTATTCTGCTTCTTCTAGCAGCTTTCGCTTCATTTTTCGCTGCTTCCACTTATTCTGCCAAGGCACACATTCGATTCTGTCATTTCAGTTTCAAAGATATCTGCTACGCAGCCAGTACTAACTTAGTTCATTATTTGCGCCTGTGTACAGCTTGGATCGACATGTATAATGGATCGCAACTGCGACGCGGGTCTTCATTGCGAGACCTGCATCGCCGACGGTAATGTACGGCCACGGTGCACTAGGATTCGGCCCACTGATCCTAAATCCAAGGTCGGAGACTGATTTTATCTTCCTCTTCTTCGATTTTTTCTTCTTTGAGAAATTGCAGTTGGTGGTGAAGTGAATCTGTGTAAATATGAATTTGTCAGGGGACGAATTTGCCGTTTAATCGATATTCATGGCTGACGACGCATAATTCTTTTGCGAAATTGGGGCAGAATACTCAAACGGGGACGCCGATAGTTGCTCCGATGAACCAGCAGGATACTGTCACCGACCAGCTCAACGTAAGCTTACACTTACCGCCATTTTTATCATATCAAGTATTTTGGTTTACATAATTTTTGTAATTCGTTGGGGGTGCTATCACCGCTTGTGCTGCACAAATATTGATGTTTTGTTGTCGCCCGGGGATTGGCGAATGTTTCGGCGCTTTGGCTTTTTAGGTAGATAAAGCGTTTTGGCGTACGTTAGATAAGCTGTGTTGAAAATGCTAACCTGGTGTTGTGTTAAGAAATTTATGAATGACGTTAATATAAGCTGTATGCACTAGTACGTAGTAATGAAATGTATTAAATGCCGTAGCCACACGTGCTAATTTAGTTATTGGACATGTCCTAGTGTTCTCTTATAGACCTATGTAACATGCCGCAACAACTACATTGATAGATTTAATAAATAACATATCTTATTGAGAAGTACTACAACCACATAACAACAAGAACAGAACCGACTGTTTGGTTGTATTATTTTGAATTTTTTTCTTCATTTTTTGACTAGTTTTAATTAAATATAAGATGCTAATATATCGGTTAAAAAGAAGAAAAAATTAAAATTTTAATGTTTGTATAATGGAAATCAGTACACAATTAGAGGAATTTTGGCTCACATTCCTCTTTACAAAAAAAATTAGGCCCACGTCCCTCCGAATTCAGCATTATAAATTTAGTCCCTCTAATTTATACCGTACCGCTCAGTCAAAAATTTCTTGTCATGAACAATTTAAGTTGCAATATTAAAAACGTAATATATTTCAGAAGATTTATCGGATTTCAGTTTCATTTTCACTATTAAATCACAAATTTTATTATCTTTCTATTAAGATCCATATGTAATATGTTTTGACAATTATTATTATTATTTTTAGCGGCAAATAAGGCAACAATTTTTTTTATTATTTTATTTTCAGTGGTTGCCAAGCAACTTGGCTATTGGCCAGACAACAAATTTTTTTTCCCTTTTTTTCAGCGGTTGCCAAACAACCTGGCGAAATACTTGCCTGGGCAACATGGTAAATATTTGCCCCTGAAAATAATTTTTTTGTACCAAAATTGGACACAATACTCTTCGGAAGTGTTTGAAGAGATAAAATGAAGAAAGTAAATGTAAAAAGAGAATTATCTAACAAACACTCAAGACAATAATCAGAAAAACAGCAAAAGAACACAAAGATTTAGAGTGGTTCGGCGTGTTGCCTATGTCCACTATGAAACGATTGACTTTTATTAACTTTTGCTTGCTGGTTACAGCGGATTACAACAGTATATTTCGAGTACAACAGTGATTTTTGAGTGCAATAATGGTTTTGGCAGAGTTTGGACGTCAATGAGCCAAAAGATCCTTTTTCTGTAGGCTCTGGGTGCTATTTATAGGCGTAGGGTGCAAATATCTCGCTCAGATCTCGGGAGACTTCTTCTGGCACGTGGGTGGGCCCACGCGATCGATCCCACATGATTTGCACTCGGTCCGTGATCGATACGAACGAATTTCGTATCGATCAAGATTTGGTCCAATCGAGTTGAAATTGAGCATGAACATTATTTAGGTTGTACGTAAGCTCCTGTGGAAATTTGGTGGCATTTGGACTTGTAGATTGTGAGTTATGATCGATACGAATTGGGTTCTCCAACATGGATACGAGTTCGTATCGATACCTGTGCCTCCATCTCCTTCGTGTCGATCAAAGACATGTGCTTGCTTGTTGACGTGGAGTGATAAACTGGGGTGGATCCACATTTCTTGCCGTGTTGACCGAACCTTCATCCTTTTTGAACTCCATTCGTGTCCATTCATATCCCTTTATTCGCATCCATCCACTTCAACCTTTGTTCGCATCGTTGGTTCGTATCCATCGAAGCGACTTCATTCGTGTCTATTTTCGTATCGATGCCAGTGGTGTACTTCGTATCAATTCTATACGTGTTGATCGATACGAAGTAACCTTAGATGATGGGAGTGGAGTGCATACTCGATCGATACGAAGAAGATGCAAGGTGATGGATACGAAACAGGGTTTTTTCATGGATATGAACAAGGCCGACAGATGGATACGAACTACATTCTCAGGATTTGATGGATACGAACAAAGCCTTACCTTTGGTGGATACGAGCTAGTTGGCGACGATGGATACGAATTATGGTTACTCGGACCGATACGACCACGATGGATACGAAGAAGACCATCGTTGATCGATACGAACATGATGGATACGAAGTGAGGTTGATCCCTTTTGATTTGCATCGATCATATCTCGAGCATACGAATTCCGATCGACTTGAAATTTGGAACGTTGGCTTTTATAGCTTTGCTTGTCTCGTCATATCAACTGTAGCCTGATCCGGACTCGGACAAAATTCGTCGATATCCATAGTGAGCCTGCGTATAACCGATATTCGGGACGGGCTGTCATCGGTTTCCAGTTAAGTCCTTGATATCACGGCCTTGCCAAAAGGCGGGATAACATTTGCCCCCCCAAAGTACGTCTTGTGAGGACATAACGTGCTGAAAAGCTGCAATCTTCATTCTGAAAAATTCAATTTGACTTGTTAAACGGCTGTTGTCTCCTCGTCGAAAGTTGTTACCTCTGATTGATCCATAGATGCACAAACCATGAACTGTTGACTGCCAATTGTTGTACCGTGTAGTGTTGTAACTGAGAGTTGTATGATAGTGATCTGTTGTTTGTTGTTGTAATCGTCACCAGACTAGTATTCAATTCCTGTGAATGAAAAAAAAACGGATATTAGTTCATTACACATGAATGTATGTTAACCTGACTCTTGTTAACGTTCGTACGTTGACGAGTCGTTGTTAGTTTTTTTTGTATCGAATTTCGTATCGATCCTCTCCTGAATCGGCGTGAAATTCGATTTGGAACAACGCTTGACGGTTGTTTTGGAGTGTCCCTTCGTATCGATCCTCTCCTAGATCGATGTGAAAAGTTAAAAAAGGAAGTCGTTCTTTGTATCGATGGCAAGCGATACGAATAAGTTGGTTCTTTGAATCATTTCGTATCGATGGATACGTACCCAGACGGTCTTCATAATTATGGACACGAACTTGCCATTCCCCGTCGATAGATGTTTGATGGATGCGAACAGATGAATCGGCCTTCATAGTAATGTTCGTTCTTCGTATCGATAGCAGGATGGTCCAGATACTATTTTGCAATAATCTTTGTATCCATGGACTTATGATGGATACGAATAGTCCAGCTGATCCTCCGGGTATTATTCGTATCGGTGGATACGATTCTTCACGAGCTATACGTTGATGGATGCGAATAAAGCAGCTCGTGTCAATACATTTTAAATGGACTCGAATTGAAGGATACGAATAGCCTTCTTCGTATCGATTTGAGGAGAAACCTGTTGAAACCGGCTGGGATGACTGGAAGTCGAATCGTTTTTTCTTCTTGGTTTTGTGTCCATATAAATACGTTTGGGCTTAGCCAAATTTCTCACTTGCGTTCGTTTTCATACACTGCCTTCGTATCGATAGAGAGACCGAGAAAAAGAAAACTGTTCTTGCCTTCGAATCGAACCAAACCTCCAATCCCTTGAACTAATTGTTGAAATCAGGTAATTAATCGAAGAACTCGTGTTAAGAACGATGAGATACCAAATGCAACGACCTGAAATTTTCAATCTCGAAAAATTCCAGATAGTTAGGAAAAGAAGAAAGAGATAGGAGAAGAAGAAACAGAAAACCAAACTCAAAAGCTCACATTCGCAGCGGATAAAATATAATATCAAATAATATTCATTACACAAAGAAAGCTGTATCAGTCAGTTACATTTTAATACATCAGAGTTACAACATTTCACAATCACTGGACAATTAAAATAACTTGTCCCAAATAAATAACAATATATCACAACGGAATACACTCCATACGTTCTTGCCATCCAGCTTGCCTCCTGAGCTCCAGAACGTCCTTACTTGAAAATCTGTAATACTCGGTCTGACCCGAGCATTACAATAAAGTAACACCCGAGTCAGGCTGGAAACTAGCGTGAGTAAAACCCATTTAATTTGAAATACTAAGGTTGTAAAACTTCTTTGAAAAGCCAGGGTAACTCGTACCTCACTATGAGTTCTTATCTTATTATAGCCAACACTTATTTCACAAAATGTATCTAAGTTCTGTTACTTAGTTTAAATGGACAAGTTTACTCAATTTATTCATTCCAGCCTATTTGATTCTATAATCAAATCTATAAAGAATTTGTAGATTACTAATCGAAGTGGTTTTAGATATCGCTGATATCCGATCCCGGTCTCTTCGAATTCAATACCATCTTTTCAGCCAAGTTGTTTAAGTTAAATAATTCAATTAAACTTCAAAACAACATATTCACACATCAATTCATCACATATCGATAACTTACATTATCACAGTTCAACCAAAGCATTTCATATCACAAAACATCGTAAATTACATACCAGAGATATCAACAATCCAAAGCATTCAATATAATCCAATTATCTATAAGCAAGATTGATCAGTTGAACAATTCCTATTTAATTTAATTTAATTTAATTAATTACTTATGAATTAATTACCCAATTTTGCTTAACTAACATTAATTAATTACAAACCACTGGATATTAATTAATGAAATTAATTAACCAACCTTAATTATCCATCTTAATTAATTATCTTTAATTAATTAATAATCCCTTAATGAATCAAACAGTTAAATTAATCTTAAGTTAATTACATAATTAATTAACCCTAAATTAATTACGTTAAGTAACCATCTTTCAATCATAATTCAATTAACCTTTAATCATAAATTAATTCACCGTTAATCATTAATTAATTAACCTTTGATCATTAATTCACTTTTAACCATTAATTAACCCTTCTTTAATCATTAATTAACCTTTAATTATTAATTAATTACATTAAGTAATTATCCATTTAATTAATCACAATAAATAATTAACCTTAATTACCTTCATTAAGTAGTTATTCTTAATTACTTGCATTAAGTAATCAACTCTTTAATCATATTCATTAAGTAATTTATTACATAAATTAATTGATTAACCTTAAATTCATCACATTAATTAATCATTCTTTGATTTATCAAAACCTTAATTAATTTTAAATGTTTAAACTTGTTAAAACTCACGCGAACTCACCCGTATACACACTCGAGCTCCAACATCTTTTCCCCGAAACAAAACCCGAGTCCACCCTCTTCTTCCCACTACAGCAACAAACCCAATACACTCAAATGCATGTACACGTGCATAGATGATCGGAGCTACTCCTACCATCGCCACCCTTTCTGGCAAATCGACCATGACCTCTACCTTCGATCCTGACCACCAGAGCCTCGAAACAAATTCGAAATCGAAACGAGCAATATCAACCACCACCTAGAATGAAACGAACACCCAAGAACCACCTCGAGTAGCCACCTCCGACCATCAGAACCTTCGCCACCGTGACCAGAGTTTCGTCGACGAACCACGCACCTATTCCCCCACCACCGGTCGACTCCGGTGCGACCACGATGAAGAAATCGTCTCGACTTCGTCCTTAACCAAACAGGCATTCGAACCCTAGTTCGCCGTTGTCCAGCCACCACGGCGTTTAAGAATTCCACCAAGCATTTTTCCTTTGATCACCAGACTTCTAGCTTCCTCCAGTGACGATCACGACGACCAACCCTTCCCCGATCGTCAGAAATCGAGCGAAATCCAATTCCCGTTCAACTCGCAAATTTCCCCCAATCCCAAAGTTAAAAATTATGATATTATCATCAAAATTCAGCATTTTCGAAAACGAATCCAAATATATGACCAAAACATGAAATCTGAACAATTGATTTTCTGACTACAATTGTTCATCACTGTTATTTCTTGTTTTGAAATAAATTCTCAATATATTCTCTTGATGCCATTTTTAAAAATCTAATCTGGTTAACACTATCATATTTCATTTAAAGATTAAATCCTAAAAGTGATTCTGGAAAGAGATTAGGATTTTTGAACTTGATTTTAGTCTGTTGAATCAAAACAGAGGCAAGTTATACAGACATGCTCAGATATTCCATGTTTATATACAGGCAACATATTAATTCATACATGCAAACATTCCACAACCTTACTTCATTATTCATCACTTGCAACAGAATATAATACAGATTTTAGCTATAAAAAGGGTGTAGTTTACTCACCTGTAGGAGTTGTTGACCAGAGAGTTTGAAGTAGATGCTTAAAAACTGGAAAGCTTTGATAAAAATGCTTGAATCTGGAAACTGGGAAGCTTTGATTTGAAAACTGAAATACTTTGTTGAAATGATCTAACTTGAACTTGAAATCTGAAGTTTTAGTTGTTGTTGAGAAGGTTAAAATTGAGACAGAGATGATTTTGCTTAATTTTTCTTGAGTTTGTTAATTGTTTTACGGGTTTGATTTCTGGTTTGAATAAATTACAGATTTGTTCTTTGAGTTTCTTGCTTTTGAAATTGAAATAATGAAAAAGAAATGAAGATAGAAGATGTATGTTTATATAGATTTAATTTTGATTTACTAAAATTAAAGAAAATAAAATGAAAAATGTGACACTTGTTAATAGAATTAACACTTGTCTCTAACCTTATTTAATTTGTTAACACATGTTATTAGAGAGGTTTAAATCTTAACACATGTAAATTTGCATGCATAAATAGATTTTTAAATGTTTTATAAAGCTTTTATAATTAATTTTCTAATTTATAAATACATATTTTAATTTATATAAATAAATTTCTTTTAAAAAAATATAAAATAATTTATGTTCTAAATAAAATAAAATACATTTTAAAACCAAAGTATAATTTAAGATATATATATCTATCTTTTGAATTTCAAATTTAAATATCCAAATTCAATTTCAAATCCAATTTGAAAAATCAATTTGATATATACATATATTTAAACAAACACAATTTTAAATTTTTTATATAATAATTCTATTTAAAATATATATATATATATATGTATGTATGTATACAACACAATTACAAATATAAATATTTATTTGATCAGATTCATTTGTTCAATCTATAATTAAGTATTTCTATTAATTAACCCAATTATTTTATCAATTACAGATGTCCAGAAATCTGGATTATCACATTCCTTCCCCCTTAGAATCTTTTCATCCTCGAAAAGGAACGAAGCCAGAATTTATTCAATACTTATTATCAGATAAATTACTCTTTGAACATTTTAAAACATTTTAAAATCTATTTAATATTGCCAAAATAGTTTTATAAAAATACTTTTTATAACTCAATGTTTCAACAAGTCCATCTTCGTTCTCAAAGAAATTCGGTCATACGTTGATCAGGCGTAGGACTGAAAATCTATAAGTACTTAGCAGACCCATTTTCAACACCCAGTGAAAATACTTGGCACCCAGTGAAAATACTTGGAAAATAATTTTACTGAAAATATAGAAAACATTTTTAAAATCGAGGAAACATCTTTGGTGAGAATGCTCTGGAAATTATCACCCCCATCCATGGTCGCAGTTAACCCGATGGTTACGTTGCCATCCCGGCAAAATCCATAGATAACTGTAGACCTCTACGCCCCTCGAATACGCCATGGAACCCGCCACAGATCGCAATTACATCCAGGGTTACGTTGCCATCACCGCAAAAGTCCATGTAACTGTAGGCATCAGCGCCCTCAATTTTCGCTGCCAAATGAAACTTCTCCACTCCCACATAGGTCGCAGACTACATCAGTCAAGTCCCAATGTAGCCTTAGGCTCTCACGGCCTCTCGACTTTCGCTATGTCTTCATAGATCGCAGTCTATCGATGTTACGTTGCCATCCCGGCAAAATCAAACGTAGACCGTTGGCTCTCAGCAGCACACACGACTTCCGCTATGGTCCGCAGTAGATCGCAGTGACATCGAGCTACACTGTCGTCACAGCATAATCCAATGTCTCTGTAGGCATCAGCGTCCTCGACTTTCGCTACCCACTACACATAATCCTCAGGAACTAGTTTATCCGGACTCCTCACAGGATCAACTTTAGAAACCCCCTTAGGGTTCAAGGCAGTATCACCCTGTGGCACTCCTGAGAAGTTCATTTCAAGGGAGGGCCTTTTTCTCCAAAGCCATTCTCAAAACACTTTATACTATACACTTATAGTATCTTCAAATCATACCCTTTATGATTTATATCAAAATCTCCTTTACACAAAATCGATATCCCAAATCGATAGTTCCAAACTTGGCTTTCCAAATTTGGCTTTCCAAATTTCCAAAACTGATTTTTCTCAAAAATCAAAAGCCTTTCCAAAATCCATAGGTTCTAAAACCTTTTCCAAAATTATTCTCATAAAATCCCTTATATATATTGATATATATAATCTTGAAAAATCTTGGATCACTTCATACTTGTATAAATTCTCTTTTTATACTTCGAATATTTCAAAAACCCTTTTTACAGTTCTTATCCACAAATTTTTAATATCAATTTCACTATGGGTTTCACATCACATTCCAAGGAAAAA
Source organism: Allium fistulosum (assembly GCA_030737815.1). Taxonomy (NCBI): domain Eukaryota; kingdom Viridiplantae; phylum Streptophyta; class Magnoliopsida; order Asparagales; family Amaryllidaceae; genus Allium; species Allium fistulosum. Next base: position 764,530,312 of record CM060905.1, read on the forward strand.
TTTAAAACTCAACACTTAGAGTTTATTTCAAATCATCTTTGGTATTATGTATATCCTCATTTATACATATTTATTTCCTTTACACACCAAGTTATATTTTAAATTTTAAACCACCTTTGGTTTAATTTCAAAACAAATTCCTTTAAAACAATTTCAAGTTTTCTGGACTTAGATTTAAAACTTCACAATTTTAAATTATCTTCAATTCCAATTTAATGGGTAATTACTTTGTGTAATTAATGGGTAATTAGTAATTAATTTAAGGGTGATTTATTAATGGAAGTAATTTGTGTTTAATTACTTTGTGTAATTAATAAAGAAGAATAACCTAGTGGAAGAAGTTAAAAGTTTATTACTCAGTGAAATTAATCAAGGGATTAATTAAAGATATTTAGTTAGGGAGTAATTAATTAATTAACGTAAGTAATTAAAGATAGTTAATTACTGAATGTAATTAATCAAGGGTGATTAATAAATGTGACTAATTGAAGATTAATTATTAAATGTAATTAATTTAAATGGAGTAATTAATTAAAGAAGTAATTAAGGATCATTAATTAATATAATTAATGATGAAATTAAGGGTTGATTAATTAATCAATAATAAGTGATTATAGAGTAATTAATTAATGTAATTAATTAAGGATTAATGTAATTAATTATAGTTAATTAATTAAAGGTTAACTACTGTAATGATTAAGAATAATTAATTTATATAATTAATTAAAGATTAATTACTTAAAGTAATTAAAGGATAATTAATCAAGGGTGATTAATTAAGATGGTTAATTAGAGGATGATTAATTAATTGATTTGTAATTAATTAATGGTTAAGTAAGCAGGATTGATAGAGATGAAGTAATTAATTTAATTCATTTTAAATTAATTATAAATGGTGATTAATAAATCATTGCTTATAGATGTTGAAGGTTATTGAATGCTTTGCATTGTTTGATATCTCTGATATGAGATATGTGCTGATATGTGATATGGATGCTTTGGTTGAATTGTGATGATAATGTGAATTATCTATTTGTGATGATAATGTGGATTATCTATTGTGAATATGTGAATTATCTATCTGTGTGAATATAGATAATAGAATTGAATTGTTTTAACTTTAAAACAACTTGACCTTAAAAGACGGCGTTTTGGATTTCGGTGAGACCGGGATCGGGTTTCCAAATTTGGATATCCGAAAACCACATCGATCCAAATTAAACGATAGGTCGTGAATCTCAAGTGAAGATGGAGTTTCAGAGTGCAAGGGTTATTGTCGTTAACTCTGAGGGTGATTCCAAAATGAGTGTAACGCGATAATGCCTTCGGTTTCGTTCGAACCCGGAACGAACTTGTATGGATTGAATGCTTTCAGAACATAGTCAGGTGGACGATGTGCATTCTAAGATAGATGTGTTCTATAAAAGGTAATCGTAGCCTCAATCCTCATCAACCGGGATTGGCTAAAACAGGAAAGGTGCAGCAATGTTAAGTGGGTCGCGCTCAAGTAGGACAAGATCTTCCCCTGTCTAGAGGTTCCTTTTTATTCGGCTTAGTGGGCAGTTGGCGACGCCCATCTGCGGGGTTGTCTTGTTCGGGACTATCCAGTAAGGGATGGTTCTGGCTTTGTGTTGCAGGGGATTGTGAGTGATCCTCGGTACGGTGATCTAGGCCCCGTACTGTGATGGGCGGTACCCCAGTAGCCCTGCCATTGTATGGAATCCAATCTCCAATAAGTGCCGTACGTATTGATTGTGCCCAACTATGTTGGAACGTGAGATGTAAGCATTCCAGCTATTTCTGTATTTTACTTGAAAACCCTAGACCCTATTATAATATAACTGGATTTCCTATCAATGTTTTGGTTATCGTAAGGTAAAAACTTTTCCGTGTTTATGTGCGGGGAGTCTTACGAGATACCTTTTGTTTTCAAAGGTTTTTCAAAGTTAAGCAACTTTAACCTCCAATTGCTAATCCATTCACATACATGGCCGATTTCTGGTGATGTTGAGGTCGAAGTTGGTTCGAAGCATGGTCGAAGGAGGAAGGAAATGAAGTTATGTCCATTTGGGGGAAGGAGTTAGGAGGGAGACAAAATAATCGGTGGAAGGCTGTTCGGCCTAGATTTCGTATCGATGAAGGGTTAGAGGAACTTGGTTTCGCATCGAACCTCAACCGGGAGCTTCGTATCGGTCCTCTACCTTTGACTTCGCGCCGATTGTTGATTTATGGATTTTGTTTTTATCATTTCGAATCGATATGGATACGAAGCATAGATGTGATGGATACGAACTCCATTGTAATCCGATCGATGCGAAGTCGATGCAAACTGATCGATACGAAACCATCGGGTTCCAATCAAATACGAATTTGAGGCTTCCAAATTGATCGATATGAAGTGTACGTTTTGGATCGGTACGAAGTGGTTGAGCTCTGATCGATACGAAGTTAATAAATTTCAATCGATATGAAACCAAAGCTCTTTGCCGATTGATCCCAATTTGGACTTTGATGGATAACGAACTTCATACAAATTCGAACATTTGACTCCATCGAACTTCGGCCTTACACAATTGGACTTAACTGCTAAACTGCATATTTGACTGCCTTTTGAAGCTCGTCGATGAAACCATAACTTAACCAATTTGACTAACTTTAACCTGTATCGATCGCCGAAACCTGGATGACACGGTTGAGACGGTCAGTGATGACGGTCATTCCAATTGGATATCGAAGTCTTGTCGTTTGAACATGTCTTTTTTATTCCGTAGAACTTTTTAAGCGTTATGTAGCATTGCACAACACATTCACACACTTCACACTGGGGAACACACAGGCTTATTATCGTCTAATGATGGTTTTTAATAAGTTGATTAGCTATGGAATCCACAAATTCTCAACAACAGGAGACACCAAGTTCACATCCTTTGGCGATAGAGATACCGGCTACCGTAGTTGAGGGTGTAAGCCCAGCTTCGGATGAGCTTCTTGGAGCTACTGTGATTTTAAACCCGCGAGACTCAGTTCCGTCGAACGTTTTTGAATATATGTTGGGAAGAATTTGCCTACGCCATGGGCTTTCATTTGACGACGTTCTGCTTCCGGGGCCAAACGATAGACCACATGCTCCCCCAGAGGGATATACGGCCTTCAACCGACATTCTTGCACAGCCGGGACACTTCCTTCCTTTAACCAGTATATACAAGAAGTGTTGGCTTTCTTAGGGATCGCTCCATCGCAATTGCATCCGAACGGGTATGCGTTGCTAAACAACACCTTCATCGTCTTCATGGAGCACCTTTTGTGGCCCCCAACTCCAGAAGAAATCAGATATATATTCAATGTCAAAAGTCGGGGAGACAACCATTCTTTCACATTTTTAGAGGCGGTTAGGAACTGCCAAGTTGTGACCGACTCCTGAACCAGATTATGCTATTTCAAAACTGAATGGTTCTATGTCCGATGTCCACCGGGCTTCGCCAGGCGATGGACAGTTAGACGTAAGTGCTTCAACCTTACATTACTTGACTGAGTGACGTTATTTGGCATCCACTCTGACATTTCATGTCTTTTGCAGCCTCGATTCCGCGGCCAGAGGGCGCCCACTTTAAAGAGATGATCTGAATTCTTCGAGGGGTGCCGAATGAAATGAGAGAAATAGATTCAGTACTTACGGATGAGAACTTGAGGATTGTTGGGCTGATCGATCAAGATCAAAGCATTAGACCCGAAGGATCGATCAGAACGGTCTCGACAAAACGGGCTAAACGTAGAGCGCTTAAGCTTGTTATAGTCGAGGAGGGTGATGAAGAAAGTACGCCTACCGATGATGAACCCGTTGTTGGGCCTTCAGTCGGGTTTCAAGCGATAGAGGGAAGGAAAAAAGGCAAGGCCGTCGCTCACAAGCGCCCTAAGTCTTTGAGGTGGAAATCAGTAGTGGTGTCTTTACCGGCCTCCGGTGTTAGAATCTCAGAGGCCTCTCCCTCGCCAATAGAGAGTCCTTTTGAAGGGCTTGCCGACATTCCGATTCCAGACGACGTGTCGCTCCAATACGACACCGGATTGGAAGGGCTTCAGAGCGCCTTAGATTTAGGCGAGGCACTTCCTGCAAGTGTAACCGATATAACCGGTCGGTCGGGGGGTTTACACATACATGCATTCACTTCACGACACTACACGATTTCCAGTCTCGAGCTATTCACTTCCAGAGATCACTAACTCTGTTGTTCTTTCTTTTTTACAGATTCAATGACTAGACGAGATTCCATGCTTGGCAGCCTCCGTTTAGCACGCCAATCATCGAGCTCGTATTATGAGTCCCGTCGGAGGGAGGATGATAGAAACCGCGATCGTGGTTATTCTAGTCAAGAACGTTACGAGAGGGATAGAGATAGAGATTACAGAGAACAGAGATATCGATCCTGATCACGTTCTCCACCTCCCCGACTCTCTACACAACCTTCTATTCACAGCTCACATCCCCCGGAGCCTCCACGCCAAAAACCATCTTCTCAAACATCTCGGCCTGAGTCGCAACGCCACAGAACTGAGGCCGAACCTCCAATTGTCGTTGAACAAGCCATAATTGAGTCCACTGGGGAAAGGGCTATCAGAATTGCCCAGTTGAAGAAAGATTTTCCAAATATATGTTTTGACGGCTACATCTTCCCCCTCATTTAAAGAAGATTCCCTCAGAAGCGGAAGACACAATGCATGATTACATTCATGACATCTATACTCAGTATAAAGAGTGGGTGAAAGCTGCAGAAAAAGCATCAAAGGTGGCCTTTGAGCGGGCAAAGATGGTCGAGAAACTAGAAACTGAACTTGCTTAAAAAGACCGGATCATTCAAGTGCTTAACGATAAAGCCGAATCCTCTCGGAAATAAAAAAACGGCCACTCAAAAGGCCGACGAGGCGAACTTGGCTATGGAGAGGATGAGGCAGACACACTTCGCTTTGGTGGAGCAGATGGGCTATCGAAACACCACAGTTATCGCTGGAATGGATGCTGCTCTGAAAGAACTTAACAAGCTCAAAGCCAAAATTTTCGAAATCACCAAGGAGAAGGATGATGCAAATAGAGCGGCCCAGGAGGCATGTGAACATGTTGTAGTGCTTCGGGACGAGCGGGATGCGGCAACGGCTAAGGTTCGAGAGGTGGAGACTAAGGTCGAGGAGGAAGTCCAAATAGCGGAGTCTAGGCTAGAAGCTGATATTGAAGATCTCCTCATTGTTTATAATGCTAACGTCTTTAAGCATAGAAATCTAGCCTGGCTCGATAATTATCCGACACATCTATATAACGCCTGGGGCCGATTAGTGGGAGATGAAAAGGCTGCCTACCAAGCTGAATCGATTGATGAGTTTGAGCTCGAGAACCGGATGTTGAGCGATGACGAGCGGAAAGTTCTCCACGATGCCATGATTTCATATAAGAAGGAGAAGCTTGGCGCTCAGCATTTGGAAGTTGGAGAAGGTTCTGGCGTCGAGCATCATGATACAAGTTCTGAAACTCCCGTGCCGACTCAGCCCGAATCCATACCTGCGGTTGACCTTCAGCCCGTTCTTGCTTATAATCCGGATCAACCGCAGATGTCTCCAGCTCGCGAGCAAATCTCTGAGGCAGTTCCGTCACCCACGAGCCAAACTGAGGAAGGTACTATGAACATTCTCTATTTTTATCCGAAATCAGAAGCGTCACTTGAAGTAATTATTAACAGTTCTTCTTTTGCTTTTATCCAGTGATTGAAGCTACACCGGTTGTGCCTCCTGCAACTTAAGAACCACATCATATGCAGGAGGCCATTATAACTGAAGCGACCACCACAACGACCACGACACCGACCGATGGAGCGCAGGAGAGCACACTTATTTTTGATGAGCAGATGATGGAGGAACTCCTCGGTCATCACAGTGACCCTTTTGCAGACTTGTCGTTCGTTATAGGTGGAAGCGTTCCAATGACAAGTTCCTCGGACCCAACTACGGGAGTCTCCAGCGATGCGCAAACACTTCATGAGGAGGAAATTATAGCTGAAATCAATGCTGAAATGGAGGCAGCCGCGCGGGGCAGTGGTTTTGGCGGTGGAATGGCTGGACCTGGTCCAGCCCCTTTGCGGATGATATCTCCGGGAGGAATGGTCATTGAGATGAGCGCGCCTGTCCCACCTCCTTCTGTTGACCATGTCCCTCCGACTCCGCCTGCAGGAAGCGTTCCGATACACTTGAGTTTGGAGGAGGATGTTGATATAATGCCCCCGACTGGAGATCGACCGCCGAAGAGCAAGGGTTCAAAAAGAAAACTGAGTGAGAGCTCCAGCGGGTCTACACCGAAGAGGAAACCGAAGAAGAAAAAAGAGTAGATACGTCTCTTCGGCTCGTTTTTGAGCAGATAGGAATTTCTTTAGCTTTTGTTGGCCGTGTATAGATGCGGGTTCGGCCCCTGCTAGTAGGATTTTTGTGAAAACTTGTACTTAGTTTTCTTCCACAAATAGTTGAAATGAAATTCTATTTTGTCTTTAACTCAATTTTCGTTCATTTGCTTAAGTGTTTCAGCATTTGAACTCCAGTCTAGTATATTTGTTGAGTTTCGACCTTTGGATTGGACCCAAGTTTAGTCGTTAGTCCTGAAATCACGACTATGAGTAATGACTGAACGTCAAGCTGGACTCCGATGCTGCACTGTTTCAATCAGTGATTGACGCTTAAGTTCCGCCCCCAGTTTCAGGGACGAACTGTAAGATCAAGTGGCAATTGCACTCCGCTTTCAACTCATCAAGCTTAACGTCGTCGAATTGATGCTGAAATAAAGAAATTCGAGTGGTCGAATCGCACTCGCTCATCCATTGACGATTGCATCCACACTCCGGGGATTTACATTCGTACGTCAACGGTCGGGCTCGCCTGCTTGAGTTTCAAGGATACGCCCACACTCCGGGGACTTAAGTCATTTTCACGGGTGGTCAGTCACACCCACTTAATGTTTGTAACGATGTCTACACTCTGGGGACTTTAGATGGATTCATGGGTGGTCAGTCACACTCGATTTGCATTTACACTCTAACCACGCTTCGAGGACTTAGAGTTGTTTTACGGACGGTCAATCCCAATCCGGTTTGTGTTTTTATACTCCAATTCGCACTTTGAGAATTTGGAGTTGGTGTTTATGTTGACACTTCGGTTTACACTCTGGGAATCCGGAGTTAGTTAATGTTTATACTCCAATTCGCGCTCTGGAAATTTGGAGTTGGCCGACAGATGGTCAGTCACATCTATTCAGGCTTTAGGATTTCGTTCGTACTCCGGGAACGACGAATCTATCAGGATCGTGGATGGTCGGTTCACATCCACCTCGAGTTAACAAGCGAGGTCGTTAGATGGATGAGTCCATTTTCCTCAAACTTGGTTAAGGTACGGACGAAGTCGTTAGGTGGACAGTTACATCTGTTCAGGCTTTAGGATTTCGCTCGCACTCCGGGAACGACGAATCTATCAGGATCGTGGATGGTCGGTTCACATCCACCCCGAGTTAACAAGCGAGGTCGTTAGATGGATGAGTCCATTTTCCTCAAACTTGGTTAAGGTACGGGCGAAGTCGTTAGGTGGACGGATCCATCCTCTTCGAAACCGTATTTGTAAGTTTATACTCCAGTTCACACTCTGGGAATCTGGAGTTGGTTAAAGGATTGTCGTGTATCAACCCTTTTTTTACTTCAGTGTGATGACTTGCCCCCGAGCTCGGGTATCATCTAGTGAGTAACCGGTCGTATCACAGTCACTCCCTATTTGAATAAATTCCACCGTCGGGTGGAATTTAGCTCTCCGTGCATAGTGATAGTTGTATGACGCATTCAATAAATCACATCTTTGGCTCGAAGAGATTGTATTTTATTGCTGAAATAAGAAAATACGGCAAAATCAGATGCCTTATTACAAATTCAAATTTCGAAATGTAGAAACAAATTGCAAATGAAAAATAGACTGAATAAATAAACAGAGTCTGTCATGTGTAGTAGCGACGAAGATTTTCGTTGTTCCAAGCTCTCGGAAGAGTGAGACCATCAACGGTCGATAATTTGAATGTGCCATCTTCGAGCTTTCGTTCAATAATATACGGCCCTTCCCAAGTTGGCTTCATATGCGAAGGGACCGGGTAAACTCTCTTAAGGACGAGATCGCCGAGTTCAAAGGTTCGGGGTCGGACCTTGGCATTGTATAATTAGGCGACTCGACTTCGGTATGCGGCTGTCCTCAAATCAGCCTCTTCACGCTTCTCATCCAATAAATTCAGAGATTCGGCAAGTAATATAGCGTTTGTCTTCGGATCATAGTATGTCACACGATGAGAAGGCACTTCTAATTCGACTGAAATAACAGCTTCTGAACCATAAGAAAAAGGAAACGGAGTGTGGCCGGTCGCGAACTTGTGGGTTGTTCGGTAAGCCCATAAAGCCATAGAAAGCTCATCGACCCATTTGCCCCCGGCCTTTTCCAGCCGTTTCTTTAGAATAAACTTTATAACTTTATTAACAGCTTCGACTTGTCCATTCGCTTGAGGGTGTGCAACTGCGGAGAATTTCTTCTGAATATGGAATCGTTGACAGAAATCTTTAAATTCAACACTGTCGAATTGGGTTGCGTTATCAGTGATGATAGTATGTGGGAGTTCAAATCGGCAGATGATTTTGCGCACTACAAAGTTGATCACCTTCTTTGTTGTGATTGTAGCAAGGGGTTCAGCTTTCGCCCACTTGGTAAAGTAATCAACTGCTACGATGACGTACTTCGCACCACCTTTGGCTAGAGATAGAGATGCAATAATATCAATGCCCCATACTACAAACAGCCATGGACTGGCCACCTGAGTTATTTCGGTAGGTGGGGTCCTTGGAATTCGAGCATGCTTCTGGCATTTGTCACACTTTCTGGCGTAATCCGATGCATCGCGATTTACGGTTGGCCAATAGTATCCATATCAGAGCACTTTCTTGGCAAGGGCTTGCCCCCCGGTGTGATCGCCACATTTCCCTTCGTGCACATCATGCAATACGCGTTTGATTTCGTCATGAGCGATACACCGGAGTAAATGAACAGAGCATCCTCTTCTGTACATGACCCGTTTTGAATAATGAACCGCGAAGCTTTTCAAATAATCTGTCTCTTTTCACTCCTACGCTCTGGCAAGGTTCCATGCTCGAGATAATTTCTGAACAGAGTCATCCATGACTCCTTATCGTGAACAACCTCAAATATCCAATCTGTCTCCATTCGATCGATGCTCGAGGAGGTTAATGTCTCTACGGGAACGAGTCCCATTTGTTGTGCCTCGCCTGTACTGGCTAACTTTGCTAATGAGTCTGCCTTTTGATTGCGCTCTCGGGGTATGCAGTAGATGACATAATAATCGAACTGATTCAGTATCTCCTAGGCTTGAGCTAAGTAAGCAGCCAACCTTCGGTCTTTGGCCTGGTATTTCCCCCGAACTTGGCACACAACTAATTGCGAATTACAATAAATCTCCACAACAATGATTCTCAAATCTCGGACGAGTCTCAATCCAGCAAGCAGGGCCTCATATTCAGCTTCGTTATTGGTCGCACGAAAATCAAACTTCAAAGCATAACATATAGATCGACCTTCAGGAGTTTCAAGCACAACTCCTGCACCGGAGCAACGGTCATTATATGCACCATCAGTATGCAGCTTCCAGATATATTTGGGAGATTCACTAGTTTCGGCCAAGTCCTCTGGGATGGTACATTCAGCTATGAAATCTGCTAGGACTTGTTCTTGAATGGCTCGCCTTGGAGTGTAGGTAATGTCACACTGACTTAACTCAATATTCCATTTGAGTACCCTACTAAACGTCTCAGGCCGCGTAAGGACCTGTCGTAACGGCTGGTCGGTGTAAACGGTGATAGGATGAGCCTGGAAATACGGACGGAGCTTCCTCGAGGCAATAACAAGACAATAAGTCAATTTCTCTAGCTTCAGATAATTTCTCTCAGCTCCGTTTAGCCGTTTGCTAATATAGTAGACCGGCTTTTGTATTCGGTCTTCCTCTCGAATTGGGGCAACACTGATTGCGTTTTCTGATATCGCCAAATAAATTTACAATTTCTCGTAATCGATAGGCTTTGACAAAATTGGTGGTGTGGAGATGTGTTGAATTAGTGCTTGGAATGCGCCCTCACATTCCGTAGTCCATTCAAAATTTTGTTTCCCTTTTCGGATCAGATCGAAGAAGGGAATGCATTTGTCAGTAGATTTTGAAATGAACCTGCTCAGTGCTGCTACTTTTCCGTTGAGGCTCTGGACTTGCTTTATGGTTTTCGGAGTTTCAAGGTTTCTAATCGCCCAGATCTTTTCGGGTTGGCTTCGATTCCTCGAGCGTCGACGATAAGCCCAAGGAATTTTCCTGATGCGACTTCAAAGTGACATTTCAACGGATTAAGCTTCATTCTGTATTCTCGGAGAATATTAAACATTAACTCCAGGTCCTTGACGTGGTCAATGGAGAATCGTGACTTGACTAGCATGTCATCCACGTATACCTCCATGGTTTTCCCAATCTGATTGGCGAACATTCGATTAACTAATCGTTGATAAGTTGCGCCAGCATTCTTGAGTCCAAAAGGCATAACCTTGTAGCAATAAAGTCCCATATTGGTTACGAAGCTGGTATGCTCCTGGTTGGGTAAGTGCATTGGTATTTGATTGTAGCTTGAATACGCATCCATGAAGGATAAGAGTTCATGCCCGGCCGTTGAATCTACGAGTTGATCAATTCGAGGAAGTGGAAAACTGTCTTTAAGGCAGGCTTTATTCAGATCAGAGTAATCGATGCACGTTCTCCATTTTCCATTTGGCTTTCGGACAAGTACAAGATTTGACACCCATTCCGGATATAATGCATCTCGAATAAATCCATTCGATTTAAGCTTGTCTACCTCTTCCTTAAGGGCGGCAGATCTCTCTGGATCCATACCATGCCTTTTTTGTTTGACCGGGACGTGCCGCGGGTCAATGTTCAATGTGTGGCTCGCGATGTCTGGCGAGATTCCACACATGTCAGAATGCGTCCAGGCAAACACGTCAAGGTTTGCCCAGAGAAATTCAATCAATTCCTCTTGCATTTGTTAGCTTAACTGAGATCCAATCTTTATCATTCTAGAATCATCGCTATCATCGATCAGGACATCGATCGTCAATTCGGTCGAAGAAGCTTGACTGTCTTTACTTTCGTCTTCACTTTCGCTGTCTCTCGGGTCAAGATCTCTTTGGAATTGGTTGTGGTGCCCAGGTCTAGGTCCAGGCGTCAATTGTCAATTATCAACAAAACGTACGCAGAGAGATTTCTCTACGCCATTTCCTTTCTTTTTTCGCTGCGCCTCGCGCAGTTCAGCAACATAACATGCTCGTCCAGCAGCTTGATCTCCTTGAACGACTCCAACTCCACGATCGGTGGGGAACTTTAGAGTCAAACACCATGAGGCAATAGCAGCCCTGAACTCAGTAGGGCTGGTCGGCCCAAGAAAGCATTATATGGCGAGTCTATATCCAAAACAACAAACTGCAGCATTCGGACTCTTCGACGTTCTCCAATACCTAACTCCACTGGCAATTCCACCACTCCAGTGGGTATAGTTGCACTCCCATTGAAACCATGGATACGGTACTGACAATGTTTCAAATCTTTAGTCTCCATTTTCATCTGGTCATAGACTCGCTTGAATAATATATTAACAGAACTTCCACTGTCTACCAAGATCCTCTTCATCTAAGCAGAACCTACTTGAGCTGATATGACAAGTGGATCGATGGTTGGGGCTTCGATCCTGTCGGCGTCTCTGTCTCGGAAAACGATGTCGTCAGTCATCATCTTTTGTTGCTTAGCCGGAGCACCATCTTCCAAACTACTACAACACTTGAAGCTCGCATGCCTAATAGAACTCGCATACGACTCCATTTCCTTCCAGCTTCGATCTGCTGGATGAGGACCACCACTAATGGTATTTATCACCAACCTCCCGCCAGTACGAGCGAATTCCTCCTGTCTTGCCTGATTCGGTGTATGGTTCTGATTCGATGGGCCCGCACCTCCAGATTGCGGCGCCCGCACAAACTGTTTCAACTTTCTTTCACGTATCAATTTTTCAATGAGATCCTGCAAATGACGGCATTCATTTGTGTTATGGCCGTAGCTTTCGTGGAATCTGCAAAACTTCCCTGTCTGAATCTGTTTCTCCGATGACTGCTTCGGAGCAGGCTTCTTGTACTGAATAGTATTGCAGGTCTGTAAATAAACATTCTCCAGCGACGTATTCAAAGGAGTGTCGTTATCAAACATAGGAGCCCTACGTCATGGACCACGATTCTGATCCCGTTTCCTGTTTTGATTACCATTGCTTTTATGCTGATTTTGTTTATTCTGAATGTTCAATTGTACCTTTCCGGAGCTCTCCCCGGATTGTTTAACAACAACATTACTCTGAATTCCTTCCATACTAGGCTCTGCGTCATCCTTTTTCCTAGACTGTTTCGCATCATCCCTTCTTAAGAATTAAGCTGCCTTGGAATAGAAACGGTCCAATGACGCAGGAGGTTTTTCGGCCAACCAGTTGCTGAACTCAGAATCGGGATCAATCCCTTTAGTCAATGCCATTAGAATAGAGTTGTCATTAGGGTTGCTAATCTCAGTGCACGCAGCATGAAATCTCTCCAGATAACGTCTGAGTGTCTCTCCAGGAGCTTGGGTGACACTAGACATAGTATTAACATCCTTCGGGCTTGCGACATACATGCGAAATTGCTCAATAAATTTTGTTGCCAACTGGTCAAAACAAGAGATAGATCGAGCTGGTAAACGGGTAAACCACATAGTCGCTATGCTCCCTAGAGAGATCGGGAAGCTTCGACACTTAACTGCATCATCAGCTCATGCAGCGTTCATCAACCATTCATACTTCAGGATATGTTGATTAGGATCAGAGCTCCCTTCATAAACAGGTAAAGTCGGTATCCTGAATCGCCGAGGTGGTTCAGCATAGAGTATCTCATCAGTAAAAGGGGTATGACTCTGGGAGATTCCCCAGTCGTCATTGCTAAGACCCTGACTTTCACGGATCATTTGACGGATCATCGTCGGAATGCCAGGTATCTGGACATTTTGAGCATGTTGGACCAAGGTGTGGTCGGGTTCCATAATGCGAGGAGGGGTCGGTCGCTGTCGACGGTCCATGTCTCGCCTCCTTAGTTCAACGTCTTTAGGGACATAAGGTTCATGAGTATGGTTGCGTTGGTGGCGGGTCGGATCCGTTCGGTTCCGAGCGTCAACTCCCAAATCGGTAGCAGTGGTAGTGCGGTTGTCAGTAATATGGTATGTGGTAGCGCCTCCTCGGGTGGAGGGTCCAGTCTGATGGCTGGTGGACGGGCCAACTCTCGGTTGTCCAAGACTCAATGTATGCTGATGCCCAGTGGCCTGTGTGTAACTTCCGTCCAATCGCGGGCGTGTGGATCTATGATGGTAGTCAGAAGAGGCTGAACTTTCGGTGGATGAATAGGAAGCCTGATCCCTTTTGGATCTCCTTCGTCGTTGACGGTTCGGTTGGTTGGTCAGTTCCGCATTAGCTCGGAGCTGTTGAGTGAGCTGTTGACGGCTCCGAGTCAGTTCTTGCATTAGCATTTGTAATTCTTCCCTGTTGACAGGGCCTTGCGGATCTGATGGTCCGGCAGCATTCTGGTCAGTTGGAGGCAGTTGTACGGGATTCTGTCTGTCCCGTCCTTCTGGATCTGCGGCAGTCGAAGTAGTCCTTGTATTAACCATGATGAATAGTGAAGCTCTTTCCTAGATTTGATGCAAATCTGAATAGGATGAAAGAACTTTAATTTGAAATCTGTATCTTCTTCTTAGATTTATGCAATCCGATATCGAAGTAGATCCAATGAGCAGGAGAAAAACTGGGTTTCTCAGTGAAAACATCAAAGTGTTTGTACCAATATTGGCACAACACTCTTCGGCAGTGTTTGAAGAGATAAAATGAAGAAAGTAAATGTAAAAAGAGAATTATCTAACAAACACTCCAGACAATAATCAGAAAAACAACAAAAGAACACAAAGATTTAGAGTGGTTCGGCGTGTTGCCTACCGTCCACTATGAAACGATTGACTTTTATTAACTTTTGTTTGCTGGTTACAGTGGACTACAACAGTATATTTCGAGTACAACAGTGATTTTTGAGTGCAACAATGGTTTCGGCAGAGTCTGAATGTCAATGAGCCAAAAGATCCTTTTTCTATAGGCTCTGTGGTGCTATTTATAGGCGTAGAGTGCAAATATCACGCTCAGATCTCAGAAGACCTCTTTTGGCACGTGAGTGGGCCCACGCGATCGATCCCACGTGATTTGCACTCGGTCCGTGATCGATACGAACGAATTTCGTATTGATCAAGATTTGGTCCAATCAAGTCGAAATTGGGCATGAACATTCTTTAGGTTGTACGTAAGCTCCTGTGGAAATTTGGTGGCATTTGGACTTGTAGATTGTGAGTTATGATCAATACGAATTGGGTTCTCCAACATGGATACGAGTTCGTATCGATACCTGCGCCTCCATCTCCTTCGTGTCGATCAAAGACACGTGCTTGCTTGTTTACATGGAACGATAAACTGGGGTGGATCCACATTTCTTGCCGTGTTGACCGAGCCTTCATCCTTTTTGAACTCCATTCGTGTCCATTCATATCCCTTCATTCGCATCCATCCACTTCAACCTTTGTTCGCATCGTTGGTTCGTATCCATCGAAGTGACTTCATTCGTGTCCATTTCCGTATCAATGCCAGTGGTGTACTTCGATCGATCCTATACGTGTTGATCGATACGAAGTAACCTTAGATGATGGGAGTGGAGTGCATACTCGATCGATACGAAGAAGATGCAAGGTGATGGATACGAAACAGGGTTTTTTCATGGATATGAACATAGTCGACAGATGGATACGAACTACATTCTCAGGATTGAATGGATACGAACAAAGCCTTACCTTTGGTGGATACGAGCTAGTTGACGACGATGGATACGAAGTATGGTTACTCGGACCGATACGACCAAGATGGATACGAAGAAGACCACCGTTAATCGATACGAACATGATGGATACGAAGTGAGATTGATCCCTTTTGATTTGCATCGATCATATCTCGAGCATACGAATTCCGATCGATTTGAAATTTGGAACGTTGGTTTTTATAGCTTTGCTTGTTTCGTCATATCAACTGTAGCCTGATCCGGACTCGGACAAAATTCATTGATATACATAGTGAGCCTGCGTATAACCGATCTTCAGGATGGGCTGTCCTCGGTTTCCAGTTAAGTCCTTGATATCACGGCCTTGCCAAAAGGCGGGATAACAACATATTATATATGGATCTTAATAGAAAGATAATAAAATTTCTGATTTAACGCTGAAAACGAAATTGAAATCCGATAAATATACTAAAAGATATCACGTTTTTAATATTGCAAATTAACTTCTCATTACAGCATATAGTTGCAGGAGTGGTACGGTATAAATTACATAGACCAAATTTATAATGCTGAATTCGAAGGGGGAAAATTTACATTAATTTTGAAAAGTAGAGACGTGTCCCTAATTTCCACAAACAATTGAATGTCGATAATGATGCAACATATACAGAATTGGCTAAATTCAAATTCTAATGATTCAGCTTAAAAGTCAACCATACCATTAGTTCAACACAAAATCACCTCAACACTGTCGAAGATGTCTGCAAATCATCTAGTATTACAAGCGGTCAACAGTGAAACCAAAAGTTAAACCAAGCACCAACTCTCAAAACATGTTAAATAAATACGAGTGACTGGTAGAAAGTATCATAGTTCATTTTGAAATATCAAATTTATAAGATTATAGTTTTACACGATGAAGAAAATAATAAACATGTTACATATGAAGTTATTGTAGCAGAACAAGAGTATATTCTTATATACCGTTCTGGAGATGCACAATATTTTGACTTAATTGACCTAAGTCAATTAACCTGAAGCTCCTATTGACTAAACTCTGTGAATAAGATTATAAACATCAGTCATGCTTTAAAGAAAAATAATCAGGCAATAAATCTATTAAATATGTTCCAACTTAATTTGAATTTTTACTATTGTAGATGGAAAGGAAATACATAAACTCTGCTCATTATATATTTGGTTGGCATGTAACTAGAGGGATCTCTTTTGTTATCATATGCTAGCAACGAACACACGCGCACGCGAGCTAGGATCAATAGCTCAATTTATTTAGCACTATTTTGTAGCCCCATGATATCAGCCACATGTATTTATAGGATTTTCAATCAATCTCGACCGGTGAATTAGCTTCCGAATGATCCAAGAGTTCAAATATAAAGACTGCGAACAAAAAACCAAAATTTCTCTTGCAAATTACTTAAGAATCTGGGTGAAATTACTCATATTCGCTTGTGCCAATCGAATGATCTCAGTTTTCCAATCGATTGGCATGTATCTCGACCGACTGGGGTTGAAAGTCCAATTAACCGAGATACCCCTAGCATTGTGGGGGCTCAACCTCCACATGCCACTTTCGTTTACTTCAACAAGAAGGGTCAGTCGACTGCACTTACTCTGTCTGGCGTTACGATCATGACTTAATTCTCTTCAACTTAAATATATTGTATCACATAGTCCAACATCCTTAAGTTATATAGTTTATCTACGAACATACACATTGATTTGATTTAAACCTCAATCAACATTATAAAGAGTTCTAGATATCACAAGCCTTACAATAGCCAATGCATGTTGTGTTTAGTTTTATGTTTTATTTTGTGTTTCAATAGCTTATTGCGCACATACCAAGTGCCATATAACAAGCTAGAAATTCAAGAGATCTAGAATTTAACTTCCGTATTAATGTCAACTCTTTGTTTTGCAGAGTTGGAATAATGACTTTTATTGTGATTATATATATCGTAGCAAGTAGCACTAAACCAGTGGACCAGTAGCATAGTGATAAGGCACGTTGAGTAACAACGAAATGTCTTGGATCTGACCTGGACATTGATTACCAAATTTCCAAAGTAAAAATAGCAATGAACGAGGCAAAATCTTATGGTTCCAATTTTGTGTTCTTATGTGTCAAATGAACCTTGATCCTTGATTAATACTAAATTTGAGTAATGAAAACAATAGTAAGTAACCGATGGATGGTTGAGATTCATGGAACACATGGAAAAATGAAACCAAAGGATTTGAAGTGGTAATAAACCACTGAAGAGAAGATAATAGACTTAATAAATTTCACATTTGGGGCTAAACAATATCAGGAGTTTAAGGGTTTGTGTTTCTTCACATCATTGCAGAACGGTGTGAGAGGCTTGATGTTGGATGTGTACGATTTTCAAAATGACATCTGGCTGTGTCACTCTTTTGGTGGAAACTGCTACAACTTCACTGCCTTTGTAAGCATTTCTTTTAGTGTAGCCATTATATTCTTTTTTGAAAACCAACAGTCGTCTTCACTGATTTTCAGCAACCAGCTATAGACGTTCTAAAAGAAATCCAGGCATTTCTTGAAGCAAATCCTTCCGAAGTCATCACAATATTTCTTGAAGATTATGTAAAATCACCCAATGGGCTTACTAAGGTTTTCAATGCTGCTGGTCTTAGAAAATATTGGTTTCCTGTATCTCGAATGCCTAAAAATGGCGGTAACTGGCCATTGCTTAGTGATATGATCAGTAAAAACCAAAGGCTTCTTGTATTCACTTCCAAATCAGCAAAGGAGGCTTCAGAAGGCATTGCATATGAGTGGGCATATGTGATAGAGAATCAGTGTACACATTCTTAGCTTATATTTCAATCATGGTTTTACTTTTATGTTTCAAAGCAGCAACGAAAACAGCAGATTTGTGTATAGGACACCGTAAATGTGCATACTCATTTGCATTGATAAGATTTCTTTTTTGGATGCTTTGACTTCACTATACTCTGCCCATAAAGAAAGTTGTTCAAAGTTTGGACAAAATTTCCAAGCGACCCAATTTCTATGAAAATAACAATCACCAATTTTACTTTTGACATAGTTTCAGATTAATATAAATCAAACATTCTAAACATCATATATTTTAAATCAAAATTTAATCCAAAACATCATTTTAAATCAAAATTTAATCAAAATATGACTGCATTGATCTTTACCGTTTTCTCAATTCATGATATTTATAACTAAATTTGCAGATGGGAATGGAGGAATGGTAGATGGTTCGTGTCCTAATCGTGCAGAATCAGCTTTAATGAACACCACATCAAAGTCATTAGTGTTAATGAATTATTTTCATGATGCACCTGATTTTGTTACTGCTTGTAAAGACAATTCTGCTCCTATTGAGAAGATGATGAATACTTGCCAACACGCATCTGCTAACAGATGGCCCAATTTCATAGCTGTAGACTTCTACAAGGTAATTCAATGGATACCGAATTGACCTATATTTAAATGGAAATTGTATCACCTCAATATGTGCATTTAGAATAGGCGTGCAACTGAATTTTTATTGTCCCTCAGAAGGAGGACTGAAACTACTATTAGAACCAATTCAGTGCAAATAAAGTCGTAACATGTTTGTGAATTCCATTTGATTGAGTTTTAAGAAGACCCATGCCATGCATATGCAAATTGCTAGCTAATTACAAATGCTTGTTATTATAATGAATACTTTTATGCAGAGAAGTGATGGTGGAGGAGCTTCAGATGCTATAGATGTTGCGAATGGGCGTCTCATCTGTGGCTGTAATAATATTGCCAACTGCAAGGTTTGATTACCAATTTCTATTGGCAAAGAGAACTTGTTAGATTCATATCTTGATAATTTGAGTTAATTAGTACAGTGTTACTGTTTTATGGTCGGAACAATCGCAGTTCCAAAAAAAAACTTACTTCTATATATATATAAATACGTATTCCTAGAAATATTTAGAAAAAAGGTGAAATTTAGTTGAAAAGCCTTTTCTTTAATAAAGTCAGTTTCTACGGGGAATCAAAATGTTTTTTTGTTTGGCAAACAAATAAGAAAATCTTGGAATAATTTGAATTCCATCAAATTTAAAGAACTTTTTGATTTTTATTGCAATTATAGCTCGAAAACATAATCTAACTTCGAACCATAATCCTGAAAGTGCTGCATTAGATAACCATCTAGATGTAAATTGAACCATACTTGTCTATTTTTCACCTTTTTTTTATATACACATTTGTGTATATTTGGTAAATAACCATTTATTCAGTTTAAATTAAAGTATTCAGCTAAAACATCGACGTATAATGTAACATGAAATGAATCTTTAACATGTGTTCATAATAATAAATTATTATGTTGATATATTATTATTATAATAGGTTAATTTATTTGGCCGTAATTTATTTGGTAGCAATTTATTTTGTTAACATTAGGGTCAAATTATAACCATCTATTTGTGATTGTTTTATGTGATATATTTCTCTCTGAGCTTGAATTCAAAAATGATGCAATTTTGAAAATAATTCTATGATACGATTTTATAAAAAATATACATATATAACGTTGGGTTTGTAGAGGAGAAAATGGAACAAAATAAAAAACCTCAATCAATGGCAGAATTTTTTTAACTCGAAAGTTAAGCCTACCTGTTTGTTTGAATGACACAAATAAATAATTGTGTTATGTCAAACAGAATGATCCAAATATATCTTTATTGTGTTTTAATTGAAGTTTGGTAGGAAAACATTTATTTCATTTGTTGAAGCAAATTTGCATAAGTTTTTATGCAACCATATCACCACTCACACGCTTAAAAAAAAGGATCGGGTTATAGTTGGCTAGCATGTAAGTCTCATGGTTAAAATGTTAAGTGATCCTAAGGTTGAGAGTTTGAGCCTCTCACCTTTTTCTTCTTTGCAATTTTAAATTTTAATCCACATATACCGAACGCTTCTTTCGCTTTTATCACTTAACTATATATACAGAGCATTTTTTACAGTTGGCTAGCGAATAGATATCATAGCTAAAATGTTAGTGATCATGACTCAAAAGGTTACTAGTTTTAGCCTTTCTCACCTTATTATTTTATACAATTTTTTTTGTCCACGTATGCTATGCATATCTAATCTGAGTGACGATGAGGTCAACAGTTGGAGCCTCTCTCACCCGGTTCTTTTTCACAATTTTGAGGTCTGTTTGGATTGATTTAAATAAACTACTTTTTTCTTTTTGACTGCCAAAATCAATTATTCAAAAAGCAAAAAAGTAGCTTATTTAAATCATCCAAACGGGCCGAGGCATATACACAACACTTCTTACACTCTTACCTTTATTGTTATAATAATAATTTGTTGATTTAGTCACACGTCATTCTTCTAAACCCCCGTGTTGTTCTCATATATATATACAAACAAAGCAAACGTTTTGGGGCTCAATTTTGAAGGAACCTAGATACACGTGTTACCTCTCAATCAATCGATAGCTCATCGATTTGCGAACTCCATGGTCAAAACCCTTTTAGTAATTATCAATTGAAACAATATATTTGTTTAAGATTAGAAAGCGAGATCTACAAAAAAGAATATTTTTTGTAATTATGTAATATAAGACGATAAAATTAGAGTAGGATAAATGATACGGTACTTTGATTTGATTTTGTCACAACACATGCCTCCATATGCTTCAAGTAGGTAAACTTTAATTACCGTTTTTATTAATATATTTTTTGTGGTTAATTATATTGTATTTTAAAACATTATTCTTGATTTCTTATCGAGCATCTTTTTTTGTTTTTTTATTTGGCCAAGACCGTCATACATCTTATTGGAAAAGAGAAAAGTTAATCTTGTATATTTCAAATCTCTACAATTAATAAAGAAAAACGACAAGTAAATTTTGCTGAATATATTTTAGTAATTTTACATAGTATATTATTTTTGTTTAACTAGTTCTGGTGTATTATAAGTAAAAAAAATTGAATACATGCGTAGTAGTTTCAAAAGGGGAGAAAAAGCAATGCATCTCTTGTGGCGTCTTCTGTAAAATTTCAGGAATGTTTTCCATCTTTGTGCATCATAAGTAATTATTGGAAATAAGTGTTGTGAAAATGAAACTTGATCTCACTCAAATGACATGATTGTTTCCAAATTATTAAACTACAAGTTAGTGCCATTACTAAATCTTTGAATTTGGTTGAATTATAATATAACGAAACCAGAATCTTGAAAATAATGAACTGAATATGAACAAAAGGGGTGGTGGCGCAGTTGGCTAGCGCGTAGGTCTCATAGCTAACATTGAGTAATCCTGAGGTCGAGAGTTCGAGCCTCTCTCACCCCACAAATTGGTTTTTACAACCTGGTACCTGCTACCTGTTGTACAACTTATACTTCGGTTAATTACTGCTGGTGTACATTTAATTTTTGACCATCTTTTTTTTGTAGATGATTTGTAAAAAAACTCTTCGCTATACATATTATTCTTTTTTTTATTCAACTTGCGTGTCTACGACTCTATATATGTATGAATGTATTACGATTATCAAATTTGGATTAGGTCATGACATTGTACCATCAGTTAAGTTAATTTGTTTGGTATGAACTTATTTTCAGTAAGTTGCATTGTTTTGTTATGAATATGCATCTATCATATGTAATTCAAAATTAAATCTTAGTCCTCAGCTTCTGAACATATGATTATTGATGAAAATTAACTCTTAATTCTAACTTTCTGTAAAACAAACTTCAGATTTGTAGTTTGGATTCATAGGGGAGAAACAATAGGGATAAAGAAACTTTATTATTTTTGAACTTCTCTACAATAAACTAAATTCACTTTATTACTCCATTCATTGACTAGTACCGGCTCTCGTAAAAGTCAGTGTCATGGAAAGTTTGGCATCACAACAAAGCATAATGTCCTAAGTCTAACTTTTATATTTAATATATAATATGCCCTTATGTACGTCATAACAAAGGTTTATATCACACAGAAGTTTGTACAACATAAGTCACATGTTTTGATCTTTAATGAACTCACTCTTTGCTATTTTGTCTGCATTTTCGTATTATTTTAGTTTTTACCTCTAAAATATATTAAGTATAATCATCCATTATTAATATCTATGATGTAATTTGCTATTGACTGATGTCCTAATATTTTGTATGTGATACGAGTTATACCTAAAATATCACTGCTAACACTGAAAATAATTAAAAAAATTCACTTTTTTTTGGTCACAAATTTACATCCATTAGATGTGAACTTTAAAATTAAATCTTAACAGACCATTTTTAATTCTTTTACATATGGCATATATCATGTATCTTTCAATGAAAGAAACACTTATGATTCACCGATGAATATAAATTTCAAATTCCAATTGGCAACTGTTGGAGTAAGTTCTTTAAAAGACAACAAAGAATTGAAAATGGTTGGAGCATGGTTGACAAATTTATTCGTAAATATATTAGTGTCACCATTTGATAACCAAAAGTAGCTATTTTATATAACAAATATCCATTACTACTATGCAACGTAGAGCTATATTCTTTTTCGGTTAAAAGATACAGAATTTATTACACAAATTAAATTAGGTACATAATAGTGGTTATTCAAAATAAAAACATGTCCACTAGAAAAAATTGTGTATCGTGCATCGGTACCACACTACTTTAACTACAACACCATTTGCAATGTAAGGATTGTTAAATTTTGGTGATGCAAAATCATAAATAGAGAAAAATAAATATGCAAAAGAAAGAAAGAGAAGATTTTGTTTCCCATAATTAATAGGCATATTTGAGTATGTTTATTTCTCTCTCTAATTGACTAATTAAAATTATTTTTTGTCATCTAATGTTAAATTGGGCATTAAGTAATTGATTATATAAATAGACACTAGAAGAGTGTGTAAATGGTGGTGAAAATCTATTTGCTAATTTTCTCTTCTCCATCTTTGTTCTTCTTCTCCAACAATTTTAGCCATATAGACATTTGTTCTCTTTCTCAATTTGGTTATTTATTCAATGATATTTTGTTTATTTTAGCTTTGTTCTATTAATCGTAAACAAAATTTTGGTGAATCAATAAAGTGGATGGTTGGGTAGAATATCTTGTGTTATTGCGTTTTGATTTCAATTCTTTCTTGTTTTCAATCCAAGTTATTTCTTTATGATTTGAGTGACAAAGGTCCGTTGATAAAAGCTTCCGCAAAGCGCTACTATTTCCATAACAAGGATATACTTTTTTATATTGACATCTTCTATTTATTGGATCCCACCATCGGTTACATATGCATTTCAAAGCCAATATCTAGTATCGAAGGTGTAAAAGTTATATAAAACCAATATACCTTTGGAAAAAGAGTTGAAAATTTTCCCCTCCACCAGCGACTTTAACTTTCCTGGACATTCCTTTTTCAGTGCCCCATCTTGGATCAATGAAAATATACCCACATCTTGGTTTCCACAATTCCACCATCTTAACACTCCTCTTTTTCTGCATTATCTTTTTATTCCTTGTGGTTTTACTCATTGAAGAATTTTCTTTCATAAGCATGAATGTGTCAACTTTCTTCGTTTATCATATTACCATGGTCTTGAGGATACCCAACAAATATTGATAATCACAAATCTAGAATAATAAACTTTATTGATTGTATATTTGTAACTTCTAATGATATTTCATTTCATTAACCTTTAATCATCTTTATGGCCTTGGGATTTCTAACAAGTCATAAAATCCATTAGTTGCTCAATATCAAATATTTTACAATTACATGAATGCCAACTATATATGCATTGAAGATGCCCTACAAGGTACACACTCTTTCAATCTAGTGCCGAGCAAAGTATCACTAACTTACACAATATGGCATGGGATGCTCTACAACCAAAAATCAAAATTATTACACTGCCTTATTAGTGAACAATGGAGGGCAACATATCTTTTTCTAAAAAAAGCATCGATCTTAGAGTTTGATCTGTAGATGATATCGGTGAAAGGAATTTTATTAGTTGTATGAGTGCTAGGCAACTTAATTTTTAGAGATCAGTAGTTGTGGCACATAAAACATGTTTCTTTTGTCTACTTACCACACAAACCATTTTTAAACTTCTAAAAAACTTTGAGACAATAATTTGAATACGTAATAAACAATCATTTTAACCTTTTTGTACAGTATGGTAAAGCTGATGATGCATTTGTTGGTGTCACACAAAAGTTGTTATGGTGAGCTTAGGGTCACAACAAAAGTTTGATGTCTAAATCATAAATCTCTATACCTAATGTATACTGTATATTACAACAAGAGCTCATGTCACACATAAGTTTGGTCATTAGTTTTGATTTTTAAATGCATGTCTTTCTTATTTCGGCCATATTTTTATGTTATATTAATTCATTGTTAAAAAATACAAGAAGAATTGTTCTTTGTAAATTCTTTAAACTCATCTATATCCATGATTATAATGCTTTTGATTTTGGTGCTTAACTATTTTTAACGTAAAATGAGTGATGTTCAGCGCTGAAAATGAAAATAATAATATAAATGTTAGATATGCTGGTTTTTCTGGTTTTGAAAACAAGATTAAACATATGATTTGACATAGAATGAAAGAATGCATTTATGAAATTGGATTAATAAGGGAGAACATACTAAACAACTACCCACAAAAATCATAAAAAGTTGAATTTATGCAGTTTTATTATAGAAACGTGGTGGATGAGGAAAATGCACTATATAACTACTAATTATCACAAAGCTAGTTAATTATATGAAGGGCAATCTCTTAGTTGTCTAATATGGAATTGTCCAATGTGGAACCATTCTAAACATGTGTACATATACTGGATTCTATAAAAATACTAAGAGACTACTTTTCGTCTCACCAATCAATTTTATGGAAGTGGTTCTCTAATAAAATGTTCCTGATCTTTAAATATCATCTGCTTATGGTCTGTTTATTTACTTGCCATTAAACCAACACAAGCCAAAAAATTGTAGCTTGCTTACAAAGACTACTAACCCACATATTTTTAATCGATAATTTTCGTATATAGCCTTTATTTATGACTTCTTTTGAGCAGGTGAATGGTACATTTGGTGCATGCGATGAGACACCTAAAGCTATGAACACTTCAAATGCTCCTCCTCCGCAATATGTGGAAGAACAGCAGATACAAAATTCTGGCACAACTATGGTTAACCTTACAGGCTTGACTCTGAAAATGGTGTTTATGTCCCTGTCATTACTGCTGTATAAATTGTAAATTTCATCTAGCTTAATGTAGCTGTTTCTTGTACAGATATGCCTATTTATTTTTATGTATGTTCAGTCCTGAATAATGAATGTGTTTCCTGTTCTCTCACAATCTAGACCTAATATTTTGAGCTCTGTCCTTGCTTTAAGCTGAAAATTTAACCAGAATCCCAAATGTTCTTTCAATAACAATGGGGTGTGAGGGGAAATCATTTAGAATTTGATTACCCTTAAACACTGCAGAAGCATGGTAGAATGAACTGTAGACGTGATAAACAAACAAGGCAAAACGATTAAACTCAATTTCAAACAATTCATGGTCAAACCCAGGCAGTCCATGTAAATAATCAATAGAAAATGAAGTGGATAACAGATTCATAATGTTTCCACCATCGATATGATAGTTTACGTCCGTTTTGAGGAAGAAGAATTTTATTAATATTTTAGAAAGATGTTACAAAAAGATGGATAATAGATGATATTACAAGACAATAAATTCAACTGCTATCATTCACAATCGTTTCAGATAAGCTTTGGAAGATCCAATGGTGACCTCTCCCTTAGTTGAATTTCATTCCCTTCCTCTCTTCTGTCAACTCTTTACCTAGTACTTTTGCTGTCAACCCCATCACATCAACACTACCTTCTACGCCTAACCTTTCCATCCCTCCTGACCCTGACACTCCTCCACCTTCTGCCCAACATCCTCTCTCTGTCACTCCTTCAACCTCATCTCCTCCTTCTTCGACTATCTCCTCTTCATCTCCTCCTCCTCCTAGCCGGTCTAGTCTTTTCAAATCCAAACCTAGAAATGCAGGCAGATACAGTCCAATCAAGTTTGATTTAAACTACAATGGAACTCCATTATCAACTCCAGAAATAGTTATAGATAAAGGCATAAAAGCTTGGCCTGAATATATCGTAGGCCTTTTCTTGGGAGGTTCGGTAAATTACATGGCTGTAACAACTCAGTTGGTCAAGGCATGGAGGCTAAAAGGTTCTTATGAAACCTTTTCTGCTGGACAAAGGTATTACTTTAGGTTCTCCTCTAATGAAGATCTATCCAAAATTCTCACGGTTGTCCCTGTTTTCATAAAAGGTCAAATGATGATTTTTAGTGCTTGGAATACAAACTTTAAATCAGCCGAATCTCTAATTAAGAAGGTCCATGTTTGGGTATATATGTACAATATTCGTCTAATGACATAGACATTAATCGTAATAAACTGGTTAGTTTGTCACATTGGCAGCCCAGTTTCTTTTGATGAAAACACTGAAAAAAATGAAACGTTTTGAATATGCAAAATGCTTGATAGAAGTATCACTAGACAAAGAGCTGCCTGAATGCATATCTGTTGGTGATGAAAGCCCTCACAAAGTCCACATTGAATACTCATGGAAGCCTTTAATTTGCACCTCATGTAAATGTTTTGGTCATGATACTCTTGACTGTAGTTTGAAAAATGTTAAAGAAGTAAAAGGAACAGGAAATCTTGGATGTAAAGAGAATGGTGAAAGTAACTTTGTTGAAGGAATGTGAATCAACAGGTGAAATTTGGGTGGCTAGAAAAAGGAAAAACTTATTAAATCAAAATCGAAATTTGAAAACAAAATTGGAAAAGAATTGGAATAAAAGAGAGTAGTAAAGTCACACCAAATTCCAAAAATCCCACCTTTGAAAATAAAAATACGAATGCCTCGGTCATTAATAAGGTAGGTGTAGAAAATAAGGAGGAGGATTTTAATTCTTTGGTAGATGGAGGAAAATTTCATGAAGAAACAGATGGTATTGGTTGCATTAAAGAAGAGGCATTAATTGTATTGGAAGATACTAATGAACAGGCAGAAGAATATATTCCAATTGCTAACAATTTTTATGCTTTAGTTGATTTGGAAAATGGTGAATTAATACTTGATGAGACTGCTCCTTTAGATTCATCTAATATGCCTGATAAGATCAATGCTCTTATCATTGAGCAATCTCAAGATGCAGTGAATCATTTCATTGTATTAAACCAATCTGGCCCATTTCATGATGTGCATAGAATTGCATATTCACAAGCAATCCTACCCCCAATGTTACATAACTCATTTCCACCCCTATTGCAAACCCCTATAATTAATTGCATGGATCCTTACATGCACATATCTGTGCTTGTCAACACCAAAGCAGCCAATTGAATTGCCATCAATCCTAAATCTCATCCTTCCTCTCCTTCTCAACCTAATCCAAATCCTACCTTTCTTTGAAACTTCATGATCCCTTGACCATTCAATCAATCAATCAAAAAACCTCATCTCCTTCTGGCCTAAATACCACTTCTGCTTCCAAATTATCAAAGGGTCCTAGAACCAAAGGAAGTAGCAAAACCAAAATCAGTTCAGGAACTCAAATCATAGAAGCCGACTATGATCAAGGTATTGACTACAACATTGAGCAAATCTCAATCTTTCAGTCTGAAAAACCAAAAGATTCACCTTGTGTGAAAACGAGGAAGTTTTCCAAAAAAAACCAAATTATCCTATGATAAACATAATTTTCTTATGGAATGTGGGAGGTGCAAATAACCTTGAAAAAGCAAATTGAAATCAAAAACCTCATCTCTGAAAATGAAATTCAACTCATTGCCATTTGTGAAACTAAACTAAATCATGTTAATAGTTTTCTTGCTGCAAAATTTATTGCTCCTAATTGGTTATATCTACACAATCTTGCTCAAGCTCCATATGGCTATATCTTTCTATTGTATAACCCAAATATCTTCCTTGTTTCTCCAATAACTGTTCATACACTCTAACATTACTCATATGCCATCTTCAACTCAATTCAATCTAACATGTATATATGTTGATAATTCTCTAAAATCAAGGCAAATCATGCTTGAATCTATTCCCATCTGTCAAACCTCTTTAATCCCCTAGATATGTATGGGGTATTGGAACTGCATGCAACACTCTAATGACAAACTAGGTGGAATTCCTCTTTCTCTCAAAGCAACCATCCCTCTAAACAATGCCATATGCTCAGCTTACTTATATCATATTCCTTTTTCTGGATCTAAGTTTACCTGGAATAACAAAAGCAGATCTGGGAACCTAACTCTCTGTAAGCTTGATAGAGCTTACTATAACATTACTGCAATCTTTAAATGGCCTAATTATTTCAATATCATTTCCCTCCCAAACTTATCTGACCACTCTCCTCTCATAGTCAATTAGGATATGGCCTCAGAAAAAGGTTTCCTCCTTTGCATTTTTTACTGAATGGACCAAACATGCTATATTTAATCATATCTTAATAAATTCTTGGAGCAATGTTTATTTTGCAGGGAAAACTAAAGCTTCTAAAGTCTAATTTGAAAGCTTGGGTCAATGCAAATTTGGTAAAGGAAATAAATGATCAACTGGGTTAAGGGCCATACTTCATGATGTTCAAAATACGATAAATTGCTCTCTTCCTCATTTAGTTGAAGAATCCAATGAGTTAGCTAAACAACTTGAACGGGCCACCATCAGTGAACTAAATATGCAGAAACAAAGCTTCAAAAATTGCCAGATGCTTTGGTGATAAAAATACTTCTGTTTTTTTCATGCTTATCTGAATTTAAAGAAGGCTAAATCTAACATCCACTCTATTAAAGATAATGAAGGTAACATGTGTACAAATAGCACTGAGATTCAGCAAGGTTTTTTGAATTACTTCACGTCCATTCTTGCAAACACTAATCCAATAAAACCAGACCTCTCTTCAATTATTAACCTCCCTCTCCATAAAATCTCTAAGCACAAAAAAAAATCTTACGATTAAAGAAATCTCTAAAGAAGAAATTATGGATGTTACCTTTGCAATGAACTCATCTAGTGTTCTTGGTCTTGATGGTTATAATGCCCATTTTTTTCAAGTACTCTTGGATGATAATTAAATCTGATTTCATCAAAGTTATTGAATATTATTTTTTTCAAAAATAATATGATGACTTCAGGTGTCAATGCAACCAGGCTAGCCTTGATCCCTAAGACTGACAACCCTGAGATGTTACTCAATTTAGACTTATTGCATGTTGCAATGTCACGTACAAATGCATCGCAAAAATAAATACTGGTAGAATGAAAACAACACTCCCTTCTATCATCTCTTTAAATCAAGCAGCTTTCCTCCCTGGTAGACTGATCTCTGATAACATAATTCTAGCTTAGGAACTGATGAAGGGATATGGTAGGTATACTATTTCCCTCAGATGTGCATTGAAGTTAGACATTCAAAAAGCATTTGATACTGTTCAATGGCTTTCTATCATATGTATTCTTCACAAAATGAATTTTCCCATCCCTTTAATTGCTTGGATCCACTCTTGCATCACTACTCTTTGCTTCTCTTTGAGTCTAAATGGTGATTCCTTTGGATATTTCAAGGAAACTCAAGGCATTATACAAGGTGACCCAATTTCACCTTACCCCTTCATTTCCATCATGGAATGCCTTATTTTACAGCTTATGGAAGGTGTTGCTATCAATCTTATTGATCCTCACACTAGATGCAAAACCCCTAATGACACTTCCCCAATGTTTGTTGATGATCTCCTAATTTTTACTAAACCCGACTCTAAATCCATTTCTGGTATTTCCAAAATCCTTCATACTTTCCATCATCAAACTGAACTCAAAGTGAACTTGAACAAATCAAACATAATGATAACAGGCTTATCTTCCCAATATGTTGCTGCAATGGTCAATCTTGCTGGCCTTCACATTGCCGGTGGTGTTGTATCCTACTTAGGGGTCCCTATTATCTCTAAAAAGATCTCCGGTCAGGTAGGATTTCATCTTCCTACTTCGTTCATCTTTCATTATCCTTGTTATCCATTCTCATTTCTTTTCCCATTCTTTTTTCTTCTTTTTCTTCTTCTTTTTCTTCTTCTTTTTCCTTCATTCTTTTTTTTTTAATTTCTTAACTCGGCGTCAAGTTGAGAACCATAACTCTTTACTGATTTTCCTACATGTTTTTACTAAAGTAACATTTTGTTACTTACCCATTTCACTTATGTTTTCACTTGCTTCCTTCACTCCCGAATCGAAGCCGTCATCCTTTGCGATTTTCAACCCAGGCTTCAATCTACTATCGCTACCACCCTATCACTTTACCGCCGATTTAGGCAACTTAGCACTTCCAACTCACCAAAATTTGCCATCGATTCAATTGATTTTGGGTTCATCTTTATGACTCTACATCATCTTTTGCTCTAACCTCAGTCTAAGGTAGAAGGTCGTTGATTTGTTGTCGCGTGTGCCTGACAATGGCCATCGATTATATTCCATTGTAGCAGTGAACTCCATCTTCCTCCTTGCATTTGGCCATGGTCATATGAAGCTTTGCTTTAGGCGTCACTGGGATTACTCAAAGCTGGCTCTAAGGAAACGTGGTTTGAAATCGAGATTTCTTGCATTTTCAAGTGCCTAGGGGCTTACTTCGGGTTTTCCAAGGGTTGGACCTGAGTTTTTCGTATGGTCATGGAGTTTCAATATTTTGGACAAGTTTTATTTCCAAATCCAAGGAGAAAGATAACCAATTTTTAACGTTTCTTGGTTGAGTGTGAATCGATGGTTGAGTTTTGGAGAACGGTCACATCTAACATGCTTTAGCATCCAATGAAGTCATCCATTATTGCTTTGGGTCAAACACTACACTTTTATGTCCCTGTAAAGGTAAGTTTTGTGTCCCTCCAAATGACAATTCTGTTATCGTTAATCGTATAATAATGGGTAAAATCCGACATACGGGTCCATAGTGTGGGGGAGCTCGTTTTCCAGCACAAACGAGCTATCTACACAGAGGTTCGCGTTCACTATTCTCTAGACACAGGACATACACACTACATAGATTGGATTGCAACTACACCCATCAATGTATGATATTCGGTTGGTCAATACACATTGGCATCCACTAGGGCTTATACATCAGCTACATAGGGGTTAATTACAACATGAAGATCAAAGTTAAATCTTATCAGACCATACTCATCTATCGATTTTTTCAATAGTTATAAACTATAGATGCTCATCACTTCTCTCTACCATGGGTGGAGGTCCATCCACTTTAGAGTTCATCCCACCCACAACAATTTCGACTTCTGCATCTACTTCATCATTTCATCGGCCTCGACCATCCCGTTGTTAGGCTAAACAGTCCCTACAGGTAGTTCCCTTCACAATAGAAGATGAATTTTATCTGGTGCAATACACATTGACATCCACTGAGTCTTATACATCAACTACATAGAGGTTAATTATAACATGAAGATCAGAGTTAAATCTTACCAGACCATACTCATCTATCGAGTTTTTTAGTCGTTATAAACTATAGACTCTCATCACGTCTCTTTACCATGGGTGCAGGTTCATCCACTTTAGAGTTTATCCCACCCACAATATGCCTCGATATCCACCTCATCATTTTCTTGGCCTCGACTATCCTACTGTTAGGCTAAACAGTCTCTACAGGTAGTTCCCTTCACAATGGAAGATGAATCTTATATGGGCATTGCACCAGATGTTAATCTCGATGGTACTATGATCCTTAATAACCCTATAGATTCTTTGGAATCTTCATGCCGAGGTAGATGTTAGTAGAATTTGTGATCTCCACGACATTCCTTTTGAAGATGTTTTAACTCCAGCACATTTTCAACGGGCCCATGATCCACCTAAAGGCTACACAACCTGTAATCATTATTTATACCTCTCTGGTGGAGTCCCTCCATTCAATTATTTAATTCGGCGTGTCCTCCAATTTACGAAGCTTTCCCCTGATCAGCTTCACCAAAATGGCTATGCTTTACGCAAATGCATTTACATTATTTGTCTTCACCATTTGGGCATGATGTCTACACTAAAGGAGATTAGATATTTATTTAGTCTCAAGAAGCGTTAAGATGGTCCTTCTTTGACCTATCAGGAAGTATCCAAAGCATGTCATGTTATTATTAGTATTTGGAATAGGCTTAGATATTTTAAAGATAAATATTTCTTTATGCATTGTCCAGCCGGCTTCACTCAGAAATGGCTGTTAGGACGTAAGTTCTACCATTATTCATTAACTTGGCAGAGTTTGTTCCGTTCAAATCTTAATTTTGTCGTTTCTCAAATCTGCAAATATTCCAAAGAGATCCGGTAGCATAGCTCTAGTGTACACACTCCAAGCTTTACAAAATGTTCCCGTTGAAGAATAGAAAATGAAATTTCTTTTGACAGAGCCTAAGATGTGATAATTCTACCTTATATATAATGATCACAGTCTTAATATTATTCCTGTCACTCATAGGGGTGCCAGCCTACTCAAGAGGCTGAGGCCGAACCACCAGCTACCAAGGATCAAGAGGTCCCACCTACAACATATGATCCTACCATCGTTCAAAGGGAAGATGAGGCTGGTGATGACAATGAAGATGATGATGAGGAAGGGCGATGATGCAGACATTAACCTTAATATGAGTCTATAAGAGAAACAGGTGAAACTGAATGAGCATTGCCTCCTGGTCATTATCTAAGGATAATGATATTATTGTCACGTCCTTTTCCACAATCATAGCAAATTGGGAAGAAAACTATGGTCCCTCAAAAGGATGATATATTTTTATTCTCTTAGGAGTATCCCTAATCGTATGTCTTCATACGACATTGCTAATTTCAGTCTTTCAGACCTTGGTTATCTTATCCATATGGCGGTGGACATAGCTACAACTACTGTAGGGGAGATCACTCCTCTCAACCGACTGCATGAGTATGGTTCGTAGGGTCAATAGGGAACACTAACACTTCAGACAACACTCAAAGTCATAAAACGTTTATACTGCACGCGTTATTCCTTGACTTCCAAATCTTAACTTAGTTGTATTTCCTTTTCAAGTACAATGGGGTGCCCTAATCTTTATGATGATTTGCATGTCTAATCTATTGGCAATCACAAGCATCGATCTTCACGCCAATGTCGTGAATTGTTTTATGAATCTAACTCAGTAAGGCATCGGAGGAAAGAGCAGGAAAGACAAAGTGAGGAGGAATATTGAGTCATGATGATTTTGAGCGGGAGCAGTGAGACTACTCTAGATCAAGCAGGATATCTCCCTCTCAACATCATGCTCATTCCCCTTTTCCAAAAGAGCAAGACCCATACTCTTCAAGGCTTGATCCTGTCCCCTCTTCCAAGGCATCAACTGTAATAACCCACCTAGAAACGGATCTAATTTCGACCAAACAAAAGCCTGTCGAAACTTAGACCATCTCAAGGCGAGTTGTTAAGTTGATAAAACTTAATAATACATAGTACACAGAGCTATCTATCTATACTTTTAGAATCTCACAGCAGAATGCATAAAACATAATATCAGAAACAAGTATCCATTTCATAAGGAAAACAATTTTAGAAACATAACATGTTAAATACTACAACATGTTTACATAAAGCCTCTATAGTACAATATTCAAAATAACATAACTATCTGCATTAGGTACAATAAAAATATTTTAAAAGCATAAATAGATAGATAACTGTCACAAGTCTTCATCTCCACCTTCTTCTTCTAAATCAACATTGTCTCCTCTAACCTATATGTTGTAATGAGGAGTGGGTCAGAATAACGAATGCCTAGTGAACTGAAAATCTCATGCTTTACCATAATTGTACTTGGGTAGTATTATTTAGATAAGAATTATGTTTTACGTATTTAAAACTATACCATACTAATGACTTTAATTGTAAGCCCAAAGGCCTTTCCAGTCCAATTCCAAAACTCCAATGCAACTAACAACAATAATGCAAGAGAAGGCACCCAAACCAATAAATACCATTTATTAGAGATTAGGCAAACTCTAACCATTTAATTCCTATAAAATAGGCAGGTCCCCATCACTTAATACCTAGCCCATTTCCAAATTCTAATGCAACTATTGTTAACGATGTGAGAGCGAGAACCTCCAAACCACGTAATACCTCTTTCCTGGGAAGTTAGGTAGACTCTGGCCATTTAAGACCTATAAAATAGGCAGGTCCCCGTCATTTAAGACCTAACCCAAGGCGGGTCCCTACATTGTTTTCACTAACTGAAATTGTAAGAAATCCCATCGGGTCACTTTATATTTCTCCTAAGAAAGAGGAGGACTCTACCATAGACACTTAATACTTTTAACCTTAAGCAGACCCCTCTTAAAAATTTCTCTTATCATAGCAATAGCGTAACTTATGACCGATAACCCAACCATAACATCTTAGATTAATCTAACTATTCGTAGATACTAGTAGCCAGATTGACTGGGCATGTTTATACTATATAATTAGGACTAACCACGCATCCACTAGGGTTATTTATTATAGGCGATGTCCTACATCAGTCAGTAGAGCCACACGATTGGTACCCAGATTTAACTTGGCAAACTTCCATGTAACTTTGGACTGACCTCGTATCCCTACAACTTAGTCATACTTTATATGTATACTAATTACATACATATACCATCATATACGATTAATGATTGAGGCTATATAAGGTAACCCCTTATTACACCTCTAATTAGGGACTAATTTCCTAATTTACGTTAACTATCTTTCTAAGAAATTAATGCTATTTACTACCCTATTTATTCTAATCAATAGTTCAATACGCTATAATTATTACCTTATTATTACTTTAATAACTAATACGTTAATAATATATATACACACAAGATTCGAATAAAATATTTCTGGTCACACACAAAGAAAACGCTTATTAATTTAAGTTTCAAACTCATACAAGTCCCAAACTCCAAACAAAACAATAGCTAATATCCTTAGCCAACAACTTGACTTGTAAACAAAAAGGAATAATACCAAACTCATCACATATTAATATAATAGAATTAACTCCTCTATTCAAGGAACAAACTTTACAATTTAAACTTTTTATATTATATCCAACTTTTGCAACTACCATGTTGGAGTTAAAAAGGGATTCATACTTATTTTAATTTATAGAAATAGGCGATGCAAACTACACATAAACAGAAATCATACTTTGCACACCATTTCTAACTTACTTATTTTTTGAATCCTTTAACATTATAAGAGAAATCAAAAGAGATGAAGTGTGATAGATTATAAATTGCTTAAATCTCAACACAGATCTGATTATACTATATTAATACAAAACAATTGGAATTCCA
This sequence comes from Allium fistulosum, assembly GCA_030737815.1. NCBI lineage: Eukaryota > Viridiplantae > Streptophyta > Magnoliopsida > Asparagales > Amaryllidaceae > Allium > Allium fistulosum. The sequence goes on from CM060905.1 coordinate 764,565,828, forward strand.
ACATATTCAAAGATTGGCATTTATTTAGGGATATTCTGGGGTTTTTAGATATTATGTTTTCATTTACCAAATTTCCCAAGGCATACATCAAATCTAAATAAATACTATCAATTACAAAAATGTGAAAAACTTGATATTTCCACTCACGGAGAATTGTTTGCTTTCTAACTGGTTTTGATTCCACCATGCCTAATTCCCTCTTAGACCTCCCTCTTTTGGAATATACAACAAAGTGAATTATATATAGATTTTAGATTTAGAATTATAGATTAGAGAGGAATAGAAATAGAAATCAAAAGAGTTAAACATCTAAACCTCTTACCTAAAAATCATAACTGATTCTGGAATCTAAGGAGGAAGAAGAAGAAGATGGAATTTGATTTATACTGCTCCTAATTCTCTATTATATTTTCTCCCTTTTTAATATACAAAAAATAGATTGTATACATATTAGATTTCAGAAATTAGAAGATAGAGAGGTGAAAGATTGGGAATTTAATTTACATTAGAGATTGGAGATTAGAATTACTTACCAAAAAGTTTACTATTTCTAAAACCTATTGGGAAAGAATTTGACAGAGCTTCGTCATTGCTATAGAATTTTATAAAGGAAAAGTGGAGGTCTAGGGGTCTATATATAGAGGTGACAAGGAACCTGTAGCGACTTAGAAATTCGGACACTTCATCTTCGAATATCGATACATTTTGTATAATAGTTAAGCGTTATAAATATGATTTTATAACCACGTTAAACATCACTTAATTAATATAAATGATAATAAACTTGTTTTTGAAAATTGTTTACAAAAAAACATTCTTTGAAAAAATATCGATAATGTGACCGAAATCATTTTATCGATAAACAGCTTTTAACCGTCAGAAGTTGTTAAATTTTTTTTGCATACACTTATTGCTTAGGAAATCAATTGAATGAAGTAAAAAAAATTTGCCATTTACAAATATAAGCTTTATAGATTATGTCATGCATGAGCTAAGGGAAGATGTTAGGAAATGAGCAAATATGGAAATGCTTAAATGTTATGCATATGAAAAAAGGGAAGTGATGTGTTTAATTAATGCTAGTAGGGTGTTGAGGGGTTTTTGGTATTTTCCCATCATAATTCCTAAGCCTATATTAAGATGGGTGCACCCTTAAGAAATATATCACAAATATTTCAAAGCTTTGGGCTAAAATTCAATGTTATCTTCTTCTTCATCATCTTAAATTCCTAAAGCAAATCATTCGCAAACCAATTCCAAATCACCTCAAATTTGGAGTGAGACCTTACCACCACATACAAAAACCTTCTACTTAGTTAGAAGATAAATAATCAAAGCCAAACTCCCCTAATTACCTTAGGCTGTGAGCAATTATTGGGCTTGGGAGGCTAAAGAAGCAAGCATAAGCAAGAGTGGAAGGGAAGGAAAGGAGGTCGTTGGCTTGGGATTGAACTTGAGTGATTAAGCTTGGTTGTTTGTTGGGTTTAAGGTGAGCTAACTCACCACTTGGATTGAAAATATAACTCATATATGATTATATTTTCTTGTGTTAAAGTTGTTTGAATTAACTTGGACATATGTTGAAAACATTGATTTTGATTCTTGTTTTGAAAACAAGTGGCACATAGGATCCATATATGGACTTGAATGGACTTGTATAATATACGGCCAGACCTTGGAACAAAGCAAATATGTTGTAGTTGAACATAGATTGGAATGTGACTTGGATTTAGAAGTGCACTTATACCAATAGTCGCTATGATGCAGTTCGAAATTGCCTTATTTTTGGCATTTGCTATGGAACTTTCTAGAGAGATCTATAGGGATTTCTCACCATATTTATATTGTTATATATATGTATATATATATATATTTGTTGCTATTAAAGGCTTGATTAGTAAAAAGTTAAGTAACATCTCGAAAACGGCCAAAACATCACTAGTGCAAAACTGCCATGTTTAACCTTGATTTTTGGACTTTAAATGTTTCAAAAAGAACTTTAAGTTTGAGTGATTTGCTTCATTCTTTGTAAAATTCTCTCCATATCAATACACCTTATCACATTCGGGGTGAATGGAGACACTCCATAAGTTTTGGGTTTAAAGCATTCTAACCTAATTTCCTTACTAACTCCCAGTCTTACCCTCGGTTTATCGCTAGTTAAATGTCCTTATGAAATTTTCTTATTTACGATGTTCCTCGACATATATATATTTATTTAACGCTCTAGTTCCATTCCTAAAATTGACACAGTGATAAAATAGGAATATGCCTTATACCATATCAAACACTTTTCCTAAAGGATACTACTAGCAACTTCAACCCAAAATTATAAAAGAAAACTTTGCTGGAGGCTGCCTTTAATCATTAACTGGTGTTAATGATGTTAAGGTCCTAATGCTTCTTACCAATTTAAGATGGACATTCCTAAAATGTAATTCCACCATTATTCAACTTCCTTATTTATTCTTCTTAGTTCTAACAAATATTCATTACCCATAATACGGTCATTAATGTCAAAATTGCCGGTCTTTAATCAATCCTTATTTAATCCATATCAGTCTATTATCAGTTTCAAAATTCACCTATTATGCGTATTCAATTCCTCCATAAATACCATATTAGCTTCCTTAATCAATCCCTTATCTAATTTCCTTTTTATCCTCTATTAGTTACAAATTTATTGCCCACTAAATCTGTGATTAATGTCCATAAATCCTAGTCCTATAGTTACTATGCTATTTATAATTAATATGAATACCGTTGTAAATTACGCTATTTATATGTTTCTTATTTCTAATTATTAATTTCCAAACAATAACGTTCATTTCCATGTTTTATTTTATTAGAGCCATCCTTCTAAATAGGATTACAGTTAAAATTTTCCATAATTAACCACAAGTGATATTTTTGCTTTGTTTAAAATTACAAGGGATCATTTCTTTTTCTTTTATTGGACTAGATAATGTAAATTACAAAAATGAGTATCCATATCTTACACATCCCTTTTCCTTTTGGTACATCTCTTGTCAACAAACACCGCACTTTTATGCATTTTAAGGAATTAGGTAATTTACGTAAATTACACCGAGTCTGCTCCCAATATATCAAAATATGAAAATTCACATTTCAATGGCAACCTAACTTACAACCCAATTATAGATTTGGAATACCTTGACAATATTTCCAACATTCGACAAACAAATGTCTGGAACTTATTTCAAATTTACAGATCAAGTTGTACATACTATTCTTATTTTATTCATATCCTAAAACTCTTTCTACTCCATGAAATATAAAATTAGAAACCCATATTACGCTAGCATGCGACATATGAAATTCAAACTTGCAAAAGAATTTCCACATTTCGAAAGAAAACCTTTAAGTATACTTCCCAAAAGAACTTCCAACTTGTAAAAATAGTTTGGGGAATTGAATTCCCAAAAGCATCTAAGCATCATATTTTGTTTTATTCCATATATTTATTATATTTTTATTAAACATTTAGACAAAACCTTCCAAAAATATTTGAACCTAACTTTTCACAATTTTAGAAACATTTACTGCTTTATTCTTAACTCCAAGTTTAAAGGTTCTAAAATTACTTAGTAAAATAATTTTCCTTCACAAATGCTTTTACCTCAAAGACTTTTTTTAAGGTATGGTCTTTAACCCAAAACATTCAGAAGCTCAATTATTAAACTAAACTATCAAATTTCAAAAAGGATTGCTTAGTCCCAAAAAGAAGCAAAATAATTTCTTTTTTTTAAAACTTTCTACATCAATGGTTTATTCCTTTAAAAATTAGTCTTTTAGTTCAAAACATTCAAAAACATCTTCTATAACTTTAAACAATGAAAAGTGGAATAGTCAAGGTAAACTCTTAGCCCATCATTTTTTCCTATCTCATTCTCATCACTTCTCAGTTACATTATCTGTAACTAGATTACTAATCCTATTTTATAAGTTCCTAACGGTATTCCAATCCAACTCTCCCAATATTGCCTCTATTTATATTTCCCCTACTTAAATGGCCTCTACATCAATTTTAATCAAGTTTCATTTCTATTTTAAAAGAAGAATTTTAAAGAATTTCCAAATTTATAAAATAGGAAAAATCATCAAGTCCAACCTACGCTCTAATTTACATTTACTTCAAAACGAAAAAGCACTTTATTGAAAATCTTTAAACCGAAATTTTTTCGACCCAACCAAAATTTTTGAACTAAGAGTTTTAAAAATGAAAAACTTTTTTTTATCAAAAACCTCTTAATCGACACTTTTGACTCCATAATTTCTTTTTAAGTTATGATTTTCCAATTTTTCTTGCTTTTTCAGAACAACGGCTTCTTTGTACATCTTTTGAGAAATCCATTCAAAACATTTCAAGGAAGTTTCCAAAGGAAATATTTTTATCAAATTCTTTGGATTTTAGAAACTGACTTTAGTTGTCCTCCTTTTGAATTTTCTTCTTTTATCATCCCTTACTTCTAGATGTTTGCAATTTTACTGCCTCATAGTATTTAAATACTACCTAACATGCTTATTTACTACTTCTATAAATGTTGATTATCCGTAATAAATAATTATTGCTCTAACGGGATAATTTCTAAAGACATTTATTTATTCATCCCACTTTTCCTATTGAAACTCCTTTACATCTCCATAATTACCCTAATAATCTATTTAATTAGTCCATTTATGTCCTTATTAAATTATTGTAACTCTCTCTTTTTCATATTTATTGTCTATTAATTTTATAGTTACAGTCTTTTCCATTTACATTCCTTACGATACGACCTTCATCGCATATTCCTTACTTAATTTATTTTTCTAACCCATAGCCACCTCGTCCATCCTTTCGGAATATGGTCGCGACCACTTCTATAGTTTGAATTTAGAGTAAATTCAAATTAAGCATATATATAGTAGGTTTTTGAAAAATTACTTTCAAAAATAACAAGTACGTCACTCATACATAACCTATCCTCATTAATCGGGTAACCTAAGCTTTGATACCAAATATAACCTCGCCTCGAAACGAACCTAATTCGATGAAACAAAAGCCCATCAAACTTTAGGCTCATCTCAAGGCGAGTTATTAAGTTGATAAAACTTAACAATACACAGAGCTATCTATCTATACTTTCAGAATCTCACAGCAGAATAGATAAAATATAATACCAAAAACAAGTATCCATTTCATAAAGAAAAACATTTCAGAAACATAACATGTTAAATACTACAACATGTTTACATAAAGCCTCTATAGTACAATATACAAAATAATATAATTGTCTGAATTAGGTACAATAAAAATATTTATAAGCATAAATAGATAGATAACTGCCACAAGTCTTCATCTCCACCTTCTTCTTCTAAATCAGCATTGTCTCCTCTAACCTGTGCGTTGTAATGAGGAGTGGGCCAGAATAAAAAATGTTCGATGAACTAAAAATCTCAAGCTTTACCATAATTGTACTTGGGCAGTATTATTTAGATAAGAAATATGTCTTACGTATTTAAAATTATACCATACTAATAACTATAACTGTGTTATCCACATAATTTCCAAAAGGAGCAAAGACAATTATGTTGAAATTGAAGAGTAATAAGGTAATTGATAATGCCAAAGAATAACATGTTGTGAATGGACGATATGGACAACAAGCGCCATACAAGCTAACAAGGTGATAGTAACATAGAAAGGCTGCAATGTCGAAGGCTACGATAAGGAAATACGCCACCCTTAAAAATTGGAGGATAACAAGCAATGTTGCAGGTCATCAATGAAGCCGGCAATACCGAATGACATCAATGCCGCATACCGCTTACAAGGTTGGATGAATGATATAGTGCCAAAGAAACTAGAAATAATGTCGCATATTAGTAAGGGAATGACGACATTGGAATGCTCTAGGCCAAAAGCCATCAATGTTACAACAACGTGATATAGCATTGATGCCGCATCACATTAATGCCATATTCCATTAATGGAGCACTTCTTCCATATAGCTAGAAGAATCTATGCCGCTTTGGATTAATACCGCATCTCTTCAATGTTGCCTTTTTCTTATGTCACCCTTTTAAGTAATGTCATCTCCTACCAATATTACTTGTCACCAATACCGTCTTTTATTAATGTCGCTTATCATCAATGCCGCCTAGTATCAATGTCGCATGTTATCAATACCGTCTGCTATCAGTACCGCCTATTATCATTGTCGCTTGTTATCACTACCGCCTATAATAAATGCCATCTGCTATCGAAACCACTTTTTATTAGTGCCAATCATTTCCAATATCGTCACTTATCAATGTTACCGCTTATTGATGTCGTACTTTAGTAATGATGCACTTCATCAACCTTCAAAGAAGGCTACCTATCCTCAGTACAATGTTGATATTGAATGTCATCAATGAAGACCATTAAGGCGGAATGGATCCTAAGTGCCGATGTTCACCATTGGGTGAGTGGATGCTGAAATATGACATCATGTGCCATCAACATGGATAATGCTGGGGGTCAAGCATGCCGATGGACACATGGTAGTCATGCCACAACCCTTAACTCCTATAAATACATACCAAGGAGCATGAAAAAAGGGCAATCATTTTTTTTTCTCTATTCTCAGATTAAACTCTTGTAAACCTAAATTAATTTGGGAAAAACTTTGATTTGATTGTAACCATATTCGATTTATATGAATAGGGACTTGGACAATCCTATTACCTTGATTGTGCACTTTGAACATTATTATATTTGAATATGCATATAGTGAATCTCTTTGGACTTAAGGCAATTGTGATACAATTATAATTACATGAATTTCGCTCTAAACAAGTGTTTATATGCATAGTCTTCATCCTGCCTAATACATATGGACATTGGACTATGAATATAAGAACCGTCTGCCTAGTTCATTAACATTCTTAATGGACTACTATGCATATTTATAGCCTATGCTTCCTATCCTTTGATCATATATCATGGGCTTTCAAATACCTAATTCCAAAATAATATGTAGGCTTTCGAATATCTTATTCCAAAAGACTATATGGGCTTTCGAATTCCTTATTTCAAACGCCTATGGGCATCATGGAATCATTTCTTGATAATATCATCTTGTACTTAACCTTGAATACTAAGTTTGTTCTTGATTCTTTAGCACCATTTGGTCAGCATCAACTTTGTCATGCTTAGTCATGTCATCAAAAGTGTTGGAAATTAGGTTCTGACTGATTATTCTTGGCACCATGAGTGTTATACCAATTTTTGATCTAACATTTTTGACGCTAGAAGGAGGGCTCGAACCTCCATCTTCCTATAAATCGCTCCCTAAACCAATTACGTGAAGTTTCTTTTGTTGCAGGAAAATGGAAAGATCAAGGCGAGTTAATGCTCCAAATGAAGAAGTCATATAGATGGCAACATTAGAAGAAAATATTGTTCCAAACTTCAACTTATTAAGCACAGAGCTTGGGCAGCCATCAAAACCGACAAAACCTACTAGTAGCCGAGCTCAGATTAAAGATCTAACACATCAAATGGTAACGATGCAAGATTTGTTGGAGAAGAAACTTGGACAGTAATCTTGTAAAACTTCCAAGTTCACAGAGGGGGTCGAAGTTAAATCTCCGAGAAGAAATCTGGATGCTTCTTTGCTTAAAAGCAAAAGCAAACTCATTATAACTCTACAAAAGAGAAAATTCACCAGCAAGCTAAAGCAACCGAGCTTTCTCCAATCATTAGCGGATAAGAAAGTCAAGGTAAATTACCAAGGGAGATTGGAGGAAAGGTCCAAGGAGCAATCTGGAAGTTCAACCTTCAAAGGATACAAAACTGTTAGAAGCAATTACCATAGTAACGAAGCTTGTCTAAAAGATATGGCCAAGAAAATGGCAAAGGACATGTTTAATCTTAAAGGAAAAAGAACTCTTGATGAGAGGGTCAACAATAACCACCGAGAAGCTTCCTTCATAGAAGAGATCATGTCCACCAGGATCTCATCCCACATCAAAATTTTGTCCCTAAGATACAATGGAACTACTGACCCCGATGATCATTTAATGGCGAAAGTCGGATGGACCTTTACAACGCATACGATGTAGTGCGTTGCAGACTTTTCCCTACTACCTTCCCGGGCACAACATCTAATTGGTATAGGCGTTATCATGAAAGGACTATCTACTCCTGGAAATAATTTTGCTACGAGCGGCACCATTTTGTATTTGCAAAGATCCTATAGTTGAATACAACATATAGGCTAATATCAGGCAAAAACCGGGAGAGTTATTGGCTAATTGATAGCAGTATGCTAAAGCGCTAAAGGCAGAGGATATAATCGATGGAGACAAATTGATGGCAATATGCTCAAGGTTGATTGAGCAGACACCCTTCTGGCGAGAGCTTTACCGTCATGGATGCAGAGATCTCTAGGATTTCCATTTTTAAGTTGACAAGTTCATCCGCATGGATGAAATGTTCCATGCTAGGAAAAAGTCCCATGCGAAGAAAGAACTGGGAAGATTTGGCAATAAGAAACCAAGATGGGAGGTGATTCCAAAGTCCAATTATGTTGCTTTAAATAAACCAATATCCTACATCTTCGCCATTGTAAAAGAAAGTAGTGACTTTCTAGTCCCCTATAAAGCCAATAATTGCCCTAAACTAAAAGGAGAGGGAGAGTGCTATGCTTATCATAAACCAAACGGGAATAAAACGGATGAGTGCCGAGTATTAGTAGGAATAGTCCAGAACATGATCCACTCAGGACAATTGAAAGAGTTTATCAAAATGATCATAAAACTGCATGTTCTAATGAAAGCAATCAAAGACTCCCAAATAATGCTGCAAACTTGGTAGAAAGTGATATTCAACTCGATTTCATTCCACCCCTTAATAGAATTGATGTTATCCTTGGAGGCGCACATTTACCTGGAAGCAGCAATGAATAGAAATAGCCACACTAGAGAAGCAAAAGATGGGGTTTTCTCTATTCAAGCGGAGCCACCGCTTAAGAATTCTAGGTATCAAATTCAAAAGCATTACTTGACCATCACCCTATAGGAATAAAGAGGAGTTTGTCATCCCCATAATGATCTGCTTATGATCGCTGCTTAAATTGAGCTCTCCGTAGTTACCAAAATTCTTGTCGATACTGGAAGTGTAGTAAATGTGATCTTTAAGCATGCCTTTCATCAAATGGAAATTCTAGAGGAGAAGATAAAACCGAGCTTTGAGCCCATCTTCGGGTTCAACAACAAAGGATCAACCCCCATAGGATAGATAAAGCTTCTGGTGCAGATGGAAATTCCACCGCACTCTAGGACCTTCAAAACTCTCTTTGTCATTGTGGATCAACGTTCCTACTACAATGCATTTTTTTAGGTGACTAGCTCAAGATGAAGTTGATGCTTTTGTTTCACTAAAATACTTGATGGTGAAGTTCTTATCCAAAAGCAGTTGGGGAACCATAGGGGGAGAACAATTTAGCTCTTTTGAAATGTAATTTGCCACTCTTGAGCAATATAAATGAGACAGTCTTTCTTGCTATGACTCAAGGAAAAATGAATTAATTAAAGATGATATTGAAAAGCCTTTGGATGAGGGTTCTTCAAGCCAATCATTCAAAACAAAAACAAAATCTATTGAGAAGACTAAGCATGCATTAAGAAAATTCAATTTCTCTGAAAAGTAAAGGAAGAGAAAAGAAACAAACCTTGTGGAAGATGAAGTAGAAGGCAAGGAGATCATCACTAGATTAGACTGTACAGGTTGAAAAGGAAAGAATGAAGCCCACAGAGAACCTTTAAGGAGATATGTTTGGATCCTGTTGATCCAACAAAGACTATAAAATTTGGGAAAAGAGTTGGATAACAAACTTAGAGGAGAATTAATTCAGATTATGTAATCCAGTAAAGATGTGTTTGCTTGGACCTATTCAGATATAGTTAGAATAGATCCAACCGTTATGTGTCATGCTTTGAATACACACCTATTCTCTAATGAAAAAACACTTTCAATAGGAGGAAGATTGCTAGAAATCAAGGAATTGAAAGACCATCTTGGGAGGCCACCAATCTTGTCCAGTGCCATGGACGGGGAGAACTTTTACGTTTATATGGTGATTTTCGAACATGCTGTTAGTTTTGTTCTTATAAGAGAAGACAAAGGAACTCAACTTCCAGTATATTATGCAAGTAGGAGGCACAAAAATGCAGAAACTATATATCCTATTATAGAGAAATTAGCAATGCTCACTTCATGAAAACTAAGAGCCTACTTTCAAGCACATCCGATCGAGGACTTAACAAACTTCTCGCTCAAGCAGGTTTTTAACAAACCCAAAACTTCAAGAAGACTGGTAAAATAGGGAATATAACTCAGGCAACATGATATTGAATTTCTACCCCGAGTGGCAATCAAAAGACAAGCCCTAACTGATTTTGTTAATGAATATACAGGCTTCATTAAAGAACAATCAGAAAAGGAGAAGGATCTAAAACCTAATTGGAAATTGTTCGTGGATGGAACTTCAAATGAACAAGGTGCTGGAGCAAGATATGTGATTATTACCCCCGATGGACATCGTTTACACTATGGAATGAAGTTAGGATTTCCAGCCACTAATAATGTAGCAGAATATGAATCAATAGTGGAAGGGCTCACCCTGGCCCTACACTTAAAAATCCCTAGAATTGAAATTTTAGTGATTCCCAAATAATGGTAAATCAATTAATCAAACATAGCAGACAAAGAATGCCAGGCAAGTCCTGTATGTTGAAAAGGTGTTAAAAATGTCAACCCAATTGGAAGATTTCTCCATACATTAAGACCAAGAGGAAAGAATTCTCAAGCTGATTCTTTGGCTAAATTAGCTAGCTCACAAGGAGCACTAGAAACACGAATTGTACCGGTAAACAACCAACCAAACCGCGATATAGAAGAGAAGGCACTCGAATCAAGAAATGAATCCATGGTATTGACCAGATCTCAAGTCTTAACGCATGCAAAAGAGGAGTCAAAAATGGAAGTGAAACCCTCCAAGAGAAATTTTCTCCCAGAGACGAATGACCAGTATAAGAACAATTCGATGACGCCCATTATTGAATACCAGATAAATAGGAAATTGCAAATAGAGAAAAATGAAGCAAGAAGAATAAAATTCCAAGCTCCAACTTTCATCATAATGAATGAAAAACTCTATAAGAAAGGATATTCACTCTCTTACTTAAGATGTGTTGATCTGGAAATAGATGCGAAATTGCTAAGAGAAGCCCACGAAGGGTTCTGTGGAGAATATTTTAATGGTGTAAAGTTAGCCAAGAAGGTTATGAGACAAGGCTTCTATTGGCCTCAGATGACTAGTTATGCCATCGATTATGTGAACAGATGTGAAAAGTGCTAAAAGTTCTCTAAGATCTCATGTTTGCCACCTAGCGAATTGGTTTTGATCTCAAGCCCATGACCTTTCGATATATAGGGAATTGACCTAATCGGACCACTACCTATATCCAAGGGAGGAGCTAAATACACAGTGGTAGCCAATGAATATTTCACAAAATGGGTAGAAGCAGAACCGCTTTCAAATATCACATTGGGGAAAGTTCTCAAGTTTGTAATCAAAAATATCATTACCGGATTAGGAATTCCACACAAGATAATATCTGATAATGGAACTCAATTAGAGAGTGAAGAATTTACATAATTCTGTAATGGAAATGGAATCATCAAGAGCTTTTCATCCGTATGACACCCCAAAGCTAATGGAGCCATTGAAGCTGCTAATAAGACTGTTAAGACCATTCTCAAGAAACGAATAGACAAGGCTAAAGGAAATTGGGTAGAAGAACTACCTGTTGTACTTTATGCATATAAAACTTCCACTAAAACTGCAATAGGACATACCACATATTCCTACTTATGGATGTGAAGCCATGCTCTCGATTGAGGTTGAAGTACCTTCTCATCGAAGAATCGCGTATGAATTCGATCCAAATCAATAATTAAAGAAAGAATCCTTGGACTTAATCAATAAGTTATAAGATGGAGCAACAATATGGACGGCTAAATACCAATAAAGAATGTCCAAATATTACAATTCTAAGGTAAGAGAGATATCATTTTAAAAAGAAGATTTAGTTCTTTGAAGAGTTATGGCAAATACTAAGAATCCAACAGACGGATCACTTAGGCCAAATTGGGAAGGACTCTTAATCATATACGAAGTAATCCCACTTGGGACCTATAGAGTATGTCGACCGGATGGTAATGTAATAGCGAGAACATGGAATGTCGAACATTTGCAACCATATTTCCTGACAATGGATGAATAAAGAAGTTAGAAAATATCCAATGGATCAATTACAGGAAGGAGTAAGAATCTCCTAAAATATAAAAGATCTAAACCATCACACAAGACGGCAATAAGATATTTGATCCAAACTTAGATCATTGCAATCTTCTAGAGGAAGATCTATCAAAAATTAGCCGTTAGCACTTACAATCTTCAAAAGGAAGATTTGTTACAATCTTTTAAAGGAAGATCTGTCAAAAATTAGCCGTTAGCGCTTACAGTCTTAAAAAGGAAGATTTGTTTCAATATTCTAGACGAAGATCTATCAAAAATTAGCCATTAGTGCTCACAATCTTCTAGAGGAAGACACGTCACAATCTTCTAAAGGAAGTTCTATAATAGACCCTTATTCCCGCCTGAAAATGGCCTGTTTAAAGAACTTCCTAGAGGGAGGACGAAGTATGTCTTTCGTCCCGTTTAAAAATGGCCTAGTCAAAGCACCAACCAACCTATCGCCTATAAGGCCTGATTGAAGCACCTCCTAGAGGGAGGACGGAGTAAGCCTTTGGTCATACTTGAAAATGACCTGGCCAAAACACCGAATCAGCCTTTAATACCGCCTATAAGGTCTGATTGAAGTGCCTCCTAGAGGGAGGTCAGATGAGTCTGTAGTTCTGCCTAAGACAGCTAACAAAACGTACCCGATGAAATCAATCGAGTCAATCGCATTCTATCCAAAAGAATGGATCACAACAATCTTCTAAAGGAAGATTTGTCAAAAATGAGCCATCAGTGCTCCCAAGCAAAAACAACCTTATAGATGAATATCGATCAAACATAAGCTATTGTGCTTTAAAGCAAAGATAAAGCAATCTCCAATTATCAAATAAATTTCTAGTCTTCTATTACTATTGCCAGATGAATTTTCTGGTCTTCTATTATTGTTGTCGGATGAGTTTTTTGGTCTTCTATTATTGCTAAGTGGATTTCTGGTCTTCTATTATTATTGCCAGATGGTTTTCTAGTCTTCTATTATTGCCAGATGGCTTTCTGGTCTTCTATTATTGTCAGATGATTTTCTGATCTTCTATTCACAAATTGTTATTGCCAGATGGATTTTCTGATCTTCTCTTCAAATGGTTTTCTGGTCTTCTATTCACGGTATTGCCAGAAGAGTTTCTGATCCTCCCTCTTATGATATTTCTAGATGGTTTTCTGCACTTCTACTTAGGAAATTATAATCCATAAATAACTTTCTAGTTTCCTATTCATAAAATCATTATTTCCATATAGTTTTCTAATCCTGGTTCTACGGGATTCTATTCAAGTAAACTTGCCGCCAAATAGATTTCTGGCCTCATCAAGTAAATCTATGAATTCCAAAAGTAATGTTGAATTATGAACTAAAGATTCTTTATAATCCTATCAAAATCTTGAAAGGTTTTCCCGAAGCCAAATTTAAAAGGTTAATAATGAAAATCATGACCTATTTTTATGTTTTGCAGAAAAACAAGATTACAAAGAAAACCTTATAAGGAACCGGCGATACAAAGAAATTCTTGGTTTTATACAAAAGTGTAAAAAACTTCTTTTATACAAGGAGGGGGCAAATGATATCCACATAATTTCCAAAGGGTAGGAGCAAAGACAATTCTGTCGAAATTGAAGAGTAATAAGGTAATTGATAATACCAGAGAATAGCATGTTGTGAATCGACGATATGACAACAAGTGCCTTACAAGCTAACAAGGTAAGAGTAATGTCGAAAGGCTGCAATGTCGAAGGCTATGATAAGGAACTATGCTGCCCTTAAGAATTAGAGGATAATAGGAAATATCCAGGTCATCAATAAAGCCAGCATTACCAGATGACATCAATACCGCATACCGCTTATAAGGTTGGATGAATGATATAGTGCCAAAGAAACTGGAAACAATGTCACAAGTTAGTAGGGAAATGCCGACATTGGAAATGCCTATGCCAAAAGCCATTAATGTTATAATAGCATAATATAGCATTGATGCCGCATCACATAAATGTTGTATGCTATCAATGCAGCACTTCTTCCATATAGTCAAAAGAATCAATGTCGCTCCGGATTAATACGTGTCTCTATAGTGTCGCCTTATTCTAATTTCACCCTTCAAAGTAATGCCGTCTCCTATCAATACCGCTTGTCACCAATGTCTTCTCTTATTAATGTCGCATGTTATCAATGCTGCCTGTTATTGTTGCTTGTTATCCTATTATCAACGCCGCCTATTATCAATGCAGCCTGCTATTAATGCCACCTGTTGTCAATGCTGATGTTATCAATGTCGTATGCTATCGAAGCTGGTTGTTATCAATGCCAATCATTGCAAATATCGCCACTTATCAATGTCGCAGCTTATTGATGTCATGCCATTGTAATGCCACACTTCATCAACCTTCAAAGGAGGCCACATTTTCTCAATACAACCTTGATATTGAACGTCAACAATGACTATCAAGGTGCGATGGATCCTAAGCGCCGAAGTTCACCATTAAGTGAGTGGATGCTGAAGTGTGATGTCATGGGCCATCAACATGGATAATGTCGGGGGTCAAACATGCCACATGGACACATGGCAGCCATGCCGCATCCCTCAGCTCCTATAAATATGGACCAAGGAGCATGCAGAAAGGGCTATCACTTCTTTTCTCTATTCTCAAATTAAACTCTTGTAACCATGAATTGATTTGGGGAAAACTCTGATTTAATTGTAAATATATTCAATTTATATGAATAAGGACTTGGACATGCCTATAACCTTGATTGTGTCACTTGGACATTATTAGATATGAATATGCATATTATGGAGCTCATTGGACCCAAAGCAATCGTGGTACAATTAAAATCACATGAATTTCAGTCTAAACTAGTGTTTATATGCATAATCTGCATCTTGCCTAATACATATGGACATTAGACTATGAATATAAGGACCGCCGGCCTAGTTCATTAACATGCGTAATTGCATATTTATGGTCTATTCTTCCTATCCTTTGATCATGTACCATGGGCTTTCGAATACCTAATTCCAAAAGAACATATAGGCTTTCAAATATCTTATCCCAAAAGACTATATGGGCTTTTGAATTCCATGTTCCAAAGCTCATGGGCATCATGAAATCATTTCTTGATAATGTCATCTTGTACTTAGCCTTGAATACTAAGTTTGTTCTTGATTCTTTAGCACCATTTGGTCAACACCAACTAAGTCATGCTTAGTCATGCCATCAAAAGTATTGGAAACTAGGTTCTGACTTATTATACTTGGCATCATGGATGTTATACCAATTTTTGGTCTAACAAACTGTAAGCCCAAAGGCCTTACCAGTCAAATTCCAAAACTCCACATAACTAACATCAATGATGCAAGGGAAGTTACCCAAACCAATAAATACCCTTTATTGGAAATTAGGCAACTCCAACCATTAATTTTAATAAAATAGATAGGTCCCCTTACTTGATTCCCAACCCATACCAATTTTTGATCTAACAAACTATAAGCCCAAAGGTCTTACCAGTCCAATTCCAAAACGCCCAGAGCAATCGATACTTGGGGGCAAAGCTGGAATCAACAATAGGACCTAATGTAGGAGCATCTGGAGTTAGAGCAAAACAAACTGAAATAATGCCCACTTGACTTGGGGCCACGATGGATTTGGATCTAGGATAAGTTTTAACGCCTGGAACAGGTGATGTTGGAGCTAGAGTAGCAAATCGGAGTACGAATACATGACCTCAAGAGCCGAAACCAGAATCCCACAGTTGGAAAAGAGGGCAGGTTCGTCCCTTACTCTTCGCCTTCTGCTTTTTCTACCTTTAAGAACCTTAGGCCTCTTACATGTGTACGGGATCCCGAACGGTCCCTAGGAATGCTTTGAGTCGGATGCTTGAGATGAATATTTAGGACAACAATGACCCCAGATCGCTTAGACGTGTGCTAAACCTAGATTGGTTCCTAGTCGCACTCTGAGTCAGATATCCGGGCTAATTGCTTAGGATAATAATCTCAGATCGCTTGGACGTGCACAAAACTTAGATTGGTCCCTTGCCATGGTCTGATTCGGATGTCTAGGATAGACATTCAACTGATTTTGAACGACATAGAGTCCCGACTAGAGAGACGGGACCGGAGTGCAAGATGCAAGTCCTCTTGCCGGAGAGCGAGTGGATGGACTTGTACGATATCGAACGCCATAGAGTCCCAACCGGAGAGACGGGACTGGAGTGCAATAAGTAAGTCCTCTCACTGGAGAGTGATCAGATGGGCTTGCTTAATCCCCCTTAACTTAATAAGCAAATGATCCGGAGAGATCATCCCCCTTAACTTAACAAACAAACGATCCGAAGAGATCGCCCCTTAACTTAAAACATTAAACGATGTAGAGAGATCATACATTAGACAAAACATTAAATGATCCGGAGAGATAGTGCATTAAAGTAAACATTAAACGATCCGGAGAGATCACGCATTAAACTTAAACGATCAGGAGAGATCGAGCCTTAAAACAGATTTTATTTAATAAAAGGATTTGAATGCCTTATAAACAAACTAAAATTGATAAACCCTAGATGAACATAGGATGATTTGAATATATGATGTGATTTTGATATATGATGTGATTTTGATATATAATGTGATTTTGATTTATGATGCGAAAACTCTGAATGATAAGAAAAAATTGATAGTGATGTAAATCCCGAATGAACATGGGACAGTTAAAGATGTGTAATGTAAATGGAGATATGTGATGTAATTGGAAACATGTGATTTAATTAGAGATATGTGATGTAATAACTCTGAATAAAATCGTAATGATTGTGATGTATATATTACACCTAAGTAGAGTTAGAGTCCTAGGATATAACAGGTTTGGAATGATTTGTAATTGACCAAAGAATACAAAGGAACTGGATGGTTTGCCAAGGCTATAGCCATTGGAAAGCTCAACAATCAAAGACTTGTTACTGCAACTTGTTTTGGAGCAAAGCACACCTTTCATTCAGAAGGCATACTTTGGAGGGCAAGTGTTAACTGGGTTTTTAACCCAATAGAATTCAAAGGGAACTAGAACATCTACAACAAGTCAAAATATCTCAAGGATCGACCAAGAAGACCAGAAGGAAAAGAAGAGAAAAACCAAAGAAGAAAAATGCCAAAACAAGCTAAGGCGATGGATCGTTAGTGATCCATCGCCTATGAATCGAGCGATCCACAAAGCTTGCTCGTGAATCCTCTAGTCCTCTTGCGTCATGATCTAATATGTTGCCTAGAGATGCTTGCCAAGTTTCATAGCAAACCAAACAATCTAGCTCAAGAAGTGAAGACTCACCAGATTCAAGCTGTTTGACCAAAAGCAGCTAACTTAAAATAGACCTACAGAACTGATACAAAGTCGGATTAACTTTAAATTTTGGGATAACATTTAGAAGACATATAAGAAGGCTCACAAAAAATGAGAGCATTTGGAGTTGATTTGATGGATCGCTGGCGACCCATCTAGATTGGGCCCCACCACCTTAGATTTTTATGGTGGATCTCTAACACCCTCTAGAGTGTTCTTGCAAAGTTTCGTTTGATTTTGTTAAGATTTGAGCGAGTAATGGATGATTCTGCTGGACTAGATGACCTATGAAGACGGATGATCAAACTAACTCCAAACGACTTGATATTTGGACAAGGCACTTAAATAGAAGATAGGAAGGCAACTAAACAAAGATCACTCAAAACTATGCTAAGTGGATGGATAGCTAGCGATCCATCTCGTATGGATAACCAACGATCCATCAAGATAGGTAGGATCGCCCTCAAACTTTCAGAGCTCCTTTGTAACACTAAGTAAAGGCTTTCGGTAGAAAAATATGCTAAGTTGATGGATAGCTAGCGATCCATCCCCTATGGATAGCTAGCGATCCATCGCCTATGGATAGCTAGCGATCCATAGAAATGACTCAGATTGATTTGAGATTTTCGATGATGAGTTAGCATAACAATTGGACTCTTCTGCACTTGGACTTCTGGCCCAACACTCACTAGATTCCCTTATAAACACTCACCTACCTGCAACTAGAGATGGATCTTTTCCAAATATAGATCTGCCATTACTCGACTGGAATTCGTTCACTTCTTCAACTTTCTTCTCCTTCACAACAGTCATCAAGGGGGTTAATGTGGTTCTCCAGTCAACCCTTGAACTTGTGACTTATTCTAACTCATTGTAACTTAGATCTAAGGACTAACTAGTTGATATCCAGAGAGATTCAACTAGTATAATCATAATAAAGATTGATCAAAGCGGATGTAGGCCAGAGTTAGCCGAACCACTATAAAAATTCCATGTCTCTTTTCTTACTTCTGCTTTTTATTTGTTGTTTATCTGAGGTTTGCGCTGCTGATTATCTACATTGGTGCTTCACACTTGATCCGGGGTGTTGATCCATTTTTTGGGTTAACAACATCTAAACCTCTTACTTGAAAATCCTATCTGATTTTGGAATCTAAGGAAGAAGAAGATGGGATCTAACTTATACTGCTCCTAATTTTAGATCTTCCCCTTTTGAATATACAACAAATAGATTATATATATATATATATATATATTAGATTTCAAAAATCAAAAAATGGAGGGGAGAAAGATTGGGATTTAATTTAAATTAGAGATTAGAGATTAGAATTACTTACCAGAAAGTTTACTATTTCTGAAAACCTAAGGACAAAGAATTTGACAGAGCTTCACCATTGCTATAGAATATTATGGAGGAAAAGTGTGGGTCCAGGGGTTTATTTAAAAGGAACCAAAACCGTCAGATTTAAATAATTAAATCCAGACCGTCAAAATAACCAAAACCCTAGTTGTCTTCACCACTTACCGGTCGACCGCTGACCACAACCGGTCGACTGCTTGCCTATGGGCGATCGACCGGTCTCTATTTATAACCGTGAATTAATTTCTTTCTATTTTATTATATTTATACTTCATTAATTCATACGTTATTGTTAACTCTTAATTAAACTTTAAGTATCCCTTAATGTTAATTATTTAAATTCAAATTTTAAACTTTTCAAAATTCAAATAGTTAAATTTTCAAATTCAAACCCGTTTGAATTATTTCAAATTTGGAAACTTCAAATGTCCATAAATTTTCGATTTCAACATTTTATATATGAAATTGGTCAGAAAATCGCCATGGCTGCAATGGTGCAACTTCCATGGTCAAATTATGACATATATAAAATTTTCATTTATAACCTTATTTTAGATCCATAATTTCTTACTAAATTTTACGGGGTGTTACACAAACTATTCCTACTTCAATGCCTCGTTCTACACAATCCATGATTACTTCCCACAATCAAAACTAGCTGTTTGACACTTTAGCTCTAAGACCTCCGAGCCTACCAAACAAAGGCTTGTTAAAGAGCATACTTCTGCTCACGTTTCTACAACAGTTATAGAGTCTGCCTCAAATCCATAACTCAATGCACTGTAAAAAGCCTTCCCACATCCTGATTTGATCGGGTTAAGTTTGTGTATCCTCTAAAGGACATTCCTCTTGATGTTGTTAACAACATTGAAGATGTGTGAATGATGCCTATGATTAGTATTGCATATAGAAGAGGTTCTCTCAAGCTTTGTCTAACGTTAACAAAGCTAATCAAATTTTCCTTTAGGAGAAGGAGATCGAGAAAAAGGATAGGGATTGTTCATCAGTTATGACAAATTGTTAGAGAACACTAAGAAATCCTTCATGATGGGGTAAAGGAAGCTAATGGATGAAAGAAAAGCCTTCTAGGATAAATTTAAAATTCAACAAGAGCATCTCGAGGCTGCATATCATAGGAGTCCCACTCTTGTTGTAGAATAGGAGGCTCTCCAGACCACTATTGATGAATAAAATATGAGATTCTAGGTCTGGAAACTGTGCTGGAGGCCGGGAAGAAAGAAATGGGTATGCTTTCACCATGCCCTAAGACTTTATGAATAAACTGCTTGATGTTGAAAAGGTACAAAGGGATGCAGAAGTCCACGCGGCGAATATTGAGGAAAAGATCAAGTCTAAAACTGATTCCACTCTAGTTCTCTTATATGCGAATATTATCAAATTTGGCAACCTAAAATGGATTGATGATAAATACCCTAGGGCTCTTACTATGGCTTGGGAAGAAATCCTTAAACAAGAGAGAGAGCATTATGGTGAGGTCGACGAGGAAGAGCTAAAGGTCGACCTCTTGGATAACGAAGATTTAGACGCTCTTTTTGTGGGTCTAGTGATGTAAGCTTCCGAAGTTTCAACTTCTGCCCAGGTGCCTATTGGGACCCTTCCTAGGGAATCCCAGCGGAGGCTACCAACTCAAAGGCCGCCACTTTTGGTATTGTCGTTTCTTCCATATCTAGGCCTTTTATCTTCGAGCCCATTATCTTGGGCTTCTACAACTTCAACTGCTATGGTTACATTAGTGGTATCGTCTTCTTGTTCGTCCTTAGCTCATGTCCAATAAAACCTCGAAGACCCCAACTTTACATTGCCAAAGTCTATCCCAAAGCTTGCTGCTCTATCCCTTAACATAAAGTAGAGCCAAACCAGGACTTCTTCTCACACTCTATCTACTTCTCCCAAAGGTATATAGCTAGTTTCTCTTATGTTCAAGAAGGCTCAAATGATACCTGTTGATGTTTCTAATCTATATTATTTTCTCTGTCAAGTTTTAGGTCCACTTCCCTTTACTTCATTGCTAAAAGTGATCCTTGCCTCAGGCCCCCAAACTTCGACAACTGAATCTGTCATCACTTCTAACTCAATCCTTATTCCAACTTCTTCAATCGAGTCTGCTCCGAGTCCTGATGCTGAAAAGATTGGTTCATTAAATGAAAAGGTAATGGAGGAACCTGACATTTCATAGGGAGATGAGGACTTGACCATCACAGGGGCTAAGGAGCACATCTCTGGGCCATCGATCTTAGAGAGGCAAACTTTCCATTATAAAGCATATAGATTTCAAAAAGAAGAAGGGTGTCGATGATATTATGCCCCCACTTTCAATATCTTTGTCGAACCACTCGTTCATTGTCCTAATCTCTACACCTATAGCGGTTGTCATTTACACCGAGACCCACTCGTTCATTATCACCAAAGCTCCTAGACTTGCATCATTTCCTATCTCCAAGAAATGGAATTTTGGATGTCCATCTATGGACATCCATCTTTAATCTTGCCTATCTTTGGGCATTGATCAAAGCATATTCATTAACCTTCATTACTTATCATCAACCAAGGGTGTCTCACCGTGATGTAGGTGTGGTTATGCCTACAAAAGGCTCAATTATATACCAGCTCCTATCCCCAGGACCAGGTTTTTTAAATGCCTATCTCTAGACATCGACCTTGGATTTTGCCTATCTCTGGGCATTGGTCAAAGATCATTTATGTAGGGAAAATTGTCTAATCGATCCTAATATGATTATGCTTCGATTACCCAATCATGGATCAAAGGAGTTCATTGGCGCTTATCTCCGAGCAACAAGCTTAGACCATGCCTATCTTCGGGCATGGGTCAAAGATTAGATGCATGGGGGTGAATCATCTGATTGACCCTAGTTCGTTTATACTCCAACGACCCGATCATGGATCAAAGGAGCTTATCGATACCTATCTCCGGGTATCTAGATATTAATGTTTTCAAAACATAGGATGTCTAGTTCTATCATTATTCGCATGGCATAAAGTTGGGCTTTTAGGAATACAGTTCCATTAATTCCCAAAGCCAACTCCACTTATAAACACAAAAATAATACACTCTACGTTATTACAACAGAGTCTAGTCAACTATTTATTGAAAAAAGTCTAAGTGAAATAGCATTCCACATGCTCGCTATTCCACGCTCTTGGAATTGAGATTCCATCAACAGTCACCAGCTTGAAAATTCCATTTCCAAGCTTATGTTAAATCTCATCAACAAAGTCAAGGGACTTAAGCAAGAGTTCCTCGTTCATCGTGGAATCATAATGAATGGAGTATGGTCGGTCGCAAACTTTTGGTATGCCTATAGTGCTAGTAGTAGTTCATCAACCCAGTAGCCTTTGGCTTTCGTTAATTGCTTCTTCAAGATGTATTTGATGATCTTGTTCACCGCCTCCATGTCCATTCCCTTAGGGGTGTGCTACTGCTACGAATTTCTTCTCAATTTGGTACATATTACATAAATTCTTGAATTCAACACTATCAAATTGGGTTACATTCGATAGTAATCTTATGTGGAATTTCAAATCAACTTATAATGTTTTTCACCATAAAGTTTATCACTTTCTTCTAGTGATCATGTCTAGCGGTTCTGCCTCGGTCCACTTTGTAAAATAATCCACATCTACGAGGACATTTTCGCTCCACCTTTCGACATAGGCCGCACCCTGATAATGTCAAGTCCCTAAACTACAAATAGCCACCGTCTAACCATTTTCATAAATGTGGATGGGGCTCTCAGGATCGTTGCATACCTTTAGCACCTATAATACTTTCTAGTGTAATCAACCCCATTTCGGTTGATTGTTGGCCAAAAGTACCCATAACAAAGAGCCTTTCTTACCAATTTCTGCCCTCAGTTTGGTCATCACAGCTTCCCTTATGCACATCAGCAAGTATCTTCTTAGCTTCCTCTTTGGTAACACATCGTAGTAGGGGAGCAAAGAATCCTCTTATATATAACACTCCTTCCAGAATGTTAAACCGTGGTACTTCACGCAAGAGTGTTCATCATTCATTTCTTTTATTTGGAAGAGTTTCCTTCTCCAAATACTCTTCAATTAGAGTCATCCACGACTCCCTCTCCACCTCAACCTCCAAGAACCAATCAACATCCATATGGTCGATGCTCGGAGCTGATAATACCTCTATTGGAACAAGTCCCATAAGTTGCATATTCCAGAGCTGGCTAATTTGGCCAGTAAATCGGCTCTTGTTTTCTCTTCTCTAGGAATATGCATTATCGTATAATATTTAATATCATTTAGGGGTTCCAGAACCTTCATCAAGTAAGGACCACCAATTAAGAGTCATTGAATATATGCAATGTTATGGCTCCTAGTTCTTTTACTATCTTGAGTCCCACGATCACCGCTTCGTATTCAGCTTCGTTATTTATTGCTTGAAACTCTAGCTTCAAGGCGTAGCATATCATTCATTTCTCTGGGTTACCGAGATTACTCCTACCCTAGAGCTATGTTCGTTAGATGCTCTATTTGTATATAATTTCCACTGAGTAAGCCGGAACACATCTTCCTCCAATTTCCATCCCGAAAGGTAGATCCATCATTGAAATCAGCCAATGCATGTCCCCGTATCGCCCTCCTAAGATAGTAGGTTATATCATATTGGCTCAGCTTAATATTCCACTTTAGTAATCTCCCCGAAGTCTCAGGTTTATGTAACACTAGCTTTAAAGGCTGATCATTTGACACTTTATTGAGCGAGTCTAGAAGTATGGCTGCATCTTCCTCGACGCGGTCAACTAGTGGTATGCTAGCTTCTTTAACTTTGGATGATTCCCCTTTGGTCTAATGAACCGCTTGCTGATATAATACACAAGCATCTGGATTCTGGGCTCTTTAAGCACCTAGGTTGCACTTAGAGCATGAGCAAACACTACCAAATAAACAAATATGTCCTTTCCTTCCAATGGCTTCAATAAGACTAGTGTTACTACTATGATCGTTGTCGAAGGATTTTAGGGTGTTACTTGATCACAACGGTAAGCAAGTGCCAAAACAATAGTGTTGATGCGAATGAGGAACATTATCACCATCAATAATCATGAAGATAAGCAATCTAAAGATCCTAAGACGTCGCACATTATCAATGTCGCTTCGCACTTAGCTAGTACTACCTCTTATTGACTCCGAAGACATATAAGAAGAAAGACGTGGAGGTGACATCGCCTTTCATGATCAGTGTCGAAGAAGTAGGGTACTGTGCTTCATCAATAACAATATACATAAAATGTCGCGTATGACCAAGGAAGCGAAGAGGCCAAATACAATCCACTTTGTAAGCCATCAATGAGTGTCGAGGTGACTACATTGCATTTCATTGATGCAGGGTTCTATTGGCATCGCCTTTTATAGCAAGGAGCCACACTTCGTCCATGTCGTCATCATTATCGAAGACATACCACCGTCAGTGCATTAATAGCCCTGCCGCTCACTTAATGTTACCAAAGCAGGCTTATCGACAATAACTATGAAGGCTATCAACACTGCATTCAAAGAGGTGCCGCACTTTGTAGCGCTTTGAAGGTGTCATTCCACAATAACGTCGAGGATCATCAACATTAAGCAACACTACCAATACTCACCAGAACAATCAGTGCACTATTCATCAGCATTGTTGTTACTATTTGATTATCACTAATTCATCAATGACACCGACAACATAAGGAATAGAGCTGCCTTTTATTAAGCTATACAATGAAGAGACTAATGCTAGGATGACACTACCAAAGTCAAGCATGCCAAATACGAGCCTGTCGAAGGCAATGAAAGGCGAAGTAGAGCCGCTCACTCTTATAAATATGGATCTAGGGGTACCATTTTGGGGCACAAATTCTCTTATCTCATTTCTCACCTTTTCAACTTTGTAAACCCTAAATTGATTTGGGGATTTTTAGAGCCTATTGTATCGTTTAAACTTTGTATACATAAGGATTTGGAAATCAAACAATTGCATAGCATAGCATATTGATTCGATTCGAACTTGTAACTTGTGTGACCATTTGACTTCGAATATTGATTTACATGGATTCGGTACTTGCATTACATACTTGACTTCGAACTGGTACTTGCATAGCATACTTGACTTTGAATGGCTCCTAGCATACTTGACTCCAAACTTGAACTTTAATAGCATATCTGACTTCAACTTCAAATTTACATAAGCTCATATGACTTTGACTTTGATGGCTACACTAAGGAATGTTATGGAAACTTTCTTTAACTTAGTGACTTCGAATGGCCTCAACAGAGCATCTCTTTGAATTCACATTATTCTACTACACTTTTTGGTTAGCAAATTTATTAGTTAACATTTTTGATGGTAGAAAGTGGGCTTGAACCTCTGATTTCATTGAAATTCCAAGTGAAACCACCTTGTCCTGCATTGGGCTACCCTAACCTGCATATTTAGGGAGTAAAGAATTTTCCAAACCAAGCATTTCCCATTCCAAGCTAACCAGCCTTAAGCCTTAACACCATGCCAAATAATAATGCTAAGATGATCAAACAAGGGTCATCTGAACCTAGAACAACTAGGCCCACTTATCAAGTCTTTAATGATCCCAGGCTTTATGAGGAACAGATGCTTATAATCAAGGCACTGCAGATAATGGAAAATAAAAGATGATAAGTAGTGTCTTATAACCCAAATAAATGGGCTTAAATTCATTTCATCTAGGGTCATCCCTAATTTTTGCTCTTGGAAAGCAATGTAACAAAGATGATGTCTTCTCAAGAATAAGAAGGGAAATTCAACTTCAAGCTAGAGGAACCATTTTTTAAAAAGAATTGACAAAGGACTTCAAATGATTAACTAGAAGGTGGGAATGTATTCTTGTCCACTCCCAAGAACAAAATAAAACTCGGGACTCAATAAAAAGAAAACCTATTGTAGAAGGCTAGAAGCTAAGGAACCCATCACAAATAAAAGAGTGAAATGCCATCCAAGAAGATCACTCCCAAAAATGTCTCGACTTTCCAAAAACTATTCACTTACTACCTCCTATGAGAACATTTACTTTCTAACCAAAGATGAACTTGACTATTGGCCCTCACAGAAGAAACATCCAAAGAATGAAAAGAATCTTGGAGGACTGTACTGCTACTATCTTTTAGCTAACAGACATGGTACAAATCAATACCGAAGCTTGGATGGCATGATCAATAATTTCTTAGGGCAAAAAAAGTTGAATGAATTTGTATGAAGATGTTAAGTCAATCATCAATAAAGTTAGATTTTTGAACAAGACAAGTGAATCTACATAGTTGAGGAGTAAGACTTCTCTAAATAATGGAAAAGCCTAAATCACTACCTAAGATTGTAGTATGGGGCTAAAGCCTTTGTCTCCAGCTAACATGGCCTAGACAAAGCACCTCCTAGAGGGAGGATGGGGTAAGCCTTTCGTCCTATCCGAAAGGGCCTGACCAAAGCACCAACTAAGCCTTTGGTCCCGCCTACATGGCCTGGCTAGAGCGTAAGCCCTTAACCCCATCATCAAGGCCTGGTTAAAGCGCCTCCTAGAAAGAGGCTAGAGTAATCCTTTGGACCCGTCTGGAAATAGGTCTGCCCAAAGTTTCTACAAGCCTTCAACCCCTGCCTACGTGGCCTGGTTAGAGTGCCTCCTAGAGGAAGGATGGGTAAACTTTTGGCCTGTCTAAATCACTAAATGGGCCTTCAGTGCTGTCATCAAAGGCCACACTTAAGTGCCTCCAAAGGGAGGTCGATAATCTTTGGTCCTGCTTAAGATAGCTAACCAAATGCACCGGACAATAGACCTAAATCATTACCTAAGACGGTGGTAAGGGGTCCGAGCCAAAGTAGTGCTCTTAATCAATCAATCTTCTAGGGGAAGATCTATCAGAATCTAAGCCAAGTAGTGCTTTAAATCAATCAAATCTTATAGATGAAGGTCCATCAAATATGAGCTCTTTATGCTCCCTAACAAACGCAGCATTCAATTACAAAACAAAGATTTCTGGTCTTCTTCTTTATTGCTAGATATGGATTTATGGTCCTCTTTTATTATTGTTTGATATTGATTTCTGGTCTTCTTTTATTATTGCTAACTATGGATTTCTGGTCTTCTTCCATTATTGCAAGATATGGATTTCTAGTCTTCTTCTACTTCTTGTCAGATATGACTTATTAGTCTTATTGCTAGATATGGATTTCTGGTCTCCTATTATTATTACCAAACATTGATTTATGGTCTTCTATTATTACTGTCAGAAATAGATTTTTGGTCTTCTATTATTATTACAAGACATTGATTTCTAGTCTTCTATTATTATTGCCAGATTTGGGTTACTAGTCTTCTTCTATTATTATCAAATATGAATTTCAGGACTTTTTCTATCAAATAGATTTCTGGTTTCCTATTATTAACTGTTGAACGAATTTTTGGTCTTTTATGAGAAAGCGAATTCTAATATGAAAATTTCAATTATCTTAGCAATCGGAATATTGATCTAGGCATCAAAAGCTCAGAGTACAAAAGCAAGATAATCAGATAATTCAATTCAAAGCCACAAACTTTACGTTTGAGGTAACTTTCATTCTAAATACAAGTTCATTTATAACTTATATTATATACAAAGTCGCAAGTGCAAAAATCAGACAGAAAAGAAAATCTAGTTAAGGGCAAATCATTGTTAAAGCTCAGGGCTTCGTGTTGATTTTTCCAAGTCCTTGGAAAGTAAAGGATAGGTAATGTGGCAAATGGCCACATCCAAAATCTCTCTTTAAGTTTCTTTTCCTTCTTCTAAATGATATTTGCATAATTAATTGAACCAATCTGAATTTTTAAAGAGCGTTGGAGAGTCTTGTTGGCACCTTACAAAGTACAAACCATACTCTTTAACTCTTTAATCTTCTGGTTAAGATCATATTTCTCATGCTCGAGTTTTTGGACTTTGCTTTCATATTCACTAATGCATTGAGGTAGTTTCTCATCCCATTTCTTGCTAAAGTACTGGATACGTTCAAATTTAACCTTTCTACCCTAGCTTGACATCGTTTCATCACTAAAGCCTGGAGGAGGGTTTACTAAAGTTAGGAATCCCCGGCTCGCCAAAGACCGAGATTTGGTCATTCTACCAGGAGTAGGGGTAGGAAGGCCGAATTCGCCTTCACTCGCAATAAGCTCTAACAATTGGCAATAAATTTGGCTCTTTATCAGATCAACTTCAAGATCATTTATTCTCTGGTGTGGTTTAACTATCTTAATGTCAGCTTCGACTGAAAAACTCGATCCTTGAACCGTGTCAGATCTCTTTTTCAATGCCTGAAGTTCATTTTCTTTTTCTTTAAGATGCTTTTCCATGCGAGTAGTTATTTCTTTGTAAGTCCTAAATATTGATTTCAAGATGAAGTAGTTCCTAAGCCACTCCTACGCCTCAGGATTATTTGGGAATCGCAAAGTTGAGTCATCTTGGGATGATCGTTTCTATTCTACATAGGAAAGCAGCCTCTCTTTAATCTTAATAACTCGCTAAAGCATCTAGAGAATCATATGCATGCACTAACTGAGCCTCCTATTAAGAATAAGGGATACAAGAATTAATATATGAGAAACACATTTTTTACTGATAATAACTAGAGTTTACAAATAATATAAAAATTAAGGTTACATCACAATTCCATTTCGAAAAACATTTAATCAACATTCAAAGTTTCATGACTACAGTTTTAGCCTTTTCAAATGACTTAGCAGACAAAGAAAGTATAGAATCGAAGGAAGTCTTAATTTCTTCTGGGGTATAAACAAGAGGGAACTAGCAATAATCTCATTCCCCAACTAGAGGGCTATTACTGCCACATATGATTTTGGTGTGATAAGATTGGATTACACTGAGCAATTTATCCTTTTCATCACCTAGGAAGTCAAAGCAGAAATGAGGGTAATGCATATAGACTTCTTGTAAATCTCTAAGGAAGCAATGTCTTGCCAAGTGTGATGTTTTGATAATCGAAGATTTTCCTTGAAATCTTTTCTTAGCTTGACAAATTTACTCAAGATATCCTTAGAGACCGGACTGCTTGAGAGATCTTTATTTTGTACAACATATTGAAATTATACTTAGGATAAGGAAACTAAACGATAAAAGCCGTAAGTAGAGAAAGTTATATATTACAAATATTTGGGTTCATACAAGATCGATTTCTTGCACATTTCAAAAATCAACCTCTTCTATTGTACTTCAGTTTTTCGAGGGAAAGAGAGCTAGAAGAAAGTGGAATGGAGGCTACTCTTGGGAGGTTCCAACACACTCTTGGGTAGGAATCAGATCTATACTCATCCAAATATCTACGATGAAAGCATCTGACCAAACCTCCATGGTTTTCACCTAAGTATGAGATATCGACCAATTTACCCTTGCAATAGGCTTTGTACAAAAACTCCATCAGGGTGTTTCTGCGAT
Source organism: Allium fistulosum (assembly GCA_030737815.1). Taxonomy (NCBI): domain Eukaryota; kingdom Viridiplantae; phylum Streptophyta; class Magnoliopsida; order Asparagales; family Amaryllidaceae; genus Allium; species Allium fistulosum. The sequence continues at coordinate 764,595,342 of CM060905.1, forward strand.
CAGTTAACATCCAAAAGAGGTTCATCGGTTCGAAATTCTCTTTCATGAGTGTTTCCCGGTGATGACGGGCTTTCTTAATCCGAGGAGCGACTTCTCTTTCTTTGAAATATTTAACTTTGACGTGCTTTTAGCAAGCTTCTTGTACTTCTCAGATAATTTGTTATACTCTTCAATTGTTTGTCCAATTCTCTATTTAGACGATCTATATCGATTTTCTTCTTTCAAGCATCACGTCATAACAATATTTTAGTTTTCTCCTTAACTAAAACAATTAATGCATTAACTAAAAGTTATTTGATAAACTTAAGGCATTTGTATAAAGATATCTATACTTGAGAGAGCGGAACTAAAGACCACGAGATCTTTCCTTTGTCTTCGGATGGTTGGCGTTGGAAAGTACTGCCTTTATTAGAAGAATCTTTCTTTGAAGGGTCCTGCATGTCAGCAGTTTCTGTATCTTAAACAACCGAGTCTAAGTCAATGTCGTCAAATCAATCCCTTTCATCTGGTTGACCAGAAAGACCCGTTCCATCACCTCCCCCATCATCATCATTGTTGTCATCGCGATCATTACCTTGGTCATCATTACGATCATCATCATCATCATTATCATCGTCATCTTTTTTCTTCATCAAGATTTGGCTCTTCATCAATAGGAGCATCATCAAAAGATAGCCACTTTTCAGCATCGATTTGCTCCTCGGTAAGGAATTCTTCCTCAAGAGCAATTTTGTCCTTTTTTATCCTGAGACTGAACTTTCTCTTACACTTTTCATTCAAGGCTGGTAGAGATGGAAAGTCCAGGTCTGGGCATTTTCGAAAGTTGTTGGCATATGCCACATAAAATGCGTCTTTATAGCACTTCTCAGTGATTTTGGGAAGAGCAACATCGAGAAAGGAAGTAACCTTTTTCTTGGTGTCACTAATACTGTTGTTTGAATAACCCAAGAGGCTAGATTTACTTTGTAATTGGTCTTCGAGCGATTTATTCTTCTTAACTAGCTTAGAATTTTCCTTAGCGAGCTTAGTGTTTTCCTTGGTCACCCTCTCAAGATTTGCTTTAAGTCTATTAAAGGACTTAAGGTCAGCTTCCAAATTTTTCATTTTTTCTTCTAACAACTGTCTGGCCTTCTTTTCTTCCTCAATGGAGGAAACAAGTTTGCCTTTCTCGAGGATCGCCTCATGTCCCTCCATGGTAATGTCAATCATACTGTTTTGAAGTGAGAAGATCTTTTCTTTAAGCTCGACCACCTCGTTGGATGGTCCTTAAGAGGCATCTCGGAGAAGAAGCATGTGTTTTCCCACCAAGAATACATAACTTGTCTAAGTTAAAACGAAATCTACAAAGTTAAAATTAATTAAATGAATAGAAAAACATACCGATAATAGTTGTTTGAGGATCAAGAAAAGGTGGCCATTCGAATAACTTGGGGGTTGCAATGATCCGAGAGAAGTGATTGAGGGAGATTGAATGACCAATTGGTCAAGTTCCTCAAAATTCAATGATTAAATTTGAGTCTGATTCCTAGAAGGAATAGGATCATCTGGAGAAAGAATCAGACTAAGTTTAGCACACATATGGCTGATAGACCTTGAGGAAGTAGGAAATGTAATATTAAGAAGGCGGTTGGGAGTTTGAGCCTCCTTGGGTGTCTCAATCTGAGCCTCTTTGGGCTTCTCTAGAGCTTTATCCAAATCTACTGCTCCGGAACTTGGATCAATATTTACATGCCTCATCTCACCTATGACAACAGGAGTAAATTCATTCACAAGTTTGGGTCTTTTATCTTGAGGAGGAGAAGGAACGTTGATAAGAGCGTCATTGTCCATTTCTTCTTCATCTAATTCTTCAACAGCTTAGGCAATTGAATCTTTATAGGAAGTAAATATAATTGGTTGAGTTGGGGTTGAAACTACATATTTGCTTTTTCTCTTTTCAGAAAGATTGCCATTAACTCTTGTTTCCTTGGGGGAAACGACAAGAGCAGACGAGCCTAAAACAAAAGGAGAAGTCAATAAACCAGTAGTATCAAGAATTCCATTTCTAATCATATTAAAACTTACCAACAGAATCTAGCTGAATTAGAGAATTAGAGGTGAAGACATCTGATTTGCCAATTACTAACGAGCTTTTTCCATGAGAATTATGTTTAACCATTGTAGGCTCTTCCAGAATCTTGTGGTAGAATATTGGAGGAGCTTCGATGGAGTTACCAGTATAAGTCTGTTTCTCTTATTCTCAGCTAGATGGATTAGGGGGTCTACGGTCTTTTGATCTTCGGATTTTAGACTCTTGGAAGCAGGATTTGAAAAAAACACCCACCAGTAAAGAATAACAATCAAATAGGAATAACCAAAGATAAGAGACTTACTAGCGGAATAAAATGTCCCTCTAATGTTAAAGAAGCATTTGATGAAGAAAAATTAAGTCTCACATACTCTCACTTTATTAACGCTCTCAGAGATCAAGCTTTTTGGATAGGGATGAATTCGGTATAGTTGATGGCTTGGTTGTTCACCTACCTTAGCAGGACCAGCTATGTAATGAAGAATGTCAGCGCTGAGATATGGGAGTCCAGCTTCTCGATCTAGGACCTCCAGGTAAGTCAGGTATGTATAAGTGTTAGGCAAGAACTGGAATTGTGCTATATTTAGGTGCTCCAAGTATCTTAAGAGGAAGCCTGGAAAAGGAAGATAAGCAGCGTGCCAGATATGAATTGCAGAAAAAGAAAAGTATCCCTCCGGTGGGTTGTACATGTTATCTATAGGGCCAGCAGGAATGGCTTCGACCCCAGTAATTTCGAATTGTTGAAGAATTGATTCCACTTCAGCTTGGGTGGTAATGAACGATGGTTTGAAATAATGTCTCTACTCTTACTAGCTGAAGGAGAAGATTTGGTCTCTTTACAAGCTTTCTTTGTATGCTTCTTGCCTGATTGTTGACCTTCCATTTTTTTATCAAGTGATATTATTCTAGACTCAAGAAATTACCATGATTCATATCATATAAAAATTCGAATATATGCTAATGCTAAATCTAAAGTTGTTACTTAATAAATATATTTACTGCCATGGTGATAAGGTATGTATTAATCATAAAACAATGGTGAATGTTATAAGTTAGTTGGTGCCAAAAATAATGAGGTTACCGACATTAACAAATAAGCAGTTAGTAAACTGATAATGTGTCTACAATGTGTTAAGAAAGAAATTCCGTGAGTAAGCTTCATTTGAGATATTAAGGATGGTAATAAGTAGTAAAGTTATGAGCATCTATAAATTCATAACGACAATGTCATAAAACTTATGCTAGTATATTAACAAGCTCTACAACCATAACTGACGATGAGGTGATAAGGATATCGATGTTGACGAATAAAAACAATGAGAATTGGAAACTTGATAATTGGTTAAACAATTTATAACATGTTAAAACAGTGGTGTCGATAGTGTCAATGTCGTATAGAGCTATGCACTATCGAAAATGATCATGGAAAGGTAAAGAAATACAATAAAGTTATGACTATTGAACCATGCTTATAGGTAAACGTCTAAAATGAACGACAATGAGTTTATTGGTGTTGTAATTAATCACAACAAACACTATTGATGACCTATATGTTCTCAACTAAGGGTTGTCGCGCTTTAACTTAACAAATAAAATGTGAAATAACCTCGACACTATTGATGCTAATCGACTGTCACGACACAAAACGGGGTTGCCGCAATTTACCGAATTAAAGGTTTAGTGTTGACTAAAACGATAAAGGCTTTATTAGTGTCAAATGTCATGCTAATATCACAATGTTGTTTTAAAAACTAGTACTAAGCCAATTAGTGTCGTGTCTAATCAACTTAAATGCCCAAATAATAGTAGTGTGCATGACTTCGAATGAATCACCACACCTCGCTCCTATTGCTTACAACATGAAAGTCTTTGGCTATTGGAATAATGAGGTAATATGAGGACTTAGTAATTTTGTGAATTATAATGATTTCGGTAAGGGTTAATGTCGATGTGATGAAACTCGAAGTCGGAGTCGTCTTTGTCACAAGGCATGCAGATTTTTATATCAATATTAATCAATATTGAAACTAATTTAGGTGTTATAAAGGCCTTACACTATCAATTAACTAATAGTTATGCTTCCTAGTGATGTCATGAGTGTCAATACCAATCTGGGTCAAGAACAATACCAAATTCGAGTTTAAATAGGCAACTCATCTTATCATTAAGCTGAAAACCCCAAATTTTTGTGACAACATCAATTCATAATCAATTAATTCAAGGATTAATGTAAAAGCATGACATCTAGCAATCACAAATTTGCGATTTCAACTCTTAATATGTAGATGATGAAAATTAAATCAATAAAACTCCAAACGAAACCCAAAATGGCAATTTCAGTATGAATTGTCAATCGAATCAGATAAACAAGCAAACCGATATGAAATCATACCTAAGTATTTCAGTTGCTTGAAGGATTAAGAGATTTTTTAGAATTAAACTTTTTGCTTGAGCTTTCGATTATAGGTGAGAAGAGGAAATGAAGAGAGCTCAACTATTTATAGAAGGAAACAAGATGGATAAACATCGTTGATTCACTTTAAACGAACGGTCAGATCAGTAAGGAGAAGACCAATAGGTGGAAAAGACGACGTCGACAATATTGACTTGAAAAGTCAATGACTCCTTTATACTTGGGGGCAAATGTAACTACTATGATCATCGTCGAAGGAGTTTGGGATGTTACTTGATCACACCAGTAAGCAAGTGCCCAAACAATAGTGTTGATGCCAATGAGGAATGTTATCACCATCAATAACCTCGAAGACAAGCAATCTAAAGAGCCATAAGATGTCGCACATTATCAATGTAGCTTTGCACTTAACTAGTGCTACCTCTTATTGACTTTGAAGATATACGAGAAGAGAGACGTGGAGGTGACATTTCCTTTCATGATCAATGTCGAAAAAGTAGGGTGTTGCGGTTCATCAATAATAGTATACATACAATGCCACGTATGACCAAGAAAGCGAAGAGGCCAAATATTATCCACTTTATAAGCCATCAATGAGTATCGAAGTGACTACAGTGCATTTCATTGATGTAGAGATCTATTGACACCGCCTTTCATGGCAAGGAGCCACACTTCATCCACGTCGTCATTATTATCGAAGATATACTACCATCAATGAATTAGTAGCGCCACCGCTCACTTAACATGACTAAAGCAGGCTCGTTGACAATAACTCTGAAGGCTATCAACACTGCATTCAAACCATCGCTGCACATTGTAGCGCCTCGAAGGTGTCATTCCACAATAATGCCAAGGATCATCAACATTAAGCAACACTACCAATACTCACTACAACCATCGGTACCACTATTCATCAGCGTTGCCGTTACTCATTGATTATCACCGAAGTCATCAATGGCATCAACATCATAAGGAATAGAGCCACATTTTATTGATGCTATACAATGAAGAGACTAATGCCAGGATGACACTGTCGATGTCAAGCATGTCGAAGATGAGCCTGTCTAAGGCAATGAAAGGCGAAGTGGAGCCACTCACCCCTATAAATATAGATGTAGGGGTATCATTATGGGGGACAAATTCTCTTATCTCATTTCTTACTTTTTCAACTTTGTAAACCCTAAATTGATTTGGGGATTTTTAGAGCCTATTGTATCATTTGAACCTTGTACACATAAGGATTTGGAAATCAAATGATTGCATAGCATAACATATTGATTCGATCAAACTTATGACTTGTAACTTGTGTGACCATTTGACTTTACGTGGATTTGGTACTTGCATAGCATACTTGACTTCGAACTGTACTTGCATAGCATACTTGACTTCGAATTGGTACTTGCATAACATACTAGACTTCGAACTTGTACTTGCATAGCATACTTAACTTCGAACTTGAACTTTAATAGCATATCTGACTTTGACTCCAAACTTACATAAGCTTATATGACTTTGACTTAGATGTCTACACTAATGAATGTTATGGAAACTCTCTTCGACTTGATGACTTTGACTAGCTTCAACAGAGCCTCTCTTTGAATTCACACTATTTTACTACAATTTTGGGTTAGCAAATTTATTCGTCAACAACTAGCGGTCTCTCCATGTGATCAAGTAGGTACTTGAAAGCTTTCTGACATTCCTCCATCCAGAAAACTTTCCTTCTTCTTTCTTGATGGCATCAGAGAAGGATACACATTTATCTAGTGTCATTGAGATAAATCGACTCGATGCGGTGACCTATCTATTCAAGTTATGCATTCCATCCTTGTCTTTGGGGCAGTAACATCTTTCATTATTTTTATATACCCCGGATTCGCTTCATTTCCCCTTGAGTTTACTACGAAAACTAAAAACTTTCCTGATGCGACTCCGAAAGAGCATTTCAATAGGTTAAGCTTCATCCATTACTTTCAAAGCACCTCAATTATCTCTGAGAGGTCGCACATGTGATTCATTGATCGTTGTGACTTCATTACCATATCATCCACATAGACCTCCATTATCCGCTTGATCTGATCTGTAAACATCAAGTTTACCAAATGTTGGTAAGTAGCCTCAGTGTTCTTCAAGTCGAATGGCATGACTTGATAATAATACATTCCAAATTGGCGATGAAACTGGTGACATGCATTGCTATTTGATTGTAGTTGGAGTACGCATCCATGAAGAATAATAGTTAATGTTCGGCAGTTCCATCAATGAGCTGGTCAATGCTGGGTAGTAGGAAGTTACCTTTTGCGCACGTCTTATTCATACCTGAACAATCGTAACATGTCCGCCACTTTCTGTTAGGCTGCTTGACCAACACAAGATTTGATGTCCATTTGTGTATATAGCATTGCGGACAAAGCCATTTACCTTCAGCTTATCCACTTCTTTCTTTAACATGTCGGATAGCTAAAGAACCAAGCTACGCCTCTTGTGCTTCACAGGAGGGTATTGTGGGTCCGCACTCAATATATGGCATGCTATCTCCGATGATATTCCATATATATCAGAATGTGTCCAAGCAAACACATCCAGGTTGTCCCTGAGAAACCCTACTAACTACTTTTCATCTTCACATCAAGCTGAAACCAATTCTTTAGGACCCGAGTGGGGTTATTCTCATCAGTTGGGATATTGATTGTCAGCTCTACCGGTGCTACTCTCGCATCCTCTAGCTCTTTCCATGGCCCATAAATTTATGAAATTTACTATGGTGCCCAAGCTAAGGCTTAGGCGATGGTTGTTATATGTCAACTATCTAGATGTAAAGACTCTTAACATTTACAACCGGTATTATGGCCTCTCTGGATAGCTCCTACCCTATTCTCTGTAGGGAATTTCATCATCAGCCACCATAGGGCAAGGGCTAATGTAAAACTAGCAAGGGCTACCTAAAAACTAGCAAGCGTCGGTCGCCCCAAAAGGACATTATAAGCTGAGTATGTGTCAATCACAATAAATGTCTACACTCACACCAACTTGCGGTCTCCCTCACTAAGCTTAAATAACAAATCAATACAGCGAATAGTCTCCTTAGCCTCTTTAGCAAATCCATGAATATTGGATTTACATGACTTCAGGTCCGGCCCACTAATCCTCATATAGTCAAAAAAAATTAAATAGAATATTAACTGAGCTCCCATATTCACTCATGCATAGTCGTCGGCCCAATAACAACCGTAATCACCACGAGGTCAAGCGTCGGTACCTTAACCTCGTCAGCATCTTTACCTTTGAACACAATACCGTCACACATTGTCTTTTGTTGTCTCTCGAAGTCCTATCTTCCACAGCGAAATACGTCTCCTGAACTACATGCTTTATAACTACCGTACCTCTCCATTTCATTTCAGTCTTCTTAGCTGGATGAGGTCCTCTAGTAATAGTATTTATCATAATTCTCTTTTCAGGTTGCCTAAGTCCATCACCACTAGGTCAAGCTTGATTTTGTTAGGAACCTTCCGTTGGGGTCTGCTATCGATCTTTCTACTTACCTGTAGGTCTCTCACATACTATTGTAGTTTCTTTTACCTAATCAGGTCCTCGATTACATCTCTCAAATGACCTAACTCATTAGTATTGTGCCCATATATTTATTGGAAGCAACAATACTACCATGAACGTCATTCTTGTTTAGTTGCCTCCCTTCGAGGCAGCTTATTATAATTTTTAGTTCCTTGCATGGCAAGATAAATATTTTCAACAGATTCATTTAATGTGGTATAATCCTCGCATTTCATCCATCTCAGGCGCTTCTTAAAGTCTGGCTACTTTCTATCGGTACCTTGGTTCTTCTTTTTCGATTGTTATTATTATTTCCAACATTGACTATAACGTTCCCGACGCTCTCACGGTTTTCTTAATGGTAGCATTGCCCTGCACAACTTCTTTCAACGATCTACCACTTGTATGTCCGACAACCAGATCTGCCTCTTCCAAGCATATAAACTAGGATGCCTTCTAATAGAATTTTTCCATGGTAGGTGGCTATTTTCTAAGCAGCCTTCTCATCATGTCAACTATATATTCTAGACTAGTCTGATTGACTGGATGGTGATTGTCAAGGACAACCCTAAGTGTTTGACTGTAGAAATGCTCACGATTAGTTCCATGATGTTTGGGCTCCCATATCTCTGGAAGAGCCATTAGTCTAGTCCTTAATTATCTATGTTTTTTTCTAGATGTCTTAGTGGAATTTAATCGAACACCGTAACTCTGCCACCAGCAACTTGTTCAAACTAACATCAACCTCCTTTTCAAGTTCATCTTAAGACTCATCAATCACAACTCTCCTTGACAACTCGTACCAAGTCATGATGGTTCAGTACCAAGTTGTAACTTATCAACTGGGGCTTTTCTAAGTCCCGTCTTTGATATCTGAACTTCTCCCCTTTTCATCTTCTACTTTCCATTTCCCTTATTCCTATCCGAAGAGGAAGAACTTTCTACTTTCAAGTCAATAGACGATGACTCGCTATGGCACTTCTTTCGCCTTTAAGGTTGATGAGTCATCATGGCAATACTTCTCTCCATCTCTTTCAAGATCGCATTTTGAATTTCTAATTCCTTTTCTGCATTTCTTACATCATCCAGTCTAACTCCACCCTCGTCACTACCTCTGTTGCACTCGAGATTTCAGTAGGAGTAGGTTGATTCGTTTCTTCTCCATGTTGAGAGTCTTCATTCTCAACTTTATTGAGGGTCTTGAGGTGGTTAACTGCTCTTTGTCCTTCATAGGTTCCATGACACTTCAAGACCCATTGATAGACTTCTTCCAAATATAAATTGTCAAGTATCTTCTAATAAGAACTTTCTAGATCTAACTTGTGGATAGTTTAAATTCAAAGTTTCAAGATAGATCTACAAGTAAGAACGTCAAATCCTCTTAATGAAAACATCAAAACATTTGCACCAAATGTGGGACAAGCAACCAATTGATTAATAAGTAATATTTAAAAGGTTTGGGAGAATAAAATAGATAAGAACGCACAAGATTTACAATGGTTCAACCAAAATCAATAGAGTACGTCCACTTTCAACAATGATATTTATTCTTTCTATCTTTTACAACTATGATCTTACAACTTGGTTGCCTCAACTCGAGTAAGGTTCCAGTAGAGTTCCAGGGTAAAACCAAATAATCAAGAGAGTAAAGAGAAGATTCAAAATGATCCCTTTGATTTGCACTTCTCCTCCTACTTATAGATAAAGACCATCAAAATGAGCTTGGAAATACGCTCCCTACGTTCTCCACGTCTGGCATAAAACTCTTGGTGACGATTATGGTCGGTACCGAGCTGTGTTCATGGAGTTCTTGTCATCATTGGCCTTGAACTTACTCTATCTTCCACTCTTGGCTTGGTGCTCGTTTACTCATTATTAGACTACATAACTAGGTTGTGTTGTGTTTTCATCCTTTGCTTCTCTCTACTTGACTTGTTTGGAAAAAAGATTTAGTACTTCTCTATGGCAGGCAATGATAAACACCGATTCTTGGGACTTCATCTGAATTTTAACACTAGATTTCCTTTTAGACTTCTAGTTTATTTCATTACCATTCAATGGCTCTGATTTTTTGAGATGTTGCTTGGTTCAAAAGCGGGATAACAATTATGCATATTTAAAATTTAAAATTTAAAACTCATGAATATTTTATCTTTTAAATATATGAATAGATTTAAATACATACATTTATTTTAAATCAAAAATATTTCTTTTTCAAAATAAAATAATAATAAAATTTAATGTAATTTAAACTATATTGATAAACATTTTAAATATATATGTATAATATCCCATACTAAATATATATATATATATTACTAAAATATATATGTTAGCGATAAGTGAAAAAGTTATTTATTTATATATATTTAAATTTATTATTTACAAATGCATGTGTGTGTGTGTATTAATTATATTTTTAAAAGTTATGGTCAAAAATATAAATAAGATATATTTATACATAACTATGTGCTATTCGAAATGAAGGTTATCATTAAATTCGGGAAATCGTTGACATGTTGCATTGCTAACCTTCCTTTCAAAGCTTGGCTCCTTCCTTCTAGCATGGTGTGCACATCCCAAATATAGGCCCCAACTAGTTTTTAATAGGGGATAGCATTTTATTTACAAGCCTCTAGAATGAGAGAAGGCAAGGCTATTATAGCCATAAGATATCACAAATGTCTCCACCATATAATCCATTTTAAACCTAAATCGGTTCTAGGTAAAGAGAATTATACAAACTCCTATTATTAAACCTTAAGTATTGATTTTAATGATAACAACCATACAAATATTATTACTAACTTCTCTCTAAGTTGTGCGATATTTCCAAATATACTATAGAGATATTTTATGGAGATATGCAAGAAACTCAATGAATGAAAGTAAGCAAATGAGTTATAAATATGAAAATTGATGAATATAAATAAAAGATATAGTTAACTTAAGGCGAATGGAACACAACTGCAACAAAGATAGTTGAAGAGCTCAGTAAATCTATCGAGTCCTAAAATTTTGTTAAAGTTCCCATAACAAATATCCTTGAAATTCATCTTTCATTTAACTCCATTTTTAACCTTTACATCTTCGTATAAACAAACATGCTGAGTTTTAAAACATGGAAGTCAAATTTTAATTTTTGTAAAAGGAAAACATTTTATACTAGAGTATGTCGACAAATGCCTATGGGATATGTCGATATAGATGTAGTTACTCAGTTTTTCCAAATTCAAATGAAAGCATTTTAGTGTCATCTATTCACCAATGGACGCTTCCTTTTACCCTCTATTTAAAGTTGTCTGGAAAATGAATTTTAATCAATAATTTCCCAATTCTTTTTTACTACTACACTTCGATATTTTTGTGAGAAAAACTCCTTTATATACTTCCACTCTCTTTGCAATTTGATACTCTTTCACTCAAACTTTTCAAGGAATTGCAAACCACTCAAGATAGGGAGTTTGTACTAAATTTCTCAATCTTTATCCATGTGGTCTCATCCTATTCCTCTTTGAATTCAAAGATATATTGCTATTAGAGGTCAATTGGATCAATGTACTGAAACTTCAAAAATCTACGTTGGAGATACAACTATTTACCCATACTTTATTGTTGTTTGTAAAGAGAAAAGTGTTCTTGCCACCCATGGATAGTCAAGAAGTATGGTGTATCTTACCATCATGGAATTGTAAGATTATAAAAGTGTTCTTGCCAAGTGGAAAGCAAGGAAGTGGTAGTGAAATTCTACACGAGAAGTTCAAGATTAGAAGTAGGATTGGTGTCCAAACCAGTAAAAAATTCCTAGTGTCTTTTACTCATATTTCATTTAATTTACTTTGCATTTACTATCTAACTATCTGTCCGTGCTTATGATTTTGTTACCGATTCCAATAGATAACTTATAAATTTACAAGATAATTTTTAAATAGTTAATACACAATATTCACCCCTTCTCTAGTGTATTGGTTATCACAAGATTCATTTTGCATCAGTTTTTTTGGTTATCCCACATCCCATATTCGGTATCAGAGCATAAGTTTTCAAAAGATTCATAATCTGAATGTTGGAAATGATAAATGGTAAGCAATACTAGTAGTACACTTTTTAACACTTTTGTAGAGGGTCAACGTACTGCTCGACCACCACTTTTTAATGCAAGTAATTACGCTTGTTGGTCTTGTAGGATGAAAATTTATTTATAGTCAAATGGATTAGATATTTGGAATGTTTTAAAAATCGATTACACTGGGACCTAAACGGATTATGCACAGTGGACCAATGAAGTAAAGATATAAGCACACAATTATTCAAATGCTATGAATATTTTATTATGTGCCTATGATAAAAACGATTTTAATACAACATCGGTATGTAAAAGTGCATATAAAATTTAGAGGGCTCTTCAGTCACACTAAAGGGACGGTAAGGTTAAATAAACTAACATCCATGTTAACCAATCAATTTTAACTTCTTAAAATGAAACAAAATGAATCTATATATGACATGTATTCTACATTCAAGATATTTTACATGTACTTGTATCATTAGGAAAAAAAATTCTAAAGAGGACCAAGTCACAAAGGTCTCAAATTCACTCTCAATGAATGTATTAGAAGGCATCGACCCTCGAAGAAGTAAATTATATTAGTACCATAAAAGTAGAATAATCAGTAGGAAATCTTATGTCCTATAAAGTACAGTTGCAGGCTAGAAAGGAAAATCAAGCAAATGAGAAGAAGTCACTAGCATTCAATGATAAAAACGATAATCGTGGTTCAGACGACGACGACGAAAAAGATGATAAGGTAATTTCTTTCATGAACATGAATTTTCAAGAAATTCTTTAACTACAAGAAAATGAATAAACTTTAAAAAACTGACAACTTTATAGATAATTCATGAAACATAAATGTTGTTAAGTGTTTTGAATGTGATAAAACTGGTCGTTTGATAAGAAATTGTCAAAATATGAAGAAATCAAAGTACCCTTCGAATACTGACACGTTCAACAAGAGGAGGAAACAGGCTTTCAATGCAACATGGGATGATTCGGGTACATCCTCAAGTGACACTGAGGTGGAGAAAGAAAATGACCACATATTCTTCATGGCAAATGATGATTAGATTTGGGATTTTAATGAAAATTATGAATATTTTAAATGATATGTGCAAATGCTTCGAAAGAAGTATAAAACATTTTAGGAGAGGTAGATTAAAAATTTAATGAAAGGCTAACAGACGAAAATAATGTCTTGAAGATTTGATTGAAAGAGTCAACAGAATTAATGATGAAAATGATTTGAAACTAGAAAGTTTTTAAAAATTAGAAATTGAAAATGAATCCGTAAAAATGAAGAATCTTTCAATGAAGTTATAGATCATTAGTTTGAATGGAAAAATTACATCTCTAGATAATGTTATTCTTAGATGTAATAAGAATATTGATATGATAATCACTGACATTGATAAATTTAACTAAAGTAGTAAATTTGTTAAGGCTACCTAGTTGAAACTAAAACCTTCAAAAATTATGATTAGTGCCCCCAAATAAATTTATAAATATATGGTTTGTAGGAATTTAGATAATATTAAGAAGGAAATATATTGATAATATTGTTGACAAAGTGTATTTATCTCATAATAATATATAGTTAAAGGGTATACAAACTCTTCAGGGGTTTGGCTTCCCAAAACTTAAAATCATGGACACCAAAAGTAAAATAAAACACACTAACGTTCATATTCTCTATTTTCTATATACCTCCTAATCATAGAATAAATATAAAGGAGAAACTGATATTGAACAACAGATTTGTAGGAACCGTGCCAGACGGAAGCGGGTTAAATGGGTGAATTCCATTTTTTTTTCTATTTTAATATATTTTATAAGTCTACAAAGGCTAAACGGGTTTTAGATCCAATCTAAAATATTTTAATAAAATCTTATTTTATTTAATTTGTTTAAAATGGTTTGAATTTAAACTTAAATTAAATTGAGTGTATCAAATACACCCATGTGCGTAACAGTTACTCTTTAAAGTTAATTTAGAGAACGAAACCTTTCGTTTCTCTTTAAAACTTAAGTAATCAATTGAGTAAAGGTTTGAATTAATTAGAGAGAGTGAAACCTTTCATTTCTCTCCTTTAATCATATTGATTGATTTATAAAATTTCATTAATGAGCAGTATATACATAGCACATATTATGAGTATATCTAATATACTTTAGTGTACATTGTGTAAGTGCAATATAAAAACATGTACATAGTTAATGTGACCGTACGTAGATGTTGGGATTTACACCGCACCGGACCCTTTCCACTTTACATATGCCTTTGTTGTCTAAAATTTGGGTTTAAAATTATTTATATATAATAAATGTATAGGAGACTGTGTGTACTGAAAACATATTAGATAATCTTATATGATTTGAAATAAAAAATTACCAATAGTGAATTTGGTTTTAATTAAAGGAATTATGTTTGATATAAGATATGGCATTTAATACACAAGATCCATCTTCTGGTTTCAAATTAGAGCAATACATGTATGTACTAACCATATATATATATTGTTAATCCATCCATGATGCCATATTGAACAAATAAACTTGTTTAACACCTTTGATATTATTTAAAATGGATTCATTTGATAGGTTCATCAAGGTGTTATTAAACCAATATATATATATATATATATATATATATATATATATATATATTTAATCCATCCATGATGCCATATTGAACCAGTAAACAAGTTTAACACCTTTGATATTATTTAAAATGGAGTCATTTGATAGGCTTATCAAGGAGTTATTAAACCAAAGATTCGCTTATCATCCATGACTTAGCACAAGATGAAGTTATTTTAAATGGATCCATGTTGCCAATGGATTCTTGGGCAAATTATAAATTTGCCCAAGAGTGTGCATCATATGTTAAAGGGCAAATTACATAAAGGTGCAATAGTCTATTGAACATTACTTAATGGAAAAAATAGATAATGTGTAAACCATGATCCATTATTGATGTGAAGATAGGCATGATGGTTATTTTGCAAAGTAACGTTAATTGAGTCATGGGCTTAAGTAGCCTTGTTTGAGAATAGAGCCTAAACGTCAAGTCTAAGAATTAGTCATATGCATTTCCATGTTTAATAATAACCAAATTCGCATGATCAAGGTAATAGGCTATGTAAATCCATCGGTCCATGTCCTTGCTCATAAGTTTCAAGATTTACAAATCAAATCATGATTTTGCCCCAGTTCAATTTAGGTTTACAACTTTTCAAATTTAAGATGGAGGAAAAGAAAATGATTCGCCCTTTCTACATTGCCATAAGGTCTATATTTATAGGGGTGGAATTGGGCGGCTTGGCTGCCACGTGGATCTCGAGATCGTTGCTTTCTGGCATCTTTCACTGTGTTATTAACATGCGACAATAGTCTTCACGTCAATGACTCACGGTAGCTCTCTCCACATTGATGATTTACAATATTACTTTAAGCATTGATGACCTATGGTATCCTTTTCTAGATTGATGATTTACGACAACCTTCTTTACATTAACGATTTACGACATCCCTATGAATATTGACGGTTTACGGCATCTCTCTGAACATTGATGTTTTACGGCAACATTCTATTCATTATTGATATGCAGAAACCTACCATGTCTCACGAAGTTCGAAATCCTTCAAAACTGTTAGCGTTCGGCATCCATTTTTTCATACACGACATCTATCATATTTGATGTCTACCATACCCCTTTAAAGCTCACACTTCCCTTTGCTTCATGCTCTACAACATTAAGTTGTAGAGGCTTGATGTCAGTTGAATTGTTTGAGATATGGTATCTTCTTCTATCATTGATAGCTAATATCCTTCCTTGTATTGATGAACTTTGTTATCCTTCTTAATACTATTGATTTACGACATTATCAACAACTGCAGATATTTGATATCCTTTACCGCAATGGTTATAACTGTAAATGCTCGATGTTTAGATGTTCGACATCTTTATCAATACCAAATCACACTTTGATTGTCTTTATGTTTGATATGATCTACATAATATCTTTTTGGCTCTGGTTGCCACTTGATAACACTTAAGGTTGGCACATCTCCTCCCTTCCATGCATTTGGCAACCCTTAAAGTTGTTGAGGACTTCAATTATCTCTTAGTAGTGCTTGGATTGCGATATCCCTAGAAGCTGTCTTGAGATACGACATCTCCTAACCTTCATATTTTCGGCAACCCCCCGGGGTTGTTGAAGTTCAACATCTTCTTAAAATATTTGAAAGACAACATCCTTTGTTGAGTATTTCATTGATTTTCCTTCAACACATTTATATAGAAGTTTGACATCTTTTTTGGAGTTGCTTGAAGTTCAATATCCCTTCTTGTCCTTAATTTCGACATTCCTTATGGCATGGCATCCTCTGGTTAAAGTAACATTACCTTCCCTTGCTTCCATGTTTTCCTCTTAGAAAATATGTGGATAACATTTTCCCCCCTCCTTGTATAAAAAAAGCTTTTTACACTTTAGTGTAAAACCAAGGATTTCTCACTTTTTCAAACTTTCTACAAGATATTTTCTTTAATCTTGTTTTTCCTCAAAAACATAAAATGAATGATGATAATTTTCATTGTTACCTTTATATTGAACTTTAAACAATTCCTTTCGGACTTAATAAAGATTAGTTTATCATTTTCTTCATAAAAAGGTTTTCGTATTTCAATGTAAAGCCAAGTTTAAATTCACTAGAGCAAATTTAGTTTGTATAGGGAAGCAGAAATCCATCTGGCACTAATACCATTATCTTATATGAATAGAAGTCCAAAAATCCATCTGAATAGAGAACCATATGGTAAGAATGCCTCTTTTTTGAATAGAAGACCGTAAATCAATTTGGTAATGATACCATAATTTTCTGTGTAGAAGACCGCAAATCCTGCTCGTAATAATATTTTTTGAATAGAAGACTAGATAATCATCTGGTAATGATGTCTGAATAGAGAACCAGAAACTCATATGGTAATAATATATGAGTAGAAGACCAAAAATTCATCAGGTAATAATATCTAAATAGAAGACCAGAAACTCATCTAGTAATAAATTATTTTTGACCTTCCTTTGAAGGTTACTTTAACTTTGCCTTGATGCAAAATTGAATATGTTTGACTGTTCTTCCTCTAGAAGATTGCTTTTGTGACGACCCGACTTTCTATCATCAGAAAGTTGCATCATCTTAGAGAAAGAAAGGGATAGAAAAGAGAAAAGATAGAGAAGAAAGAATTAAACAACATCAGAATCTCACAGCAGAAACGAAACAAAATATAATACATCACATTACTATTACATAGTATCATATACATTAGAGATACACAGCTTATACATCAAAAATTAGACAGTTATAAACACCTGTCTTTCATACAACTCACACATCACAGAGATACAACACAGCGGAACGACAGATAAACACTAACACAGCGGAACCAATATATATCTATACGATGAAGCCTCCTGCTCCATTGCTCCTCCAGAATTCGTCAAAGCAAAACCTGAATCCCTTGGCTACTTGTAAAAATTTGAGTACCCGAGAGTTTAAGAAAAACAGAAATAAACTCCGGGTCAGACATGGGTCTGGTATGAGTAAACGGTTAAAGTTGCTTAACTTTAAAAATCCTTTGAAAACAAAAGGGATCACGTAAGACTCCCTACACATAAACATGGGTAAGTTTTTACCTTATGCTAACCAAACATTTGATAGGAAATTCTATGATATTATAATAGGTCTAGGGTTTTCAAGTAAATATAATCATAGCTGAAATTGTTACATCTACTAAATTCGAGCATACTAGCCAACAAGTGGGTAATACAATCAAATCCGAAGGCACTTATTGGAAAATGGATTTCATTCAATGGCAGGGCTACTGGGGTACCGCCCGTCACAGTACGTGGCCTAGATCACCGTACTGAGGACCCACCCTAAGTCCCCTGCAACACAAAGCCGGAACCATCCCTTACTGGACAGTCCCAAACAAGACAACCCCGGTGGTTGTAGCTATTCAACCGCCCACACAGCCGAATAAAAAGGGACTTTAGACATGGGTATATCTCGCTCTCAAGTGGGTGCTACCCACGAAGCCTTGTTGCACCTCCCCTGTTTTAGCCATTCCCGGTTGATGAGGCTTGAGGCTATGATTACCTTATCAGAACACCTCACTTAGAATGCTCATCGTCCACCTGACGATGTGCTGAAAGCATTCAATCCATACAAGTTCGTTCCGGGTTCGAACGAAACCGAAGACATTATCTCGTTACACTCATTTTGGAATCACCCTCAGAGTTAACGACAATAACCCTTGCACTCTGAATCTTCATCTTCACTTGAGATTCACGACCTATCATTAATTTGGATCGATGTGGTTTTCGGATATCCAAATCTGGAAACCCGATCCCGGTCTCATCAAAATCCAAACCGTATCTTTTAAGGCCAAGTTGTTTTAAAGTTAAAATAGTTCAATTCTATTATCTATATACACACAGATAGATAATTCATAATATCACAGATAGATAATTCACATATCATCATAGATAGATAATCTACATCATCATCACACTTCAACCAAACATCCATATCACACAACATTACTTATCTCATATTTGAGATTTCAAACCACTTAAGGAAATCAATATCATCCATCATACATAAGCAAGGATTAATTAACACATTATTTATAATTAATTTAAAATGAATTAAATTAATTACCTTATTTCTAATTAATTTAAAGTAAATTAAATTAATTACTTCATTCTATAAATCCTGCTTACATAACATTAATTAATTACAAATCAATTAATCATTCTCTAAGTTTCCATCTTAATTAATCATCCTGGATTAATTATCCTTTAATTACATTCAAGTAATTATCTTTTAATTAATTTCACAAATTAATTATCTTATACCAAATATAGAAAGTAACCTTTCAATTACTAAAATTAATTCTTAAATAATTTAATTACTCCATAATTAATTATCTCTAATTAATCCCTTGATTAATTATACAAAGTAATTATACTCAAATCATTCTCAATTAATACTTCCTTAAGTAATTATACTTATCACATCATCAAATGGTTATTTAAATTAATTAAACTTAATTAATTAACTTAAACAATTCATATTAAACTTAATTAATTACAATGAGTAATTAATATCTTAATTACTTACATAAGCAATTTTACTTAAATAATTCACAATTGATTATCTTAAATTAATTAATCTAATTAATTATCAAAATTAATCATATTGATTCATTATTAAATAATCCTAGTTAATGACCTTCATTAACTTATTAACAATTCTTTAATTACTTTTCTAAAGTAATTAATTTAGATTTATTATTAATTACAATTTAATTTTATCTTTAATAACTCAAATAATTAATCCTTAATCATTTAATTAATTAAGTATTAAATATAACTTAATTAATCCTTAATTACTTGGTTAATTAATTACTAATCATTAATTAAAATTCAAATCTTATTTAATCAATGATCCTTAATTACCAATTTATTTCTCCTAAATTAATTATCTTAAACCTTAATTAACTAATTTAAACTCTTAATTACTAAGTTAATTAATCCAAATCATTAATTAATTAAATTAGTTAATTATTCATTTTAATTAATTTAATAATTACAAATCCTTAAATCTTCATTTATTTAAGGATAAAACATTTTTCTTATTAATGATCAAATTATCATTAACAAGATACTTAACAATTTACCTTTAAATTTTACTTTTAAATTTCATTTTAAATTTAAGATTTAAAATGAAAACAAATTAACTTTAACAAAGTTAAAACAAATTTCAAAACCCTTCTTAATTTACAAGTTAAAGAATTATTTATCTTATAATAGAAGTTAAGAGAATTCAAAATCCAATTTCATTTTAAATTCAAATCAATTAAAAATACACTTAATCATTCAAATTATTTAAAACATTTTAAATTCAAAATCTTCTTTTATTTCAAAACTAAAGTTCAAACTTAGATTTGAATCCAGATTTACCACTTTGATTTAAACTTTGTTTAAATCATTTCTTTGCATTTCAAACTCCAATTTAAATTCAAATCCCCTTAAAACGCTTTTTAAACAACTAACCATTTTAAGGTTATATAACAAATTTGAATTTAAAAACATTATTTATTTCCAGATAAGATTCAAATTTAACTTGAATCATTTTAAAACTAGATTTAAAACTTATTTAAACCTTAACTTCATTTTTTACAAACTCAGATTAAACAGAACAAGTTTTCTTTAAAAACTGTAACCCACAAAATTTAACCCGAGCACATCCTATCTACTACGAGACCAACCCCAATTCCTTCGAGTAAAACACTCAAGTTACTCGAGAAAACTTCGAGTTGCCTCTGCCCTTCCCTAACAAGAACCCCCAGGCTGACACTATCAAACTCGTGCATGTGCACAGCTCCGATGAACATCTCCAGTCGACGTCACCACGTCGAGCAAGTCGACTATCATCTACAACCCAATTCCCGACCACCTGAATCCCCATCCTCCTCTCAAAGACGAATTCGAGTACGAACTTGAAACTTGGAACACGAACAGGAAACGCCTCCAAAACCTGGCAACGTCGCCTCCGCAACCTCAACCACCAGAAGGTCGGAAACTCTGGCCTAACACTCGCCAACCTCCCCTCTTCCATCCCCCAGAACCACGTTAAACTCGGTCTATCGAAGAAGACGAACGAATCGAAAAACCCAGCCTCTCCAAAATTAGGTTTACGAACGGAAAATGCATGTCGTTGCCACCACGGTGAACGTGAGCACCTCCGATCATTTTTCCTACCATCGTCATAGGCCTCTCCACCTCCACGCGAAGCCTCGATCACCAACCTCACTCCGATCAACCTTAATTGATCAAAACCAATTTTCGAACAAATACGAGTTGCTCTCAAATCCTTGATCTAAAAATCATAATTTTTACTTCAAAAATCATATTTTAGTACAAGACTTCAGTTTATAACCCTGAATTCGAGAATTAAGAAATTTAAATTTTGACTTATCTTGAGTTTGCTCTGCTATTTTGTTTCCAGAGACAATTATAAGTTATTTTAAATTAAATGAATTTTTAAACTTTAGTTCCAGATCAAACAAACAATATTCGTTTATATTGTATAGTCTAACTGTTATTAAATCAAGAGAAATAAATTTGTTTGCATATTGGGTTTGAAGAAAACAAGAACAAAGGCAATTATTATCATACTGCACACAACTGTATTCACAGGGAACTCATATATACATATATAGATACAACCATACTAGTTCAAAGGTATATTCAAAACAGGTTCAAATATTACTCATAGCATAAATAAACAAACAAAATAGAGTGTGTTTTAGGTAGGAGTTTACTCACCTGGCATGCATGAAACAGAAGACAATGTACAGGCTTTAAGCTAAAATCTGGGGTTTGAAAAAGAACTTGAATTGCTTCTTTGTTCTAGATTTTAAAAACTGCATATATGCTTTAGTTTGAAAAGATGCAGACTTCAGGTTCCAGAGATGCATAGACTTGACTTCAGATTTTGAAAAGAAGATGCTCAAGCTTGATTCTTCTGTAAATCTTCTTGTTTATGTTTAAATAAATGATGCTTCGGTTTGAAATAAAACTTTTCTGGAATGCTATGTCTTTTGTAAACGAAAGGAAATGGGAAAGATGGATAAATAGAAAAATGTTTACAAGATAGTTTATTTGTTTGGTACAAGCTTGTTCAGAGATTTTTCTCTACTATGGGTTGATATGATCTATAAAATGTGCACTAGAGATATTATCATTTAATGACAATGTCCTTTATGTCTACAACCTTATACTTTATTTCATTTCGTATGTACTTATAATTTTTCTATATATATATATATATATCTTCTTTGGCCAGAGGTTAGCAACACTGAAATGATTTTTATAACATTCGAATTGACTTAAGTTTTGCTGAGATGAAGACATTTAATGCATATGTGTTCATAGATAGTTCTTCTACTTGCCTTGCATATATATTTTACAGGAAACATACTTATTGTACTTGCCTAGCTTACTTTTATACTTTATGTACATAACATAAAGTTGTTTCAGTCATTGTATTGGTTTATTACTTAATTTATATCCATATACTTCTATACTTAAACAATTTACAAATTTTATCTTTCTTTTATTTTGAAAACTTAACTATCAAATACTTAGTTTACTTATTACTTATTTTACACTTATCTTTAATATCAACAAGGTTTATTTTATTTTAAACTTACAAATCATAGCTTTCCAAAATACATATATATATATATATATTCATAAGTTTAAAATAACAATTACATTATAAATATTGTTTAAAAATAACTCATTATTAAATCAAAATAATTTATAAAAGAAGTTATCTCTTTATTAATAAATTACTTATTAAATCAAACTACATTTAAAAAGAACAAAACAACCTTTCTTGTTTAAATTTAAACTTAGGCTAAAATCATTTTAAACAAATTAAACTTTTACCTTGAGTATTTTAAAATCATATGGTTATTTATTTAATATTAAATTAAATCAATTTTACAAATTACCAAAAATATTAAAATTAGAAAACATGCCTTTATTTATTAAATTTAAAACAAAGCTTATCTATTACAATATGTACAAATATATATATATATATATACATTATAAATAGAAAACAATTTATTAGCTTTTTAAATGATAAATTATCAGTTAAATATTTATTTTAAAGAAGATTATTAAAGCAATTCAAATCTTATTAACAAATATTATCAAATTAATTTAATTTTTAATGCAGATTATTAAATTGATATTGTCAAAAATTCCGGGATATCACATACCTCCCCCCTTAAAAGAATTTCATCCCCGAAATTTAAAACAAAGTTAATTTAATAATCTCATTAAAGATTTAATTTAAAACACAAGCATATATCATCATATGCTAACAACTATAGAACCAATTCATCCAATCAAACAAATCTAATTATCCAGACAAAATTCTGGATAGAATTCTCTCGAGTTTCCCAAGTATAAATACCGGGATACTCGCTCCACAAAATCCAAATAATCAATACTACTAAGCTACAGAGCTCCAACTCATCTAGATCTACACAATAAGACAGGATATCAGACTATAGACAAGTCTGATTCAACAATCAAAACTCCCTGAACTGCTGGTTCTACAACCAGAGATAGATCTTACATGTACTCCCTCATACATACGTGAAACACATCGAATCCCAGTTATCCAAACTGACAATTCACTCCAGAAGACCAAACTCTTAACCAAAATCAAATCTCCGACTTCGGAATCCAAATTCCTCCGTCCCTTATCCATAAAACTCTTCGGACAATCCTGGGTTTCCTTCATCCCTACTGATCAGCTCAACCTTCGCTGATGCCTCACAAAACAACTCATCAAAATGATCCACTCACAATCAATCCAAGAACACAAACTCTACTTCCCAAACATCAGAAGACTGAACTTACTTTTCCTATCCGAAAAGATAAAACAGATGCACTCCCAAACTGCTTCCGCTGCACAACTCTGATCTGGAGTAGATGAAAATGCTGATGATACACATGAGCACAAACTGGACAACACATCTCAAAACTATGGTTCCACAGATCCAAAAATAAAACTCAGAAGTTACTCCAAAACCTGAGCTGCTTACTAAAATCTTCCTCCAAAAACCATCCTACTACCAAGCTTAACCATCGGTACCACTTCTGAAATCCAGTCGATACCAAACTCAATCCCCAGATGCTGACAAAACTCTGACTTCCTGAAGACATCCGGAAAAAAAATCTCAGAAAACACAAGAGAACACTCAAACTATCGCAAGTCACTTTTGCGATCAACCCAATCTAATATCCAAAGAAAACTGTTCTCTCTTTACCAATCAGAACAGCTTATGCTTATGAAGCCAATCCATCGAAGAAATGGAACCACTCTGCTGCTTCTGAACTCCACTGCTAAGCTAGAAAGCTTCCTTGCCAACACACAGAATACTCCGAGCTGCGCTGCTGACACCAATGCCAAGGAATTCCTAATCCAAATCTCTTAGAGAAATTTGGACCACAAACCAAACACAAACGCCTTGCTGAACTCAGCCACAACACCGAAGTAGACACACTTCCTTAACTTGTTCCAAAGAAACATCTTCGGAGACATCCATAGTCACTGCATCTCATCACACAGCTACTAATTCCTGAGGTATCAAGATACCATGACTTACTTCTGTCCAACCGAAAGATCCAAACTCTAGCTCATCCAAACTATACACTTCAAAAATGGACTCCGAATCCTAACAGATTTCCTTCAAAGATTGATGAAATCCTTACACCATCCAAGCTCACTCGAGACGGTATTAGGTCTACAGTCTCGGCAGATACACTTCCAACCTCAACAAACTCCAACCATTGGTAGTTGTGTTACACACACCACTACCCCATCTACCTTATATCTTATATTGGAAAACCCGAACAGGTAACCCAACAAATAGGTAGAAATATAGATATATGTATATATATAAAAATTACAAGTATGCTCTCTCATGAAAGACACCACTCCAGAGCTTAGGTATTCGCTCAACCTATGCTCTGATACCAAGTGTGACGACCCGACTTTCTATCATCAGAAAGTTGCATCATCTTAGAGAAAGAAAGGGATAGAAAAGAGAAAAGATAGAGAAGAAAGAACTAAACAACATCAGAATCTCATAGCGGAAATGAAACAAAATATAATACATCAAATAACTATTACATAGTATCATATACATCAGAGATACATAGCTTATACATCACAAATTAGACAGTTATAAACACCTGTCTTTCATACAACTCACACATCACAGAGATACAACACAGCGGAACAATAGATAAACACTAACACAGCGGAACCAATATATATCTATACGATGAAGCCTCCTGCTCCATTGCTCCTCCAGAATTCGTCAAAGCAAAACCTGAATCCCTTGGCTACTTGTAAAAATTTGAGTACCCGAGAGTTTAAGAAAAACAGAAATAAACTCCGAGTCAGACATGGGTCTGGTATGAGTAAACGGTTAAAGTTGCTTAACTTTAAAAATCCTTTGAAAACAAAAGGGATCACGTAAGACTCCCCACACATAAACATGGGTAAGTTTTTACCTTATGCTAACCAAACATTTGATAGGAAATTCTATGATATTATAATAGGTCTAGGGTTTTCAAGTAAATATAATCATAGCTGAAATTGTTACATCTACTAAATTCGAGCATACTAGCCAACAAGTGGGTAATACAATCAAATCCGAAGGCACTTATTGGAAAATGGATTCCATTCAATGGCAGGGCTACTGGGGTACCGCCCGTCACAATACGTGGCCTAGATCACCGTACCGAGGACCCACCCTAAGTCCCCTGCAACACAAAGTCGGAACCATCCCTTACTGGACAGTCCCAAACAAGACAACCCCGGCGGTTGTAGCTATTCAACCGCCCACACAGCCGAATAAAAAGGGACTCTAGACAGGGGTATATCTCGCTCTCAAGTGGGTGCTACCCACGAAGCCTTGTTGCACCTCCCCTGTTTTAGCCATTCCCGGTTGATGAGGCTTGAGGCTACGATTACCTTATCAGAACACCTCACTTAGAATGCTCATCGTCCACCTGACGATGTGCTGAAAGCATTCAATCCATACAAGTTCGTTCCGGGTTCGAACGAAACCGAAGGCATTATCTCGTTACACTCATTTTAGAATCACCCTCAGAGTTAACGACAATAACCCTTGCACTCTGAATCTTCATCTTCACTTGAGATTCACGACCTATCGTTAATTTGGATCGATGTGGTTTTTGGATATCCAAATCTGGAAACCCGATCCCGGTCTCATCAAAATCCAAACCGTATCTTTTAAGGCCAAGTTGTTTTAAAGTTAAAATAGTTCAATTCTATTATCTATATACACACAGATAGATAATTCATAATATCACAGATAGATAATTCACATATCATCATAGGTAGATAATCTACATCATCATCACACTTCAACCAAACATCCATATCACACAGCATTACTTATCTCATATTTGAGATTTCAAACCACTTAAGGAAATCAATATCATCCATCATACATAAGCAAGGATTAATCAACACATTATTTATAATTAATTTAAAATGAATTAAATTAATTACCTTATTTCTAATTAATTTAAAGTAAATTAAATTAATTACTTCATTCTATAAATCCTGCTTACATAACATTAATTAATTACAAATCAATTAATCATTCTCTAAGTTTCCATCTTAATTAATCATCCTGGATTAATTATCCTTTAATTACATTCAAGTAATTATCTTTTAATTAATTTCACAAATTAATTATCTTATACCAAATATAGAAAGTAACCTTTCAATTACTAAAATTACTTCTTAAATAATTTAATTACTCCATAATTAATTATATCTAATTAATCCCTTGATTAATTATACAAAGTAATTATACTCAAATCATTCTCAATTAATTACTTCCTTAAGTAATTATACTTATCACATCATCAAATGGTTATTTAAATTAATTAAACTTAATTAATTAACTTAAACAATTCATATTAAACTTAATTAATTACAATGAGTAATTAATATCTTAATTACTTACATAAGCAATTTTACTTAAATAATTCACAATTGATTATCTTAAATTAATTAATCTAATTAATTATCAAAATTAATCATATTGATTCATTATTAAATAATCCTAGTTAATGACCTTCATTAACTTATTAACAATTCTTTAATTACTTTTCTAAAGTAATTAATTTAGATTTATTATTAATTACAATTTAATTTTATCTTTAATAACTCAAATAATTAATCCTTAATTATTTAATTAATTAAGTATTAAATATAACTTAATTAATCCTTAATTACTTGATTAATTAATTACTAATCATTAATTAAAATTCAAATCTTATTTAATTAATGATCCTTAATTACCAATTTTTTTATCCTAAATTAATTATCTTAAACCTTAATTAACTAATTTAAACTCTTAATTACTAAGTTAATTAATCCAAATCATTAATTAATTAAATTAGTTAATTATTCATTTTAATTAATTTAATAATTACAAATCCTTAAATCTTCATTTATTTAAGGATAAAACATTTTTCTTATTAATGGTCAAATTATCATTAACATGATACTTAAACAATTTACCTTTAAATTTTACTTTTAAATTTCATTTTAAATTTAAGATTTAAAATGAAAACAAATTAACTTTAACAAAGTTAAAACAAATTTCAAAACCCTTCTTAATTTACAAGTTAAAGAATTATTTATCTTATAATAGAAGTTAAGAGAATTCAAAATCCAATTTCATTTTAAATTCAAATCAATTAAAAATACACTTAATCATTCAAATTATATAAAACATTTTAAATTCAAAATCTTCTTTTATTTCAAAACTAAGGTTCAAACTTAGATTTGAATCTAGATTTACCACTTTGATTTAAACTTTGTTTAAATCATTTCTTTGCATTTCAAACTCCAATTTAAATTCAAATCCCCTTAAAACGCTTTTTAAACAACTAACCATTTTAAGGTTATTTAACAAATTTGAATTTAAAAACATTATTTATTTCCATCTAAGATTCAAATTTAACTTGAATCATTTTAAAACTAGATTAAAAACTTATTTAAACCTTAACTTCATTTTTTTCAAACTCAGATTAAACAGAACAAGTTTTCTTTAAAAACTGTAACCCACAAAATTTAACCCGAGCACATCCTATCTACTACGAGACCAACCCCAATTCCTTCAAGTAAAACACTCAAGTTACTCGAGAAAACTTCGAGTTGCCTCTGCCCTTCCCCGACAACAACCCCCAGGCTGACACTATTAAACTCGTGCATGTGCACAGCTCCGATGAACATCTCCAGTCGACGTCACCTCGTCGAGCAAGTCGACTATCATCTACAACCCAATTCCCGACCACCTGAATCCCCATCCTCCTCTCGAAGACGAATTCGAGTACGAACTTGAAACTTGGAACACGAACAGGAAACGCCTCCAAAACCTGGCAACGCGTCGCCTCCGCAACCTCAACCACCAGAAGGTCGGAAACTCCGGCCTAACACTCGCCAACCTCCCCTCTTCCATCCTCCAGAACCACGTTGAACTTGGTCGATCGAAGAAGACGAACGAATCAAAAAAACCAACCTCTCCAAAATTAGGTTTACGAACGGAAAATGCCTGCCGCTGCCACCACAGTGAACGTGAGCACCTCCGATCATTTTTCCTACCATCATCATAGGCCTCTCCACCTCCACGCGAAGCCTCGATCACCAACCTCACTCCGATCAACCTCAATTGATCAAAACCAATTTTCGAACAAATACGAGTTTCTCTCAAATCCTTGATCTAAAAATCATAATTTTTACTTCAAAAATCATATTTTAGTACAAGACTTCAGTTTATAACCTTGAATTCGAGAATTAAGAAATTTAAATTTCGACTTATCTTGAGTTTGCTCTGCTATTTTGTTTCCAGAGACAATTATAAGTTGTTTTAACTTAAATGAATTTTTAAACTTTAGTTCCAGATCAAACAAACAATGTTCGTTTATATTGTATAGTCTAACTGTTATTAAATCAAGAGAAATAAATTTGTTTGCATATTGGGTTTGAAGAAAACAAGAACAAAGGCAATTATAACTATACTGCACACAACCGTATTCACAGGGAACTCATATATACATATATAGATACAACCATTCTCGTTCAAAGGTATATTCAAAACAGGTTCAAATATTACTCACAGCATAAATAAAAAAACAAAATAGAGTGTGTTTTAGGTAGGAGTTTACTCACCTGGCATGCATGAAACAGAAGACAATGTACAGGCTTTAAGCTAAAATTTGGGTTTTGAAAAAGAACTTGAATTGCTTCATTGTTCAAGATTTTAAAAACTGCATATATGCTTTAGTTTGAAAAGATGCAGACTTCAGGTTCCAGAGATGCACAGACTTGACTTCAGATTTTGAAAAGAAGATGCTCAAGCTTGATTCTTCTGTAAATCTTCTTGTTTTTGTTTAAATAAATGATGCTTCAGTTTGAAATAAAACTTTTCTGGAATGCTATGTCTTTTGTAAACGAAAGGAAGTGGGAAAGATGGATAAATAGAAAAATGTTTACAAGATAGTTTATTTGTTTGGTACAAGCTTGTTCAGAGATTTTTCTCTACTAGGGGCTGATATGATCTATAAAATGTGCACTAGAGATATTAGCATTTAATGACAATGTCCTTTATGTCTACAACCTTATACTTTATTTCATTTCATATGTACTTATAATTTTTCTATATATATATCTTCTTTGGCCAGAGGTTAGCAACACTGAAATGATTTTTATAACATTTGAATTGACTTAAGTTTTGCTGAGATGAAGACATTTAATGCATATGTGTTCATAGATAGTTCTTCTACTTGCCTTGCATATATATTTTACAGGCAACATACTTATTGTACTTGCCTAGCTTACTTTTATACTTTATGTACATAACATAAAGTTGTTTCAGTCATTGTATTGGTTTATTACTTAATTTATATCCATATACTTCTATACTTGAACAATTTACAAATTTTATCTTTCTTTTATTTTGAAAACTTAACTATCAAATACTTAGTTTACTTATTACTTATTTTACACTTATCTTTAATATCAACAAGGTTTATTTTATTTTAAACTTACAAATCATAGCTTTCCAAAATACATACATATATATATATATATATTCATAAGTTTAAAATAACAATTACATTATAAATATTGTTTAAAAATAACTCATTATTAAATCAAAATAATTTATAAAAGAAGTTATCTCTTTATTAATAAATTACTTATTAAATCAAACTACATTTAAAAAGAACAAAACAACCTTTCTTGTTTAAATTTAAACTTAGGCTAAAATCATTTTAAACAAATTAAACTTTTACCTTGATTATTTTAAAATCATATGGTTATTTATTTAATATTAAATTAAATCAATTTTACAAATTACCAAAAATATTAAAATTAGAAAACATGCCTTTATTTATTAAATTTAAAACAAAGCTTATTTATTACAATATATACAAATATATATATATATATATATACATTATAAATAGAAAACAATTTATTAGATTTTTAAAAGATAAATTATCAGTTAAATATTTATTTTAAAGAAGATTATTAAAGAAATTCAGATCTTATTAACAAATATTATCAAATCAATTTAATTTTTAATGCAGATTATTAAAATTGATATTGTCAAAAATTCCAGGATATCACAGCTTTGAATCCATATTTAGAGTAGGTATGAACCTGCTTGGTTGATTTCTTTTGCTCCTTACCACTCTTTGGGTGCTAATTTAAGCTTTAATTCTCTTTGCCCCATACCACTCTTTAGGTGATGATTCAGGCTTTAATTCTCTTTACTCCTTACTACCCTTTGGGTAGTGATGTAAGCTTGAGCCCCTTATTATCTTATAGGTAATGATTTAGGTTGGTCGGTGCATTTGATTAGCTATCTTAAGAAAAACCAAAGTCGTATCCATCCTCCCTCTAGGAGGTGCTCCAGTCAGGCCTTATAGGCGGAACTGAAGGTTGGTTCAGTGCTTTGGCCAGGCCATCTTAGGCGGGACCAAAAGCTTACTTCATCCTTCTCTAGGAAGCACTCCGGCCAGGCCATGTTGGAAAGACCGAAGGCTTGCAGTACTTTGGTCAGACCATTTTAGGTGGGACCAAAGGCTTACTATGACCTCCCTCTATGAGGTGCTTTGACCTGGCCCTTGTGGCGGGATCAAAGACTTTCTTTTACCCCCTTACTACAATCTTAGGTAGTGATTTAGACTTTTCCTTAGTTCTTTTCTTTCATTTGACTATCCATTTCGTAGATATGTTTGCCTCAATTTTCTTTATTCATGCATTTTTGGAAATAAGGCCTTAAATATTAGGCGTTCCAAGTTCTTGCTGTTACATTTACATCAGGTCGGCATAATTTGTATGTCCATAGTGGAATTACTTCGTGAATAACAAGAGGACCTTCCCAATTTGGTCTAAGCTGCCCGTTTGATGGATTCTTTTGTATTTGCCATGATTTTTCAGAGTATTAAATCCCCCTTTTGAAATGTTCTTTTAACTTTGGAGTTATAATACCTCGATATCCTTTGTTGATACTCAGTCGTTTATATGGCTGCTTCATCCCTTAGCTCATTGATCAAATCTAAGGATTATTTCCTCAATTCTTGATTGTGATCAAATGCATATGCAATTCTTCGATGAGATGGAACCTCAACTTCGATTGGAAGCATTGCTTCGCATCCATATGTTAAATAAAAAGGGGTATGTCCCTTTATAGTCTTACGAGAAGTTCTATATGCCCAGAGTACCAGTGGTAGTTCTTCATCCCAAATTCCTTTTGCTTTATCCAATCGTTTCTTAAGAATTGTTTTAATGGTTTTATTAGCAGCTTCAACGGCTCCATTAGCCTTTGGATTAGATACATATGAAAATATTTTGATTATTCCATTCTTATCATAAAATCTGGTGAATTCTTTACTTTCAAATCGAGTTCCATCATCGGATATTATCTTATATGGTATTCCAAACTGTGTAACTATGTTTTTAATCACAAACTTTAATATTTTTCCTGATGTTATGTTTGGTAATAGTTCCACTTCTACCCATTTGGTAAAATAATCAATCGCTGCTACCGCAAACTTAGCTCCACCTTTGGATAAGGTAATGGCCCAATTAAATCGATTGCCCATACATCAAAGGGCCATGGACTTGAAAATGGGGTCAATTCACTTGGGGGCATATGTGGAATTGTAGAAAATTTCTGACATTGCCTACACTTATTTACATGATTCACTACATCGTTACTAATTTGGGGTCAATAAAAACCTTGCCTTATGACCTTTTTTGCGAATTTTATTCCATTAGAAAGATCTCTATAGAATCGCTCATGTGCTTCTCTTAACAGTCTTAAGTCATTTTCAGGACTAACACACCTTAGGTAAGGGAGTGAATATCCTTTTTTATAAAGGATTCTGTTCATCATGGTAATAGTTGGGGCCTGGCGCCCTATCTTTCTAGCTTCTCTCTTGTCCTTTGATAGTTTTCCTTCCACTAAGTACTTAACAATAGGTGTCATACAGTTGTTATCGTATTGACTATTAATTTTTACATGAGTGGTTCCTTTTTGGTTTTCTTTATTGTAATTTCTCGATTCATTCCTTTTATCTGCTTGTATAAGGGCTTGAAATCTAGTTAATACTATGACTTCACTTTCAGATTCAGGGGCTTTTCCCCTGACACTGGGATTTTCTTGAAAACCTATAGGCAGAATACGAGTTTCTTGTTCTCCTTGTGAGCTAGCCAGTTTTGCTCAAGAATCGGCTTGAGAATTTTTTCCTCTAGGAACTTGGTGTATGGAAAAGTCCTCAAATTGGGATAACATCTTTAGTATCTTCTTGACATAAAGAATTAGTTTGGCATCTTTCATTTGATATGTCTGACTTCATCATGGTGTTATTAAACCAAATATTGGCTTATCATCCAAGACTTAGCACTAGATGAAGTTATTTTAAATGAATCCATATTGCTAATGGATTCTTAAACGAATTATAAATTTGCCCAAGAGTGTACATCATATGTTCAAGGGAAAATCGTATAAAGGTGCAATAGTCTATTGAACATTAGTTAATGGACAATATAGACAACATGTAAACCATAATTCATTGTTCATGTGAAGATAGGAAAAATGATTATTATGCAAAATAATGTTAATTTAGTCATGGATTAAGTAGCCTTGTTTAAGAATAGAGCCCAAACATTAAGTCCAAGAATTAGTCATATGCATTTCCATGTTAAATAATAATCACACGATCAAGGTAATAGGGTATGGAAATCCATCGGTCTAAGTCCTTATTCAAAAGTTTCAAGAGTTATAAATCAAATCTTGATTTTTCCCCAATTCTATTTAGGGTTACAGCTTTTCAAATTTAAGATGGAGGGAAAGAAAATGATTCGCCCCTTCTTCATTACCATGGGGTCTGTATTTATAGGGGTGGAACTGGGTGGCATGGCTGCCACATGGCTCTTGGCATCGTTGCTTTCTGCATCCTTCACCGTGTTATTGACATATGGCAATAGTCTTCACATTGATAGCTCACGACAGCCCTCTCCACATTAATGATTGACGATATTACTATAAGCACCGATGAACCACGACATCCTTTTCTGGATTGATCGTTTATGGCAACCTTCTTTGCATTGACGATTTACGACATCTCTGTGAATATTGACGATTTACAGCATCTTTCTAAACATTGATGTTTTACGGTAACCTTCTATTCATTGTTGATATGCTGCAACCTGCAATGTCCCATGAAGTTCGAAATTCTTCAAAAGTGTTAGCCTTCGGCATCCTTTTTCCATACATGACATGTAACGATCTGCCTTTCTTACACCTAAAGATGACACTTAATACATCTCGGTATCCGTGTGCCGATCATTTAAGTGTCTGAAAGACAGGTCATTAGGGGTGAAGAAAGAAAGAGCCAGAATAGAATCTAACTTCGTGGTGAGCAATATATAATATATACAAAAACTTTACAAACGGAATCATCTTTATTATATACATAACACCAGAGTACACTAATCTATTATCAGCCTGGACAGTTATAACAGCATGTCCTTACAATTGTTGATATACATACAACAAACAAACATCAATGAAAACTAACAATGAAAGAATATAAGATACGTGAGTACGTCTTGGAGAATCTAGCTCGTCTCTTGAAAGCTCCAAAGTGTCCAGCTAAATCTGGAAAAACATGCTCGGGCTGACCCGAGCATTATAAGAAAAATAGCGCGCAGATCAATCTTGTCAAACCGGAGTAAGAAACTCAAATCACAAGGAATTTATTTATTTAACTTGTAAAACCTTTAAAATCAAAGGTATCTCATAAGACTACGCCACACATAAACACGGACGGGTTTTTACCTTACGATAACCAAAACACTTACTATAGAAAATCAGTGATATCATAATAATGTCTAAGATACAAATACATATTAATATAGCCGAAATGCCTGCATCTCAAATTTTAGTAGTTGGGCATAAAAAAGTCCATAAAGGCATGTATTGGAAAATGGATTCCATCAATGACAAGGCACAGGGTTACCACCTATCACATTGCATCTCTAGATAAAACACACCGAGAGCCTAATATGAACTCCCTGCGAGTCAAGATTGGCTCTACCCCTTACTGGATAGCTCTGAATATGTCATCACCTTGGTCGGGATCAACAAACTAAATGGGCCTCGAGCATACATCACCTATAATATCAATCTAGATTGGATCATGACAATACCCTAATGGTAGCGAACCACATAACCTCGAAGCATATCCCTTGATTTTAGTCATTCTTGGGTTGATGAGGCTTGAGGCTATAATTACCTTTTATATAGAAAACCATCTTGGAATGCTAACATTGCCCTCCAGGTAGAAATGCAATGCCAACAATCATCCATACACATTCGTTCTGGGACTGAACGAAACCGAAGGCACTACCTCTACTACATCCATTTCATAATCACCCTCTGGATTTGTAGCAAGTAGTCCTTGCATTTCAAAAACTCCATCTTCAATCATCTTCAAGATGTCTTCAGCTCGAAACGCTTGAGTTGGATCAAAGTGGTTTTTGGATAATTTATACTTATCTGATCCCCATCTCTTCGAAACAACATTCAATAGTTCCGGTAAACTTAACCAAGGTTCTTTTCAAAATAATCAGACAATACATATAAGCAGGGATCACCCCCTAACCGTTTAAGTAGACGGATCTCCCTATCATTTTTCCTAGGAGAACAAAATGTTATTTATACGCATAGTACAACAACATCGGAGATGACTGTGCTACATACTCGCATATTTCTTCTAGATATTTCCGGTGTTATATTTTGGTCCAGATTTGATAGTCGGTTATTTAACTATCAAAGAAATAACAAGCAACAATTCAGAGATTTAATTACCCATAATGACCACTAAGCCCCAAACTAAATCTTTCATTTATTAAAAACACTTTTCAAAAGTGTTTATAAAAAACAATTATGTACTTATCTCACTGACATAAGTATATTCACAAAACATTTATGAAAGATTTCTCATTTCTAAATCATATCAAAGGATCAAAACAAAATGTTATTTAAATTATTGATAAAGATAACCTCAAACAATATTCCTTCGGTGTTAAGTGTGGAATGAATGTCTATACCACCAGGACTAAGAAGGTCGGTTAAAGGAAATCCAATCTCAAATTCTTTTATAAATTTCCTTCTATAAGTTCTCTTAATAAATCTCTTTTATTTATGAATCTCCTTTACTTAAATTCCAAACCCATTTACAAAACTCTTTATAAATCACCAAGTTAAATTTACAAAACTCTTTTATAAATATTAAAACCATTTACATATCTCTTTATAAATCTCCAAAATTATTTATAAAACTTCCTTTATAAATATCCAAAATCATCTATAAGACTTTCTTATAAATATTCCTTATTTAAAACAAAAATCCTTTAATAAACTCATTTAATAAAGTCCTTTCGATAAACAAAACGATTATTTTTAACACCTTTACTAAAATCATTACTTCACTTGAAATCATTATTAAAAGTATGATTCACCTTAAAAATAAGAAAGAAGCTTAGTGACCATAATGATTCTCATTTAATTGAGTTTACTTTTAAAGTTATAACATGGATATTTAAATAACAAGCAGATATGTATTAAGGAATCGGCCAATAACAAAAAATCAATATATAGGTAAGATGTCCAAGCTACTAAAATAGCAGATGAGGATTTGTTCTGCTAAACACATGTCTAAGTTAATATAATGGCAGAACGAGGTTTTATTTTATCTAATAGATGTCAACCTAATCTACTCGATGAACTATGGTAGAACGGTGATTTATTCTACCAAACATATGTCAATTACAAGTAGTAGAACGTTGATTTATTCTGCTGAATAGATGTCAACTATAATTTAATTAGTAGAATGGTGATTAATTCTGCTTAATAGATGTCATTGGGTTTCATATTCAATTGGGTTACTTAAAGGTAGTTGACAAAGAATCCCTTAGATTAAAATCTTCTTTTTAAAGAGAGTTGCTTTTAAAACAAACTGATCTTTAGAAATAAAGTGGTTTAAAACTTTAAATTACTAATTAAATAACCTTTAAACTCTTTATATATTAATAATTAAATATTTAATTGATAATTAAACAATAATTACCTATTAAATAAATAATTAAATAATAATTATCCTTTAAATAAATAATTAAACCATAATTAATATTTAATTAATTATTACATAATAATTTAAACCTTTATTAATAATTAAATTAATATTAATCAAGTCTTAATTAATCTTACTTAATTAGTAATTAATTAAATAAACCCTTTTATAAATAAATAAATAATTAATAATTAAATGAATAATAATTAATCCCCAATTATTATTTAAATAATAATTAATTTACATTAACTGACTAATTATAATTAACTTAATTGATTAACACTTAAGTATTAATTACCTTTATTAACTAATGATTAAGTAGTGATTATCTTAATTAATTTGTAATTAATTAAATAATCGTTAAAATAAATAATTAAATAATTAATTTTTAGTTACTTAATTAATGTTTTTAAAACACTTTTAGAAATATACTTAAGTAAAAACACTTAATTTTCAAAAAGAGTTCGTCTTATGAACTGCATTTATAGCGACTATCGCTATATGATCCGTAATTTCAAAACTTGTTTAATATATCAAAAGGCTTTAAAATACTTAGCTTTCATATACTAACTACTTTCATAAATTGATATAAGATTTGAAACAAAAGTAAGGTTTTGGAACTAAATCAAAGTTTTAAAACTTGTAACTTTTCAAAAATAATTTTTAAGTAAAACTAGTTTTCAAAATAAAGGATTCCTATGTCGCTATCTTACAAATTCAAGTGTAAACTTTTCTTAATATACAACATCATAAGCAAGTGTACCAACATATATCCATGATATAATCAACATACAAAAGCAAAGGCATTAACTTGTTATTAATTAACTAACTTTCATTTTCAAGTTAATTCTTTTAGTTATTTATTTATCCCATTATATTATAGATCTAGTAGTTAATTCATTTTGAAAATTTTATATATGCATTTGTTGTCCCTTATAAGCATACAATTATAGATCTTAAAGTAGTATAACTTGTTATCACTAGAATTGGTTTTCATTTGAAATTGATAACTTCTATTCATAATTTTCCACGTTAATTTCTATTGATTTTGATCTAAATATATATCTGGCAATTAACTTGTTATTCTAATTAACTTTATTTTATTTAATTGTTAACAATAGTTTATATTGATTCCAATTTTGTTTTCTAATTTAAGATTCATACATATACATAAATGTGTATGTATATATATGTATGTGTATGTTAAAATAATTTTGAAATATTTTAGTTTTAATTTATTTTTATTAACATATACATGTAAATTATATTTAGATTTGTTGATTAAGATTTATTATCAAACTGTTTTACTAAATTAGATTACTACATATCTGGTAATAAATCTTAAATTGATTATAATTGATTTGGTTGAGTTGATTTATTAATTTTAAAGGATTCATTAACAATACATATATAAATATTTTTAAATATATCTATATATATGTTTATGTATACATGCACACACATACATATATGTACACTGTATTTATGTATAAATAAACATGAATCAACATATTATTATTATTATACAAAATATACTTTGGACAAATTTTTAATATAATAATTCTACATTAAATTATTAACACATACATATTGGTTACATTTGGATTTATTGATTAAGATCTATTTTCAAATTGATTTACTAAATCAGATTACATGTTTGGTAATATATCTTGAATGGATAATAGTTGACTTGGCTGTATTAATTTATTATATTCGGAGGATTCATTAAACAATACATATATAAACATAAAACATACACACACACACACAATTAGTTAATAATACATACATACTTTTGTTGTTGACTGTTTATATCCTTATATTATGATGCCAATTGGTTATCAGTTATATGCTGCATTAATTAAGTTTACCAAATGGGAATTAAATCAATCATCTTTGTTACTCTTTATCTATTTCCCGTATTTCCTTTATGTGTTTAACTATCCATTTATTTCTAGTTATATGTCTAACATTGTCATCAATTAAAAGCACCTATCATATGTTGCTCTTACAAAATTTACACTATAATATATATATATATATTTGTTTATACTCACATTTATGCCACACACACACACATATATATATATGTATGTATGTATGTATGTATGTATGTATGTATGTTGCTAATTAATGATATTCATATAATTAATCAATTTAATTAAAGAGAGATAAATGAAAGATTTCTCTCTCCATATAAATAATTTGCCCTTCATTAATTAAATAAGTAAAGAAAAGGAAATGAAAAGTTTCCTTCTCTAAATAAATATATGCCCCCTCATTAATTCAATAACTTAAGAGATAGGAAATGAAAAGTTTCATTCTCTAAATAATTTAATAAGTTACCTTACACACAAATATGTACATAAGAGTATATTTGATATACTCTAATTTACATACACATTAAATTAAATTTAAACTTTATTTCTAAAACTAAATAAAAAAAGATTTTATTTAAAAGAAAACTTAGAAAATTTCTAAGTATGTTTAGACTTCATAGGCCCATTAAAGATCCAAAATGGCTAATTATTTTTAAATTCACCCATTTCTTCCGCTGTGGGCTGGCCCATTTCCTTCACATGTACCTCAACCCACAAACTTGTCCATCATTCCCTTAGCTTAGCCAACATGTTTTTAATGCCAAATGTACTTATGTCTAAACATGTTTCATAAGGCATCTTTACATTTTATTTTAATTTCATAAAATGTCACAACCTATATTTATAAAATTAAGTACAAACATATGCATATATTTTCTAAACGTGCTAGCTTATTTATAAATGAGTATATTTACACTAAAGAGTTCATAACATTACCATCAACTTTTAGCCGACAAAAAATCAAAAATTCAGAAAACGAATTTCGGTCACATTTTCTGTTTTTCTTCTATAATTTTCTAAACAAATTTGGAAAAAAAAAATCACCATCATTAATTATTATTTAAAAGAGTTTTATTTTAATTATGAAATCTATTATTTGAATATTTAAAATTAATTAAATATTCGCCAATCAAAGCGGTGAAATTCCAGGTCGTTACACTCTCCTCCCTTAAAAGAATTTCGACCCCGAAATTTTACCACAACCTGACCCAGAACACAAAACAACCAGGAATACTATACATTAGTCCGTATGATGTACATGGATCATTCTTATCCCAAAATTCTGATTTGATCACTCACTCGAATACATAGCTTTACTTCCGAACTAGTATCGCTCAACCGACTTCCTAGTGCAGACTTCGATCAGGCTTATCAATTAGAAACCTTTGTTCTCCTTACATAGCCATATACTATGATAGAAAACTTTGGTTCAAGATTAAAAACAATAACCAAGTGTTTGCCGTCAAAAATTGAGTGATAAATCCTTCTTCGTAATGGTGTTAAACACCTCAAGTCATGTACTTGAATCTTGGATCGAGAATTATGTGAAAGAAAAATGATCTACGTACTGATCTAAAGGTTCTTATCTACCTAATTACTTTTTACCCTCCCAAAAATATTTATGAAAACATTTCATAACAATTTCTACTTAGGTCCAAGCAATTTAAAATGACACAACTTGTTTATGAAACCTTTTTCGTAAAATCATTTTAATTTATTAACTTTGTATAATACTCTTCTGAATCATACAAATATATAAAAAACATCATATTTTTAAATCCTATTCACCTCATCCTATTTAGATGTAGGCCCAAATTAACTTTAGGTCTTAAAACCAAGTCGACCATTCCAACCTTTTTACCCGTTCGGTCTAGTAAGTAGCTAAGAAGAGTAGGATGCCGGTATCCTAACTCCGTCCTAGAATCTACTTTTTCTTAGACACCTCCAAGGTAAAGACGTTTATTAGTCGGCCTAGTAACATCAAATAATTTTTATACTTGTAGATGTTAAAATCAAAAGACACATCTTAATAAAACCAAGTTTATTAAACTTTCTTATTAAATTAGCTCAAATTTAGAACTTCATTTTTTAATCCATTCTTTAACCAAAATACCTTTTTATTTTGAAAAACTTAGGAGCCAAATACCCAGATTTTGTATTTTAAAAATCTTTTAAAATGATACATTATATTTAACCCTTAGAAAATGTACATATAGCCCAAGTAACTCCAAAATAATGTCAAGGAACTGGGTATTACCAAATAGTATTATATATTCCCTTTCCAAGAAGGGTAATACTCAAGAGAAGTGTTTACCATCCAAACACATCCCTTTCCCGTTTTTAGTCACTTTCGAGTCGCTCGAACTAGTTAATTATAAAATACTCTTCTTTTCAAATCACTTTTTTAAAACCATACTATATATTTCTAAATAAATAGTTTTTAACAAAATATTTATCATCCACTTCCTTTGGATTCATTTAGATTCGAACTTATTTCGATCGTACGATAACAAAGGGAATAATTTACTAAGTGCACTATCACATTCGCTTAAACAAACATCTGATTGTCACTTAGAAGATTATTCAGATCATCACAAAACATAACGAGACTCATTTCCTGAACCAAAGCAAAGAAAACACATCTTTCTATAAAAATTTATTTTCAAAGTATTTATACTTTAAAGTATTTTTTAAGTAAAATTATTACTATTTTTCAACATTTGAAAACTTTATCAAAGTCATTGGGATTTAAATTCTTTGAAAGTCCATCTTATTTTCAAAATATATTTTATAATTCTGATTTATAAATCACAATATATAAAATCTTTTTAATAACCACCTTATATTAAAATCCAATTTTAACCCAACATATCGTCGAACACCTTATAGTCAAACTGTGAAACTTAATTCATAAGGTGTTCGTTTCAATGTTCCCGCAAATTCTATCTAACCAATCTATGATGGAAAAAGGAAAACTACCAAAAATCATACAATAGTAAATGCTCAAAATTGGACGAGCATGACAAATCAAACCCTATATGATAATAAATAAATATTATCAACTCCTAATAACAATCACATCATATATAACTATACTATATTTTTGAAAATCATTCTTTATATATATATATATAATATTCCTAGATAAAATTATTTCATTTACCAGATTTTAAAATAATACTATGTCGATTTGCCTAGTTTAAGTGTTTAGGAAACCCTATCGACACCGTGGTACCCCATGCCTCGGCCATAATTCATAAACCACTCAACCAATAAATTAACACAATATAAAACATTTTTAAAACACTAACAAATACACACTCAATATATACACTCAAACTCATCCTAGGGTCTCCCTACCCTATCTCAAATGAGTATACCCCACCAAAGCCTAGGTGTTCGCTCAACCTAAGCTCTGATACCACGCTGTAATAGTATGCCTTTCTTATACCTAAAGACGACACTTAATACACCCTCGGTAATCGTGTGCCGATCACTTAAGTGTCCAAAAGACAGGTCATTAGGGGTGAAGAAAGAGGTGGAAAAGAATCTAACTTCATGATGAGATATATATAATATACACAAAATCTTTACAAAAGGAATCATCTTTATTATATACACAACATCAGAGTACACTAACCTATTATTAGTCTGGATAGTTATAAGAGGTTGTCCTTACAATTGCTGATATATATATATAACAAACATCAATGACAACTAACAGCAGAAGAATATAAGATACGTGAGTACGTCTTGGAGAATCCAGCTCGTCTCCTGAAAGCTCCAAAGTGTCCAGCTAAATCTGGGAAAACATGCTCGACTGACCCGAGCATTATAAGAAAAATAACGCCCAGATAATTTTGGTAAAACCGGAGTGAGAAACTCAAATCACAAGGAATTTATTTATTTAACTTATAAAACCTTTAAAATCAAAAGTATCTCGCAAAACCATGCCACACATAAATACGGATGGGTTTTTACCTTTCGATAACCAAAACACTTTCTATAGAAAATTCAGTGATATTATAATAATGTCTAAGATACAAATACATATTAATATAGCCGAAATGCTTACATTTCACAATTCAGTAGTTGGGCACAATTAAGTCCGTAAAGGCACGTATTGGAAATGGATTACATCAATGACAAGGCACTGCGGTACCACCTATCATAGTGTGTAACGACCCAGAATTTTGAACAAATTAAATTGAAAATATTTAATTAATTTTAAATATTTGAACGATAATTTAATTTGAATCCCCGATTTAAATTTGAAGCTGACGATTTAATTTATAAAATTTAATCTATTGATGCCGAATAAAAATTTTGAATCTTTAATTTTAAGCCGAAGAAAAATATTTCAAACGCTTGTAAAATTTATATTGATAACACTGAAGATAATTAAAACTTCAGAATCGAATCTGAAATCGATTTATTCAGTTTTGAATTTAATTGTTCAAATCGATATTTAAAAATAGTCATTTTTCAAACAGTCTCGGAATTCGACGAAACCAGTTCCATTGGGTCCGTAATTTTGAATAATTGTCGGATTTCAATTTTTGTATTTTTCGGAGTCAATACGTGATCGTACGGCGTGTAAATGCATTAAAAATCTTTATCGAATTTAAATTTGAATTTAAATTTAAAATGGTCAACATCACCACACGTTCATCTCCTTCAATCACGCAGAGAATCACGAACAAAATCGTGCAAACCCATACTTCGTTCATTTCAAAATACCTCGTCCCCCTCACCTGTTCAAAACATCAGAACGAAACAGAGAAACAAAATAATGGCCACTTTTATTCGATCGCGAACCCATCTTCTTTCACTAACTCCTTCGAAATACTCAGCTTCTTCTCCCAATTCAAACGAACGAAAATCGTTCGTTTATATAAAAAAAAATTTTCACGAAATCAAGAATCGCGAGCTCGGAGTCGCGATCGACTGGAGGTGTTCTAGGGTTTGTGTCGAATTGGGTCTCGAACTGTCAGGTGGGGCGCGCGATGCACTGGAAGGCGTGGATTGGGATTTGCTATCGCAAGTGGGTGAGAGGGCGACAGCTCGTCGCGGTCGAGTTTTGAAGTTGGGGCAGGGGTTTCGCGAGTCAAATTCGCGAGCAGTAGTTCGCGAGCGACGATCTCCAGTCGCGCTCGAATAAGGGGGAACTCGATGCAGCAGTTTTGAGCTCGTGTTCGTTGCGAGGCAATGTCGCGACATCTGTGGATTGGGGGGATCGGCGATGGTGCTCGCGAGTGGCCTTGGTCAACAGAGGAAGTGGACGTCGTGGCTCGGTTGAGCTCGAGGGGTTGTTCGACTTGGGGATTTGCGATCTAGAGTTCGAAGTCGTGGTCAGTAAATGGTTGAGAGCAGTAAGTTTTAAACAAATTTTTATTTCAGTTAAATGTTTATATATATATGTATGTGTTGTCTTGATTTTTAGTATAGGATTTGTTAGAATAATAATATTGATCAGTCTATATACTATTTTAAAAATAGTTTTGGGTTACTGGCATATTACAACATTGCTTTAAAAGAAAAAAATTATGTATAAACATCTTATAGTAAGCTATAGATAAAGTTGAGATAAAAAAAATTAGATTTTTAAATTTATAATGTTTGAAATTTATATAGAAGTGAAATTTAGTTTTACCATAAAGTATAAAAATATCTCTGTTACAAGTTTAAAAGAAATTTTGAATATTAAAGGGAATTTGATTTTTTAATTAAATAATTACTTAATTAAGTCATTTGTTTGAAATTAAAATTTATTGATTAATGGTTTGGTGAATTCAAATATTAATTAAATCATATAATTGTTTATACAAGGTCGAATACAACGAAGAAAAAATAAATCTGGATGTGGAATGGACTGCAAATTAAAAAGCCAAGGTGAGATTTTCTCACTCGAAGGAAAATTTTGATTTGCAGTTATTGATTGATTTTGTTTGAATGTGCTATTAGATATGATAGGATATATCTATATATATAGCAGTATATACATATTGGCATATGTATATATTGGATTGATTGATTTCCCGCCTCGTATAGCGGATGAGACCCTATTGCGCCGTTAGTAAGCGGATTTATAAAAACCTATATACCGCGATAATTCCGTACTGGAGTGGAATTGGTATTGTGCTAACATCTTTGGATGCAGGGAAACAGGTTGGAGGGATCCAACTGGACCCCTCACATTGATTGAATTTATTTCTACTGTGATGTGATAATCTGTGAATGAGTATTGTTGTTATTGAATTGATATCTGGAAATTGTTTGAAAAGCTAAAATTTAGCTGAATGGATGTTTTGACATCATTGGATTCCAAAAATAAACGAAATTGAATTTTTGGAAATCAAAATAGAAATTTCTAAGTGAATTTAATTTTAGAAATTTAATAAATTCGAAGAAAGGAATTTTAAAGTATAAAAAGTTAATTTTTATAATCTTATCGAATTTATTTCCAGAATAAAGTGAAAATGTTAAATAAATGAAT
The DNA here is from genome assembly GCA_030737815.1 of Allium fistulosum. Lineage (NCBI taxonomy): Eukaryota > Viridiplantae > Streptophyta > Magnoliopsida > Asparagales > Amaryllidaceae > Allium > Allium fistulosum. Next base: position 764,640,165 of record CM060905.1, read on the forward strand.
TTCGTATAATAGTGATTTTAAATTGAGGAAATTAATTTAAAATCTGGATTTTTAAATAGATTGAAAGAAACGATTGAAATTTATTTTCTTAAAAAGGAATTTATTAAAAGAAGATAAGTTGGAAATCCGACTAGAAATTTACTTGGTAAATTGAAATGATTTGAGAAATCAATGTAAAATGACTTCAATTTAAAGAATCCATTTAAAAACAGGATATTGAAAAATTTGAAGGAAAATAAGAATTTATTTTAGTAGGGATAAATAAAATTAGAAATCAATCTGAAATTGATTTAATATTTGGAAATGGATTTTTGAGAAATCAGTATGGAAATTTTATTTTAAAGTTGAAAATAAATTTAGAAATCAATATTGAAATTGATTTCGTATTGAAGTTTTTATGAATGGAATTGGAATTTATAAAAGTTGGTTATAGATCCGAAATCACTTATCTTGATAAGTAAAGTATAGAAGTTAATAAAAAGAAATGTATAAGTCGAAGTTGTTATAAAATGGAAATAGAATTTATAATCGTTGTTTTATAAATTCGAAATCAATTGAATTTGATAAAATCAAATATAGAAGGTTATTAAAGAAGATATATTCGCAAATTTGGATAGCGAATTAGTTTTGAAATAAATGTGTAGAAAAGATTGAAATTTGGTTAAGTGAAGTATATTCACGATTTTGGACAGTGAATATATTATTGAATAAAATGGATTCATTTTTGAAGAAGTGATATTAAAAATGAAGTTAAACATTTTAAAGATGTTTTAAAATGTATTGTGAATCGAAATCATAGATTTCAACATTCATTGTTGAAATAGACGTTTTCGAGAAATAAGGGAATGGTGGACTATAACACTGTTGTTATAGTAAATGATTTCCGAAAGGAAATGTTTATATATAGTATTGGGATTTATATATCTATCTTAATTCCGAATCCCTATACTAGTGATTTCGAGTCGTTGTAACGATGTTTTACGCAACATTCGTTTTGACTCAAATAAATGTGATTTAAGAATGATTTCCTTAAAGAATGAGATATATACTTAATTTCGATTTTAAGTATATCGAATATTTTCTAAGTGTTGAGAATAAATGATTTGTGAATTACTTATTTTTAAATAAGTATGGAAATGCTTTTCCAATGTGAAATGAACTGTTTGAGTTTTTATCTTTTAAAGATAAATTGAAAAGTGAATATTTGAAATTGTTTTCAAATGGTTAAGTGTGGAAATTTTATATCCAGTAAAGATATTTTTGAAGATAAATAATTTGGGAAAATTATTTGGAATCTGATGATGTTGCGCGTCTTTATTGATAGTTAAATAACCGACTATCAATAATTACCTTTAGATAGGTATTTGTTGTGAATTGGATGAAATTGAATGCCACACTTATTTTTGAATAATCGCTCACTATTCGGGTTAGCCGGGAAAGGACCATGGGGTCGTATAACCCATTCCGAATATGTGATACGTCGTTATGAATTGCATTCGAAGACCGGTGTTGAAGACCGGATATTTTTGAAAACGGAAGGATTACCGTCGAGTTACTCTACATCGACTGATCTTCGATTTAGAGGTTTTATCATCCTTAGTGACGGGAAGTCCTGACGTGATTGAAAATTATCCGGAATGGCAAGGGCTTCGTGAGAAGTGCCTTCGGTTCTGTTCGATCCCGGAACAGACTTGTATGGATTGTGTGTCTGACGTTACAATTTGAGATATAAAGCTGATTTCTTTCAAATACATTTCTGTTGGTGGCGGAGAATTTATTCTCTTAGCTTAACACCCTTCTCTGAGACGTACGAGCTCAGAGGTTATGTAGTTGAAATTTATCAGCGATATATCCCAATTTGGTAACGTGGCATACTAAGTGTTGCTGTGAAATGATCGGTGTTTGATCATTTGCGATATGATCAATTGTTTGATCTTATATCTTTGTGATCATAGGTTGATCATTTTTGTTTGACCCGAAGCAGGGCTTTGTAGAAAGCGTAGCTTTGTGGACGAGACTTCGTCGAGCCTCACACCCCGGAAATGGTCGAAACAGGACGAATGCAGCAAGGTTCTAGGGAGTAGCGTCCCTTAGTGTATGTCATTCCTTCTGGATAAAGGTGGTATCATGGTATGGAGCCCAGATACTTAACCTCTGTGGTTACTGCATTATTATTATCTATGTGGTTTGTTGCGAATCGGGGATCCTCGGGAAGATCGGTGACGATCGGGGGATGGCATACGCGTGTCAGTAGTTACCTATTTTTGCAGAGGTAACCCGGCCTTGTGTTGGCAGAGATCCGGTTAGGTTCTCGGGTCGTCTATTCCAGGGACGTACCCATCGTGGATAGGAAGTTCCTTAGCCTGACCATTTGTTGGAAATCCAAAGAAACAATACGTGACTTGTACGGTTTTAGTTGTAGAACCTGCCATCTAATATGGCAGCTATAGCAAGCATACTATAATGATACCTATGCTGGCTAAGATTTATATTCTACTTTCGAAATGTTTTCTACACTATGCACTAATAATAATATCAAAAAGAATTTGATTTTTGCGTAGTAAGCATCTTTGACTATCATAAGAAGAAATCTCCTCCAAGTCTGCGTTTGCATTGTGTGTGTGGTGGAAGGTCTTATGGTAGTTTCATTTTCCAAAAGCATTGCGAATTGACTTTAAAATTCTCTGCTGTTTATTTTTTAAAGAATAACTGTTTTACGATCTCACACCAGTCACCATGACTGACTCGGAGTTTATTGTTTCCCTTCTAAACTCTGGGTGCCCACCAATTTCCACATGGGCAGTCTAGAGTTAGATTATCAGGATATTCTGGATATTCTGGAGCTTTGGAGATAAGCTGGAGGACGAGTCGTAGTATTTGTATCTGATAGTATTTATTCCGCTGTGTATTCTGTATGAGGATAAGTTTATATAACTGTCCATTGTTGTATATTGACTCTGATGATATGATGTGATGTAATGTAATAACAGATATAATTCTTTTGTTTTTAAATGATATTCATTTATCTATTATATATTGTTCCGCTGCGATATGTGAGAGTCTGATATTGTTCTGTTTCTGTTGCTGTTCTGTTGTTCTTCTTCTTTCTTTCTTCTCATTTCCTTCTATCTTCTTCTTCTTCTAACTTTTCTTCTTTCTTAAAACCATAACTTTTCGGGTTTCCGGCATTCGATGGCTCAACAGTCGATAAAGTGAGTATCGATGTTGAATTTTCGAAAGTCGAAAATTTTAGGGATGTTACATAGTGCATCTCTAAATAAAACACACCAAGAGCCTCACATGGATTTCCTGCGAGTCAAAACCGGCCCTACCCCTTACTGGATAGCGCCGAATATGTCATTACCTTGGTTGGGAACAACAACCTAAATGGGCCTCGAGCATACTTGACCTATAATATCAATTTAGATTGTATGATGACCATACGCTAATGGTAGAGAACCACATAGCCTTGAAACATATCCCTTGATTTTAGTCATTCCTGGGTTGATGAGGCTTGAGGCTACGATTACCTTTTATATAGCAAACCATCTTAGAATGCTAACACTGCCCTCGAAGCAGAAATGCAATGCCAACATTCATTCATACATGTTCTTTCTGAGTCTGAACAAAACCGAAGGCACTACCTCTACTACATCCATTTTGAAATCACCCTCAGGATTAGTAGCAAGTACCCCTTGCACTTCAAAAGCTCCGTCTTCAATCATCTTCAAGATGTCGTCAGCTCAAAGCGCTTAAGTTGGATGAAGTGGTTTTCGGATAATTTATACTTATCTGATCCTCATCTCTTCGAAACAACATTCGATAGTTCTGATAAACTCAACCCCGGTTCATTTTGAAATAATCAGACAATACATAGGAGTAGGAATCACCCCTAACCGTTTAAGTGGACGGATCTCCCTATCATTTGTCCTAGGAGAACAAGTAGAGATTTATACACACAGTACAACATCATCGAAGACGACTATGCCATATAACTCACGTGTTTCTTCTAGATATTTCCGAAGTTATATTTTGGTCCAGATTTGATAGTCGGTTATTTAACTATCAAAGAAACAACAAGCAACAATTCAGATATTTAATTACCCATAACAACCACTAAGCCTCAAACTAAATCTTTCATTTATTAAAACTCTTTTCAACAGTGTTTATCAAAAACATTCGTATACTTATCTCACCGACATAAGTATATTCATAAAATATTTGTGAATGATTTCTCATTTCTAAATCATATCAAAGGATCAAAACAAAATGTTATTTAAATTATTGATAAAGATAACCTTAAGCAATATTCCTTCGGTGTTAAGTATGGAATGAATGTCCGTACCACTAGAATAAGAAGGTTGGTCAAAGGAAATCCAATCTCAAATTCTTTTATAAATTTCCTTCTATAAATTCTCTTAATAAATCTCTTTTATTTATGAATCTTTTTTACTTAAATTCCAAACCCATTTACAAAACTCTTTATAAATCACCAAGTTAAATTTACAAAACTCTTTTATAAATATTAAAATCATTTATATATCTCTTTATAAATCCCTAAAATTATTTATAAAACTTCCTTTATAAATATCCAAAATCATTTATAAGACTTTGTTATAAATATTCCTTATGTAAAACAAAACTCCTTTAATAAACTCATTTAATAAAGTCCTTTTGATAAACAAAACTATTATTTTTAACATCTTTACTAAAATCATTACTTAACTTGAAACCATTATTGAAAGTATGATTGACCTTAAAATTCAAAAAGAAGCTTAGTGACCACAATGGTTCTCATTTACTTGAGTTTACTCTTCAAGTTATAACATGTGTATTGTAACGACCCGCCAATCCGTACAGTTCAAGCTGGCTATAAACCACACATGTCCAACCCAAATTGAACGAAAAGATGGATAGTTATGGGAAAGAAAGAAGAAAGAAGAAGAAAAGAGCAGAAGAGAAAGAAACTAAAACAAGCATAGAATCTTGCAATTACAGTGCAATAACTATAATATAAAATCAATAATCTTTACAAAGGAGAAACTATTATATGCATACATCCATCAGAGCACAACATCAATCATAATCATCAGCTTGGACAAATATAACAACCTATTATCACAATTTGCTGACAATTTCAACAACAAAGCAGCAGAAAATAAACATATACGTGAATACGGCTTGAAGACCTCTAACTCGTCTTCTGAGCTCCAATGCATCCAAAGCAATTGGTAAATATGCTCGGTTTGACCCGAGCATTATAATAAAATAACACCCGAGTCAGTCTAGAAAACCAACGTGAGAAAACACACCCGAATGGATTTTTAAGTTATAAAATCCTTTGAAATCAAAAGTATCTCATAAGACCACACCGCACATAAACACAGACAGGTTTTTACCTTATGATAACCAAAATATTTTTTTATAGAAATCCACTTATATTATAATAATGTCCAGGGGTCAAAGTAAAATATGAATATAGCTAAAATGCTTGCATCTCACGCTTCAGCATAGTTAGGCATAACTAAGTCCGTATGGCGCTTATTGGAGAATGGATTCCATACAATGACTGGGGTACCGCTCGCCACGTTGCATCTCTAGATAAAATAACATGGGGTACCTTCTTGGATCCCCTGCTAACACAGGACCAGCCTACCACTTGACTAGTAGTACCAAACACGATCACCCCGCTTTGGGCCCGAAGCAACAAATGAGAGATAATAGCGACTCTACATAGGGATGATCATAACCTACTTGGGAGCGACCCACTTAGCCTTGCTGCATCTCTCCTGTTTTAGTCATTCTTGGTTGATGAGGCTTGAGTGCACGATTTACCTTCTATATAGCACTTCTCACTTGGAATGCTAATGCTGCCCTCCAGGAAACATTGCAATACTAGCATTCATCCATACAAGTCCGTTCTAGGACTGAACGAAACACTTGAGATCTTCGTCTCTAAATTCCATCATCTTCAAGATGTCTTAACTTCGAAACGCATTCGTTGGATCGAAGTGGTTTTCAGATAACATACCCGATCCTGGTCTCTTCGAAACAACATTCAATAATTTCCAGTAAACTCAATCCTAGTTCTTTAGGAAATAAACAGTCAAAGATAAGAACGGAGATCACCTCCTAACCGTTAGTGGACGGATTTCCTTATCATTTTCCTAGGAGAACGAAACGAGATCTATACGCATGGTACAGCATCATCGGAGATGACTATGCCATATAACTCACGTGTTTCTCCTATATATTTCCAAAGTTATGTTTTGGGACTAATTTCGATAGTCAGTTGTTTAACTATCGAATAACAAACATTCAATCAGGAATTTAATTCCATAGGGAAAACCAACATTGGTTAAGCACCAAGCAACAATAAGCCTCTTTTAAAAATCTTTCACTAATTAAATCCACTTTGTAATTACTTGAATCACAAATCCTTTTTACAAATATATGTATATATATATATATATCCACAAATCCATATTTCTCAATACTTGGAAAAATATCCATATACTTATCTCAAAGATATAAGTATATTCACCTGCTTTGGGAAAGATTTCCGTTTTATTCAATTCTAAAATCATTTATAAACTCTATTATACATCCACAAAACCATTTATAAAATTCCTTTTTTAAATCCATATACCCATTTCTAAATTCTTTTATAAACATTTAAAACCATTTATAAAATGCTTTTACCCTTTTTAAGCAATCTTCCTTTACATTTTCCAAAACATATTATAAGATTCCTCTAATAAAACCCCATCTATTTATAAACTCCATTTATAAATCTCGAAAACAATTTTAATAAATTCTAACCTTTTACTTTAAAATACTATTATATAATAATAAACATTATAAATAAATAAATATAAATTTTAAAACATCTTTAAATAATAATTAATAAATTCCAAACATCTTAAATAAAAAAGAATAATTTATCTTCAAGATTTTTATAAATACTAATAATTAATTTCCAAAACTTTATTGATGAATCATTATATTAATTTCAAACCATATTAGTAATTTAAATAATTAACTTTCCAAAATATTAATTATTAATAAACCACTTTAAAACAATATTAATATAAATAAACAACCTTTAAAGCATAATTATATTTCCTTGATAAAAATCCATACTTAATTCAGCACAATCGTTTCCATATTTATAAAGCTACATTTATAAATTTCTTCTATTTTATGAAACTTCTTTTCATAAAATCCATTTATTCATGAACCCCATTAATTACTCCATTCTTTTATAAATCTCATTTATTCTTTAAGTCCCATTCGAAACATAATTTCAACCGTTTAAACCTTGCTTCCACAAGTATAAATTTCTTTTATAAATTTCTTTCAATTTATAAAATATCATTTAACAATCCAAAATTTTTCCTCGCTTTCAATTTCAAAAATAGAATTAACTGTTTTCTAAAACAACATTCCACATCGTATAATAAATCCACCATTTGATTTATTTTTCTCAATCTATCAAATGATAATAGTTTCCTTCAATTTATAAACACCGTATATAAATCCATACTTGTACTAACAAAATTACAATTCTGCAAATCTTCACTTCTTTTGTAAAATCTCACTTTTATAACTTATCATATTTATAAATTCCATTATGATATATGTACCTATATAAATATATATTACTTTATATAAAATGGTTAATAAATATTTATATAAAAATATTTCTATTTTCCTTTTAAAACCATATCCTTTATTATAAAGACGGATTTATCTTAAGATTTTAAAAATCTTTATTCACAGTTCAAAAACTCCATTTAAAATGTTTTATATAACTATTAAATTATAATATCCATAAATATCATACCTTTGATTTTAAAATAAATTACTTCTTCAAATAATTCAAGAATAATTATTTAGAACATATATGATTTCCAAAATCACTTGAAATTCCCTTTTAAATTCAATCACCGTTTTATGGTATTTTAAAATACCAAAATATAAGGCACAATGCTACTAAAGCACTAAATAAGCAAAGTCGTGTCTGTGTCATCAATTATAGAATCCAACATATCATATATTAATTTGTATGAAAACAAAGTCAACAGTGTGAGGAATCATGTTGGATCCCTCCAACATGTCCCCATGCATCACTTATAATATATAATCATAAAAATATAAATCAATCGCTTCGAGTTGGGATTCGTATACAAAGGGTCATCCGCTCTTACACGGGAATGTAATAGAGTCTCATCCGCTCCAGGGGTGGTAATATATCTAAACCAACAATATAATTTAGTAAATTATCCAAACAGGCAATAACAGCCAACAATAAAGTATTCACACATTCGATAAATAATTTTATCGATTAAAAATATTTATGATTGACCAAAACGGTAAGAATAACTCACATTGATTTTTGTTTTGTCAAAACATTCCGGTTTGGATTAAAATTGAGCAGACACTCAATTTTAACCAAAATTTTTACGATCTCTAAATCTGTCCAATCTGAATCCATAACATAGCCTTCATCGATATGATCGCAACGCGACTCATCGTGTTCAATTTGGACCTCGTACGATAAAGTTACAAATTAATTAACGTTTGATATCATTAAATTATAATTAGAATAATTGATTAACTTAAATTACCCTTTCTTCCTTCTGCTCATCCACCCTCCAGGCATACGCGTGGTCTCATTTTTTTTAAATCGAATGAACGTGCTCGCTCGGCCACCACCACACGCGCCACCACCGCTCGCCTGTGTCGCTCCCCCTTGCACCACCACGTGCCTCGCGCGCGTACAACGTCATTCGCCAAAATCCAAAAGCTGTACCGCGAACGCAGCCCAAACTTAACCACCATAGCACAAATTTCAATGATCCAACCTTTGAATAGGTTCAGTTCTCTCCCATGACCATCTTCGCAGTTGAACTCGAGGGCCGATATCACCTGGATTGGCTCCGACGAATATAAGCCGTTGGATTGAGGGAATTTTTGATTTGAAAATTTTAAATTTTAAAATAAAGGCTAATTTCTAAGATAAAATGCGATATAAAAGGAAGGAGAGGGGTATGGCCAGGTATGGACTCACATACTATGGTATGGGCTATGGAGATGTGGGTATGGCCTAATAAAAAAATATATTTTATATTATAATATCCCACTTTAAACATCTAAAAATCTCGATCTCCAAACGAGGTATGCCAACTGACGTTCTATATGTTATACCCTTATTCCAAACACAATCGAACTAGTCTCGAGGCCAAATTCGATCATATGCAGAAGATAGCTTTTTCAAACCTAATTATATTATTTTAAATTCCTTTAATTAACTTCTACGCATTTCAAACTCGCATGACCAAACGATACGTCCAATCATCACGAAATTCGACGGTGTATAATAATTCACTATTTCAAATCCGATGAAACTAGTTTCGTCGAAATTCGAGACAGTGCACTAAAAGACTATTTTTACGCGTTAATTAAAACAGGTTATTTCCAAAATCAGTTTAATCACTTTTAAATCCAATTTAAAAGTTTATTATCTTCCTTCTTATTCAATATAAAATTTAAATCAACTTTAGAAATCATTTTCATTCATATTAAATTCAAGATTCAATTATTGAAAGAATTTCAAATATTAAATTTAATAATTTAACTATCCAATAAATCGCTGTATTTAAAATTCAAGTTGTTTAACTTATAAATTAACTTTTCAACATTTAAAATCAATTAAATATTCCAATTTAAATGACTAAAATTCTGGGTCGTTACAGGTATTTACATAATAAGCAGATATGTATAAGGGAATCGATTAATAACAAACAAATCAACATATGGGTAAGATGTCTAAGTTACTGAAACAGCAGACATGGATTTGTTCTGCTAAACACATGTCTAAGTTAATATAATGGCAAAACGAGTTTTTATTTTTCCTAATAGATGTCAACCTAATCTACTCAGTGAACTATGGTAGAACGGTGATTTATTCAACCAAACAGACGTCAAATACAAGTTAATTAGCAGAACGGTGATTTATTCCGCTGAACAGATGTCAACTAAAATTTAATTAGCGGATTGGTTATTAATTATGCTCAATAGATGTCACTGGGTTTCATATTCAATTGGGTTACTTAAAGGTAGTTGACAAAGGATCCCTTGGATTAAAATCTTCTTTCTAAAGAGAGTTGCTTTTAAAACAAACAGATCTTTAGAAATAAAATGGTTTAAAACTTTAAAACTTTTATTTACTAATTGAATAACCATTAAACTCTTTATCTATTAATAATTAAATATTTAATTAATAATTAAAAAATAATTAACTATTAAATAAATAATTAAATAATTATTATCCTTTAAATAAATAATTAAACCATAATTAATATTTAATTAATTATTACATAATAATTTAAAGCTTCATTAATAATTAAATTAATCTTAATCAAGTCTTAATTAATCTTACTTAATTAGTAATTAATTAAATATTTAAACACTTTTATAAATAAATAAATAATAATTAATAATTAATAAATAATTAAATAATAATTAATCCCCAATTATTAATTACATAGTAATTAACTTAAATTATTGACTAATTGTAATTAACTTAATTAATTAACACTTAAGTATTAATTACATTTATTAACTAATGATTAAGTACTGATTATCTTAATTAATTAATTAATCATTAAAATAAATAATTAAATAATTACTTTTTAATTACTAAACTAAAGTTTTGAAAACATTTTTCAAAAATATACATAAGTAAAAACACTTTTAATTTGCAAAAAGAGTTTGTCTTATGAACTGCATTTACAGCGACTATCGCTATATGACCCGTAATTTCAAAACTTGTTTAATATATCAAAAGGGTTTAAAATACTTAGCTTTCATATACTAACTACTTTCACAGCTTAATATAATATTTGAAACAAAAGTAAGGTTTTGGGAACTAAATCAAGGTTTTAAAACTTGTAACTTTTAAAAAACAATTTTTAAGTAAAACTAGTTTTTTAAAAAAGGATTCCTATATCGCTATCTTACAAATTCAAGCGTTAACTTTTCTTAATATACATCATCGTAAGAAAGTGTACCAACATATATCCATGACATAATCAACATACAAAAAGCAAAGGCATTAACTTGCTATTAATTAACTAACTTTCATTTTCAAGTTTACTACACCACATCCAATCATATACATATGCATACATAAGCAAAATAACTACAACATTGTCTAAAGAAAACATCCAACATACTTAACAACCAAATAACAATATTTATTATCAAAGTAAGCATCATCTTTAATGTTAGAACTTTTGAATGAATTCGTGAGCTATACTCACCCAAAAGCTACCAAACCACTTCGAATTTCCACTAGAACTTGACTATGACCTAACTTCATGCAATATTCTTTGAAAATGAAGATTTGGTGGCCTTATAGTGGTTTCATGGTTCAGCCAATGTATGGGGCACATGGCCCAAAGGTGATGGAACGCGGCCTTGAAAGGTGGAGGGACTTCGGATTATCATTGAATTCATGAAAATCGAACCTGAAAATGGGTCATCTTTCAACTGATTTTTGGACAAGATACTCACTGGTTTTCTGGAAAAGTTGTCAAAGGAAAAGTTCTTGGAAATTCTTTTCTATACAATATGAGAAAAATAATCATTCAATTTGGATTTTTTTGAGGAAGATATGGTCAAAAGAAGAAAAGTATTTTCGGACTTGAAAATATGGATCCGAAAATGGGTCTAAAAAAATAAGATTTGGACATAGCTAAGCTTAAAATTTGAAGAAGTGGTACACAAGAAAGTTGTAGTCACTGGAATTTTAAACAGTTTAAAAAAATGTAAACCTCCATTTGAGTAAGATATGAGAAAGATATGGTTGAAGGAAGAGAAGGAAAAATTGAAGAAATGAAAGGGGTATTTATAAGCAAGAACAAAGTAAATTACCTAAACACCCTTGGTCCTTTACCCTCCACCTCCTCTTGCTACATCACCATGCCACCCCACCTTCATGTACCTCAGCCCACAAACATGTCCCTCTTTCCCTTTGCTTAGCCAACATGTTTTTAATGCTAAATGTATTTATGTCTAAACATGTTTCCTAAGGCGTCTTTATATTTTATTTTAATTTCATAATGTTACAACCTATATTTATAATCTTAAGTACAAACATATACATATATTTTATAAATGTGTATATTAGCACTAAAGTGTTTATAACATTACCGACAACTTTCAACCGAAGAAAAGTCAAAATTTCGAAAAATGAATTCCGTTCACATTTTCGATTTTTCTTCTAACTGTATATTTTTGTAAACACATTTGGAAAAAAAATTCACCATTATTAATTATTATTTAAAAGAGTATTGCTTTAATTATAAAACCTATTATTTAAATGTTTAAAATTAAATATTTGCAAATCAAAGCGATAAAATTCCGGATCGTTACATGACATATATGATATTCAATATCAACCATACTCCTTTAACTTTCGGTATATTCTCTTTGCTTCATGCTCTACAACATTAAGTTGTAGAGGCTTGATAACGCTTAAATTGTTTGAGATCTAGTATCTTCTTCTATTATTGATAGCGAATATCCTTCCTTGTTTTGATGAACTTCGACATCCCTCTTAATACTGCTGATTTGTGATGATATCCACAACTGGAGGTGTTCGATATCCTTTGCCGCAATGGTTATATATGTAAAGGCCCGATATTTAGATGCTCGACATTTTTACCAATACCAAATCACTCTTTAATTATCTTTAGGTTTGATATGCTCTACGTTATAGCTTTTCGACACCTGTTGCCACTTGATAACACTTGAGGTTGGCACAACATGTCCTCCCTTCCATGCATTTCGCCACACCTAAAGTTGTTGAGGACTTCAATCATCTCTTAGTAATGCTTGGAGTGCGACATCCCTAGAAGCTGTCTTAAGATACGACATCTCCTAACCTTTATATTTTCTACAACCCCTCGAGGTTGTTGAAGTTCAACATCTTCTTAAATGTTTGAAAGACGACATCCTTTGTTGAGTGTTTCATTGCTTTTCCTTCGACGCCTTTATATAGAAGTTTGACTTCTTTTTTGAAGTTGCTTGAAGTTCTATATCCCTTCTTTTCCTTAATTTCGACATTCCTTGTGGCATGGCATTCTATGGTTAAAGTATCATTACCTTCCCTTGCTTCCATGTTTATTCCTCTTAGAAAATATGTGGATAACATATATATATATATATATAACAAATTTGGTCGGATTTAACGACCAATTAATGAAAAAAATAAAATAGAGATAAAAGACGAATGTGATGTAAAGCTCAAAAGATATTAGACGGTGAAAGATTAGACAGCTGCTTATTAATATAACTCCATTAACTAGAGAACAATGTGGCCATAACCATTTATTTTCCAAAGCATACGTACTTCCCACTTCTCACATAACGATCTAATTTTCCACTTCCTCCAGCACACATACCTTATCTTCTCCATAAAATCTTTCATTTACTTCTCCAGGAAACTGCAACACTATATTTATGATCCACTTATTATTCTCCTTTCACCAACAATGATTTGGCTTCTTGGGTAATACTCTATTCTCAATATCTTTTTAGTACTCATCGTTTCCAAAGTTTTTATGCACAATGCATTCTCCTTAAACTGTTTCTTTTCTTCTATTTGTAAATTGATGTTAGTTTCAGATTTGAGGATTCAAATTCACCATCAATTACACAGTTATTTTTGTGTATAGTCTTCTAGCTTCTGTTTTGCTTCATTTACCATGTTCACACATGAACTGTTTAATTAAATGTGTAAAAGAAGTTCTTGAACTGCCTGTGTAACTAAAGGTTTATCTTCTTTTCATTCCTATAGAATTAACAGTATCAAATGATATGTTTATGTTTATGTTTACTAATCTTCCTAAGACATGGCCATATACTACTGTCTCATCGCTGATATTTAAAAAATTGCAAAATAGAACAATAGTCTAGAGGAAAGAAACATTGAAGAGCAAGGATATCCTTTGTTGCAATAAAGAAAATAAGAGTATCAAAATGGAAGTAGATGATGCATTTACGTTGTCAGACAGAGGTAGGGTGGACAAAATAAAGTATGCATGCTTGCTCCACTACCAGCACAAAAAGTCATGGAATAATTGAGAAGTCTGACAACCGAGAATAACCTACACCATACTACATATGACTCAAATGATGAATTTGAGACTGCATTGGTAATATACAATAATTTTATACAACCATTGTGCTATTTAGTTATTCCACTATTAATTTGTACATAATATTAGATATGTAGAGAAGAGTGGGTACTTATAATATCTACAAATGGATAGTTTTTGTTTATGTTCCATTAAAAGTTCATCGTTTTTCATTTTTTCAGTCAATTTTAGTCATCTTCTTTGTAATTTGGTTTGCATTTTTTGTACCAATTGTTTATATTTTCCCTTTGCAAATTGAATTTGAATCATATGTTTATGTTTTGGTCTGAGAATATATATATATATCACACTTTTTTGCTTATATATTAAGGTGCTTAATTTCTCTTATTCCAGTAATTTCAATTGTCCTCTATTTTCGTCGCTTTGTTAATAAATATATTACTTACTCATTAGTTGTCAATTTCCACATGAACTTTCAACTTTTTAGTGCAATATATTGGAGTTGGTTCAACACCATATCTTTGTAATTAGTTATATGTTTATATCTTCATACAATTTAAATATAGTATATAAGATGAAAATTAGTGGTTAAAAGCCTATCAGTATTCTTTGGTATAGGATATGTCTAATTTTCATAACTTTTCAAATTTGTACATTTTCATTATTACCACTGAGATTTGAGTACAGGAACTTAATCAATGATTTTGATCATAAAGCTTCATATCATTTGAATGTAATTTGTATACTAAAAAATTACTGATGGCATCATTTGATAATCTCTAATATGATAACAGCAATGGACTGTCATTTTCTAACTTAATGTTCACATATTATATTCCCTGAGTTTTTTTTATATGGTGTGGAATTTAGAGTAGTTAAATTTGCATTAATTGTTTATCACTATAATGTGCTTTCTTAAATTATCAACTTCACCTGTTATAATTATAAGTAATGTATTGTTATATAAGAGGCTTCCACTCAATCAAATCTTTATAAATTAAATCACATTATCAGTTGATCCCTAACTAGGTATAAAATAGTAGACCCAAATATACATCAGTTTGCAAAGTAAATATGTATTGGTCATCTATTATCCAAGGGAAAATCTATAGTGTTGATGTTTTGATCAAATTCTTAACAACTATTTAAAAAATTTAAAAATAAAATGATACCGGTTTTACGAATATTTAATCTATATGTGTTTAGAGATTAGATTCATGTCGGGTAGAAAATAAAATAGCAGTGTTGCATAAATTAAACATCATGAACTAAAGGTAGAGTCCCGGTTTTATGCACTGTGCTTTACCAAATAAATTTACTATTTAAAGAAATTTCTTTTTATAAATTTGCCTTTCCAATCACATTAAGAATTCACGTTTGAATTAACACCTCATTCGTATTTGTAAATATAGGTTAAGGATGATTGAAATGACTAATCATGACTGAGCTAATTGAAATTGGTCGGTAATATTGTTATATTTGTACATACATGTTAAGGTAGAGCTAATTATCACATAGATCATTATGTTAGTTACTTCAAATAGACTTTATATTCAGGTCAGTTATATATTCAATATTAATTAGGTTATTAGATTTAAATATTTGGTAATTAGTGCTAGATAATCATACTTAATGGAGCAGATCAGGGAATCAGTATATTTCTTATATTTTACTGCAGCAGGAAAGAAACTTAATTTTTTTTCTCCCATCGCATAGAGGTCCAGCCCAATTCACAAAGATGAATCATTATGGTATTTTGAATGTATGGTATATAGGGCTGTCAATGGGTACCCAAAAATCTGAAATCCGTCCGCATCCGAAAACCAGATAAAATCCGATATTCAAAAAAACGGATGCGGATGCGGATAAGAAGACATCTACATTCGAAAATTATCCATCCGGTTTATGTCAAGATTATAGTTCAAATTATGTGTATTTTAATGCAGTAAATGATATTCGTTTATTATTTTATTAAGTTAGTAGTTTATATTATATGCACTTAATGCTTATTAACTACTCGAAACTATTTATTATCATCACATTTGTTAATTTTTCACACTTTTATAATCAATGAGATTGAAAAATATTTATGTTAAACTAAAATTTTCTTTTTGTAATTCTTGATTTACCGGTCTTTAGCGGATATGTCAACTATCTGATATCCGTCTGTATCCGCGTATGCGGATATCTGATATCCAACAATGATTTCAGATGCGGATGCGGATATGACACTATCCGCATTCGAAAGCATCCGTTGACAGGCCTAATGGTTTATGACTCTTATAACTTATCTTCAGAATCCGATTTTATGTCAAATACATTTCTTACAATGGCTTATTGCTATAAATGGATGAAGGTTACCATATTGTTATAAACTAATAATGACATATATTATTAACCTTGGTAATTAATGTGGATAATGAATAACCATAAATGAGAAAATCATACAGGAACCATAATTATTGGGTTAATCTTTTATGCCAAGGGTAAAGATAGTTAGACTTTAGTATATCCATTAATTGTATCCATTTATTTACGTTATAGTGATTCAAAATCAATTATGGCTATGAGTTTTATTTTTTCTCCATTATACTCAATAATCATTATAATTTTAGTCTCCATTGATACCATCGTGGTAATTCAATAATACATTATAATTTTAGTTCTCATTAATGTTAATATGACGTTAATTTTTTTACTTCCTTAGAAAAATTATCGAAATTATTTTTTAAAAGAGGAAAATTTATTGTATTACCACATGTTTTCCTTCTATAACTTCGTAGCTGGCAAGAACATTTTTTGAAAGATCTACATCAATTTGAACACTGAAACCAAAAATGTATTTGTTTATTACATTGAAAGTCAACTTTGAAGCTTTCAGTTTATTGTTTTTGCTCCTGATTCTCGTTTATCTCATTTTTCTTTCTAATGATTTAATATATTACAAAGCACATATAGCATTTCACCAATTTTTATTATTCTTTATATAATTGTAATGTTTAGCACACAAAGCACACATAGCATTAAGTTTTTAGACTTCGTTTGTAATGTTTAATCACATACCGCTTACTGTACGTAGAAAGATATTATATGCATACTTCAACCTCCAACCAATTTATAATACTATTTACAAAGGCATCGGATTTGTTTCCAAATCCAAGTTGCTTCATATGGATATGTTGAGATTACATAATTGTATGAATAATGTTCTGAAAGTATCCAAAAATATTGAAAATTTAATACTGATATTTGATTTGCTTGTAATTATGATGGCTTGGTTTTAGTGGCATGTATTAGATGTATATTTTCTTTAGCATTATAGCTACAACACTGTATGCAAATTTTATTTTATTCGACTTTTTGTTTGAAAATATCAAATTTGATCGCTATGTAATTATATTGGTATTTGCTTTATAATAATACTGTATGCAAACTGCATTCTATTGGACTTTTTGTTTGAAGATATCAAATTTGATCACCGGGTATGGTTATATTGGTATTTGCTTTTATGTAGAACCTATAGTCAAATTAATTTTTAATGGAATAAATAGAACATGAGGGCAGTAAATGCAAATAAAATAAATGTTACTACTAGTTTACCTTCAAATATGAATCTCATGACTTCAAAAGAAAGAAAAATCTACTCTAGGATTATGTCAATAAACGTTGTGATAATATAATGAAATTTAGTTTGTCCTACGTATATTGGAATTAATCTCTTAACTACTGAAATGAACAGTTGAATATTGGACGGATACAAAGTATGACAATCATCCATATATGAACATGACTCATTTTTGAACCGAGTAACTTCTGCATAAAATTTCAGATTGTCTTTAATGTCATCGACTTGATAAAAAATTAATTTACAATTTTTTATATAGATTAAAAAATTCATTTCATATGAACTAAAATTAATAATGAGTGCTTAGGAAACTATAAAAACTATCATGTTAAACTGAATATTATATGTAGATTCATGTGTGCATGCATGCATTTTGCATTCAGATAAATAAAAGAGAATTTAAATTATGTACATACTTATTATATTTTACAATGACCAATTTTATATAATATGATATTTGTTCTATTTTAATATAGGAATGATTTTCTATCGATCAAACTTTGCATGCGTGCAAAGCATAACGGCATACTATAATGCTATATAGGAAATAGAACTTGAACCCATGCCATCGGCACGGGCTTCATACTAGTATATATATATATATATATAAATAAAGTTAACATTTAAATCAAGCTTTTAGTTTAGAAAGGAGATACATAAAAATTTAAAGTTAGAAAAGAAATAAATGATTTAGAATGTACACAAAAGTCAATTTATATTTTAAATCAAAAGAATTTTTTTAGCCAAATTTAAAACATTCATATTCAAAATGTCAACCACATAACAAAAGGAATTGATTCCCAAGGTGAAAGATAATTAATTAACATAAACAATTTATTTATTTTATGAACGTAAATACTATAAAATTATAGAATAGATCTTAATCAAAAATAGTTTTTATTAACAAAACTTCAATGCAATAGAAAACAAAGTGGACAAATTAGTCATATGTAAATACGTGATAATAACATACAAATCTAAGTAAATAGAGAAAACAACAAATTAACAAAGAAGAAAGAGGGTCTAAATTATATCAATAATAATGAACATATTTGAAAGGAGATGAAGAGTAAAAGTATCTAAATTAAATCAACTTAATTAACACAGTTTCAATGGAGATGGACATAAATAGATTTGAATTACTTGTCGCAAGATGAACTGAAAAACCAAATACATCATATTGAATCCAAACATATGAAAATCCTAAGTTAGATAATTACCTTGGGATGCTGCCAAAAAATCACACTTGAAAAGATGAAATGCTCCTAGACCCAGTTGAATCCATCTTCGGATTTTGCGAAAATCAAGAGATAGGAACCTCCTTATGTTTTTTATTCTATATAATGTTTTATTTTGAAATTTTTTTTCTTCTTAGGCAACCATGGAAATTTGGCCACGACTTGATAGGAGGAAGAGAGAAAATTTGTCAAGAAAGAATGAATTGATTGAATGAGAGAGATATGTTTTAAAGAAAACATTGAAACCTTTCAATTCCCTCCTTTAAAACCTTTCCTATTTAATTCCTAGTTAAATCTATTTAAAATCCTCTACCCTTACCATTCATAGCTCGCTATAGAATGAGGTGTAGGAGGCCACAAAATTTCCAAACCCATTCACCATTTGTTCTATTTAAATCTGATTCAAATATTCCATCGATACCATTACGTGGGTTTATAACTTTTATACACATACTTCATTACATATTAGTGTTATTCAAACATCAAATAAAATTTAATAATTAATATTTCACAATATTGATTAATTTATTTAATTTAGAACAACTATAAATTAATAAAATTGTGTGGTTTATTTGGAGTATTCATCATTTCGATTGTGCAACTCAAAGGTATAAATTCAATCCAAACAATTCAAATATCTATGTTCACGCATCATCTTAAGTAGTAATGTGAAATTTTGGCTGAATTTATCCCTTATACATCTTTTTTGGTCAAATCCAATTTACTTATTATAAGTGGTACTCGGTAGTAATGATTATTTACACCAATTCTCTTCGTCGACACTATACCACGTTAGGACTTATGGTATTTGGCTTTGGTCAAAATTCCAATATTGTCCACATTCAATTTGGTTGGTCCATAAACAAGGTCTTTGGTTTATAATAACATTTATTATTAATCATACTACTTTAGCAAGAGATTTTGACTTTTAGCTTACTATAATTGACTGTGATACTAATCCCATATAACAAAGGAGATGAATTATCTATTAAATAGTGTTTCACTTTTAGTACTTCAACTCAGACCCAACTATAGTCATTCAATGGATGTTATGCCATGATTTTACTATAATTAATGTGGAGTGTCCACACCGAAGTTCAACGGTATTCTCAAATTAAAAAAAACCGTATAACATCGACACTTCAAGATTCTTTGTTCGACCTTAGTTATATTAACTAATAAAAAATTTGTGAATGAGTCATTTCATAGTTATCTAACAACTACAAGTATGCAACCCCTTGGTAACCCCAGTAGTCATTAGCACTACATTACTAATCATTTGGAGGACATAATGCACTCTAGTCTTAATGTGTATCGATGTCCCATCTCTAAACATCTTGACTAGGAATATATAAAATAATATTTTATTTTTCAATGAGATAAATTTCTCATGATTATAACACATTGTGATTACTATCATATAACATATCATTTAAGGATTTTATATGTACTATACTTTAAATTAATTACTTAATTAATTATATCACAATATAATGAGTATATAATAGAAAGAAAACGCATTTTATTTTGAACAAGATTGGTTATCAAGTTAAATATGTAACATATTACATAATTGCTTCTAGAAAATACTCTTAACTCTATTAATCCGCCACTTGCACTTAGGGTCAATTATGGAATCTTATTCCAACTTCTTTGATTGAATTTCTTAAAAACTAATCTGATTGGTCCCTTAAGATTGAACATGTATTTAGGACTGGCATACTATACTCGATATCACTTTTGAAGTTTGAATCTGCGCACTCCTTCATATGGAGTTCGTTGTTTCTGTAAACATTTCTCTAGTATTTTGCAAATACACAAGAACACTCTCAGTTTTTATATAATTATATTAATTCAGATTTGTCACTTGCTCTATGTACCAAATACATAAATGAAGTGTGATATTGTAGAAAATATAAGATGTTTGATGATTTCTATTGCAATGCATAAGAAACCCATCATACAATCTCCATGTTAAAAAATTTAATATGATGTTTGTGTATATTGTTTTCGGACACTCCCAACATCCTTTTGTACCAACTATAAAAGATCTCTTTTCAAATCCTATATCAAGAATTAAACAACCAAATTAAAATGGTTTTAACATGAGTACATCGTTGACAATCATAAGTTCGTTGTTTACCTTAAGAAATACTTTGGTACCTTTAACGTTCTTTCTTATTGACACTCTCTTTCTCTGCATTTTGATGGAAATTCAAACTATTTGATTTCTTTGGCAAAATACTTGTTTGACTCTAATGCTTATCGAATAATACTTCCATATCTTCTCTTGGATCATATCTAATACTCACAAATTCCGTCAACGCTCTTGCTGACTTCGAGATATTTTGGTTGTTAAGTGCAAATAGTCTATTCTAAGTCATTATTCAAAATTTCCTTTTCAATATATATGTACCAAAACTCAAAGTTATACTGAGTGATATACTTTATGAGTAAAATCTGAATTAACTAAAGCACGTTGAATGACAAATCTATTATGTTAATTTCAACAATTGAAATTTACGATATTATTCATATCAATGTGACTTATATTTCTAATTGCATTGATCTTCTCTTAAAGACACTTTTGCGGTCCATGGATCATATCCTTTCGGGTACCACTATTAGAATGATATTTTGATAATATACTTAAAATCCATTCCTAATTTATGCATTGTGCCACATGGTAGAGTCAATACTCTTAATGGCTTATTTAGAATCGAGGAAGTTGTTTTCTCAACAATAATAAAATTCATAATTTCTCTTTAAAGTGTGAGATTTATTATTAGCATTCTAATGTGTTGTGTCTATTTGGTTTAGTTAATTTCATTTCATTAATTTTATCTATAGATCATATTCAAATCCATTTTACTACCAATAACTTCTAAAAGAAAATCCTTCGTTATGAATTTGGCAATTCTTGAAAAAACAATTGTTTCTCCCTGCGATGGAATAGGTATTCATAAAGATTTTATAAACTATCATATATTTGTGTATGTGTGTGTAGAAAATTGATTTGGTTTTCAGTTTACAAAATTTTTGTTCATAACATAAATTGGTTAGTCATTATTAATCGATCCAAAACTATAACGACCCGTAAATTTTAATGGTTTTAATAACGTAATTAACTGAAATTTTGCTTGAAAATATATAATTGAATTTGGAAATAAAAATTTGATATTTGGAATATGTCTACTTAAACGTAGCAAATGGTAAATTTTCATTTGATAATATGGAAGTTTATTTTCTTGTATAATTTTATTTAAATTTTAAATCAGTTAATATTTGATGATAATAAAATATTTTCCAAACCTGAATATTTTTATATAATAATTTGTAAATCATCTTCTGAGTGAGACGTCATATTTCGTTTCATCAAATTTGGACTGCTATTGCTCTGTTTATCATAATTACGGCGTTTTAGCAGCATTTTCGGTACCGAATATCGACTTTTGATAGGATGGTCGTATCACTGATATCTATGTACGGTTGATCGTCTTGTCATGCTGATCTTCGTAGTATACTCATTTGTATATTTCGTAGTTTGGAACGCCGTGGAAACTGCGAAATGGTCATCCGTATCGGTACCGTTTTGAGCTTTCTGAATTCATTTGTCTGTTCGTCTATCCACCATGTAAATTCCAATGGTCATTAGCATTTAATTTCCTTGAATTCAACTTACAAGACCCTTGCTATTTCCACGTTCTCAATTTATTTTGCTATCTCATTTTATTACCGGTTCACTTCCTTTCGTTCCTTCTCTCTACTTGTTAATCTAAAAGAAAAAAAAATCAAAACTTTATATTCCCTGCTATCTCCATTCTCCTTTCCTCCCCTCACCTTTGCGCGTCTTCACCCATCAGCTCATGCAAAGGCCAACAAACCCACGGCCAGGCCGACCTTCACTCATGCAACACCCGTGCAAACAAGTGGCAGCCACCATAGCCATCTCGGCTTGCCACCCAAGTCTGCCGAAACCCAACCACACTCGCATCCCAGATCCTCCACCACCCACGTGAACGCCTCTCTGGCGAACTCCGAGCTCCCCTCTTCCACGCAAGCTCAACCACCTTCTAGTTTGCTCGGCCTCCCCTTTTGCATGTATATTTATGTAAGAATGTAAGTTGATTTTGAAATATAGTATATATATATATATATATGTTTTAAGTTGTTTGAGTATATTAGTTTATATATTGCATATGTCAGTTTATATGTTTTAAAATATATATGTTAGTTAGATAAAGTTATGTCAGTAATAATATATTTGTTTATTTAATTATTGTTTTTTGTATATATACAGATATATAAAGTTAGTTTATATATATTACAAAGTCTAATATTTGCAGTTTTAATGTTTACCAAATAATCTGTAAGTTTGCATGTTTATATACAAGGTCAGATTTAAAATACATTTAGTTGTATTTATTGATTTTGTCTGTGCATTTATATTAACTTGCATAGTATATTAGTTGTAGTTTACCCATGGGTCTTCATATGTTGTTGTGTATATTAAATCTGCATATAATATATATATATAATATGGATGTCAAATTTATATATATGATTGTGTAAGTTAGGATATGATGGTTTATATATATATATATATAGGTTTACGTTAGTTAGATATATAGTATATATTATAAAGATATTTCGATTGTCGTTTTTATTTTTAATATATAATGATTTCGATAAAGTTGTTTATATATGTTTGTAGTTATAATATGTTAGTCTACATAATCTGTTAGTTTATATATATATATATTATATGTTAGTGTATATATGTCAATTATATATGTTGTTTTATGAAAGTTATACATATATGCCAGTTTATATATACGAGTTAGTAAGTTATATGTGGATGTAAGTTTATATATATATATATATATATATATGTTCATATATTAGTTCATATATACAAGTTTACTGGAGTTTGGTTTCCAAATATATATCTATATATATATTATTTTATAGGAGTTAAAGTTAAAATATTGATTTTATAAAATAATAATATATATATTTTTTCTATTTCTATTAAACTGATTGATTGTTCTCATCGATTCCAGCCTTGCTTTGATCGTCAAATTCGTGCCCATCTTGTTTCGCTTTGGAATTCGTGTTTGGATTCATAATTCGCTTCCATTCTTATTCATCTCTCTAGCCACGAAAGGTGAGCAATCACTCACGATTAACATTCTTATATTTATTAGATTTGATTTCAATTGAAACGACAATTGAAATATGCTGCTAAATTGAACTGTTAATTATTTGCCATATATTATATGCCATTATCTGTAACTGTTCACATGTGACATCTGACACCATGATATGTTATTTATATTTTATCTGTTATTGATGATATATGTCTATTGTTGATATGTTATATTATTATCATTACTGTTCTCACTCTGTAAGTTCCCTGCTAGTATAGAATTCCCTATGGGTTGAAATGATACATACCCGAATGATCTTGTAGAATAGGAGAAATTCGTTATGGGTTGAAATGATAAACCCAAGCGATTTTCATTTAATTGAATTTGGGGTTGCGGGTTGAAAAGATATATACCCGTAGATATTTAAATTGCGGATTGAAATGATAAATATCCGTATCACTTGACCATAGGATAGAAAATTATATACAAACATTGTTGGTCTATATATATATATATATATTAAAAATGATTTCCTGGGTTTTGAAAGAAATATATATGGTTTTATTTAAATAATTTTTTAAGATATTATATCTATATATGTTATCTTATAAAGGTTTAAATTTTAGATTGTTAAAATTATATGTTTGGAAATTTAAATTTATAAGTTAGTTTTGAAATTATAAACTTTAAAGAATTTACTTATATTTTTTACTATTTTAAAATATATATAAATTTAAGTTTTAATATAAAATAAGTTGGATAATAAGATTTAATTTAATAAAGTTTGATTTAATTAGTATATAATATGTTTTAATTATTTATTTAAATTTTTTATTTTAAAAACAGATTTTAATAATAATTTTTATAGATTGAGGTTGGAAAGATAAATTTAAAATTGATTTGAAATTTGATTTAATTTGGGATTTTTAAATATATGATTTATAACCTGATTTTGATTTAAAGTGATTAAATGAATATTTCAAGTAAATAAATTTAAGGGAATGTTTAGTTTATTTAAATTGTAATTTAAGGTTTATTTAAATGATACTGGAGTGACTAAGTGAATATTTCAATACTAAATAATGGTAAAGTTGAATTTGAATTATAAATGAATTTATCAAAATCGAGTTATTATAGATGTTTGAATATTTAAAGCTTTGAAATCTATTGAAATCGAAATGGTTATTTTATAGTTCAAATCTATATTTGAAATCGATATAAAACAGTTTATTGAGATGTTGAATAAAATTGAAATTTGTGAATTAAGATTTAATTTAATTGGATTTTTGAATTCAAATGATTTGAATCAATTTGTGAACTTGAGGAAACTATTTTACTATCTTAAGTATTTTAATATATATATATATATATATATTACTTTATAAATTATTTTAATATAAAATTATTTTAATATAAATTATTTTTAATATAAAACTATTTTAATCTGAAACTGTTTTAATATGCTAATTATTTTAACATAAACTATTTAATTTATAACTATTTTATATACAAATTATTTTATTATATTAACTATTTTATTTATAACTATTTTAATATATATACTATCATTAATATCTAAACTGTTTAAGAGGAAAGTGTTATGGATTTCAAAGTATTATGATTTCAAAAGTTATATTTTCAAAGTGTCATGAACTTCAAAGTATTATATTTCAAAGTGTTAGGATTTCCAAAGTGTTATAATTTCATAGTGTTATAATTTCGGAAGAGTTATAATTTTGGAAAGTGTTATGATTTTGGAAATGAATATTTTTCTTAAGTGAGAAATGATATCGTATTGATATGGTTTTGAAATGGATATGATATTTTGGTTTTGAAGTATGATATTTTGAAATAAAAGACCACGGTGTTATAATAACGTTTGGTTCTTAAAGAAACCGGGATCGGTATTTGTCATACTCTCTGCCAATACCGAAAACCACTTTAACAACTGTGTACGCGGTGGAGATTCCAGAATGAAGTAGGATGGTTGGCGACGATCCTATATCAGGTATATACGTGGACCTGACTCCCGTGAGTTAGCTTAAGGTGGCTAAAACATGAGCAATTGACGAGCCAAGTGAGGTAGCTCCTCCGATCGGATACACTTCTTCGATTGCCATTCTATTACTTTGTGATTGATTTGGTGTGCACCTTTGATTTGGGAGTGTGGATCGAGTTGGGCGGTAGCTGTGGCTATGCGTTACCAACAGCCCGGAAGTGTAATTGGTATATCTACCCTAGCATTGCCTAGTTGTGTCATATCACCTACCTTATCGAGACCACTATGAGTTTGTTTTATACCATACCTATGGAGTTCCCTCTAACGACGCCCAATACGGGGGAGATTACGGTACTGTATAGACTATAGGAATATATAAAAATGTGTTAAGGGGGATATGGGTAACGCTTTAACGCTATTTTAATAGTTTATCTTACTATAGACATTATTATAATAGCGTATATTACTACATAGCAGATAGTTCCACGGATCTTTAGAGGATGGGTATCCCAAACATCCTTTAAGTTACTTGCATTTCAGTTGATATTTCACTTGAGTTGGATTTATTGATATAAGAATGTTAATCCTGACTCAAGTGTTTTGTGTTTTTCTTTATGCTCGGGTCAGACTGAGTGTCACAGCATTTGAGACTCACCTTTGGAGTTAGAGCTTCGCTTGGAGATCCATCTACATCTATTCAGCTTTCATTTATTCAGTTGACTCTAGTGATATATTCAGATTTTGTTACTTGACTGTTGTATTGAGACTTCTATGTATTCGAGACTTCTATGTATTCGGGACTTCTGTTGTATCTTGTTGTAACTCTTTTATATATACATAGTAGCTTCATGAACTACTATTCTTTTGTTTCCGCTACTTATTATTATATTAATCTGTGTCTATGATTCTGTGATTTATTTATTTACTACATATGTTGAGTTTTGCCAAATATAAATTAACAATCTGATATTTTAAGCAATTTAAGTCTGACATGTGCGGATGCGAATGGCATAAAATACCGGGATGTTACAAAAACTCCTTTGGCTAACCCATATAATATCCAGCACGAACAAGTATTACATGCAGTCTCCCAACTCATGCAACCTATCAACTACTTGACCTAGGATATGTACTTACTTATAGGTATATGACCTTATAGAAAGAAGTTAACTCAGCATCACTCATCTTAATCGTACTTTGTCCAACGTAGTCCAAATACTCCTTATTGATACATCATTATGTGTCATAGGAAGGAGTGACTTTTGAGACTGAATCTTAGTTATTTTTAGGTGTCTTTTGGAACCTTTTCACATACACTTGCCTATTCGATCAAATTGAACATTTTCTTTACATGTTATGTTTTCTACTTCAGTGTAAATTCTATGAACTTATCATAAACATACTACTTGAGTAAGAAATACACATTTTCATGGCTGTGATAATTTATCACTTAATCTAATGAAGTGTGTGGGACCATTTTTGAGTCATTAGACCTATGATTGTACACAATTATATGTATCAATCAGAAGACTTCACCAACTCTTTTGTCGCTTCTACAAAATGGGTGTTTTGCCCTTAATCTTCTAAGACATAATTCGTCATTACCATATGATTCATAATTATATGATTCAAAAAATTATTCCTCAAAAAGGTGGCTTGGCCTATAATTCCAAAATTAATTGTTGAAATTTTAGACTTTTGTATTATATCTAATGAACAAATACTGTTTTCTGATAGATTTATTTCATAACGAATATTTAAAATATTCAGAACAAAATAAAACTATATTTATTTTCAATTAATACTAAAAATACTTGTTATTTCAAAATAATATTTGGTATATTTACAAAAATAATTTTTCATATTTTAATGCATCCACCAATAAGAATTACATGGCATGCTTCCACTATCTCACCAATTACAATAATAGCATATGAAATATGAAGCTCCACTCAACTACTCATTTTGGGGCTATTTCTTTTACTATAACTAGTTTACAGTCTAGAGTTTTTGATCAAATATCTCACACTCGTTGAAATGACCTTTATTGAAAATAATTTTTCTATATTATGATACAATTAGAATAGAAATCATATTACTCATTTCATATTAAGCATCCTTTAGCATTTTATACAATTCTCATTTTCGTTCCCTTTATGAAGAAGAGGTGACAATTTACTCTCTTCATCCTAACTATGCCTAAGGTGTTTCCACTGTCATACATTCGCTTTACTTTTCAAAATGGTTAAACCATTCGAAAGAGATCCTTATTGTAATCAATCTTATTCACTACGCGACTTTTCATTATGGTTTATTTTTTTAATTCAAATGAACTTTTTCATTGAAGTTTCATACAGTATGAACCACAACTGTTCACCATATAACATTTATAATTGATAGAATATGGATTAAATATCTATATTCTTGTATTTCTATTAGAGTTCAAAACTATAACACCTCGTAAATTTTACAATCAGTTGTTTAATTAATTAATTACTTAATTAGGCTTCAAAATGGAATTTGTGCAAATGATGGAATTTGACGATAAAACTTGCACCATTACGTTAGTGGTAAAATTCTGAGCAACTTTTAGATTTGGAATTTTACGATTGGAGTCCAAACCAAGAAGTTACGGACGAAAAACAAATTCGAAATGGAAATAATTAAATTAGAAAAATTTAATGTCTATATAATAAATATCGAGACCAACTGGTTGACCCCTTTTATTAGGCAGGTCGACCCCCTTAAGGGGAGCGATCAGTTGGTCGAACCATAGGCGGCTAAGGTTTGCCTTGGCCAAATGGCTCGAATTTTATATAATCAAATCTAATAGCTCTGGTTGATTCAAGTGCCTATAAATTAAGGCCTAACCCTCTCTTCTCTTCTCATATTTTTCTAGAAACAAAAGCGAAGCTTTATCATCTTCTCTTCTTCACTATTTTCTAAATTATAAAATATAATATTTATATTTGTATATATACAAATTGGAGAAGAATAGAAATCAAATAAGAGAAGAAAAGAAGTGAATCAACACTATGCGATAACAATGTAATATACATACATACATAAATACATACATACATACATACATATATATATGTATATATGTATTTATATATTTATATTTCCCTTCAATCCCAGATCTCTTCTCAGATCTGTAATTCTAACATATGTATATACCATTTTTATACATATTTTTTGGAATAAGAAGGAAACAAAAATGAATCAAAGGCTTTACTTCAGATCTAGAGATTTGGAATGTTTTTAAAAGGTGAGTGGAAAATTTATAAATTGTTTATGATATTGAATCTATTCCGTTGGCATACATTTGATTTTTATGCCTAAATGAATAGATATATGTGAATTGTAGGCTAAAATTGAATGTAGTAAACATCGCCTACATATTCTTAGGAGATCTGATTTGAATTATTGTAATATCCTGATCAAGAAATCAGCCCCAAGAGTTGTAGATATGAATATCGATTAGATAAGAAATTTATTCCATATCTAAAATTAGATTGTAGATTATTGGTATGATTTTGATTATTACCCTAATTATGATGAATTGGAGATTTTCCATAGTTTAATTTGTGGGAATAATATCTGTTTGATTATTATGAAAAAATTTATGTTTTCAAATTACATAGAAAATGCAGCATTTGATTTAATAAGGAATATATGCAAATGAAAAGTAAGAGATGTGTAAAGTATAGATTTATTCTTCGTAGTTTACACTGTCTATTCCAATAAAAAGAAAATAATCATTCCTTATAATTTCAATGAGGCAAGTCTTTCTATTTATACTTGATCTTTTGTTTTAAAATAATTTATGAAAATCACAACGGAGAATCTTCCTAACAGATGTAAATTCAGCAAAATTAAATATGGAAAAGAATATTCTAGTTAAAGATTTATGACAAGAATATATTTCGTAGAAGTAGGTATTTATACGTATTTATACGCGCTAATAAATAGTTAACTAATAATGACGATTTATGCGTAACGCTTGCTTAGGATATTAGTTATACATAGAAATAGGGTTGAATAACAGATAGGAAATAGGAAGAAAGTTTGGAAAGGTGTAACTCCAATTAATAGGTAATAAATGCAAAATGAATTTGAGACTTACAAGTAATTAATAGGGTAGGTGGATTAACGGGACTGATGAATAAAGAAGTTAGGTTAATAATTATGGAATAGTAAAAAAGGTTACTGTAACATCCCCTATTTTGAGGCCCGAAACTAAGTGCTACAGATGCTGCAGTCATCCATAATATTAATTTCCAATGACAAAATGTGGCTATGTTAATCATATCAATAATCAGAAGCACATGAATATAAAAAAATATCAAACACAGTTTAATAATAATTTTCACATTTCATTTCACAAATAAGATTTCATATTCATTACATAATCTCGTTCAATCCCACGTTTAGAGAAAATATAATTATTACAAAATACTCCAAGAGCGACATATGAAGAGGACCCTTAGTTAATCAGATTCTACTACTATTTGGCAGTTATAATTTCTATCATTACATCCATTCAAAAAAAATGAACTACACAGCGGATTAAATAAAGCTCCTAATATAGCTAGCTTGCCTCTTACACATCTCCAGAAGCTTATTCGTCTAACTGGAAACCTGAAATCCCTTACACCCAACCTACTCAAATGAGCACCCGAGAGTTTAAGGGGAAAAACAAAAACTTTGGGTCAAACAAACAGTTTGGTGTGAATAATAACCTACTATCTTAGACCAAAATAAATATCTAGTGAGACCACGCCGTTAAGCAGAACGGTTTTTCCCCTCATTAATATCTTAACCAAAACAAATCAACCATATACTGTGCTCCTGCATCCACAATGGTTCGAACATAATAAATAAACATTTGTAAACATGCACCATACAATGGACTACCCATCCCAATTTATTTGACTGTCCATCTTAATTTCATCTGACTATTTGTCTTAAATTCAAATAAATGTTCGTCTTATATTTATGTGAACTACCTATCTCACATGTAAATATTATATGGATTACCTATCTCCTACCATATGGACTACCAATTATACATGGTTTTACTATTTAAATTATGTGGACTATCCATAACACATGTTCCATTTATCTAAAACAATATTGACTATGCATCACACATTTCGTAGTTTTCCTAGGATGACTATGAACTATTCATTAACCATATAAAGACTATCCATCTCTGGTGTCGTGTGGACTATCCATCACTCATTCCATGGTTTTTCTAGGATGACTTTGAACCCATAAATTATCAAATTTTAATTTGGTTATAACTCTATTCTCCCAAGTGCTCAACCTATGTCTATTGGTATCCCCAATTAGGTTGCATAACCCTTAAATTTACAACATCTCAAAACGATATGCATTGGTATCCCCACTGATTAATGTTGGAATTATTAAATAATACACATTGGTATCCCCAACCAATAATGTCAAATTCATATACTTATGGCACATAGAATTATATAACATTGGTATCCTTAAGGAATAACATCAAAATCATAAGCTTATGGCTCCCCACTATCAATTTAGAAATATAAAGGACTTACGACATTCATATGGCCGACATGGGACGCGAATCTCTTTATATCAAAGCTTTACAAATAATTCTAGATTTATACAAATACAAGGATATAATGCCTGAAATCAATGTTGTCGTAACATAAATTTTTTAGGTCGCCGAACCAATTAAATATAACCTATTATACATAAAATACATAGAAGCTGACAGTGATGACTTACGGCATCAATATTATAAGACCATTAATATCAAATGTTTTAAAACAGTAAAGTCGACATTAATGATTTCCGAAATCAATGTCGTAACACAGTTGATATTGAATTCAAAAATCTAGGCTACTATGCCACTATAAAAATAATGCCGAAATTGATAATAGGCGGCATCATTTCCATAATACTTCTATCTCGTAAGTAATACTAGTGGCATCACTACCTAAAGTAATTAATGTCGAAAATATTACTTGCGGCGTTGCCTTAGATTATGACGTCAAACGGAAAGAATGCAGCATTGTTTAAAACCCGGTGAAAACTAGTGGCATCAATGCCGTGTATTACATATTTTAAAGCAAAGAAACAAGGGTAGTCGATATTGATAACTCACGACATCAATATCTCATGTACCCATGAGGTGCGGTATTCCCATTACGTTAATGATGGATGCATGACTCAATAAATCATATACTTTCGCCATAAGTATCACATGCATTGCATCATGTCAATGCCACCTACCTTCGATATCGCTTGCAACTGTAAAGTGATACCGCCTATTGTTAATGCTGAATGTCATGGCAATGCCGCATATCGGTGGCATTGTCATAATTATCATAAAAACTGTTTTATTTATATTAAAAGTAATTCCTTTTTACCAACTTTTATCCCTTGTCAAATTTCTATTGGTTAAAAATAAACTTTACCAATTTCTTTTCAGAAAACTGCCGCAAATCAGTTTACACTTTCAAAAACATTATTCAACTTAATTAATTAATAACCTTAATTAATATTAATTTATATGCTTTTCTAGCATGATAAATTCATAGAAATCAATCTCTTTGGAGAAGTCCCCAAAAATCACCAAAAATCAGAATTAATATATTCTCTCGTATATAAAAATTTCGGGGCCAAAATAAATATTTAACTATTTTTAATAATTAAAACCCGAAATAAAAACTATTTCCTCCTTAGAAAATTCGTAAAATTCTCATTTTAGTTTGAAAAGTTATGAAATTAAAAAATCATCTCCAAAATAATGTTTTACACAACATACCAGAAAATCAAGTCGATTGAAGATCAAAAACTTTGGTTTTACCTTTAAAACCTATCTAAATTATTTCATATAAGAATTCCATACATCATTATTTTATCCAAATAATGATTAAACATCCATAACTTGGCAAATCATTTAAGATAAATTTACCCATAATCGAATTTAAACACAAGATAATAGGGATGGTTTATTATTATTCACCTTAAATTGGATGATGGAGTTGAGATTTGATGGATTTTTGTTTCCCTAAGCTTTGCCTTTTGGATCCCTTGATTTCCCCTTCTTTCTTCCTTAGTAATGGCCGGCCTTACTTTTTGATTTTTACTTAGTATATTTCGAAAATGAGAATGGATGAGAGGGAGGGAGGGTTTAGGGTATGAACTAAGATTATATTCCTAATTTGCCCTTCACATTTATTCTTTTCTATGTTGAGTTTAAAATAATCTTATTACTTAATTAGTTAAGGCACGATCTTATTAATTATCAAATCGCATCCCCATGTCTCACTACAATATTCTATTTAATCTATTCAATTAAATTTTCTAAATAATGTTAAACTAAAATTAGGGGTGTTACAGGCCCCCCTCCTTAAAGAAATTCGTCCTTGAAATTCAGTAAACCACACAAAAGTATATCAAACATGCAAACAACTATAACAAACAATGCTAGTATATCCTACCAACTACAAAGTCTATATAATGAATATAGAATCATACCATCATAACAACTTAGGATAAGTATCCCTAATCCTGCCCTATGTTTCCCAAGTACAATCTTTCTCATTGTCACTCCTCTGGACTTTCACCAACCTGACTGTCTTGTTTCTTAGCTTCTTCTTATCTCTTGCTACAATACGAACCGGTTACCTAACAAAAGTCAGATCCGGTTCTACTACTAAATCTTTCAAAGTAGTTAAGGCAATAATAGTATCTAGATCATGTACATACTTTCTAAGATGAAAAACATTATGGACTCCGGCCAAACTACTGGGTAAATACACTCGGTACGCGAGCTTTTCAATCCTCTCTACAATAGGGAACAGTCTAACATATCTAGGTGTCAGTTTCCCTGACTTTCCAAATCGTACCACACCTTTCATTGGTGATACCTTAATGAAAACATGATCTCCAACTGAGAACTCTAGATCCTTATGCCTCTTATCCGCGTAACTTTTCTGCCTAGACCGAGCTTCCTTAATCAGTACTCGGGTCAACTCAATCTTTTCCATGGCTTCTCTTACCATACCTGGACCAAGAACCAATCTGTCTCCGGTCTCTAACTAACATGTTGGAAATTTGCACAGCCTTCCATACAAAGCTTCGAAAGGCACCATTCCTACTAGTCTGATAGCTATTATTATAGGAAAACTCAACAAAGTGCAAATAGTCTTCCCATGAACCACCAAAATCTAGTACACAAGCTCTCAACTCTTCAAATACCTTATTGACTCTCTTTGTCTGCCCATTCGTCTGTATGTGATAAGCGGTACTCATCTTAAGCTTAGTATCTAATACCTCTTATAACTCTTCCAGAGCTCACTAGTAAACAAAGCATCTCTGTTGCTGACCATACTACTAGGAATCCCATGCAGTCTAACAATATTCTTCATAAACAACTTAGCCAATACAGATGTCGTCCTTGTCGACTTAACGGGAATGAAGTTGCACTCTAGGTCAGTCTATCTACTACAACCCAAATACTTTCATTTCCCTTATTCGACCTTGGCAGCCCGTCAATAAAATCCATTGATATAGAATGCCATTTCCAAATTGGTACATTTAAAGGCTGAAGCAAACCACTTGGCTTCTGATACTTGGCTTTCACTTGTTGGAAATTCACACATTGCTTTACCCATAAGCCTACATCTCTTTTCATACCTTACTAGAAAAAACTCGTCTTCATATCTCGGTACATCCTAGTTCCTCAAAGATGAATAGTAAACTTTGATCGATGACCCTCCCTAAGAACTTCCTTCCTTAGGTCACCAACATCGGGAACACACAATCATCCCTACTTTCTTAACTGTCCTTTCTGTTCAAGAATAAAATCCTTTAAAACATCAATCTCAGTTCCACCTTCCAATCTTTTAATCCGTTTAACTAACCATTGATCATCTCTCTACTTAGAAGCAATCCTCTCGATCAATATGGGTCAAACTTCTAAATAAGATAACATTGCAGTATTCTGACTGGGACTGGTGGTCGATCTTAACTATACACTATAAGTAGTCAATGCCTCCAAATCTTTCCATTCTGCCAATATAGCTAACATCACATTTTGATGTTTTCTGCTAAGTGCATCAGCAATTTTATTTCCTTTCCTTGGCATATACTCAATAGTGAAATCAAAAGCTGCTAAAAACTCCAGCCACCTCTGCTGTCTCAGATTCAACTCTTTCTGAGAAAATAAATACCATAAAGACTTATGATCCGTATACAACTCGAATCTTTCTCCCAAAAGATAGTGTCTCCACACCTTCAAAGCAAAGATTATAGCTGCCAACTCCAAATCGTGCATCAGATATCTAACTTCATGCGGTCTGAGCTGTCAAGAAGCGTAGGCAATCACTTTACCTCTTTACATCAACACAACTCCTAATCTTGTTCCATGCACATCTGTTTACACCACCAAATCCTTATCACCATCTGGTATAACTAACACAAGCGCATTACTCAACAAATGCTTTTAGCTTAAGGAATGCTTCCTCACATTTACTTGACCAAATAAACTTTACATCCTTCCGGGTTAGTTTAGACAGAGGCGCTGCTATCTGAGAGAAATTCTTAATGAATCTCCGGTAATAGCCAGCTAATCAAAGAAAACTCTTTATCTTGGTCGGTAGTCTCGGGTCTCTTCCAATTATTTACAACTTTAGTTTTAGTTGGATCACAAACAACCTTACTTCTGAAACTACATGACCAAGAAATTTCACTTCTCTTTTCCAAAAATAACACTTCGAAAACTTCGCTTTTAGTTGATGCTGCCTCAACGTCTCAAGCACTATTCTGAGATAAATCTCATGATCTCTCTCATCCTTAAAATATATCAAAATGTCATCAACGAACACCAACATGAACCTATCCAAGTGCTCTTGGAAAATTCGTTTCATCCAGTCCATAAGAAAGCAAGTGCATTAGTTAATCCGAATGGCATACTAACCACTCATACGAACCATATCTTTTTTGAAACGCCATCAAAAGAATATCGTCCTCCACCACTCTCAATTGATACAAATCCAACTGGGAAAACACTTTGGCTCCACTCAACTGATCAAACAAATCATCAATTCTCGACAAAGGATGTCTATTCTTTGTCATCTTCTCATTCCGTTTACGGTAATCGATACACAGTCTTAATGACCCATATGGTTTCTTCGCGAACACCATGGCCGCTTCCAAAGGAAAACTACTCGGTCTATTAAAAAATTTCTTTCTAAGTCTACTAGCTGCACCTTTAACCCTTTCATCTTGGTACGTGTCATTCTGCTAGGCGGTTTACTTACGAGTTCAGCTACAGGTACAAGATCTATTCAAAACCCAATAGCTCGTTTCGATGGTAATCATGTGTACTCTCTTACAACAAAAACCCAATTTACTTCGTCTTCCACTCCCATTGCACCCAAGAAAGCACAAACATCCAAACTCGAGTTCTCAACTGAGTATATAATTCTATTGCAGTTATTAGGGTGTCTCTATGATATCTCTCTATCTAGGAAGAATATCCTAGCCTCATATCTGCTCAACTAATTTATACCCAAGATAATCTTAGAAACCGTAAAATCAAACACATACAAAATACAAGCAAAATCATGACCTAACAACTCAACCTCTAACTAGTCACATCTCATCCCCAAAGTTGCATATCCTCCTATTGGATTTCCAACCCTTAAGGAAGTAACAAGGTATAATGGTTCTAATTCTAACTTATCTACCAAACACTGAGAGATCAAAGAATGTGATGCATTTGTATAGAACAATACTCTAACTAGTATGCTATGAATCAAAAGCGTACCTTCTATCATAGACTTTCCTTTCTCAACAGCAGTCGGTCTAGAAGATTATGCTTCCAAAGTAAAGACCTTTCCTTTTTCCGTATTGGCCGCTTTTGGACATTTATTCTTATAATGCCCCCACCTGGTCGCAGTTGAAGTACTTCACATTCTTCTTCCCCACAACCGTCTTGCCATCACCAGATCGACACTCATCAACATATACAATGCCCCATTTTATCACACTTTAACAAATAATATAAGCTTTCCCTTTCTTGGCAACTCCACCCTTCTGAGCCCCTTTCTGAAGAACTTCCTCTTCTTACCTTGAGAATTTTGGGTTTCCACTAACTTTTCTTACCCAAAAGTAGAAAGCATTTTCTCATTCCTTATCGCCATCTCCACCACTACATTACTTGGATCTCAAATATGTGGCACAGTTGCCCTAGCAATCTCTGGCCCCCCGAATAAACATCTCATTCCTCTTAATCACAGTATCAATGGTAACATATCCATACCTAGATAACTCATCAAACTTAGCAGCATACTCCAGTACAAAAATCTCTCCTTTCTCCAAATCAGCAAATTTCCTAAGCAAGGTTGACTTGGTTACTTCAGATAAGAACCTCTTTTCGAATCTCCTTTGAAATTCAGCCCAAGTCAATTCCTCTTCTAGTACACCTATGGTCACCCTGTTCCACTAGTACAATGCTGCTCCTTGCAACTACCTAGAAGCCAGTCTCCTTTTCTGCTCATCGTTTAACCCTAGATCAACAAAGATCCTTTCACAATGCAACAGCCAGTTCTCCATTTAAATTGCATCTCAAAACGATAAGCATCGGTATCCCCAATAATTAATGTCAGAATTATAAAATAATACACATTGGAGTCCCCAACCAATAATGTCAAATTCATATACTTATGGCATATAGAATTATAATACATTGGTATCCCTAAGGAATAACGTCAAAATCATAAGCCTATGGCTCCCTACCATCGGTATATAAATATAAATGACTTACAACATTCATATTGTAACGATCTAGAAATTTAACTAATTTAAATAATAGTAGTTATTTAAATATATGAATTTGAATTCAAAAGTTATATGAGTTTATAGTTATATTCATTTGAATTTATAAAAGATAGCATACATAGATAACTAAATAAATAAGAAAAGCTATGAAAACAAACCATAGCATGAAACAAATGCTACTAAAGAGAAGCCTTACACATGTCTTCTTCTTAGCCTCCCTTCACATGCACATGACACCTCTATGTAACGACTCGTATTTTTGGGTCATCAAATTCGAATATTTAAAATGTAACGACCCATAATTTAATCACTTTGAACATGAATAGTTAATATGTTTTTAAATGATTAAATAATGGATTTTATATCTAGAATTATTAACCCTGCCTAATAAAACAGAATAGTATAATTACTTGCCTAATAAAACAAGAGAGAATTATTAACCTTGCCTAATAAAACAGAATAGTATAATTACTTGCATAATAAAAACAGAACAGTATAATTACTTGCCTAATGAAACAAAATAGCATAATGATTATTATATTCCATGCGGATGGTTGTTATTGGACCAAAATCTGGTCGAATCAGGTTATGCCATGCGGATGGTTGCCATTGGACCAAAATCTGGTCGAATCATGTTATGCCATAATTGATAAGGAGAATTTGTATTGGACCAAAATGTGGTCGAATCAAATTAAGCCATCAAGATGTTTTCTATTGGACCAAAATGTGGTCGAATCAATTTAGGCCATCAAGATGTTTTCTATTGGACCAAAATGTGGTCGAATCAAATTAGGCCATAAGGATGGTTTCTATTGGACCAAAATCTGGTCGAATCTGGTTAGGCTATAGGAAATGACTAAAGTACCCTTCTCTTCACCTATAAATAGCCAAGTCCATATCTCATTTTATTTCATTCACAAACTAAAGAAAGGAGGAGTGGATCCCATGGTGAGAAACTATATCACTTAATATAGTGTTTATATTGGTTGTGATTGGATGAATGGATTGATAGTTATGGATGTTTTAACTATATGATAGTTATATCAGTATTTAATTGTTAAAATATTCAGTTATACCATATACTGCTTGTTCGGATGATATGAATGTATATATGGATGTTAATAGTGATAACACTACACGTTACACTTATTATACACACCCATTTGGATTTAAACGAATATTGGTTAAGTCTCGATTTAAAATAATAATAATATAATATTCAAATTTGAGTGGAAATTTGAATATTCGAATTTTATAATTTAAACTATTTGGAAATGATATTGGAGATATATTGAAAAACTTTTGTAAAAGAAGTTATTTATTTGAAACCATTTTAAATATAAAATGGCATGTTCAACTTTGGAAATATAAATAATAATTTAAATTGATTTTAGAAAAATGAAGTTAAGTTCGCTATATAAATAAAGGTTTATAATCAATTAAATGACTCCAATAGTATTATATATAGTTTATTTTGATTTCTGGAAAGTTTGGATTAAATCGGATGAAATTTAGAAAAATAATATTATTATATTATTTAAATATTCAATTAAATCAATTAAATTGAATAAAAAGGTTATGAATTGAGAAATGAAGTTTTTATAGTATATATGAAGTATATATACGATTTAAAAGATAATAGAAGTAATTTAAATCATATTTGAATGGTTTTAGTTGTACAAATACACTATATTTGCGACACTTTTTGTAACGCTTAAATCAACATTTTGATTTTTGAGCTATAAGTGATCAATATTTTCCAAATTTGAAATAGTATGAATAAAGTAATTTAAATGGAGGTTTAAATCACTTAAATCAAATATGAATTTGATTTGTTGAGACTTAAATTAAAAATCCATTTGGTTCCGAATGGCTTTTAAAGGACGCTTATTATTCGGAACGACCGAGAACGGGAATTTCCCATTCCGAATAATAATACGATGCTATGATTGTGATGAGTCGTATTGAAACGATGATGAAGACCGGGGATCTTCACATCTAATGGACTGCTTGTTGATTTCTCTTCATCGGTTTAGCGGCCGATATAGAAACGATACCCCTATACTTTTAAAGCAGTGGTCCAGATGATGTTTGAAGAATCTTCGGATACACAAGGGCCTTTCACCTTTTGGGCAAAGGTTGAGGAATAAGGTGCCTTCGGTTTCGTTCAGTCCCAGAACGAACTTGTGGATGGATGGATTGTCTGACATTACATTCTGACTTTATATGATTGATCTTTATTAACGTATATTTGCTTGGTGGCGGAGAATTTATTCTCTTAGCTTAACACCCTTCCTTGAGACGTATGAACTCAAGGGTTATGCGTTGGTAGAAATCAGTTATGTAATTTTGGATTGGTAATGTGACATTCCGAAGAATGC
Source organism: Allium fistulosum (assembly GCA_030737815.1). NCBI lineage: Eukaryota > Viridiplantae > Streptophyta > Magnoliopsida > Asparagales > Amaryllidaceae > Allium > Allium fistulosum. Next base: position 764,680,570 of record CM060905.1, read on the forward strand.
TGTAGATAGGATCAAGGCTTTTGTTGAAAAGCAGAGCCTTGTGGGTACGAGACTTCACGAACCTCACACCCCGGGAATGGCCGAAACAGGAATTGATGCGGCAAGGTGTAGGATGTCTATCCCCTTCTAGATATATATAGTAATACCATGGTACGGAACTCAGGTATTCACTTTGTGGATTATATATTTATATAGCTGTACTGTGGTCTTACACGCCCAATATTTGCTTGATGTGGATGTTAGAAAAGATCGGGGCCCCGTTTTAAAGGTTGGTAACAACCGACCTTGTGTTGGCAGAGAAACAGTAGTTTCTCGGGACGTCCCTCTAGAGGCGTACCCAATCGTGGATGAGGAAGTTCCTTTACCTGGTCATTATTGGAAAGCCATTCTCCAATACGAACCTTGTACGGTTTTGATTGTATTACTCACTGTTTAATACAGTGGCTATAGTAGGCATACCATCATGTAACGTATGCTGGCTAAATTAATAAGTTTATTTTGAAAATGGTTCTCAATCACTAAGCACTATAATAATATTAAAAGGATATTTTTAATGTATCAAAGGCATGTTTGACTGTCATAAGGAGAAACCTCGACCATGTGTGCGTTTGCATCTTGTGTGCGGATTGAGACCTTATGATAGTTTCATTTTTCAAAAGCATATACGGAACTTGTTTTCAAAAGCAACTATATACTTTCGTTTCTCACACCATTCCCATGACTGACCTGGAGTTTATTGTTTTTCCCTAAACTCTGGGTGCCCTTATTTTCCACACGGGCAACCCAGAGTCAGGTAATAGATCACCCTGTAGATAGTTAGAGCTGGAGTTGGAGTGTTTATTTGGAGCTTTTGGATCAGAGTGAAGATGTCGGTTTTTGGACTCTCTCTGAAGACTTGTTTCTTTAGTTTATATTTCCGCTGTGTACCTTGTTCAGTTGTACTTCATGATGTTGTATATAGTGATGTATCTATGACTCTCTAATATCACATTGTATCATCTTTTGTTCTAAATATATATGAGAGCATTTTGTTTCAGCTGTGCATTCTTATTTATACTGATGTTATTTACTGGTGGCAAACCCTACTGATGAGGATTTTAACATTTGGATCTCGACATTGATATCTTCGATATATGATATGTTGATTTTCAAAAGTGAAGAATCCAATTTGATTAGGGAAGATTGTGAATCCTTATCTGTTTGGATTTGACTTGTGTGGATTATAGTCGATTCAAAAGGTGAGAATTTACGGGTCTTCACAGTTGGTATCAGAGCTTAAGGTTGAGTAAGAACTTTAGCTTCCAGTAATAACATTAGTCACTCATTAGAGATAGGGTTAGTAACACCCTAGAATGCGTATATCTGAGAGAGCGTTCGAATTTCAAACTTTCAATTCTTATCTAAATCCTAACTCTTTCTTCTTATCTCAGAGAATAAGTGGAAGAAGAGGAAGAAGAGGTGATAGTACCACCACTAATGGACGGACTGCTCCAGCTATTGTAGAAGCAGTTATTCCAGTCCAACCGGAAGTAGACTTCTCCGTCTTATGCAAGAAATTCACTAATATGGGAGGAAAGACATATAAAGGGAAAGAGACGGTAATTGAGACACAAGCCTGGATCAAAACATGTGAAAAGATTTTCAAGGGCTTGAATATCAATGATGAGCAAAAAAGGTATCTAGCTACTTGGCAATTGGAAGATGGAGCCCAAATCTGGTGGGAAACTAAAACGATGGAAGAACCAGAAGAAAACTTTTCCTGGTCGAGGTTCAAAAGTGAATTTGAACAACATTTTTTGCCTTCAGCTGGTGTTGATAGATTGTATGAGGAGTTTGTGGAATTGAAACAAGGTGACATGACTTTTGAAGAATATGTGAAGCGCTTTAATGAGCTTTCTCGATTTGGTTCCGAATTGGTTAGTAACCCTTTAAGAAAAAAATCAAAGGTTTGTGAAAGGAATGAAGAAGAGATACCACGGGCGGATGACCATTCATATAAAGCAATCCTTAGCTGATTTAGTGGATATAGGCTATCGTTATGAAGCAGCAGATAAAGAGGAGTCATCTGAAGAAGAGAAAAATGTTGTAAAGAAAGAAGGTGGAAATTCTGGGGGAAATAATAAGAAAAGGAAGTTCCAAGGCAGGAAAAATGACAATAACAAGAAAGGAGGAAACCCGAAAAGTCGTCTATCTAAAGTTACTTATTACAATTGTCAGGAAAAGGGGCACTATTCTCAGAAACGTACAAAGCCCAAGAAGAAGAACCTAAACTGCTTTGTTTCTCAGAAGCCGGGCCACTTCGTGAAAGACTGTCCCTTGATGAAGCAAGTTCAGAAATCAAATGTTTACGCATTAGAAAATAAGCCTTCATCTTCTAGAGATGCAAAGGGAAAGGGCGTCTTGGAAGGTACTCTTTCTATTTTCAATAGAGATATTCGAGTTTTATTTGACACTGGTGCTTCTCATAGTTTTGTCTCAAAAAATTTGGTTGAAGAACTTAAACTTAAATCTAAAGTAGTAGGAAATCCTCTTTGCGTTAGAAATCCGGTTGGTGGCCCTACGAACTTTCGTTTACGATGTAAGAAGATCCCTATCTCATATTCCTATTATCAGTTTCCACAAAATCTTTATGTTCTTGACTTTGACGAATTTGACACTCTTTTGGGCATGAACTGGTTATCAAAATATAAAGCTAATATTGATTGTGCAAAATGAATTATATCAGTTAAAACCAGTTTTGGAAACTATATTGATATCCCCTGCGAAGATCCTAGTCCAAAACGTGATAAATTGATGTACACCCTAGGATATCCATATCCCGATATTAAATCTATTCCTGTTGTTAGAGATTTTCTTGATGTCTTTGAAGAAGTTAAATCTCTCCCTCCTCATCGTGAAATCGAATTTCGAATTGATCTGGTACCCAACGCCAGACCAGTTGTTCATTCTGTTCGAAGGATGGCCCCAAAGGAGAAACTAGAATTAACCAAACAAACCCTTGAACTATTGGAAAAAGGCTTCATACGTCCAAGCCGTTCCAATTGGGGTTCAGCTGCTGTATTTGTTGCAAAATCTGATGGATCACTGAGAATGTGCTTTGACTATCGAGACTTCAATAAACAAACTTTGAAAAATAAATTCCCTTTGCCTCGTATCGATGAGCTATTTGATCAACTTCATGCAGCTCGTTTCTTCTCTAAGATGGATCTTGCTCAAGGATTCCATCAATTGAGAATCGCTAAAGATAGTATTCCCCTGACTGCATTCCGAGGACCGGACATCTTCTACGAATGGTTAGTCATGCCATTTGGACTAACCAATGCTCCCGCATTCTTCGTAGATCTGATGACTCGAGTATTTCGGGATGTATTGAACAAATTCGTGCTGGTTTTCATTGATGATATTCTCATCTATTCCAAAACAAAGGAAGAGCATGCAGAACACTTGAGAGTTATTCTAGAAATTCTGAGAAGCAATGTTCTTTATGCTAAATTTTCCAAATGCCATTTTTGGGAGAAGGAAGTCAGATTTCTTGGACACGTAGTTTCTGAGAAAGGAATTGCGGTCGATCCAAGTAAGATTTCAGCGATAATGGATTGGAAACAGCCTACTACACCAAAGGAAGTCAGAAGTTTTCTTGGTTTGGCTGAATATTACCGGAAGTTTTTACAGGATTTTTCTAAGTTGGCTAGTCCCCTGACAAAGCTACAATGAAAAATGCTAAGTTTATCTGGACACCCAGATGCGAAGAATCTTTTCAGGAATTAAAGAAAAGATTGACCACAGCTCCAGTATTAGCTGTGATTGATGGGAATAAAGATTTATCGGTTTACACTGATGTTTGTGGTGATGGAATTGGCGCTGTTTTGATGCAGAAAGAAAGGTGATTGCCTACGCAAGTAGACAATTACGACCCCATGAGAAGAATTATCCAACTCATGATCTTGAGTTACTAGCAGTTATCTTTGCCTTAAAGATATGGAGGCATTATCTGCTAGGTAAATTTTCCTTTTCAGCTTTTCAAATTTAAATCTTTTTTTCAATTTGAATCTTATAATTCTTTTGTGATAGGTGAAAATTTCGATCTTTTTACTGATCACAAATCGCTTAAGTATCTTTTCACTCAGAAGGATCTTAATCTACGTCAACAACGTTGGTTGGAATTTCTAGCGTCTTATGACATAGATATCCAATATACTCCTGGAAAAGCCAATCTGGTTGCCGATGCTTTACGTCGGAAGCATTCTGTCCTTGCTTATTTGGTAATAACCCCAAATCTGATAGAGAAGATTGCTAACAAACAAAAGGAAGACAATTTCTCCAACATATATATGGAAGAATTCAACGAGGCGAAGATACAAGTTTTGAGCTGGATAATAGAAACATTGTGAAATTGAAAGGAAGAATTTGTGTTCCTGATGACAAGGAGCTAAAGAAGGAAGTGTTAGATGAATGCCATAAGTCAAAATATAGCATCCATCCTGGGGTAAACAAAATGTATCGAGACATCAAGAGAACCTTCTGGTAGAAGACAATTAAAGGAGACATCTCTATTTATATAAGCAAGTGTGCTACCTGCCAGCAAATCAAGAGTGATCAGCAAAAGCCAGCAGGACTTCTACAACCTTTGGAGATTCTAGCCTGGAAATGGGATCAAGTTTCCATGGATTTTATTGATGAGTTGCCTTGAACGAAAAAGGGGAATGAAGGTATATGGGTTATTGTGGATCGCCTTACTAAAACTGCACATTTTATTCCAGTAAAACCCACTAGAACCGCAGCAAGTTTAGTTGATATTTATATCAAAGAAATAGTTCGATTGCATGGAGTCCCAAGCAATATAGTAAGTGATCGTGATCCAATCTTCACGAGTCATTTTTGGGAAGCTTTCCAAACTGCGTTGGGAACGAAGCTAAATCTTAGCGCTGCATATCACCTGCAGACAGACAGAAAGAGTTAACCGAATTATGGAGGATCTTTTGAGGGCTTGTATTCTAGACTTCAAAGGATCATGGGAGGATCATTTGCATTTGGTAGAATTTTCATATAATAACAGCTACCAAGCAAGTATCGGGATGGCTCCATCTGAAGCATTATATGGTCGACCTTGTCGATCACCGGTATGTTGGGTTGAAACAGGAGATCGTCTTGTATTGGGACCAGATATGATTAGGGAAGCTTCTGATAAGGTTGAATTTATCAGAAAAAAGTTGAAGGTTGCTCAAAGCCGTTAGAAAAGCTATGCTGATAATCGAAGACGTGCTTTGGAATTCCAAGTAGGGGATTCAGTATTCTTGAAGGTTTCACCAATGAGAGGAGTTATTCGTTTTGGGAAGACGGGTAAACTCGCTCCTCGATTTATTGGACCCTTCCCCATTCTGGAGAGAATTGGACCACTAGCTTATCGTATACAATTACCAAACTGGCTAGCTGGGGTCCATAATGTATTTCATGTGTCTCATCTGAGGAAGTACGTTCATGATCCCGATTAAATCATTGAAGAAATTGCTCAGCAGGATGTGGAGATCACTCCTGAATTATCATTGAAGAGAGAACCACTTAAAATCATCGATCGGGATGAGAAGAAATTGAGATGCAAGGTGGTTAGGTTGGTCAAAGTCCAGTGGAGTGGAGATCTAAATGACTGCACTTGGGAAACTGAGGAAGGCATGAAGAAAGCTTATCCCAGATGCAGAGTCGACATTCCATCTTAGCCTATCTTATCGGTAAATAAAAATTCCTTATCTTTTCAGTTTTTCCTTCTTATTAATTTCGAGGACGAAATTCTTTAAGGAGGGGCGGTTGTAACGATCTAGAAATTTAACTAATTTAAATAATAGTAGTTATTTAAATATATGAATTTGAATTCAAAAGTTCTATGAGTTTATAGTTATATTCATTTGAATTTATAAAAGATAGCATACATAGATAACTAAATAAATAAGAAAAGCTATGAAAACAAACCATAGCATGAAACAAATGCTACTAAAGAGAAGCCTTACACATGTCTTCTTCTTAGCCTCCCTTCACATGCACATGACACCTCTTCTACGTATGTCTTCTTCTTAGCCTCCCTTCACATGCACATGACACCTCTATGTAACGACCCGTATTTTTGGGTCATCAAATTCGAATATTTAAAATGTAACGACCCATAATTTAATCACTTCGAACATGAATAGTTAATATGTTTTTAAATGATTAAATAATGGATTTTATATCTAGAATTATTAACCCTGCCTAATAAAACAGAATAGTATAATTACTTGCCTAATAAAACAAGAGAGAATTATTAACCTTGCCTAATAAAACAGAATAGTATAATTACTTACCTAATAAAAACAGAACAGTATAATTACTTGCCTAATGAAACAAAATAGCATAATGATTATTATATTCCATGCGGATGGTTGTTATTGGACCAAAATCTGGTCGAATTAGGTTCTGCCATGCGGATGGTTGCCATTGGACCAAAATCTGGTCGAATCATGTTATGCCATATTTGATAAGGAGAATTTCTATTGGACCAAAATGTGGTCGAAACAAATTAAGCCATCAAGATGTTTTCTATTGGACCAAAATGTGGTCGAATCAATTTAGGCCATCAAGATGTTTTCTATTGGACCAAAATGTGGTCGAATCAAATTAGGCCATAAGGCTGGTTTCTATTGGACCAAAATCTGGTCGAATCTGGTTAGGCTATAGGAAATGACTAAAGTACCCTTCTCTTCACTTATAAATAGCCAAGTCCATATCTCATTTTATTTCATTCACAAACTAAAGAAAGGAGGAGTGGATCCCACGGTGAGAAACTATATCACTTAATATAGTGTTTATATTGGTTGTGATTGGATGAATGGATTGATAGTTATGGATGTTTTAACTATATGATAGTTATATCAGTATTTAATTGTTAAAATATTCAGTTATACCATATACTGCTTGTTTGGATGATATGAATGTATATATGGATGTTAATAGTGATAACACTGCACGTTACACTTATTATACACACCCATTTGGATTTAAACGGATATTGGTTAAGTCTCGATTTAAAATAATAATAATATAATATTCAAATTTGAGTGGAAATTTGAATATTCTAATTTTATAATTTAAACTATTAGGAAATGATATTGGAGATATATTGAAAAACTTTTATAAAAGAAGTTATTTATTTGAAATCATTTTAAATATAAAATGGCATGTTCAACTTTGGAAATATAAATAATAATTTAAATTGATTTTAGAAAAGTGAAGTTAAGTTCGCTATATAAATAAAGGTTTATAATCAATTAAATGATTCAAATAGTATTATATATAGTTTATTTTGATTTCTGGAAGTTTGGATTAAATCGGATGAAATTTAGAAAAATAATATTATTATATTATTTAAATATTCAATTAAATCAATTAAATTGAATAAAAAGGTTAGGAATTGAGAAATGAAGTTTTTATAGTATATATGAAGTATATATACGATTTAAAAGATAATAGAAGTAATTTAAATCATATTTGAATGGTTTTAGTTGTACAAATACACTATATTTGCGACACTTTTTGTAACGCTTAAATCAACATTTTGATTTTTGAGCTATAAGTGATCAATATTTTCCAAATTTGAAATAGTATGAATAAAGTAATTTAAATGGAGGTTTAAATCACTTAAATCAAATATGAATTTGATTTGTTGAGACTTAAATTAAAAATTCATTTGGTTCCGAATGGCTTTTAAAGGACGCTTATTATTCGGAACGACCGAGAACGGGAATTTCCCATTCCGAATAATAATACGACGCTATGATTGTGATGAGTCGTATTGAAACGATGATGAAGACCGGGGATCTTCACATCTAATGGACTACTTGTTGGTTTCTCTTCATCGGTTTAGCGGCCGATATAGAAACGATACCCCTATACTTTTAAAGCAGTGGTCCAGATGATGTTTAAAGAATCTTCGGATACGCAAGGGCCTTTCACCTTTTGGGAAAAGGTTGAGGAATAAGGTGCTTTCGGTTTCGTTCAGTCCCAGAACGAACTTTTGGAAGGATGGATTGTCTGACATTACATTCTGACTTTATATGATTGATCTTTATTAACGTATATTTGCTTGGTGGCGAAGAATTTATTCTCTTAGCTTAACACCCTTCCTTGAGACGTATGAACTCAAGGGTTATGCATTGGTAGAAATCAGTTATGTAATTTTGGATTGGTAATGTGACATTTTGAAGAATGCTATGGATAGGATCAAGGCTTTTGTTGAAAAGCAGAGCCTTGTGGGTACGAGACTTCACGAACCTCACACCCCGGGAATAGCCGAAACAGGAATGGATGCGGCAAGGTGTAGGATGTCTATCCCCTTCTAGATATATATAGTAATACCATGGTATGGAACCCAGGTATTCACTTTGTGGATTATATATTTATATAGCTGTACTATGGTCTTACACGCCTAGTATTTGCTTGATGTGGATGTTGGAAAAGATCGGGGCCCCGTTTTAAAGGTTGGTAACAACCGGGGGATGGATAGACTTGAGTAAGTAGTTACCATTGAGTGGTAACCCGGCCTTGTGTTGGCAGAGAAACAGTAGTTTCTCGGGACGTCCCTCTAAAGGCGTACCCAATCGTGGATGAGGAAGTTCCTTTACCTGGTCATTATTGGAAACCCATTCTCCAATACGAACCTTGTACGGTTTTCATTGTATTACTCACTGTTTAATACAGTGGCTATAGTAGGCATACCATCATGTAACGTATGCTAGCTAAATTAATAAGTTTATTTTGAAAATGGTTCTCAATCACTAAGCACTATAATAATATTAAAAGGATATTTTTAACGTATCAAAGGCAAGTTTGACTGTCATAAGGAGAAACCTCGACCATGTGTGTGTTTGCATCTTGTGTGCGGATCGAGACCTTATGATAGTTTCATTTTTCAAAAGCATATACGGAACTTGTATTTAAAAGCAACTATATACTTTTGTTTCTCTCACCAGTCCCATGACTGACCTAGAGTTTATTGTTTTTCCCTAAACTCTGGGTGCCCTTATTTTCCACACGGGCAGCCTAGAGTCAGGTAATAGATCACCCTGTAGATAATTGGAGCTGGAGTTGGAGTGTTTATTTGGAGCTTTTGGATCAGAGTGAAGATGTCGGTTTTTGGACTCTCTCTGAAGACTTGTTTCTTTAGTTTCTATTTCTGTTGTGTACCTTGTTCAGTTGTACTTCATGATGTTGTATATAGTGATGTATCTATGACTCTCTAATATAACCTTGTATCATCTTTTGTTCTAAATATATATGAGAGCATTTTGTTTCAGCTGTGCATTCTTATTTATACTGATGTTATTTACTGGTGGCAAACCCTACTGATGAGGATTTTAACATTTGGATCTCGACATTGATATCTTCGATATATGATATGTTGATTTTCAAAAGTGAAGAATCCAATTTGATTTGGGAAGATCGTGAATCCTTATCTGTTTGGATTTGACTTGTGTGGATTATAGTCGATTCAAAAGGTGAGAATTTACGGGTTTTCACACATATGGCCAACATGGGACACCGCATCCCATCATATCAAAGCTTTACAAATAATTCTGATTTTATAAAAATACAAGACTATAATGCCGAAATCAATGTTGTCGTAACATAGAAATTTTTTAGGTTGACAAACCTATTAAATATATAGCCTTTTATGCATAAAATACATAGAATTCAACATTGATGACATGCGGCATCATCATAAAACCGTTGATATCGGATGCTTTAAAACAGTAAGGTTATGATTTCCGACATTAATGTCGTAAAACAGTTGACATTGAATTCATAAAACTAGGCTACTATGTTGCTATAAAAATAATGCTGAAATTGATAGCATGTGGCATCATTGCTATAATACTTCTATCTCGTAAGTAATACTAGCGGCATCACTGCTTAAAGTAATTAATGTTGGAAATAATACCTGCGGCATTACTGCCTTAGACTATGACGGCAAATAGGAAGCATGCATCACTGTTTAAAACTATGGTGAAAACCTGCAGCATCAATGCCATGTGTTATAGATTTTAAAGCAAAGAAACAAGGGTGGTCGGTATTGATAACTCACGACATGAATATCTCATATATCCACGAGATGCGGTATACCCATAACTTCAATGGCGGATGCATGACTTAATGCATCACATACTTATGGCATAAGTAGCACATGCATTGCTTCATGTCAATGCCGCCTATCTCCGATATCACTTACATCTAAAGTGATACTGCCTATTGTTAATGTCGAATGTCATGTCAATGTCACATATTGGTGGCATTGTCGTAATTATTATAAAAACTGTTTTATTTCTATTAAAAGTAATTCCTTTTTACCAACTTTTATCCCATGTTAAATTTCTATTAGTTGAAAACAAACTTTACCGATTTCTTTTTAGAAAACTATCACAAATCAATTTTACACTTCCAAAAACATAAATCAACTTAATTATTTAATACCCTTAATTAATATTAATTTATACGCTTTTCTATTATAATAAATTCATAGAAACTCATAATCTCTTGGAAAAAATCCTCAAAAATAACTATAAATAAAAGTCGGAATAAACATTATTTCCTCCTTAGCAAATTCATAAAATATTCATTTTAATTTGGAAAATTATGAAATTAAAAATCCATCTCCAAAATAATGTTTTACATAACATACCAGAAATTCAAGTCGATTGGAGATTAAAAACTTAAGTTTTACCCTTAAAACCTATCTAAATTATTTCATAAGAATTCCATAAGTCGTTATTCTATCCAAACAATGATTAAACATCCATAACTTAGCAAGTCATTTAAGATTTAATATTCCCCATATCTAAATTTAAGCACAAAATAATAGAGATGGTTTATTATTATTCACTTTAAATTGGATGATGGAGTTGAGATTTTATGGAGTTTAGTTTCCCCATGCTTTGCCTTTTGAATCCCTTGATTTCCCCTTCTTTCTTCCTCAGTAATTGCCGGCCTTGCTTTTTGATTTTTACTTAGCATATTTCAAAAATGAGAATGGATGAGAGGGAGGAAGGGTTTAGGGTATAAACTAAGATTATATTCCAAATTTTCCCTTCTCAATCAATAATTATAACCAATTTAGTGTATGGTTGCATATTAATCATTATGCAAAACTGTTGTTTACAATGTTAAATTAAATAGTAGCGGTACTAGCATTTTAGCATGTTTCTGCTAAGACTACTCTAATTATTGCTCTCAAGGCCAATAATAAATCACTAACCTTATCTACGATAGAATGCAATGCTCTAGAATGCAAATTAGTTATGTTAGATAGGAGAAAGATGAAATGTAGAAGGAATTGGAGTCTGTTGATTAACTTTGATAAGCTACTCGGATTTGGTCAATTTTAGTTATTATAGCTTTGATATAGGCAAGACAAAGATAAAGATGAAAATGAAGGCAACTAGATGAGAATTTTAGGAATAACTTAATCTAGAATATGAAAATTCATTACTAGGTACAATCATGATATTATTAGTAATTATAGACAATGCTTATCAATACATATTCATTTGAAATGTAGACACAATTTAAAACTCTATTTTGGAGTCGACCCTTTCTATATATATATATATCAAAATAAGGCGTTTAATTCAAATATAAAAATGCATCTTTAACTAATGAACATGCAGTTCACGTCTTACTTCTTAGGTATCACATATAATTATTATACCATTTATGTTTTGTTTATTAATGTATAAATTTTATCACGTATAATTATTATACCATTTATGTTTACTTTATCAATGTATAAACTTATTTCTACTTTTTCTCACATGTATGATAATGCATATGTACCGACATAATTATATATTCAAAATCGAGAATAAGTCATTTATTTTTTCACACGCATCCAATAAAAATGAATATTTTCAGACACGTTCATAAATATCATTTTTAATTGATATTACTATTTTACATTTTTTAAGTCAATCGCAAGACGTGAATTTAAGACATTATATATAATAATTTCTTTTTAAAGTCAATCGCAAGATGTCATGGAGGTGTTTATAAATTTTATAAGTCTATATTATGAATGTTACATGGTGAGGTTATTAGATGACACAAAAGTTAAATGTATGGAGAATATATTCGAAAATATTAGTTTGCCTCCCTTTAGTAAAATCTTTGTGATCCGTAAGCTAGTTATGATGCTTTTAAGTGCTACATCATATGTTTATATAGAGAACCTTTCTAATCCATATAAAAGAATGTTTGGTTCATATTTTTCTTCACACACGTCTAGCGCTTTCGGTCTTAGTATGCAGCTAACACACACGTGTTTTGCATTAAGAATAAGTTAGCTCATGTTTTACTTTGCAAACAACCAACTAATGTGCCTTACATACAATAATGGTTCATACAAGCTGATTTCATATAGTAGGTTGATAAATTTTCTTTAATTATATCTTATTTAACTTCCATATAATGTTATTCAACATTTTATTTTGGTAAGATTCTAATAGCATCTATGCTTAAATGATTTTTTTTGCTCGATTATCATTTTGATGGATGTATGTGTATTAGTTGGTAGAAATTACATGGGACGCAAATTATATATTATGTGATTTTATTTTCTTTTCATTATCAGTTTGGAGGAACTAAATCAAAACACATAACAAATTATGTGTTATATGCATGATCATTGTTTTGATAATATGTGTATTATCATTTCATTATTGCTTTTTTACTTTGCTTAAGGCAAAGCTTCAAACTGAATTAACTTAGAACATTTTTTTTCATTTAAGTTACATTTTCTTTTTGATAGTAGTATTCATGTACTGAATTATGAAGTTGCTAATTTATACATCGTTTGTCTTATTGCAAGTACCATATGTCTTTCACACTTTAAATTGTCAGATTTTTTTTAAACTATATAAAAAAATTGACCTAAACCTTCAGGTTGAAACTTCTTTAAAACTACCAGATAGTTCTTTATGACAAAATTGACAAGAAATACGTTTATTATTAATATTACAGGTTTTGTCTTGGGATTAATGCATTTACCTCTATGTGATTTTGCCAAGAGATGGATACATGCATTTTCATCCATAAGTTGCACAATTTATGTAATAGCGTTTACAATCACGACGTCCTCGCAAAAGATAGGAACTTTTGTCCCATTACATTTATTTAGATCATTAATTACATGATCTATAATGATTTCCTTCTTTTTATTTGTTCTGTTCTCTATTAATGCAATGGTTAGTGTGTTTATTATTTTTGTGGGTATAGAAGTGTGTTTGTAATAGCTCCGTGAGTTTACATAAAAAAAATATCCTTTGGAAAAATGTTTTTGACCCCGACATCTATAGTCTTTTAGTTATTGACATCGATCTAAAGCAAGGAAAAGTGAAAACAATTTATGAACAAATGTATATAGTTTGTCATTTATACCATCATGTTAATGTTTTATTTTTATTATAATGGTGGTGTTGAATATTCAAATATATTGATGTTCTCACAAAGTGAATTTAAGAATGAGTTTCAAAACTCATATTATAACAGCTTTATGTGAACAATTTACAATATCCTTAGAATTTTGAATAAGTCAGAAAACTTTTTTTCATGCTTTTATCTCAGGTTTATGAGTGTAAATCTACACAACATATTTTTCTCATTCACTATTAACAAAAAAATCAAATTGATGCTCCAAAATATACCAACGAGTTTTGTGCTTATATGTTCATGTTATTTCATAATAAAAATAATTAGCTCACATATTTATTTTTGTTAAGTATTATGTATACATATAACTATTATGTCAAAATAAACAAGTTTGCTCTCAATTTTCTTTGCACACTTCCAACGGACGTGCCTAAAGTACTGGGATGTGTGTGTATGCAAAATCATTTTAGCCTTGATTATTTAATAAAATTCAAAAATAATTTATTCATACACTTATGTATGTGTGTACCATAGTTATGTTTAAAATTAAAATTAGTTTCTAAAAATTATTATATATAAAATTAATTAAGATTTAAAAATTAATTAACTTTTTTTATCAAAAGAAAATTGATAATAAATTAAATTTATATTATTTAATGTAATATAAAATATGTAAATCTAAAATGAGTTGATTAAAAATGTTATATATATAAAATTCACTTATATAAATATTATTTAAATTTCGATCGGAAATATTATATGTGTGTGTATATATTAAAGAAATTGTTTTTTACTAACATAATACATTCAATGATCATAATTAATCGACTATGCATGGATAAGCACCTTGTGTTTATGTGGTAAGGATATATATATAGAGATAAGTGGTCATAATTGAATATAGGTATAGAATTAACAACATACAGCAATATATATAGTATAATATGAATTTGGAAACTAAAGGATGTACCTAAGATGAGAGGCATATAATTCACACTTTGATCTGAACAGTTATGTTTGATCTCACAGATCTATACCCTTTATGGCAAGAGACAAGCATGCAAACACTAGTTCTATTTAGTATGTATTAATTAGAGTTGAATGAAGCAAAAATTGAGGTGGGTTGGAGCTTTTATTTTTGGCCAAAGAGGGTAGAAAGGAAAGCCAAAAAGTAAACAAAAATAGGTGCTATGATTTGAATTTATATTTGAAGCTAGAGACATAATGTCACATAAATTTCTCTTACAAACTAAAATTTCTTTAACTCCTTATCCTACTTTCGACCAGCTATATCTAGGATCCCAATGAACCAAAAAATCCTACCAAACGAATTAGTAATTTATTTGATTTAAATCCTTATTAATGCCGCATATCGATGCATACATATATAAATTTATATATATGCTCAATAAATTACTAATAACACCTCGAACAATTCTAGATATGACCCCATTTTACTAATAGACCCTAGTCAATAAATAAAATAATAACTAATATTTCTTAAATATTAATTAATTTATAAATTAATAATAAATTAAATCAACCGATGTTTCGAAGACTGAATAGATTCGGTTGTGCGATTAACAGGTATGAGTTTAGTTGACGATTAACATTTTAAAAATTTAAAATTAATGTCCATACGTCACTTTAACTAGCAGTATGACAGTTTGACTTAATTCATCTTTTATAAATCTCATCGTAAAATCCAATTTTGTAGCTTCAAGTTGTACCATTTAGTAATGATTATTTACTCCAATTCCCTTCGTCAATACTATATCACATTAGGACCTATGGAATTTAGTTTTGTTCAAAATTCTAGTATCGTCCATATTCAATTCGGTAAGTCTATAAACAAACCTTAGTTCAATAATAACTTTGCAATAACTTGTTTTTGAGAAGCATTAAATTATGATTTTATAATGAAGATTGAATTAAATAAAAAGGCTTTTAAATATTAAAATATGGATAAATAGAGGTAATTTGAAATTTTAGTGATAGAATATTTTATGAAGTGTGAAAATAATTTATTTGGGTAATTTTTGGTTTCTGTAAATGAGTTATTTTAAAAGCCAAAATGACATTTAAAATATATTAAAAAGTGGTTAAATTATTTGTATAAAGTTAAATATTAAAAATAAATAAGATTATAAATTTATTTCAAAGGAAGAATAATTTTATTTCACTTATAGCAGGAGTTTATAAATTTATCTTTGTAAATGGGCTTACAAAGATAATTATGGAAATAATTAATGTAAAAATATGAAATGAAAGTTAAACGCTTAGGCAAATTAAATATGATTTTATTTGGAGATGTGAACTAATTTGAATAGGGTAGAAAATTGGTCTATAAAATGTAAAGAAGGGAAAATAAATGAAAATAAGCTCATATAGCCCAAATACATGCCCAAGGTTTTCCGTTGCTCGAATTCTCTTGAGTTATCTAGAAGCTTCGTATTAGATTACAAATATTTCATCCCATGTTACGTTTACTTCATTATGTAGCATTTCTCTTCTTTTCAAAAAAAAAACTAAAACCCTATAACCTTTCCATTCAAAAATCAAAATAAATAAATTACAATCTTGAAAACAAAAATCAAGATATATGCTTCTCAACATGGTTCTACACCACTAGGCAAGGCAAAGCTGGAGTATTAATCAAGTTTGGGTACTTTGGAAATTTACTGTAAAAGAAAAGAGAGGAAGAATGAGAACCAATGAAGTACAATGAAGGGTTAGGAGCTTTGCAACTTCAGGTGAGTGTATTCTCTACCCACGAACTATGTTTGAAATGAAGTGTTTGATAATGATGTTACATTAACCTTGTAGAATAGTATGGATAGCTCCATGACATTATTTTTGCTTCCTATAAACACTATCAACCACCAAACCCATACACTACTCAATTTCCACTTCTTTGCACATTGATTTTGTGTGATTGTCGAGTGTGTTTGGATGTTGAAATGAATGCCTATTCGAGTAATATTAGAAGTCGGGTTCAAATGAAGGAAGAGGCGAAGCAAAAAGGAGTTAAAGGGGGGAATCTGGAGTAGCATGCTCTGGATTGTGACCTAAGCGGCGGACCCCTTCCCCAATGGGTTATCTATTGACCATGGCTCATGGTCTACCATTTAGGTTGACCGATCCTGGAGCATGTTGCTCCAATTTTATGCACATCATTTAAAAAAATAAAAAATAAAAAATTTGTTTAAGAAGTAAAAATGAGACGATTTATTAGTGTGAAATAATTTTGTGAAAAAAAATTCATTTTCAATAAAAAAATTAGTGAAAGATTTAATTACTCTTATTAAATAGAAATTGAATTTTAGGTCTAAAATAACTTATTTAAAAATCCAAATGTAACGACCAAGACTTTCTCTCCATAGAAAGTCGTATCGCTAATAAGAAAGAAAGGGATAGAAAAGAGAAAAGAAGAGAAGAAAAAAGAACAACAACATCAGAAACTCACAGCGGAACGAATGAAATATAATATATCATATAAAATATTACATAGTATCATATACATCAGAGTTACACAACTTATAAAACACATATTAGACAGTTATAAACATCTGTCTAATTCATACAACTCAAGTATCACAGATACAGACACAACATATACACAGCGGAATCATCATATATCTACACGGTGAAGCCTCCTGCTCCAAATCTCCTCCAGAATTCGTCAAAGCTAACCTGAATCCCTCGACTACTCAATACAATATTGAGTACCCAAGAGTTTAATAAAACAGAAAATAAACACTTGGGTCAGACATGGGTCTGGTGTGAGTAAACGGTTAGATTGCTTAACTTTGAAAACCTTTGAAACAAAAGTATCACGTAAGACTCCCCACAAATAAACATGGGTAAGTTTTTACCTTACGCTAACTAAAACATTTGATAGGAAATCCGATTGTATTATAATAGGGTCTAGGGTTTTCAAGTAAAATACAGAAATAGCTGAAATGCTTACATCTCACATTCCAACATAGTTGGGCACAACTAATACGTACGGCACTTATTGGAGTTTGGATTCCATACAATGGCAGGGCTACTGGGGTACCGCCCGTCACAGTACGTGGCCTAGATCACCGTACCGAGGAGTACGCCCGCTCCCCTGCAACACAAAGCCGGAACCATCCCTTACTGGATAATCCCGAACAAGACAATCCCGTAGTTGGCGCGACCAACCACACACTAAGCCGAATAAAAGAAAAGGGACCTCTAGACAGGGATCTATCTTGCTCTCAGTGGGTGCTACCCACGAAGCCTTGCTGCACCTCCCCTGTTTTAGCCATTCCCGGTTGATGAGGCTTGAGGTTACGATTACCTTTAATCAGAACATATCACTTAGAATGCTCATCGTCCGCCTGACGATGTGCTGAAAGCATTCAATCCATACAAGTTCGTTCCGGGTTCGAACGAAACCGAAGGCATTATCTCGTTACACTCGTTTTGGAATCACCCTCAGAGTTAACGACAATAACCCTTGCACTCTGAATCTTCATCTTCACTTGAGATTCACGACCTATCGTTAATTTGGATCGATGTGGTATTCGGGTCTCCAGACCTGGAATACCGGTATACGGAAACCCGATCCCGGTCTCATCGAAATCCAAAACGTATCTTTTAAGGCCAAGTTGTTTAAAGGTTTAAACATTTAAACTTATATTCTGAATGATATAAACAGATAGATAAATAACATTATCACAATAGATAATTCATATCAACATTCATCTCACAAAGCAGCATATATCATATATATATCAGAGACATACAAATCATCCAATATCAACCAATCACCCAATATCAATCATCTATAAGCAGAATTGATTAACTCCAAATCAATTTAATTAACCTTTAATTAAATTAATTACTACCCTTTAATTACTTGGATTACCATAATCCTGCTTACTATCATTAATTAATTATAAATTAATTAATTAACATCTTAATGATCTTCCTTAATTAATCTCCTTTGATTAATTATCTTTAATTACATCAAGTAATTATCCTTAACCATATACAGTAATTAACTTTAAATTACTATCATTAATTACAATAATTAATGATCCTTCATTTGCTTTCTTTAATTAATTATAATTAATTACATTAAACCTTAATTAATTACAATTAATTAATCTAATCTTAAGTTAATTACTTTATTAATCAATCTTGATTAATTCCATTAATAATCCTCTAATTACTTTATTAATTAATTACCTTCTAGTTAATTAAATAATTAATCTTTAATTAACTACATTAATTAACTTTAAATAATCATAATCAGTAATTAATCATCCTGTAATTACCTACCTTAATTAATTCCTTAATTAATTATATTAATTAATTATTCTTTAATCACTTATTTTTGATTAATTAATCTTAATTAATCAACCTTAATTAATTACTTCCTTAATTAATTTCTCTCTTTTAATTAATTACATTAACTAGTAATTAATCATATTATTAATAAATCTTAATTCTTTAATTAATTCATTTACCATCCACTAATTACTTTATTAAGTAATTATCCTTAATTACAAATAGTAATTAAGCTTTTATTAAATTTTTTCTTAATTATATTCATTTCCTTAATAAAAATCATTGGAAATAAATTAAATCATTAATATAATTACTTTTAAAACAAACAAATTTATATCACTTAACTTTTATATTTAAACTTGAACTTGTTCCAAAATCTTACTAAATGATTTTACTTTGGAACTTGGTCTATTTTCTTATGCAATAAAAACTCAATTCATTTTAAAACACTATTTAATAAATTACTTACAAATTTAATCGTTTTAATAACCTTAAAACTCAAAAGAACTTATCTTTGAAAACTCATTTATTTCATTTACATTGAAACTTTGTTTAACATTTACTTTTGCTAAAACTTAGATAATACATTTTTGAAAACATGAATTGATTTAAATTACTAACTTTTTAAAACCTGTACATGATTTTTCTAAAATCTCAAAACCAGGTTACAATAAAATAAACAACCCGAGCCACTTACTAAAAATCCCCGAGTAAACTACACTAAAACCCCGAGTCGTCTTCGAGGCATTCACGACTTCAACTGCTTCGAGTCTTCCATGCGATCATCACGAGACTTCCCCGATCCATCTTCATCTTCTCCAAACTCTCGATACACCAGACATTCAAACGTGCACGTGCACCGACGTCTCCGACCACCAACGTTCATCGCAGCGTTCAACGACAATCACACGAACCCACACGATCACTACTCCACACCCAGATTCCAAAATCCTTTTGCAAATCGAAATCGAGCATCTCTGTCAAATTTTTAAAATCGCCATGGCCAGAAACCTTCACCGTTACGACGCCTCTGACCTCGAGGAGCCTCACCATCCACTCTGCAACTTCGTCTCGACATCCAGCTTCTCCAACATACCTTGCGATCGCCTCCGATCAAGTATACATCTCACCAATATCACGACAATGAAGCCAACAAAAAAACTGCAACTAAACCCTAGTTTGATCGAATTCAATCAATTCAGACATTAGAAAATTTTGATAGTATTTTTCCCATTAACTCCAACACTCAAGCTAGCTTCGATCAAGAAATTGCCTCCGATCATCACGTTGATCAACGGCAATCAACAAAGACACCCAAAACGAATATCTCTAAAATTCTCATGAATTATCAATCTAAAATTTTTGATATGTATATTAAAATTCATCATTTTCTATTACTAATCAAATTCTATAATCAAATTCTGAAATTACGAAGATTGATTCTTGGCTAAATTTTAGATCATCACTGGTATTCATCTTTCAGTAATAATTGCCAGATATAAATTCTAGAAACCATTTTTAAAATTGGATTTATATTGTAACAATTCTCTTTTATTCACAAATCAATATCTAATATTGATTGTACAAAGAGGATTTGAATTTTAGAACTTGATTTTCCAATCTGAACTAAAAACAGAGCCTATTTTCCTATACACTTACATATACATTCAGATATTTGCATATATACGAACATGCAAGCAAGTACACACCATCATTCAAACATATATACATTATCACTACACATCCTATTTCTTCACATACATCAAAGTAATTTCTCAGATATAAAACTGTTTTTTTTTTAAAATATTTACTCACCTTAAAATTAAAGAAGCAGAGAACAACAGAGCAGTGTTTTCCAGGCTTTTAAATTTTGATTTTGCTTTTGATTGAAAATCCTTTGCATGCTTACAATATGATGCTCTAAAGGTTGAAGCTGCTGTTGATCTTCATTTCAATTGCAGGTTGATTTGAAATTGCAAGTTGATCTCATTTTTGAAAATGCAGGTTGAAGCTGAAATCTAGTTGGTGAGTTAGTTGCTTGATCTTTTATTTGTTTGCAGATTTGATTTTTTGTTTCTGTTTTGATTTTGTTTTGAATTTAGAAAAGATGGAGAGAAAAAGAAGATGAAGGAAGAAAAGATTCGAACTGAGAAAATGAAGACCAGATTTCTTCTTTAACTACATTATTTATAAATTAAATTTTAAATGAAGATAATGTTGCCACTTGTTTTATTGCATGCATATACAAATGTTAATGCATGTTTCATTATCTTACAAATGTTGTTAAGATGGCTAATATGGTTACACATGTTACTTAAGTATTTTTAATAAATTTTTATTTAATTTAAATGTAAAGATAAACTTACATACTTTAATTCTCTTAATAAATAAAATTTACCTATGTATAAATAAATTACTTTTAAAAGAAATTATTCTAAAACTAATTATAATTCAAATATATCTTATACATGTATTTTTATAACCTTTTAAATTTAAGCACTTTAAAGAATACAAAATAAAACTTTATTTAAACTATCATTTTTTAAAATAAACAATTATCTTATATTTTGAAAACAATTGAATTAATCTAAACTAACCTTTGAAAAATATTAATTTTAAAACAAAGCTTTAAATCACAATTCATACATATATAAATTATCAATAGATTAAATTAAATTCAAAACAATCCAAATTATAACATATACATACATATATATTACAATTTGAAAATTCATCTTTTATTTAAACAAAAGATTCTCTATTCACAATATATATATATATATCAATATATACATTATAAATAGAATCTATTTTTATTAGCTTTGAAAGATAAATTTTATCCATTTTAAATTATTAGAAAAGATCTAATATTACCAAATTAAATATTTATTAGCCTATAAAGGATTAAATTACCAATTTAAATTAAAATTATAAGGGAAAATTATCAATCCAATTAAATTATTAATACTGATTATTAAATTGATATTGCCCAAAAATCCCGGGATATCACATTCCTTCCCCCTTAAAAGAATTTCGTCCCCGAAATTTAAAAGCAAAGATAATTTAATAACCCAGCCAAAAAATTTAATTTCAAACAACAAATCATCCCTAACAACCAGTAACTAACAACCATAGCAACCAATCAAACAATCAAACCTAACTAATTATCCTGACATATATCAGAATAAATCTTATAATACTATTTCGAGTTTCCCAAGTATAAATCACCGGGAGACTCGCTCTACAAAAGCTAAAACAGACTACACTACTATAACCCAGAGCTCCTCTCATCTCCAGATCCACCAATCTGAATAAAACATCCGACTATACTCAAGTCTAGCTTAACTTCCAAATCCAACAGAACTGTAGATTCAACACCCAATGATGAATCATACACGTACTCCCTCAGAGATACGTGAAATATAATGAGTTCCAGCTATCTAAACTAGCATCTCAATCTTATCCAAACTGCATTCTTAACCAGAGAAATCTTAACAACAATGAAGTCTCCAACTTCAAATTCTAATTCCTTATCTCATATCTTCATAACTCAACAGATAAATCTAAACTACAAATGTGACGCCCCACCTCTATGGTCATAATAACAAAGAGTATTAAAAGAAATACCATCTATTATTACGAAGAATAAGGCTGGATAGGAGCGACCATCCGTAATTGGCCTTACACTAATATTGGTTATCTCGATAGGAGTGGTATATACTTTTTGTTTTTCATCTATTATTTATTTACTCCCATCGACATATCCAATTATCAGTATAAAACAAACTACGATAGTTCATAATAGTTTAGGACATTAGATATAACAATAACACAGATAATAGAATTGCGGAACACAGATTTACAAAAATCTCATATATATATAACCGATGTCAGTTACAATATAGTTGACACGATACATATGATACAACTACAACTGTCGACTCTAGAAGTTATATATACAAGTACATTATCGACTAATATACATGAATACATATCGTTCTATACAATGACCCGACTACTATAAAATGACACTGACAACTTCAGAAGATGTGAAAAGTCTTCAAATCCCGAACAGCAACTCAAAGAAGGAAATCTACAACCTGAAATAACTCGGGTCTGACCCGAGTATTACATTCAAAAGAAAATAATACCCAGGTCAGTCTAATTCAAACCAGTTTATTAGTGCATATAGGCAGTAATAATTTAAATAGACGACAGTCACAATAATTCCCGTCTATCTGATTCTTTAAACAAAGAAACCGGATAACGGTCAATATAACACTTAACAGTGTTTAACAAAATCAGCAGATTTAAATTATGAACAGAGATAAATAAACAATTTATCAAATCGACTAAATCAATTTAAAACTGTCAAATCTGATAGGGCTGCAGTACACGCACGCGTGTACTGCCTCGCCACTATCGCAGGAGAAACGCAAAGACTCAGTAAAGTCACAATTGTTCATAAGGTCAAACCCCGAAATCGGGTTCAACTCAAAGAAGTTCGAAAACAAATCCAAACATCTCAAGTGGCCAAGGCGGCTAATTCATATACCAGCTACCACGCACAACTGAAAATCGTAAACTGTAGCCACCACTAGATATGAAGATAGAGTGATCAAGGTAACATGAAGTGCTACCCAACCACCAAATCAGATAAATGGTGATGATGATAAGAATGCAGCAATTCCAAGTTTCTCTAAACTCAACAATTCGAAAATCATAGTACAGACAACTCAAATGCACAAAGACAAAACATGCACATACATGAATCAGAGCAATCAGGCTCAACAAGGTAAAGATGCAACAAAAATGAAACTGTAGAGGACCAGTCACTAATATCATGACTCAACTGCAGAACGACTCAACTCGAATGACCACGTGCGCAAGGCAGTGGTACAGCATGAAGACAGCAAAATGATGGTGAAGGCATCAAAGGTATGCCAAACCGAAAGCACAAGTGCAATTAGAAACAAAACCAAATGCATATCTGACAATACAGCAAATTTCAAATTTCAGAAAGCAAAGGCAACATAACCCAAAAATCAGTTTCACTTAGTTAGATAGTTCGATCAAAGCCACAAGACAGTGTCGAACCCAAATACACATGGCAGAAGGGAGTTTACAGTGCAAGTTTGCACTAGTTCAGAAAATAACAAAAGTAGGGGAATCACAATCAAACAAGGCCAAAGAAGCACGGAAGTGGAACCACAACATAATCAATAAAAGATACCAAGAAATGGTAACCCATAAATTCACAATTCAACATGATGCCAGAACTGCACTATGGTGTGTTACAAACTAAACAGAATATAGTAAAAATGATTGCCAAGATGACATGTATTATCTGACAACACTAACTTTTGCACGCAAATGAGAAGAATGATGCACGTTCAAAATAGGTGCATGCAACAATGCGTTAGAGAAATGACCTGGGCACGCACGCAATAAATAGAAATGGTCTGGACACTTCCATGTGGTCTGGGCACACACACAAGAATGCTAATCAAAATATATGCAGTTGATACAAATGAAAGAATGACATGGCCAAATTATTTTCACTACGTGCAAAATATACTTTCATGAACTACACTTGCCATTTATTTTAATACTACCTGATGCTTACATTTAACTGGAACACGCACGCATACAATTGCAACCTATTAATTGAATTACAAGCCCGCAACCAATATCTGGACTTTCGAATATGACTCCAATACACGCATGGTTTTCAATGCAAGTTAAGGTGCACGCATGGATTCAAAGGAAAAGACCAGAGTAACAATGTGAAAGGCCACGCACGCACGTATTATGGCCAGGCTATAAACATTTTTTGCACTCAAAAATGAAAACATGAGGTTTGGTCTTCCTACGCATGTTCAATAGATCTGAGCATATATAATTTGTACTTCAACTTGCAGTAAAGGATAAATTAGAGGATGTGAGTGTTGAACTCACCATTTCTCGACGAGGCAGTGAAGCCAAAGCTTTAACATGCGAAGCGAAGGCGACTCCACAAGCAGCCGTAGTGAGCAACCCTAGTCGATCGACAAGCAAGGCCTCGTTCGATCTAGCAATTGAAGCCGGCGCCTTCGACTTCCCTAAGCCCTAATTCGTCAAGAGGAGAGATCGAAGGAACGAACGAAGCCGCCATATTTTTTTTTCCCTTTTATTTTCTTTGGTCAAGGGTTTTGAATGAGAAAGATGAATCAAGGGGGAGATCGACTATGAACCCTTATCTCTAAAAAGAAACGGGCTGCATAATTTACAAAGGGAATGGCCTACTAATTTTCTAAGTCCACAACCTTTTAACAAATTTTATACAGGAATTTACAACCGATAAAAACACTTAACATTTTTATAAACGAATTTCAACTCGAATAAAATTCCAATTGCAACTGTCTAATAAATTAAATTGTCATTTGACGATAATCAACAATTATAAAACCCCGGGTTGTTACAGACTCCCCTCCTTATAAAAATTGCGTCCCTGCAATTTTCATACTTAAATTTGTTTATAACAATAATTTTTCTACCATAAACTGGTTATGCTAGAAAATAAGAATTGAGAACACAAATACCAAAGAAATCTTTTAATCTCAATAAAGAGATTCACAAATCTTCAACAAAATCTAACTATTACAGAATTAGATGGAAAACAGCGATTCAATAAATCGGCATATTCTAGAATCAATTGGAGACTAGAAAATCTCATATCAATAAATCAGCAAACATCCAATTATCCAAACGATAGTCAGAAAACAAATCAACAAATATTTAATTACCATAAACGGTAATCAAATTTCAAATCAATAAATATTCGATTATCACAAAACGATAATCAAATTTCAAATTCAACAAATATTCGATTATCACAAACGATAATCAAATTTCAAATTCAACAAATATTCGATTATCAAAAACGATAATCAAATTTCCCATTTTCAACAAATACTTGATTATCTCAAGCGATAATTAAATCTAAAATCAACAATTATTTAATTATCTCAAGCGATAATTAAATCTCAAATCAACAAATATTTAATTATCTCAGGCGATAATTAAATCTAAAATCAACAATTATTTAATTATCTCAAGCGATAATTAAATCTAAAATCAACAATTATTTAATTATCTCAAGCGATAATTAAATCTCAAATCAACAAATATTTAATTATCTAAAGCGATAATTAAATCTCAAATCAACAAATATTTAATTATCTCAGGCGATAATTAAATCTAAAATCAACAATTATTTAATTATCTCAAGCGATAATTAAATCTAAAATCAACAATTATTTAATTATCTCAAGCGATAATTAAATCTCAAATCAACAAATATTTAATTATTTAAAGCGATAATTAAATCTCAAATCAACAAATATTTAATTATCTCAAGCGATAATTAAATCTAAAATCAACAATTATTTAATTATCTCAAGCGATAATTAAATCTAAAATCAACAATTATTTAATTATCTCAAGCGATAATTAAATCTCAAATCAGCAATTATTTAATTATCTCAAGCGATAATTAAATCTAAAATCAACAAATATTTAATTATCTGAAGCGATAATTAGAAGCAACAATTATCCGATTATCAAGAACGATAATCAGAACTCATATTAACAAATATTTAATTATCTAAAGCGATAATTAAATCTCAAATCAGCAAATATTTAATTATCAAAAGCGATAATTAAATCTCATATCAACAAATATTTAATTATCTAAAGCGATAATTAAATCTCATATCAACAAATATTTAATTATCTAAAGCGATAATTAAATCTCAAATCAGCAAATATTTAATTATCAAAAGCGATAATTAAATCTCAAAGCAACAAATATTTAATTATCTAAAGCGATAATTAAATTCTCAAATCAACAATTATTTAATTATCTAAAGCGATAATTAAATTCGAAATCAGCAAATATTTAATTATCTAAAGCGATAATTAAATCTCAAAGCAACAAATATTTAATTATCTAAAGTGATAATTAAATTCTCAAATCAACAATTATTTAATTATCTAAAGCGATAATTAAATTCGAAATCAGCAAATATTTAATTATCTAAAGCGATAATTAAATCTCAAAGCAACAAATATTTAATTATCTAAAGCGATAATTAAATTCTCAAATCAACAATTATTTAATTATCTAAAGCGATAATTAATACAACAATTATCCGATTATCAAAAACGATAATCAGAACTCATATCAACAAATATCTAATTATCACAAGCGATAATTAGAAACAATAAATATCTGATTATCAAAAACGATAATCAGAACTCATATCAACAAATATCTAATTATCACAAGCGATAATTAGAAACAACAAATATCTGATTATCAAAAACGATAATCAGAACTCATATCAACAAATATCTAATTATCACAAGCGATAATTAGAAACAACAAATATCTGATTATCAAAAACGATAATCAGAACTCATATCAACAAATATCTAATTATCACAAGCGATAATTAGAAACAACAAATATCTGATTATCAAAAACGATAATCAGAACTCATATCAACAAATATCTAATTATCACAAGCGATAATTAGAAACAACAAATATCTGATTATCAAAAACGATAATCAGAACTCATATCAACAAATATCTAATTATCACAAGCGATAATTAGAAACAACAAATATCTGATTATCAAAAACGATAATCAGAACTCATATCAACAAATATCCAATTACCTGCAGATAATTGGAAGCAACAAATATCTAGAAATCAATTAAGAAGACTAGAAAATCAACATAAAAGCTTGGATCGATCCCATCAGATGGCGAGTTTTTAATTCGCCGCACGTGCAACAACAAATGGCCGAAGCCTACCAAGTACTCAACATAATTTTGGCGCCCATCAGATTGACCCGAAGGTCCGCAGAGTGACCCGAAGGTCTAGTACTGGTATTTGACCCGAAGGTCCATCATATGACCCGAAGGTCCATCACAGTGGCTCGAAAGCACACGAAAGCATCAAATATTTCAATTAACGAGTCCGGAATTAACCGAAATAGCAAACGCACATGTCCCATACCACGTGTTTTACTAAATCGTTTGATTCTCTTCATCGTTTCCTTGAAAGTGTGAAATTCATCAAAATCATCAAAACAGCAGATATTCAATTAACGAGTCCGGAATTAACCGAAAAAGTAAAAGTGTGGTTCCATACTCCGCACTTTTGCTAAATCGTTTAAATCTCTTCTTCGTTTCCTTGAAAGTGCAAAATTGTGTATTTCGTAAAAATACACTTTACATTCTCAAACGGACAAGTCCGGAATTAAGCGAATCAGTAAAAGAAAGGGGTCATAGTCCTCGATTTTGCTGAAACGTTTAAATCGCTTCCTCATTCTTTTGAAATCGCAAACTGTAAAATTTTTTGAAAACAATTTTATTTATTTTGCAAAAATAACAATTCGCATTCTCAACTGGACAAGTCCGGAGTTAAGCGAAACAGTAAAAGAAAGGGGTCATAATCCTCGATTTTGCTGAATCGTTTAAGTCGCTTTCTCATTCTTTTGAAAACGCAAACTATTAAAAATTTATAAAACAATTTTCATTTTAAAACGATTTTTCCAATCACGTGATTAAAGCAGCAAATCAGTAACAATTTCGATAAGGAAATTGTGCTTCTAAAAATACCGTAAAACGGTTATACATCAGTATTGCGGAATAACCGCTTGAAAATCCACTTTTAAAAATTGGGCTGTTACTGAAGTCAAAGCGACAGTAATTTTAAAACATCAAATATCTCATCAAAAGAATTCACATCAAAATGTGACATCAGTGAATTTTCATTCATTAAAATTGTCAACAAAACACCGTGCCTCAAAAATTCAGCATTGGTGTAAAAATCCCGTTATAAAAATAACGGCAACAAAATACGTTTCATAACCAAGCATCGGTTCAACGCAAAAATAAATGCAGTAACGCGCAATTCAAATTTTTGCGCGTACTACAGAATGAACAAAGAAACCATTCGAAGGTATCTTCAATGAAGACAATTCAAAACAGCAAAATCTAATCAATAGATGATTAGTACAAAAGAAAGCCAGCGGAAATTTCAACAAAAATCACATATCTGCAATTTCTTCGAATCCTCAATTTGGATTCGAAATTCTCAAAGAAACAAATAATTACAGCTATGTAAACAACAATTGGAATTCATATCAATTTCGTATTTTGATTCTTAAATCAAAAAGATTATCAGTTGTACTCAGCGAAGACAGTTTCACTGTTTCCGCTGCGCACTCTGATAAACAGAACCCAAATCAATCAAATCATCAGAACACAATTTCACTATTATTTTTAAATAAAGTTATTTAAAAATTTCATCAAAATTTCAAAACATTAGTTTTGACTCAAATCACAGATAAAACATCGACCAATAGTTGTAACATATGTTCCATCCAAGTTATGTTTTATATTATGTCCATAAACCCCAAGCTCTGATACCAACTGTGACGCCCCACCTCTATGGTCATAATAACAAAGAGTATTAAAAGAAATACCGTCTATTATTACGAAGAATAAGGCTGGATAGGAGCGACCATCCGTAATTGGCCTTACACTAATATTGGTTATCTCGATAGGAGTGGTATATACTTTTTGTTTTTCATCTATTATTTATTTACTCCCATCGACATATCCAATTATCAGTATAAAACAAACTACGATAGTTCATAATAGTTTAGGACATTAGATATAACAATAACACAGATAATAGAATTGCGGAACACAGATTTACAAAAATCTCATATATATATAACCGATGTCAGTTACAATATAGTTGACACGATACATATGATACAACTACAACTGTCGACTCTAGAAGTTATATATACAAGTACATTATCGACTAATATACATGAATACATATCGTTCTATACAATGACCCGACTACTATAAAATGACACTGACAACTTCAGAAGATGTGAAAAGTCTTCAAATCCCGAACAGCAACTCAAAGAAGGAAATCTACAACCTGAAATAACTCGGGTCTGACCCGAGTATTACATTCAAAAGAAAATAATACCCAGGTCAGTCTAATTCAAACCAGTTTATTAGTGCATATAGGCAGTAATAATTTAAATAGACGACAGTCACAATAATTCTCGTCTATCTGATTCTTTAAACAAAGAAACCGGATAACGGTCAATATAACACTTAACAGTGTTTAACAAAATCAGCAGATTTAAATTATGAACAGAGATAAATAAACAATTTATCAAATCGACTAAATCAATTTAAAACTGTCAAATCTGATAGGGCTGCAGTACACGCACGCGTGTACTGCCTCGCCACTATCGCAGGAGAAACGCAAAGACTCAGTAAAGTCACAATTGTTCATAAGGTCAAACCCCGAAATCGGGTTCAACTCAAAGAAGTTTGAAAACAAATCCAAACATCTCAAGTGGCCAAGGCGGCTAATTCATATACCAGCTACCATGCACAACTGAAAATCGTAAACTGTAGCCACCACTAGATATGAAGATAGAGTGATCAAGGTAACATGAAGTGCTACCCAACCACCAAATCAGATAAATGGTGATGATGATAAGAATGCAGCAATTCCAAGTTTCTCTAAACTCAACAATTCGAAAATCATAGTACAGACAACTCAAATGCACAAAGACAAAACATGCACATACATGAATCAGAGCAATCAGGCTCAACAAGGTAAAGATGCAACAAAAATGAAACTGTAGAGGACCAGTCACTAATATCATGACTCAACTGCAGAACGACTCAACTCGAATGACCACGTGCGCAAGGCAGTGGTACAGCATGAAGACAGCAAAATGATGGTGAAGGCATCAAAGGTATGCCAAACCGAAAGCACAAGTGCAATTAGAAACAAAACCAAATGCATATCTGACAATACAGCAAATTTCAAATTTCAGAAAGCAAAGGCAACATAACCCAAAAATCAGTTTCACTTAGTTAGATAGTTCGATCAAAGCCACAAGACAGTGTCGAACCCAAATACACATGGCAGAAGGGAGTTTACAGTGCAAGTTTGCACTAGTTCAGAAAATAACAAAAGTAGGGGAATCACAATCAAACAAGGCCAAAGAAGCACGGAAGTGGAACCACAACATAATCAATAAAAGATACCAAGAAATGGTAACCCATAAATTCACAATTCAACATGATGCCAGAACTGCACTATGGTGTGTTACAAACTAAACAGAATATAGTAAAAATGATTGCCAAGATGACATGTATTATCTGACAACACTAACTTTTGCACGCAAATGAGAAGAATGATGCACGTTCAAAATAGGTGCATGCAACAATGCGTTAGAGAAATGACCTGGGCACGCACGCAATAAATAGAAATGGTCTGGACACTTCCATGTGGTCTGGGCACACACACAAGAATGCTAATCAAAATATATGCAGTTGATACAAATGAAAGAATGACATGGCCAAATTATTTTCACTACGTGCAAAATATACTTTCATGAACTACACTTGCCATTTATTTTAATACTACCTGATGCTTACATTTAACTGGAACACGCACGCATACAATTGCAACCTATTAATTGAATTACAAGCCCGCAACCAATATCTGGACTTTCGAATATGACTCCAATACACGCATGGTTTTCAATGCAAGTTAAGGTGCACGCATGGATTCAAAGGAAAAGACCAGAGTAACAATGTGAAAGGCCACGCACGCACGTATTATGGCCAGGCTATAAACATTTTTTGCACTCAAAAATGAAAACATGAGGTTTGGTCTTCCTACGCATGTTCAATAGATCTGAGCATATATAATTTGTACTTCAACTTGCAGTAAAGGATAAATTAGAGGATGTGAGTGTTGAACTCACCATTTCTCGACGAGGCAGTGAAGCCAAAGCTTTAACATGCGAAGCGAAGGCGACTCCACAAGCAGCCGTAGTGAGCAACCCTAGTCGATCGACAAGCAAGGCCTCGTTCGATCTAGCAATTGAAGCCGGCGCCTTCGACTTCCCTAAGCCCTAATTCGTCAAGAGGAGAGATCGAAGGAACGAACGAAGCCGCCATATTTTTTTTTCCCTTTTATTTTCTTTGGTCAAGGGTTTTGAATGAGAAAGATGAATCAAGGGGGAGATCGACTATGAACCCTTATCTCTAAAAAGAAACGGGCTGCATAATTTACAAAGGGAATGGCCT
Source organism: Allium fistulosum (assembly GCA_030737815.1). Taxonomy (NCBI): domain Eukaryota; kingdom Viridiplantae; phylum Streptophyta; class Magnoliopsida; order Asparagales; family Amaryllidaceae; genus Allium; species Allium fistulosum. Next base: position 764,712,531 of record CM060905.1, read on the forward strand.
ACTAATTTTCTAAGTCCACAACCTTTTAACAAATTTTATACAGGAATTTACAACCGATAAAAACACTTAACATTTTTATAAACGAATTTCAACTCGAATAAAATTCCAATTGCAACTGTCTAATAAATTAAATTGTCATTTGACGATAATCAACAATTATAAAACCCCGGGTTGTTACAACAAACTTCTTCCTGATCAGCTCAATCTATGCTGATGCTTCCAGAAACAATCAAGACCAAAATAATAAGTTCCTGGGTCTACTCATTTAAGGTGGTTTCCCAAAACCCGTCAAAATCCAGAATACAAACTCTACTTCACAAGCAATAGAAGACTGAACTTCCTTCTTTCAGATTCCAGAAACTTCTATACACACTCAGAATGTTCACATAAACTTCCTGTAGAAATCTGAGGTTATTTCCTTTCTCGCACAGCTACTACTTTTTGCTTCCACTGCACAACTCCGATCTTGAAATAGATGAGAATGTTGATGAACTCGAGCACACTAGATCCACAAACAAGCGGGAACATTGGTTATCTTAAAGACATAACCAACTACTCAAAGAATGGATGAGTCCTCGGTCAAGGGTACTGTCTTCAGCTATCCTTAGCTAGAGGAAACTCGAAACTAGAAGTAGAAGAGAAAACACAGATACTCCATAAAATTCTAAGATGCTTCACCAATCCTTCTCTAGGAACAAATCGATATAAACTAAATCTTTGACCTCTTCGATAACTTTTACTTTCTCTTGAGATGCCTCAACTCCATCCAAAAGATTACTCAAGATGAACTCTCAAACTAATCGCAAGTCACTTTTGCGTTACAACCTAGTTCAGATTTCAAAGAAACTGTTCTCTCTTTACTAATTAAAACAGCCTTAAACTTTTCCAAACAAGGTTAACCCTTCAAGAAAACATTCACCATCTTCCTGGACTGCTGATAGAAGAATCACAAAGATTCCGGTACCATCGAAGAAACGAACCACACTGCTGCTTCCAAACTCTATCTCGACAGCACACCGAACACTCCGAGCTGCACTGCTATCACAGCTAACCAAGAACTTCTAATCCAAAGGCTTCTCAAAACTAAAACCATCAACAAACCTCTCAACGAATCTCCTAGATGGCAGACATCCAAAAGAAACTCGGGCTCCAAACCAATCGCCAATAACTTACTCTTCTTAAGGGAACAATGAGACCATGTCCGAAGAACAACTAATCGACCTTAGTCCCATACTTCAAAATAGACAAAACTCTCTTACTTGATATCAGAGAATTCCTATACAGCCGAGTCTTTCCTGCGGTAGACATCAACTGTTCCTCCAATACCTTCTTAATCTTGTTCCAAAAAGAAAATCTCCTTCGGGAACATCCATAGATACTGCGTCTTATCACACAACTGCTCCTTCCTGAAGTCGCCAAGCTACCATCACTTACTTCTGCACAACTGATAGATTCAACTCTAGAAAATCTGCTCACCCGAGCTCAACCAATCTTACATTCCAATAATGGACTCCGAATCTTGAAAAGGATTTTCTTCAGAGATCCGAGACATCCTTACTCCATACTGCCAACTTACTCGAGACGATATTGGGTTACAGTCTCGATATATACTTCCAACCTCAAACATTCAAACTCCAACTATTGGTAATTGTGTTACACACACTACCACCTTATCTACCTTTATAACTTATATTGGAAAACCCGAACAGGTAACCCAATAAATAGGTAGAAATACATAAATATATATATTTAAAATGATATATATATATTTTTTTATATAGAAATTATTTCTGGGTAAAATTATTTCATCTACCTCTTTAAAACAATATTGTGTCCGTTGGCCTGGTCCAAGTGTTTAGAGATCCCTATCAATAACGTTAGCTACTCGTATTGACCAGAATCCATATACCACTCAACCGATCAATTAACACAATATAAAACCATTTTATATAACTAACAAATACGCGCTCTCGTATATATATACTCAGACTCAACAGGTTGCTACAGATCCTGTCTCTAATGAACAATCCTTCCGAACCTAGGTATTCACTCAACCTAGTGTTCTGATATTCACTTAACCAATAGCTTAGGTATTCGCTCAACCTGGCTCTGATACCACTGTAACGACCAAGACTTTCTCTCCATAGAAAGTCGTATCGCTAATAAGAAAGAAAGGGATAGAAAAGAGAAAAGAAGAGAAGAAAAAAGAACAACAACATCAGAAACTCACAGCGGAACGAATGAAATATAATATATCATATAAAATATTACATAGTATCATATACATCAGAGTTACACAACTTATAAAACACATATTAGACAGTTATAAACATCTGTCTAATTCATACAACTCAAGTATCACAGATACAGACACAACATATACACAGCGGAATCATCATATATCTACACGGTGAAGCCTCCTGCTCCAAATCTCCTCCAGAATTCGTCAAAGCTAACCTGAATCCCTCGACTACTCAATACAATATTGAGTACCCAAGAGTTTAATAAAACAGAAAATAAACACTTGGGTCAGACATGGGTCTGGTGTGAGTAAACGGTTAGATTGCTTAACTTTGAAAACCTTTGAAACAAAAGTATCACGTAAGACTCCCCACAAATAAACATGGGTAAGTTTTTACCTTACGCTAACTAAAACATTTGATAGGAAATCCGATTGTATTATAATAGGGTCTAGGGTTTTCAAGTAAAATACAGAAATAGCTGAAATGCTTACATCTCACATTCCAACATAGTTGGGCACAACTAATACGTACGGCACTTATTGGAGTTTGGATTCCATACAATGGCAGGGCTACTGGGGTACCGCCCGTCACAGTACGTGGCCTAGATCACCGTACCGAGGAGTACGCCCGCTCCCCTGCAACACAAAGCCGAAACCATCCCTTACTGGATAATCCCGAACAAGACAATCCCGTAGTTGGCGCGACCAACCACACACTAAGCCGAATAAAAGAAAAGGGACCTCTAGACAGGGATCTATCTTGCTCTCAGTGGGTGCTACCCACGAAGCCTTGCTGCACCTCCCCTGTTTTAGCCATTCCCGGTTGATGAGGCTTGAGGTTACGATTACCTTTAATCAGAACATATCACTTAGAATGCTCATCGTCCGCCTGACGATGTGCTGAAAGCATTCAATCCATACAAGTTCGTTCCGGGTTCGAACGAAACCGAAGGCATTATCTCGTTACACTCGTTTTGGAATCACCCTCAGAGTTAACGACAATAACCCTTGCACTCTGAATCTTCATCTTCACTTGAGATTCACGACCTATCGTTAATTTGGATCGATGTGGTATTCGGGTCTCCAGACCTGGAATACCGGTATACGGAAACCCGATCCCGGTCTCATCGAAATCCAAAACGTATCTTTTAAGGCCAAGTTGTTTAAAGGTTTAAACATTTAAACTTATATTCTGAATGATATAAACAGATAGATAAATAACATTATCACAATAGATAATTCATATCAACATTCATCTCACAAAGCAGCATATATCATATATATATCAGAGACATACAAATCATCCAATATCAACCAATCACCCAATATCAATCATCTATAAGCAGAATTGATTAACTCCAAATCAATTTAATTAACCTTTAATTAAATTAATTACTACCCTTTAATTACTTGGATTACCATAATCCTGCTTACTATCATTAATTAATTATAAATTAATTAATTAACATCTTAATGATCTTCCTTAATTAATCTCCTTTGATTAATTATCTTTAATTACATCAAGTAATTATCCTTAACCATATACAGTAATTAACTTTAAATTACTATCATTAATTACAATAATTAATGATCCTTCATTTGCTTTCTTTAATTAATTATAATTAATTACATTAAACCTTAATTAATTACAATTAATTAATCTAATCTTAAGTTAATTACTTTATTAATCAATCTTGATTAATTCCATTAATAATCCTCTAATTACTTTATTAATTAATTACCTTCTAGTTAATTAAATAATTAATCTTTAATTAACTACATTAATTAACTTTAAATAATCATAATCAGTAATTAATCATCCTGTAATTACCTACCTTAATTAATTCCTTAATTAATTATATTAATTAATTATTCTTTAATCACTTATTTTTGATTAATTAATCTTAATTAATCAACCTTAATTAATTACTTCCTTAATTAATTTCTCTCTTTTAATTAATTACATTAACTAGTAATTAATCATATTATTAATAAATCTTAATTCTTTAATTAATTCATTTACCATCCACTAATTACTTTATTAAGTAATTATCCTTAATTACAAATAGTAATTAAGCTTTTATTAAATTTTTTCTTAATTATATTCATTTCCTTAATAAAAATCATTGGAAATAAATTAAATCATTAATATAATTACTTTTAAAACAAACAAATTTATATCACTTAACTTTTATATTTAAACTTGAACTTGTTCCAAAATCTTACTAAATGATTTTACTTTGGAACTTGGTCTATTTTCTTATGCAATAAAAACTCAATTCATTTTAAAACACTATTTAATAAATTACTTACAAATTTAATCGTTTTAATAACCTTAAAACTCAAAAGAACTTATCTTTGAAAACTCATTTATTTCATTTACATTGAAACTTTGTTTAACATTTACTTTTGCTAAAACTTAGATAATACATTTTTGAAAACATGAATTGATTTAAATTACTAACTTTTTAAAACCTGTACATGATTTTTCTAAAATCTCAAAACCAGGTTACAATAAAATAAACAACCCGAGCCACTTACTAAAAATCCCCGAGTAAACTACACTAAAACCCCGAGTCGTCTTCGAGGCATTCACGACTTCAACTGCTTCGAGTCTTCCATGCGATCATCACGAGACTTCCCCGATCCATCTTCATCTTCTCCAAACTCTCGATACACCAGACATTCAAACGTGCACGTGCACGTGCACCGACGTCTCCGACCACCAACGTTCATCGCAGCGTTCAACGACAATCACACGAACCCACACGATCACTACTCCACACCCAGATTCCAAAATCCTTTTGCAAATCGAAATCGAGCATCTCTGTCAAATTTTTAAAATCGCCATGGCCAGAAACCTTCACCGTTACGACGCCTCTGACCTCGAGGAGCCTCACCATCCACTCTGCAACTTCGTCTCGACATCCAGCTTCTCCAACATACCTTGCGATCGCCTCCGATCAAGTATACATCTCACCAATATCACGACAATGAAGCCAACAAAAAAACTGCAACTAAACCCTAGTTTGATCGAATTCAATCAATTCAGACATTAGAAAATTTTGATAGTATTTTTCCCATTAACTCCAACACTCAAGCTAGCTTCGATCAAGAAATTGCCTCCGATCATCACGTTGATCAACGGCAATCAACAAAGACACCCAAAACGAATATCTCTAAAATTCTCATGAATTATCAATCTAAAATTTTTGATATGTATATTAAAATTCATCATTTTCTATTACTAATCAAATTCTATAATCAAATTCTGAAATTACGAAGATTGATTCTTGGCTAAATTTTAGATCATCACTGGTATTCATCTTTCAGTAATAATTGCCAGATATAAATTCTAGAAACCATTTTTAAAATTGGATTTATATTGTAACAATTCTCTTTTATTCACAAATCAATATCTAATATTGATTGTACAAAGAGGATTTGAATTTTAGAACTTGATTTTCCAATCTGAACTAAAAACAGAGCCTATTTTCCTATACACTTACATATACATTCAGATATTTGCATATATACGAACATGCAAGCAAGTACACACCATCATTCAAACATATATACATTATCACTACACATCCTATTTCTTCACATACATCAAAGTAATTTCTCAGATATAAAACTGTTTTTTTTTTAAATATTTACTCACCTTAAAATTAAAGAAGCAGAGAACAACAGAGCAGTGTTTTCCAGGCTTTTAAATTTTGATTTTGCTTTTGATTGAAAATCCTTTGCATGCTTACAATATGATGCTCTAAAGGTTGAAGCTGCTGTTGATCTTCATTTCAATTGCAGGTTGATTTGAAATTGCAAGTTGATCTCATTTTTGAAAATGCAGGTTGAAGCTGAAATCTAGTTGGTGAGTTAGTTGCTTGATCTTTTATTTGTTTGCAGATTTGATTTTTTGTTTCTGTTTTGATTTTGTTTTGAATTTAGAAAAGATGGAGAGAAAAAGAAGATGAAGGAAGAAAAGATTCGAACTGAGAAAATGAAGACCAGATTTCTTCTTTAACTACATTATTTATAAATTAAATTTTAAATGAAGATAATGTTGCCACTTGTTTTATTGCATGCATATACAAATGTTAATGCATGTTTCATTATCTTACAAATGTTGTTAAGATGGCTAATATGGTTACACATGTTACTTAAGTATTTTTAATAAATTTTTATTTAATTTAAATGTAAAGATAAACTTACATACTTTAATTCTCTTAATAAATAAAATTTACCTATGTATAAATAAATTACTTTTAAAAGAAATTATTCTAAAACTAATTATAATTCAAATATATCTTATACATGTATTTTTATAACCTTTTAAATTTAAGCACTTTAAAGAATACAAAATAAAACTTTATTTAAACTATCATTTTTTAAAATAAACAATTATCTTATATTTTGAAAACAATTGAATTAATCTAAACTAACCTTTGAAAAATATTAATTTTAAAACAAAGCTTTAAATCACAATTCATACATATATAAATTATCAATAGATTAAATTAAATTCAAAACAATCCAAATTATAACATATACATACATATATATTACAATTTGAAAATTCATCTTTTATTTAAACAAAAGATTCTCTATTCACAATATATATATCAATATATACATTATAAATAGAATCTATTTTTATTAGCTTTGAAAGATAAATTTTATCCATTTTAAATTATTAGAAAAGATCTAATATTACCAAATTAAATATTTATTAGCCTATAAAGGATTAAATTACCAATTTAAATTAAAATTATAAGGGAAAATTATCAATCCAATTAAATTATTAATACTGATTATTAAATTGATATTGCCCAAAAATCCCGGGATATCACACCAAATAAATTCTATAAAATTATAGAATGGTTTTTGATAATTTTTACATGATTTGAAAAGTATTTTTTGTGATTAGATGAATTAAAACGAGAATGGAAAGCTATTTTTCCAGTTAAAACCTTGATTTTGAATTAATTAATAAATAAAAATTATACTTTTATTCGAAAATTCAAAGAAGCTTTTGAGATAAGTAAACATATTTTTTCTATAAATAAAACGTCTTTTATAGATAGATTTAGACGTTGTGTGATGACATTTTCTAGGTAACGAGGGAATTGAATAAATAGAGTTATAAAACCATCTAGTATTGGACTTTTGATATTATTTCTCCTGTTATTCTATAGACTTTATATATAGAATATTATGCAAGATTGAGTGGAACTCACAGATATTTGGTAAATAAGTGAATAACAAGAGTGGCATGGACACTCGAGCTATATTTAGTTGATTAACTCTTGAATGTGTTTAACACACATATATGAGATGTGGTAGACTTGTGTTGTTATTACTATATGCAAGATGGTTTATTATGTCTATTGGTTGAGTGATATTATTCGGTAGACTGGTGCCAACCCTAGTTAGCTAATTGTAGGGTCGTGTCCCGGATCTATGGCATCACAATTATACGTATTGTATGCTAATATTTAGATTTGTAATGATATGCCCAGATGCCACACTAGCCAAATAGTCTGTTACCATTAGGCAGTAGGCTCATGACCATTATGTGTAGATAGACCTTAGGTCATTATGATTGAGAATAAATAAAGACCGTAGAGTGTGCTATGTGCTGTAAGTGTTGTGTGACGTCTCTTGGAGTAGTGTTGTGTGTTGTTAGGTTCTCATCTATATTGTTATATATATATATATATGGACATGCGAACCCATTCATGTAACTCCTCACATGATTGTGTGCATGGTTGATTGTTGAATTCCTTATGATCTCAACTGGATGAGGATTGCATGCTTAGTTGATTCATTTGACATGCTATAATTTTATTGATGTGTTGTATGGGTTGAGATACACATTTATACCTATGACGATTTCATTGAGGGACGTATGTTTTACCATACCTATTATTTTCACATATTGACATTTCCATTTTAGACATAGTCCAACCCGTGTGCTATTTTATAATACTCGGGTTAGTCTGAGACTTTTCAAGACCAGGGACGAAGTAGTTTGGTTGACTTGCTTGGGCACTTTTGGAGGCTCTTCAACATAGCGGGACTATGATCCATTTATGTATTTTTGTAGGCTCGTCTATGTATGTGATGTTATTTATGGATTATGATATGTATATTTGATGATGGTGGGCTTGGGCTAGCATTTTGTATACCCACCGAGACTATGTACTATTGATGTATTATATTTTATCTTTGGTTCTGACTCTGTGATCTCTATTTATAATTCTGAATCATGTATTGTTCTATTTTGGAAACCACATGTTGTTATTTCTTTGTGTCGCCATCAAGTACATAATGATAATTGATGTTTATTTTCTCATATATGGACCGACGTTAGTCCAAGGGAATATCCACATGTGTAAGCACAATATTGCCCCATTCTCCATATTATCAGACGGTATTACCTAGTAATACTTTTTGATGGTATGGATATAGAGGTGGGGTGTTACGGTTTGTATCGAAGTAGGTTTGAATAATACATAATATAAGAGACACGAGTCATTGGCCTTAGATGGACTAGGAGTCCTTGTCCCCTTGGGCGTTGGGTAGATTACCTAAGTATATGCTAGGAGTACATGGTGATTACCAGGGTAGTAATTGGGAAGTACTTGTTATGTGTATGAATATATCAATCTTTTTTTCTAAATGTGAATCTCACTTTAATGCAGAAGTGGGAACAACTGGTGGTTGATTTACTCAAGCTGATGCTAAACAGTCCAGTGGATCTGGTAATGAGGGTTTGTTCATCACCACTGATTAGTTGATGGAGCTTGTGCAGAGCCTTCAAGCATCCAATGCTTCCATAACTCCTAATCCTCCTTCGCCATTCTTTGATTTTTCTCGGATGTATGGTGACTATGCTTTCCTCAGTGGGAAGACCTTCAAGGGTACATAGGGATTTGTTGGAGTTTAGGCTTGTCTCAAGACATGTGAGTGCATATTACTCGATTAGGAGTCACCAATCATCAAAATATGTAGATGATCTTGAGTCAGTTGCAGAGGAGGGCTCTTGATTGGTATAAGTTGTCGGTGGCTGAGGTTCATGAGGCTGAACTGACTTAGATTAATTCAAGATTTGCTTTGATCAGAAGTTCCTTCATGAAGTAGAAAAAGCATTTATGTCTAGGAAGTTCATTAATTTGAAGCTGATAGAGTTAGGAGTATGCCCTAGGGGCAATTATGTAATTTGTTACATATATCTAACTCGTTGACCAATCTTGTTCGAAATAAAGGTGTTTTCTTTATATTATATACTTGATATAATATGGTCATATTAATTAATTTAATTAAAAGTATATTTAATAGAAAATCCATAAATGGTATGTTTTGTGATTGTAGTTATAAAGTGTTGTAACCATGAGTAATTTATCACAATAAAATTAAATATACCATTTTCAATGTTCCTAGTCAAGATGCATCGAGACTGGATATCGATATATCCGTTGAGACTAGAGTACGTAACACTCTTCAAATGTTAGGCAGTGTATTACTTGTGACTGTTGGGGGCACCTATGGGTTACGTACCAATAGTTATTGGATAACTATGAAACGACTTATTCGATAGTTTTTTGTGGGTTAATATCGATGTGTAATAATTTACACAACTCTTTCAACTTTAAAGTACCGTGAATCTTCAATATTAGAGCTTTGCTTTGATTATACTCAAATCATGTCTCAGCGTCCATCGAGTAAATATAGTTGGGTCAAGTGGAAGTATTGGAAGTAAAGCACTATTCAAGAGAGATTCGCCTTCTCAGTTATATGGGGTTAGTATCACAGTCAACTCAAGTCAAACCAAAGTCAAAATTGTAGAATACGATAGCCTATGATTTTTGTTTGATGATAATAAATATATAAATATATTCGTTTAAATGTATTTGTTATTGTACTATTTTATTTTTTACATAATTAAATAAATATTTGTTGAATAAAATAAATAATTCAAAATTCATATTTAAACAAATATTTTATTCAAACAAATATTTTACTACAAATAAAAATAGTACAAATTTGAGCTCTCACTACATTTATACATTTTCAATTACTATATAATTTCGATTACAACACAATTTTCAAAATACAATTTTCACATCACTACATGTTCACTCTCACTCGTATTTGATCTTCAACTCGGTTCCAGCCTGTATCCAACATCTGCACTATCTGCAAAATAAACACTGACACAGTAAAATTGAAAAAGAAAATATTTTGCAGTACACAATAAAGTGTGTGTTTGGAAAATATTATTTGCCTCCGTTATTTGGGTTGTTCGTCATCATTTTTGTTAATTCATCTCACACGAATAACTTGTGACATGCACAATGTATCACTGTACATGCCACAAGGTCGTGCACGCCAATATACACTTGCTTGGTAAAACTGCAGAGATAGGTGAGCACAAGGTCAAACCCAAGCAAAAGCTGGATTCAACTCAAGTGAAAATGCTCGAACAAAACAAAACACAAAGGCAAGAACCTGAATTCAACATGACAACATGAAACCACTTGAATAACACGCCAATGGGTCAAGACAACATGAACAAGACGACCATACCTGACCAGACTTCAAGAAGTGTCAAACATGTCAAGCAGGTTAATGGTCAGTTCATATGAACATGAGTATGCAGCAGTAACATGTACACATGAAACCAGATCACAAAAGACTCGAGTGAACATGTTCAATGAAATGGTCAGGTGCAACTCAACATGTCAACAAGCTCTTAACAAGACTCAAATCAACAAATACAAGCACACATGCATACAACAAGTTTCAGGAGTGCTCACAAATCAACAATATGCAAGCACATGAACTCAAGTCTGACCACAAAATATACATATGCAAAATGGACATGAAAGGTCAACTCCATCATAACCCAAAAACCAGAAGTGAACACATAATACTCAACCAGACCAGAGCAGTGGTAGACACCAATCAAAGCTTTCAAGTGAAACATACCAACCAGACTCAAGTGAATCATTTCAGACATGTACAAATATGTAGTAACAAACTAGAACAGTCATCAATGCAAAGTTTAAATGCAACAAGACTTCAAAATGCACAACAACCAGGCACCAAACAAAGACATAAGACCAAAAATCCAAATGTACAAAGGCAAAATGAAGCACACACATATATACATACATGTATGTATATATGTATGTACTCATGGTGACCAACCAAGTGCAACATGACATCAAACCCATACAACCAGACCAGACTTGGATCATGTGTATATGCAACAAATACAAACCAACACACATGAAAGCACTTCAACATGAATAAACTCGGGCATGAACAACACTTGAATATGTTCAACCAAGTGTATCAACACAGTAGAGTACAAAGAAGCAACAACCAAGTGCAGACTCATGGAGTGACACACAATACACAAAAACAGTAGCAATTTGAAAAACCAAAATACACCAGACATATATACATAAATATGCATATACACGTATGTATGTATGTATGTATACATGTATATAAGCGATAAAAATGAAGAAATTCAAAGCCGTGGGTCATGAACAAGTCAAGAGTGTAACAACTCAAGATTATCTTTAATCTAATTGCCAGCAAAGAATGGAACAGCAAGTCACACGATGAACAAGTCATAGCAGAAAGAAACGGAAGAAACATAATTGTTCAAAGAAAATTGAAAATTGCAATGGAACCAGTGAAAAGTCAATCTCAATTTCAAATGCCGAAGTCATAGGAAAAAGAACGCAAAGAAAATTTAAATATATCAAGTAATGAACAAGTCAGAATCATCTCAATCATTGAAGCAAGAATCGAATGGCTAAGCAAAGTCATTGACAAATTCAAACTAAAATATACGAACAAATCAATAAGGTTTCGATCCCTATTTAAACCCAATTATCATCATCGGCAGGTATTCGAGTTCGAGACAAAAATTCAGAGCGAACACACGAAAACCATACCAATTTGGGTGCCAAAAGGAACAAAAATAGACTGTTTTGGTTCTACAAACTTGTTTTTCAAAATTATTTGTCACTAACAATCATGGACCTATAAAAACAAATAGATCACAAAAATCTTTTCACGTGCAGGTGTGTTGGCAGGCTAAGGAACATCAAAGTGGTACCTAGATTCTGGCTGTTCCAGACACATGACGAGCGACAACTCAAAGTTCCTTAGCTTAGAAAAGTATAAAGGTGGCAGAGTCAAAATAGGAAATAAATGATGTATTATATGTTGAAATTTACACCATAATCTGATTTCAATCAGCCAGTGATCAACAGAGAAAATTTGAGCACCACAATTAAATCTGACAAGGATGAAAAAGGTAAGGTAGTTGATCACTTCTTTATCTTACCGCCTCTAGACATTATGTTCACTGTTTGTTTGTGTGCACGGTTTCAGTCAAATCCAAAAGAATCTCATTTAAAAGTTGTAAAAAGTATTGAAGGTATTTGTTGCACACCTCACGGTTTGACCTATGGTATCCATCTAATGATAACTTTGAGTTAAAAGGGTATTCAGATGCAGATTATGCTGGTAGCCTAGTTGATAGAAATATTACTAATGGAACGTTTTTTTATGTTGAGACATTCGTTTAGTTGCATCACATTTCCAAAGAAAATATTTGCATAAATTTCATTTCAACTGATTTTCAATTGGCAAACATTTTTACAAAACCCTTTTGAGAAAATAGTTTTTGTCGACTTCATCTCAGATTAGGCATTTTAGAAATTTGATTTTATATTTTTCTTTGGATTTGATCTTAAATGACTATATTAACTAATCTGACTCCCTACTGATTATCGAAAAGATAAATAGTGATTGAAAAAGTGATGAGTGTTGATATTAATCATATATTATGACTTGAACAGTATATTTAGTAAATTTCTTTAAAAATTTAAATAAAATTTGTAATAACTTTGGTTGGTAAAAATTCCATGACCATCTCTATTTCTATCATATTTCTAACGACCATCACTCATTAAAATCCAATATGTCAAAATGTGGTATTTAAACAGGAAATTATTCATTTTTCTAATTTAATTAGAAATAAAAACATCCAAAGTTCTCACTCTCATTTAAAAGTCCTCACGGTTATGCATGGGTGAACTATTTGGAATCTTTGATTATTTGCTTTCATGCTCATTTAAAAGTCCTCACGGTTATGCATGTATGGAACACATATCAAAATTGATTATTAAATAGACAAGTTAATTCTAATCCTATTTAAAAGTCCTTACGGTTATGCGTGGTTAGAAGATGCTTGAAATTCATTTTTTAATAAAAATTGGGAATACTACTAATCTCATTTAAAGTCCTAACGGTTATGAATGGTTAGTACGTATTCAAATTCATGTCATATATATACCACAAATAGACATAACTATATGGTTTTCTATACCGTCATCACCGCTATCACTCTAAAATGGAATATGCACCTAATAGAGTATTTATGATTTTTGTTTGACTTTTTTATTGAAATTTAATAGTTATACTCAATTAGGCATTGGTGTTTATTAATGTCTATCACTTTATCTCTATTTTTCTAACACTATTACTCTTTTGCAGATAACAAAAGGGGGAGAGAGAAGTTAAGATTTTGGCAAATAAGTCATATTTTTTTACTCTCATCTAGGTTCATTGCATAATTTTTATTTATTTTCATTCATATGTGAAGGGGGAGCTTTATTGTAGGGGGAGCATTCGAATAGGGGGAGCTAATGAAATTCATCAAGACCAAATACATTTAATAGAGTCAAAATCTTAATATATGTTTGTTATCATCAAAAGGGGGAGATTGTAGAATACAGTAGCCTGTGATTTTTATTTTATGATAATAAACATATATATTCGTTTAAATGTATTTATTGTTGTACTATTTTATTTTTCAAATAATTAAATAAATATTTGTTGAATAGAATAAATAACTCAGAATTCATATTTAAATAGATATTTTATTCAAACAAATATTTTATTACAAATTCAAATAGTATAAATTTGAGCTCTCACTATATTTGTACATTTTTAATTACTATACAATTTCGATTACAACACAATTTTCACCTCACTACATATTCACTCTCACTCGTATTTGATCTTCAACTCGGTTCTAGCCTGTATCCAGCATCTGAACTATCTGCAAAATAAACACTGACACGATAAAATTGAAAAAGAAAATATTTTGCAATGCACAATAAAGTGTGTGATTTGAAAATATTATTTGCCTCAGTTATTTGGGTTGTTCGTCATCATTTTTGTTAATTCATCTTACACGAACAACTTGTGACATGCACAGTGTATCACTGTACATGCCACAAGATCGTACACGCCAATATACACTTGCTTGTTAAAACTAAAGGGACAGGTGAGCACAAGGTCAAACCCAAGCAAAAGCTGGATTCAACTCAAGTGAAAATGCTTGAACAAAACAAAACACAAAGGCAAGAACCTGACTTCAAAATGACAACATGAAACCACTTGAATAACAAGCCAATGGGTCAAGACAACATGAACAAGATGACCAGACCTGACCAGACTTCAAGAAGTGTCAGACATGTCAAGCAGGTTAATGGTCAGTTCATATGAACATGAGTATGCAGCAGTAACATGTACACATGAAACCAGATCACAAAAGACTCGAGTGAACATGTTCAATGAAATGGTCAGGTGCAACTCAACATGTCAACAAGCTCCTAACAAGACTCAAATCAACAAATACAAGCACACATGCATACAACAAATTTCAGGAGTGCTCACAAATCAACAATATGCAAGCACATGAAAACAAGTCTGACCACAAAATATACATATGCAGAATGGACATGAAAGGTCAACTCCGTCATAACCCAAAAACCAGAAGTGAATACATAATACTCAACCAGACCAGAGCAGTGGTAGACACTAGTCAAAGCTTTCAAGTGAAACATACCAACCAGACTCAAGTGAATCATTTCAGACATGTACAAATATGTAGTAACAAACCAGAACAGTCATTAATGCAAATATGAAATGCAACAAGACTTCAAAATGCACAACAACCAGGCACCAGACAAAGACATAAAACCAAAACTCTAAATGTACAAAGGCAAAATGAAGCACACACATATATACATACATGTATTTATATATGTATATACTCATGGTGACCAACCAAGTGCAACATGACATCAAACCCATACAACCGGACCAGACTTGGATCATGTGTATATGCAACAAATACAAACCAACACACATGAAAGCAGTTCAACATGAATAAACTCAGGCATGGACAACACTTGAATATGTTCAACCAAGTGTATCAACACAGTAGAGTACAAAGAAGCAACAACCAAGTGCATACTCATGGAGTGACACACAATACGCAAAAACAGTGGCATTTCGAAAAACTGAAGTACACCAGACATATATACATAAATATGCATATACACGTATGTATGTATGCATGTATATAAGCATATAAAAATGAAGAAATTCAAAGCCGTGGGTCATGAACAAGTCAAGAGTGTAACAACTCAAGATTATCTTTAATTCAATTGCCAGCAAAGAATGGAACAGCAAGTCACATGATGAACAAGTCATAGAAGAAAGAAACGGAAGAAACATAATTGTTCAAAGAAAATCGAAAATTGCAATGGAACCAGTGAACAAGTCAATCTCAATTTCGAATGCCGAAGTCATAGGAAAAAGAACGCAAAGCAGATTTAAATATATCAAGTAATGAACAAGTCAGAATCATCTCAATCATTGAAGCAAGAATCGAATGGCTAAGCAAAGTCATCGACAAATTCAATCTAAAATATACAAACAAATCAATAGGGTTTCGATCCCTATTTAAACCCAATTACCATCATTGGCAGGTATTCGAGTTCGAGACAAAAATCCAGAGCAAACACTTAGAACAAATATAATCCAAAACTCAAATCGAAGTCGAGTGTAATCAAAATCGAAAAGGGGAAAAATCGCATACCATTTTTATCATTCACGCTCGACAAAATTGGAGCAGCCGCAAGCCAATCAAAGCTAGGATCGATTGACGAAGAAAAGCCAAGTTGAATTCATCTCTTAAATTGATTGATATCAAAGCAGTAGCTTCAATTACAAAACCCTAATACCAGATTGAAAGAGAAACAAGACGGCCGCATAACAAAGAAAAGGAAACATTAATTTTAACTTGGGCCAGTTTAATTGTATTGGGCTTCAAATATAAAAAAAGGGTTTTGTTTAGTTTTTTATTTTCATTTCTAATTTTCCTTTTAAATTGTATAACTTTCTAGTGGTGTAACTAGGTACAAACTACGAGGCGTAGTTTGAAAATTCGCAACTTAGTGGCTGAGTTGTGGCAGGGTTTTGAGCTTAGAGTTAGGTTAGTCGAGTTAGCGGGTGTCGCAAGTTTACGTGTGTAAGCGTTTGACTACTTAATTTCTAGTAGAAACCTTGGGGGCAGCATGTAGGCAAGTTATTGCCAAAGTTGGGTAAAATTGTGTGTGATCTCTACTGCGTTATTTTCTGTTATTGTTTTTTTTCAGCATTAATTTTAATTTTTTATCAGTATACCCTATTCACCCCCCTCTAGGATGAAAACGATCCTACAAAAATCTCTAGCCAGAGTAGTATGGTTAATAATAATTGTTATTATTGAACCAACGACTTTGTGTTTGGACTATAGAGTTGAATGTGGACGATGTTGGAATTTTGACTCTTACGAAATTCAATAAGTCCAATATGATATAGTTTTGACGAGGAGAATTGGTGTAAATAATTTTCACAACTGGGTAACGCTTAATAAAGTTAAATTAGATTTTACTGAAACTAAGTAAGTGATAAATTTGGTCATACTATCTCACCACCTGCTAAGTGAAGTGTGGATGTTAACATTTGAATAGTTCGATGTTAATCGCTGATCGAATTTACACCATAGAGTCACACAACTGAAATAATGATTAGACCAAACAATTTAATTAGTTTATAATATTTATAAATTAATTAAATTAATTAGTATTTTTGAAATATTAATTATAAAAGTTGAATATGATTTGAGAAATAAAATTATTTAATGTATTTATAAAAGTTATAAATATCTTGATCGAAATGAGATATTGATAACAAATTAAGTTAAATATAATTGTGCATATTTAATTTGGGTTAAATGGGCTCATTACCCATACGTTTTGGAGTGATAGATGGCTGGTCTAGAGAGAGGTAG
Organism: Allium fistulosum; assembly: GCA_030737815.1. Taxonomy (NCBI): domain Eukaryota; kingdom Viridiplantae; phylum Streptophyta; class Magnoliopsida; order Asparagales; family Amaryllidaceae; genus Allium; species Allium fistulosum. The sequence continues at coordinate 764,729,993 of CM060905.1, forward strand.
AAGGCTATAACATGTGTAATTAGGTTTTGGAGATGTGTGGTAAATATCTAGTTATTTCTCTCTTATCCTACCATATAAATTATGATCTCAAAACACTAATCACATTCTAATCCATTTTTGGAGCCGGCACCTTCTTCTTCTTCTTCTTATTCTTCATTTTAACGGCAGCAACTACCCTTTGAAAATATCCCAAAATCTCAAAACAATTCAAATTAAAAACAAAACTATTTGATAGTGAACGGACGTCGATTCTAGACTAGCAATCTCATGAATCAAAGAGTTTTAGAGAAAGTGATCTCATTATTTCAAAGTGGACTTTAGGGCATCTATTCCAGGTAATATTTTTCTATATGTTAATCATATTATTATGGTTTTAAGATTTGTTAATCATTTAATCTTATGTACATAAATTAGATTATTGTTATCTCAAAGTTGGGTGAGATTTTTGTTTGTATTGTTGTTGCCGCAATGAAGATTGGATATGCGTATAATGTTTATAGATCTAATTCATGTTTTATGTTTGTAATTCGATGTTAAACATTAAAATAAATTTTAGTTTAAAATTGTATGTGTTTATATATATATATATATATTAATTATGATTTAAATATTCACATACAATTTGAATTAAAACATATGTTTTCATTTTTATTGTATAACATTGATTTGAAATTTTCTTAACACTTGTTTATGTCTATTACGAATTATAAGTGCTGAAAATAATTTTTAATAATTTATATATATATATATATTATTATTATTTAATGATTAACTAATTCAATAAACTCATGTAAACTAGTCTGTGTTTCTAAAATTAAATTATATATTTTTTAAAATTAATTTATCATGGTAGGTGCCTTAGAAAATAATTTCAGATTTTTTCAACGTAATTTTATATTTTTTAAAATTAACTTAATTTCGGCCTGTTATCAATTATTTAATTAAAAATATTATAGTAATTGAGATAATTTCATAAATTTTCCTTAGCCCTAAAATATGTTTCTGGATTTTAGAAATTATAAAACTTGAATTTTTATCATATAATTATTTTATATTAATTTATTATGGCCGAAACTGCTTGATTCAATATAATATTCATTTATATTAAATATTTATAATTATTGTAACTTCAGACCTAACATGTTTTCTAATTAGTAAGTTAAATATATACATACACACACACACATATATATATGTATATATATATATATATATATGTGTGTGTGTGTGTGTGTGTGTGTGTGTGTGTGTATTGTACCATAAATAACAATAAAGAAATATGTATATAAATCATCATTTGAAATTTATAGCTATATGTTCATGTATGTATTTGACAACATACAATACATACAAAATGAGCTAATGTGTCCCTTGCGATGTAAATCCCAGCATCTATATATAAGCATGTTATTTCCTGCACGGATTACTATGCGCATGCACATACGAATATATGTATATGATATATATACATGTATGTATACTTATATAAATAAAACCAAAATTAAGTAACTCCCAAACTAGCTACAATTTATAAATTTAATAAAATCTTTGTACACAATCTATAAACTATAATTTGTAAAGTTAGAATACATTTGGACATGACAATATTTCATGCCATGAATAAATTATTAATTAATGACATTTAATGAATCAATCAATTCAAATTAAAGAGAGAAAATAAAAGGTTTCTCTCTCCATTTAATGCAATTTATGCTCTCAATTAATCACTTGTTTTATGGAAAGAAACGAAAGGTTTCCTTTCTTATATATTAACTCTTATAAATAAATGTTAGGTGTATTTGATACACTATACAATGAAAATTAAATTTATTTAAAACTTTCCTTTAACTAATTTAAATAAAATACATGATTTTATTTAAACCAAATTTAGAAAAGTTCTAAATAAAGATTTTATAGACCCATTAAAGATCCAAAATGGTTATTTTTTTTTGAAATTCATCTATTTTTCCACTGCGGACTGGTTTAGTTGCTTCAGAAGCAAGGGCAAAAGTCAGTGGCAGAGTATGTAACTATTTTTTAGGCTCTTTCGAAGTATGGTACATATCTCATAAACACCCCTCTCAAGGACAATTAGAAGATTGTATATGTTCTAAACAAGGCATTGAGGAAGGCTTTGCTACCACAACTTGAGAACACATTAGTGAAGCTAGTTGATACAACTTTGAGGCTATAGGAAAATGATAGGGAGAGTGGTGATGAAGCTCAGAAGGATAAGAAAGTGTTTGGCTAGAAGAGGAAGTTTCCTTTCCAAAAGCAAAGGTCGAAGTTCCAAAAAAAGAAGCAGGCCAATGGGAGGGTTCAGATTTATTTTGCATTAACTATTTGATTATCTACCCATGTTTGAAATTTTGTTACTAATATAAGTAGATAATTGTAGATTCACCAGTAAATTTTTAAATAGTTGATATACACTATTCACTTCCTCTAGTGTATTAGCAGCCTTAAGATCCATTCTGGATCAGTTTGTTTGGGTATCCCATACCATCCTATCATATTTTTGACTGGCCCCCTTCCACTGACATTCCATGATGTTAGGTCTAATTAAAATTGTATATTAATTATTTAAATATTTATTTAAGCCCATATATTAAATTAAATTAGTATATAACAATTATATGTTATTTTAATTAGTTTTAAAGAACTAAGTAAATAGTTAAAAGCCATAAAAATTCAATACAACACTTGTACTAATTTATACTATTTATAACATTTATTAATTACATTAAACAAGTCGAACTTAGAAAATTGCTAACACCACTATTTTGTCCAATCTTTGGTGCGAACTCGATGCTTAGTAACATTTGAAACAATTTAAATATTAAAGCATGTACGTGCTTTGCTGAAGTATAGCATCGAGCGCCGGTTCAGTTGCTTATAAGTCATTTTGGAGAAATCCAAATTCTAATCTTTATTAAGCTACATCTTAACGATATTATGTGTGTGTTGTTTTCATCACTTTATTATTAAGACATTTATTTGGTCAGTGGTCAAAACCTCCAATAATATATGTAGTTAAGTACGTAATGTCACTTTAAAGTCCTTGGTTCAACCTGGTAACATTGTCAATAAATCGATTTACTCTGCCTAGAATTTTGACTTTAAGTTAACTAATTACGGTGATACTAACCTTCTATAATGAAGCAATCCTCTCTTGAGTAGTGTTTTACTTCAAGTTGTTCAATGTCTATCCAACTATGGTCCTAGTATGATCGTGGTGTCATGTAACTTACCATAATCAAAGAATAGTTTAGATACTTATGTTCAACAATACTTTCAAGTTTGAAGATTACTGCACATCGTTACATAAAATCTCCTATTTTAATTTAGTATTTTAATGTATAGAAGATTTTTGTTAAGTCGTCCCATGATTGTTCCAAACAACCACAAGTACGCAATCTCTTTCTATGATTATTTCAAGCAACCACAAATACACAATCTCTTTCTGTGATTGTTCCAAACAACCGCAATAACCACAAGTATGCAATCTCTTTATGTGATTGTTCCAAATAAACACAACAACCACAAGTACGCAATCTCTTTCTGTGATTGTTCCAAACAACCACAAGTATGCAATCCCTTGGTGTCTTCAACGGTCATAATTCATCGTTCAACATAAGAAGAGCACTACGTACACTAGTCTCATTGGATATATTGATATATTTTTTTCTCGATGCATCTTGACTATGAATAATTTAAGAATAAATATTTTAAACGTTTAATTCAAAACTCATGGTTACGAACCTATTAGCAACTATAATTGATTAAATACAATGCCTAAAGATTTTCTATTTTTATATGTTTAATGTATTCATATCATTATTTATGTCACAATATAACAACGCACACAATGGAAAACAAAATCAAATGCATACTTTATTTCGAATAAGATTCTTATACAACAATCACGTTATATAATTAACCATAAGGCACGCCTTTAACTCCATCGAATGGATCAATTTCTTAATATGGTAACCAAGTTATAAACGTGTAACGCGGAATCTTCTAGCAATAAAATACTAAAAGCATTCAAAGTGGTTGTAAGTCTCACATGTGTTGAACCACTATAAGTTTTTCTTTTACTACACACTTTCTCTGTTTTAATGCATAAACACATCTTTCATTGTATTTAGTAGTAAAGGTGAAGAAATTTATTGGCATTTGTCAATCAACGTTCCTTTATCGTCGAGTCATCATTTTTTCTTCTTCATTTATTGCTTAGTTCCTGTTAACATTCTTTGACTAATTAATTTGATCGGGATATATTATGGTGTAGCTAAATTAATTTTATCGGGTAATACATGCAAAAAAATTTATTGTACAACCCGAAGGGGAAAATGTTAACATGTTAAATTAAGCAAGTACCACCTCTAAAATCTACTTGTTTATTTTTATATAAGGTTAAATCATGTATTTTGATTTTTTTTTTCCATTTAGTACAAATCAATCATAGCCCCCATGTTAAGAACACTTTTAAAAGATAACAAAAGTTTTACCCGTCCGGGTCAACCCAAAGCTAACTATCGAATCCAAAAAACAGAAGGGCAAGACTGAATAAGTGAAATCTCGAGGGTTAAACGATAATAATCATACTTTTTGTTAGAAACTCACATGAAAGAGAGAGTATGAAAAGAGAATGTTGAGATCATCACTCTAGTTCTCTACTTCTCCAATGCTAGTACCTAGATTCCTAATGGCGGCGCTCGCCATCACTCTGATAGAAGAGTCGTTTAACCTTCTAATACAAGCTCAAGGTTACTTATTTCAGTCCCCTCTTCTCTTTATTACTGTTGCATTTTCCGATTCTGGTTTATTATTTGATTAAATGTGTACTGCCGACTAATTAAATCTTTATGTTGATTGTTGCAATTTTCTTTTTCGTAAGTAATGGATCTTGCAAGTTTTTGTATTCAATACTTATCCATGTCTGTATGTAATATTTTAGTAATGAATAATCTAGCGTTTAGATTCATCTTTATTGGCAGGAAAAGGAGAGATTATGATAGTTGGTAGTGATGAAAATATTCATCCAGTTAGTATGAAGATATTTATTGATTAAGTACTTCTAAATAAGAGATATATGTTTGTAAATGGAAAGGAATCTGGAGAAAAATAAATTCTTTGTGAGGTTTAGCTGTTCCTTTTACGCAGTTTCACATATTGATTAATTGTTGTACATGTGTTAGTTGATGGTGTGATATTAGGTACATGGTATTTATAAGGTTAAATGAAAGGTTTTCTTCCATACAAACATCAATTTCAACTCTTTGAAGGAGAAGTACTATAATTGACTTATACTACATCGTTTTTACTTTACTGCTTTATTAAGACACAACTTACTTTACTTGAAGCTAAGCTTGTGCTATATTATAATAATTTAACTTATTTTTGAAGCTTAATCGATGATTAATGTTATGTCCATCAAGTAATAAAATATATAAACTACTTTCTGATAGAGGCTTGAGATTTTGTCTAATTCATTATTAAATTTAATGAATACTATAAAAGCCAAAATATATAAGAATGGCAGAAATATGTGCACAATGCTTACTACTTTGCTATTTCATTGAAATAAATAAATAAAACATGAAATTGTGATTGAGGGAAACACTATAACTTTTATTGCCATGACACTAAGAATAAGATTTGCCACTGCAAATAGTATATTTCCAGGATTGCATTATTATTATATATTCCATTTTTTTTTTTTGTGAATGTCCAGAACCTAAGTTTGCTTAGTAAACTCTAAAGAGTGTGTGCTAACCTGTAATACAACTCCAGGCATATCATATGGTGAATCGAGCTAACAAAATTTGATCTAACCATAATTTTGGTGTTTTTTAAACGTGTTATGTATGTTTACTCGTTTGAAAAGAAAAATAACGAATAATATTGGTGTATTTTTAATCGACATGTATGTTTTTGCAGAATGTCCATTAGATTTGAGATGGCCTAATTTTACATTAGCAGTTCCTGCATGTTCAAATCGAGATGGAAGAAAAAAATGTTGTCGCTATATGAATGCATTTGTAGCAGTTTCAATTGCTAAATATACAAAAACAACAGGAGGTCTGGGAGTACCAGCTACACTAACTAATATCTGCCTTGATCGTATATCAGAAACATTAATATCATACGGAATACCAACAAACGCTACTATATTTTGTGGCCTTGGAACGAAAATTCCTGTTTCATATATATGTCAAGGGAGAACGACAATGTTAGAAATGATGCAGACACCTAATTTTGGAGATGTTTTGAGGAACTGCAAGATGCCACTTTCATCTGATAATAGTTGCCGTAACTGTTTAAATTTTCATATTGATTACCTACACCATCTTATTGGATTTGAACAACAAGATAATGTTACTTTAAGTACTTGTCGCGATGCAGCTTTTGTTACACTTGTAAATCAAGAAGGCAACATTTCAGCTGTTGACTTTGCAAGTTGTTTCTTTAGCATAAAAGAGCTTATCATTCATGAAGGTTTGTTCCCCCTCCCTTTTATTTATGTTGTCAATAATAATTTCTAATTCTTATTAGTTGATTTCTTACTCCAGTAAATTCTTCAGAATCGCATTCTGCACCAGTTTCTCCTTCTCCTACACCAAACCTATCAACCTCTCAAGCACCTACGGAAAGCATAATTGCGGCACCAATCAAGCACAATCATCATCAAAATCAGCTTAAACTTATTTCAGGCATAGGTGTTATGGTAATAGGACTAGCGATTCTACTCTTGGCAATGTTAATAGTACTCATTCGTAAAAAGCATAGAGAACTAAAGAGCGCCGACAGTCGAAGCGAGACCATAACTCTTGGTTCACCTCTCCAAATAGTGCAGAAAACTCAAGAAGGTTTTTCTTTTTTCGTATTTGCGTATTCTATTCAGAAATATTTATCATTTGGTAACTTGGTAAATCATAAGCTCACACTCCCTTTTGCTTTTATAATAAAGCTGTAGATCTTTTTTCCAATCAACATCAACGTGAATAAATGCATATCCAGCATGGTGGTATACTTATAATCAGTAGTCATTTTTGGCTAATCCAGCTAGGCAGCATGATCCATACTTGATTTTTCACTATCATTCCAGTGATGTTTGTTCTTATGTATTAGTAGTAGAGATTCATGTATCCATCTTAGTATGTAAATTGAAACGCTGATATCTTGTTCATAAGACGCGTTGACATTAACATATGAAATCTAATTTGCACAAACATTATCCAAACAAAAATTTAGCTGTGACTGACTGTGGTGCAATGGAGTGGTTGAGATCCCCCAAAATACACACAGGCCGCGTGCTGTTCTTTTAACACCATGATTCTAAGTGCCAATGCAATGATTTATGCATATAACATAAGTATTTGCAATGCTTATAAAGTTTGATCACTTTCTTAATTGCAAACATTTTCTTGTAGGTCAGGTAAATGTTATCAGAAGGTTTGCTTACAAAGAAATAAAGATGGCAACCGAAAATTTTAGAAACGTCATAGGAAAAGGTGGATTTGCGACAGTCTACAAAGCACAATTTGATGAGAATTCCACATTTGCTGTAAAAAGGATGAAATTATTCTCAGAACAAGCCGAAAAGGAATTTTACCGTGAAATAGAACTAATTGGTAGACTGCATCATCGCCATCTTGTTGCTCTTAGAGGATTTTGCCTTGATAGACATGATAGGTAATTTACTCTTCTGCTGTCTGATTGCAGAAACCATATTATCTTTATATCGCAGAATAAATGTACACCAAATATGGTCAATTTGGCCAAAATCAATTCCTTTTCGAATTTCAATTACTTGATGCACACATTGGCTCTTCTGCTATTGTTACAATATGCACCCACAAATAAGATATAGGTACTATGTCCAACTTAACAATGTTTGCTTCCAGTGTGTCTATGATGTCACGGCTATAAAACCATAAGGAAAGGGCTTTTTCCTCAATACTATTTTTATAGTTAGTGATAGTACTTTGTGATAGAAGTTTACCATCTTTGGACCTGTTATTTCAGGTTTTTAATCTATGAATACTTGGAAAATGGTAGCGTGAAGGACCATCTTCATGGTAATTTATATTCTTTGTCTTCAGGGTATTTTAAGTTGGCATTAGTGTTATATGCTATACTTTGCTAATAAATCTTTCACCTATGCAGCAACAGACAAAGCTCCTTTAACATGGAGTACTAGAATACAAATTGCTATTGATGTGGCTAATGCTCTGGTAAGCTTTATTTCTTCTTATCTCTGTACAAAGTTAGCGCGAATATTAGTATGAATATGGCTTTCCAAATCTGAAACAATAAGGTTACACATGTGGTGTTTTTTTTCTTCTTCTGTCTTTTTCCCCCTTTTTTTTCCATACAACGTGACATTGATTTCTAGGTGAAAAAAATTGCATGCAGGAGTACCTACATTTCTATTGCGAACCACCTCTATGTCACAATGACATAAAATCCAGTAATATCCTTTTGGATGACAACTTTTTAGCAAAGGTGCGAATATCGTCATATGTATTTTCTCCTTTTTTCCCCCATATTTTCCAGGTTTAGATTCTCATAACTGGAAAATTACCTTTCAATAATGTTAGGTTGCTGATTTCGGCCTGACAAGTGCTCCAAGAAATTCAGCAGTCAACTCTGGATCATTCAATACACTTGTTCAACTAACACCAGGTAAGTTAAATTCACTGTGTTAAAGCGTTTTAATTCTAGTTCAGTTGGTTTGAGATTTGAAAGAGAATTTATTTTAATATAGCTTTCTGTATAGTTTATAAAATAGTTAAATTTGTAAACGATATGAAAGTTGACCCAATCTACCAAATGAATCTTATTTGTAACAATTAGACTGCTGTAGAAATAATTAAAATGATTGCTGTTTGAATCCTAAAAATTTATCAAGGGACGGTAAATCTAAAGAAGAAGGGAGAAAAAACATACAAAAAGTTATGAAGTAATTAGTACCTGCTACTTATTAAGGTAAGTGCACTGTATCAAGAGATTTACTGGTTAGGTTAATGGATTGCGTTAATTTGAAAGATGATCTGCAAATGAATTCCATAAAAGCAACCATGAACCAATATGAAAGTAAATGCCAATTTTGGCATAAATAGTTAATATATCCATCAAAAATTAGCAATGCAATTGGTGGAGCTCAATAGACACTTAAGTCACTCGATCACTCAAGTAACTAGAGGACTACCATATTTGAACAAATTTTAACTCATTACTTTTGACTTTGGATCCTGTTGTTACCACAATATTCACAATCATTTTTATCAAAAATATATTAAATGAACGAGCAATTCGCTGTGTTGTAAAATTCATTTGATTGTGTAAATTGACAATTGACTTTTGACAGTTAAAAACAATTGCTCTAAAAATAGGATAATGTATAATGTGCATATTGAGGATGTGATATCTCAGTATGGAAAACGTTTGCAGCAATATATCTTTTTGGTCCGAATGCAAGCCGTATTAGTATACGAACAATACTTCAGATGACGGTGTTATATCTACTATCTACTAATAACTATAACTAGCTAAAACTACCTCATTTCAATCGTAAATAACTTATTTCAAATCACAATTTCACCCTTGGTTAATTTAGAAAACTGACTAAAACTCGTTATCGTGCTATATTTGTTGATTTTGACATAAATTTTCATATTTATGATTTTTTTTCAATTACGGTGATAAGAAATGCAACTTTTCTGCTTATTTAATCAATTATTAAATATCGAAGGGATAATAGAAACAACTTAATAAAAGATAGTTTTCAGTATCCTCGCCTTAGCCTCAATTTACGTAATTTTAGATAAATCTGCATTAGCTAAATTGTACCTTCCTTGAAAATAATCTGTTATTCTAAACTTCAAAAACACAGATGATTTATGACCTTGATCAAATTTAATTACTGACAAAATTAAAACCTTACATGCAGGCTACATCGACCCTGAGTTTGTGATAACTCAACAACTAACCGAGAAAAGCGACGTTTACAGCTATGGAGTTTTTCTACTAGAGCTTATCACTGGGCGACATGCAATTCAAGATAATGTAAATCTAGTCGAATGGTCACAACAGTTCATGGAATTTGATTCTAAACTTCCCGAATTGGTCGACCCAAGAATTTCAAACTCGTTCGACTTAGATCAACTTCTTGTTTTAGTCAATATCATACAGTGGTGTACAGAGAAAGAGGGGACATCTAGACCGTCCATTAAACAAGTGCTTAGATTGCTCTATGAAAAATTCGACCCTTTGCATTCAGCTTTTTTGCAAGCTATAGAAGATGAAGAGTGGAGAATGAGTAAAAGAAAATCGAATGAAGACGCTTTGAATATTTCATCTTCGAGTACTTCAAAATCTTATCGCAGTCATACTGTTTTGCTTGAATCTAGTCCTCCTGAATCGCCGCCTACAGGCATTTTCCGTGCTTGAAGTATTATTTCGTGAGCTGTTCATCTGTTTTGAGCATGATTTTTGAGATGTTTTTATTTGTTAATTGCCATGAGAAATGTACATTGCAATAATGTACATCACATGAGTATAAAGTTGAGTAAAAAAGAGTAACTTTTCTTTCTACCTTGAAATATATTCTTCTTATGATTGGTTATTTTGGAGTCTGTTCATTTGTTGATTTTGTTGTATTTAAATTAGGCCACTAAATAGAGTTAAAAGTGAATTTGGCTTTTCTACGTTGTAAAAATAAACTACGTCAAAAATTGTTTTAAAGATACATGGTGTGTGTGTGTGTTTTGTAATGATCTGCAAATTAATCGCTTTGAATTTGAATATTTAAATCATTTTTTAAATATTTAAATAATGGATTTCAATAACCAAATAAACATCTTTTAAATAATAATTAATGATGTTAAAAATCACTTTCAAAATATTTTTATTAAAATAGCAGTTCAGATAAAAGTAGAAATGTGATCGGAAATTCGTTTTTTGAATTTTCGATTTCTCGTCGGCTAAAAGTTATTAGTAATGTCATAACACTTTTTATACACTAATACATCTCACCTTATTTTGGTAGCTTCTCTTTGAAGCCTTGTTCCTTAGTAATAGCTTGCTTCCCATGTAAGCTAGCAAATATAATTTAATAAAGAAGCTTCCTATATAAGCTACCAAATTAAATTAAAATAAAGAAGCTTCCTTTGAAAGCATTGTCTTCTTATAAAAGAAACAATTCTTCCTAATTCCTTTCATTTTTCCTCACTTCTTAAAATTCACTTTCTTAAGCTTCTCAAAGAAGCTCTAATGGCTTCTTCTTTTAGCTTTGAGAAAAATCCATGGCTTTCAAAATCCTTAAAAACTTGTTTTAAAATCACACCATCTTCTCCATTTTTACCTTATTTTCTCACTGCCATAACCTCCTCCATAATACTTCAAATCAAGTTATTCTTTTTTTTAAACCATAGAGAATTCCAATGGCTACAACTTTCATTTGTACCACTTTCTCAAATTTTGAGCTTAGCTATGTCAAAATATCAATTCTTTACAGACTGTTTTTGAATCCATAATTTCAAGTCCGAAAATGGTCCTTCTTCTTTCGATCATATCTTCTTCAAAAATAATCCAATTTGAGCGATTCCTATTTTGAAATGATAGAGAAAAGAATTTTCTAAAATTTTCCTCTTATCACTGTTTCAAAATCCGAAAGTAAATAGTCAAAAAGCCAGTTGAAAAATGACCTATTTTCGGATTCTGTTTTGAGAATTCGATGTTTATCTGAAGGCACTCCACCTTACCAAAACAAGTTTCACTTCCTTCTCCTTTCAAGGCTGAGCCTACCTAGTGCAGTAAGAGTAAAAAAAACTCCATCTTTTTGCTTAGGAATTGAAGTGCTAGGTTATACCCTAATTTAGTAAGAGTTTGGATAGCTTTTCGGTGAGTAAAACTAACTTTTTGGAAAATATTTTTCTTTAGTTATATTGTGATATATATTGTTTGCTTGGTTTGGATATGATGTGAATTTGTTCATGCTTGGTTTGGAAATGTATATGTGTGATAGATGCAAATATGTTAAGTAATGGTTAGTTAGCAGACTAGTTAGTAAATAAAATTTTACCCTAAAAAACCAAAGCTTTAAAACTATATTCATGTTCATAGTTATTGCCTATGAATGCTTGTTGTATGTATGCTTAAACCATTGCTATGTGATGTTTGGTTGTGTTGATGATATTATAAACTTGTTTGCCGAACTGCTCGTATAGCGATAATCGCTATATCGGCACTTTCAGAAAATCACTTCTTATCAATCCATTTGGTTTCATCTTCGTGTTTGGAATTGTTTTACAAGTTAAGCAAGATTTTGATTAATGATGTTTCCACAAATAATTAATTATTTTAATAATGATTATTTAATTTAATTAATTATTTAATTAATAAGGATTAAGATTAACTAATTATCTTATTAATGATGTGTTTTAAATTTAAATAATTACTCAGTTAATGATGTTTTAAATTTAATTAATCATTTTATTTAATGATGTTTAATGCTAATTAATCTTTTGAAAATGATGGATTAAAGTTAATTAATCAATTAACTAATGATGTTTTTAAAATTAACTAATCTTTTTAATTAATGACTTTTAAAAGGAAATCACTTGTTTTAGCTTTAATTAATCTTTCCTTAATGATGGTCTAAATTGCTTAATCATTTTAAAATAATGATATTTAATTATATTTAAATATTACTAATTAATTGAACTAATGATGTTTTAAAGGTGATTTACCCTTTTTAATTAAAGGTTAGTGGAGTTGATTAACCAACTTAATTTATGAAATTTCAAAGCGAATTTATCAAAGTAACAAGGATGTTTTGACTTTGTTATTCATTTTAAATTATCTATCAAATTAATTAACTATATTTTACTAATTAATTAAATTAATAAGGTTTAAAAGTGGTTTACTTTTTTTATTATTCAAAGTCATTTGAAGTTCAATAATTAAATCGTGTGGTGAAGTTTAAAGTTAATTAATTAGTGTAATAATGATGTTTGAAGTTATTAAATCCTTCTTATAATGATGTTTTAAATTAGTGAACTCTTTTAACAAATTGTTTTAAAGCTAATACTTGTAATGTGAAGCCCAAGCACGAATTCGGTTTTAAAAGTAAACATTTGATTCAGTTATGGAACTGAATTAAATTCCATAAAACGATATCACTTATATGGAAACGATTTACTTGTGTACTTAACACTAAATGTCGATGAAGTAGACTTGTTCCTATTTTGAAAGATAAGAATAGTCGTGAAACATGACTTTGGGGTAATACTACCTTGACTTGTTCGGTATTATTGTTAACCAAGAAATAGTACAAGTTTAAATTCGATGAGTGATGGTAAGTATACAAGACTTAATTTCCATATACGATCATTTTGTATCCTCTATAGTTTGTTTTCCGGCCATCGATTACTTCAGCTTTGTGTTATTGTCAATCTAAGACGATGTGTGGTTCTGTTGAGCTTTGTTATCCTTTGTCGGAAATGACTAAATCGAAAAAGCGAGTGGGGGCCAAGCTATGTGGGGTTGCTCTCATTAGGGTATTTTCACATCCACTCTAGAATGGATTCGGCTATGCACATTGAGATGTGAAATACTCGGATACTCGGTAACAGTTGGCGGGGTCCGGCTTGGAGGTATCCGAGAGCCATCGGAGTTCTGAAGTATATATTCTAGAGGTATACTTTTGGTAAGGGGGGTGCACCCTCCTTGTCATTGTTGGAGATTTTCTTTTCCTTATTTGATTTGAACCTTTAAATCTATTTCCTTTAATTGCAACGGGAAGAGTCAACCACTCTTCGCGGTGTTAATTATTGATTTAGTCCATTCTATCGAGTTTGGACTATTATCCTATTTAGTCAATTCTATCGAGTATGGACTGTTATCTGGTTTAGTCCATTCTATCAAGTTTGGATTGTTATCTTGTTTTATGCATTTTGTCCAGTTTGGATTTCTATTCAGACTGTTTCCATTCTTTTAAATTTGGATGTTTATTAATTATGCCCATCATCTATGTTTGGTTTTGTTCTCTATTGTTCGTTTCCATTTTTGTTATGTTTGGTTGTTGTTTATGTGGGAGAAAATCCGTTCCGCGTTAGCGGCGTGGTCCAACATGTTATTGATTTAATACACCCACATTTTTTAAAAGTTTTACTCATACCAGACATTTTGTCTGACCCGAATTTTTTATTTTCCCTCAACTCTCAGGTACTCAATTATATTTGAGTAGTCCGAGAGTACCAAGTTTCTCTTTGGAGCTTTTTGAAGATCATGTTTGAGTAGGAGGCTCCTTAGTTATCTAGTTATTTATTTGTACGGTATAATTATGTAGGTGTATTTTGTATCTAAAAATGACAAGTCAAAATGTATAACTACAAATCTGTTAGATGTAGTACTTTTGTATAACTCTGATAACTCCATATAAGGAGTAACCTTTTGTACTATGTCATTTTATATTATATATAACCATTCCGATGTGACGTTCATCTATTCTGTCTTTTTCTGTTCTTTATTTTACCCAAGACAACTTGCCTTTCGGACGCTTAGGCAACGACACATGAATATCATGGATGTATTAAGTGTCGTCCCTAGGGGTCAGAAAGTTGGATCGTCATAGTTGGTATCAGAGCATAGGTTTAGCGAACTCCTAACCCTGGTGGGGTAAACTCTCTAAGAATAGGATTAGTAATGTCCTAGGCTAAGTTGGAGAGTGTGTGTATATATATATGAGCACGTATTTGTTAGAGATATAAAATGTTTTACATTGTGTTGTTTGAGTTTTTGAGTGGTTTAAGAATTATGGTAGATGCATTTGGCCAACTTTATCGATAGCCATTTCCTAAACACTTGAACAAGTTTAATTGACACAGTATTATTTTGAAATTGGTAAATGAAATAATTTTACCTAGGAATATATTTTATATATACAAGAATGATTTTCAAAATTAATATAGTGTATTGATGAGTTGATTATTAGGAAATGATAATATTTTATTATTATCATTTAGGATTTGTTTAGTTATGCTCGTCCAGATTGAGTATCAACTATTGTTGAATAAGTTCATAAGAAATTTTCCCTAGTAAGGTATAGGTTAGATAAATAGGAATTAGGGAACCTTGAGAACGAACCCTTGTGAATTCAATTTCACAATTTGACTATAAGGTGTTTGGTAAAAAGGTTAAGCTAAAAGTTATCTTTTAATAAGCTAAAAGTAAACTTTTAATAAATAAAAAGTTGTTTAATATAATCTAAATGGTAGGATAATACATTTAGAGGATAAATATATGAGAAAATTTAGTTGTAATAAAGGAGAATTATTTAAATGTGAGTTTAACTCACATTCAAAATTTACTATGTTATATAGGTGAAGCTATAAACTAGTGTGGATTGATTAGATTTTAGTTAAGTTGTTTGGTTGAATTTCTGTTTGGAAAATGGATATTTAATAGAAATTAATCTTAATATTCCATTTAAACTGTTTAAGTGTCGTTATAACAAGTCCACTATACCGTCATTTATTGAATATCATCGCCTAAACCCTTATGTGTGTGTTTGAGCTTGAGCTTGTGTTTTCACAAAAGTTGATGTTTAAAATTCATTAATCATTTTGATTAATGATATTTTAAAATTAATTAACCATTTTAAACTAATGATGTTTAAAATTAATTAATCTTTTTGATTAATGAGATTTGAATTTAATTAGATCAATTGAATTATTGATATTTAACTTTAATTAATCATTTTAATTAATGATTGGTTAAATTTAGTTAATTGTTTTAAATAGTGGTGATTTGAAATTTAGATAATCATTTTAATTAATGATGTTTGAATTTAACTAAATCATTTTAATCAATGATATTTGAAATGTAATTAATCATTTCAACTAATGATCATTTTGAATCTAATTAATTATTTTAATTAACAGTATGTAAGTTTTGAAAATCATTTTAGTTAATGATAGTTGAGATTAATTATTTATTTTAATTAATGATTATTTGAATTTAATACATCATTTGATAAATGATATTTTAAGTTAGTTAATTGATTTAAGAAATGAGTTCAAAGTAAATTAACCGATTTGATGAAAGTGTTTTGGAAGTAATTAACTATTTTATTAAAGATAATTGATTTGTTTATCAAAGTGTAACAACCCGTATATTTGTACCATTTAAATTGACAATAATCCACACATGTCAACTTAAATAATACAAAACACGAATCATTATGGGATTATAAATACATAAATGTAAATGAGAATCAATACAACATCACAGTCACAGAACAGTCACAGAATAATGCAGCGGAAAATACATCGTCATAATAGCAGTTCATGAAGCCACTATATAATATACAACAATGTCTTAACATCAAGTGACTAATACCAAAAATGTCCAACAGACTAGGACATCAATACAGGAATAGAAATAGACTGATAAAGATAAATGCTAAGCCTTCAGCATCTTCAACCAACCTTGATCAGCAACTGGATAGCTTCAGACTGACCCGAGCATATGCAAAAGAAACACTCGAGTCAGGACTCAAAAACTTATGCAATTAAATCAAGCGCAAGGAAATAGTTCATAACTTAAAGATGGATAAAATAACATCTCTAAGGATCTGATAAACTATCTATATATACAGTAGAATACGATAGATAGGTAATGTCTAATCAGTAAAGTACGATATTAAAATAGTGTTAAGGCGTTACCATAATCCCCTTAACACATTTTTATTCCCAAGAGCATATACAAGACCGTAGTTTCCCCAAAACCGGAACTCACCAGAGGGCAATCCATATACTAAGGTACAAATCAAAACGTAGTGGTCGCGAATAGGATAATCAGTATGACAAGGTACATGAGGCGATACCAACTAGGATACTAGTAGTTGCGTGATCCGGACTGATGTTGAGCATAGCAGCTACTACCTTAACACCGCGAAACAACACTCCCAAATCAAGGGGTGCACCCAAATCGAATCACAAAAGTAATAGATATGGTATCGAAGAAGTGTGTCCGCTAGAGGTGGCGAACCTCAATGGCCCGGCGCGGCTCCTGTTTTAGTCATGTCAGGGGTCATCCAATATCGTTCTCTTTCTTCAGTCAACGCGTTCACCAAACCATCCACTTCATTCTGGATCAACACTTCGCGTGTAATAGTTATTAAAGTGGTTTTCGGTATCGACAGAGAGTATGTCCATATCCGATTCCGGTCTCTTTAATAACTACGTATTTATTACCCAATGGTCGGTTAACTTAACGTTTAAACAAATCAAAGTCCAAAAGTCAAGGTGCAAATTTGACTTCCAAATTTTGACATTTCACGATTCAATTATTTCGGATATTTAAAATCATATTTCCAGATGAAATCTGTAGTTCAAACATTTGAATTAACAATATAATTAAGTATTCAAGTTAAATTTAATAACTCACTTATTAAATTTAGTTCAAAATCAATTAATTCGAATTTTACCGGTCAATTAAGTTCGAATCGTTAAATCAAATTCTATTTATCTCAATTCATATTTACATTCATCGTTACATTAAATATAATCATAAATTTGATTAAATCAATTTCCTTAAATTTAAAAATCATTTTACATTTAAATTATTGCTAAATTAAATTCATAAAACTTCAGTTAGTTTCGTATTCCATTTTAAGTCAAAATTTCCTAAATCTAAATTATTATTTATGACAAGTTCAAATCTATTTAATTTAAAACTCAGTTTAAATCTAAATCTACCAATCTAATAAATTAAATTATTAAATTTTAAAACTCACTTGATTTAAATTTTATTTCAATCAAATTCGCCAATTCATTTTTCTTCAATTAAATAGATTTATTAATCCGTTTCCATTAAATCCATTAATTATTCCAATTAATCCATTAATTTATTTCAATTAAATCCATTAATTTATTTCAATTAAATCCATTAAATCGTTACTTGATTTCCAAACAAATTATTAAGTTCATTCCTTAATTTCAAATAGATTTCAATTTTAAAATAATTTTGTTGACCAATCGGGTTTCTTATCTTTAATTGTCTATCCTAGGCCAAGTTGTTTAAGTGGGTATTTATCATTTCAACCCGATATCATTCAATATAAAGCATAGCAAAGGGAACTTGCAGTGTGATAACTGGGATGGTGTCAAAGTAAATAAACAAGCAATAGCAACCATACACAACAATTTAACAATTTATTCAAATAATCCCGAAATAATCATATTAACTCACATTTGTCATTATGCAAATTAATACAATTATTCCTAGAATCCTACGGATTAAAGATTATCACATTATGATTTTTACTTGGTGTCCGTTATCAAATTTCTACATCAATCGTACTTATCAATTTTAATGTCACTATTTATTTACCCTAAATAACATCATATTACAGTTCAACATGTTTAATCAACTTAAACAATACATGGCATCAAATTTTTAGAACTTAACAATTTATTTCAACCAAATTTTAACAACCAACAATTTAATATCCAAATTTAATATTAACAACAATTATCACTTGATTTTCATAGCATAATAGATTGAGTCGTGAATAAAATATTCACCTTGCGTGGTTAGAGAAGATGCCGATGCACGAAGACGAATAGAAGAAATAGACTCTAATAGGCACGACGCAAAATGAACACAACTGCAATCAACAAATAATTAATCAATAATTTGTTTATTGAAATATATATCGATTGAATATATATAAAATCATACCAACGACGAAGCAAGATAGATTCAAACAAGCCGGATAAAACCTAGGACTGAGATCCCGGATCAGCAGCTGCAAACCAGTAAAACAGTGTATGTAAGCAAACTATTCCAAGCAAATATTTAACAGTTCCATGCATATATTTATCAGCTCCATGCATATATTTATATGCAAACTGAAGTGCACTGAAACACAGGCAGCCAAAGCGAGACACAGCAGTGACGGCGGGCAGGGGATGTCGCGATGGTCGGCGGGTTCGGGGTTCGGAGGCGGTCGGTCGTGGGCTGGGGCTGCATGGGCAGTGGGTCGGAGATGGGGTGCATGGGTTGCTGGGCTGCATGGGGTTGTTGGGCGAAGGCGGAGGGCGGGGCGTGGGCGAAGGCGTGGCAGCTGGGGCGGAGGGAGTGGCGGGTGTAGTTGGGCTGGGTGGCGCGGGTGTGGGATGGGGTTGGGCTGGGCGGAGGCCTGGCGGCAGGGTGGTATGTACGGTGCAAGTGGCGGGCGGAGGGGAGTGGGACTGGCAGGCGGGCTGGACAAACAGGGGCTGGGGACGGGCGGAGGGGACAGGGCAGGTGGCAGTGGCGGGCTGTTGGGGACGGGACAGTGGCTGGTGGCAGTGGGGTAGGGTGTCGGAGCTGGGGAGTGGGTTGCGAGGGAGGCTGGCGGGCTGTTAGGGACGGGACAGTGGCTAGTGGCAGTGGGGTAGGGTGGCGGATGAAGGGCGGAGGAGAGAGGGACGGAGCTGGGCGTTCCGGTGGTGGAGGGAGGCTGGGCGGAGGGCGCTGGAGGGGACTGGCGGCTGTTGGGGATGGGGACGGGGCTGGTGGCAGTGGGGTAGGGTGGCGGAGCGAAAGGGGAGGCTGGGGCGGAGGGGACAGCGGGGCGGCGGGGACGGGAACAGGGCAGTGGCCGGCGAAGGCGGAGGTGGGGAGTGGGTGTTATGTAGGAAGTAAAAGAAATAAAGTGAAACAAAAGAAAACATGAAAAGAAAGAGAAGAGGGAGGAGCTGAGTTTGAGCTGTAACCTTTTGCAAAATAAAATATATGAAAGAAGAAGGAGGGGTTGGCTTCTCTTTGCTTACTTTGAAGTATAATAAATAAAGAATAGGGGGAAAAAGAGACAGAGAATAGAAATTGCAGAGGGATAGAAGACAGCTATCACATGAAGTGAACCAACGCAATTAATAAACCCGAATGTAGGCAGAGGCTCAGTGCATAGTAAAAGCAATGATGCATTTCACAATGGTGGCTATTGGTGTTTCTGAAGGGACAAGGCCATTTGAATTCTGAGCGGGAAAAGTAGGGTACCGGTTTGTGTGGCGTAACGGACCAGTTTGTACTTCGTTAACCAATTTATAACTTGCGGCTCCGAACTCCGATTGACACAAACAAATATACCGTTTTGATCAGCGCAACGAGGCGGACACAACGGTATAAAGATATTGGTGGTTTGACATTGTTTGCGAAGTGGTCAACCTTATTGAACCATTTTCTCGAGCGACAATTTAACGAGCAATTAAAAGCGGAATTTGACGAAACGAAATGCGCCGTTATGATCAGAATATTTTTCTTATGCAACATTGTGAAAAATATTTGAGTTCGGACGATAGAAAATTTACACATAAAATCAAAACTAATATGTAAATTTGACGAGCGAAATTTACTACAATATTTTTCGACGAAATTTGGCGTACGCCTATGTCTATCTAGGCGCATTCCAAATGTGAAGTTTGAACGGTAACAGAAATCGTTTGTGAATATTTGAAATTCCTATTACAGGGAATGCAGTAAAACACCGAAGAATAAGATCGACGGAGCTAAAGATATCCGAATTTTGAAAAACGAAAAATGATGCCTTTGTCAGAAAATGATTTAGAATTTTCCTATGTAAAAATATTTAGGTTCGGAAGATAAAAATTTTCACGTTTTAAAATGAACTGATGTGCAGTAAAACGCGCACGAAGTTCACTGCGGTATTTTCCGACGAAACTTTACCCATATCTACAATCATCTAGGCGCAATTTAGAAACAAAGTTTGGACGTTGATTGAAATCTTATGTAAGTTTCACATTTTATATTAAAATAACGGTTCTAAAATTTTTAAAATTGGATCGGAATTTCAGGGTCGTTACATTCTCCCCTACTCAAGACTTTTCGTCCTCGAAAAGGAACAAAGTAAAGGGTGGAAGAACATATAACAGAGATACAATTGATTCAGAATAGATTATTGAATATAGTAAAGAATATAGAATGGAATTTACCTTCTACAAACAATTCTGTATTAGAATCCCGGATATTCTCCTCGGTTTCCCAAGTGCAATCACGATCATCGGGACTCCATTGGACTTTGATTAGGCTAACCGACTTCCTTCTAAGTTGCTTTGTATCCCTATCAACAATACGAAGTGGTCTCCTCTCTATAGTCAAATCCGGCTCAATATCAACCTCTTCTAACTGAGCAATAGGGATGGTCAAGGATGGATCGTGTACAACTTTCCGAAGATGTGAAACATGGAATACGTTGTGCACGCCCTCAAATTTCTCCGGCAATGCAACTCTGTAGGCTAGTGTACCAATTCTCTCAGTGATAGTGAATGGTCCAACAAATCTAGGAGCGAGCTTCCCTCTACGACCAAATCTAATAACATTCTTCAAGGGTGATACCTTAAGGAATACCTTATCCCCAACCAGGAATTCTAAATCTCTTCTACGCCTATCAGCATAGCTCTTCTGTCTATCCTGTATGGTCTTCATCTTTCTTCTGATCTCATTAACCTTCTCAGATGCTTCTATAATCATATCTGGGCCAAGAATTAATCGATCACCAGGCTCAATCCAACAAGCTGGCGATTTGCATGGCCGTCTATATAAAGCTTCGAACGGTGCCATATCGATACTTGTCTGAATATAAATGTGGTTAAAATTTAATTCAAATTGAAATTTTTTTGATTTACCTGATAACTGTTATTATAAGTGAATTCAACCAAATGGAGGTGGTCTTCCCAAGATCCACCGAAATCAATAATGCAGGCTCGGAGCAGATCCTCCAAAATCCGATTCACTCTTTCAGTTTGGCCATCTGTTTGAGGATGATAAGCTGTGCTCAGATTCAGTTTAGTGCCCAAGACGTCCTGAAATGCCTTCCAGAATTTACTAGTGAATAAAGGGTCTCTATCGCACACAATACTAGATGGAACTCCATGAAGTCTAACAATCTCTCTCATATATATCTCGGCCAAACTCAAAGCAGCACGAGTGGTCTTAACAGGAATAAAGTGGGCAGATTTGGTCAACCTATCAACAATCACCCATATACTCTCGTTACCTTTTCTGGTCCTCGGTAATCCATCAATGAAGTCCATAGAAATCTGATCCCATTTCCAACACGGAATCTCTAGGGGTTGAAGTAATCCTGCCGTCTTCCGGTGATCGGCTTTGACTTGCTGGCAAGTGGTGCATCTACTGACATATGCAGAAATGTCTCTCTTCATCCCACTCCACCAATATAAACGCTTCATATTTCGGTACATCTTAGTGACACCAGGATGAAATGAAAGTGATGACCGATGGTTTTCTCTAAGCACTTCTTGTCTCAATCCATCGACATTAGGAACGCAAATACGGTTGTCAATCCTCAGAACTCCATTACTATCTATCTGTGCTCCCACTTTACTGTCGGCATTTCCAACTCTACCAAGAACTAACTCCTTCATGCGATAGGGCAAGGTGTCCTCATATTGCTTGTCTTTGATGCGATCCACAAGAGATGGGGAGATAACAAGATGAAATAGCATGCCTTCTACAAGATTACAACATGACAATGCTTTGCTATGGCTCAAAGCATCAGCTACAACATTTGCTTTCCCAGGAGTATAATTGATATCGAGATCATATGCAGCTAAGAATTCAAGCCATCGAACTTGTCTCTAGTTCAAATCCTTCTGAGAAAAGATATATCTCAAGGACTTATGATCAATGAATAATTCAAATTTAGTTCCCAAATGATGATGCCTCCACAGTTTCAAAGCAAATACAACTGCAAGAAGCTCTAGATCATGAGTTGCATAGTTTATTTCATGGATCTTCAACTGGCGGCCATCATAAGCAATAACCTTTCCGTTTTGCATAAGAACAGCGCCTAAACCTTCTCGGCAAGCATCTGTATAGACAGTTAATCCTTCACTCCCATCGATTACCGCAAGAACTGGAGCTGAAGTTAAAATACACTTCAACTTATTAAAAGCTGATTCGCACTTCTCACTCCAAATAAACTTGCCATCCTTTCGGGTTAAAGCAGTGAGTGGGGAAGAAATCCGAGCAAAGTGCTCAATAAATCTACGATAATAGCCGGCCAAGCCCAAGAAGCTACGGATATCAGTAGGAGTTTTGGGAGTCTCCCAATCCTGTAGGTAAATTTCAAATTAGAAAGGGATACGAGGAATTGAATAGAAATAGCGAAAAGGATAGAACTTACATTGATTACGGCGATCTTAGCTGGATCGACCGAAATCCCATTTTCAGAAACTATGTGGCCCAGGAATCTCACTTCGTCTCGCCAGAAGTGGCATTTAGAGAATTTGGCCTTAAGTTGATGATTTCGGAGAGTTTCCAGAACATAAGCAAGATGTGTCTCATGCTCCTTCTTGTCTTTGGAGAAGACGAGAATATCATCAATGAAAACAAGAACAAACTTGTTAAGCACATCACGGAAGACTCGATTCATCAAGTTGACGAAATAAGCAGGTGCATTGGTCAAACCGAATGGCATAACCAACCATTCATAGAATTCGTTCTCGGTACGGAAGGCTGTCTTATGAATACTATCTTCTGCTACTCTGAGTTGGTGGAACCCAGTGGCAAGATCAAGTTGGGAGAAAACTTTAGCTCCATGGAGCTGATCGAATAAATCATTGATGCGAGGCATCGGATAGCGGTTCTTGAGAGTGCGCTTGTTCAGTTCCTTGTAATCAACACACATGCGAAGAGATCCATCTGATTTGGTGACAAATACAACTACGACGCCCCATTCAGAACAACTTCTCCTAATCAAACCTCTAGCAAATAGATCATCAATTTGAGTTTTAAGTTCAACTTTTTCTTTAGGAGCCATCCTTCTGTAAGGGAGAACTACGGGAGTAGCTCCGGGAATAAGGTCAATGCGGAAATCGATCTCCCTTTTAGGCGGTAGAGAGTTGACCTCTCCAAATACATCGGGAAATTTCTGAACAATAGGAGTAGTACTAAGATCATCCGGGTGAGCATCAAGAGAGAATATGAAGCTTCCGGCATATTTCTGCGGTGATTTGCATTCAATGAAAAGCGGTAGGCCCTTGTCATTGACTAGAGAAACAGAACGAGCTTTGCAAGAAATAACAGCATCGAATTTCCTTAACCAATCAGCACCTAACAAGATGTCAAATGCTGCGAAGCCAAGTACATAAAAATCCTAAGTGAATCGATATCTCCCATACAAGAGCACAACCTCTTTACAAATTCTACTGAGGTTGGCAAGTCCTCCAATAGGGTTGGAGACGCATAAGGAAGTAGTAGCAAGAGTAGGTTCTAAGTTGAGCTTATTGCAAAGATCAATAGATATGAAGCTATGAGAAGCACCAGTATCGAATAATACCCTAATAGGTAAATCATGTAATGAAAAAGTACTTCGTAAGGTACCTTGGTCATCCTGAGCAGGCGGTGTAGGAGTGGTGATAGCAAATACTCCAGATGGTGTGCCACGCTTATACAGTGGGCAGTCTTTCTTGAAATGACCCGGCTGGAGGCAGACATAGCATAAATCTTTCCTAGTCGTAGAAGGTGGTGGAACAGCAGCTCCGGTAGATGGACAACTATTAGCATAATGGCCCTTCTTATCGCATTTGAAGCAAGTGATATTAGCAAGCTCGATTGGGCTTTTCTGAGCATATCCCAATCCTGTAGTCTTCTGCCAAGCTTTCTTTTGTTGATCAAAGTTCATCTTCCTTTTCCCGAGCTGGCTAGAGGAGGGCTGAGTAGGAGTGGCCTTGGTAGTAGGTCCCCTAGGCTTTGCCTCATATCTAAGAGCATAGTCAACAAGCTCTGTGAAGGTGCAGTGAGTGTGGCCAGTAAGCAAGTCATGATAATACTCCGATCTTGCTCCCAAAATGAACTTCTAATTCTTTAGAAGGGGTGTATCAATCAATCCCGGGTCGAACTTGGAGAGTTCATTGAATTTTCTCTCGTACTCCGAAAAAGTCATACTGCCTTGCTTAAGATCAATGAAAGCTCTATAAAGCTGGGTTTTCCCAGCAGCTGGCATCCATTGTGCCGAGAAAGTATCCCTAATCAAAAGATAGACAAGATGAATAACATTCCAAAGATTAAAAGAAGAATTTAGACTACGAAATCCAAATACCTAAACTGAGCCCAAGTGATGGTGTTCTCCTCGATACGAGAAGTAACTGATTCCCACCAATCTTGCATGGCATCCTGAAGTTGCCAGGCAGCAAGCTGACGCTTCTGAGCATCAGTGATCTCTAGACCAGAAAATATCTTCTCTAAGCCTTTAAGCCATTGCTGAGCCTCAATAATGTTCTCGGATCCAGAAAACTTAATACCTCCCAGCTGTGTATACTCCTTACTAAGAATGGTGAATTTGACAGGAGCTGGAGCAATAGGTGCAGCCTGAGCAGGACCATGGCCCCTTCCTCCTCTATGGTTTCCTCTGGTACCCATCCTGAAATACCAAAGAGATTGTTAAAACCAAAGGATAGAAAATCATAGAATTTTAAAGGAAAGTCTAATCAACGAATCAAAGAAGTTTGAAATGAAAGGATTTGGATATTGAATCGATTCTCTTCATTCTAGGGTATTGCTACCCTGTCTCTAATGAGTTTATATATAATCCCAAACTAAGGTTTTTAGGGAAACCAAAGCTCTAATACCAACTGTAACAACCCGTATATTTGTACCATTTAAATTGACAATAATCCACACATGTCAACTTAAATAATACAAAACACGAATCATTATGGGATTATAAATACATAAATGTAAATGAGAATCAATACAACATCATAGTCACAGAACAGTCACAGAATAATGCAGCGGAAAATACATCATCATAATAGCAGTTCATGAAGCCACTATATAATATACAACAATGTCTTAACATCAAGTGACTAATACCAAAAATGTCCAACAGACTAGGACATCAATACAGGAATAGAAATAGACTGATAAAGATAAATGCTAAGCCTTCAGCATCTTCAACCAACCTTGATCAGCAACTGGATAGCTTCAGACTGACCCGAGCATATGCAATAGAAACACACGAGTCAGGACTCAAAAACTTATGCAATTAAATCAAGCGCAAGGAAATAGTTCATAACTTAAAGATGGATAAAATAACATCTCTAAGGATCCGATAAACTATCTATATATACAGTAGAATACGATAGATAGGTAATGTCTAATCAGTAAAGTACGATATTAAAATAGTGTTAAGGCGTTACCATAATCCCCTTAACACATTTTTATTCCCAAGAGCATATACAAGACCGTAGTTTCCCCAAAACCGGAACTCACCAGAGGGCAATCCATATACTAAGGTACAAATCAAAACGTAGTGGTCGCGAATAGGATAATCAGTATGACAAGGTACATGAGGCGATACCAACTAGGATACTAGTAGTTGCGTGATCCGGACTGATGTTGAGCATAGCAGCTATTACCTCAACACCGCGAAACAACACTCCCAAATCAAGGGGTGCACCCAAATCGAATCACAAAAGTAATAGATATGGTATCGAAGAAGTGTGTCCGCTAGAGGTGGCGAACCTCAATGGCCCGGCGCGGCTCCTGTTTTAGTCATGTCAGGGGTCGTCCAATATCGTTCTCTTTCTTCAGTCAATGCGTTCACCAAACCATCCACTTCATTCTGGATCAACACTTCGCGTGTAATAGTTATTAAAGTGGTTTTCGGTATCGACAGAGAGTATGTCCATATCCGATCCCGGTCTCTTTAATAACTACGTATTTATTACCCAATGGTCGGTTAACTTAACGTTTAAACAAATCAAAGTCCAAAAGTCAAGGTGCAAATTTGACTTCCAAATTTTGACATTTCACGATTCAATTTATTTCGGATATTTAAAATCATATTTCCAGATGAAATCTGTAGTTCAAACATTTGAATTAACAATATAATTAAGTATTCAAGTTAAATTTAATAACTCACTTATTAAATTTAGTTCAAAATCAATTAATTCGAATTTTACCGGTCAATTAAGTTCGAATCGTTAAATCAAATTCTATTTATCTCAATTCATATTTACATTCATCGTTACATTAAATATAATCATAAATTTGATTAAATCAATTTCCTTAAATTTAAAAATCATTTTACATTTAAATTATTGCTAAATTAAATCCATAAAACTTCAGTTAGTTTCGTATTCCATTTTAAGTCAAAATTTCCTAAATCTAAATTATTATTTATGACAAGTTCAAATCTATTTAATTTAAAACTCAGTTTAAATCTAAATCTACCAATCTAATAAATTAAATTATTAAAATTTAAAACTCACTTGTTTTAAATTTTATTTCAATCAAATTCGCCAATTCATTTTTCTTCAATTAAATAGATTTATTAATCCGTTTCCATTAAATCCATTAATTATTCCAATTAATCCATTAATTTATTTCAATTAAATCTATTAATTTATTTCAATTAAATCCATTAAATCATTACTTGATTTCCAAACAAATTATTAAGTTCATTCCTTAATTTCAAATAGATTTTAATTTCAAAATAATTTTGTTGACCAATCGGGTTTCTTATCTTTAATTGTCTATCCTAGGCCAAGTTGTTTAAGTGGGTATTTATCATTTCAACCCGATATCATTCAATATAAAGCATAGCAAAGGGAACTTGCAGTGTGATAACTGGGATGGTGTCAAAGTAAATAAACAAGCAATAGCAACCATACATAACAATTTAACAATTTATTCAAATAATCCCGAAATAATCATATTAACTCACATTTGTCATTATGCAAATTAATACAATTATTCCTAGAATCCCACGGATTAAAGATTATCACATTATGATTTTTACTTGGTGTCCGTTATCAAATTTCTACATCAATCGTACTTATCAATTTTAATGTCACTATTTATTTACCCTAAATAACATCATATTACAGTTCAACATGTTTAATCAACTTAAACAATACATGGCGTCAAATTTTTAGAACTTAATAATTTATTTCAACCAAATTTTAACAACCAACAATTTAATATCCAAATTTAATATTAAAAACAATTATCACTTGATTTTCATAGCATAATAGATTGAGTCGTGAATAAAATATTCACCTTGCGTGGTTAGAGAAGATGCCGATGCACGAAGACGAATAGAAGAAATAGACTCTAATAGGCACGACGCAAAATGAACACAACTGCAATCAACAAATAATTAATCAATAATTTGTTTATTGCAATATATATCGATTGAATATATATAAAATCATACCAACGACGAAGCAAGATAGATTCAAACAAGCCGGATAAAGCCTAGGACTGAGATCCCGGATCAGCAGCTGCAAACCAGTAAAACAGTGTATGTAAGCAAACTATTCCAAGCAAATATTTAACAGTTCCATGCATATATTTATCAGCTCCATGCATATATTTATATGCAAACTGAAGTGCACTGAAACACAGGCAGCCAAAGCGAGGCACAGTAGTGACGGCGGGCAGGGGATGTCGCGATGGTCGGCGGGTTCGGATGGTCTGGGGTTCGGAGGCGGTCGGTCGTGGGCTGGGGCTGCATGGGCAGTGGGTCGGAGATGGGGTGCATGGGCTGCTGGGCTGCATGGGGTTGCATGGGGTTGTTGGGCTGCTGGGCGAAGGTGGAGGGCGGGGCGTGGGCGAAGGCGTGGTAGCTGGGGCGGAGGGAGTGGCGGGTGCAGTTGGGCTGGGTGGCGCGGGTGTGGGATGGGGTTGGGCTGGGCGGAGGCCTGGCGGTAGGGTGGTGGGTACGGTGCAAGTGGCGGGCGGAGGGGAGTGGGACTGGTAGGCGGGCTGGACAAACAGGGGCTGGGGACGAGCGGAGGGGACAGGGCAGGTGGCAGTGGCGGGCTGTTGGGGACGGGACAGTGGCTGGTGGCAGTGGGGTAGGGTGGCGAAGCTGGGGAGTGGGTTGCGAGGGAGGCTGGCGGGCTGTTGGGGACGGGACAGTGGCTAGTGGCAGTGGGGTAGGGTGGCGGATGAAGGGCGGAGGAGAGAGGGACGGAGCTGGGCGTTCCGGTGGTGGTGGGAGGCGAGCGTAGGGCGCTGGAGGGGACTGGCGGCTGTTGGGGATGGGGATGGGACTGGTCGCAGTGGGGTAGGGTGACGGAGCGAAAGGGGAGGCTGGGGCGGAGGGGACAGCGGGGCGGCGGGGATGGGAACAAGGCAGTGGCCGGCGAAGGCGGAGGTGGGGAGTGGTTGTTATGTAGGAAGTAAAAAAAATAAAGTGAAACAAAAGAAAACATGAAAAGAAAGAGAAGAGGGAGGAGCTGAGTTTGAGCCGTAACCTTTTGCAAAATAAAATATATAAAAGAAGAAGGAGGGGTTGGCTTCTCTTTGCTTACTGTGAAGTATAATAAATAAAGAATAGGAGGAAAAAGAGACAGAGAATAGAAATTGCAGAGGGATAGAAGACAGCTATCACATGAAGTGAACCAACGCAATTAATGAACCCGAATGTAGGCAGAGGCTCAGTGCACAGTAAAAGCAATGATACATTTCACAATGGTGGCTATTGGTGTTTCTGAAGGGACAAGGCCATTTGAATTCTGAGCGGGAAAAGTAGGGTATCGGTTTGTGTGGCGTAACAGACCAGTTTGTACTTCGTTAACCAATTTATAACTTGCGGCGCCGAACTCCGATTGACACAAACAAATATACCGTTTTGATCAGCACGACGAGGCGGACACAACGGTATAAAGATATTGGTGGTTTGACATTGTTTGCGAAGTGGTCAACCTTATTGAACCATTTTCTCGAGCGACAATTTAACGAGCAATTAAAAGCGGAATTTGACGAAACGAAATGCGCCGTTATGATCAGAATATTTTTCTTATGCAACATTGTGAAAAATATTTGAGTTCGGACGATAGAAAATTTACACATAAAATCAAAACTAATATGTAAATTTGACGAGCGAAATTTACTACAATATTTTTCGACGAAATTTGGCGTACGCCTATGTTTATCTAGGCGCATTCCAAATGTGAAGTTTGAACGGTAACGGAAATCGTTTGTGAATATTTGAAATTCCTATTACAGAGAATGCAGTAAAACACCGAAGAATAAGATCGACGGAGCTAAAGATATCCGAATTTTGAAAAACGAAAAATGATGCCTTTGTCAGAAAATGATTTAGAATTTTCCTATGTAAAAATATTTAGGTTCGGAAGATAAAAATTTTCACGTTTTAAAATGAACTGATGTGCAGTAAAACGCGCACGAAGTTCACTGCGGTATTTTCCGACGAAACTTTACCCATATCTACAATCATCTAGGCGCAATTTAGAAACAAAGTTTGGACGTTGATTGAAATCTTATGTAAGTTTCACATTTTATATTAAAATAACGGTTCTAAAATTTTTAAAATTGGGTCGGAATTTCAGTGTCGTTACACAAAGGAAATTGTAAATTTGATTAATTATCTTTCAGGATAATTAATATTGTTTTAAATTAATAAATGATGGTTTTTAAATGAGAACTTTTAAATAGAATTGTTTATAAATAAAGCTAAGTGTGAATTGTTTGGGATTTTAGTAAACGATGTTTAAAATGACATTTGTTTTGACCCTTGTTTTAATACACTTAGTATTATAAATTTGTCTTTCCAAATAACATTTAAAGAGTTTTTGGAAAATTTAAATCCTGCAATTGTGTAAAATGATTTCAAAAGATTTTGGGAAAAGTAATAGCGGTATTATTTGGAAATATTTTTAAAGTATAAATATTTTGGAAAATAAATTTTAAGTAGAATGCTTTGAATAATTCGAAGGAAAACATTTTAGTTAGTTTTGTGGTAATCTGAATAATTTTATAAGTGACGATCAGATGTTGCTTAGGCGAATGTTATGGAGTACTTAGTAAATTATTCTCCTTATCATTGTGTGATCGAGGTGAGTTCAAAATAAAAAAAAACCCAAATTGAGTTTTAGTAAATAAAATTGTTTAAAATTATTTTATAAAGGGAGTTTTGGAAAAAAAAGAATAATTAGTTTTGAAGTTCCCCTAAAGGGAACTGATTTAAAAATATTTTTGGTAAGTGATTGTTTTGCTAAATGAATTTTTACCCTTAGATACGATAAGAGATAATTTAACACTAATTTAAATGGGTAAGATTGGATAAGAAAGTTTTGATAACATTGTTTTATCAAAACATAGATTTTATTTAAGCGTCTAAGCAGTGTAAACTAATTGGTGTTATTGGTCCAGTCCATAAACATCATCCATTTTAACACTCTAAGATAAAAAAGGTCAAGAGGTTGATTCTGTTTTAAAAGACCCAAATTGTGATTAGATCTTCACCTAAATTGTGAAAAGTACAACAAAACCTAGACTTGTATGTACCCTTAAGATATAGAAGAGTATTATACAAGTCAATAAGGTGGAATAAATTATTATTTGATGTTTTATAAAGAAATGACTTTATAAAATATATTTTTAAACTTAGGTGAAAATTTATGAAATAATTCATAAATGATTTTGGTATTGAATAAAATACTAAATACAAATTTAAGTGATTTAGAAATATTGGTATAATTAAGAAAGCAATAATAATGGAGTATAACTTTCAATTTTGTCCAAGTTAGTTTAGATAATCTTCTAGGTAATAACCAAAGGCTAATGAGCAAAGAATGGTATGCTTAGATAATTATCTATATTTTTAAACAATCAAGAATGTTTTGAAACTAAGTTAGATTTGGGTGTTAGTCATTTAGCATTTAGAATAATGTTGAGTGTAATTTATTCCTTTATGGAATTTGTTTTGATATGGTTAGATTGATTGTGTGATTATGTATATACCATAGTTTGTAAAGTTTAAATTTATAAACAACGAATTTTGGAATTGTTGTTTATTAGAACTTAAATCCTAATGCTTTTGAAAAAAAAGTGATTTTGAAAATTTTGGAAAGAAATAGTAATTGCTTACTCTAGTTGTTGTATTTGGAGGAACTGGAATACCACTAGATGCTCCATGTTGTTTTATTCTAGAATTATACCATGCTTCGGTTGGGAGAGCCCTCTCCTTGTCACAATCATTTTTTGGTTTCGATTTGTTCTACTTAGAAGGAATTTGAAAAATATATTTTCAATATAAAACTCGGACATTTAGTTCTAAATTTTGGAAGTATTTTGAAAAATATTGGATGCATAACATTTATTATAGAATATTCTCTTTATTTCATTGCATATGTTTGTTACATTACTTTTGGTTGCATCATGTTACCTGATTGCATATGGTTGTTATAGCATATATGTTTATGATAGGAAAATATAACTAATCAGATTTACCGAAAACCAAGTAAGTAAATCCATTTTCTTGGGATGGTTATTACTTCTTCCACTCCATAATAATTTCGGGAACGAAATTCATTTAAGGGGGGAGAGTGTAACGACCCGTAAATTAATCGCTTTGAATTTGAATATTGAAATCATTTTTAAATATTTAAATAATGGATTTCAATAACCAAATAAACATCTTTTAAATAATAATTAATGATATTAAAAAATCACTTTCAAAATATTTTTAATAAAATAGTAGTTTAGATAAAAATAGAAAATGTGACCGGAAATTTGTTTTTCGAATTTTCGATTTCTCATCGGCTAAAAGTTATCAAAAATGTCATAACACTTTTTATACACTAATACGCCACTTATTTTGGTAGCTTCTCTTTGAAGCCTTGTTCCTTAGTAATAGCTTCCCATATAAGCTAGCAAATATAATTTAATAAAGAAGCTTCCTATATAAGCTACCAAATTAAATTAAAATAAAGAAGCTTCCTTTGGAAGCTTTGCCTTCTTATAAAAGAAACAATTCTTCCTAATTACTTTCATTTTTACTCACTTCTTAAAATTCACTTTCTTAAGCTTCTCAAAGAAGCTCTAATGGCTTCTTCTTTTAGCTTTGAGAAAAATCCTTGGCTTTCAAAATCCTTAAAAACGTATTTTGAAATCACACCATCTTCTCCATTTTACCTCATTTTCTCACGGCCATAACCCCCTCCATAATACATCAAATCAAGTTATTATTATTTTAAATCATAGAGAGTTCTTGTGGCTACAACCTTTATTGGTACCACTTTCTCAAATTTTGAGCTTAGCTATATCAAAATATTAATTCTTTACAGAGTGTTTTTAGACCCAGAATTTCAAGTCTGAAAATGGTCCTTCTTTTTCCGACCATATCTTCTCCAAAAGTAATCCAATTTGAGTGATTATTTTATTAAAATGATAGAGAAAATAATTTTCAAATTTTTTTCTCTTTATCGCTGTTTCAAAATCCAAAAGTAAATAGTCCATAAACAAGTTGGAAAATGACCTATTTTCGGGTTCTATTTTGAGAATTCGATGATTATCTAAAGTCACTCCACCTTACCAAAACAAGTTTCACTTCCTTCTCCTTTTAAGGCCGAGCCTACCTAGTGCAGTGAGGGTCAAAAAATCCATCTTTTTGGTTAGGAATGGAAGTGCTAGGTTATACCCTAATTTAGCAAGAGTTTGGATAGCTCTTCTGTGAGTAAAACTCTTAACTTTTTGGGAAATATTTTTCTTTAGTTATATTGTGATATATATTATTTGCTTGGTTTGGATTGATTTGAATTTTTTCATGTTTGGTTTGGAAATGTACGTGTGACGGATGTAAACATGTTAAGTAATAGTTAGTTAGCTAACTAGTTAGTAAGTAAAATTTTACCCTAAAAAACCAAAGATTTAAAACTATATTCATGTTCATATTTATTGTTTATGAATGCTTGCTGTATATATGCTTAAACCATTGCTATGTGATGTTTGGTTGTGTTAATAATATTATAAAATTGTTTGCCGAACTGCCTGTTCAGCGATAGTCGCTATATCAGCACTTTTGGAAAATCACTTCTTATCAATCCATTTGGTTTCATCTTCATGCTTGGAGTTGTTTTACAAGTTAAGCAGGATTTTGACTAATGTGTTTCCAAAAATAATTAATTATTTTATTAATGATTAATTAATTAATTAATTTATTTAATTAATAGGGATTAAGGTTAACTAAATAACTTATTAATGATGTGTTTTAAATTTAACTAATTACTTAGTTAATGATGTTTTAAATTTAATTAATCAATTTATTTAATGATGTTTAAGGCTAATTAATCTTTTGAAAATGATGGATTAAAGTTAATTAATAAATTAATTAATGATGTTTTTAAAATTAACTAATCTTTTTAATTAATGACTTTTAAAAGGAAATCACTTATTTTAGCTTTAATTAATCTTTCCTTAATGATGGTCTAAATTGCTTAATCATTTTAAAATAATGATATTTAATTATTAATTAGTTAATTTAATTAATTAGATTCAAATATTACTAATTAATTTAATTAATGATATTTTAAAGATGATTTACCCTTTTCAATTAAAGGTTAGTAGGGTTAATTAACCAACTTAATTTATGAAATTTCAAAGTGAATTTATTAAGGAAACAAGGATGTTTTGACTTTCTTATTCATTTTAAATTATTTATCAATTTAATTAATTATATTTTACTAATTAATTGAATTAATGAGGTTTAAAAGTGGTTTACTTTTTATTTATTCAAAGTCCTTTGATGTTCAATAATTAAATTGTGTGATGAAGTTTAAAGTTAATCAATCAATGTAATAAGGATGTTTGAAGTTATTAAATCCTTTTTATAATGATGTTTTAAATTAGTGAACTCTTTTAACAAAGTGTTTTAAAGCTAGTACTTGTAGTGTGAAGCCAAAGCATAGATTCAGTTTTAAAAGTAAACATTTGATTCGGTTCTAGAATTGAATTAAATTCCATAAAGCGATATCATTTATATGGAAATGATTTACTTCTGTACTTAACACTAAATGTCGATGAAGTAGACTTGTCTTTATTTCGAAAGATAAGAATAATTGTGAGACATGACTTTGGGTTAATACTACCTTGACTTGTCTGGTATTATTGTTAACCAAGAAATAGTACAACTTTTAATTCGATGAGTGGTGGTAAGTATACAAGACTTAATTTCCATATACAATCGTTTTGTATCCTCGATAGTTTGTTTCCCGGCTATCAATTACTTCAGCATTTTGTTATCGTCATTCTGAGAGATGCGTGGCTTTATTGAGCATTGCTATCCTTTATCAGAAATGACTAAACCCAAAGAGCGAGTGGGAGCCAAGCTATGTGGGGTTGCTCCCATTAGGTCATTTTCACATCCACTCTAGATTGGATTGGGTTGTGCACATTGAGATGTGACATACTCAGATACTCGGTAATAGTTGGCGAGGTCCGGCTTGGCGGTTTCCGAGAGCCATCGAAGTTCTCAAGTATATATTCTAGAAGTATACTTTCGCTAAGAAGGGTGCACCCTCCTAGTCATTGTTGGAGATTTGCCTTTCCTTGTTTGACTCGAACCTTTAAATCTGTTTCCTTTAATTGCGACGGGAAGAGTCAACCACTCTTCACGGTGTTAATTATTGATTTAGTCCATTCTATCGAGTTTGGACTGTTATCCTATTTAGTCCATTCTATCAAGTTTGGACTATTATCTTGTTTTATCCATTCTGTCCAGTTTGGATTTCTATTCAGACTGTTTCCATTCTTTCAAATCTGGATGTTTATTAATTATGCCCATCATCTATGTTTGGTTTTGTTCTTTATTGTTAATTTCCATTTTTGTTATGTTTGGTTTTTGTTTATGTGGGAGAAAATCCATTCCGCGTTAGTGGCGTGGTCCTACATGTTATTGATTAAATACACCCCATTTGTTTTAAAGTTTTACTCATACCAGACATTTTGTCTGACCCGAATTGTTTATTTTTCCTAAACTCTCGGGTACTCAATTATATTTGAGTAGTCCAAGAGTAGCAGGTTTCTCTTTGAAACTCTTTGAAGATGATGTTTGAGCAGGCGACTCCTTAGTTATCTAGTTATTTATTTCCGCGGTATTATTATGTAGGCATATTTTGTATCTAAAAATGACAAGTCAGAATGTAAGATGTAGTACTTTTTTATAACTTCGATAACTCCATATAAGGAGGAACCTTTTGTACTATGTCATTTTATATTATATATAACCATTCCGATGTGAGGTTTATCTATTCTGTTTTGTTCCATTCTTTATTTTACCCTAGACAACTCGCATTTTAGATGCTTAGGCAACGACGCATGAATATCATGGATGTATTATATGTCATTCCAGGGGTTAGAAAGTTGGGTCGTCACACACACACACACAGATATATATATATATATATATATTCAATTGGGACACAAGTTAGTAATGGATCTTGACCATTGAATCACCCTTTGATTTCAATTCCAAATGTAAACATAGGATATAACTGGCAAAATACACACACACACAACTATCCTTGTTTTCTTTTGTTGTCTCTCATGTTTAAAGTCTTGAAAATTTCAAACTTTGGACTCGTTTGCATAAAACTTCTAAACAAAACTATTGTGATATCAAACTAGAATTTAACAAATAATTATGGTATCGTTATTTATACGTGTCAAATTTATTTTGTTTTAACAAAAAGCA
This sequence comes from Allium fistulosum, assembly GCA_030737815.1. NCBI lineage: Eukaryota > Viridiplantae > Streptophyta > Magnoliopsida > Asparagales > Amaryllidaceae > Allium > Allium fistulosum. Next base: position 764,766,543 of record CM060905.1, read on the forward strand.
GTTCTATTTTACCAAAAACAGATTAAATTAGTTTGAAATCGAAATGGTTGGGAGGTGAAGTTATGAAGAATTATAGTAATATAGTTAACCTTTTTTAGTTTCAAGGTATAAATTTGATGAGTTATGAAGAAATTTGTTAACTGTGTAATTAAGGAGAAGGATGGTTTAATTGTCAAACTTTTAATAAAAAAATGATGCTGTGTTGAGCAAATTTTGATATTCAAATAGAGTAAGTCTATTGTATAATAACAATGGAGAATGAGTCGAAAGAACAAATTTGAACTTTATTTTTTCTTTCTATTTATGAGAGTTTCAAATTTAGCTTGAAGGACACATTTGTATCTCTCTTCGTTTGAAATTCAACTCTAGATCATCGTCAAGCAATACACTCTTCACCACCATATCTCCTCTCAATGCCACCCACCCCGACCTCCCATCTCGTTGCCATCTTCATCGTACCCTTTGTTGTTGCCACCCTCATCGCCGTCATCCACATCATCACTAACCATAGCTACCACCTCTCTACACCCAAATCCACAACACATAATCTTAACCTTAACACCTCAAAATGCATCGCTTCATTTCACCACTCGTATCACCTTGCGTCACCACCTAGTCTTATCTCACACCATCATCAAACTCATCAATAAAATAACCCCAGTAGTAGTCAATGACAATTAACTCAAATGGTTAGAAGTATAACGCTTTAAACAAAGATTTTAAAGGTCATGAGTTTGAACCCCTGAGATATCATAATGAGTGCTCTACTTGAATAAGTATCACTCTTTTTATCTGGTTCTCTGCAATGATGGTGAATATGGTGCAAACAATGAAGCAATATTAGCTGCTTCAGATTGGGATTAGATATTTATTTTCTCTCCTCGCATTCCAGGATATTGCCTCGATATTATTAGCTGGTTTTGTAGATGTGCTCGTATCTAGATGTGATGGTCTTTCGTAGCTTCTTGTGGCTTATTTTTTGATATACCTGACTTTGTTTCAGATATGTAGCCTGGTTGTATTCTATGTGTACTTTTAATATATTTAATTCGCTATTGGCTAGGCATGTTGGCAGTTTTATTTCTATAGTTGTATTATGTAGCTGCTGAGATGCTTTGCCTCGCATCTGTGTTATTTTTTATGTTGTTGGTCGGTCCATCTTAAAACCTAAGCTACCGACCAACCTTGTTGGCCGCTATATTTTATCTATCTATCTAGTGTGACTGTATGACCTGAAGCTTTAGTCAAAAAAACCTTAGTAGTAAGTGCAAAATGTTAATATACAGTAGCATTAGAGGGAAAAAGTATATACAACACATATAAAGTGCTATATGAAAATATAATATAATTTCAACAAAATAAAAAAATTAATATAAAATGCTGCATCAAAAACAAAGATCTTATAGTTTTAGTAATAGTGATATGTTTTATGGATTGATCAAAATAAAATGCTACATAATAAAATGCTACTTAAAAATGAAATATTACATGTATGTAACATTTAGCAATCATATATTTGTATTCAATATGATAATAAAGTTCAAATCACATAAATAAATAAATAAATAAAATATAGGAACACAAACAATACATAAGTGTATAAAAGTACAAACACATACAATAATGTTGATATCAAATATCCACTTCATATAAAATAATACTTAAGCATATATTAAGAATAAAATGCAATAACAAAGTGGCATTAAAATAAGACATTATGTTTAAACACACACATACATACATACATATGTGTGTAGGAGCGTTCAATAGCGCTCTAAACAGTGCAACATCCCAAATGCCGTCTGATTTCCACCACAAGTTCTGATTTAAATAATAGTTCCTTCTCTTTCTTCCCACTACCACTATTATTTAAATCGGAGCTTGTGGTGGAAATAAAGGGGTATTTGAGGTGCTGCACTACTTGGGGTGTTATTGAACGCTCCTTATATATATGTATATTTATATGTATGTATGCATGTATGTGTGTGTGTATTAGATGTTCCAATTCACATAATGTTATTATAAGTAGTATTAAAACATAGAAGGATACATAATGCTATAGTACATGTTATATAGAATTATGGATCTCATCCAAATTTATCATACTAAAACTAATTTCTCTAGAAAGAAAATCATTCTTTTAAATATATGGCATGTGATAGAACAATGAATTTTGCTCCTTCATATAATAATATGGGTATTCTGGTATAACTTATAAACATATGCAAAACTAGTTCAGCTTTATGTTCTTTGGCATAGGCTACATAACTCAATATTTAAAATGATTTAAGATATGGTTCGTTCCTAGTCCATATACGATATGGAACCACAAAAAAATAATAGATGGTTCTATGTTCCTTGTAACAGCCCGGCTTTCTACGCCGTATAAATAAATAAATTTAACTAAAATAAATGTGTTCAAATTTGATTGTGATAATTAATGTTCTGAAGTGTAAATAATTTTATTTGAATTAAATAGTTGAGAAGTAAATTTGTTTTGTAATAGTATAATAGATAATGAAATAAAATTAACCAGGCATTGAATTGAATAAAATTATTCAATTACTGAAATATAATTTGTAAAACGAGGTATGAATGAATTTAAAGTAAACTGAAATTTGTTAGCAAATAAATTAAATAAGTTGTTAAAAGAATAGAGTGAATAAACGGGCAAAGTAAATTAAATATAATCTAGCATTTAATTAAATAAGGCCCAAGCCTGTTATCGTTCTCTCCCCGCTTGTGGAAAACTCTTCCCGCATCTTGACTCAATCCCAAACCCGTATATTTCCCCCTTTTATCATATTCTTACCCTAATTACCAAATCATTTCATAGGGGAATAAAATAAAAACCGCGTTCGGCTTGGATATGCTAATGCTGTAGGAGTCAATCGACTTGAGGTGGGTGCACGAGCCTGGTGATGGAGCGGAGTGTACATTCGAATGCGACCTGATGTCGCGAATGGAAAAGGGGTCGCGACCGACCTGGAGTGCACGCAGCCAGGTGATAGTGATGATGTGTGAGCATTTTCAGGGTTACGACATGCGGGTTTTGGCAGTGGCGAAGGAGGAGCAGTTGAGACATGGTGCGAGCAGCGTTTGGGGACACAAATGTTGAGTTGCGTGGTAGCAAGATGTTGGTGCTTTAATACATGCAGGCTTGGCCGTGTCATGAATAGCGTCATGTCGGTTACAGTGGATGAGCTGGAGGCGTATGGATTTGGCGTGCATTGAAGGCGAAGTGCAGCAAAGAGTCGACGATTTGATTGAACGAGCATCAATTTGATGAGTTTTCTCACTCACAACTATACTCTAGAATAAAATTCCCTTTCTATTACTGTTAATTGATTGTTGTTAGGATGAATTGCTTTGAATATGGATTGTTGTTATTGGATGAAATTGATTGTTTGCGGATGATTGATGGTTGATATTATTTGAAATGGTTGGAATTGTGTTACAAACTATGAATTATTTGTTGTTGCGATAATTATTGGTTGATTGTTAATTATACTTCCACTATGTGATGTTTGACTAGGAAGTAGATGTTTGTAAATAGTCTAGCGACTTTTGAAATTAATCGAAAATGAGATAAATGAATTAAAAGACGAAGATTTGAAGTAATTAAATTATTTTGAGAAAAAATAACAAATTCTAAAAAGATGCTTTTATTTAATATTGAGATTATTTAGGATTAATGGAAAATTCGAAAGAGGGATGATTTGAAAAAAAAAAATATAACATGAATAATTTTGAATATTTTATGAATTACAATTATTTGGAAATGATGAGTTTTGTAATTTTATTAATAAGGGAATTTTCAAAGATTGATTATTGTTTGAATTAAATTGATTGTTGTTTGAATTAACCTGATTGTTGTTTGGATTAATTTGTTTAAATATGGATTGTTGTTTTATTCGATGAAATTGTTTGTTTGTGGATGATTGATGGTCGGAAGAGTTAAATTATTTGTTTATCGTTGATTATAAAAATATTCGAAGGGTGTTTATGAATTGGAATTTGAAGTTATATATTTAAAAGTGATGAGTAATTTGAATTTAATAGATGGTAATTTTATAAAATAATTTTGAAGTAATTGCAAGTTGAATGCAATTTATTTTATTTATTGAAAATTATCATTTATGGGGTTTGAAATATATATTATGAAGTGAATTTTTGGAAGTAATATATATTTGTGTTAATTATCATAGTATTTTGGGAATACATTATATGGGTTAGAATTTGAGTTTAATGGATTACTTTTCAATAATAATGATTTTAAGAGGTTTAGAAAATATATAAGGATTTAAATTAATGATTTTGAAATAAAATACTTGAGTTTAAAAATATTTATGGATTGAGAATATTCTTTTGATTTGAAGATTTAGAGGTTTTAGGAAAATATAAACTTCTTCGCAATATTGAAGGAGAAGTTTGAGACAAAAGGATTTTGGTGGTTTTAAATTCATTGATAAGTCTGAATAAAGTTTCTTTGAAAATAAATTTACGAGTTTAAATCATGGGATTTTGAGGATTGTTATATATATTTTTTAAAAGAGGGAAATGAATAAAGAAGTATTTGTTAAATTAATTGAAGTATTTTTATAAAAGAAGGAAAAATGAAGTGAAATATATTTAAATAAAACCTTCATCTCGTTAATTACAAATTGAATAAAATATTGATATGTGTATGGATGAATGTGTTTGTTTACTACAAATGAGATAAAGTTAAGTTACCTGTTGTTTTGAATTATAAAATAATGAAGTTGATGAATAATGAATTGAAATAAAATTAAGCGAGACTGAATTAATAAGTAAAGTGGAAATTTATTTAATATTGATTAATTGAGGGCATTGTGTATGTAATTATATTTCACCGGATGCTATGGGACGTCCATATAGGGTATATATATTTATTGAACACAAGTATAATGTCGGGTAATTCATTGAAGACCGAGTATTTGATATTTGGATATCGATGGATTATTCTATATTATACACAAATATTAATCGATATTACTTGGATTTCTAACTTGATGTGTGAGGTAAATTATATTATTTCTTATTATATTTTAAAGCGAGAATAGAATTTTCTCCACTTTTGAGTAGATCAAAGTGTATGAAGTCCCTTACGTAGATGTGATGGCCAGAAGTTTTTGCCAGCCCCATCCTATCTTGATCGACCATGGATAGCTCCTCGATGGTTGCGGGGACATGGCCCCTCGTCGCATGGTCACAGTCTACTGCACATGCTAACGGGACGAATACAGAACGAAGTGAGGAGGTTGATGATGGAAGCGAGGAGCTAGGAAGTGAAGAAGCGACATGCGTTTATTGTGCAGCTAAAGACTGGTGAGGACGCTCACAAAATATTTACGAGTAGGGTCTCCATTTGCATCTGAGAAGCAGCGAGGCTTAGGTGTAGACTCAGCTTCCGACATTAGTATTAATAATAGCAATACCTATAGCAGTAGCAGTAATGAAAATACACTTGAAACATAAAATGAATAAATCTGATACTGCTAAATAAATATGAATGGATCAATATACGACGTATGATGTGTGTGATGTGTGGATGCGTGCGATGTGTGTGATGTGTGGATGTGTACGATGTGTGCGATGTGTGATGTGCGGATGTGTGTGATGTGTAAGCTGTGTGTAGTGTTCAATGTGTGTGATGAATCTTCAATGTGTGTGATGTGATATGTGTGTGATGGATGTTTGATGTATGTTGTGTGACATGTGTGATAGAGTTTAATGTCTGATGGAAGTTTTATTGTTTGATGTGTGATGTGTGACGACCCACCTTTTTAAAGATTTAAGTCGACAATAAACCACACATGTCTAACTAAAACTATTCAAAATGGTAGTTATCAATGAGGTTTAATAAGAAAATAAGAGAAAAGAAGGAAAGCAATACACAGAATCTCGCAGCAGAACGATAAAATATAATAATCAAATAAACAGTTCATGAAGCTGTTTTACAATTTACATTTGATTACACAATTTTTACAACATAATCACAGTACAATCAACAAACATACTAAAATAATGCAGTGGAATAATAATAGTATATACGGTCTAGCAAACTCCATCTTCATCTTTAAGGAATAATGTCTTCAACACTGAAATACTATGGTTGACTCGAGCGTAATGAAAAGACAAAACACTCGAGTCAGAAATAAAAGTTCCTATGTAAGTTAAATCAATACTAAGTAAATATGGGTGTAATAGCTTCAAAGATGTTTACGGGATTTTACATCTCCTATCAAGTGTACAACGTGAGTCCAATAACTTAAGAGATGCTACGGGATTTTCCATTTCCTAAGGATCCGTTAAACTATCTATATGTAGTAAGATACACTATATTTGTAGTGTCTAAAGTAAAGTATTAAAACAATGTTAAGACTTTAAATTTAATTCCTCTTAACACATTTTTTAGTAGGTAGTCTATGCAAGTCCTATAACACAACCAGTAACATCAGTAGCCAGTGAGTCCCCTATAGGTACCATACTAAAACAAAATCATAGTGGTCGCGAATAAGGATAAAGAGTATGATAAGGCACGTGAGGCGATGACCAAGGTAGGATACTATCGTTTCACATTTCCTGACTGGTGGTAACCCCTAACAGCCCACCGTGTCCAACACTCCCAAAATCCGAAGATGCGCACCAATCAAGTTTCAAAGTCAAGATGGTAATACGAAAAAGTGTGTCTGCTAGAGGTAGCTAGCCTCATTAATCAGGTATGACTCCTGTTTTAGTCATTTCAAATTGACACAAGTGTCGGGGCTATCCATCATCGTTCTCTTTCTTCAAATCTAGCAAATGCCTTCAATTCAATCTCTACATTCTGGATAACATCCATCGTGTACACAGTTGTTAAAGTGGTTCCAGTATTGATAGAAAGTATGCCAATATTCAGCCCCGGTTTCTTTAACAATCAAACTTCATTTTTCACACCGGTTGGTTCTTTTAAATTTCAAGAACAAGTCATATTTCATATCAAATATCAGATTCACTTCAAAATCATTTCGAATTCAAAATAGGTCATACCTTCAAAACATTCGTATTTAAATCAATGATTTAAATCTAAATAGTTTCCCCTTTAAAACAGCTTGAATATTAAAAATGGTTTTGAATAATTAAAATAGTTTTAATATTGAAAGTAGTTTGGATAATTAAGATAGTTTTAATATTGAAAAATAGTTTGGAATAATTATAATAGTTTAAAGATTGGAAATAGTTTTAAATATAAAATAGTTTTAATATTGAAAATATTTAGATAATTAAAATTGTTCATATATTAAAATAATTTGATTTTTTTATAGTTTGTATAATAAAATAGTTTATATTAAAACTATTTCTTTCTTTCACGAAAAGGTTCAAATTCCAAATCATAACGAATTCAATTTTCGACTTCCCATTTCAAGTCAACTTCATATTCAAAATTTCCATTCAAGTCAACCTCAATTTAACGATTTTAAACTTACTTCAAATTCAATTTAAATAGTTCTATTCAAAGGCTAAAAGTTCCAATTCACATTCCCATTTTGAAACAATTTAGTTTAAATCCATTTCACGCCTAAACTTGGAAATACCAATTTAAACCATTTTCATTAAAGTAAATTCAAAGTTTAAATTAAAATTTAAACCTTTAAAATAATTCACTTTCAATAGATATAAGTCATTTCTCAAATTTCAACTTAAAATTTCAAATTAAATCCTTTAAACAATTTCATTTTAGCAGTTACAATTTCAACATTTCAAACTCAAATTAGAAAAATAATTCAATTCATATAAATATAAATTTTATTTCTTTAAAAACAATATCATTTAAACAATCCAAATTCAAGATTTTAATACCATTTAATTTAACCAAATCCGGTGTCCATATATAATTTTCTACCCTATGGCCAAGTGATTAGTTATTTCAATTTTAATTACATGGATGGATATATATTATTTCAACCCATAATTAAATGACATAGGTATATATCATTTCAATATTTCTTAGTTCATTTCAAATATTACAAATGACAATTTATAAGATGTCAAATAATAAATTGGGTACTAACAGGGATATGTCAAAATAAATAAACAACCATGCATCCAGTCATCAATCAATAGGCATTCAATAACAGTCAACATCCAAATCAACCAACATATCACAACAGTGACTAGTTATCAATTGTTGGTGTTTAAGTAGCGATTAATTTCAATATTAATTTAAATGTCAATTTAATTTAATATCAATTTCAATTTAAATGCAAATTTAAATTACCAAAAAACAATCAATAAATTTTTATCGCTTAATGATTTCAATTTAACTAACATCAGAAAAATTAGTATTGTGTGAGTGGGTTTAATCACTCACCTTTGATTTAGCCCATAAAAATCCAAACTGAAGCACAAAATCTCAACAGTCTCCAAATTCAACCAAATCAGTTTCATGTTGACCGGAATTTAAATACAAATCCAACAGAAGAAATCGCGCGTGAATCGAAGTTTATATGCAAAAGATATTCATGTTATAAGATATATTATTAAAATAATAATTGGTACACACGTTTAATAAAAAAATAAACAAAGTTTAATACTTATGTTTTCTCAAGATGAGGCTTCGAGCAAAGATAGAAGAACGATTTAAGATGAGGGCAGGATGTGTAGGAAAAATGAAAAAAAAAATGAAACTCATGTTTCATAAAAGAAAGCTTTTGAATTTGCAAAAATGAGAGCTTTTGAATTTGCAAGCTCACGTTAAAATGATTCGGGAAAAGGAAGATTTGAAATGGAGATCTGAGCATAGGAAATGAGGTGGTGACAAAAAATATGAAGGGACAAGTTTAAAAATGTGAACAATTTTATGATAAGAATATACCTTCAACAAAGAACAATTTGAACTAAATGAATATGAGGTGTCAGGGGAAACAAAATGCAAATGAAGAAATAAAATTGCAGTTATTTAATAATAAGGAAATGAAGATGGGGACATTTTGTTTTGAAAGCTTTAGGCATTAATAATGCATAAGAAAATTTACGTAGGAATGTGAAAGTTTTAAAACCAAAGGAAATGGAATTTTGTACAACTAAAAATGAGATGACAAGAATTAAATATAGCCTAAAACTCTAGGCTTAGGTACTAAATAGAAGGAGAAATGAACGGATCAAGTATTAATAATGAGGTAACTATGTTAAAACGTATAGGCAACAATTAATAACAAAAGAAATGAAGGGACCATGTACATCACACAACGTTTTGAAATTCAATTTTTTGAAACGTAACCAAATTAATTTCATTAACTCAAATAATACTCAATTTGTACATATTTAATTTTTTTTTATCAACACATAATAAATAAAATTATACTTACCTTAAAAATGAAAACGTTCAATTTGGTTTTCTCAAAATGATCTTTTATTTCCGTTAAAATGCCCTTTCTGTTTAACACAAAACGTGCGTTTCTTTTATTAATCTATTAATCGCAATCAACGTTTTCTATGCTTTTAATTTAAATATTTCAATTACATTAGTGGCAATTAATTACAAAGTTAAATTTCAAAATAGACAAACTAAAATGAATGAAAAAATATAACAATTGTTTCGTTTAGTCATTTAAACACATTTATAAATTTGTTGTTTATACACCAGAGTAATAAATAACTTACTTAAATAAATTATTTTCCGATTCTTGTAATCAATCTGTATGCTAAAATACAGTTCAAATAAACATATATTTCTTCCTTTAAATCAATCATTCTATTCTATTTTAATGAAATTAAACCTACATTCACAAATGAAACATTCATTTTATTTAATATAAATGTTCTTTTCATTAAATCAAACTTTCCTTATATTTTCACAAAACACAATCTACGTTTAATTACACCTATTAATTTACAAGTGTCCACTCTCCTGTTAATTAAAATTATTCAATTACACTAATTTCAGTTGATTACAAAGGTGAATTTCAAAATGGACTAAATAAATGTAATGAGAAATAGAATAATTATTTCCTATCTAATAATAATTTAAACATATTTATACACTATTGGATACAAATATGAATTATACATTTCTGATTAAATAATAGTTTCTCGTCTCTGCAATCAATCTTTCAGCTACCAAACATTTCAACTAAATAAACATATGATTTCTTCTTTAATAAAGAAACATTTATTATTTTTTATTAACATTTATTATTCCAATCAATTGGAAATTTACATTAAGACAGTTATTAATTTCATTCAAACCAATGTTATTAAAATACACACTAACATATGTTACCATCCTTACATTATTGCAAACATATGTCATTAATAGAAATTTTAATTCAGCTCATAACTTGTACTATAATTTAATTTGTATCAATAAAATCTTAATTTTTTTTATTCCTAACAATTTTATTAAAAAATCTTATTTAATTTAATATATTTAGATGGTTAAAAATACGGGTTGTTACATTATGGATGTTGTTTGATGTGTTGTGGATGTTTTATTAATTCTTGGGTTGAATTTCTTTATTATGCTATGCATATGTTATTCGTTATTCCTTGTGATATTGTTTATGTTCTCATTATTGAATCTGGACATAGTTTGACCCATTTATTATTTATATAATACTAGGGTCAGTCTAATACGTTATAGGTTTAGGGACAAAGAGACCAGATTATGATTATTGGACTTAGTTGGAGGCTAGATATTATTAGCAGTATTGAGTACTATTATGTATGTGTTAATGTGATGTTGCGATGTATATATTAGACATGTATGTATAATTTTGATGATAGTGGACATTTGACTATTTTGTAGACTGACTTGAAGTCGTGTATATTTATTATTATATGTTATCACTGCGTAGATGACTCTATGATCTCTATGATTTATTTAAATTGTGTATTGTTCTATCCTCAAGAATCACACATGTTTATTACTTTGTACCGAGACCGTTTACGTCGAGGTGAGTGGTTTTTATATTATGAGATGTATTCAGTGTTGGTCTAAGGGAATATTCATGTGTGTATCACCTACATAACCTTATTCTTCATGTTATTCGACAATATTACTTAGTAATACTCTTAGGTAATATTGATATAGAGGTGGGGTGTTACATTCCACATATGCACTGCAGCCTTTGTTGCATATCCCTAAGAAAAATGGTAAGTCCACTTCACTAATCACAAATTAGACCATGTCCAATATGGATCAATTTCTCCCTTCCAAAACATAGTTGTGTTATGAAGTATGGAGACGGGTGAATTGAGAGTGAATTTCTGTCCCCTTTAGGTACTCTTTGAGTCATATCCAAGCTACTCACCTCTATGATCTGATCAAAGCATTCTACACTTTTGCATGTTATGTTTTCTACTTCTTTCTTATATTTTTTGAATTTCTCATAGACCTTTGGTTTGTATGTCATAAGAAAATCATATCCATATTGTAATGGCCCATATTTTAAAATTTTATTTTTTAATTCATATGTGGTCGTATGACTCTATGACTTTAGGAAATGCCTATTAGAGACATTTCCTGTCTTTATAATTTTTACGGACGATTTTATCTAGGAGGCTTGTATCATCTAAACTTTTGATCGGAGCTGAATTAGTGTTCAAGACCACTTCCAATAGAAAGATATGGTGGTTTCTCTTTAATAGATTGATCATAATAGCGATTTGAAGCTTCTGGCTAGGAGATATAACTGTTTGAAGATTTGGCTCTGGTCGGTGCCAGGTGTGTTCAGAGCTTGGAGAGGAGCTACCATGGTTCGACATGCTCGATTCGGCATGCTCTATTTGGCGTACCTCTGGAAAGGGGGTACTTGGGGTTTTGCCTATAAATAGAAGTGCCACCCTTTCACAAATCACATTTTCTTTCATCTCTTATTCCAACCCAACCTCCAGTATTTCTCGCTAAGCCCAACTTCTTCCATTTCTCATCCAAACCATAGTTAAACAAGGGGATTCATCAGGGAGCTTTAAATCTCCATCTTTGGCAAGGAAATCGGATCTTAGCTGGGAATTTCGAATTTGCCTCGGTTTGCGTACAAACCTCTATCTTTTGCTGTTTGGTGAGTGATTTATCATCTCTCACTTTCCTATATATGTATTCATATGTTTTGACATGTTGTAAACTCATTTTTAAAGTCAAATTAACATTTTAAAGTTGTTTTCTAAGTCGAACCTAAAATAAAATGAGTTATGTGGTATCTAAAGTACTTTAATCATATTCGCTTGGAGTATGGTTGCCTTTGTATGTGATAGGCTATCTTGTGGGTGTATAATATGATGAATTTCTATGGTGTGTGTTTGGATGTTGATTTGCGTTCTTATGCATGTTGTGTTTGTGAATGTTTTTATGGTTGAAACGCTCATCGGAGTGACATAGAGTTAGGGACCATGAAATCGGGCTTCGATGGATTGACTCGAGATTGTCGAGAGTTGCATCGTTGCATAGGGTCGAAGAACGGGGCATAGTAGTGAAATCGATACAAATTTTTGACTCAGTGGAGCAATAGGAAACTAATTCGACGTAAGTTAGTTCGGCCTAGGCTTGGTTCGGTAGGGTGGAAGGAGTGGCGGCCGATCATGGAGTTCGGTTCAGTGGTAGGGCTGGGCTTGATGACCGAACAGGTTTGGCTGTTCGATGGGATGGACGGTGAGGTGACCAAACATGAATGGTTGTTCCGTGGGTTGGACGGTTCGATGATCGGACCGATATGGCGGTTCGGTGGTGACGGGTGCCCGGTGGCCGGATATGGGAATCTATTCGGTGGAATGGCGGTTCGGTGGCAGGTTAAGGTGGTCTGTTCAATGGCAAGGCGGAGCGGCGACCGAACATAAAACTCAGTTCGATGGTGGAAGCTAGACCACGGAAGGTGGCTTGGCTAGGCGTATGTTGGCTTGCATCTAGCTTGGCTCGATCGTAGGATGGATTGGTAGGAGTGGAGCGCAGAGTTTGGTTATAAACTTCAGACATAGCGGTAGAGTTTGGGTTCTTTGATGAGTTGATGAAGGGTAAGGGTGGATGACTTCGGGATGGGACCTTGGACTTCGTGCAAGGACTAGTGAAGCAATGGCATAGTGCTTCGAGGTCGATGACGTGATGACTTCTGGACTCAATACAATGACTCTATGACCATCGATGGATGTCTTGAGGCATTTCGAAGATGATGACTTAACATGGGAGTCGTAGCGACGATCCACAAGGGCAAGTCTAAGATGGGTACTTGTGAGTGGGATTTGCAATGGTGTCCTACTATGGAGATAGCCGACGTGGAATAACGACCGAGTTCCATTATGGAGATGCGTGCAAAGAGGTCATTGATAACTCGAAGGCTTCTAGTGTGCTCGTAAAGAATGGGTACGTGGGGAAGCCCACTTGGATTTGTGATGTGTTTGGATCTTGTGATAGTAGATTACCTTGGGCTTTTGCGATGTGGGCCTAGTTCCTAGCCTTACGAAGTGGCATGGGTTCGAGAATCAATGAAGCCAGGATAACGACGGGTCATTGGTATGCGATTGTGCCATACGAGTTATCATATACACAATGCACACGAGTGATGGTGAGGATTGTTTAATGGATGCTATGTTTGCCATGGTTGTTTGTCACTAAAGGGTGTCACACGATGTAGGTATTTTCGATTGTATACCTAGACACTAGAGATTATACTTCGATTGTAGTACATTTATATGACTTCGATAGTAGATTAGCATATATAGATTGTTATATGCTAATTCTTTGGATGTAGGGACGGGTCAGGTATGATTCTACATATCTTATGTCCATATTTACTATATACGATTTTATAGTATTTTTGAGATGACATATCGTTCCCACTAGACTGTTGTCTGATTCAAGGTTTTATGCTTTGCTTCTTATTACCTTGGATACTCTTAAATGAGTGGATTAGGGATAACAAATTTGGATAGCGTGTGGAGATGAATGGAGCACGAGTAGGAGGCTATACTTTCATATATCTATATTTGGAGCTTACTATTGCTAATATTTCACTGTGCAATACTGTGGAGCTATCAGTATTTGTATTGTTAGAGACAGTTTAAGAGTTTATATTAGAGTTATGGGATGTATAAGCTCAATATTTTAGTTTTTGTTTAGTCTGTGAACCTGATGCATTTTGTTGTTCTTATTTATGGTTCATTTGACTATATCCTTGTCTCGTCTGTTTTACATCTATATTATTATATTACATTTTATCTATGCGCTGTGAGATGTTCTACATGTTCCGTGTTTGATTTTATTTCTTTTAACCCTTGGCCACCGTTTTGCATTGACTGGGTACTCTCACAGCGCTCTTTTCATGTCTATAGAGTACCAGAGGTGTAGGATGGCCATCACACATATCTATGGAATCATCAATAAAAGCGATGAAGTAATTTGATCCTTTCTTGGTACTCATAGGAATTCAATATACATGTATATGTATTAGTCCTATGAGTTTAACAACTCTTTAAATCCGACATATCCATACATGGACAGTTGTCCAAATTATATTAAACCGTATTTAATATAAATTTAATTTCGATTTGATTTGAAAATTGTTTGTCAAACAAATTTGAATATATTAATTGAGTGTCTAAATACTAAACTTTCAGTTAGTTTAATTGCATGTGATTGCAACAATATACTAATACATACATACATACATACATATATATATATATATAATATTTAAATCGGAATGTGTGGTTGAAATCAAGGGGAGAATCTGAATACATGTGTGCACGTGTATATATATGTATATATATACATATACACGCATGTGCGTGTTCTAATTACAAGCATTATATGCATATATATTTGGTATCTAGTATGTGCGTATTACAAATCTAATTGCATACATACAAATATATCTATATAAATAACATATATATTGATATAGAAATACTTAGTTATATCTAGCTATGTTTAAAATGTGTGTATGGGAGAGGGGAGTGTGTGTTTGTTTATCATTTCTTTACTTATATATCTTAGTTAGTTATATGGAATACAAATTTAACGAATTATATATATAGAAGGACCGTTCAACGATACCTCTATTTTGCCGCATCCCTTGTAGCCACCTAATTTCTACTAAAAGCTCCTAATTAAATAATATGGGTAATGGAAAGAGAGAGAAAATATTTTTATTTAATGCGGAGCTTGTGGTGGAAATCAAAGGGATACATGGGTGCTACAAAATAGGGGTGCCATTGGGTGCTCCTATATTTATATATGTATGTATGCATGCATGTATGTATATGAGGAGCGTTTAATAGCACTCCAAATGTCCCATAATTTCCATTACAAGCTTTGATTTAACTAATAGCGGTAGTGAGAAGAGAGAGAAGGAACTATTATTTAAATCGGAGCTTGTGATGGAAATCAAGGGCATTTGGGGATGCTACACTGTTTGGGGTGCTATTGAACGCTTATATATATATATATCTGCTTTTGGAAATATGTAGTTGTATTTATATTTTATGTAAAATATATTTTAGATAATGTTTATTAAGATTTCTTTTCTATTAAACATGACCTCTATATGTGTTTAATTTCACATGTTAGACAATTACTCCTTTTGTTTAAGATCTAATTCCTAATATTTAAGATACACACATCAACTAAAATTTAAAGTAAACTTGATATTATAAAATATCTAATATATAATGTATATTTGTTTATACATAATGTTTGGTTATAATATTTTTGTAAATCCAGAAAAAAGAAGAAATTGCATATACATATTTTAATGCATGTTTATGTATTTCTATCAAACATAAGTTAAAATACATAAATGACTGTCATACACATAAGTGTAGCACTAAAATTGTAAATTCATACACACCATACATATACAAATAATTTATTCATATAAATATGTTTTTTTGAAATAATGGTCGAGTATAATCATGTGGACCACAATGACATATTTAAAACGAATAAATAGAATTCACCTTAATGAAAGAGCCTAGTGTTATACATATTGGAATTGTAGATCAACGTCCAAATAATCCTTTTCGATTTTAGTCATGCATTGCAAGGCCTAGTTTTAAGTGTTATAATGGAGGAGATGAAGAGGAGATGAGTAGAATATTTGTAATGACCCGAAATTTCACTACTTTGATTAGCGAATATTTAATTAATTTTAAATATTCAACATATAGGTTTTATAATGAAAATAAACTCATTTTAATTAATTAATAATTATGGTCAAATCGTTTTCAAAATTTGTTTACCAAATTAAATAGTTCGTAGAAAAACAGAAAATGTGGCCAAAGAACGTTTTCCGAAATTTCGACCTTTCGACACCGAAAAGTTGTCGGGAACGTTGTTCGTCATTGTGCACCATATATAAACATATATAAGAGTTAATTAGCTAAATAATAATATACTTAAGGATAGATTATCTTATGTTAATTCTGTTTAGCAAGTGATGTGACGATTCACAAATTCAAAAATAATAATCTTATATATATATATATATATATATATATTTCTCTCTTGTCACATCTTAGATTATAATCATTAAACATCATTATCTCTTGTCATATCTTAGCTTTAATTAACAATTATATATATATATAAGTGATGTGACTAAACATAATAATTATACATACATACATACATACATACATACATACATATATATATAAGAAAGTGATGTGACTAAACATAATAATTATATATGTATATATAAGAAAGTAGTGTGACTAAACATAATTATATACACATATAAGAGTGATGTGATTAAACATAATAATTATATATATGTGTATAAGAGTGATGTGACTTGACAAAATGATGAGGTGTGAAATTCTTACTTATAAATAGCCCATATGTTTCTCCATTTTTCCTCCTCTTTTCACCAAACTTTTCTTCCTCATTTCTTACTCAAATTGAGTTTCCCTTTTTTTTAAACCGTGTGAAATTTTAATGGCTACAAAATTCTAGTTGACCACTTTTTCAAATTTCTATCATAGCTATGCCAAAACACCAATTCTTTACAAAGCAATTTTTTTACCCAGAATTTCAAGTCCGAAAATCACCTTCTTCTTTTGATCATAACTTCTTCAAAACAAATCAAAAATGCATGATTCATTTTTTAAAATGATAAAGGAAATAAATTCCTACAACTTTCCTTTTGACTACATTTTCAAATTCCTTGTGTTAGTGGCCCAAAAACCAGTGAGAAAATGACATAATTTTGGGTTCATTTTCGACAATTCGATGATAACCCAAAGCTTCTCTACCTTCAAGCTACTACCCCACATCCACCTCCACACCTCTGGCAGAGCCTACATTTACCTAGGTCAAGCCCATTTTTAGGGTTTCTAGCACCTAAAGCTTTCATCCTTCAAAGCTAGGGAGTTGATGGCAAGTTTAGCTTAAGTTCGGGTAGCTTTTGCGGAAGTTTCGTGAGTAAACTACTCGTTTTTTAATGAAAATGGTAACTTTATTTATGTCACTATATATGGTGACTATATAGTGTAGAAGTTGAATGATAATCATGTGGTTTGATTATGATTTGGATGGTTGATTTTAGTTTGATTTGGTTATGGAAATTGATGTTGTATTATAAAGTTAGTAAGCATGTATGTATGGATGTATACTTGCAATCTATGATGAGGATGGTCGGTGTTAGTAATATGTTGATTGTAAAAAATAAGATACAGCATGAGGTAGGCAAACAAAGTTAACTACTTTGTGTAATTGCGACAGTTATAAGATCCGATTGGAATCGAAGTTTGTTTTCGAAGTTTAAAGTTTTGAAATTGATTAAAGTTTGTAACTTTAGTTTTAAAGTTTTTTTGTTTTAAAAAAAAGACTTTCTAAAGTATGTTTCAAATCTTGAAAAAGTAAGGGTTTGTGAAGTGGTTCGCTAAGAATATGTTAGAGCAAACTACGCCCATAGCGATAGTCGCTATGGATGCAGTTCGGCAAAGGTTTGAATTATTATTTCAAATTTGTTTTAAGACCATAACCAACAACCTGTTCTGTTCAGTCCATTCTATCTCATCGGAGGCAACTGAGCGAACGAGCAGCGCAACCAAGAGGGGGGAACCCACCATGGGTTGGTTTGGAAAAACACTTATAATGGTAAAGCTTTTGTCGTTATAAGATTATAACGGCAAAGACTTTGCCGTTATAACCTTATAACGACAAAGTCTTTGCCGTTATAAGCTTATAACGGCAGAAGCTTTGCCGTTATAAGTTTATAACCTAATTCACCCAGCGCCGCCACATTCATTTGCTACTCCATCTCCCATTTCGTTTTCAAGCCGAGAGAAACCCATATCCACTCCATTTTCCACCACCAAACGCCCAAATCCGATCGTTTTTAACCAAAATAAAGGCAATTTTTGAGATACACGCTCGGAAAGATGTCCAGATTGCTTAAAATTTTTGCCAAAAAATTCATGCACGGAGAAGGCAGTAGCGGCGGCGCCGGTAGGAGCGGCGAGGAACATGATATCGTGTTGTATGGGCAGGTGCCCGGAATAAAAGATTTGCTTTTAGCCGCCGAAAATCTCAAGAATCAGGGCGGAGGCGCCAAAGAAGGCGGTCACCGCTGTCACCGCGGCCGTAGTGGTGGTCGAGCAGGTAGGACGCGTAGGGGTGTGGGGCAGATTTCTACTAGACTCACTGAGCTTGACCGATTTCACGATCCGAACCTTAGCACGGCGAAATTGCCAATGCTTTCCAACTTTCGCGCACTTCCAGATGGCGAAGTACATGTCAGCACGCATACGAGTTTGACTGTAAGTTTTCCTTTATATGATTTAGATAACTGCAATACGTTGTTAGTTTAAATATATAGTATGACTTTATTTACATTTAACAGTCGCGAAATATCCATTCTTGGGGTTCGTTAGCAAACACACTTAGATATTTTCATGAACATTTGGCAAATAATGATAGAGTCATAGCACTGTTACACGGGTTTGGATTCCACCATTTCTTAGGTAATCGAATGAACCATTTACTTAAAAAACTAGTTAATTTATCACTCCATAATTTAACTTGCTATGTAATCTACAATTTTAGGAATCACAAATGTTATAAAAGGTGGTGTGCAATTGTGCGCGGCTATTGCTTTACAGTGGTATAAAACTACCCATACGTTCCACTTTCCTTGCGGTGAGTTAGGAATTACACCGCTTGATTTCTCCATGCTTACCGGCATTAGCATTGGAGTAGTTGCTTTTCCATCGCTTCCTTTCGATGATGCTCGATGGCATGATCCTGAGTGCGTTCATGATCTTTTACCTCATTTAGACACCTCCGATGCATCATATCAGGCAGGAGGCGCTATTAGAGTCAGCGCATTCATGCTGTCATGGATAGCATACTCGCTCATTACTCCCCTGATGATGACTTGGAGCTTGCGTGATTATTTGTCCTATACCTCACGGATAACCTGTTTTTCAGCACATCAAGCAGTAGTTTGGCTGTTGGGTTTATTGAGGTGGTATCTAATTTGGATTTCAGCGGTGCTATTTTATATGACTGGGGTACGCCTATTCTTGCATACTTGTATAGATGCCTCGACATATAGTGCACCATTTTAGACGCACAGCTTTTGTTATTTGGTTTCTGGGAGTTATTACAATACTGGTATTTTGAGTATTCCAAGAATTTTCATTTCGTCACTCTTACTTCTGATGCGTCTACTTTTTTTCCTATCTGTCATTTTGGTGCACGGAGAACAGAGGGCCCATGGATAATGAATCCTGTCATGTGTATTCGGTTGCTCACAACCAGATCGATTTGAGGATGTACAGACACCAGATTATATGGCATTCAATTCATGATAGTGTATCCTTTGGCATTGATTTTGTGGAGATCGTTAGGATGCTTGCTGGGAGGAGATTTCCACTCCTATCTTATCCCTCGACATTTGGTGCATATTGGTATCTGGGTGAGAGGTTTTGGAGACAGTTGTACGACTTTGATGCTATTCCCGATGATCCACACTGTAACGACCCGGAATTTTCGAACCCGAAAATTCCAGATAGTTAGAAGAAAAAGAAAGAGATAGAAGAAAGAAACAGAAAGAAGAAAAGAGAACAGAGAACACAACATCTCACATTCGCAGCGGATCAAAATACAATATCAAATAATAATATCAGTTATACAAAGAAAACTGTATCAGTCAATTACATTTTTATACATCAGAGTTACAACATTTCACAATCACTATACAGTTAAAATAACTCGTCCCAATAATTAACAATATATCACACTCCATACGTTCCTACCATCCAGCTCGCCTCTTGAGCTCCAGAACGTCCTTACCTGAAATCTGTAATACTCGGTCTGACCCGAGCATTACATCAAAGTAACACCCGGGTCAGGCTGGAAACCAGCGTGAGTAAACTCATCTAATATGAAATTTCAATCCATAGAACTTATTTAAACCCGGGGAAACTCATACTTTACTACAAGTAAACAACTCATATAATCAACACTTATTTTCACCCAACAATATCTAAGTACCGTTACTTAGTTAAAATAGTCATGTTACTTAATTTATTTCATTCCAGCCTATTTGATTCCATAATCAAATTTACAAAGAATTTAGCAGATCACAAATCGAAGTGGTTTCGGATATTACTGATATCCGACCCCGGTCTCTTCGAATTCAAATGTCATCCTTTTTAAGCCAAGATGTTTAAATTAAACAATTTAATTTAAATTCAAGATAACATATTCACATAGCAATTCTAGCACAGATAGATAACTTATATTATCACAACTTATTCAAAGCATCTCATATCACGGAACATCACAATCACATATCAGATATGTCAAATAATCCAAGGCATTCAATATTATTCAACCATCCATAAGCAAGATTGATCATCCATACCATTCCTAATTAATTTAATTAACCACCATTGAATTAAATTAATTATTTTAATTACTCTTAAATCATGCTTACTTAACATTAATTAATTATAAGCCAATTAATTAATCAAATCTCATATTATCCATCTTAATTAATCACCTTTGATTAATTTCCTTTAATTACATTAAGTAATTAGTCTTAAATTAATTACATAAATTAATTATCTTTTAACCATTCTCAT
Organism: Allium fistulosum; assembly: GCA_030737815.1. Lineage (NCBI taxonomy): Eukaryota > Viridiplantae > Streptophyta > Magnoliopsida > Asparagales > Amaryllidaceae > Allium > Allium fistulosum. Next base: position 764,787,630 of record CM060905.1, read on the forward strand.
TAATTAACCTTTAATTATCCTCATTAATTAATTAGCCTTTAATTAATTAATTATCCTCAAATAAATTATCTTAATTAATTAATCTCATAAATTAAATATCATTTAATTAATTATTCTTTAAACACTTGATAAATCAACTCTAAACATTAATTAATTACTTTTTAATTAAGTAATTATCTTTAAGTAATTAATTACCTTTAATTACTTACATTAATTAATCTTAATTGATTAATCATCCTTAATTAATTTCAATTTAAGAAATTTTACCTTAATTACTTACACTAATATATTAACCTTAATTAATCAAAGATAAATCATTATCTTAATTTATTTCTTAAATATTATTTAAATCCTTATTTAATAAACCTTAAAAAAATTAATTAACATAAGAATTTAACTTAAAACCTTTTAAGTTACTAAATAATCAAAATCATCTTAATCAATTTCTTAATGATTATTTAATTTATTTTATATAAATTTAATGATTAACTTAATTTATTCAAGTTAAAATAAACTATGTATATATATATATATTTCTTATCCATACACACGTTTAAATAATCATTTATTGTAAAGGAAATTGATTAAAGGAAATCATTCAAAATTTTGATTTGTTTAAAACTTTAAAACCTATTTTAATTAAAATTTGGTTAATAAATTAACCTACCTGAGTCTAACTCGCAAGAATCTCGAGGCAAACCCAAGTAAAAACACAAGATTCCCGAGCCACTCACGTGAACTCACCTCGCTTTGAGTCACACACGTTGGCATCCTCGAGCCTGACCCGTGAAGAAAGCTTCTTCCCCAAAACTACAAACCAAACCAGATACACGAAGATTCTCGTGCACGTGCACCGATGATCGTCTGAGCTCCGTTCATCCATGCCACCGTTGACAAGTCGCCGATGACCTTCCCCTACGATCCCGACCACCCAATCTTCATCACAAATCCAGGATTAAAATCGAGCTAATTCGAACCAACTGGAACCAAAACCATCCCCTAAAACTTCCTCGACCCGACATTGCCGACCACCAGCAACCCTGACACTCCGTCCACAGTTCCGCCGAACCACCACGCTTCACTTTCCCCACGACCAATCAAGTCCGGTGCTCCAGAGATAATGCAACCACCCAGTTTCTAGCCTCGATCAAAACTGTGTCCAAAACCCTACTCCGACCAAGAACTGCCGCCACGATGATCAAGAAATTCACCGACCATTTTTCCTAAGTTCCCCCTGCCTCCACCTTCCTTCAGCCATGACCATGACTTACCCAACCTCGCCGATCGTCAGAATTTGCCAAGAAACCATTTCCGTTCAACCTTGAAATTCTCGTGATTTACTCAACTAAAAAATGTGATTTTTCTTTTAAAATTCATTATTTCCAAAAGTAAAACATTTTATATAAGTAAATCAAGAATCTATGATGCTCAAGTTTTGACATTTATTTAAGTTTCACTGTAAATTTTCTTCCCAGTAAAAAAACCATCTTCAAATTCATCTTAAAACTATTTTTAGAAGTTAGAATTTGATTATATGAACATAGTTGGTTTAGAACTTGAAGCCTAAAATGGATCAGAGAAAGAAGTATTGACTTTTGATTATATTTAAACTTGTGAAACTAGAATAGAGCTCTGCAGACATGCACACTAATATTAACAACCATATATACAGGCAATCCTATCTAAACAAACATGCAATACATATATCACATTATAAATTCAAGGACTATTACATGCATCAGATCATCAGACAATTTTAGGCTTATTAAAGAAAAGTTTACTCACGTTTTTTTTTAAAGCAGAGAACAGGCTCTGTTCAAATTGTTTCCCTGGAACTTTGTTTTGATCTGTAACTTGTCTTTAAATTTGAAATCCTAATGTTGTTTGAATCAGTGAAGTTGTTGTTGCATTCCATTTGATCTCAGGTTGAAGGCTGAAATCAAGCTGTTGCATTTACTTTCCAGGTTTCATTTGATTGCAGATTTGATTTGGTTTCAGGTTTTTATTTTAGTTTGAATTTTTGGTTTCTCAGGTTGGTATATTTTTAGTTTCTGGTTTGAGAAAAGTTGAATTGAAAAATGAAGAAAACATGTTTCTTACTAAACATACATTATATAAATTAAATGTTAAATGAAAAATATTGTGCCACTTGTTATCTTTAATTTAGACAAGTGTAATTTGCAAATCCATTTAGCTTACACATGTTAAAATAAAGCAATATTATGTTTATATCCTTATCTTACTAAGTATTTATGCTTTGTTAATTATGTAAATATGTATATATATTGTGATTTGAAGCTTTGTTTTAAATTTAATATTTTTCAAAAACTAATTATAAAGAAAATAAATATAAAACTAAAAATCATATATATATTACTTTTAAATCCAATATATTTTAAGGTGTTTATCTTTTGAATTTCCAATTCAAATTAAATTTCAATTTAAAATCAACCTAAATATATATAGATATAAATATCTATTATCAGCTCTATTTGTTCAATCTATAAATCAGTATTCTTATTAATCAATCTAGTTAATTATCAATTAACAAATGTTCAAAAATCCGGGTTATCACATTCCTCCCCCCTTTAAATCTTTTCGTCCTCGAAAAGGAACGAAGCCAGAATTTATTCAATTCTTAAAATCTGATAAATTTTTTCTTTTATCAATTTTAAAACACTTTTAAAATATTCATAATATTATAAAATAGTTTTTATAAAAATAATTTTTATAACTCGATGTTTCAACAAATCCATCCTTGTTCTCATAGAAATTCGGTCATACGTTGATCAGGCGTACGACTGAAAATCTATAAGTACTCCGTAAACTCGTTTTCAACACCTAGTGAAAATATTTGAAAAATAATTTTATTGAAAATATCGAAAACATTTTTGAAAATAGAGGAAATATCTTTGGTGAGAATGCTCTGGAAATCATCACCCCCATCCATGGTCGCAGTTAACCCGATGGTTACGTTGCCGTCCCGGCAAAATCCACAGATAACTGTAGGTCTCCGCGCTCCTCGATTACGCCATGGAACCCGCTACAGATCGCAGTTATACCCGGGCCTTACGTTGCTATCACAGCACAAACCCATATAACTGTAGGCATCAGCGCCACCGAATTTCGCTGCCAAATAATGAAACTTCTCCCACATAGGTCGCAGTCTACCGATATAAAATCAAACGTAGACAGTTGGCTCTCAGCGGCACACACGACTTTCGCTATGTTACCATAGTGTCACAGTCTACCGATATAAAATCAAACGTAGACAGTTGGCTCTTAGCGGCACACATGACTTTCGCTATGGTCTGCAGTAGATCGCAGTGACATCGAGTTACATTGTCGTCACAGAATAACCCAAATGCCTCTGTGGGCACCAGCCCCTCGACTTTCGCTACACAAATAATCCTCAGGAACTAGTTTTGTCCGGACTCCTCACAGGATCAACTTTAGAATCCCCCCTTGGGGTTCAAGGCAGTACCACCCAGTGGCACTCCTGAGAAGTTCATTTCAAGGGAGCGCCTTTTTCCCCAGAGCTATACTCAAAACATTTTATACTATATACTTATAGTATCTTCAAATCATACCCTTTATGATTTATCAAAATCTCCTTTACACAAAATCGATTACCAAAAATCGATAATTCTCAAACTAGGCTTTCCAAAATCCAAAATTGATTTCTCAAAAATCAAAATCCCTTTCCAAAATCCATAGGTTCCCAAAACCTTTTCCAAAATCATTCTCATAAGATCCTTTATATATATATAGATATAGATATATATATACTTTGAAAATCTTTGGATCATTTCAAACTTTGTATAAAACCTCTTTTATACTTCAAATATTTCAAAACCCTTTTCTTTTAGCAATAGATTCAACAAGGGAAGATTTACCTTATATAACAAGGATATATAACTTTATTTTATTCTAAATCAAATATTCACATTTGATAAATCTTTTATAAAGTTATTAACCATATTTCTTTTCAAAAACCATTTTACAGTTCTTATCCCCAATCTTCAATATCAATTTCATTCAAATCCGTACGATGCACACATATCATCCGTACACAATATCAATCTGATCACTCAATCGATCACACAATTTCACTTCCGAACTAGTATCGTCCACCCGACTTCCTAGTGCGGACTCAGATCTGGTTTCTTGATCAGAAACCGTTATTCTCCTTGCATAGTCGTAGCTATGATAGAGAATATCCAGAACCAATCAACAATCCATATTCAGGTTCGCCGTCAAAAATCGAGCGAAAAATTCTAACTCGGATCGATAATATTATCTCGAAATTCTGTGCTCGAATCTGGATCAAACCACTATGCGAATAGAATAATATACGTTCATCCTACGTATTTAACTTCATTGATTATTAGCCAAATCAATTCTCTTTTCTATTCACATTTCCTTTAATTCCATTCACTTATTTTCAATTGCTTCCATTTCCAATTGAGTTATTACTTCAATTACAAACAGTCTGAACTCTGACCAATTTAAATTTAAAAATAGCTTGAAAAAGTTTAAAATAGATAAGTAGTTGAAAAATAGTTATTAGTTTGTAAAATAGCTGTAAAATAGTTAAGTAGGTATAAAATAGTTAGATAATTGCAAAATAGTTTTTAAAATAGTGATTAGATATAAGTAACTGAAAAATAATAATTAGTTTATAAAACAGTTTCAAAATAGTTAAATAGTTCCTAAATAATTGTAAAATAAGTATAAAATAGTTTGGGGTTTTAAGAAGAAAGATTGCATAGTAAATAGTTTGGAAAAAAATATATTTGTATTAAAACCATTTATTTTGAAAACAATCCAGAGCCAAACTGTTTAATTTCCCAATCTCCATTTCCAATTAATTTCCCATCAATTCAATTTAAATTCCACTTCCATTTAAATTGACTCAATTCCAATTTAAATAACTTCAATTTCCATTGAAATTGATTTAACCCCAATTCAAATTGAATTAACCTCAATTCCTTTTCAATTCAAATCAAATTCCATTTGATTTTTAAACTTATTCAACTTCAATTTCACTTTAAATTATATCAATTCAAATTTCCATTTAAACTTATGCTTATCCATCTTCAATCACAGTTCTAATTAATTCAAATCAAATTAAATTTGAACTAATTCCAATCTTAACTTAAAACCATCTCGAATTATATAAATTCGAGTTAAAATTTAAAATGTTGATTTAATTCCTTAAATCAAATTAACCCTTATTTTTAAATCAAATCAACTTTTATTTTTAATTTAACAACTTAAATCTTTAAACCATTTAACTTTGAATCCGAATTCCAAAATTCCATTTTAAAATTATCTTTACTTAACTTGTTACAAAGTTCAAATAAGAATTCAAAACAACTTAATCTTTAGATTCTAATTTATTATCCATTTTCAATTTCCAGATCTCAAACCCATTTTGAGATCACTCATAACTCCCATTTAAAACCAACCATTTAACTACCCAAGTTAAATTTAAATTCCATTTTGAAATTTCCAATTCAAGTTATTCATTCAAACTTATTTAACTTTTTCCAAGTTAAATTAAATTTACTTAATTCGGTCAACTTTACACAATTTGAATTCCCATTCAAATTTTAAACTTCAGATTAATAATCTTTCCCCTTTAAGTTTAAAAACTTACTTTACTTTGGGTTTCACATCACATTCCAATTTAAAACTCAACACTAAGAGTTATTTCGAATCATCTTTGATATTATGTATATCCTCATTTATACATATTTACTTCCTTTACACACCAAGTTATACCTTAAATTTTTAAACCACCTTTGGTTTTAATTAAAAACAAATTTCTTTAAAACAATTTCAAGTTTCTGGATTTAGATTTAAAATTTGACAATTTTAAATTATCTTCAATTCCAATTTATAAGTCATACTTACCTAAAAGTTTAATTCCCTAAAACATTTCATTTTACTTAATCATTAACAAATTTCATTATTAAATACAACAACCATTTATGATAATAACCAAGATTATCATATCTGGAAACCATTTCATTATTTTCTTTATTCTGATAACACTTCTACAAATTTAAGATTTTAATTTCAGTTTGAATTCATTTCAAACTTATCTTCATTTAATTTAAATTTGGTTGTATTAATATTACTACTTATATTTAATTCAATAATTTAACAACCAATTATCTTAATAGAAATATTGCTTTATATATCAAATATAATTTTATATAAAATCATTTACCTTTTAAACCATTTAAAATCTTTATATAGAAAAATAACAAGTACGTTCTCTCATATATATACACTCAACTCATTTTAGGGTATCATTGACCCTATCCTTAATGAGTAATCCCACCAGAGCCAAGGTTCTCGCTTAACCTTTGGCTCTGATACCAACTGTAACGACCCGGAATTTTCGAACCCGAAAATTCCAGATAGTTAGAAGAAAAAGAAAGAGATAGAAGAAAGAAACAGAAAGAAGAAAAGAGAACAGAGAACACAACATCTCACATTCGCAGCGGATCAAAATACAATATCAAATAATAATATCAGTTATACAAAGAAAACTGTATCAGTCAATTACATTTTTATACATCAGAGTTACAACATTTCACAATCACTATACAGTTAAAATAACTCGTCCCAATAATTAACAATATATCACACTCCATACGTTCCTACCATCCAGCTCGCCTCTTGAGCTCCAGAACGTCCTTACCTGAAATCTGTAATACTCGGTCTGACCCGAGCATTACATCAAAGTAACACCCGGGTCAGGCTGGAAACCAACGTGAGTAAACTCATCTAATATGAAATTTCAATCCATAGAACTTATTTAAACCCGGGGAAACTCATACTTTACTACAAGTAAACAACTCATATAATCAACACTTATTTTCACCCAACAATATCTAAGTACCGTTACTTAGTTAAAATAGTCATGTTACTTAATTTATTTCATTCCAGCCTATTTGATTCCATAATCAAATTTACAAAGAATTTAGCAGATCACAAATCGAAGTGGTTTCGGATATTACTGATATCCGACCCCGGTCTCTTCGAATTCAAATGTCATCCTTTTTAAGCCAAGATGTTTAAATTAAACAATTTAATTTAAATTCAAGATAACATATTCACATAGCAATTCTAGCACAGATAGATAACTTATATTATCACAACTTATTCAAAGCATCTCATATCACGGAACATCACAATCACATATCAGATATGTCAAATAATCCAAGGCATTCAATATTATTCAACCATCCATAAGCAAGATTGATCATCCATACCATTCCTAATTAATTTAATTAACCACCATTGAATTAAATTAATTATTTTAATTACTCTTAAATCCTGCTTACTTAACATTAATTAATTATAAGCCAATTAATTAATCAAATCTCATATTATCCATCTTAATTAATCACCTTTGATTAATTTCCTTTAATTACATTAAGTAATTAGTCTTAAATTAATTACATAAATTAATTATCTTTTAACCATTCTCATTAATTAACCTTTAATTATCCTCATTAATTAATTAGCCTTTAATTAATTAATTATCCTCAAATAAATTATCTTAATTAATTAATCTCATAAATTAAATATCATTTAATTAATTATTCTTTAAACACTTGATAAATCAACTCTAAACATTAATTAATTACTTTTTAATTAAGTAATTATCTTTAAGTAATTAATTACCTTTAATTACTTACATTAATTAATCTTAATTGATTAATCATCCTTAATTAATTTCAATTTAAGAAATTTTACCTTAATTACTTACACTAATATATTAACCTTAATTAATCAAAGATAAATCATTATCTTAATTTATTTCTTAAATATTATTTAAATCCTTATTTAATAAACCTTAAAAAAATTAATTAACATAAGAATTTAACTTAAAACCTTTTAAGTTACTAAATAATCAAAATCATCTTAATCAATTTCTTAATGATTATTTAATTTATTTTATATAAATTTAATGATTAACTTAATTTATTCAAGTTAAAATAAACTATGTATATATATATATATATTTCTTATCCATACACACGTTTAAATAATCATTTATTGTAAAGGAAATTGATTAAAGGAAATCATTCAAAATTTTGATTTGTTTAAAACTTTAAAACCTATTTTAATTAAAATTTGGTTAATAAATTAACCTACCTGAGTCTAACTCGCAAGAATCTCGAGGCAAACCCAAGTAAAAACACAAGATTCCCGAGCCACTCACGTGAACTCACCTCGCTTCGAGTCACACACGTTGGCATCCTCGAGCCTGACCCGTGAAGAAAGCTTCTTCCCCAAAACTACAAACCAAACCAGATACACGAAGATTCTCGTGCACGTGCACCGATGATCGTCTGAGCTCCGTTCATCCATGCCACCGTTGACAAGTCGCCGATGACCTTCCCCTACGATCCCACCACCCAATCTTCATCACAAATCCAGGATTAAAATCGAGCTAATTCGAACCAACTGGAACCAAAACCATCCCCTAATACTTCCTCGACCCGACATTGCCGACCACCAGCAACCCTGACACTCCGTCCACAGTTCCGCCGAACCACCACGCTTCACTTTCCCCACGACCAATCAAGTCCGGTGCTCCAGAGATAATGCAACCACCCAGTTTCTAGCCTCGATCAAAACTGTGTCCAAAACCCTACTCCGACCAAGAACTGCCGCCACGATGATCAAGAAATTCACCGACCATTTTTCCTAAGTTCCCCCTGCCTCCACCTTCCTTCAGCCATGACCATGACTTACCCAACCTCGCCGATCGTCAGAATTTGCCAAGAAACCATTTCCGTTCAACCTTGAAATTCTCGTGATTTACTCAACTAAAAAATGTGATTTTTCTTTTAAAATTCATTATTTCCAAAAGTAAAACATTTTATATAAGTAAATCAAGAATCTATGATGCTCAAGTTTTGACATTTATTTAAGTTTCACTGTAAATTTTCTTCCCAGTAAAAAAACCATCTTCAAATTCATCTTAAAACTATTTTTAGAAGTTAGAATTTGATTATATGAACATAGTTGGTTTAGAACTTGAAGCCTAAAATGGATCAGAGAAAGAAGTATTGATTTTTGATTATATTTAAACTTGTGAAACTAGAATAGAGCTCTGCAGACATGCACACTAATATTAACAACCATATATACAGGCAATCCTATCTAAACAAACATGCAATACATATATCACATTATAAATTCAAGGACTATTACATGCATCAGATCATCAGACAATTTTAGGCTTATTAAAGAAAAGTTTACTCACGTTTTTTTTTAAAGCAGAGAACAGGCTCTGTTCAAATTGTTTCCCTGGAACTTTGTTTTGATCTGTAACTTGTCTTTAAATTTGAAATCCTAATGTTGTTTGAATCAGTGAAGTTGTTGTTGCATTCCATTTGATCTCAGGTTGAAGGCTGAAATCAAGCTGTTGCATTTACTTTCCAGGTTTCATTTGATTGTAGATTTGATTTGGTTTTAGGTTTTTATTTTAGTTTGAATTTTTGGTTTCTCAGGTTGGTATATTTTTAGTTTCTGGTTTGAGAAAAGTTGAATTGAAAAATGAAGAAAACATGTTTCTTACTAAACATACATTATATAAATTAAATGTTAAATGAAAAATATTGTGCCACTTGTTATCTTTAATTTAGACAAGTGTAATTTGCAAATCCATTTAGCTTACACATGTTAAAATAAAGCAATATTATGTTTATATCCTTATCTTACTAAGTATTTATGCTTTGTTAATTATGTAAATATGTATATATATTGTGATTTGAAGCTTTGTTTTAAATTTAATATTTTTCAAAAACTAATTATAAAGAAAATAAATATAAAACTAAAAATCATATATATATTACTTTTAAATCCAATATATTTTAAGGTGTTTATCTTTTGAATTTCCAATTCAAATTAAATTTCAATTTAAAATCAACCTAAATATATATAGATATAAATATCTATTATCAGCTCTATTTGTTCAATCTATAAATCAGTATTCTTATTAATCAATCCAGTTAATTATCAATTAACAAGTGTTCAAAAATCCGGGTTATCACACACACCCTCATACATATTGCTGTATGATTTACTCGTCAAAGCAGCTAGAACTGGCAAGGGCGGGTGGTTGGTGTTAGTCCTTGGGATGATGGTTTTGATGACAACAACCTTAGAATAAGATTATAAAATATAAATACTAACATTATAGTTTAGATATATATGTATATGCAGGATTTAACCATGCAGGTATCAAGAATGAAGACTGTACAGTATAGAGATTCAAGATATCAAGATTGAAGACTCATGAGTATCAAGAATAGCAAGATTATCAAATAGTACAAGATAAGTATTGAGTCTAGAATTATGTTAAAACTTCATAATAGCACTGAAATCTTCACTCCATATTTCATTTGGGATGGAATCCATTTCTACCTTTTTAGTGGCTTACAAATCCACGACAAGTAGCTTACAAACCTACGACAAGTGGCTTACAAACCCACGAACATCCTGGTTTTGTACAAGTTCTCGAGTCCTGATGTGATGAGATATTCTGTAGAAAGAAGCTTGCAAAACTACTTCAAAATGATTTTCAAAACTGTTTTTCAAAATGTTTTAGCCTTAAAAATTATCTTTTCAAATGATTTCAAAAAGCTGCTTTAGCCGTAAAATATTCTTTGATTTTGTTTTTAAATAAACTCTTGTTTTAAACTTCGTTTGTTTTAAACTATCTTTTAATTATAATATATTTATACTTAGATTTAAATATAAAATTATAGTAAAATTATATATATTATTCTCTATATTTACTTATGTATTTTAACTATAGTTAAGTATATTTATAAATTTTAAAATAGTTTTAATATAAGATAGAAGTAATTTTCAAAGAAAAACAAATCACCAAAATTTCCTTTGGGATGTCGACATACCCAAGATACCCATGTCGACATAGTGGCAGTTGGTTTCAAAAATTTGAATTTCAAAAGAAGTGTCTATTCGCCATAACCTTTCACGAATAGACATGGCTGTTATTCTTCTATAAATATGGGATGTTTTCAACGAATTTTTAACAATATTTTTCTGGTTTTCACTCCTCTTCTTCTTCCACATTTCTTTATATATATTCTTACCATTACTCTACCGAAATCACCATTGAATTTAACTAGATCATTTCTGGTTTGATTCTCTATCACTATCTCAACAAGATCCCAGTGCTATTTAGATTTATAGGCTTCTTTGTAATCAATTAAGTGAGAAAAGGTGTGATTGTAGCCTTGGAAATCAATCAAGTGAGAAAAGGTGTGATTGTAGCCTAGGAAATCAATTAGGTGAAATTGTTGCCCGGAAAATCAAGTATCTCTACCCAGAGGATTGTGAATTTGGAGTGGTGTACCTCGTGGCCTTGAAATCGAGGGTTGTAATTGTAAAGATTGCTTTTGAAAGGAAATCCGTACTTGTGTGCGGGAATGGATGTAGGGTAACTCCGAGCCAGTATAAAATCCGGTGTGTTCTTTCCTTTATCGCTTTTACTTTATATTTGCATCTGTGTTTGAATCTATGATCATATGTGTGTCTGAATATTGCATACATATTCGTGTTCAAATTAATATAAACTCAAAAAGAATTAGTTATTCCTTAAAACACTATTCACCCCCCTCTAGTGTTTATACTAGCCTTAAGATCCGCAATCCGCATTTCTTACAGTTGATGGCCGGCCGAGGGCTTTGTTATTACCGGTCAGTCATACGTTGACTTTTGGTGTAGATTTTACACTGGTTCCACTAATACCATTGCCCATGCAGCGGCGATAGATTTAGTTGGTCTGTTCGCTATTTGGCACGGCATACATCCCCTAGTTGTCGAGGATACCGCCCAGCCCATCCAGTGTTATCGTGCACCCGATTACTGGACAGAAGATCAAAGCACTCTTGAAATTTGAACGGTTGTCCGTACTGTAGCTGATAGGCCTTACGCGGTTCTTTAATCTGTAAGACAAATCCAAAAGCGTATGGATATATAAAACTACTAACACATTATAGTATCAAAGAAATTTTAAAAAATAATGTACTTACAATGTCGTATGGAGCGGCACCACTTTACTGCCTATTCTGCAATCTGGTGAGTATTGCAAAATAGTTTTGGCATGCGGCGTTCATAACCCGATAACCTCCTCTTAGCGAATCTCATATTCTCTTCATCGGTTCCAAGGAGTTGTAAAACTCCGCAACTCTTTCCCAAAATTTCTGACCTTTCATATTATTGCCAGAAATACTATCTTACGAGATGTGTGTCCATGATTTAGCAAGTGAAACATACTGCTCAGAAGATACATTGCTTTTTTCTACTGTCAGCTGTCGTTCCTTCCTCTTTGAAATTTTCGTCCTCAATGTCTTCTATGCCATGTTCTGTCTCCATTGCAAGTGAATCTCTGTGTCGTCTATCGAAAATGCCACTTAAGGATTTCTACTTCTTCTTCTTCTTGTCATATTCCGAGCTAGGCAGCAAAAAAAACCCTGTAGCTATTTCTTTATTGAATTCTTTGGTATTTACTGCATCCGCCTCTTGGTTTTCGTCTTACTCCTCCTCCTCTACCTCCAAACTATCAACAGTTTCTTTATTGGTTGTAGTATTGCATGCATAAGAAAATTGCCTTTCTAGGTTCTACATTGCTTCACGGTCTTGAATCTCTGACTGTTGCAAATTAAGATGTTGAGGTGCATTTGATCATTCTGCATCATCAAAGACATATACGACGAATGATCGTCGTATGCGCCAAATGGAGGACGTTGTTGGTAATATTGTTGTGGGGTAGTAGAATGCATGGGAGGAAAGTTAGGAGGGGTGAGCGGTTGGTAAGGTTGGCTGTAGGAAAAGCTTGAATATGGAAAATATTTGTACTCATATGAAGGACGAAGTGTTTGTTGTTGGTATTGTGGGCGTTGGTTGGAAAATCCGGTGGAATGCAGCTTGGACATGGTTTTCTTGCCAATAACTTTCTTGCGGTTCGTTTGGATGATGAAGACATTTTCAGAAGTAGATGATAAGGTTGTGTGTAAGGAGGAGATGGTGGAATGGAGGAAGATATAGGATGGGTTTTGAACGTTGGAAGGAGCCGTTGCACTAGCCGTTGTGGTGCAACGGCTATAACATTATAACGGCAAAGCCTTTGTCATTATATGTTTATAACAGCAAAGTCTTTTCCATTATAAGTTAATACTTTGCCGTTATAAACATATAATGGCAAAGACTTTGCCGTTATAATAACCAGCCTCTGATCAGTGAATCATCCACGAGAACAACTCCAACTAGCCACGAACTAGCTACGACGAAGTGAACAAGCCACACCTGGTTGCTCCGTGGCTTATTTAGCAACTGAACAAGCCATTGTTGGTTGTGCCCTAACCCTCCTCCCCTCGTTCGCTGATCTAAATTTCAGCCGCCTTTGTCTCTCGCGCTTGGAACGCCGCCGCCGGTGCCATCTGCAACAACAACGATCATCCACCTTTCGTCCTCTCACCTCTGATCAAGCGAACCCTCTGCGTCACCCCTTTTGAATCCACCCTCACAACCAAACCCTACAATCGTGCTCCCCTTTCCGTACCCCTTCAGGACTTCCCACTTTGTCCGCCATGATTTCGCCAAACTCATATTGACCTCTCTGTCTATAGTTTTGCTCGTAGCTCATTATGAATCCCGTGGTTACATAATTATTACTTGGGAACCTAATGGTGGTGGCAACAGAGATGGGAAGTTTGCTCTCAACATGGAAATTGTGTCCATTGCTTTATTCAATGGTCAAGTATACTATCTGGACTCGATATTAAGGGTTGGTGTCGTTGGAATTTGCGCCAGGAGTCAGTACTAGACTACTTGGTGACATGCTAGTTGAGGATAAACCGATCTTATGGGGCGTTTAGGATATGAATCATTATTTGGTTGTGCATGATGGGGAGCTTTTGATGGTGCTTTTCCTTCAAAATTCTACTATGCGTTATATGATGAAAATTGAAGTTTACAAATTTGATTTGGGGAAACCAAGGTGGGTTAAGATGGAGATACTAAATAATTGGTGTTTGTTTGTTGATGGAGTTCGGAAAATGGGGTTTTCATGTAAGCATCCAGAAAGATGGGGAAAGAGAAGCAATTGTATTTATTTGGCTGGATCCAACCACATGGGTTACTCTACGTACATGTTGGACAATGAAGATAAAGAGTTTCGTGTAATATGTAGCTTACTTGCTTCCTATTTTTCTCTCTTTGGCTTCCTCCATATATTAAGAGCATGAAAAAAGTAGGAATTGGGGCACAATTACCATCATAGTTCTTATTACTTTATGTTGAAGACCTTCGGTATCGCGACAACCTCAGATGGATCGTGAAGTTTCTCCGTGAGTTGATTGTCATATTGTTATGTCTTAACTGCAGAAATTAAGCATTTTGGGAGCACATCTTTGTTATTTACGGTAGAAGTACTTTATGCTTTCTTTTGCTTTGAAAAATAATTGAAATTTAGGTTTGGGCAGTGGACTTTTTATCAAAGATTAAAAAAAGATTAATTTTAGTATTAAAATATGTATATACAACAATTATATATCTGTCTTATACAACCTATCTTAAAGTCGGATCCCACGTACTATTTTTCCTTTTTCTCATAATTTTAGAAATTTAATACTCATTTCGAAATTAATCTTTATGTTTGAATGTCTACATCTAAACTCAAAACTTCATTTTTCTATTGTTCCAATTTTATTTTGTTTAGTAAACCTTAGAATTGGAATTGTAGATCCAAGTAAGCATATCAAATATATCAATTTAGATTGGATGATTTTTCTTATGTGCAGTATTAGTTAGGTTTGAATCGAAATATAAATCGAATTGTAAAGGGAGATATTCGATTTGAAATGGAACAAATCGTAGAATTTTAAGATTTTTGACAGCAATGTCTAATATATCTTACAATAACCTTGCTTGCCTTGATTCAGTTTAGCTCAAGCACTAGTTCGAATCCAGTTGATCTCAATTTTTTCCAATGCATTTTAGAACAAGTTAAATCATTTAAGAATCTATTGAGTCTTTGGCTACTTATAAACTACATTCAAATCAAATCATAAATCTTGTATTTTGTACCTACTTTAAATCAGCATGATCTTTATTCGAATTTCATTTGTCCTGTTTTTTTTAAAATATAAAATTTATTAACAAGTATCCTTTTTAAGTACTTATTATACCATTAATAAGAATTAAGGAAAATAAAACATATAACACCCAAGAAGTCTATATACATACACTCAGTTTGAGACCTACAATTTTATCTTAAGATTTTTTTGTAATTCAACCATTGACTTCATGTACACACACATAAAAGTTGGATCTCTCCAAACCCATTTGCTTTTTTCTCTTGTACTTTTGGAATTTAAATCCTTATTTATCCATGATTCATGTGTATATCTGCATTTTCCCTCTAAAATTTTTCATTTAATAAGATTTAATATATTCAACTGTAACAATGTCTCTTTGATGTTCTTGTCTATTAGTTTTACTCTTTCTGTTCAAATCTAGTTTATTTATCTATGAAGTTTAAACAAGAAAAAAGTATGTTTCTTTTTTTCATCAAAAGAAAAATCTCTATTCTCTTTGTTTCCAACTTTCGTTATAGTTTCTTTTTAATCTCAAGCTCCATAAGAACTCAAAATGATATCATATTTTTGCACAATTCAATCATCAAAAAGGGCCATATAGTATGATGGTAATGCTTAAAATTTGATGATATTAAACCCTCTTGTTTTTTATTTTTACTCTCATGTATACTACAATCTTTTTAATTACAAATTTACAGACAACTTTCTTTGAATTATCGCAGGCTTTTAATCTTCCTTGAAATTACGTTTATCTTGGAAGATTAGCCTCAATAATATGTTAGAATCGAAGAGTACAACATGCTTTGAGTTTATTTTATTCTCCTTTTTCTCTATAGATAAGTAAGAATTAGTTTGCATAATATATTTCAATTTATTTTTCCTAAACGTGTGTATTAAAGTTAGATATCTCCTAATCCTTTTGTTTTTCACATAATTTTAGAGTTAAAATATTTAATTCTCCATGATTCATGTGTAAAATTTCTCATTTGACTATCCTGTTAATTTGTTTTAACTCATTATATTCTATTCGGTTTTCGTTTTATGTGTAGTTCAAACCCTAAGAAGAAGTTTCTTTTCTCTAATCAAAAATAAAATCTCTATTCTGTTTGTTTCCGTATTTCATTATACTTTAATTTTAAGCTCATTCACTACAAGAATTCAAAGATATCAAATTTCAAATGCACAATTAAATCATCAGAAAGATTCGAATAATATGATGATAATGTTTTATTTTTGATGATATTTAACTCTATTTCCCAATAAATTCACTTGATTTTTCTCTTACTCTATGTTTTATTCAATTTTTATACAGTATATCTATAAAAAAAATCATTAAATCATTGCAGCTTTCACTTTTCCTTGAATTGTCTATTATTGTAACAACCCGCATATTTGTCGATTTTATATTTAAATATTTCATCGTTCGTCGGGTTTTAGTCCGAAAAGCTACTTTTTGCAAACAGTCGAATTAGGACTCGAGACCACCCCCATTGAGTCCAAAATGCCGTTTGCGACTTTTTTGAGTATAAACTTCGATATGTTTGGAGCTAGCTAAAAATTTGACCTTTTTCACTTTGGGTTTGGGGTTGGGTTCAGCCCAACGTTCTAACTTTATACCCCAAACTGAAACCCCCTCTTCATTCACTCCCTCTTACTCCTCTTTTCAGTCCTAAAGCAACAATGGTGGGAGAGAATGGGAAATAGAAATTCAAAACCCTAGTTTTCATTTGCAAATCAATTTCTAGCTCCAAATTCAAAGAAAACCCATTGGTAAGCTTCATCTCCTTCTTCTCCAACACATTCTCTTTTTGATTTCAGAAAATTCCTAAACCTAATTTGGGAAATGTTTCCCTTTTAGCTTAGATTCAAGCTTCTTGTGTTGAGATTGAAGTGTGGTTGATCTTCCCTTATCTTCAAGCTTCTTCTTCATTGATTTGGGTTCAAAGGTGAGATTTTATCTCACATCTATGTCTATATCTATCTTTGTTGTTAGGTATGAATTCCTAACACTTGTCCATGTGCATTTGATTTTGGTTTGGATTGATTTTGTGTGTATTCCAATTTTTGGTGTTTTGGTATAACTTTTGTGAAAATCCTTTTATGGATGGTTAAACATGTTTTTGGTGATGCATCGAAGTGCCTATAGGGCTGGGTTGTCGATTGGCGTAAACCCTTAGTGTTCATCGCTCGTTCGATCGCATTTTGGTTCGGATTCGTCGATTTTGAGCTAGGCTGTTTTTTTTTGCCTAGCAGAAAAATTCAGACGTCTGAAATAAATTTCAGACGTCTGTCACCAAATTTAGACGTCTGTGACAAAAATACAGAAGTCTGCGATAAAATATAGACGTCTTTAACAAAAAATTTAGACGTCTGAATTTAGTTCAAAATGTTTTTTACTCTCTGTTTCAATTTTTGACCTCTGAGCCGTCTGTCACAAAAATTCAGACGTCTGAGATAAAATTTAGACGTCTGTGATAAAAATTCAGACGTCTGAGATTAAATTTAGACGTCTGTCACAAAATTTAGACGTCCGAACTGCTGGTTTTGCCTAATTTGCCTATTTTCGAGCAAATTTCCAAGGTTTATCGATTTTTGTCGATCCAACTTATTGTTATCAATTATTTTCGAGTTTGATGACTTCTTTCATTGGACTTTTGAGAATATCCATTTTTGATGGATTCGTTATTGATCTCTTTGGATTTTATCCACGTCTTCGAACGTGAATTTTATGTAATTCGATTCGTTTCAACAATCGTTTTGTGACTTGTCACTTTAAAGATACGAAGGTTTCAATACTAGTAGTAAATATCAAAAACTCTTTCATCAAAGCGATTTCAAAACTATTTTAAATATCAAAAGTTTGTTTTCTTAAAACCGTTTTCCAATCTATTAGTATATACAAACCTTTACCTCATTCGTATGAGAAAATCTAATTAAACGGCTTAGCAAAACAAGTGGTATGAAACGCTTGCGTTTACTTCGTCGGTTAATTTATGGACTTGTTCGATTGAACCTCTTGTGACAATTTTATAGTAAAGATCTACAGTTTGTTCGTAAATATTTAAGTTAAGCTAGTGGTTATGGGACATGAAGCTAAACTCATATATTTACTAGCTTAGTGTAATTGACACTTCTTGATGATAATGATGATCATTTTTGTGATTTGATTTAGACTAGCAATTGTGCGATGTCTCTTTTTATGCGAGGGAGACTAGACCTCGTTTGTGTGATGTTTCTACTCACATTCGTGGAGCATTCGGCTCACTGGTCTTCGGACCGTTCGTGGAGCATTCGGCTCATTGGTCTTTGGACCGTTCGTGGAGCATTCGGCTCATTGGTCTTCGGACCGTTCGTGGAGCATTCGGCTCATTGGTCTTCGGACCGTTCATGGAGCATTCGGCTCATTGGTCTTCGGACCGTTCGTGGAGCATTCGGCTCATAGGCCTTCCCCCCCTTTTTATGTGTTTTCTGGATTTCTGGTGATGATTTCTAGAATTTTGTGCTTCACCAATTTTCATGATTTTTATTGATATGATATCAGTTTTTGTGCATTGGTGAATTTATGTGTTATTGACTTGTTATGAATACAAGTTTAGGGTATGATACCCTATTTTATCTTTGAAAAGATTCTTGTGATATTGATTAATCTCTTGTTGATTATCATTTACATACTTATAGTAGTATGCCCTTTACTGTTATTGCATGTTTATGCCATGTTATCCATTCTATACCTTATCATCTGATATTTATAGCTAGACTGATCCGTATATTATTTTCTTATAAATAATACTCGGGTCAGACCGAGATGTTACAGGTGCTTCTGCTTGACTTCTCTTCAGGATTATTCTGACTTTTGGCTAACTACATAGATTGTAGCTTTTGGATGTACACATTTGAGATATAGACTCTATGTTGTGTACTTATTCTTTTGTATAGCACGTGTTGCTATTCTTTTGTATTATCGTGGATCTTTTTGACCACTACTCTGATGTACACTTTCATGTGTTATATATTTATTCATATCTTTTTCCGCCTTTGTGATATGGATGTCTGTGACTGATTGTGTTATGATTATTTCTATGTTTGTTTCCGAAGATTATATATAGCCACCGTGTGATAGCTTTGTGTTTGTATCGTTATGTCGGATTTCCTCCTTAAAAGATATGCATTCTATTTTATCTGACATATCGGTGCTCGCACAAAGAAGTTACATGGATGGTCGCTCCTCAACAGCCTTATTCTCCATGCTAATTGACAACATTACTCCGTAGTGTTCTTGGCTAGCATGGGTATAGAGGTAGGGCGTCATAGCTTGGTATCAGAGCCAAACTTCGGAACAATGTAGAATAACTTAACAAGGATCATCGTCCTAAGTCCTTCTTAGGAGTTGTACCTTAGGATTAATTCGAGTCTTCGTACCAATTCATCCTACTTTCTTTTATGATTCATTGTTTTATCAATCATGGTTGTTTGACCTTCATTTTGGGAATAACCTTTTTCCTCTTCTTTCTTTCTTTCTTAGAGAAGAGAGATGGTTCGACCTGGCCGTTCCAGCGCCGGTCAATCTAGTGCTACTCCCCAAGATGGAGTTTTTATGTCTGCCCAGCAACTTCTTGATCTTGTAAAGAATGCTCAAGCTGTAGGACCCACTCCAGAGCCAACTCATCCTAGATCTGGATTTGCAGCTTGTGCAGAGACTATACCGATTTGGGTGGAAGGCCATTCAAGGGATCCGAGAGTGTTATAGAAATCCAAGCTTGGCTTAGATCATGCTACCGCATCTTTTCTCGCATGAATCTTGTTGATCTCCACCGAGTCCAAGTGGCTTCTAGCATGCTCCAAGAAAGAGCATTGGATTGGTATGAACTTCTTATTTCTGAAATCATTGAAGCGGATCTCACTTGGGAGCAATTACGGAAAAGATTCGAATTGAAATTTGTGCCGGAGGCTGAAAAGGTAACTTTGGCCCGGCGTTTTATCGATCTTGTTCAAGGTGAATCTTCTGTGACGGACTACGTCGCGTCTTTCGAATCTCTTTCTAAATACGGGGTTGAATACATCAACACCCCATTGAAGAAGAATCAAAGATTCGTCTATGGCTTAAACAAAAATCTCAAGAAGCCATTACTTCTGAAATTAGAAGTCTCTTTTGATCAGCTTATTGATATCTCTCTTTGTCTTGAAGAGGCCGATAAAGAGTGTGATGTTGAAGTTGTGGGTGCCAAACAGAACTTCAACAATAATATGAAGAGGCCTATTATGTTCAAAGGCCCCAACCCCAATAAGAAAGGGAAGCAAGAGACTTCGGTAGCAAAGACCCCTACCTCTAGTGGTGGGCAATGCTACAATTGTGGTTCCATTGACCACTATGCGAGGGAGTGTCCGAAACCCCTTCTTGTCACTATTGCAAAAATTCGGGTCACCATATATCTTCTTGTCCCAAACTTCAAAGTAGAAGAGAGGGAAAGCTAAATGCGCCTAGTGACACTTCTCGTGGTCAAGGTACTCCTCATTCAATCCTTGATGACATTTATTTTGTGATTATCTTATTCAAGTTCTTTTTGATATGAGTTTATCTCATTATTTTTATCAAAAGAACTTGTGATTCATTTTCTTTAAACATTTTTGGGCTTGTTGACTTCTTTGAGGATTGCGAATCCGGATCGGTGGATCCGCAACACTCAATTTGCTTTTTATTGATGTCGAAATTATTTTATGTGATTTTTCTTTCCAAGCCAATTTTTACTTGTGCCTCGGAATTGACTTTTGTAAGGATTGGCTTAATTATTATGAAGGCATATCCTTTGTCCCGTGTGGACAATTCATTTTCGACATTTTAAATCTGTTAAGCAGATTTCTGTTTTTCCTTTATGATTTTGATTCCAATTTGATAGCATCATTTTATTCTTTAAGCTCACATGATGAGGAAAGTGTTATTTCTCTCATTCATGTAGTTTGAGAATTTTCCGGTATTTTTGAGTTTGTCTTAGGATTATCACCTAAGCAATCTTTTATGTGGTGATAAGGTCTTCTCAGCTCGACCTTGCCACCGATTTTCATTTGCTACGAGTTGCGGGAGTTAGCATTCCATTTACCGCATTCCGCACCCGTTATGAAACTTATGAATGACTTATTATGTCATTCAGTTTGTCCAACTTATTTCATCCATTTTATGAATCGAGTATTCTACGAATATCTCGATGACTCCATTCTTGTATTTATTGATTTTGGATGAAAACAACAATTTAAAATTTTGCAAATCTTTTTCGTAAGATTTATTTATAAGTATGATTGGATTTTGTTCTTAAAATAAGCAAGCAATATTCTTAAAAACTTTAAGAGACATATTTATCATATAAAAGGTGATTTTGTGATTGTATTGCCCATTGGGTGCTTTAAGAATTTTGGTCGATGCGCTTGATCAACGTTATCGATAGGGATTTACTAAACGCTATGATGAGACAATCAGACACAGTAAATTGACTTGTAAAATGCAAATTTTTCTAGAAAGATATTTTCATAAAGATAATTGTGATTTTTGAAAGTTTTAGGTTTTCGGGAAAGAAGATTATTTGAAAGAATTCTTTTCTGATACTTCTATTCTTGTGATTCCCGATGGGAACCAAGACTTTATCTTTTGTACCAATGCTAATCGTATTGGTTTGGATGTCGTTCCCTTTCTTTTGCTTTTAAATCATTAATGCTTATTGAGACTAGATATGCCACTCATGATCTAGTGCTCGTGGCTATCGATTTCGCTTTTAAAAATTTTGCATCATTAATTTTGGGTGAGAAATTTGTTCTCTACCCTGATCATAAATCTTTGGAATATTTATTTTCTCATAAGGAACTTAATATTGGATCGAGTTCCTTGCATCTTATGATCTTGATATTCTTTGTATATTCCCAAAAAGGGGAATCGTGTTGCCAATGCACTTTGTGGTCAACAACAAGCAGTTGTTTCTTTGATGATGTCCAAATGGAATGATCATCTTTCCAACATCGGACGTTTCGATATACTTCGTTTTATTGAGTTTCATCTCATTCCCTTTATGGACTAGCGTCCGATGTTCTTTTATGGTGTTCGGTTCATCGGATGTACCGTTATTGTACTACATCGATGTCCCGGCTTTTCGGTTCACTTGGGCGTACCGCTTTTGTGCTACGCCATTGCACCGGCTCAATTTTCTGTTATTCACGACGTTTTCCTACATCTTTCTACTATGGAAATGCCTTAAGGTTTCCAATTTTTATTTTTGAGCTTGGTGTTATAGTAGGGATTGAAGTTTCACCAGATTTGACTTTTGAGAAACATCCTATTCGCATCATTTCTTCGGGGGTTGAGTGCCTTCGAAATAAAGATGTTCTTTTTGTGAAAGTCCGAACGTTCTCAAATCCTAAGGATTTCTCATGGGAATCTAGAGAATTCATCGAGCGGACACGTTTGGGCTAACTCTTTCGTGCTCTTTATGGTGAACTTCTTATTTCAAATTTTCTTTTGTGTTGATATGCTTTTATGGTTGTTACTCTTTATTTTCTTCTTAAGTATTGCGAGGACGCAATTTCTTTAAGGAGGGGAGTCTGTAACAACCCGCATATTTGTCGATTTTATATTTAAATATTTTATTTAAATATTTCATCGTTCGTCAGGTTTTAGTCCGGAAAGCTACTTTTTGCAAACAGTCGAATTGGGACTCGAGACCACCCCCATTGAGTCCAAAATGCCATTTGCGACCTTTTTGAGTATAAACTTCGATATGTTTGGAGCTAGCTAAAAATTTGACCTTTTTCACTTTGGATTTGGGGTTGGGTTCAGCCCAATGTTCTAACTTTATACCCCAAACTGAAACCCCCTCTTCATTCACTCCCTCTTACTCCTCTTTTCAGTCCTAAAGCAACAATGGTGGGAGAGAATGGGAAATAGAAATTCAAAACCCTAGTTTTCATTTGCAAATCAATTTCTAGCTCCAAATTCAAAGAGAACCCATTAGTAAGCTTCATCTCCTTCTTCTCCAACACATTCTCTTTTTGATTTCAGAAAATTCCTAAACCTAATTTGGGAAATGTTTCCCTTTTAGCTTAGATTCAAGCTTCTTGTGTTGAGATTGAAGTGTGGTTGATCTTCCCTTATCTTCAAGCTTCTTCTTCATTGATTTGGGTTCAAAGGTGAGATTTTATCTCACATCTATGTCTATATCTATCTTTGTTGTTAGGTATGAATTCCTAACACTTGTCCATGTGCATTTGATTTTGGTTTGGATTGATTTTGTATGTATTCCAATTTTTGGTGTTTTGGTATAACTTTTGTGAAAATCCTTTTATGGATGGTTAAACATGTTTTTGGTGATGCATCGAAGTGCCTATAGGGCTTCAAACGTCTGAGATAAAATTTAGACGTCTGTGATAAAAATTCAGACGTCTGAGATTAAATTTAGACGTCTGTCACAAAAATATAGACGTCTGAACTGCTGGTTTGGCCTAATTTGCCTATTTTCGAGCAAATTTCCAAGGTTTATCGATTTTTGTCGATCCGACTTATTGTTATCAATTATTATCGATTTTGATGACTTCTTTCATTGGACTTTTGAGAATATCCATTTTTGATGGATTCGTTATTGATCTCTTTGGATTTTATCCACGTCTTCGAACGTGAATTTTATGTAATTCGATTCGTTTCAACAATCGTTTTGTGACTTGTCACTTTAAAGATATGAAGGTTTCAATACTAGTAGTAAATATCAAAAAATCTTTCATCAAAGCGATTTCAACACTATTTTAAATATCAAAAGTTCGTTTTCTTAAAACCGTTTTCCAATCTATTAGTATATACAAACCTTTACCTCATTCGTATGAGAAAATCTAATTAAACGGCTTAGCAAAACAAGTGGTATGAAACGCTTGCGTTTACTTCGTCGGTTAATTTATGGACTTGTTCGATTGAACCTCTTGTGACAATTTTCTAGTGAAGATCTACAGTTTGTTCGTAAATATTTAAGTTAAGCTAGTGGTTATGGGACACGAAGCTAAACTCATATATTTACTAGCTTAGTGTAATTGACACTTCTTGATGATCATGATGATCATTTTTGTGATTTGATTTAGACTAGCAATTGTGCGATGTCTCTTTGTATGCGAGGGAGACTAGACCTCGTTTGTGTGATGTTTCTACTCACATTCGTGGAGCATTCGACTCAATGGTCTTCGGACCGTTCGTGGAGCATTTGGCTCATTGGTCTTCGGACCGTTCGTGGAGCATTCGGCTCATTGGTCTTCGGACCATTCGTGGAGCATTCGGCTCATTGGTCTTCGGACCGTTCGTGGAGCATTCGGCTCATAGGCCTTCCCCCCCTTTTTATGTGTTTTCTGGATTTCTGGTGATGATTTCTAGAATTTTGTGCTTCACCAATTTTCATGATTTTTATTGATATGATATCAGTTTTTGTGCATTGGTGAATTTATGTGTTATTGACTTGTTATGAATACAAGTTTAGGGTATGATACCCTATTTTATCTTTGAAAAGATTCTTGTGATATTGATTAATCTCTTGTTGATTATCATTTACATACTTATAGTAGTATGCCCTTTACTGTTATTGCATGTTTATGCCATGTTATCCATTCTATACCTTATCATATGATATTTATAGCTAGACTGATCCGTTTATTATTTTCTTATAAATAATACTCGGGTCAGACCGAGATGTTACAGGTGCTTCTGCTTGACTTCTCTTCAGGATTATTCTGACTTTTGGCTAACTACATAGATTGTAGCTTTTGGATGTACACATTTGAGATATAGACTCTATGTTGTGTACTTATTCTTTTGTATAACACGTGTTGCTATTCTTTTGTATTATCGTGGATCTTTTTGACCACTACTCTGATGTACACTTTCATGTGTTATATATTTATTCATATCTTTTTCCGCCTTTGTGATATGGATGTCTGTGACTGATTGTGTTATGATTATTTCTATGATTGTTTCTGAAGATTATATATAGCCACCGTGTGATAGCTTTGTGTTTGTATCGTTATGTCGGATTTCCTCCTTAAAAGATATGCATTCTATTTTATCTGACATATCGGTGCTCACACAAAGAAGTTACATGGATGGTCGCTTCTCAACAGCCTTATTCTCCGTGCTAATTGACAACATTACTCCGTAGTGTTCTTGGCTAGCATGGGTATAGAGGTGGGGCGTCACAATTATCTTTGAGGATAACTGTATAATATTATATTCTTCCTTTTCTGCATAGATAAGTAAGAATTATTTTTATAATTTATTTTATTTTGTTGTTTTTAAAAATTAAGTCTAGATCATGAATTTATATGCACAATTAAAATACAAATAATGATATTCAGTTATTAATTAATTTCTTTTCAAAGAACAACATCAACTTTATTAAACCAATTTACGTTTATTTTTATTTAATTTGCAGGTTTAATTTTGGATCTTTTGTTCTCCAAATACGCACAACCTTATTGCTGGAAACAATGAGAATAATGAAAGTTAAAAGTTAAATTCTTTGTATTGAACCTGCTTAAAAACTATGGATGGTGTCTATGTTATGCACAAATATTAAAAGAAATTAAATTAGAATTTTGGAAGTTCAATAATTTTTACCTCTAAAATTTCTAATTAATTACCTTTCCCCCTTAAATAAATCCAACTATAACGGATGTTCTTTGTCTAGCCCCCTCAATTAGGGAATTATTAAAGGAAGAATCAATTTGAATAAGGTGAATAATGAAAAGGCTATATCTATTAGCACCCATTAATCCTCCTTTCACACCTCAGCTTTTAGTAAAAAAGAGTTACATCCCTTAATTTTCTTTTCGCGCCCCATCTTTTACCAATTTTGTTTGTTCCTCTTCTTCTTCTATTATTTTTCTGCATTTTTCTTGCATTTAATTTCTTCTCTATATACATGAACCTTCTTAAATTCATACCTTCTTCAATGCATTAAAGTTAGAATGAAGACGTATCCTAATTTTTATCATCCTAAAAAATTAAAAATTGAATCATTAGAAGAAAAAAATATTTGTTCATCTTCTACCTAGGTTGGAGTTTATAATATTTATTTTTACAAAATGACTAAATAATTTTTGGAGTTTGTGGAATTGAATCAAAATTTTCTTAATGTAGGATTTGTTGAATGAATTTAGATATAAACATAGAAGTATATATAATATTTTCCATGAGGTCTTGAATAATGAAGAACGAAATAAATATTTTGGAATATTGTTTGAAATATATGGGGGTAGACTAGGTATTTTTACTTCTTTAATTGCAGCTTGGATGGAAGAATAAAATAATGGGGGGCTATTAGATTTAGCCTAAAGAAAAAGCATATTCTTAAATAAAATAGAATTGTAAAGGTAATACTTAAATATATCGAAGACTAACGTCAACTATATTAAATAGAATGGTAAAGGAAACATTCAAGGGTGAAAGTTGTTTCTAAAATATTGAAAGTAATTCAATATTTTATTAGTTCTATATCAAAGATTAATGTCAACTATATTAAACTAAATTACTTATTTTGTGTAATTTGGAGGTTTATTTTGTCTTCTAAATATGTCCAACCTATTTGCAAGTAGTTAAATAGTGAGAATAAAGTAATTTTAAAGTTAAATTCTTTATGTTGAACCTCTTGCGAAACTATGGATCTAAGTTATATCGAGTTATTAAAAGAAGTTAAAATATATCAACTTGAAATCATGGTGGGTGAGTAATTTTCCACTTTAGAATTTCTCATTTGTCCATTTTTTAATAAATTCATTTGTAATAGTTATTATCTTCTTCTTCTAATTATTCTAGACCATTTTATGTTCTTTGTATTTCATTCTGTTGTATATATCTCTTTAGTTCAATGTTCAAGTAATTAAAAGTGTTTTCTTCTCAACTAAAATAAATTCATGAATCGTTTTGTTCCATCTTTCATATTCATTTTGTAACGACCCACCATTTTTGGACGGTTTAAATCAACAATAAACTACACATGTCAACTCAAACCATTCAAAATGGAGGATTGTTAATGGGATTAAAAATAAAATAAGAGAAAGAAAGAAAAACAAAACATAGAATCTCACAGCAAAATGACAAAATATAATAATCAAATAACCAGTTTATGAAGCTGTTTTACAAAAAACATTTGATTACACTTTTACAATATATCAGAGTGATACATATAGCAGGAATAAAGAAATAATGCAGCGGAACAACATGATATAGTGAAATAAATATAATAAATAGTAGACTAATCTCCATCTTCATCCTCTAAATAAAATGGTCTTCAATACACTGAAAAGCTCAGACTGACCCGAGCGTAATGAAAAGACAAAACACTCGAGTCAGTACTAAAAGACCTTATGTAAGTTAAATCAAAATAAGTAAATATAAGTGTAACGGCTTTAGAGATATTTACGAGATTTTACATTTCCTATCTAGTGCCTAACGTGCGTGCAATAAGTTAAGAGATGTTCGAGATTCCATCTCCTAAGGATCCGTTAAACTATCTACATATATAAAACAATACGCTATTATAATATGTCTACAGTAAGTAAAGTATTAAAATAGCGTTAAGGCGTTACCCATATCCCCCTTAACACATTTTTATATAAATATCGTAGTTTATACAGATACTGTAAGCTCCACCAAACCAGTGGTTTACTCGGTGAGCACTCTATAGGTACGATACAAACCAAAGTCCTACTGGGCTCGATCAGGATAAATATGACAAGGCACGCGAGGCAATGCCTAGGGTAGGATTCTACCGTTTTGCGGATCCAGACTGGTAGTAACTCATAGCAGCTACTGTCGCCCACCTTGAGACACACTCTCATAATCAAAAATCAAGGGGTGGCCACCAATCAGTCACAAAGTAACAGATACTGTATCGAAAAAATGTGCTCGATAGGGGGAGTGACCCCACTTGGCCCGACGTGGCTCCTGTTTTAGTCATTTTAATAATGACACGAAAGTCAAGGCTATCCATCATCGTTCCTTTACTTCATTCCAGTAGCGTTCATCAAACCATCCTACTTCATTCTGGATTCTCCACCACGTGCACTGTTGTTAAAGTGGTTTCGATATTGACAGAGAGTATGACAATATCCGATCTGGTCTCCTTAACAACCAAATGCTTATTTCACACCGGTTGGTTCCTTTACAGTTCCAAAACCGATTCATATTTGATATCAAAATATCATATTCAATTCAAATATCCCTCATTTCAAAACCATCATGTTTATTCAAAATATGTCATTTCACTAGAAAATATCATTTTCGATTCCAACGTGGGTTATAAGATCATTTAACCACATTCGCCTTTAAATCAAAGATTTAAATATAAACAATTCAATATTGCACAGTTTGAATTTTAGAAAATAGTTTAGATAGTTATAAATAGTTTAAATAGTTTAAAATAGTTTTAATAGTTTAAGGATTTTAATACTGTTAAAAATAATTTAATATAAAAGGGTTTGAGTATTGGAAATGCTTTATATAATAAAATAGTTTTAAAAATCTAAATAATCTGAATTTTAAAATAATAGATTTTAAACAGTTTATATTAAAATAATTTACTTTGAAAATAGTATCAAATCAAACTGTTTCTTCCATTTCAACAAATCTAGACCATATCCAGTTTTCAAATCAACAAAACTCAATTTTAATCTTTCAATTCAAATGACTCAATTTAGATTTAGTTCCAAATCAATGTGATTTCAATTTCAATTCGAAATAACTTCAATTTCCGAAACATTCATTTTTAACTTCAATTTTGATTCAACAATTCATATCAATGATTTAAATTCAATTCCATTCTTATTTTAAACCATTTAAATTCATATCAATTTCAAACCCAATTTCAATTTACTTATTTAAACCACTTAAATCAAATTAACTTCATTGTTAAATTTTAAGATCCAAATCTTCAAAATAATTCAAATTTCCAAACTAAAGTCATATATCGATTTTAACTTTACATTCCTAATTTAATTCTTAAACAAATTCTTTTTAACCATTTCAATTTCAACTTTCAAAGCTTGAATTATAAAATAATTAAATTTATATAAATCTATAATTTATTTCCTTTAAAACAATAACATTTAACCAAAAATCCAAATTCAAGATTTCCATATATAATTTTCTATCCTGTGGTTAGGTGATACAGATATATATCATTTCAACCCGCAATAAATTTAAATTTCCAAATATATATCATTTCAACCCGTATCCCGAATCACAATTTTCTAAATCCATAAAATCGTTCGGGTTTATCATTTCAACCCATAACGATTTTTTCCTAATTTATAAGATCGTTCGGGTATGTATCATTTCAACCCATAGTGATAACAGAGATATAAACATGAACCATCCAAAATGTCAACAATAAACATCCATCGCAATCAATATCCAAATCAGCCAATAAATCATAACAATTAACTGGTTATCATTATCAGGTATTCAACTAGCAATTTAAATTCCATATTAATTTAAATGGAAATTATATTCAATATAAATTCAATTCAAATTAAAATGTTAAATTAAACTACCAAATAACAACCAAGAATATTCTTATCACATCAAGAAAAATTAATTCAACTAACATAAGATGGTTTATTATTTGTGAGTGGGTTAAATCACTCACCTTTTGATTTATCGACGATTTAAAATCCAATTAAAGCCCAAATATCAAACAGTCTCAGAATTTGACTAAACTAGTTCCGTGTTGTTCGGAATTTCGATACGATCCCAATAGAAGAAACCGCGTCCAAATCCAAGTTCGTATGAAAAAGTTATGTCAGTTATAATGTTGAAAAATTTAAATTTAATTAAAATATAATATAGAGGCCAAATTTAATTTAATTAAAGTTATATCCGATCCCAACTGAACATTATAACTGACATAACATTACATTCCCAATTTAATTTAATCACTTTTAAATTCAAATTTAAAAGTTAACCCTTTTATCATTCTTGATTACATAGAAATTTATAATCTTTTAAAATAAATTTTCCATGTTAATTTCAAGATTTAAATATCGCACTAATTTCACCATTTAATTACAACTGAAATAAAATCCTAGTTAATAATAATTTAATTTCAATCAAATTCTTATATTTTGATTCTCACACTTATTATTAAATCATAAAATACCATATGAATATAATTAGCATTAATTTACACTTTACTACATTCAAATTCTGCAGTTATC
This sequence comes from Allium fistulosum, assembly GCA_030737815.1. Classification (NCBI taxonomy): domain Eukaryota; kingdom Viridiplantae; phylum Streptophyta; class Magnoliopsida; order Asparagales; family Amaryllidaceae; genus Allium; species Allium fistulosum. The sequence goes on from CM060905.1 coordinate 764,818,013, forward strand.
ATCTAAACTCATATTAACTATAATATTTAAATTTCATTAATTTCATTAATTCCATTAATTACCAAATTAATTCCTTATTTACAATTATAGCCAAATTAACTTTACAAAAATTTCAATTGATTGAAATTCCATTAAAATAATTGTCAATAACATTCGAACAACATTATTATATCATATTCTAGTTATTTTCTCATTAATAAATCATAAATTTTAATTTCTCACAATATTGAATTCTAAAATTTTATTAAATTTAATAGTTTTAATTATCAAAATTTATGGGTTGTTACACATTTAAATCTCAAGCTTCACATGAACTCAAAATGACACCATAATTTCAATTGCATAATTCAATTGTTAGAAAAGGTCGGTTGCATAAAATGATGTTAGGATTCCAGCTTTAATCACATTTGACTCTCTTTCTCACTCAATATACTAGAGATACTTCTTGCTCTTTGTACAATTAATTTGTTATATCCATCTCAATAAACAAGTTTATTTACATCATAATAGTAGGTCCATTCCATCAAAGGGTTATTATACACAATGAATAATTTATAGTGAGCTCTATGATATAACATACTTAGAATTCATTTTCTTCTTCCTTATCTCCAATAGATTTCTATGAATTAGTTTGTGCAATGCATATCAACTTATTGGGATTCAAAACTATGCTAAATTCATGATTTTAGATGTATAGTTAATGTATTGAAAAGGAATTAAGTTATTTGTTTATTTTGTATCAAATATTAATCTTAATTCTATGGAACTAGCTTCCTTAAATAATGTTCCCTTAAATAACATTCAGATAATCCAAATATTAGCTAAGATGATCTCACCTTGATAATGCAAGAAATTTTCCTTTTAAAATTTTTAGCTATTTCCCCCGTTCTTTTGAAACTTTTTTATCCTTCATAAGCAAAATGACATTCTCCTTCACAAAAGTCAAATAACTTAAACTACATCATCAACTTTTGTACTTTCAATCCTGTAGAATTGTGTAACAACCCGACCTTCTATGCCCAGAAAGTCGTATCGTTTTGAAGAAAAGAAAGAGGTGAGAAAGTAGAAAAGAAAGAGAAGAAGAAGAAAACAACAACAGAATCTCAACAGCGGAACGAATAAAATATAATATATCACATAAATTAATACATAGTATCATATACATCAGAGTACACAGATAATACAACACATACTAGACAGTTATAAACACCTGTCTAGTTAATACGACTCACACATCACAGAGATACAACACAGCGGAAATACAAAATAATCACTAACACAGCGGAACCACTATATATCTACACGCTGAAGCCTCCTGCTCCATTGCTCCTCCAGAATACGTCAAAGCTAAACCTGAATCCCTTGACTACCCGTAAAAATTTGGGTACCCGAGAGTTTATGAAAAACAGAAATAAACTTCGGGTCAGACATGGGTCTGGTATGAGTAACAGATTAAAGTTGTTTAACTTTGGAAATCATTTGGAAACAAAAGGTATCACGTAAGACTTCCCACCAATAAACATGGAAAAGTTTTTACCTTACGCTAACCAAAACATTTTTAGGAAATCCAGTGACATTATAATAGTGTCTAGGGTTTTCAAGTAAATAGAAAATAGCCGAAATTGTTACATGATTAAATTCCAGCATACTAAGTTTACAATCAAATCCGATGGCACTTATTGGATTTTGGATTCCATACAATGGCTGGGCTACTGGGGTACCGCCCGTCACAGTACGTGGCCTAGATCACCGTACCGAGGAGTACGCCCGCTCCCCTGCAACACAAGGCCGGACCCATCCCTTACTGGACAGTTCCAAATAAGATCACCCCACAGTTGGCGCGACCAACCGTACACTAAACCGAAATAAATAGGGACATCTAGACAGGGGTAAACCTTACTCTCAAGTGGGGGCTACCCACGAAGCCTTGCTGCACCTCCCCTGTTTTAGCCATTCCCGGTTGATGAGGCTTGAGGTCACGATTACCTTTATAGAACTCATCTCTTAGAATGCTCATCGTCCGCCTGACGATGTTCTGAAAGCATTCGATCCATACAAGTTCGTTCCGGGTTCGAACGAAACCGAAGGCATTATCTCGTTACACTCGTATTGGAATCACCCTCAGAGTTAACGACAATAACCCTTGCATTTTGAATCACCATCTCGAATCTATAAGTACTATCTTCGTCAAAACTCATTACGGAATCACCCACAGAGTTATACTGACGTATAGTTCTTATACCTCGAGTCTTCACTTGCTCCATTTGAAATTTCACGACCTAACGTTATTTTGGATCGATGTGGTATTCGGGTCTCCAGACCTGGAATCCCGGTATACGGAAACCCGATCCCGGTCTCATCGAAATCCAAAACGTGTCTTTTAAGGCCAAGTTGTTTTAAAGGTTTAAAACAATTCAATTCAATTATCTATATCAACACCGATAGATAAAACACAACATCACAGATGGATAATTCACATAACATCATAAATGGATAATCAATATCATCAAACTATCACCAAAGCATTCATATCACAACAATATCACTCATCTCATATCTGAGATTTCAATCAATCAATGGGATGTCAATATCAATCATCATACATAAGCAAGGATAATAAATCACACTATTGATAATTAATTTAAAATGAATTAAATCAATTACCTTATTCTTAATTAATTTAAAGTTAATTAAATTAATCATCACATCATTATTAAACCTGCTTATACTTCTATTAATTAATTATCAATCAATTAATTAATCATCATCCCGTTATTCATTTAATTAATCATCCCTGATTAATTTTCTTTAATTACATTTAAGTAATTATCTTTAGATTATTCCCACGGATTAATTACTTTGATCCAATATAGAAATGCATCTTTACATTACTTCATTTCTTAATTAACTAAAGTTAATTACATTACTCAATTAATTATTAATAAATTTCTTCATTTATTAATTATTCCAAATAAATCTATTTTAAATTCCAATAATCTCAAATTACATTTCCAGTTAAGTTAATTACATCAAAGTAATTAAATCTTTAATTTGAACCAAAATATTTATCACCTTTGATTAATCCCAATCTAGTAATTAACTCCTTTAATTACTTCATTAATTGCTCAATAATTTATTATCTCTAATTAATCCTTTGATTAATTATATAAAGTAATTATACTCAAATTACTTTATTAACAAACATCATTCTATTAATTTCACTCTGTAATTAAACATCAATTACTTTTCTAAGTAATCATAATTATCACATCATCAATTGATTTATTCAAATTAATCAAAATAAATTAGTTAACCCAGATAAATCAAATTACTCAATTAATTAAAATGAGTAATTAACTCCTTTAATTTCCTCTCATTTATTATTTACACTTAAACAATTAAATTGTTGATTAATACATCAATTTATCCAATCAATTTATTAAAATCAATTACATTAATTTATTATAAAATAATTCAGTTAATGACCTTCATTAACATTTATTTAATCACTATTCTAAGTAATTAACTTATCAATTATTAATAAGTTTAAATTTACCATTTATAAATTAAGTTAAGTCTCGTCTGTGACTTTAATAATATATCAACCACTTCACTAAGCGATTATACTTAATTAACTATAAGTGATCATCTTTAATTTCATAAATTAATTACTCTATTAACCATCACTTAATCTTTAATTAATTAATTTCTAAATTACGTTCATTCCCACTAATTATTTCATTTAATAATTCATCCTTAATTACAAAATGTAATTAACCTTTAATTTTTAGTTTATTGATTAATTATCCTTAATTAATCTCAACATATCTAATTTAAAATAAACTTGTATTTATATTAAATACTTGCTCCTACCATTTACTTCATTAAAACCCATTTAGAAATAAATTTTGAAATATAACTTATTTAAACAAAACAATTCAACATTTAATTTTATAGATTTAAATCTTTGAAAAAACATTTCTAAACATATTAAGTCAAATTAACAACTATTATTTAAACTAGTTTTAAAATACACAAAAACTTGTTCATGCTTAAAAATTTAAAGCTAAATTATGATATACTGTTAAAATTTTAAACCCAGGTTACTCAACACGAAACAACCCGAGCCATTTCACCCTTTTCCCCGAGTCACGCGCGAGGAATCTCGCCTACGTACCTGCTTCGAGTCGTAGCTCCATTACTCGAACAACTTCCCGAGTCGAACTCGTCTTCCCCAACTCCCATTCCTTTGCCAGATACGCCATTCATGTGTGCACGTTGCACAGCGAGCCAAACGACATCAAGCTTGTCTCCGGCCATCACCAAGTCGGCGGCGACCCCAACGTGCCATCCCTCAACCCAGAACCAAAAACAGGTACGCAAATCAAAATTCGAGCATCTGCTCGAAACTCAGAAATAACCTCGATCACCAAATTTTTCCCAAGGCCGATCATCTCGACTTTGTTGGACCTCGCCGACCCTTCCACAAAACCACCACGTCACGAGCTACATCTACCCCACAAATGAGCACCTCGGTCCACTTCCCATGCCGCAAACGTTTCGACAGCCAAGACGTATAAAACTCCAACTAAAACCCTAGTTCGATCCCATTCGAATTAATCACTCATTAGAAAAATTCTTTTTACATTTTTCCCATAATCAGCCAACTATAACCAAGCTTCGATCACAAATTCAACTCAGATTAATGTGTAGATAATCGGCAATTCACAAAATTCCAAATTTCGCAATATCACAAAATCCTCCTTTAATACTTAATTAAAAATTATAATAGTATCATCTAAAATCATGATTTCTTATCACTATTACATGTAGGTAATCCAAATTTGAATTTAAAACAGTTGATTTTCAACCAAAGTTTGAGCTTCACTGTATTATCTTATTTAAACATTTTAACTTAATTTAAAATTTATAGAAACTATTTTTAAAATTATCTTCACATCCTAACAAACTAGTTTCATTTATATATCAAAGTCAGATATGGATTCTATTGTGAGATTTTGAGATTTTAAATATCAAACCAAAACTGGAATGAGAACAAAGTATGACATAAACAGATACTTGCACATAAATACCAATACCAGATACATATCACAAGAAAATATGCCACAAAAACTTGAGTTATTAAACTTTTAAAAATGTTACTCACAAGGTTGATAAAAGAATAGAACTTCTTGTTTGCAAACAGTTTTGGAATTCTTTGAGGAAACTGGAAACTGAAAAGTGTTTCTACCCTTGATCTTCAACTGTCTTGCTTTTTGAATTAGCTGTAGTTGCTTGATGGTAGAATGTTGTTTAGGTTTTTAAAATGGAAGCTTCATTTCAGTTTTCACTTTGCTCGAATGGAAATGAAAAGGTGATAGAGGAAAGTTGCTTACAGGCTGAAGTTTAAACAGGGTTTGTATATTTTTTTTTTATTTTCTTTCTTTTATATTGTCAGAGATTTTTGTAAAGAATGGAGGCTGAGAATACATATTGTGAGCTAGAGGAGATGTTTGCATGACTAGCATTAAATGCTTTGTACCATGATACTTCCATTTTCATACTTATCCTATTTTTCTTTTCTACATGCCTGACTTTACTCTCAAGCTACAAATATTATACTTTGTATTCTGATACTTTTGTTGCCTAAAGTTTGCAGGCATACACGTATTCGAACATCATCTATGTTTGCTTTCTTCTAATATTTTTGACTGTGCAGATTTTTATGAAGGCTGGAAATCTTCTTGTTTTACATTTTGAAATGTAATTGAGTGTAAATGAATGTTATTCTCTTTGTTCTGCCTATTCATTTTTTTCTAGTCTGATTATGTAGTGTAAATGTTCTGTTATCCTAGTATGATGTTTTATTAGTTAGTGTATTTGTTTTATAATTTATAAAGCTATGAAATCTACTCGTATACATTATACTTTCCAGTTCGATGGTAGAATGTAAATAAATGTTTGTTTAGGTATTTTAGTGTGTTGTTTTATAATTTATCAAATTTTACTTGTTTTATTTGTATTGTTGTTAACTTGTTATTTTAAATATGTAGATTTGTTATTTGTAACATTGTATTGTATTTCGAGATGAATATTTTATACTATTTTATTTATAGATATCATTTAAAATAAATTACAACTTGTAAATTTGAAACGATTCAAGAAATTATATTTTTATCAATATTATAAAAGTTCGTTTATCAAATTTCAAAAAGATCAAACAAAAGAAATTATTTATTTCAAAATATATCCAAAGTAACATTTGACAAATTTAATTAAAAACTCATATATATATTTTAAACTAAAATCTTACAAGTTACACCTTTGTAAAGAAAAAAGAAATTCTTTTATAAATAAATATGAATCTGAACCAAATTAGAATAAGCTTAAAACAATTTAACCCTTTATTTGAATATTTAAACCATATATATTTATCAAATAGCTTTGAAAAGTCATCCCAAAATAAATAATAATTTCCAAATCTCTAGAATACATATAAGAAATTTGAAAACAAAATTTATCAATTAAAATTAAAACAGAACTTACCTGTCTACGATATATACCAGTATATCCGTTATAAACGGAAAAATCATTTATTAGTTTTAAAAGATATAACTCACAAATATGATATTTATCAGAAGAAAATATCAATTCAAGTATTATAATTCAAAAATATATCAGATCAATTTAATATTTAATATAAATTATTAAATTGATATTGCTCGAAATTCCGGGTCGTCACATTCCTCCCCCCTTAAAAGAATTTCGTCCCCGAAATTTAAAACAAAGGTAATTTAATAACCTATTTAAAATTTTAATTTTAAAATACATGCATATATCAACCAATGCCAACAACCATAGCATCCAATCAAACAATCTATCTATCCAGACAAAAATTCCGAATAGGATTCTCTCGAGTTTCCCCGAATATAAATACCAGGTTACTCGCTCTATAGAATCCAACCAGTCAATATCACTAAGCTACAGAGCTCCTACTCCTCTAGATCTACAAAACAAGACAGGATATCGGACTACAGACGAATCAGACTCACGACCAAAACTCTCCTGAACTACTGGTTCCCAAAACCAGAAATAAAATCTCACACGTACTCCCTCAGAGATACGTGAAACATAACGAATCCCAGCTATCCAAACTGGCAATTCACTCCAGAAGAACAAACACTAACTTCTCCAGAACACAGAGAAAATCCAGAACACTTCGGAGCTAATTTCCCAGACTTACCAAACTATACAACTCCTTCAATCAGAGAAACTCATCCAGAATCAAATCTCCGACTCTGAAATCCAAATTCCTCTGTCTCTTATCTACCAAACTCTTCGGACGATCCAAATCTGCCTTCATCACTATCAATCAGCTAAACCTCTACTGATGCCTTTCAGAACGAATCTGAATCCAAAAACAATCTAGTAGAACGATCTTCTCGAAATTAATCAAAATCAAGAACATAACCCTACCATCCTCCGTAGAAATCAACTTCTCTTCTCCAGAAAAGAAAAACAGACTCACTCCCAACTGCTTCCGCTGCACAACTCTGATGTGGGAGCAGATGAAATGCTGATGACGAACTCCAATACAAACTTCCCACTGATACCACTGTGACAGACCTAGGCTTTGCAACCATCAGTCAGTAATCACAACTGGTAAGCCTCCCAACTATTCTGAAAATATGGTTTAACAAATCCAAAATAAACTCAGAAGTTTCTCACAAACCATCCTACTACTAAGTTAAACCATCGGTACCCTCCTGGAATACAGTCGATACCAAATTCAATCTCCAGATGCTAACAAAACACTGACTTCCTGAAGACATCCAGAAAATTTCTGAAACACAAAGGAACACTCAAACCATCGCAAGTCACTTTTGCGATCCTATCCGATTCAGATTCCAAAGAAACTGTTCTTCCTTTACCAACCCAAACAGCATATCCAAATAAAATTACTCCTTTAGAAACATCTTATCTGCCAGAAAACTGATAGTTCCTCCTCAAAACAGATATCCTGACCTGCTGAGCTTCCAGAAGAAATGGATAAGTCTTTAGCATCTACTCGAACTACTGACCGTAGAATCTCACATCTCCTGATCCATTGTAGAAAAAGATTCACATTGCTGCTTCCACACTCCACTCCAGGTCACTGCTTAACCAGAAGACTTCTTTATTCCAAAGGCTTCTCAAACTTCAAAGTCTTCAACCAACTTCACAAAGAGGTTGAGACAAGCAGATATCTCTCAAAAGTTCGGACTCCAAGCCAAGCACCAACAACTAACTCTTATTAAGGGTGAAAATGAGACCACATCCGAAAGTTACAACTTACCGACCTTAGTTTCACACTCCAACATCGATAAAGCTTCCCTGCGGTAGACATCAACTGTCCACCCCATTACTCCTTAACTTGCTTCAAAAGAAACATCTTCAGCACCGTCTGTGGTTATTGCATCTCACCATACAGCTACTCCCTTCTGAAGTTGCAAAGATACCATTACTCACTTCTGCTCATCTAACAGATCCAAACTCCAAATAATCTGCTTACCGAGCACAACCAACTTACACTTCCAAGAGTTACTCCGAATTCCTTTAAAAAGATTTCCTTCGGAGATCAGAGAAATCCACACTCCATACTGCCAAACTTACTCGAAACGGTATTGGGTTTACAGTCTCGACAAATATACCTCCAACCTCAACATATGGGCTTCTCCTATTAGTGGTAGTTGTGCTACACATCCACCACTACTCCATCTACCTTTATAATTAGTATTGGGGAAACCTGAATGGGTAACCCAACCGATAGGTAGAAATATATAAAATTATACATATATATATATATATATATATATATATATATATATCAAAAATACAAATACGCTCTCTCAAGAAAGAAATCACTTAAGAGCCTAGGTATTCGCTCAACCTAGTGCTCTGATACCACCTGTAACAACCCGACCTTCTATGCCCAGAAAGTCGTATTGTTTTGAAGAAAAGAAAGAGGTGAGAAAGTAGAAAAGAAAGAGAAGAAGAAGAAAACAACAACAGAATCTCAACAGCGGAACGAATAAAATATAATATATCACATAAATTAATACATAGTATCATATACATCAGAGTACACAGATAATACAACACATACTAGACAGTTATAAACACCTGTCTAGTTAATACAACTCACACATCACAGAGATACAACACAAGAGATACAACACAGCGGAATACAAAATAATCACTAACACAGCGGAACCACTATATATCTACACGCTGAAGCCTCCTGCTCCATTGCTCCTCCAGAATACGTCAAAGCTAAACCTGAATCCCTTGACTGCCCGTAAAAATTTGGGTACCCGAGAGTTTATGAAAAACAGAAATAAACTTCGGGTCAGACATGGGTCTGGTATGAGTAACAGATTAAAGTTGTTTAACTTTGGAAATCATTTGGAAACAAAAGGTATCACGTAAGACTTCCCACCAATAAACATGGAAAAGTTTTTACCTTACGCTAACCAAAACATTTTTAGGAAATCCAGTGATATTATAATAGTGTCTAGGGTTTTCAAGTAAATAGAAAATAGCCGAAATTGTTACATGATTAAATTCCAGCATACTAAGTTTACAATCAAATCCGATGGCACTTATTGGATTTTGGATTCCATACAATGGCTGGGCTACTGGGGTACCGCCCGTCACAGTACGTGGCCTAGATCACCGTACCGAGGAGTACGCCCGCTCCCCTGCAACACAAGGCCGGACCCATCCCTTACTGGACAGTTCCAAATAAGATCACCCCACAGTTGGCGCGACCAACCGTACACTAAACCGAAATAAATAGGGACATCTAGACAGGGGTAAACCTTACTCTCAAGTGGGGGCTACCCACGAAGCCTTGCTGCACCTCCCCTGTTTTAGCCATTCCCGGTTGATGAGGCTTGAGGTCACGATTACCTTTATAGAACTCATCACTTAGAATGCTCATCGTCCGCCTGACGATGTTCTGAAAGCATTCGATCCATACAAGTTCATTCCGGGTTCGAACGAAACCGAAGGCATTATCTCGTTACACTCGTATTGGAATCACTGTGATATCCCAGAAATTTTGGCAATATTTATTAATATCTTTTCTAACAATTTAAAATTGGGGGAGATTTATCTTTCTAAAACTTATATAAATGTTATATATTTATAATGTATATATATATATATTGGTATATATATATTATGAATAGGGAATCTTTTAAATTTAATAAAAGGATATGTTTTCAAATTATAATATATATGTATATATATATTGTGATTTAGAGTTATGTTATAAAATTCAATATAGTAATTGTCAAAATTTATGTTAAAAATATTTTCCATTTAGAATATATATATTTGTATATATTGGAATGGAAAGAATATTGGATTTGAATTTAATAAAGTATTTTCAAACTTTAATATATATATATAAGTTGTAATTTGGAAATTTTTAATTTGACTTAATACTTTTGAAAATGATATTTGAGATTTAAATAATAAGAATAATTTCTTATTTATTATAAACATATATTTTAAGTTTTATTTTGGTTAAGGTTTAAATTAAAGAAGTTCATTTGTTTTAATAATCTTTTCTCTTTAAAAATTCAAACATAAGTCAAAATTGATTTGTAAAAATATATATATAAAGTTAAACTCAATTTCTCAAGCATATAAAAATATGTTATATTTATTTGATCAAAGCATAAGCTATTATAAATAATAGTTTTCACATTTGTATATTTATATAGAAATGTAAAAGCTTAATTATAAAAAGATAAATACATTTTATATACATGTAAATATTTTATAAATACATAGGTATAGCTTAAATAAATTAATAAAAGACAAGATTTACACTTGTAAACATATGGAGGCTTGAATAGGCATATGTGTAAGCAAATTAACTTTTAAGAAGGACAAATGTCCACATTTTCTTTTTTTTAGAATTAAAATAAATAAACTAAAAACAAAAAGAAGATCTGTATTCATTTTTCAGTTCTAAAAATCCTTCTTCTCATTATTCGATTAAAAACAAAATAGATCTAAGAAAAAGTAAAAACTGGAAATCAAATGCAAAGAAGCAAAATAAAATCTAGAATTCAAATGCAAATCAAAAGAGGATGGAGGCAATTCAATAAGCAGCTTCAAATCTTCAATTGAATCTGAAGACATGCAATCTGAGGAATTAATCAAACTGCAAGTTTAAAATTCAACAAAGCAAAAGAAAAGCAAGTTTAAAAAAAAATCAAAATCAGTCTGGAAATCATCAACCTGGAATAAGCCTGGAAACAGATCATGTTCTCTGTTCTCTGATTTTTGGTGAGTAAACAATTTCTATTTTAAAAAGTTTTAAATATGTCTAAAACCTTGATGCATGCACTAAAACTTGAATTTAAATTGGTAATAAGGGTTTGCATGGTGGATTAAATGATTTTATGTATTTATATATGTGGATATATTATGTGTATGTCTGTGTTCAAGTGTTTTGCTCTGCTCTTAAATACAGGTTGCAAATATAATGCAAAAATCAACTGCTCTTTCTCTGATCTATGATATGGTAGGACGTTTAAACAAAAATTGTTAGAAATAGCAAGATTTGAATTTTTAAAATATTTTAAATACAAACTGATGACAGTTTTAACTATGATGTGAGATTTACAGTAAAAAACTTATATATATCAAAATTTCGATTTGATAAATTTGTGAATTTAGGTATATTATCTGAATTGTTACCAAAATTTAGGATTTTTAAAAGAGGAATCGTAAATTTTAAGTGGGTAATTCAAGAGGAATTGTTTGATGAACGGAAATCTTGTTTGGGTCGATTTCTGGCGAGGTGGTCAACGATTTGAGTCGGCATTGGGTCAAAAGGAGGTTGCATAGCTTGGGAACTCGGCAAAAATCAATGATGATTTTTCCGATCATCGGAGTGATCGATAGAGGGAGAAATAGGGTTTTGGATGAGTTCTTTGATGGTGAGCGAGTTCCTTTGAACTGCGGCGTCAAAGGAGTGATTGGAGGTTGCGGTAGGAGGAAAAAGGGAAGGTTGATCTCTGGCAGTGATGCTGACGAAATTTCGAGGCCTCCGATGTATAGAGGTGGCTGGAAGAGGCGGCTATCGATGATGGTTTCTAGTCTAGTTTAGGGTCGAGTTCCAGATTTCGATTCGAGGAGTTTTGAAATAGTCTGGGTGGTCTGAGCGATTGAGCACATCGTCGATGACTTGGGACGATCAGGGCGAAGGTCGAAGGTGATCAGAATTGATGGTGCACGTGCACGAAGTATCACTTGTATCTGGTTTTTGGGTGTTTGGGGAAGAAGGTAGTGCCTCGGGTCGAGTTCGAAGTTTTCGTATGTTTGTCTCGAAGGAAGATGAATTCGCGAGTGTTTAGCTGAGTAGCAGTTTCTAAAATAAAATCAAAACAATGGAAAATATGGTGGTCTCAGGAAGAGCTTGGGAAAAAGATGCGTTGGCTCGGGTTTTTGATCGAGTCATTGAAGTGTTTTGCTGGGAACAGGATTTTAAGTTTTAAAATAAAATAGATTTTAAAAAGAAAAGAAAAATAGAAGTATTATATAGTTTTAAAGTTATTTGAGGAATTAAGTTTTCAAAGAAGTGTTGCCAAGTTTTCAAACAAAATATTAAAAGTTCAAATCAGTTTCAAAGATTTACAATGATTTAAAATTTTGTTTAAAGATAATTATATAGTGGGGTAAAAATAGATAAATTTCTAAATGAAATTTTAAAAGATATAATTAAGAGGTGATTTGAGTTAAGAATGTTAAATTTTAATTAATCAAGAAAGGATCTCAATTGATTTTGTTTGTTAATTAATTACAAGTATTCATTTCAAATAAAGAATGTAGTTAAGTAATTAATAAAGATAAGTGATTTGTCTTAAGTTAATTAAGGTCTTATTTAAGGATGGTTAATGAGCTTTATTAATCAAGGTGATTAATTTATTTATGTAATTAATTAAAAGATTGATTAATTAAGGAAATTAAGTGATAATTACTTAATGGAAGTAATTTAGGATAATTAATTTAATGATTAAAGGTTGATTGATTTATTAAGTAAGATCGATTAATTAATAATTAAATATTAATTAATTTAGTATTAAAGGTTAATTAATAAATGATTAAAGTATATTAATTAAAATGGTTTGTAAATAATTAATATTAATTAGCCAGGATTAGTAATTCATTCATCAGAAATTAATTTGGTTTAAATTAATTAAAATCAAGGGATCAGTTGATCTTACTTATGGATGATTGAAATATATTGAATGCTTTGAATTAATTGATATCTCTGATATGTGATGCTCTGTGATATGAATGGGTTAAACAGTGATAATGTAGATTACCTATCTGAGTTGAATTATTTTATATCCTGGATTTAAATTATATTGTTTAAAACTTAACAACCTGGATTTGAAATGATATTGAATTCGAAGAGACCAGGGTCGGGTATCAATAAATACCCGAAACCACTTCGATTAGTGATCTGCTATAATTCTATATAGATTTGATTGGTGGAAATCAATAGGCTGGAATGGAATAATTAAGTTACATAATTATTTAAACTAAGTAACGGTACTTAGATTTTGTTTGTGAAAATAAGTGTTGATTATATAAGTTGTTTACTTGTAGTAAAGTACGAGTTACCCCGGGTTTAAATAAGTTCCATGAATTGAAATTTCATGTTAGATGAGTTTACTCACGCTGGTTTCCAGCCTGACCCGGGTGTTACTTTGATGTAATGCTCGGGTCAGACCGAGTATTACAGATTTCCAGGTAAGGACGTTCTGAAGCTTAGGAGGCGAGCTGGATGGCAGGAACGTATGGAGTTTACCGCTGTGTATTTGAGAGCTTATTGATAGTAGTCTGGGACAGGTTGATAACTGTCTAGTCTATTTGTGTATATGTTGTAACTCTGATGTATTGAATGTAAAGTAACAATTACAGCTTTTCTTTGTATAAATGCTATTATTTGTTATTATATTTAATCCGCTGCGAATGTGAGATGTTGTGTTTTCTTTCTTCTTTCTATTCTTCTTCTATCTTTTCTTCTTTTCCTTAACAATTCGGAATTATCGGAGTTGAAAATTCCGGATCGTTACATTTGGTATCAGAGCCAGGTTAAGCGAGAACCTTGGCTCTGTTGGGATTACTCGTTAAGGATAGGGTCAATGGTACCCTAGAACGAGTTGAGTGTATATATATATATGAGAGCGTAATTGTTATTTTCTTATATAAGAATTTTAAATGATTTTATATAAGAATATATTTTGATATATAAAATGATATTTCTTTCTAATAAATATTAAGGTAATTGGTTGTTAAAATATTGGAATTAAATTAAGTGGTAATAGAAATTAAGCCAAATTAAAATTGAATGAAGATAAGTTTGAAATGAATTCAAACTGAAATTAAAATCTTGAATTTGTAGAAATGTTATCAAGAATAGAGATAATAATGAATTGGTTTCCAGATATGATAATCTTGGTTATTATCATAAATGGTAATTGTGTTTAATAATGAATGTTGTTAATAATTTAGAAAAAGGAAATGTTTAGGGAAGTAAACATTTAAGTGAGTATAACTTATAAATTGGAATTGAAGATAATTTAAAATTATGATATTTTAAATCTAAATCCAGAAAACTTGAAAATTGTTTTAAAGAAGTTTGTTTTGAATTAAAACCAAAGGTGGTTTAAAAATTTAAGGTATAACTTGGTGTGTAAAGAAAATGTATATATGAGGATATACATAATATCAAAGATGCTTTGAAATAAACTCTAAGTATTGAGTTTTAAATTTTTCCTTGGAATGTGATGAGAAACCTAAAGTGAATAAGTTTTTAAACTTAAGTGGGAAGATTTTTAATAAGAAGTTTAAAATTTGAATGGGAATTCAATTTGGGTAAAGATAAATTTAATTTAACTTAAGGAAGTTAAATGAGTTTAGAATAAACAACTTGAATTGGAAATTTCAAGATGAAATTAAAATTTAACTTGGGAAGTTAAATGGTTGATTAAAATGGGAGTTATGAGTGATCTCAAAATGGGTTTGAGATTTGGAAATTGAAAATGGATAATAAATTATAATCTGAAATTTAATTGTTTTTTAAATTCTTATTTGAACTTTATAATAAGTTAAGTAAAGATAATCTTAAAATGGAATTTTGGAATTTGGATCCAGAATTAAATGGTTTAAAGATTTAAGTTGTTAAATTAAAAATTAAGGTTGATTTGATTTAAAAGTAAAGGTTAATTTGATTTAAAGGATTAAATCAACATTTAGAAATTTAACTCGAATTTATATAAATTTGAGATAGCTTAAAATTGAGTTTTAAATTGAAATTTGTTCAAATGGGATTTGGTTTGAATTAATTAGAATTGTGATTGAAGATGTATAAGTTTAAAAATCAAATGGAATTTGATTTGAATTTGGAAAGGAATTAAGGTTAATTCAACTTGAAATGGGGATTAAATCAATTTCAATGGAAATTGGAGTATTGAATCAATTTAAATGGAAGTGGAATTTAAATTAAATTGATGAGACATCAATTGGAAATGGAAATTTGGAAATTTAACAGTTTGACTCTGGATTATTTTCAAAATAAATTGTTTTAATACAAATATATTTTCCAAACTATTTACTATACAATCTTTCTTCTTAAACCCCAAACTATCTATACTTATTTTACAATTAATTTAGAATTATTTAACTATTTTGAAACTGTCTTATAAACTAATTACTATTTTTCAGTTATTTATATCTAATCACTATTTTAAAAACTATTTTGCAATTATCTAACTATTTTGTACCTACTTAACTATTTTACAGCTATTTTATAAACTAATAACTATTTTTCAACTACTTATCTATTTTAAATTTTTTCAAGCTATTTTTAAATTTAAATTGGTCAGAGTTCAAACTGTTTATAATTGAAGTAATAACTCAATTGGAGATGGAAGAAATTGAGAATAAGTGAATGGAATTAAAGGAAATCTGAATAGAAAAGAGAATTGATTTGGCTAATAACCAATAAAGATAAATACGTAGGATATACGTATATTATTCTATTCGCATAGTGATTTGATCCAGATTCGAACACAGAATTTCGAGACAGTATTATCGATCCGAGTTGGGATTTCCCGCTCGATTTTCGACGGCGAACCTGGATATGGATTTTTGATTGATTCTGGATATTCTCTATCATAGTTACGACTATGCAAGGAGAATGACGGTTTCTGATCAAGAAACCAGATCTGAGTCCGCACTAGGAAGTCGGATGGACGATACTAGTTTGGAAGTGAAATTGTGTGATCGATTGAGCGATCAGATTGATATTGTGTACGGATGATATGTGTACATCGTACGGATTTGAATGAAATTGATATTGAAGATTTGTGGATAAGAACTGTAAAATGGTTTTTGAAAAGAAATATGGTTAATAACTTTATAAAAGATTTATCAAATGAGAATATTTGATTTAGAATAAAATAAAGTTATATATACTTGTTATATAAGGTAAATCTTCCCTTGTTGAATCTATTGCTAAAAGAAAAGGTTTTTGAAATGTTTGAAGTATAAAAGAGGTTTTATACAAGTTTGAAATGATCCAAAGATTTTCAAAGTTATATATATCTATATATATATATATAAAGGATCTTATGAGAATGATTTTGGAAAAGGTTTTGAGAACCTATGAATTTGGAAATGGCTTTTGATTTTTGGGAAAATCAATTTTGGATTTTTAAAAGCCTAGTTTGAGAATTATCGATTTTGGTAATCGATTTTGTGTAAAGGAGATTTTGATAAATCATAAAGGATATGATTTGAAGATACTATAAATGTATAGTATAAAATGTTTTGGGTATAGCTCTGGGGAAAAAGGCGCTTCCTTGAAATGAACTTCTCAGGAGTATCATTGGTTGGTACTGCCTTGAGCCCCAAGGGGGGTTTCTAAAGTTGATCCTGTAAGGAGTCCGGACAAACTAGTTCTTGAGGATTATTTGGTAGCGAAAGTCGATGGCGCTGTTGCCTACAGGGGCATTTGGGTTATGCTGTGACGATAGTGTAATTCGATGTCGCTGCGATCTACTGTAGGGACCATAGCGAAAATCGTGTGGAGGATGAGTGCCAACAGTCTACACTTGATTTTGCCGGGATGGCAGCGCAACATCGGTAGACTGCGGTCTATGGTCGAGTGGAGGAGTTTCATTCTTTTGGCAGCGAAATTCGGTGGCGCTGATGCCTACAGTTATATGGGTTTGTGCTGTGATAGCAACGTAAGGCCCGGGTATAACTGCGATCTGTAGCGGGTTCCATGGCGTAATCGAGGAGCGTGGAGACCTACAGTTATCTGTGGATTTTGCCGGGACGGCAACGTAACCATCGGGTTAACTGCGACCATGGAGGAGTGATGATTTCCAGAGCATTCTCACCAAAAGTGTTTTCTATATTTTCATCAAAATATTTTCTAGTATTTTCACTGGGTGTTGAAAACGGGTCTACTAAGTACTCATAGATTTTTCAGTCTTACGCCTGATCAACGTATGACCGAATTTCTATGAGAACAAGGACGGACTTATTGAAACATCGAGTTATAGAATGATATTTTTATAAAACTATTTTGATAATATTGCATAGATTTTAAAAGTGTTTTAAAAATGATCAAGAAAAATTTATCTGAATTTAAGCATTTTAATTATTCTGGCTTCGTTCCTTTTCGGGGACGAAAAGATTTTAAGGGGGGAGGAATGTGATATCCCAGAAATTTTGGCAATATTTATTAATATCTTTTCTAACAATTTAAAATTGGGGGAGATTTATCTTTCTAAAACTTATATAAATGTTATATATTTATAATGTATATATATATATATTGGTATATATATATTATGAATAGGGAATCTTTTAAATTTAATAAAAGGATATGTTTTCAAATTATAATATATATGTATATATATATTGTGATTTAGAGTTATGTTATAAAATTCAATATAGTAATTGTCAAAATTTATGTTAAAAATATTTTCCATTTAGAATATATATATTTGTATATATTGGAATGGAAAGAATATTGGATTTGAATTTAATAAAGTATTTTCAAACTTTAATATATATATATATATAAGTTGTAATTTGGAAATTTTTAATTTGACTTAATACTTTTGAAAATGATATTTGAGATTTAAATAATAAGAATAATTTCTTATTTATTATAAACATATATTTTAAGTTTTATTTTGGTTAAGGTTTAAATTAAAGAAGTTCATTTGTTTTAATAATCTTTTCTCTTTAAAAATTCAAACATAAGTCAAAATTGATTTGTAAAAATATATATATAAAGTTAAACTCAATTTCTCAAGCATATAAAAATATGTTATATTTATTTGATCAAAGCATAAGCTATTATAAATAATAGTTTTCACATTTGTATATTTATATAGAAATGTAAAAGCTAAATTATAAAAAGATAAATACATTTTATATACATGTAAATATTTTATAAATACATAGGTATAGCTTAAATAAATTAATAAAAGACAAGATTTACACTTGTAAACATATGGAGGCTTGAATAGGCATATGTGTAAGCAAATTAACTTTTAAGAAGGACAAATGTCCACATTTTCTTCTTTTTAGAATTAAAATAAATAAACTAAAAACAAAAAGAAGATCTGTATTCATTTTTCAGTTCTAAAAATCCTTCTTCTCATTATTCGATTAAAAACAAAATAGATCTAAGAAAAAGTAAAAACTGGAAATCAAATGCAAAGAAGCAAAATAAAATCTGGAATTCAAATGCAAATCAAAAGAGGATGGAGGCAATTCAATAAGCAGCTTCAAATCTTCAATTGAATCTGAAGACATGCAATCTGAGGAATTAATCAAACTGCAAGTTTAAAATTCAACAAAGCAAAAGAAAAGCAAGTTTAAAAAAAAATCAAAATCAGTCTGGAAATCATCAACCTGGAATAAGCCTGGAAACAGATCATGTTCTCTGTTCTCTGATTTTTGGTGAGTAAACAATTTCTATTTTAAAAAGTTTTAAATCTGTCTAAAACCTTGATGCATGCACTAAAACTTGAATTTAAATTGGTAATAAGGGTTTGCATGGTGGATTAAATGATTTTATGTATTTATATATGTGGATATATTATGTGTATGTCTGTGTTCAAGTGTTTTGCTCTGCTCTTAAATACAGGTTGCAAATATAATGCAAAAATCAACTGCTCTTTCTCTGATCTATGATATGGTAGGACGTTTAAACAAAAATTGTTAGAAATAGCAAGATTTGAATTTTTAAAATATTTTAAATACAAACTGATGACGGTTTTAACTATGATGTGAGATTTACAGTAAAAAACTTATATATATCAAAATTTCGATTTGATAAATTTGTGAATTTAGGTATATTATCTGAATTATTACCAAAATTTAGGATTTTTAAAAGAGGAATCGTAAATTTTAAGTGGGTAATTCAAGAGGAATTGTTTGATGAACGGAAATCTTGTTTGGGTCGATTTCTGGCGAGGTGGTCAACGATTTGAGTCGGCATTGGGTCAAAAGGAGGTTGCATAGCTTGGGAACTCGGCAAAAATCAATGATGATTTTTCCGATCATCGGAGTGATCGATAGAGGGAGAAATAGGGTTTTGGATGAGTTCTTTGATGGTGAGCGAGTTCCTTTGAACTGCGGCGTCAAAGGAGTGATTGGAGGTTGCGGTAGGAGGAAAAAGGGAAGGTTGATCTCTGGCAGTGATGCTGACGAAATTTCGAGGCCTCCGATGTATAGAGGTGGCTGGAAGAGGCGGCTATCGATGATGGTTTCTAGTCTAGTTTAGGGTCGAGTTCCAGATTTCGATTCGAGGAGTTTTGAAATAGTCTGGGTGGTCTGAGCGATTGAGCACATTG
This sequence comes from Allium fistulosum, assembly GCA_030737815.1. Lineage (NCBI taxonomy): Eukaryota > Viridiplantae > Streptophyta > Magnoliopsida > Asparagales > Amaryllidaceae > Allium > Allium fistulosum. The sequence continues at coordinate 764,837,965 of CM060905.1, forward strand.
TCGATGACTTGGGACGATCAGGGCGAAGGTCGAAGGTGATCAGAATTGATGGTGCACGTGCACGAAGTATCACTTGTATCTGGTTTTTGGGTGTTTGGGGAAGAAGGTAGTGCCTCGGGTCGAGTTCGAAGTTTTCGTATGTTTGTCTCGAAGGAAGATGAATTCGCGAGTGTTTAGCTGAGTAGCAGTTTCTAAAATAAAATCAAAACAATGGAAAATATGGTGGTCTCAGGAAGAGCTTGGGAAAAAGATGCGTTGGCTCGGGTTTTTGATCGAGTCATTGAAGTGTTTTGCTGGGAACAGGATTTTAAGTTTTAAAATAAAATAGATTTTAAAAAGAAAAGAAAAATAGAAGTATTATATAGTTTTAAAGTTATTTGAGGAATTAAGTTTTCAAAGAAGTGTTGCCAAGTTTTCAAACAAAATATTAAAAGTTCAAATCAGTTTCAAAGATTTACAATGATTTAAAATTTTGTTTAAAGATAATTATATAGTGGGGTAAAAATAGATAAATTTCTAAATGAAATTTTAAAAGATATAATTAAGAGGTGATTTGAGTTAAGAATGTTAAATTTTAATTAATCAAGAAAGGATCTCAATTGATTTTGTTTGTTAATTAATTACAAGTATTCATTTCAAATAAAGAATGTAGTTAAGTAATTAATAAAGATAAGTGATTTGTCTTAAGTTAATTAAGGTCTTATTTAAGGATGGTTAATGAGCTTTATTAATCAAGGTGATTAATTTATTTATGTAATTAATTAAAAGATTGATTAATTAAGGAAATTAAGTGATAATTACTTAATGGAAGTAATTTAGGATAATTAATTTAATGATTAAAGGTTGATTGATTTATTAAGTAAGATCGATTAATTAATAATTAAATATTAATTAATTTAGTATTAAAGGTTAATTAATAAATGATTAAAGTATATTAATTAAAATGGTTTGTAAATAATTAATATTAATTAGCCAGGATTAGTAATTCATTCATCAGAAATTAATTTGGTTTAAATTAATTAAAATCAAGGGATCAGTTGATCTTACTTATGGATGATTGAAATATATTGAATGCTTTGAATTAATTGATATCTCTGATATGTGATGCTCTGTGATATGAATGGGTTAAACAGTGATAATGTAGATTACCTATCTGAGTTGAATTATTTTATATCCTGGATTTAAATTATATTGTTTAAAACTTAACAACCTGGATTTGAAATGATATTGAATTCGAAGAGACCGGGGTCGGGTATCAATAAATACCCGAAACCACTTCGATTAGTGATCTGCTATAATTCTATATAGATTTGATTGGTGGAAATCAATAGGCTGGAATGGAATAATTAAGTTACATAATTATTTAAACTAAGTAACGGTACTTAGATTTTGTTTGTGAAAATAAGTGTTGATTATATAAGTTGTTTACTTGTAGTAAAGTACGAGTTACCCCGGGTTTAAATAAGTTCCATGAATTGAAATTTCATGTTAGATGAGTTTACTCACGCTGGTTTCCAGCCTGACCCGGGTGTTACTTTGATGTAATGCTCGGGTCAGACCGAGTATTACAGATTTCCAGGTAAGGACGTTCTGAAGCTTAGGAGGCGAGCTGGATGGCAGGAACGTATGGAGTTTACCGCTGTGTATTTGAGAGCTTATTGATAGTAGTCTGGGACAGGTTGATAACTGTCTAGTCTATTTGTGTATATGTTGTAACTCTGATGTATTGAATGTAAAGTAACAATTACAGCTTTTCTTTGTATAAATGCTATTATTTGTTATTATATTTAATCCACTGCGAATGTGAGATGTTGTGTTTTCTTTCTTCTTTCTATTCTTCTTCTATCTTTTCTTCTTTTCCTTAACAATTCGGAATTATCGGAGTTGAAAATTCCGGATCGTTACATTTGGTATCAGAGCCAGGTTAAGCGAGAACCTTGGCTCTGTTGGGATTACTCGTTAAGGATAGGGTCAATGGTACCCTAGAACGAGTTGAGTGTATATATATATATGAGAGCGTAATTGTTATTTTCTTATATAAGAATTTTAAATGATTTTATATAAGAATATATTTTGATATATAAAATGATATTTCTTTCTAATAAATATTAAGGTAATTGGTTGTTAAAATATTGGAATTAAATTAAGTGGTAATAGAAATTAAGCCAAATTAAAATTGAATGAAGATAAGTTTGAAATGAATTCAAACTGAAATTAAAATCTTGAATTTGTAGAAATGTTATCAAGAATAGAGATAATAATGAATTGGTTTCCAGATATGATAATCTTGGTTATTATCATAAATGGTAATTGTGTTTAATAATGAATGTTGTTAATAATTTAGAAAAAGGAAATGTTTAGGGAAGTAAACATTTAAGTGAGTATAACTTATAAATTGGAATTGAAGATAATTTAAAATTATGATATTTTAAATCTAAATCCAGAAAACTTGAAAATTGTTTTAAAGAAGTTTGTTTTGAATTAAAACCAAAGGTGGTTTAAAAATTTAAGGTATAACTTGGTGTGTAAAGAAAATGTATATATGAGGATATACATAATATCAAAGATGCTTTGAAATAAACTCTAAGTATTGAGTTTTAAATTTTTCCTTGGAATGTGATGAGAAACCTAAAGTGAATAAGTTTTTAAACTTAAGTGGGAAGATTTTTAATAAGAAGTTTAAAATTTGAATGGGAATTCAATTTGGGTAAAGATAAATTTAATTTAACTTAAGGAAGTTAAATGAGTTTAGAATAAACAACTTGAATTGGAAATTTCAAGATGAAATTAAAATTTAACTTGGGAAGTTAAATGGTTGATTAAAATGGGAGTTATGAGTGATCTCAAAATGGGTTTGAGATTTGGAAATTGAAAATGGATAATAAATTATAATCTGAAATTTAATTGTTTTTTAAATTCTTATTTGAACTTTATAATAAGTTAAGTAAAGATAATCTTAAAATGGAATTTTGGAATTTGGATCCAGAATTAAATGGTTTAAAGATTTAAGTTGTTAAATTAAAAATTAAGGTTGATTTGATTTAAAAGTAAAGGTTAATTTGATTTAAAGGATTAAATCAACATTTAGAAATTTAACTCGAATTTATATAAATTTGAGATAGCTTAAAATTGAGTTTTAAATTGAAATTTGTTCAAATGAGATTTGGTTTGAATTAATTAGAATTGTGATTGAAGATGTATAAGTTTAAAAATCAAATGGAATTTGATTTGAATTTGGAAAGGAATTAAGGTTAATTCAACTTGAAATGGGGATTAAATCAATTTCAATGGAAATTGGAGTATTGAATCAATTTAAATGGAAGTGGAATTTAAATTAAATTGATGAGACATCAATTGGAAATGGAAATTTGGAAATTTAACAGTTTGACTCTGGATTATTTTCAAAATAAATTGTTTTAATACAAATATATTTTCCAAACTATTTACTATACAATCTTTCTTCTTAAACCCCAAACTATCTATACTTATTTTACAATTAATTTAGAATTATTTAACTATTTTGAAACTGTCTTATAAACTAATTACTATTTTTCAGTTATTTATATCTAATCACTATTTTAAAAACTATTTTGCAATTATCTAACTATTTTGTACCTACTTAACTATTTTACAGCTATTTTATAAACTAATAACTATTTTTCAACTACTTATCTATTTTAAATTTTTTCAAGCTATTTTTAAATTTAAATTGGTCAGAGTTCAAACTGTTTATAATTGAAGTAATAACTCAATTGGAGATGGAAGAAATTGAGAATAAGTGAATGGAATTAAAGGAAATCTGAATAGAAAAGAGAATTGATTTGGCTAATAACCAATAAAGATAAATACGTAGGATATACGTATATTATTCTATTCGCATAGTGATTTGATCCAGATTCGAACACAGAATTTCGAGACAGTATTATCGATCCGAGTTGGGATTTCCCGCTCGATTTTCGACGGCGAACCTGGATATGGATTTTTGATTGATTCTGGATATTCTCTATCATAGTTACGACTATGCAAGGAGAATGACGGTTTCTGATCAAGAAACCAGATCTGAGTCCGCACTAGGAAGTCGGATGGACGATACTAGTTTGGAAGTGAAATTGTGTGATCGATTGAGCGATCAGATTGATATTGTGTACGGATGATATGTGTACATCGTACGGATTTGAATGAAATTGATATTGAAGATTTGTGGATAAGAACTGTAAAATGGTTTTTGAAAAGAAATATGGTTAATAACTTTATAAAAGATTTATCAAATGAGAATATTTGATTTAGAATAAAATAAAGTTATATATACTTGTTATATAAGGTAAATCTTCCCTTGTTGAATCTATTGCTAAAAGAAAAGGTTTTTGAAATGTTTGAAGTATAAAAGAGGTTTTATACAAGTTTGAAATGATCCAAAGATTTTCAAAGTTATATATATCTATATATATATATATAAAGGATCTTATGAGAATGATTTTGGAAAAGGTTTTGAGAACCTATGAATTTGGAAATGGCTTTTGATTTTTGGGAAAATCAATTTTGGATTTTTAAAAGCCTAGTTTGAGAATTATCGATTTTGGTAATCGATTTTGTGTAAAGGAGATTTTGATAAATCATAAAGGATATGATTTGAAGATACTATAAATGTGTAGTATAAAATGTTTTGGGTATAGCTCTGGGGAAAAAGGCGCTTCCTTGAAATGAACTTCTCAGGAGTATCATTGGTTGGTACTGCCTTGAGCCCCAAGGGGGGTTTCTAAAGTTGATCCTGTGAGGAGTCCGGACAAACTAGTTCCTGAGGATTATTTGGTAGCGAAAGTCGATGGCGCTGTTGCCTACAGGGGCATTTGGGTTAAGCTGTGACGACAGTGTAATTCGATGTCGCTGCGATCTACTGTGGGGACCATAGCGAAAATCGTGTGGAGGATGAGTGCCAACAGTCTACACTTGATTTTGCCGGGATGGCAGCGCAACATCGGTAGACTGCGGTCTATGGTCGAGTGGAGGAGTTTCATTCTTTTGGCAGCGAAATTCGGTGGCGCTGATGCCTACAGTTATATGGGTTTGTGCTGTGATAGCAACGTAAGGCCCGGGTATAACTGCGATCTGTAGCGGGTTCCATGGCGTAATCGAGGAGCGTGGAGACCTACAGTTATCTGTGGATTTTGCCGGGACGGCAACGTAACCATCGGGTTAACTGCGACCATGGAGGAGTGATGATTTCCAGAGCATTCTCACCAAAAGTGTTTTCTATATTTTCATCAAAATATTTTCTAGTATTTTCACTGGGTGTTGAAAACGGGTCTACTAAGTACTCATAGATTTTTCAGTCTTACGCCTGATCAACGTATGACCGAATTTCTATGAGAACAAGGACGGACTTATTGAAACATCGAGTTATAGAATGATATTTTTATAAAACTATTTTGATAATATTGCATAGATTTTAAAAGTGTTTTAAAAATGATCAAGAAAAATTTATCTGAATTTAAGCATTTTAATTATTCTGGCTTCGTTCCTTTTCGGGGACGAAAAGATTTTAAGGGGGGAGGAATGTGATATCCCAGAAATTTTGGCAATATTTATTAATATCTTTTCTAACAATTTAAAATTGGGGGAGATTTATCTTTCTAAAACTTATATAAATGTTATATATTTATAATGTATATATATATATATTGGTATATATATATTATGAATAGGGAATCTTTTAAATTTAATAAAAGGATATGTTTTCAAATTATAATATATATGTATATATATATTGTGATTTAGAGTTATGTTATAAAATTCAATATAGTAATTGTCAAAATTTATGTTAAAAATATTTTCCATTTAGAATATATATATTTGTATATATTGGAATGGAAAGAATATTGGATTTGAATTTAATAAAGTATTTTCAAACTTTAATATATATATATAAGTTGTAATTTGGAAATTTTTAATTTGACTTAATACTTTTGAAAATGATATTTGAGATTTAAATAATAAGAATAATTTCTTATTTATTATAAACATATATTTTAAGTTTTATTTTGGTTAAGGTTTAAATTAAAGAAGTTCATTTGTTTTAATAATCTTTTCTCTTTAAAAATTCAAACATAAGTCAAAATTGATTTGTAAAAATATATATATAAAGTTAAACTCAATTTCTCAAGCATATAAAAATATGTTATATTTATTTGATCAAAGCATAAGCTATTATAAATAATAGTTTTCACATTTGTATATTTATATAGAAATGTAAAAGCTTAATTATAAAAAGATAAATACATTTTATATACATGTAAATATTTTATAAATACATAGGTATAGCTTAAATAAATTAATAAAAGACAAGATTTACACTTGTAAACATATGGAGGCTTGAATAGGCATATGTGTAAGCAAATTAACTTTTAAGAAGGACAAATGTCCACATTTTCTTTTTTTTAGAATTAAAATAAATAAATTAAAAACAAAAAGAAGATCTGTATTCATTTTTCAGTTCTAAAAATCCTTCTTCTCATTATTCGATTAAAAACAAAATAGATCTAAGAAAAAGTAAAAACTGGAAATCAAATGCAAAGAAGCAAAATAAAATCTGGAATTCAAATGCAAATCAAAAGAGGATGGAGGCAATTCAATAAGCAGCTTCAAATCTTCAATTGAATCTGAAGACATGCAATCTGAGGAATTAATCAAACTGCAAGTTTAAAATTCAACAAAGCCAAAGAAAAGCAAGTTTAAAAAAAAATCAAAATCAGTATGGAAATCATCAACCTGGAATAAGCCTGGAAACAGATCATGTTCTCTGTTCTCTGATTTTTGGTGAGTAAACAATTTCTATTTTAAAAAGTTTTAAATCTGTCTAAAACCTTGATGCATGCACTAAAACTTGAATTTAAATTGGTAATAAGGGTTTGCATGGTGGATTAAATGATTTTATGTATTTATATATGTGGATATATTATGTGTATGTCTGTGTTCAAGTGTTTTGCTCTGCTCTTAAATACAGGTTGCAAATATAATGCAAAAATCAACTGCTCTTTCTCTGATCTATGATATGGTAGGACGTTTAAACAAAAATTGTTAGAAATAGCAAGATTTGAATTTTTAAAATATTTTAAATACAAACTGATGACGGTTTTAACTATGATGTGAGATATACAGTAAAAAACTTATATATATCAAAATTTCGATGTGATAAATTTGTGAATTTAGGTATATTATCTGAATTGTTACCAAAATTTAGGATTTTTAAAAGAGGAATCGTAAATTTTAAGTGGGTAATTCAAGAGGAATTGTTTGATGAACGGAAATCTTGTTTGGGTCGATTTCTGGCGAGGTGGTCAACGATTTGAGTCGGCATTGGGTCAAAAGGAGGTTGCATAGCTTGGGAACTCGGCAAAAATCAATGATGATTTTTCCGATCATCGGAGTGATCGATAGAGGGAGAAATAGGGTTTTGGATGAGTTCTTTGATGGTGAGCGAGTTCCTTTGAACTGCGGCGCCAAAGGAGTGATTGGAGGTTGCGGTAGGAGGAAAAAGGGAAGGTTGATCTCTGGCAGTGATGCTGACGAAATTTCGAGGCCTCCGATGTATAGAGGTGGCTGGAAGAGGCGGCTATCGATGATGGTTTCTATTCTAGTTTAGGGTCGAGTTCCAGATTTCGATTCGAGGAGTTTTGAAATAGTCTGGGTGGTCTGAGCGATTGAGCACATCGTCGATGACTTGGGACGATCAGGGCGAAGGTCGAAGTTGATCAGAATTGATGGTGCACGTGCACGAAGTATCACTTGCATCTGGTTTTTGGGTGTTTGGGGAAGAAGGTAGTGCCTCGGGTCGAGTTCGAAGTTTTCGTATGTTTGTCTCGAAGGAAGATGAATTCGCGAGTGTTTTGCTGAGTAGCAGTTTCTAAAATAAAATCAAAACAATGGAAAATATGGTGGTCTCAGGAAGAGCTTGGGAAAAAGATGCGTTGGCTCGGGTTTTTGATCGAGTCATTGAAGTATTTTGCTGGGAACAGGATTTTAAGTTTTAAAATAAAATAGATTTTAAAAAGAAAAGAAAAATAGAAGTATTATATAGTTTTAAAGTTATTTGAGGAATTAAGTTTTCAAAGAAGTGTTGCCAAGTTTTCAAACAAAATATTAAAAGTTCAAATCAGTTTCAAAGATTTACAATGATTTAAAATTTAGTTTAAAGATAATTATATAGTGGGGTAAAAATAGATAAATTTCTAAATGAAATTTTAAAAGATATAATTAAGAGGTGATTTGAGTTAAGAATGTTAAATTTTAATTAATCAAGAAAGGATCTCAATTGATTTTGTTTGTTAATTAATTACAAGTATTCATTTCAAATAAAGAATGTAGTTAAGTAATTAATAAAGATAAGTGATTTGTCTTAAGTTAATTAAGGTCTTATTTAAGGATGGTTAATGAGCTTTATTAATCAAGGTGATTAATTTATTTATGTAATTAATTAAAAGATTGATTAATTAAGGAAATTAAGTGATAATTACTTAATGGAAGTAATTTAGGATAATTAATTTAATGATTAAAGGTTGATTGATTTATTAAGTAAGATCGATTAATTAATAATTAAATATTAATTAATTTAGTATTAAAGGTTAATTAATAAATGATTAAAGTATATTAATTAAAATGGTTTGTAAATAATTAATATTAATTAGCCAGGATTAGTAATTCATTCATCAGAAATTAATTTGGTTTAAATTAATTAAAATCAAGGGATCAGTTGATCTTACTTATGGATGATTGAAATATATTGAATGCTTTGAATTAATTGATATCTCTGATATGTGATGCTCTGTGATATGAATGGGTTAAACAGTGATAATGTAGATTACCTATCTGAGTTGAATTATTTTATATCCTGGATTTAAATTATATTGTTTAAAACTTAACAACCTGGATTTGAAATGATATTGAATTCGAAGAGACCGGGGTCGGGTATCAATAAATACCCGAAACCACTTCGATTAGTGATCTGCTATAATTCTATATAGATTTGATTGGTGGAAATCAATAGGCTGGAATGGAATAATTAAGTTACATAATTATTTAAACTAAGTAACGGTACTTAGATTTTGTTTGTGAAAATAAGTGTTGATTATATAAGTTGTTTACTTGTAGTAAAGTACGAGTTACCCCGGGTTTAAATAAGTTCCATGAATTGAAATTTCATGTTAGATGAGTTTACTCACGCTGGTTTCCAGCCTGACCCGGGTGTTACTTTGATGTAATGCTCGGGTCAGACCGAGTATTACAGATTTCCAGGTAAGGACGTTCTGAAGCTTAGGAGGCGAGCTGGATGGCAGGAACGTATGGAGTTTACCGCTGTGTATTTGAGAGCTTATTGATAGTAGTCTGGGACAGGTTGATAACTGTCTAGTCTATTTGTGTATATGTTGTAACTCTGATGTATTGAATGTAAAGTAACAATTACAGCTTTTCTTTGTATAAATGCTATTATTTGTTATTATATTTAATCCGCTGCGAATGTGAGATGTTGTGTTTTCTTTCTTCTTTCTATTCTTCTTCTATCTTTTCTTCTTTTCCTTAACAATTCGGAATTATCGGAGTTGAAAATTCCGGGTTGTTACAATCACCCTCAGAGTTAACGACAATAACCCTTGCATTCTGAATCACCATCTCGAATCTATAAGTACTATCTTCGTCAAAACTCATTACGGAATCACCCACAGAGTTATACTGACGTATAGTTCTTATACCTTGAGTCTTCACTTGCTCCATTTGAAATTTCACGACCTAACGTTATTTTGGATCGATGTGGTATTCGGGTCTCCAGACCTGGAATCCCGGTATACGGAAACCCGATCCCGGTCTCATCGAAATCCAAAACGTGTGTTTTAAGGCCAAGTTGTTTTAAAGGTTTAAAACAATTCAATTCAATTATCTATATCAACACCGATAGATAAAACACAACATCACAGATGGATAATTCACATAACATCATAAATGGATAATCAATATCATCAAACTATCACCAAAGCATTCATATCACAACAATATCACTCATCTCATATCTGAGATTTCAATCAATCAATGGGATGTCAATATCAATCATCATACATAAGCAAGGATAATAAATCACACTATTGATAATTAATTTAAAATGAATTAAATCAATTACCTTATTCTTAATTAATTTAAAGTTAATTAAATTAATCATCACATCATTATTAAACCTGCTTATACTTCTATTAATTAATTATCAGTCAATTAATTAATCATCATCCCGTTATTCATTTAATTAATCATCCCTGATTAATTTTCTTTAATTACATTTAAGTAATTATCTTTAGATTATTCCCACGGATTAATTACTTTGATCCAATATAGAAATGCATCTTTACATTACTTCATTTCTTAATTAACTAAAGTTAATTACATTACTCAATTAATTATTAATAAATTTCTTCATTTATTAATTATTCCAAATAAATCTATTTTAAATTCCAATAATCTCAAATTACATTTCCAGTTAAGTTAATTACATCAAAGTAATTAAATCTTTAATTTGAACCAAAATATTTATCACCTTTGATTAATCCCAATCTAGTAATTAACTCCTTTAATTACTTCATTAATTGCTCAATAATTTATTATCTCTAATTAATCCTTTGATTAATTATATAAAGTAATTATACTCAAATTACTTTATTAACAAACATCATTCTATTAATTTCACTCTGTAATTAAACATCAATTACTTTTCTAAGTAATCATAATTATCACATCATCAATTGATTTATTCAAATTAATCAAAATAAATTAGTTAACCCAGATAAATCAAATTACTCAATTAATTAAAATGAGTAATTAAGTCCTTTAATTTCCTCTCATTTATTATTTACACTTAAACAATTAAATTGTTGATTAATACATCAATTTATCCAATCAATTTATTAAAATCAATTACATTAATTTATTATAAAATAATTCAGTTAATGACCTTCATTAACATTTATTTAATCACTATTCTAAGTAATTAACTTATCAATTATTAATAAGTTTAAATTTACCATTTATAAATTAAGTTAAGTCTCGTCTGTGACTTTAATAATATATCAACCACTTCACTAAGCGATTATACTTAATTAACTATAAGTGATCATCTTTAATTTCATAAATTAATTACTCTATTAACCATCACTTAATCTTTAATTAATTAATTTCTAAATTACGTTCATTCCCACTAATTATTTCATTTAATAATTCATCCTTAATTACAAAATGTAATTAACCTTTAATTTTTAGTTTATTGATTAATTATCCTTAATTAATCTCAACATATCTAATTTAAAATAAACTTGTATTTATATTAAATACTTGCTCCTACCATTTACTTCATTAAAACCCATTTAGAAATAAATTTTGAAATATAACTTATTTAAACAAAATAATTCAACATTTAATTTTATAGATTTAAATCTTTGAAAAAACATTTCTAAACATATTAAGTCAAATTAACAATTATTATTTAAACTAGTTTTAAAATACACAAAAACTTGTTCATGCTTAAAAATTTAAAGCTAAATTATGATATACTGTTAAAATTTTAAACCCAGGTTACTCAACACGAAACAACCCGAGCCATTTCACCCTTTTCCCCGAGTCACGCGCGAGGAATCTCGCCTACGTACCTGCTTCGAGTCGTAGCTCCATTACTCGAACAACTTCCCGAGTCGAACTCGTCTTCCCCAACTCCCATTCCTTTGCCAGATACGCCATTCACGTGTGCACGTTGCACAGCGAGCCAAACGACATCAAGCTTGTCTCCGGCCATCACCAAGTCGGCGGCGACCCCAACGTGCCATCCCTCAACCCAGAACCAAAAACAGGTACGCAAATCAAAATTCGAGCATCTGCTCGAAACTCAGAAATAACCTCGATCACCAAATTTTTCCCAAGGCCGATCATCTCGACTTTGTTGGACCTCGCCGACCCTTCCACAGAACCACCACGTCACGAGCTACATCTACCCCACAAACGAGCACCTCGGTCCACTTCCCATGCCGCAAACGTTTCGACAGCCAAGACGTATAAAACTCCAACTAAAACCCTAGTTCGATCCCATTCGAATTAATCACTCATTAGAAAAATTCTTTTTACATTTTTCCCATAATCAACCAACTATAACCAAGCTTCGATCACAAATTCAACTCAGATTAATGTGTAGATAATCGGCAATTCACAAAATTCCAAATTTCGCAATATCACAAAATCCTCCTTTAATACTTAATTAAAAATTATAATAGTATCATCTAAAATCATGATTTCTTATCACTATTACATGTAGGTAATCCAAATTTGAATTTAAAACAGTTGATTTTTAACCAAAGTTTGAGCTTCACTATATTATCCTATTTAAACATTTTAACTTAATTTAAAATTTATAGAAACTATTTTTAAAATTATCTTCACATCCTAACAAACTAGTTTCATTTATATATCAAAGTCAGATATGGATTCTATTGTGAGATTTTGAGATTTTAAATATCAAACCAAAACTGGAATGAGAACAAAGTATGACATAAACAGATACTTGCACATAAATACCAATACCAGATACATATCACAAGAAAATATGCCACAAAAACTTGAGTTATTAAACTTTTAAAAATGTTACTCACAAGGTTGATAAAAGAATAGAACTTCTTGTTTGCAAACAGTTTTGGAATTCTTTGAGGAAACTGGAAACTGAAAAGTGTTTCTACCCTTGATCTTCAACTGTCTTGCTTTTTGAATTAACTGTAGTTGCTTGATGGTAGAATGTTGTTTAGGTTTTTAAAATGGAAGCTTCATTTCAGTTTTCACTTTGCTCGAATGGAAATGAAAAGGTGATAGAGGAAAGTTGCTTACAGGCTGAAGTTTAAACAGGGTTTGTATATTTTTTTTTATTTTCTTTCTTTTATATTGTCAGAGATTTTTGTAAAGAATGGAGGCTGAGAATACATATTGTGAGCAAGAGGAGATGTTTGCATGACTAGCATTAAATGCTTTGTACCATGATACTTCCATTTTCATACTTATCCTATTTTTCTTTTCTACATGCCTGACTTTACTCTCAAGCTACAAATATTATACTTTGTATTCTGATACTTTTGTTGCCTAAAGTTTGCAGGCATACACGTATTCGAACATCATCTATGTTTGCTCTCTTCTAATATTTTTGACTGTGCAGATTTTTATGAAGGCTGGAAATCTTCTTGTTTTACATTTTGAAATGTAATTGAGTGTAAATGAATGTTATTCTCTTTGTTCTGCCTATTCATTTTTTTCTAGTCTGATTATGTAGTGTAAATGTTCTGTTATCCTAGTATGATGTTTTATTAGTTAGTGTATTTGTTTTATAATTTATAAAGCTATGAAATCTACTCGTATACATTATACTTTCCAGTTCGATGGTAGAATGTAAATAAATGTTTGTTTAGGTATTTTAGTGTGTTGTTTTATAATTTATCAAATTTTACTTGTTTTATTTGTATTGTTGTTAACTTGTTATTTTAAATATGTAGATTTGTTATTTGTAACATTGTATTGTATTTCGAGATGAATATTTTATACTATTTTATTTATAGATATCATTTAAAATAAATTACAACTTGTAAATTTGAAACGATTCAAGAAATTATATTTTTATCAATATTATAAAAGTTCGTTTATCAAATTTCAAAAAGATCAAACAAAAGAAATTATTTATTTCACAATATATCCAAAGTAACATTTGACAAATTTAATTAAAAACTCATATATATATTTTAAACTAAAATCTTACAAGTTACACCTTTGTAAAGAAAAATGAAATTCTTTTATAAATAAATATGAATCTGAACCAAATTAGAATAAGCTTAAAACAATTTAACCATTTATCTGAATATTTAAACCATATATACATTTATCAAATAGCTTTGAAAAGTCATCCCAAAATAAATAATAATTTCCAAATCTCTAGAATACATATAAGAAATTTGAAAACAAAATTTATCAATTAAAATTAAAACAGAACTTACCTGTCTACGATATATACCAGTATATCCGTTATAAACAGAAAAATCATTTATTAGTTTTAAAAGATATAACTCACAAATATGATATTTATCAGAAGAAAATATCAATTCAAGTATTATAATTCAAAAATATATAAGATCAATTTAATATTTAATATAAATTATTAAATTGATATTGCTCGAAATTCCGGGTCGTCACAAATTGTATAACATGACCCTATTAATTTCACATCCTGCCTCTATAGTTACGTTCCTTATTTAGTGTAATCTTTACCATTAAATCTATTACATACCATTTAGATATTTCATCATCCGTAAAATGTCTTTTATGCTTTAATTATAGTTTTAGTGGATACTAGGAATTAGAAACATGCAAAATGATTCACATTAAGTTATTATTATGAAGTATCAATTTGTTAAAGCATGCAATGAGTTTCTTCACATACGTTATTTGGATATATTTACAAAATTTGTTTGCATATACAAAATTAAAATAAAGTTAACACTTCTATTGGTGCATTTTAAAAGAATTGGAGTACTTTATTAAATATCAAGCACGAAATATGGATATTGATGTATTTATCTATGAATTGTTATTCTAAATATGTTTCAAGGTAGGTCAGATTCTGTGTGTATTAATGATAACAAGGAAAATGACTATTTCATTTATTTCATGTGAAATTTATAGAAATGTTTATTAACATTTTCTTATGATTTATTATTATATTTATGCTTTATTATGAGTGCTTATTGTACAGTGTCAATAATGGTCATACCATTATTGATATTGTAACGACCCTACCGATGCCCACGTTATTAAAGAACATTAGAAATAATATCGTCTAATAACGTGGAGAATACGGCTGGTTAAGGGCGATCAAATGTGAATCTCTCTTTGTACTAATACTGACACGTCTTTATTACCTTAGAGGATCTGAACTGAAAGAAATTTCGACGTGTACAGTATTATTACAAAGAAATAAACACTTCAATTAAAAAGATTCAGAACAGTATATAATATAGATAAAACTGGATTAGAGTCACAGATCACAGCGGAATACTATACATCATATACATAATAGAATGTGAGTCTACAAAATATCGGTACTAGACCCACATAATATTTACACATATCACATCCAAAAGTACTGTAGCAGGTACGTAATGACTACTAGAATATATACATGACACACTCTCCTAATGTCAACATATACAAATATGAAGTAAACTAAAACATGTCAAAACAGTCTACTTCATTGCTATTCCAAGATCCATAGGTCAATGAGTCCTAGTACCTGTAGAGGCTCGGCCTGACCCGAGTATTTTAAAATAAACGGGTCAGACTATATCTAATAAAGAAATGAGATAGTGATATCGTAAACAAATGACTTAATATAAATAAACCATAGTAAAAGTATGCCAAAACAACGATCAGAATAAGGCATAATAACCAATCACCATTTCTTTAAATCCATATCAAGTATAAAATGGGATGTCATTAAACATGGCAACAACATATTCAAAATTCTCCAGAGCAAATAAAAGATACTGAATATCTATCCCAAAATCTCCGAAGAAATAATCATCACTAATGAATTAATAATGATAGTCAACTAGCAGTGTGATACAGTGCGACACGGGGTCTGACTAAAATAAATAAATAAAACCCCATCACATAGCGTAATAGTCTAACGAAAAGAAATAGACTACCAGTTAAAAACTCCGACTGCTAACTATAAGAAATAGGTAGTCGTGCTTATGACAAAACTATGTGAATTTACCTAACGAATATAAATAGGTAAACATTGTCCAACTGTAAAATAAACTGATAGGCATGCATATAACACCTGCCCAAAAATAAAAAGGGCAGCTGTGTCATACCATAACAAACCTAACTAAAGAAATAGGTCTGCCTTTCCAAATTTAAGAACATATCGACTCTCAGGTCGATAAAAATGAGTTATCGTCTCTCAGGGATCTATCGGCCAAAAATCCAAACACCCTAAGATAATATAACTCTAAGTGTAGCTTACTTTCACTCTAGTAATCAATAGAATCTAACTAACTGTCCCATACCAGAAGGTGAGATTCTAATATTTACTGAAAGCTAGTAAATTTCACTCAAATTCTATTTAACAAATTATGATAATAAGTGAAAAAATTGTACGAAATGTCCCATACCAATCCGACAATTCAATCATTTATTTAAAATTCTTTGTTTCATAGAAAAATCATAAAATTCCAATAAAAACCCCCATATTCATCGGAAATAAAATAAAACAAATTTTATTATTTATTAATATTATTTTAGTAGCACTTTATAATAAAAGATTTCATGGAAAGAGACATTTCAAAGCATGTACAAGTAGGTTACATAAATGAACAATACATATTGGTCAAGTAAAACTGTAGAATTAATATATCAATAACAATAGTTTATGTTTCATAACAATGTTATAAAAGGAACCATGTTGTACAGGCAAGGACGAAAAATATTTAAAGCAAGAATGCTTGCATTGTTATTTTTAAAGCAATGCGTTTTTAATGTTTCAAAGCTTGAGATGCGTGCCTTTCAATAAATAAAAAAAATTATTGCAAGAGTAGAAAGAGCAGAGGCATTTTATATATAGCTTTGAAGGAATCAAAACAAACAAGGAAATGTGTACAATCCCAAAGCAAGGGTAGGGACGAAAATCAACAGAGCAACAAGCTGATTTGGACATACTCAAAACAACACTAAAGTGCATGGGCAGGGATGAAAAAATTTAAATAAGAAAGTTTTCTCTAATTAAGAAATGTTGGTACATATTTTCATATAATAGTACATCTAAAAAAGTTGAAGTGGCAGGGATTAAAGTTCAATGCAAAAGTGTTTGAGTGTGTGTGGCCATTTTTTTCAAACCATAGTACACATAAAGGATGTGTACAGACAAGTGCTTTGTAAAACGTGTACATATATTTTGAGTGATTGTTTGAGTGTGTGGCAAATTTTATAAACATGTATAAAATGTATACAGGTAATTTTCGAAACACATGTATATATATGTTTTGTAAAATATGTACAGGCAAGTATTTGTATAAGCACTTTCATTAACAAAATTATAAATGCTCTACGCTGTCAGTACAACAATTATCAACCAATATAGTACATGCATATACCACAGCAAAGTAGCAAAGTAACTAAATATCTTTATTTAATATATCTTAACATATTAACAATGAAATGGAACATGAAAAAGAAGACAAAAATGGAATAGATTGATAATTATCATCTTTGAAGGACGTGTGTCCTTGTTTCTAAATTGGACAAATTGATTAAACAATGCAATTGGTATATTTAAACAACGACAGGTGCAAAGAATATAAAGCATGAATTGCTTTCTCAATTTGAGCAATGTATGCTCATATTTCAATGCATTAGTATAAATTAAAGTGGACAATTTAACAGCCATATATTTTTGGCAAGGACGTGCATAATTGTATGCAAAGCCTGAGTGTGACTTTTCTCACAAACAAGTACAAAGGAGGACGTGTGTCCTTTTATATTCAATTATTTACAGGGACAAAAATTCAAAGCAAGAATGGTTGCTTGAGGGTATGACTTTGACAGAGACGTACGCCTGTAGTTTGTAAGGAATCAAACTAACAAGAGAAGTGTGCAAATTCAAGTGACAGGGAAATTTCGAAACCCGACGATATGGAATTCAAAAGTCAAAATTTTAATAACCCATTTTTAACTGATCAAATTCTCCATCTTTGTAAATCAATTCAACATAGTAAATTATTTCAGAGATCATAGATATAGTAGTGTGAGATTATTATCTCACCTTGAATTTAAAACGAAAGGAGATGAACCGAATTGGGATTAAGCTGCAAAATTGAAAACTACTGATGTCTTCTCTAGCTCCTAGATTCCACAAAAAATCCAAAACATCCCATAATTAACAAAATTTCAGAGATTTCTAACTGAATAAATATGAAATTGACAGTATCAATAGGTAGAGGAAGAAACAAGGATTCATACCTATTAATATTTGAGATTTACTGATTTTTGCTTGAGTTCCTAAAACCAAAACTAGGGCTGAAAATTGGGTCTTCTTGCTTCTGTCATTTTGCTAGGTTTCCTGGAGAAGATACGTAATGAATAAGCAGTAGTTGAAAAATCAATTAAGGAATAGAGTGATAAAATTTACCAATGGGCTTGGATATAAGCCCAAGATCCTAAAAAAACTATTATATTATTTAACTAAATTTACCATTTACTAACTTGTTAAACAAAAGAATTCTAATTAAAAGAATAAAATAATTAGAATCGTTTTCAGTATATTATTTTTTTCTTTCTTTCTTAAATTAAATAATATTATTACATTTTGCCAAATCAACTTAAATAAAAGTAAACTGAACATCAAATTTTAATTATTTCCAAATCGTAGTGTCGAAATGTCTCATTGTAATGTTTTAGGAACCCCTATCGATAACGTTGGCCAAACGCATCGACCAAAATTCTTAAAACTCTCAACGGACAAATTAACACAAATTATATCATAAATTTCAAACCAGTTATCGCGATTAAGTTTACTTCTCAATTTTACTCTTTAAATTAATAATTAGAATTTATTAATAAATTATTAATTAGAAAATTATTAATTGGGTTGTTACAGACACCCTCCCTTAAAAAAATTGCGTCCTCGCAAATTACTATTTAGAAGGAATCTCTAACATAAATAATTTAATCTAATTAATATTTAATAATTTATTAAAGAGAGAAAAGAATTTACCAGACTCATGCCTCAGAAAATAACTCTGGATGAATCCTTAGCATATACTCACGAGTTTCCCAAGTACAATCCTTGGGATTCCCGGATCATTGCACCTTTACTAACGGAACTTCCTTTTTTCTGAGTCGTTTGACATCTGTTGCCACTATCTGCACTGGCATCTGAGTATAAGTCAAATCAGAAGAAATTTCAAGTTCCTCTATCTGCGAAGGCTCAAAAACTGACTTAGAATCTCTAAGACACCTACGGAGCTGAGATACATGGAATACATCGTGTATTCCGGATAAATGATCAGGTAGCAGAACACGATATGCCACAGTACCAATACGCTCAGTAATAGGATACGGTCCAATAAATCGTGGAGCTAATTTCCCGGAACTACTGAATCGCATTACCCCTTTCAGTGGAGATACTCGTACAAAAACAAGATCTCCAACAACAAACTCTAAGTCCTTTCTCCTCTGATCCGCATAGGACTTCTGTCTGCTCTACGCTTCCTTCATTCTCTGCTTGATAATTTCTATTTTTTCTGAAGCTTCTCTAATAGAATCTGGACCAAGTACATATCTATCTCCAGCCTCCAACCAACAAGATGGAGAACGGCACGGTCTTCCATATAATGCTTCGAAAGGAGCCATACCGATACTCGATTGAAAGCTGCTATTGTAGGCAAATTCTACTAAATAGATATGATCTATCCAACTACCTCCAAAATCTAATATGCAAGCACGAGCAAATCCTCAACAACTTTATTAACTCTCTCTGTTTGACCATCTGTTTGAGGGTGATAGGCAGTACTTAGATTCAGTTTAGTACCCAATGCAGTCTGAAGACTTTCCCATAATCTGCTGGTGAATAACGGATCTCGGTCACTCACAATGGCACTGGGGACGCCATGAAGCCTGACCACTTCTTTAACATATAGCTTTGCCAAATAAGGAGCTGTTCTGGTTGACTTCACTGGAATAAAATGAGCTGATTTAGTCAACCTATCAACAATAACCCAAAGACTATCATGTCCGCTCCTCGAACGAGGTAATCCATCTACAAAATCTATGGATACCTGATCCCACTTCCATAATGGAACCTCTAATGGCTGTAGAAGTCCACTAGGTCTCTGATGTTCAACTTTAACAAGCTGACACGTCATACAATGCTTCACAAAATTCCCCACATCACGCTTCATTCCCTCCTAGAAATACAGCCTCTTCATATCAGCATACATTTTGCTGCTTCCTGGGTGGATAGTATATCTAGACCGATGACAATCCTCCATGACATCCTTACGGAGTGTATCAGTATCAGGCACTACTAGCCTACCACGCCTTCGAAGATAACCTCTACTATCAATTGTATACTCAGTTACTTCCTGACTACCACTGTAACACAACTGAAAAATATCAGTCAGAGAAGAATCCTGCTTCTGAGCATCTGCTATATGATCTAATATAGATGGACGCGCTTCTAAACTAGTGAGCACCAAATATAATCTCAAATTTGGGTTTCTATCTCGTATATCACAGATAGATAAAGTTTCTAAATCCTTCCACTCTAGCATCATCATAGAAACAATTTTTAGATGCTTGCGGCTAAGAGCATCAGCTACACGGTTCCCTTTTTCGGGAGCATACTGAATTTCGACATCATATGCAGCTAAAAACTCTAACCACCTTTGTTGTCTCATATTCAAATCTTTTTGAGAAAATAAATATTTCAATGATTTATGATCTGTATATAGGATAAATCTCTAACCCAGAAGATAGTGACGCCAGATCTTTAGTGCAAATACAATAGCTGCTAGCTCTAGATCGTGAGTAGCATATCGAATCTCGTTCGATCTAAGCTATCTAGAAGCATAAGCAACTACTCTGTCTCTTTGCATAAGAACTGCTTCTAGTCCTGGTCCACAAGCGTCAGTATAAACCACCAATTCCTTATTCCCATCAGGTACAATAAGAACAGGTGCATGAGTGAGAAGATCCTTCAGCTTCTTAAAAGCTGATTCACACTTATCCGTCCATTGAAATTTTACATTTTTTCTAGTTAAGGTAGTGAGAGGGAGAACCACTTTCGAGAAATCTCTAATAAAACGCCGGTAATAACCAGCTAAGCCGAGAAAACTCCTAATCTCAGTAACGGTCTTCGGTCTTTTCCAGTCCCGGATTACTTCAATTTTAGAGGGATTGACTGAAATACCTTCACCGGAAACTATGTGCCCCAAAAACTTCACTTGCTGCTGCCAAAAATGACATTTAGAGAATTTCGCTTTCAACTCATTCTTTTGCAATATCTCCAAAACAATTCTGAGGTGTTCAACATGCTCCTCCTCAGATTTGGAATAAACCAAAATATCATCAATAAATACTAGAACAAATTTATCAAGATACTCTCGAAAAACTCGATTCATCAGGTCAACAAAATATGTAGGTGCATTTGTTAACCCGAAAGGCATCACCAACCATTCATAAGAGCCATATCTAGTTCGGAAAGCGGTAAGAGGAATGCTATCCTCTGCTACCCTAAGCTGATGGAATCCGGTAGCTAGGTCAAGCTGAGAAAAGACCCTAGCACCGCATAACTGATCGAACATATCGTCAATCCTAGGCAGTGGATAACGATTTTTAATAGTAAGCTCGTTCAGTTTTCGGTAATCAATACAAAGCCGAAGAGTACCATCTGCCTTCTTCACAAATACTACGGCTGTACCCCATGGAGAACTACTGGATTGGATCAATTGCTTAGATTCTAATTTTGTCAACTGCTTAACCAACTCTTCGTTTTCCACAGTTGACATTCTGGTAGGAGGACGACTAAAAGGTCGAGCTCCAGGAACAAGATCAATCCTGAACTCAATAGCTCTATTGGG
The DNA here is from genome assembly GCA_030737815.1 of Allium fistulosum. Taxonomy (NCBI): domain Eukaryota; kingdom Viridiplantae; phylum Streptophyta; class Magnoliopsida; order Asparagales; family Amaryllidaceae; genus Allium; species Allium fistulosum. The sequence continues at coordinate 764,859,654 of CM060905.1, forward strand.
TGGCAATCCCAAGATAGGCTCAAAAACAGCAGGAAAAGTAGAAACAACTGGAATTTGAGATATCTCTTCTTCAATTGGAGATTCTAAGGCATACAAAGAAACATATGGGATTGAAATAGCTTCGTCGAGAGCTACAGTAACTCGCTCTCCAAATTTAGGATGTCGAAGAAATATAATTCTCTCAGAACATAAAATATGAGCCTCGTATAAGGATAACCAATCCATCCCCAATATCATACCGAAACCCAAGAATTGAATAACATGAAGATCAGCAAAGAAAGATACGCTACTCAAAATAATTTCCACATGCTCACAAAGTAAACTGAGAGTTGCGGATCCTCCAATAGGATTCGCAATCCTCAAAGAAGTAACAAGACAAACAGAATACAATGAAGTAGAGTCTACGAGATCCTTCGATACAAATGAATGAGAAGCGCCCGTATCAAAAAGAACCCGTATTTGCAAACCTCTAAATAAAATCATGCCTTCCAAAACAGAAGGAGATATACCTCTCTGCTGCTGCGGTTGAGCTGAACCACCCACTGAACTGACTGCATTCACCTGACCTTGGTTCTTCTTAGCTAGCTTACGACAAGATGAAATCAGGTGCCCTGGATTTCTACAATAACTACAGACTATAACTGACGGTGTAGAAGGAGAAGAAGATGTCTTGCGAGGTTTAGTGCAATCTCTAGAAAAATGACCCTGCTCTCCACAGTTATAGCATGAACCCTTTCCTGAACTGGAACCTGAATTTCCACTCTTTCCCTTCTTGCCCTGAAACCCTCTCTTACTTTTATTCCAAGGTAACTTTCTCTTCTGAGAAGAACTGGGTTGAATCTGGACAGCTCTATTCCCATCACTATCCCTTTCTGCCTCTTCAAAGCGAAGTGCAGAATCGATGAGAGACTCGAAGGATACATCTAACTGAAGCAATAGAGCCTTCCTCAAGGGCTTTTTCAATCCATATATAAATTTTTGATTTTTTTTTCTTGGAGTATTGATAAAGTCTAATCCATACTTGGACAACGCCTCAAACGTTGCCACATACTCCATCACTGACATCTGATCCTGCCTAAGATCAATAAATCTCCTAGCCATTGCCTCTCTCTCTACATCGGGTAGGAACTTCAATTCAAATCGATGTCTAAACTGAATCCATGTAAGTGGCGCATCTGAAGTATCTGTCTCCAATAAATCATACCAGTCTAAGGCTCTCTCCTGTAATTGATTGGCTACTATACGAACCCTCTGAACATCTCCAAGCTCCATACTAGAGAAAATACGTTCGCAAGTCTTCAACCATGCCTGAACCTCTCCTATAGATTCAGTCCCCTTGAAAGGTTTACCCCCCAGCCTTCCGAAATCATTACACAGACGGGCGAAATCGGAATGAGCTGGCTGAGTACCAAGAGCCTGAGTTTGGGCAGTCTGAACTATCACAGCAATCTGTTCGGGAGTTAAAAACACTCCTCCTGTACTAGGACCACTAGTCGATCCTGTAGTAGCTCTAGGAGGTCTACCACCAGCCATAACTCAACTGCACATTCAATTTCTAGATTAGAATTTTAATCCTATAATATATATAGATAGAATATTTATACTAAAAAAAAAATTTCAAATACGACCAAATGGTTACCCAGTAATCATTTTATATTCCTATCCATAATAATTAACGGGATTACTAACTACCACATACTAAAGGGACGGGAACTCTAAGTCATCTAGGTTTAGATCTCGACTCCATAAAGATTATATTCTATAATGTTCTGAATCCAGCTCTGATACCATGCTGTAACGACCCTACCGTTATGCCCACGTTATTAAAGAACATTAGAAATAATATCGTCTAATAACGTGGAGAATACGGCTGGTTAAGGGCAATCGAATGTGAATCTCTCTTTGTACTAATACTGACACGTCTTTATTACCTTAGAGGATCTGAACTGAAAGAAATTTCGACGTGTACAATATTATTACAAAGAAATAAACACTTCAATTAAAAAGATTCAGAACAGTATATAATATAGATAAAACTGGATTAGAGTCACAGATCACAGCGGAATACTATACATCATATACATAATAGAATGTGAGTCTACAAAATATCGGTACTAGACCCACATAATATTTACACATATCACATCCAAAAGTACTGTAGCAGGTACGCAATGACTACTAGAATATATACATGACACACTCTCCTAATGTCAACATATACAAATATGAAGTAAACTAAAACATGTCAAAACAGTCTACTTCATTGCTATTCCAAGATCCATAGGTCAATGAGTCCTAGTACCTGTAGAGGCTCGGCCTGACCCGAGTATTTTAAAATAAACGGGTCAGACTATATCTAATAAAGAAATGAGATAGTGATATTGTAAACAAATGACTTAATATAAATAAACCATAGTAAAAGTATGCCAAAACAACGATCAGAATAAGGCATAATAACCAATCACCATTTCTTTAAATCCATATCAAGTATAAAATGGGATGTCATTAAACATGGCAACAACATATTCAAAATTCTCCAGAGCAAATAAAAGATACTGAATATCTATCCCAAAATCTCCGAAGAAATATTCATCACTAATGAATTAATAATGATAGTCAACTAGCAGTGTGATACAGTGCGACACGGGGTCTGACTAAAATAAATAAATAAAACCCCGTCACATAGCGTAATAGTCTAACGAAAAGAAATAGACTACCGGTTAAAAACTCCGACTCCTAACTATAAGAAATAGGTAGTCGTGCTTATGACAAAACTATGTGAATTTACCTAACGAATATAAATAGGTAAACATTGTCCAACTGTAAAATAAACTGATAGGCATGCATATAACGCCTGCCCAAAAATAAAAAGGGCAGCTGTGTCATACCATAACAAACCTAACTAAAGAAATAGGTCTGCCTTTCCAAATTTAAGAACATATCGACTCTCAGGTCGATAAAAATGAGTTATCGTCTCTCAGGGATCTATCGGCCAAAAATCCAAACACCCTAAGATAATATAACTCTAAGTGTAGCTTACTTTCACTCTAGTAATCAATAGAATCTAACTAACTGTCCCATACCAGAAGGTGAGATTCTAATATTTACTGAAAGCTAGTAAATTTCACTCAAATTCTATTTAACAAATTATGATAATAAGTGAAAAAATTGTACGAAATGTCCCATACCAATCCGACAATTCAATCATTTATTTAAAATTCTTTGTTTCATAGAAAAATCATAAAATTCCAATAAAAACCCCCATATTCATCGGAAATAAAATAAAACAAATTTTATTATTTATTAATATTATTTTAGTAGCACTTTATAATAAAAGATTTCATGGAAAGAGACATTTCAAAGCATGTACAAGTAGGTTACATAAATGAACAATACATATTGGTCAAGTAAAACTGTAGAATTAATATATCAATAACAATAGTTTATGTTTCATAACAATGTTATAAAAGGAACCATGTTGTACAGGCAAGGACGAAAAATATTTAAAGCAAGAATGCTTGCATTGTTATTTTTAAAGCAATGCGTTTTTAATGTTTCAAAGCTTGAGATGCGTGCCTTTCAATAAATAAAAAAAATTATTGCAAGAGTAGAAAGAGCAGAGGCATTTTATATATAGCTTTGAAGGAATCAAAACAAACAAGGAAATGTGTACAATTCCAAAGCAAGGGTAGGGACGAAAATCAACAGAGCAACAAGCTGATTTGGACATACTCAAAACAACACTAAAGTGCATGGGCAGGGATGAAAAAATTTAAATAAGAAAGTTTTCTCTAATTAAGAAATGTTGGTACATATTTTCATATAATAGTACATCTAAAAAAGTTGAAGTGGCAGGGATTAAAGTTCAATGCAAAAGTGTTTGAGTGTGTGTGGCCATTTTTTTCAAACCATAGTACACATAAAGGATGTGTACAGACAAGTGCTTTGTAAAACGTGTACATATATTTTGAGTGATTGTTTGAGTGTGTGGCAAATTTTATAAACATGTATAAAATGTATACAGGTAATTTTCGAAACACATGTATATATATGTTTTGTAAAATATGTACAGGCAAGTATTTGTATAAGCACTTTCATTAACAAAATTATAAATGCTCTACGCTGTCAGTACAACAATTATCAACCAATATAGTACATGCATATACCACAGCAAAGTAGCAAAGTAACTAAATATCTTTATTTAATATATCTTAACATATTAACAATGAAATGGAACATGAAAAAGAAGACAAAAATGGAATAGATTGATAATTATCATCTTTGAAGGACGTGTGTCCTTGTTTCTAAATTGGACAAATTGATTAAACAATGCAATTGGTATATTTAAACAACGACAGGTGCAAAGAATATAAAGCATGAATTGCTTTCTCAATTTGAGCAATGTATGCTCATATTTCAATGCATTAGTATAAATTAAAGTGGACAATTTAACAGCCACATATTTTTGGCAAGGACGTGCATAATTGTATGCAAAGCCTGAGTGTGACTTTTCTCACAAACAAGTACAAAGGAGGACGTGTGTCCTTTTATATTCAATTGTTTACAGGGACAAAAATTCAAAGCAAGAATGGTTGCTTGAGGGTATGACTTTGACAGAGACGTACGCCTGTAGTTTGTAAGGAATCAAACTAACAAGAGAAGTGTGCAAATTCAAGTGACAGGGAAATTTCGAAACCCGACGATATGGAATTCAAAAGTCAAAATTTTAATAACCCATTTTTAACTGATCAAATTCTCCATCTTTGTAAATCAATTCAACATAGTAAATTATTTCAGAGATCATAGATATAGTAGTGTGAGATTATTATCTCACCTTGAATTTAAAACGAAAGGAGATGAACCGAATTGGGATTAAGCTGCAAAATTGAAAACTACTGATGTCTTCTCTAGCTCCTAGATTCCACAAAAAATCCAAAACATCCCATAATTAACAAAATTTCAGAGATTTCTAACTGAATAAATATGAAATTGACAGTATCAATAGGTAGAGGAAGAAACAAGGATTCATACCTATTAATATTTGAGATTTACTGATTTTTGCTTGAGTTCCTAAAACCAAAACTAGGGCTGAAAATTGGGTCTTCTTGCTTCTGTCATTTTGCTAGGTTTCCTGGAGAAGATACGTAATGAATAAGCAGTTGTTGAAAAATCAATTAAGGAATGAAGTGATAAAATTTACCAATGGGCTTGGATATAAGCCCAAGATCCTAAAAAAAACTATTATATTATTTAACTAAATTTACCATTTACTAACTTGTTAAACAAAAGAATTCTAATTAAAAGAATAAAATAATTAGAATCGTTTTCAGTATATTTTTTTTTCTTTCTTTCTTAAATTAAATAATATTATTACATTTTTCCAAATCAACTTAAATAAAAGTAAACTGAACATCAAATTTTAATTATTCTTTCCAAATCGTAGTGTCGAAATGTCTTATTGTAATGTTTTAGGAACCCCTATCGATAACGTTGGCCAAACGCATCGACCAAAATTCTTAAAACTCTCAACGGACAAATTAACACAAATTATATCATAAATTTCAAACCAATTATCCCGATTAAGTTTACTTCTCAATTTTACTCTTTAAATTAATAATTAGAATTTATTAATAAATTATTAATTAGAAAATTATTATATGGGTTGTTACAGATATGCGATTGCCAATTGGATCTAATGTAAACCTTCCTACATTATAAATTACCTACCTTTAGAATATGTGAGGATATTGGTATATTCTTCCATGTTTTCAAAATAACAATCCAAATATTCATTAATGGCAGTTATATTTTATACTACATATAAATGGGAAAAATTCCATAGTGTGTGTCAAAGTGAGATGACTACACATACTAAATTTTTTGAACAATAACTATGAAAGTCATTTTTTTCAGTTATATTAAAAGATTGTTATTCAAGTATACAAATCCAAGAATTTTTTTAATTAGGCTCATAAGTAGAATACTTGATACTAAAAAATGGTACCCTGATACTACTAACGTGATTTCAATTTTTCAATCAAAGTTTACCATGTTTCATACCCTTAATAACAATATTGGATTATTAAGGGTATTTAAAGATGGGATATGGAAGGAAACACACGAACCACTTAAATTGTCAAAACCAGTGGCCTTTTACACTTATCCATGATATAATAACAAAATTTTCTTTTTATGCCGGTAGAAGACCGAAACAATCTAAAAGTAATTATAATACTTAAGAGCTTTTATATTTATATTTGAAGTCAACAAAAGAAACACTAAGAGAAATTTTTATGTTATTACAATTTGCGAATACTTTTGTTATTGGATAAGATTTTCCATGACAGTTCGTTAAACTCTATGATATTGTACTTAAAAACATTTTTTAGCATTATTTTAATTTTCTTCAGTTTAGATTCCAATCTACCCATTCCTATGCAATGTCGATTTTTTTTGTAACATTTATGTTTTATGTAATTTGTAGTAAAAAAAAATGAAATATAATTTTTTTTTTAATTTAGTATAAAGAATATTTTTATTTATTTAAACATATTAGCCTAGATATCTATTTCAAGTTACGTTCTCAAAGTGACAAACTCGCTTTATATTTTAAATATTTAATCGATTTTTGTATTTTAGGATCACTATTACGATCATCAATATCACATTTTAACTATTTTAATTTGTGTAACTTTAGAATTTCGTATATGTGGTACAGATTCGCACTCGCTCTCGTATACAATGAACATAGTTCATTTTGAAGCTTCTAAAGTTACAAACATACCCTTAATAGATATTATACTAAATTGTAGATAATTTTGTCATTTTATTCCCACTATCTACCCAAAACGGTATCTTTCCATAACCCAACAATAAATTCATTCTACTATGAAAACTGCATACATCTTCTTCCTTTACTTTCTGAACAAACTACAAATAATGGATTATAATCTTTGATTCATTATAAAGATGTGTTCTTAACTTATTTCGAAATTAAAGCTTTCATTCTACTTAAGTTTTGGTAACGACAATGGCACACTCAAATGCATGATTAAATGATAATCAACTATTAATGAAAATGTGTAGATACACCAAATATTATCCCTACTTTACTGAATTATGGTCTTCATTGTTTACTAAACCGAAGAAAGTCTATGATTTTGATTAAATTATGATATGTTGCCATCGAAGCTACTTCAAAAATCGAGTACCAATCGTATCATTTTCAATCGATAAGTTTGTTCATGTGCTCGTTGTTAAACTTGGATGCCATCTAAAAGCACATGGTTTGTTACCATCTCTCCGAGTGCACATAAACTCTTTGATGAAATTATTGAGAAAAACATAACATCATGTTCAACTCTCATTTCTTTAAATTTTCAAAACTTAAGGCCCGTCTGGTTTCATTTTGTGTTTTGAGTTTTCAAAATTCATTACAAAATAGGGAAAGAGGAGAGGAAAATATTTAAAATTTTAAGTTATCATGAAGATGATGGAGGGACGACGGAGGTGTGGAGAGATGGGGAAAGAGATGGAGGGATGCCGAAAGAGATAAAGGGACGACGAAGGGATGGATCGTTTCTCATGCTTTTGGTATATTTCAAAACACGAAAAACAAAATAAATATGTTTTCCATTTTGTATGTTAACTTCATTTTTCAAATATGTTGTTTTTTAAAAATATATGCATCGTACGTTTTTTTGTTTGGACGAAAATATAAAACTAAAAATTGCAATGCGCTTTCTTGTTTGGACGAACATATAAAACTAAAAATTGTAAACCAAACAAGGCCTTAGTTTACATAACCATTTATTTTTTCTTGAGTATTATTTCTGACAGAATTTCCATCATCACTTCCTATTTGCATATTTGTATTTTATAAATGTTAAACGTCCAAATGGTGCTATATTTGGATTAGATGATGTGAATGTTTTACTTTTTTACTACAGAATTAGAGCTTTGATTGGGTGGATTATGCTCTATATGTGAACTAGATGTAGGCATGACCTTTATGTCATTTGTTCTTATTATATTCGGTGCATAGGTTGCATCAACATTGAAGTGATCATCTCATTATTTTCAAGTGTACATATAAAATGTTGCTATAATAAATTAAAAGGACATAGCTAATAATGAATTAGAGTGGTTGTATATACGTAGGTAGAATTTGAAGAAAAATCTATGCAACATGTTAGTAACTCTCATATATAGTAGTGGAAGACAAACCTTGCCTATATTGTTATTGGTAACTCATGAATATATCTTCAATGCATGATATCGGTGATTAAGAAAACTGCAGTCATGTCATCTAATATAAACTTTTCTATTGTTCTTAATTTATTAAATAAAGAAAATCATTTGTAGTCAGTGTGATATTTTTTGTAAATTTAGATTTTTGGCATAGCCAGCTATGGAAAAAACTATTTGTCTTCTATTTATAATATACATGTCATATTTTTTCTTTGTCTTATGTTATCATCAAAAACCACTCCAACTTGATCGAAACCTTGAAGGATACAGAAGGAGGATCCATAAAGAACGATAGAAGTAGCAAGACCTTTCGAAAGATTCGAAGGAATGCTTCTGCAAAATATTGGATGAGTAATGCACTTCGAAGAGGTCGAAGGGGACTGGGACACCCTTTCGCTTCAATTAATTACCTTTCGAAACGGTTGCTTCTGCATGCATAGAGGTGTTTAGAAGGTATTAAAGGCACCTTTCGAAGGCAATAAACTATAAGCTTTCACTTGAGCGTCAGTCCTTTAGAAACAGTGGGTTTTGCCATCATTTAACTTCCGCAGAAGAACATTTGGACAGAGTTACCCTTTCGAAAGCATAGATTAGCCTTTTGAATTGGTTGAAACCATCCACAACTATAAAGAAAAGCTTCCATTAGTTCAAAAACAAGGATGGGGTGTCGCATCAATCAACAAGGATGCATTCGAAAGCTACCTTCTGCATTAAAGCCTTATACTATACTCTAACTCATTCTAAGCCCAAAAGATACACCTTTCGACAGTGTCGAAAGCCCGCATCTTTTCCTACTTGCAACAGCACATCAACAACAAAGTGGAGGGTGCATCTATATCTTTCGATGAAGTCGAAAGCACTTAAATTTCATTCAAAAGCAAAATAGGAAGGGCGCCCAGAATTTAACAGCAATGAAAGGTCTTCAAGGCACACTTTCGACCAAGTCGAAAGGACTGATTCGAAAGGGTCCAACCCACGCCTATAAATAAGCCCTAGGGGTATTGTTTTAGGGATCCGATTTCATTCACTCAATACTTGTTCTTTCTTAAATTTGTAAACCCTAATATTAAAATCAAGTTTGGGATTTTACTTCTTATTAATACTTAGGTTTCTGGAATTCAAGAAAATTATTATTAAAGGAAGTATACGACATTTCTAAATATATTGATTGATTTGTGGCTTCTCTATGTTTCTTGTTATAGATTACTTGCATCAATGTCAATCAAAAAGTTACCTTTCCAAAGAGCAGAAACCTAGTGATTCAATTAAAAATCTTAGATTTGATAGGTCCCAACCTTAAGTCACCTCAACCACCTCCAAAGGGTGTTTCGAAGGGGTTCTAAATCATCATAGCTAGTTTGAAAGGTAGTTTTGAAAAAATTCTAATCATCCCAGCCATTTCAAAAGATCCATTTGAAAGAGTTTTGGACTACTTTTACTGAATCTAAAGGTGCATTCGAAAGGACTAGTCTCACTTTTCTACCTTGGGGTGTTGACAAGATATCTTGTTAACATTTTTTGCGCTAGAAGGTGAGCTTGAACCTCTGACCTTATTGAATTCCCTACGGTATTTTCCTTCAACCCTATTCTATTCCAAGCTTACCTACCTTAGACTTTACACCACCATGCTTAGTAAAATTAGAATGTCCAAGCAAGAATTCTCGGAGCCACACTCAATTGGATTTCCCCATGGAACTAATAAAGATTCTAAACAATATGAAGAGAAAATGTAAAGATTGGAAGCTTTAAGAATCATAAAGAGAAAGAGAGCTAAATTTTATGACCCGGACAAGTGGAGCTTAAACCCCTTTCACATTGGCCCTACACCTGTCTTTGGCTTAGGGGGAACAAAAGATAAGAGTGATAACTTGTTTGATCAAATGAAGAAGACAATTCAATTCTATACCAAAGGCACTATCTTTGAGGAAGAAATGATGGCTGATTACTACACCTTTAAACAAAAATGGCATCAAGCAAAAAGCGAAACATTACCTACATGTGAGCTTTAAAAGGTTTTGAAAAGGAAATTGGTCGTTGAGGGTGAAGCTTCTAAATCAAGCAATAAAAAAATCTAGAAATCATCCTCAAAAGACAAGCTTCAAGTCAAGACTCCTTAAGGAATGCAATCTGACTACATCGATTGAGAATGTGTAATTATTAACCAGGGAGGAACTCAACTATTGACCATCCCAGAAGAAAAAGCCCAAATATGAAATGAATCGGGGAGGATCCTATTGTCACTATCACATAATGAATGGTCATGAAATAAATCAATATAGAGCACTTGTAGACAAGGCAAAATCAATGAATTTGTAAAGCGATCTTAATCCAATTCAATAAAGCACCAATTTTTTAAGAAAAATCTACATGGTCGGGAGTAGAATTCTCCTTAAACTTGGAAATTACCTTAAACGGTCAAAGCCTTTGTCCGCGTCGAGTTGGCTATGTCAAAGCGCCTCTTGGAGGAAGGTTACAGTAAACCTTTATCCATGCCACGCTATGGTCAGGTTAAATTATCAACAAGCCCTTGATCGCGCCACGTTATGGCCATATCAAGGAGCCCCTTGGAGAGGGGATGGAGCCTTGGTCCCACCACGCTATGGCCTGGCCAAGACACCGAACAAGCCTTTAGTCCCGCTACGCTATGGCCTAGCCAGGACACCGAACAAGCCTTCAGTCTCACCACACTATGGCCTGACTGGAGCACCTCCTGGAGGAAGGACGGAGTAAGCCCTTGGTCCCACCATGCTATGGCCCAACCAAGGCACCGAACAAGCCTTCAGTCCCGCCTATAAGGCCTGGCTGGAGCGCCTCTTGGAGAGAGGTTGGGTAAGTCCTCAGGTCCTGCTTGAAGATAAGCTAATCAAGTGCACCAGAAAACAACGGACTAAGACGTCCAAGCTCGAGAAGCGATATTCCAAACAATGACAACATACGAAGCCTAAAAGATGGCACATGTCAAAGGAATCAAACCCCAAAGCATAAGGTAAAGCAAAAAGGCTCAAATAAGAATCTACAGACTTCGATTAATTTTCAAAAGAGGATTTCTAAACTTCATTAATATTCGAATCTGGGTTTTGGGTCTCTTACCATTGATTTATTGATTTCACTCATTAATGGCTAAATCTGGGCTTCGAGACCTCTATTATGGATTTTTGGTATTCTATTAATTCCAGGGTCTATCTTACTAGTAGCCGAATCTGGGTTTTGAATCTACTATTATTTCCAGACAAGGATTTCTAGACTCAAATTATTTGTTCCCAAAAGGAAATTCCTAGTCTCCTATGACTTATTTCCAGATAATGATCTCTGGACTTTTATTATTAAATGATTATTCTTGGTCTTCTATCAGTTATTTTCAAAAGAGTATTTCTAAACTTCCATTATCAATGCTAAATTTGGAACTATGGTCTTCCTTTATTAATTCCATAATTAGATTTTGCTCTTCTATTAATATAACTAGAGTCAGATTTCTTGTCTTCTCTTATCATGACCAAAGTTGGATCTCAAAACTACTATTCGTTTCTAACTGTGGAATTTCTCTTCACTTATTATTTTCACATAATGATCTGTTAACTTCCATTGTTTAGATTTTTGGAATTAGCAGGATTCCTCATACTATTGCTAATAGTATAAAGAACTACCAATATATTCTTGCATAGATTTAAAATTAATGATGAGAAATATTATCTACTTTGTACATTTTAGGAAAACAAGATCAATAATGAAGACTGAATGGGTTGACAAATACAAAAACCATAGTCAAAGTTATCAAAAACCAAATTCAGAAACAACATTGTAAGAACAGACAAAGGCTACAAACTAAGTGATATTTACATAACTTACATAATTTATAAAATTATATACAAATATATAGTATAAGTGTATGTTTCATAGATCCTAAACAACCTTATTTAGATTCTCGGCAATTAAAGGATCGACAATATGGTAAATCACTATATGAAGAATTTCTTTAAGCTTCTTTTCCTTTTTCTTAATTTCATTGGCATCATCAATGGACTCAATGCGGGTCTTCAAAGCACAGTTGAAAGCTTTGTTGGCACCTTTGAGGGTCTTGTTTTACCTTTCTAAATCGGCAATGTGCTTTCAAAGAAGATATTTTTTATGTTCAAGTTTTTGAATTCTAGCTGCATACTCATTAATGCGCTGTGAATATCTCACTTTCTGTTGGTCGTCAAAATATCTCATCATTTCAAATTTGACCTTGTTGCACCATTCACCTACTGCCTTCTCATCTAAACCTAGTGGATGGTTAGTCATAGCTGGAAATTTTTGAATAGCTAGAGATGAAGACCTTGTCGATTTCACAACAGATGAGGCGATTGGAGAATTGATATTTTGAATGTCACCCCCATGATAAATTCCAGGGATTTATAATGGGCTAGACTATCTTTTAATTTTATCTCCAAATCGTTTATCTATTGGAGAAGCTTAGACATTTCTCGATCAAAGTCGATCGAAGGGTTTGATTTAATTTGATGTTTCAATTGAGAAATTATTTCATCTTTACTCTTGATGTCCGCTTCAAGACTAATGATCTGATTATTAGGGTCCCTAATAAACCAAAATGAGGATCCCAAATTACATGAGCAATAGGTCTTACATTTAAAGGGCCCTGCATCCATGACTCAAAATTTCCTTGCCAAGCTACATCAAATATATTTCCGGACGTCCACATAAAAATTCTTGGTAACTGTCCAAAGTGAGAAGCAAAAATATTCTGAGAAAGAAGTTCCTCAGTAATATCATCATCGTCTTTTGAAGTAAAAATTTCCTACGTCATTCTAATGCTTCAGTGTTGCCTTGAAGCCGAGAAGACGGAGGATCTTTAAGGAGGCTCCTCTTTTCAATATTCGCTACCAACCTATCCCTGATGTTGGTAAAACGAGGTGATGAATCTAATGAGAGCAGCGTGGTAGATAACTATTACTCCTATTTAAACAAACAAAAAACAAAATCAATACTCAAATTGCTAATTTCTTTTATTACAATGATAGAGGTTACAACTCAAGAGAAAATAAAACAAAAAATACAATCTCATTGTTATAATCAAATACCTGTTTTATTACACTTAAAGTCGGGAAACAGAATTTTTGAATTTGTTCAAATAATTAGCTGAAAGAGTAATTGATGAATCAAAAGGGACATTAAATCCTTCGGGGATAATAACTGGAGAATATTTGCTATAATCCCATTCTCCAGTAGGAGGACTATCACAACCGCATTTCCTTTTCTTCGCCAAGAAAATTGAAATGAAGGTGGGGATGTTGCATATAAAGCCTTTGTAGATCTCTAAGAAAGCAATATCTAGCCAATTTTGAGGATTTCAAGAGCGAGGCCTTTTCTAAATAATCTCTTCTTAATTTGACATGTTTGCCTGAATAATCTCTAGAAACTAGACTGCCTGAGAGACATTTATTCTGTAATAACGTAATAACATATGACTAAGTATAAAAGGAAGCTAATATAGAAAATTCACAAATCAATATTATTACATAATTACAAATGTTCATCTGGTATGTACAAAATTGATTTTTTGGATAATTTGGAAATGAATTTATCCTTATAATATATGAGTTTTTCTGGAGGCAATTCATGGGGGATTGATTTGACTCGCGGTAAATTCTAGCAAACTCCCGGATGTGGATCAGATCCAAATTCATCTAAATATCTCCTATGTAGACGTCTAAGTAGACCCCCGCTAAAATCATCTAAGTATGAAAAATCTCCGATTGGTGACTGAAATAAGCTTTGTATAGGAAATCTACTAGGATATCTCTGTCTTCAATCAACATCCAAAAGAGTGTTATTAATTCTTGGTTCTCTTCCAAGAGTTTGTCATATCGAAGGTGCGCCCTTTTTAGTCGAGGGGCAGCTTCCTGATCTATAAAGAACGCTAACACTGTAATGCTCTTATTAAGCTTATAATACTTGCCAGAGAGTTCATTATGTTCTTTTAATTGTTTATCTAACTCCTTATACAAGCTATTTATTTCCGCTTGTTCTCTTTCAAGCTTTGTTTTATAAAGTTGAATGGATTACTTCTTTATCTAAAATAGAAAGATATTCGCTATTGTTATCTTGGAAGTGAAATCCATTTATACAAAGAATCCCATACCTGAGAGACAGGAATTGAAGTTTGTGGGATCTGCTTTTTCCCCCTTGTTCTTCAACATCAATATTGGCGGCTTTTTCATGGTGATCAGAAGGCTCGGGAAGTTCAGTTTGGCTTGCTTCACATCCACTAGGATCGAGAATGACTTTTTCTAAAGCCTCGAGAATATCATCATCATCATCCCCTCCACGAGAACCGTCATGATCAACTCTATTGCCGCCAAAAACCTGACCTCTATCTTCATTGTCAGAGTTATCGTCGTCATTATCGTTGTCATTGCCGCCTTCCTCAATGACGACTTCGTCATCCTCATCATCTTCCTCCTCATTAGAGTCGAAAGATAAGGGTTTAGCATTGTTAATTTCTTCTCTCTCAGGAACCTCGATCCCGTGCTCCATTTCTTTGATTTTATCCATGAATCTTTTGACCAGCGCAGGATCGAGTGAGGGGAAGCTTAAGTTTGTACACTTTTTGATATTGTTGGAATAATCTAGCATGAGAGCGTCCTCATAAGAATTCACAATGATGTCATTAAGAGAGGTGCTCAAAAATTGTGACACCTTCTGTTTGGCTTTAGAATTGGTTTTGACAGCCATTGTTAAAGAATTTCTCTTTTTCTCTAACTTCTTCTTGAAAAGAGAGCACTTCTTTGTGAGAGAAGATGTTTTAGCAATCATCCGGGCCTTTTCTTCCTCCGACTCTTTTAGAGTCATTTTTAAGGCCAAATTCTCATTAGCCAAAAGTTATTTCACCTTCCTCTCCTCAGAAATGGTGGATTTTGCTTGAGCAATGGAAGTGCTCAACATTTCTTATTCTCTCACTGCGTTATCTTTAGCAGCAGAGAGAGAAGTAATATGGTTATGTAGAGTTGAGACTTCTTCTTAAAGCTTAGACATCTCAGCGGACGCTTTTGAAGTGCTTTCCTTGAGGGAGTATCAGCTTTTAGAGATCTGAAAGGAAAAGTACGACATGAGTCAAAATTTAGTAAGAAATAGTAATAAGAAGGTCAATTAGTATGAAACGTACCGGAAGTTGTTGCTCAATTAGAGATCGATAATGTTTTGTTGGGTCAGGAACAAAGGAAGGCGGTTGAATGAAAGTGAATGATGAAAAATTCATGATTTACTGTACAATATTTTCCAAATCTTTGGGAGGCACTGGTGATGTAGGTCTAGAGGGGATCAACTCTTGGGAGGTAGTTGAAGTGCCCAAATCATTTTGCATATGAAGCTAGGAGAATCAAACACAACAATGCGAGACATGAGGTCGTGCTTTGAAAGAGTAATTTTGGATTGGTCAATAGAAGCCTCAAGAGTAGGACCCTCTAGAGTTTTGCCTACATTAACAGTTTCACCCTCTTTTGGAGGAAGAGAAGATTGGACTTCATCAGTTTTAGTTTTTCCTGAGAGAAGGACCTGCCATAGTCATACCACTCAATTTACTTTTAGCAATCATCCTTGACCTAGCAATGGCTTGGGTCAGAGCAGAAGCGCTAGATTCAAAAGTTAGAGGGAGTGGATCTTTTGTGGTTAATTCAGCAGGGGGAGTAGCCGCTAGAATCCAAAAAGCATAGGTTAGCAAAGTGGTCTAAAGATTAACACGACAGAAAGATAAACGATGCATATAAGTTTACCAGACCGGTCAAGACAAATCGGAGACAACGGTGAAAAATTTATGGGGTCACCCAAAGATAGGAGGCGCTTGCCCTTGGAAGTGTGTTGGACAAGAGGAGATTGTCCGAGAATCCTCTGGCCTACTGGGATGAGAGAAAGTTTTTGAAGATTGCTTGGGGTCAACAGTGTAGGTTTATTCCCAATGCTACCAGAAGCAGCAGTTAACGACTTCACGATTCTCTTCCCCTCATCATCAAGATCTTTAGGAGCAGGGCCTAACAAGAAAACGTAATTTAGCAAAAGAGAATGATTTAATGAAAAATGTAAATAACGATCAACTTACGTGGCGAAGAGAAAGCTCCACTAATATTTGGAAAACATTTGACATAAAAGAATTGTGTCTCCCAATCCCTAAACTTGTTTACCCCCTCAGAAATCAACTTCTTATGTGGGTTAGCCCTGAAGATCTGGCTATTTAAGTTGCTGAGCTTGACAAGATGTACCAAATAATTAAAAACTTTAGCACTTAGCGAAGATATGCCAAACTCTAAGGCCATAAAGCTCTAAGGAAACAAGATATGTATACACATTTGGAGACAATTGAATTGGAATTGTGCCAAGGTGACTCTAGAATCTTGACAGGAAATCAAGGAATGAAATAAAACCGCTATTACAGATGTGGATGGCAGTGTAAGCAAAATATCCTTCAGGAGGACTCTGGATAGTTCCATTTTCACTAGGAGGAATGACTTCAACTCCTATGATTTCGAAGTTGTTAAGGATCACGACAACTTCATCTTGAGTGGTTATAAGAGAGTGCCTCGAAACTGCTTTAGCCTCTTTGGAGAAGACTCAAATTCTGAAGCTACATCCTTTTCAGGTTTCTTTGAAGTCCTTTTCAAACCCACGATCTTGCCAGGTGAAATTGTTTTATTAAAGTTATAATTTATTTCATTATTAACACCTGTCGAAAGCCCATTGCAATGGATCAAATATCCACTAAGGCATATAGTTCAATACCTTCGAAAGGGTGTTAAAGTTAATAAGAATCATGAGATTCATCGAGCTTTCGATAGTGACGAAAAGGAAAATCGAATCCAGACACCTAAACACACCCTTCGACAATGTCAAAAGCCCAGAATTTTTTTACTATTAATAGGTGCAGCTATCCATACAATACTGATTTGAATATATATATATATATCGTTGAAACTATTAACAACATTCCTCAATCAAGTCAAATAAACCCTTCGACAACGTTGAAACCCAAAGATTTTATTTCACTTTAAAAAAATGAATATTGTCAAAACGCTATAATCTCATTAAGTCGAAAGACTTGGAGCAAGGTGATTTTAATACAAACGAAAGGGCCTTGGGATGTTTCGACAATGTTTTTATTGAGAAAAAGATAGTTATAGTCCTATTGACTATAACGGGTCTCGAACAAGTCAAAAGGGCAAGGCAGAGTTTCGAAAGCATGCAAATGACTAGGCTTTTCTCAAGTTTGGGGGTTTCGATCAAGTCGAAAGGCTAGGTAAGATTTTCTACTATAACAAAAACATATTATTCTCAATCCAATTAATGGTAGGAGATATGAATTTCTAAGAGTAAATTAAAATTGGGCATGGTTTACCCAAAATAAAGTTCAAAAGCAAATCAAATTCACTTTTTATATACATTGAGTTTTGAACCCTTTCAAAGAGAATTGGGCCTCCAAAGAGATACACTGCGTAGGCACTAAATTGAAACATTCAAGATGACTTCTTTGAAAGGTGTCAGAATACACTAGAACATACTTTAGCTTTCGAAGAAGTCCATCTCATGACAGCAACATCAATCCCTTCGAAAGGATCCATTTAAAGTGAATACTTATCTTCCTTTTGACCCCTTCGAAAGGGGTTAGAAAATGAAGTAAAGTTAGTCACATTCGAAAGTGTTGGGAAATTAAGTTGTAATATTGGTTTATTGATTTACACAACTCAACCATCTCTTCAAAATTACCAGAAAGGAATTCCTTCCTGATACACTTTCAATCCAACGCTTCTTAGATGTTGACAACAATACTAATTCGAGCTTGAATTTGCATCTATCAACAACGAAAACCCTAACTTTAGCAAATCCAAGCTCGAAGCATAATTGGCTCCATAGGTTAGTCAAAAAGAAAAAATTAAAATAGTAATGAAAATTCGAACCCTAAATATTTGAAATTGAGATTGAATATGAACAATAGATGCATACCTCAAATTTGAACTTGTATCTACTGAAATAGGAATTTAATAAGACATTGGAATTTATGATTTTTGCTATGAGTTTCTTAATCACAGGTAAATGAAAACGCGAAGAGAAGGAAGCGTGATTTACAAGAGAAGTGAACACAAAAAAGCCATTCGATCAAATTCAAATATATGGCCAAGATTCGTTTGGAAATATCAAAAGGTAGGAAATTTTTATGCTGAAATAAAGATGCGTATCAAAACAGTTGACTTGAAAAGTCAAAGAACATCCCTTCACTAGGTGGCAGCAAGTGTTATCATCAAAAATCATTCCCACTTGATCGAAACCTTGAAGGATACAGAAGAAGGATCCATAAAGAATGATAGAAATAGCAAGACCTTTCAAATGAATCGAAGGGATGCTTCTACAAAATATTGGATGAGTAATGCACTTTCAAAGAGGTCGAAAGGGGACTAGGACACCCTTTTGCTTCAATTAATTACCTTTCGAAATGGTTGCTTCCGCATGCATAGAGGTGTTTCGAATGTATTAAAGGCACCTTTCAAAGGCAATAAATTATAAGCTTTCGCTTGAGCGCCAGACCTTTCGAAACAGTGAGTTTCGCCATCATTTACCTTCCATAGAAGAATATTTAGACAGAGCTACCCTTTTTAAAGCATAGATTAGCCTTTTGAATCAGTTGAAACCATCCACAATTATAAAGGAAAGCTTACATGAGTTCAAAAACAAGGATTGGGGTTCCGCATCAATCAACAAGGATGCATTCGAAAGCCACCTTCCACATTAAAGCTTTCTGCTGTACTCCAACCGATTCGAAGTTCGAAAGATACACCTTTCGACAGTGTCGAAAGCCTTCATCATTTCCTACTTGCAACAACATGTCAATGATAAAGTGGAGGGCACATCTATATCTTTCGGTGAAGTCGAAAGCACTCAAATTCCATTCAGAAGCAAGAAGGGCGCCCAGAATTAGTAGCAACGAAATGTCTTCAAGGCACCCTTTCGACCAAGTCGAAAAGAATGATTCGAAAAGGTCCAACCCACGGCTATAAATAAGGCCCTAGGGGTATTGTTTTGGGGATCTGATTTCATTCACTCAATACTTATTCTTTCTCAAATTTGAAAACCCTAATTCTAAAATCAAGTTGGGGATTTTACTTCTTTGTAATACTTAGGTTTCTAGAATTCAAGAAAATTATTATTAAAGGAAGCATACGATATTTCTGAATATACTGATTGATCTGTGGCTTCTCTATGTTTCTTGTTATGGATTACTTGCATCAATGTCAATCGATAGGTTACCTTTTGAAGGAGCAGAAACCTAGTGTTTCAATTAAAAACCTTAGATCTAATAAGTCCCAACCTTAAGTCACCTCAACCACCTCAAAAGGGTGTTTCGAAGGGGTTCTAAATCATCGCAGCTAGTTCAAAAGGTAGGTTCGAAATAATTCTAATCATCTCAAACATTTCAAAATATCCTTTTGAACAAATTTGGACTACTTTTACTGAATCGAGAGGTGCATTCGAAGAGACTAGTCTCACTTTTCTACCTTGGGGTGTTGACAAGATTTCTTGTTAACATCTTATAGCTTCGAATATTTGATGATGGATTCGGTTTTGTATATGTAATCGTAAGATACAACAATTGAAGAATGTTCATCTTCTTTTTTTTCAAAATGAAACCTACCATTTTTTAGTATGTATGATAATTATACTCATATATGTCAACTAAATAATTAGGTGTTTCTAAAGTTTTTGGTATGTATGATCATCAACAATCAATTATAAATATAAGAATACATAATAGAAACAAGAACTAAAAAATGTTATTTTGTTTCGAACAAGATTTACACATAAGAGTTAAGTATACAATTATATATAAATTACATAATTGCCCTTAGGTCATTCTCCCGACTCTATCATTTCTTTCTTCAAAGAGGAAATTCAAATTGGCGTTATCGCCAAATGGAAAACTTTAAGCCCTTACATCTTCCACCAATATAGTCCAATATTGACTTGAGGCACTTTCATTTATAGTTTAATATTTTCTACTTCCTTTAAAGTTTTCCTCACAACTGTCGGCTTAAGCATAAACCATATGCTAGTTTCCCACTATAAAAGTTGCAAACGACTCATCCTCGACACTAATCTCTCAAACATTTTTGTGCTCGTACAATTATTATAACCGTTTTCAGCTAAAAGGTGATCATCACTATCCATTGGCCTGAAAAATACAACATAATAGGCTACTAGCCTAATCGCATCTAAAAAGATAAGGTACGAATCTCGTCGATACTCACTAGAGAAAGAAGGTGCACTATGAAAATGATACTTCCCTAATTTATGCAAATTGGAACTATACAATTCCAAAAGTACTATACATGGTGTCTCAAAAAGATATTACAAGCATAGGAACCAACAACTCAGAGTTCCCATCCATGCAACCGCACATATTACTAGCACTAGAAAAGGTGCCACTCATTAAGAGGAGTCACTCGATCCCAATAACATTAATTCAAAATTTGATTATCCTACCATCACCAAAATATAATCCTACCTAAAACTGTATTATCCCGCCTTTAACTTCAGTTATCCATAACACACATTCCAAAGGCGATTTGGGTGGAGGACACATGACAAAATCTGATGTTTGGCACAAAATTCAGAAGATTATCTCATTAATCCATGTGCTTCCTACTTTTTTATAGACTAATAGAATACTATAGCATAAAGGGATAATAAATATAGAAGGTAACATAACTTTAAAAAGGTATAGACAATTTCAGAATTAAAGGTCCTTTTCCAATAAAATCTATACTTATACTAGAAAAAAGCAATATATAATTATTCGAACGATGTAGGTGCTAGAATTAAAGTGTGCCCTAAGTATGTTGTTATGTAATTATTATATAAGTTAGCTCTTGTATGAGAATCTTATTTGAAATACTGTATGCTTTTTGTTCTGTTTTATATTGTTTGTTTGTTATATTGTGATATAAGTAATGATCTGAATATATTGAATACATAAATATAGAAAATCCTTAGGAAAACTATTTAATCAATTGCAGTTGAGAATGTATTTGTAATTGTGAGTTTTGAATTGAATATATTGAATATTTATCCTTAATTATTCCTAGATAAGACATATCGAGAAAAGGATATCTATACATCTATTAAGACTAGCGTACATAATGCATTTATAAGATGAGGGGTGAATTACTCATGACCATTGGGGACACTAATGGATTACATAGTTGTAGTTGTCTAGAACATTCATAAAATGACTCAACGAGAATCTTTTATAGGTTAAAACAACTAAGTTGAACTAAAGATCGTATGTAACAATGTGTAATAGTCTTCATACTTATGAGTATTGTTCATCTTAAGTATCTAGACCATACTTTGGTTATGGTCAATTGTAACATCCCCCATCTGGAAACCAAAAAAATGAAACCCCAATGTTTTGCATAACTTGAAATTATCTTTGGACGACAAAGTGAGTTCAGTGTGTGTCTGTGTGTATGTAACAGTCTAAGTAAACACATTACAAAGAGCTGTCTTAATAGTTTTTACTTTTTCATACATCCAAAAACGTGCCCATCTGGGTTAAAAAATAATAGAACATAGGTAAAAGGTCATGCCCGACATATGAGGATGCCATCATGAACACTTAAACGGCAAAAAACGAAGCAATCATTATCTATAACTATGCCTCCTAATTGTTTCTTTAGCATGCTTATTCATCCATCCCAAGTTTTCGGTCTCTATCCATAAACTTAACTTAGTCAATCGAGTACCCTTGATTTTATGAAACACAATAATAAAATCACAGGTCAAACATAAAACCTGATATGAGTAATGCATTACCCTAAATACAACATATAGTGAGACCACCTTGCTAAAGAAAGGAACAGATTTTCCCCTCACTAGTCAACAGACATAATTCATCAACATGAATAATGGCACAAGTCATATAATCTGTAAGTGTTCCCTGCACTTATTACTACATCAATACTAGGGTTCATTTTAGTCTTCCATCTTGCCACTCAGGCCTTGTCCTATTTCTTAGAATATTAAGGTAATTATGCTTTCAGCTGCCACAAGGTTGTATGCCTTTACCATTACTTAAAATCATATTTACTTTACTTTCAGCTACCACTAAGACCTTATGTGTTTCTTATATTATCTTCATATTTATTTTACATTTGGTCACCACTAAGGCCTTATGCCTTGCTCTTTCATTTAAGGATTTTAATTTAGATAGATGGATGCTATGAAGGCCTTATACCCACTACCAAATATATGTCATCTTCGGTTATTTGGTTGCCACACAAGCCTTACATCGTCACCTCAGGATACGGTCGTCATTAGACACTTAATTACCAAATAGGCCTTAACCATACTACCCAATGCAATGTCAAGTTTAGACATTGGGCTTTCACTAAGGCCTTACACCTCGTTACCGAATGCAATGTCATTTTGGACATCGGGCTTCCATACATGCCTTATGCCTTATTACCGCAATCTATGTCTTATGTAGTCTCTTAATTGCTACATAGGCCTTACATCTTGTTTATTGAATGAAATGTCTTATTTTGGACATTGGGTTGTCACATAGGTCTTACACTTTGTTACTGAATGCAATGCCTCTTTCTAGACATTGGGTTGCCACATAGGCCTTACGCCTTACTTTTATTTAATGCCGTGAATACACCTTCTGATGTCACATAGGCCTTATACCATCTCATTTAGTTAATGTGAATAGGCTTATGGATGCAACAGACGCCTTATACCGACTTTATTGTTTTAATATTATTAATATGGTTTCAGTTGTCATCTTTAGCCGTACATAAAACCTTCATCTCAAGATTGACTCTTCTCTAAATGTCAATAAATCTTAGCTACAATACCTTGATCTCAACAAGGGAAATCTGGTTTGGTCATTGGTACGTTCTGACACCTCGTCTCGACACTAGGTTAGGTTTTGCCATAACCTTTCATCTTTTGGCAACTCTAGCCCTGATACGTTGCCCTCACATTGGCCTTCTGATATAGCCTTCTCCTTTGGCACTCACCTTTGGCTCCATACTTTACACTGTTTAGTTTATTTTACTTAGATATTTACTTAGTCCTTTTATTAATTCAAATTAGCTTTTGGTTCCAGTTTAATCCTATCACAACCGTATTCTCGCTAGCCACTTCAACTCTGCAACAAGCAGTAAAGCCTAATACCTGAATGCGGTTGGTACCCACCTTTACATGTGTCAACTCCAAATTAATTCAACCTCCACTTTCAGTTAGTGATAGTGTCCATTATATTATTTTTGTAGCACTTTTCTAGGATTTTGTCCCTTTGCTACTTAGTTATATAATTTGCATGCATAACTAGGTCTTGGCTATCTTAATATATGGTTTTAGTCTTTATATTCTTATTACATAAATGAGTATTTAAAGATGGGGAATTGCTTGCAAAATTCTAGAAATGTGTAAATACTCTTTAACAAATTTTTCCTCATGTTTGTAGTAAATAACTATTTTCCTTATTTATTTAACACAGATTATTTCAAAAATTCATATTTAATATTTTGACATGGAAAATCTTTTAACTCAAAACCCATCTCTAGAATTATGCTTAAAACATCATATTAAATTTATATATTTGAAATTATTAGAGTAGGGAACCATAGCTAAACATCCTCTAGGTTAACTATTTTGTCCCAAAAATATTAATTATACCATTGTTTATCTCATATAAGCAACATGCATATGGACTCTATCATATTTAATCAAATCCGAATTCAAATAATAATGAAAACATTAAAAATGTTTTGTATTACTCACTTGAGTCTTTGAATTGATTGATCTTTGGTTTCCTTTAGTTTCTTAGCTTTTCTGCTTCCTTTTCTTCTTTTTCATCCTTATGCCACCATTACAAGTTTCTAAGCTTTTTTGTTTATATGAAATGAGAATGCATGAATGAGAAAAGGGTTTCTTTGTTTTATTATATCCCCTCCTCATATTTGGTTAGCTCGTAAGCATTATGGTCCTGTCTTTTATTTTAATTCATTCTCAAGCCATGTGAACTATATTACAATAAATGTACACCTAAATACTTATTGCAATAAGCCACTAAATTGTAATGACATAAGTAAATAAATATCCCCTAATTCATTTACCTTGTTCAAAAATAATGTTCCCTTGATTAATTACATATTAATTATTCATTAAAATTTGGGGGTGTTACAGGCTTTTTCCCCTTAAAGGAATTTCTTTCTTGAAATTCAAATACAAAAATAATGTTCCCTTGATTAATTACTTATTAATTATTCATTAAAATTTGGGGGTGTTACAGGCTTTTTCCCCTTAAAGGAATTTCTTTCTTGAAATTCAAATACGATACGATAGCGATTCGCAATCTTTCCCATGCCAACTTTATCATAAACACATAAGTTCCATACCCATGTGTTACAAAAAATGTACTGGTGCATCTATTGATAAATAGAAAGATGAACCCATAAACACACACACAAATATATATATATATATATGGTCTATAATATACATATATGCTAAGTCCAGATAAACAACTCGGGATAACTCTTCCTGAATTTATCTTTGGTTTCCCAAGTACTATCCTCCCAATCCTTACTTCACTAGACCCATACCAGCTTCACCTCTTTATTATGAGGCTTCTTTGCATCTTGGTCTAAAATCCAAATAGGTTTTCTAATGTAAGTCATATCTGTGCAACAAACCACCTCGGAACAGGCTTAAATTTCGACCTAGAAAAGGTCCATCGAAACTTAGATCCACTCTAAGGCTAGCTATTTGTTGGAAAAAGAAGTAACAGTATGGAGCAATAACTAATCTTTCAGAACTCACAATGGATGGAATAAAGTATAATATCAAATTGTACCTATTTATTTTAAAACCATTTGAAATGTCATGATACAAAACATCATAAAATTGTCACAAAAGATCTGTTACATCATTTGTCCAAATACATGGGTACAACATAAAAATATTATAAAAGATAATAATAACTACCACAATCTTAAGCCACTCCACCTTCAAGCATCGTCACCATCATCACTCCATCCTTAACCATAGGTGTAATGAGGAGGGAGTCAGAATAACAAATGCTAGGCGGATAAAAACCTCGAGCCTTACCATTTCAGTACTTGGACAATATATTTCAAAATAAGAATATGTCTACGTACATAAAACCATTTAATACTTCTTATAAGGAAAGGAGGCGGATCCACAATCAACCACTTAATACCTTCCATTCTAGAAGCAGGTTTCTAAATCCCATAATCCAAGTCCCACATCATAAATATCTAACAATGTGAGAGATAGCACCCAAGCCACTTAATATCTTTTATTAAAACATAGGCAAATTCTGGCCATTTAAGACCTCAATTGAGGCTGACCCCATCATTTAATACCTATTCCCAAGGCGGAACCCTCAATGTTGACTATCTAGCTGACATTGTATGGAATCTCTTGAGCCACTTAACACTTCTTTATGGAAATGTGAACCCTCAATCAATCATTTAATACCTTATCCTGAAGCGGACCCCTGTCGAGATACCATCTATCGTGCCTAATAACTAGCCCCTTGGCCATTTAATACTTCATTTGGGAAAAGTGGCAGGTCCTCAAACAACCACTTAATACCTCAAGACCCGAAGCAGGCCCTTGTATTATGACTCATACTCATAATGACGTCTCACATTACTTCGACTATTCGTAGGAATTGGTAGCCAGATTAGCTTGGCAGATATACCCTATATAATTTGGGATTAACCTCGCATATCACAAATATTTATCATAGGAGATGTCTCACATCAATAGGAAGTGTACACAACTGCTGGCGGGCTCAAAGTGAAGGGTAGACTTTTGTCATGCAACTCTACTAATCTCGCATCCCTATGACTTAGCCATACATATATATAATACTCATCTCACAGTGTCATAAATAAGCCTTATAAGGAATCTTCCTTATTACGCCTCAAAATATCAATTAGTTTCCTAAAGAGGGAAATTAATGACAATTAATACTTAATTAGCTATGCAATTATATGCCATTATTATACGTTTATTATGCTAATAGAAATAAATATATATTCGTGCCTAATAAATTCTAAGTATGCAGTTTATACGCCCTAAACTAGTGTTAAATGTCTCTTTTAACCATAATACTAATACGAGTCTTATTTCCTTCAAATTCCCAAGATTTCAATATCCATAAAAATGGATTCAAATATTCATAACAAGGATGAAATATCCATAACCAAAACTGCAATAAATAGACTTGTAAATAGAAATAGAAACTTAATTTATTACATCAATTAAATGTAATATCCTAAACAATAGGAATTGCAATTCTAATTTCATATTCTATTAAAATCCCCTTTTCAAAGAGACAAACGAAGGAATTTGTATGGAATAAGTGGTGTAAACTACGAAGAATTCCTACTCTAAACCCTAATTTCATTATTGAAAACTCACAATTTTAATCAAAGAAGGAGGAGAGATGGAACAGACTATGAAATTATCAGAAATTACAGAACAATATAAATTCCATCAAATTAACATAAATAATTGATAATCTCCATTTAGAATTGACATTTCGAAATAAAAATGAATTTCGGTGGATTTTATTTGTTTTGTTTTCGTAATCTCAAAATCTCTAAGACATATTCAAATCTATATAGATATACTAATCAATTACTGAAAAAGAAATACTAAGGTTTCCACTCACAGATTATCCTTAGCTTTTCCTATATGGATTTGCAATGCCCAAGCAACTCTTTTTTAGATCTCCTTCTTTTGATATACATAAACAGTGAAGGATAGGTATGTATATAATTTTGTTAGTTCAGAGAGGTTGAGGAGAAGAAAATATATTAATAGAATAATTAGAAAAGGATTAGAATCCTTACCTGAATCCCTAATAGAATTTCTAAATCTAACTAAAGAGAGAATATAGCAAACGTTTGAGATATTTTTCAAATATTTATGAATAAAAAGTGAAGAGGATAAGGTTCTATTTATGGGATTTGAAATGCAGTAGAACCGTAGGATAGAGTTAGGTGAAAAATGGATAAATATAGAGCATTTAAATGCTGAAACACCCTAGCCACTCCCCTGAATAAGGGTCGACCACCCCCATAGACCTGTCGACCACTAGGGGTCGATCGCTTGGGTCGGAGGTGTCAACCTCTTCACTTATTTGGGGTACGCTAATTTGTTTCTGTTGCTCATTTATTTTATTCCCTATTTAACTTTTAACGTTAATTGTTTAACCTAACGGTTAGTTAACGTTAATTGTTTAACTTAACGTAAACCAACAATTAATTTTTTAAATTCAAACCCTAATTTTAAATACTTATTTGATTTTGAATTTAAACTAAATTAATTTAAATCTGAAAACTTCAATTGCTCATAACTTCTTCGTTTGAGCTCCATTTTCAGCATATTATATATGAAAACAGATCAGAATTTCGCCACAAATGCAATAGAATAACTTCCGCGGTCAAATTTAAAATTTTATAAAATTTTCTTTTTCAACCCTACCTTATTTAGTTTAATTCACTCAATTGATTTATGGTTGATTTTACAGGGTGTTACATTCTTACCCTCTTAAAAAGGATTTCATCTCGAAATATTTTAAGGGGTGAAAAGCATAACATGCAATAACTTCCATGTTACACAACCAAGTTATCTATAGAACCATCTACTCAACCAAAGCACAATGTGATTATGTACTATAGACATATTAAAATGAGCTCAATCCTAATGTGAGGGTGTAAATCGTGTCATGCAAGTATGTATGCAAATATCCTAAACATACCTAAAAATTTCTACAAGAGTGTAAAGTGATTATGAAAAGTATGGCAACCATCTCCTATCATCCAATCTAGCAACCACGATGCAATCAAAATCCTAATTTTGGACAGAAAATTTATCGGTGAATAGCTCTGGATGAGTGATCTTCATCTTCTCCCCAGTTTTCCATATGCTTTCTACCGGATTGTTTCCCCATTATACTTGGTCTAGCCTAAATTTTATTATGGAGTCTCCTAGTTTCGTGCTCCATAATGCATACGGTGGCATGAGGTATTGTTGGCTACGTCTCTAATTCCCCCAATTGATCAGGCTTAACTCTAATAGTGGTGTCATGAAGGCATTTTCTAAGGTGAGAAATGTGGTAAACATTATGGACTCCTGTCAATCTGTCAGCAAGCTCAACGTGGTAAACAAGTTTTCCTATCCTTTCCAAAACTTTGAATGGCCAAACGAATGTAGGCGCTAGACTTGCCAAACCTAACCACTTTTATAAGAGGGGAGACTTCGACGAATACCATATATCCAACCTCAAACTAAAGCTTCATTATTCTTCTGTCTGCATAAGATTTCTGATGGTCTTGTATTGCCTTCATTCGATATCTGATCAGCTCTACTTTTTTTTATGATATCATGGATCAAAACAGGTCTAAGTAATACTTTATCGGTGGTTTCCCACCACTTAGCATGTGACGTCCCACCCCGAGACCTGCCTTAACAAGGAGTATTACTGGATAATACTATCTTCTAATGCAGAGAATAGGGCTGGTTAGGAGAGACCACCTATAGCCTTATCTTAAATATCTATTGAATACGTCGACAAATGCCATATTTTTTTTCTATCTCAAGTGGATCAACATATCCAATAAATACTTAATACAAAGCCATAGGTGGCTATAGGATCTATCAGAACAAAATACAACAACTCGAATGAAAAACACATCACAGAACAGTAGATCATCACATATATATACATATATAGATACATCACATATATATACATATATAGATACATCACAGAGTATACAAAATGATACATGTCAAGTGGTATAGCAACCACAATATACAAGCGAGTCAAAAGAATATACATATCAGAGTAGCAACCAAAAAGGACTACACAAAAACTATAACAAAAAGAGCTAGCAGAATAGAGTCCATGCGGAAGTAGAATAAGCTAAGTCCAAATGTACCTAACCCGAAACACCTTGGTCTGACCCGAGTATAAAATACACGGGTCAGTCTAGCTAAACAATTCAGTTAACAAGGATAAGCGATAATATGAGCATAAGGATAATGTGATAATATTCTCAAGTGAGAAGGGACAACTAAAGTGTATGATTACATCAAGTGATAATATGGTATCACTACACAAACATATAATCTCAAAAGAGATAAAATAACCCATAAAACGCTAAAAGTAGTAAGCCTCATATCATCGGCATTCATAAAACATCAAATATGGTTTAGGGGAAAACCTAAACCCGCCATCTTGGCAAACCCAAAATATGCATAAAGAGATCCCATCTCAAACACGCCATAAGGCAAATATATCTCCAAAGAGGAGAATAAAATCTCAAGTAAACGCCAAAAGGCAAATCTCATATAACGCCAGTGTAGGAAATTCAAATCTCAAAAATAGAACTTCCAAGAGTTTAAATTCCCAAAAGGTAATTGCCACAAATATATATCGAATGGTTCAAAGACCAATTCCAGAAAGGGGCGATACACTAGGAAAATAATCAAAGAAACCATCTCAAAAGTGTTTGCACGTGCATGTGGTCGAAGCCTTGCCAAGTACTGTTATCTCAAATAGGTACCTCGCTCGAAGGCAAAACGTCATAATGGTAAATACGCCGCAATGGCAAACGTCTCGAAGACAAATACGCCGCAATGGCAATGACCCGAAGGTCTAGTACTGGCACGCTGCAATGGAAAATGTGTCACACACTCTCGAATAGGAACCCGAATAGTGTTAACATGCGTCCCATACCACACGTTCGCACTAAACGGTTTACTAATCGCCAGTAATTTCACACTCAAAGCAGTAAAAAGTTTACCTCATCTCATCGGTAAACTCGACCCGAAGGTCAAAACGATCAATCAGACACATCAGGAATTAACCAATAAGATAAACGCACGTGTCCCATACCACGTGTTTTACCAAACCATTTAATTCTACTTCTCATTCGCTCGAATAGTAAAAAATGTGTATTTTATATATAAAATAATTTATTTGAGAAAACAAGCTTTAAAACCATTTTTCGAAATCAATTTTGAAAACGATATTTGAAAATTTCCTTATTAT
This sequence comes from Allium fistulosum, assembly GCA_030737815.1. Taxonomy (NCBI): domain Eukaryota; kingdom Viridiplantae; phylum Streptophyta; class Magnoliopsida; order Asparagales; family Amaryllidaceae; genus Allium; species Allium fistulosum. The sequence goes on from CM060905.1 coordinate 764,890,045, forward strand.
AGAGAATGAATAGATTTTATAGCTTAAAATAATTTAAAAATATTACATAATAATTATTTTAAATGCCAATTTATTTTAAAAATTATTTCAAAATTGTTTGGAAAAATCTATGCTCGAAATCAAAGAAATCACTCAAAACTGTCATTCAAATTCAATTCAAATTCAATTCAAATTTGAATTTCAAATTCATCAAGAATTGGCTAGCCTATTGATAGGCATCATAGCCCTCAAAACATTTCAGAAATATCAAAAAAACATGAAGTAAAAGTCAAAAGTCGGATGGAAAAAGAACATAAAAACGCTTAGGCAGAATAATACCCAGGTCTGAAATCTTCTCTGGGTTCAACTTTCGGACATAAAATAGATGGCCAAACGACCTTTGATTGAACTAAAATTGGTGTGCACAAAGTAGAAAACTTCATCATTCAAACAAAAAAAGAATCAATGAATTCCGACAGAAAATGAAAAAGTTACGCTCTCAAACATGGACTCAAACCATGTTTGTAACAGTTCATCAAGAATGTGCCCAGGCCTGAAAATCCATTCTGGGTTCAACTTCCAGGCATAAAACAGAGCATCAAACAGCATCAGATTGAGATCAAAATTGGTGTGCTTATAGTAGAAAATATTTTCTTTCAAACAAAAAAGAATCATGCAATTTGGATAAAGTAAGAGAAAGTTATGATGTCTCAAAGTTGAACCCATGCAGTGTTTTCACTGTAAAACTCTGGGCAAAAACAAGCTCCGGATCAAAGTTCGGCAGCATATTTCTATAAGCTATGTAGGTCGAAATGACCTGAAATTTGGTATGCTTATAGTAGGAAACTTTATCTTTCAAAGAAAAATCACTCAATTTGAGCAAGAAACGAAAGAGATATGCTGTCTCAAACATGGACTCAGGCCCTGTTTGCAGCAACTCAGAAAACAAAATGTGTACAGGTAATTTCCAGGCTGTGCATTGATTTTGCAGTGCAGTTTTCAGGCATCAAACGAATATGTTTTGCAATAAAATTTGGCATACATATACTACAACACACGGGCTATCAACTGAAGAAAATCCGGGAGCATTTCATTGCCGGAATTGGGAGAAAATGACGTGCAAAGTGACACACAAACTCAGTTTTCACAGAAACAAAACATGAACATAATCAATATATTGAAGCTGTTTTTGGTTAGATTTTGGCATTTTTAAGCTTTTGCTTCAGCTAGCAATTATGAGCAGTAACTCACCTAGACAAATAGAAAAAATTAACACCAATTAGCTGAAGAAGATTGAAGCTTTTGGTGAAGAAGGGCCTTCAAGAACCTTTAAATGCTGAAAATTGAAGATGCAGGAAAGAAGAAACAAGTTTGTAACGACCCAGAATTTTGAACAAATTAAATTGAAAATATTTAATTAATTTTAAATATTTGAATGATGATTTAATTTGAATCCCGGATATAACTTTGAATTTGGCGATTTAATTTTAAAATTCAATCTAATGGAAATTGAATAGAAATTTGAATCTTCAATTTAAAGTTGAAGAAAAATATTTCGAAAGCTTTTAAAATTCGTATTGATAATACTGAAGATGATAGAAGCTTCAGAATTTATTTTCGAACTGTTCTGTTCAGTTTTGAAATTAAATCGTTTGAATCGATATTTAAAAATAGCCGTCCGAGGCGCAGTCTCGGAATTTGACGAAACCAGTTCCATTGGGTCCGTAACGTTGAATTATTGCCGAATTTCAATTTTCGTATTTTTCGGAGTTAATACGTGATCGTACGGTGAGTAAACGCGTTGAAATTAAATCAAGTTCAATTTAAATTTTTAAATTTAAATTTAAATCTGGTCAAATGCGAGCATGTTGTCTTCCCTGAACTCGTGCCTATAATCACGGGAGGAGATCGTGCAATCACGTTCTTCTGTCTCCCCTACCTTCTCTGTTAAAATGCACGAGATAAAAGAATATAAACGAAACTTATCTTCGTTCTAAAAAAAAATGGGGACGACCGAGCTATGTTTAAGTCCCCCCTCCTCTCGATTCTCATTTCGTTTAAATCGAATTTGCCTCCCTCTTCCATTCGTTTCACGCGAAATCGAAATTAATACATTCGAGATTAAAAAAGGGGTTTTCGAACCCATCGAAGAACTTCAGTCGTGAGGCACTCGAGCTCGAGCTCGCGAGCACGGCAATGGATGGCGACTCGCGGCGAAGCTGGTGGCAGCGATTCGTGGCGTTGGGGTTTGGAGTTCGAAGTCGAGCCAGGCGACGATGTAGCAACCTCTTGTTCGAGCACGAAGGGAAGCGAGGCGCGTGGGCAAACGCGAGCAGGTGGGATCGCGATTGGTCTCTGGCGACGATTTGTTCGAACAGCTCCTGTGGGCTCGTCGTCGAAGCAGTGATCTTGGGTGGAAGGGGTTTGGCGAACTGTTGAATTGGAGCTTCGTCTGGGGTATCCTCGTAGCAATAAGGTATAAGCAGGTTTCATTTTTTTATCAAATCTAATAAGCAATATATACGTATATATATGTTAGGAAAAAATATATATATATATATATAAATATATTTACAGTAAAGTTAATTTAAATTTAAATAGCTGTAAGAAAAAAAATGTGTTCGTTTTAATTTTATGGGTTAGTAAATAAACTGTAACAGGAATTATTATAGATTTGAAAGATATAAGGATTTAAATTAAATATTAAATTTTAAAAAAAAACCTGTATAGATTATTCTTTACAAATTATATATATATATACTTTTTAAAAAGGGAGATAAATTTATTTAATTATTTAGAGATGGTTAAAGAGAAATTAGTTTAAAAACCAACGAATTAGTTAATTTAGTTATTTAATGGTACATGATTTCTCAATTAGTTAGTTCAAGTATTTTATTTAAGAAGAAAATTTAATTTTTAAACTAAAAACTTTAGTTGAATAAATTTGTTAATCTAAAACAATTGAAAAGAAATTAATTGTTCAGTCTTTCGAATATTTATTGATTGTATAAAATTATTTATTCAAGGTCTATAAATCGAGAAAACAAAAGAAGAATTGGATTGGATTGCAAAATTAAAAGCTAAGGTGAGATTTTTCTCACTCAAAATATATTTGTATTGCAGTTATTGATTGATGATTGCTATTTGGATGTGATATTAGATATGATAGGATATATCTATATATAGCAATATATACATGTTGGCATATGTATATATTGGATTGATGATTTCCCGCCTCGTATAGCGGATGAGACCCTATTGCGCCGTTAGTAAGCGGATTATTTTTATAAAACCCATATACCGCGATATTCCACCTCGAAGTGGAATTGGTATTGTGCTAACGTCTTTGGATGCAGGGAAACAGGTTGGAGGGATCCAACTGGATTCCTCACCAGTATTTATTTATTTACAGATATTGATGTATATTCTGTTATCATATGTTGATATATGATGTTTGTTGTTATGATTGACTAATTGATGCTGTTGCATCATCGGATTCAGTTTTGAAGTTTAAAAATAACATCTTTTACTTTAAAAAGGATTTTAAAGTGATTTTTGAAAGTAGACGTTTTATTGAATTTTTGAATTGATTTATTTCAATAAATAAACGTCTAAATTTTTAAAGTTATAAAAGTTAAGATTTTTGGTGAAATTTAACCAAAGTGTGATTTTTGAAATAAATAGTTGATTTATGGATAAAATGGTTTAAGTTGGGATTTTTGAATAACTATAAACGATTTGTATAAAAAGGTTTATAAATTTGATAATTTATAAATCAAAATATTGGACTTATAAAACGAATTTTTTATAAGTGTTAAAAAGAAGTATAGGTGAATGAAATTAATAGATTTATAACGTGAAGTTATAAAGTGAATAAATATTGTAGAATAAAAGATTTATGAGGAATTTACTTATAAATTTGACTTTTGCACTTAGATGGGATATAAATAGAAATTGCTAAATGAAATGATTTTATAAGTTGAAATTGTTATAAAGTATAAATGCGATTTATAAACGTTGTTTATAAATCCGAAATCACTTATTTTGATAAGTAAATTATAGAAGTAGATAAAAGAAAATTTATAAGTCGAAGTTGTTATTAAAATAGAAATAAAATTTATAAACGTGTTTATAAATTCAAAATCAGTTGAATTTGAGAAATTAAAAATAGAAGAGTTTTAAAGAAGATATATTCGCGATTTTGGATAGTGAATTTTTATTGAGATAAAAATGTGTAGAAATGATTGAAATTGGGTTAAGTGAATTATATTCACGATTTTGGACAGTGAATATATTGTTAAGAAAAAATGGATTTATTTTTGAAGAAGTGATATTAAAAAATGAAGTTAAACATTTTAAAAATGTTTTAAAATGTGTTATGAACCGAAAGCATAGATTTCAACACTTGTTGTTGAAATAGACGTTTTCGAGAAATAAGGAAATGGTGGACTATAACACTGTTGTTATAGTAAATGATTTCCAAAAAGGAATGTTTTATATAGTATTGGGATTTACATATCTATCTAAATTTCGAATCCCTATACTAGTGATTTCGAGTCGTCGTAACGATGTTTTACGCAACACTCGTTTTGACTCAAATTGATGTTGTTATAGAAAATAGATTTCCTTAAAGAATGAAATATATACTTAATTTGATTTAAGTATATCGAATATTTTCCAAGTGTTGAAAATAAATGATTTGTGAAATACTTATTATTAAATAAGTAGGGAAATGCATTTCCAAAATGAAATGAAACGTTTTGAGATTTTATCTTCTTAAAGATAAATTGAAATTGAATATTTGAAAACGATTGAAAATCGTATATCAGTAGATATTTTTGAAATATAAATTCACTATGGAATTTATAAAAGAAAGGGAAGTTGTTTAAAAATAAATATTGATTTATTTTTGAAAGTGTGGAAATTATATATCTAGTAAAGATATTTTGGAAGATAAAATTATTTGGAAAATTATTTGGAATCTGATGATGTCGCGCATCTTTATTGATAGTTAAATAACCGACTATCAATAATTACCTTGAATGGTATTTGTTGTGAATTGGATGAATTTGAATGCCACACTTATTTTTGAATAAGCGCTCACTATTCGGGTTAGCCGGGAAAGGACCATGGGGTCGTATAACCCATTCCGAATATGTGATACGTCGTTATGAATTGCATTCGAAGACCGGTGTTGAAGATCGGATATTTTTGAAAACGGAAGGATTACCGTCGAGTTACTCTACATCGGCTGATCTCCGGTTTAGAGGTTTTATCACCCTTAGTGACGGGAAGTCCGGACGTGATTAGAAATTTATCCGGATATGCAAGGGCTTCGTGAGAAGTGCCTTCGGTTCTGTTCGATCCCGGAACAGACTTGTATGGATTGTGTGTCTGACGTTACAATTTGAGATATAAAGATGATTTCTTTCAAATACATTTCTATTGGTGGCGGAGAATTTATTCTCTTAGCTTAACACCCTTCTCTGAGACGTACGAGCTCAGAGGTTATGTAGTTGAAATTTATCAGTGATATATCCCAATTTGGTAACGTGGCATACTGAGTGTTGCTGTGAGATGATCAGTGTTTGATCATTTGCGATATGATCATTTGTTTGATCTTATATCTTTGTGATCATAGGTTGATCATTTGTTTGACCCGAAGCATGGCTTTTTGAGAAGCGTAGCTTTGTGGACGAGACTTCGTCGAGCCTCACACCCCGGAAATGGTCAAAACAGGAAGGATGCGGCAAGGTTCTAGGGAGTAGCGCCCCTTAGTGTATGTCATTCCTTCTGGATAAAGGTGGTATCATGGTATGGAGCCCAGATACTTAACCTCTGTGGTTACTGCATTATTATTTATGTGGTTTGTTGGAAATCGGGGATCCTCGGGAAGATCGGTGACGATCGGGGGATGGCATACGCGTGTCAGTAGTTACCTACTTTTGCAAAGGTAACCCGGCCTTGTGTTGGCAGAGATCTAACCGTAATGTTAGGTTATTTCTCGGGTCGTCTATTCCAGGGACGTACCCATCATGGCATAGGAAGTTCCTTAGCCTGACCATTTGTTGGAAATCCAAAGAAACAATACGAGCCTTGTACGGTTTTAGTTGTAGAACCTGCCATTTAATATGGTAGCTATAGCAAGCATACTATAATGGTACCTATGCTGGCTAAGATTTATATTGTACTTTCGAAATGTTTTCTACACTATGCACTAATAATAATATCAAAAAGAATTTGATTTTTGCGTAGTAAGCATCTTTGACTATCATAAGAAGAAATCTCCTCCAAGTCTGCGTTTGCATTGTGTGTGTGGTGGGAGGTCTTATCGTAGTTTCATTTTCCAAAAGCATTGCGAATTTGTTTTATTTTCTTTGTGAAAAATAACTGTTTTACGATCTCACACCAGTCACCATGACTGACTCAGAGTTTATTGTTCCCTTCTAAACTCTGGGTGCCCACAAATTTCCACACGGGCAGCCTAGAGTTATGTTATCAGGATATTCTGGAGCTTTGGAGATAAGCTGGAGGACGAGACGTAGTATTTGTATCTGATATTATTTATTCCGCTGTGTATTCTGTATGAGGACAAGTTTATATAACTGTCCATTGTTGTATGTTGACTCTGATGATTGATGTATGTATAAACTGATATAGTTCTTTGTTTTAAAAGACTAGTAATTATCTATTGTATATTGTTCCGCTGCGATATGTGAGATTCTGATATTGTTTTTGTTTCTGTTCTGTTGTCTCTTCTTCTCTTCTTTCTTCTATCTTCTTCCTTTTCTTCTGCTTTCTTCTTCTTCTGCCTTTTTCTTCTTTTTAAACCCTCACTATTGGAGTTTCCGGCACTCGATTGCTCGACAGTCGATAAAGGGAGTATCGATGTCGAATTTTCGAAAGTCGAAAATTTCGGTACGTGACAAAGTTACATACAATTTCATGATCAAACTCAAGATTTTTGATGAAATATGCTAAGTAGTGGATTTGATTACCTTCTCTTACTTTTGTTTTGATGATTTTCTCTTTTATTTTAGCAAGATTTGAAGAAAAATTTAACTTTGAAAAGAGGTGGCCATGGATTTACTTTTTACTGTAATTTGTTTGAGAAGAAGAAAGTGAGTAGAGAGAAAACAACATACAACTAATTATTTTTTCTCCTTTCTTGATAATTCTAGATTAGGTTAATGGATCAAAACCCTATACCCAATAAGCCCAATCCTATACTTAGTGAAAATTCACTAAGTAATGAACATTTTTACCTATTTTAACAATATAAACATATATTTTCTCCAAATAAAACTTATACAACAAAAGTGTATGTAAGCAAAATTGTTTTCTCAATAAAATAAAATTTATTTTATCGATAAAAATCTATTTTTAATAATAAAACCTTATTTTTTTATATAAATATCACAATTTTACACCTTTTGTCTCGAAACACCATTTTTAACATAACAATTTATACAAAAATTGATTTCTTGTCAAATAAAATACACCAAACCATTTTAAACTCAATTTTTATAACCAAAACTTATTTTTAAACCACATTTCATCTTTTTATTCATAATAAACACATTTGAAAATCAAATACTCCATTCAAAAATTATTAAAAGAAGTGTTTGGCAATAATTACAAGAATTATTGCGTTTTTCTCAAATAAATCATATTTCACCCATTATTCTCACATTTATTTCCAAAATCCATTGTTTATTTAAAATACACATTTAAATCTCCAATTTATTTTAATTCACAATATTAAATTATTACCACCGTCATAATTTAATATTTACAGGTAATCATCAATACCAGGGTTGTTACATAGCAATTTGCATGGCCTCCCATAAAATGCTTCAAAAGGGGCTTACCCATTGTCGCTTGATAGCTATTATAATACGCGAACTCGGCCGATGGTAGATGCTGCTCCTAATGTCCTTGGAAATCCAAAATAAAAGCCCTCAACAAGTCTTCAAAAATCTTACTCACCCTCTCCGTTTGACCATCAGTCTATGGGTGATATGTAGTGTTGAGATTCAAAGAAGTTCCCAAAGTTGCTTATAGGCTCCTTCAAAATTCACTAGTAAACAGGGGTCCCTAGCACTGACTATGCTCACAGGAATTGCATGCAACCGAACTACCTCATTGATGTAGGTATGCACGAGAGAAGTGGCGGTTCTATTGTTCCTAACTGGGATAAAATGGGCGCTCTTAGTGAGTCTATCCACAACAACCCAAATAGCTTCATTACCCCTCTGACTTCTAGGCAATCCTTCTACAAAATCCATCGAAATGTGTTCCCTCAAAATCCACTAGGCTTCCCTTGCTTAGCTTTTACTCTCTGATATGTCAAGCACTTAGCAATAAACTCAGCTAAACTCTTCTTCATTCCATGCCCAAAGAAAATCATCTTCATACCCTTGTACATCTTATTTCCTCCAGGATGAATGGTCATCTTTGAGTGGTGACACTCCATAAGCACCTCTCTCAACGAACTATCAACCATATAAACACAAAGGCGTCCATCCCACATTAAGCATCCCTTTTCATCAATTGAATACCTACTAGTGTAGGGAAAGTGATATTCTCTCCTCAACTTCTCCAAAATCTCTAATAACTTTTCGCCCTTCACTTATTTAAAACCTGTGCGGTTCATCAAGACTGGTTTAATCTCCATAACTGGTAAAAAGCCTTGGATGTGTTTTGTTGGTGGTAGGAAGTTAAATTTGAGAGGAACTCCAAATGCTTCCATTCATATATAACACCTAGGGTAGCATGCCTCTAACTAAGGGCGTCGACGACTACATTCCCTTTTCTGGGGGTATACTGAATACTAAAGTCAAATGATGTTATATATGCCATCCATCTCTATCGCCTAAGATTCAGATCTTTTTGGAAAAATAGATTTTGTGTGATTTATGGTTAGTGAATAACTCAAACCTTTCTCCTAAAAGATGATGCCTCCACACCTTCAATGCAAAGACGATAGCTACCAACTCCAAGTCATGAACTAGATATCTTTTCTCATGATCCTTCAGTTGCCTAGTAGCATAAACAACTACTTTTCCTTCTTGCATTAGAACTACTCCTAATCATGTGCCACAAGCATCTATGAAAACCGTAAACGGTTTTGTTCCATCGGGAATAGTGAGCACGGGTGCAATAGTCAATAACTCCTTAAGCTTCTCAAATGCCTTGTGTGCATCTACCTTCCCAAGAAAAGACTAGGTTCTTCTTAGTCAATTGGTTTAAGGGTGCTGCTATTCTTGCAAAGTTCTTGATGAACTTTCTATAGTAGCTTGCCGTTATCCCGCCTTTTGACCGGGTAGTATACGAACGAACTTGATGAGTCAACCTTGAAATTTATCAAGCCGGGAAACTCGAAGAGATGACTGCAAAACCCAACAACCAAGCACAACCAGAATAGAAAGGCAAATACAAAACCACTCAAAGAAGCAAAAACCAAATGTCCAACAAAGTGTTGGATCAGTACCGATCCAACACCTTAGATCGGTAACGATCCATAAAACCTCACCCAAATGACCTCAAACTTTCTACACTCCAAAACCAAGCTACCATAAACCCAATTCTAGCCTCCCATGATTGTTCACATGCACCAATGATTGATCTCCTCAAAATCCATAAAACTGCAACTCCATTCTTCCATCGACCTACTATTTGGAATTAGAAACAAACTAATAATGATGCAAACAAGTTTGGAATCATGAAGATAACCATGAATAGAGCCTAAACAAAGCATTCAAGATGATCCATTTGACAAACTTACAAATCGGTATTGATCCAAGCCATGGATCAGTACCAATCCATGAATATTGATGAGTATCCATTCTTGAGAATTGGTCTATGGTATGGAAAACTACGTAAAGATCGTGGGGGTGAGATTTTAAGCTCCCTACAGCTATGGATAGGAGGGCAAGGGCTCATTGTTGAGGATTTTTTTTTCTAGCTTTCCTACTTTCTAACATTCTCTTACAATCCCACAGATTTATACCGATCCGTAAGAATGGTACTTATAAAAACAACAATCGAAGGAAACTTGAAGTGGACGTAGGCCGGAGTATCCGAAACCACTATAAAACGCTATGTGTGTTTTCTTGCTCTTTTTAATTTATTTTTCTTCATTTTTTATTCTCTACTAAATCTGTGTTTGTGCCATTTTTGGTTTAAGCACCTGCCAACCCGAGAGAACTTCTAACCTTCGATGCATTCCTAGGAGTCTTCCATCCTTAAATAGCTTCCACTTTGGCAAGGTCTATGGCAAATCCTTGCTCAGAAACAATATGCCCAAGAAATCCAACTTCTTTTCTCCAAAAGTGTCATTTGGCAAATTTGGCCTTAAGATAGTGCGTTTTTAAGGTTCCTAATACCTCTCTTAGGTGGTCCTCATACTACTCTTTGCTCCTGGAGGAAACCAAAATATCATCCACAAACACAATGATTAATTTATTGGGTTGCTCCTTAAATACCCTACTCATCAAATCCACAAATTATGCGAGGGGCATTCGTTAATCCAAAAGGCATCACTTCACACTCATAGAATCCATCTGGTGTGCGAAATGCAGTATTTGACTCGCTTTCCTCTACAATCCTCAACTGATGAAATCTAGTTGCTAAGTCTAATTGAGAAAATACTTTAGCTTTTCAAGCTGATTGAACAAGTCATCTTCCTAGGTAAAGGGTACCTATTCTTCCCTGTCAACTTGTTCAATTCCCTATAATCGACGCAAAGTCTCAAAGAACCGCCTACCTTAGTGGTGAAAACAACAGGGGCTCCCCACTCCTAAGTACTCCTATGGATGAATCCTTTCTTTAATAGCTCAGAGATTTGAATATCCAATTCCCTTCTTTCTTTGAGGGCCATGTGTATTAAAGACAGGATGATTGACCCTGCATCCTTCTCTAAATCTATTCGGAACTCAATTTCCCTCTGGAGCTGGAGACTAGAGACTTCCTCAAAGACATCAAAAAATTCATAAACTATGGGTACGGATGATGGTTCTCCAACAACAGATAGACTTAGTGAGTATAGATGGCTTAACCCAACTAAATCTTGGGGTGTACAAAGAATTTCTAGGTCACGGCCTCCATAACTTCTTAATCGTACAACCCTCCTATCACAATCAAGAATCGCTCCATAATATGCTAACCAATCCATACCCAAGATAAGTCCATACCCCTCAAAATTTAGAACGTACGCATTCATAAGAAATCAACGTTGCATATGTCCAACACTAGGTCTTTGCAAATAAAAGAGAGATGTGTCAAACCCCCAATAGGGTTAGAGACTACTCTCGGGCTGGTGACAATCTGGGTTTGAAGGTTTAAAAAATTTACTACATTCCTAGCTATAAAGGAATACGATGCCCCTAAATTAGATAGGGTACAAATTGTAACCCAAGAAATAAGAGTTATACCTTCTAATGATGCCTTCCCTTGGTCTCTCAGTGGTTTGCTAGTAATAGGGACGACTTCAATAGCATAAGCTTGTCCACTTGATCCTACCTTTGCCAACTTAGGGAATTGATGCTTGAGATGCCCTTCCTCATGGCAATTAAAGCACTTCCCTTTAAAAGCTTCCTTCATCAGACTCACCCTGCAATCTTTAGCTTCATGACCATTCTACTGGCATTTCTTGCACACCTTACCTGCCTTTTTAAATTTCCCCTTCGACTTTTTGTTAGCCCAAAAGCTTCCCTTCTTGGACCCTCCTTGCTTTCCAGTAGGTGGAGGCTTCTCATTTTCTGCCTCCATATCGTCCACATTGGCTATATGGAGCATTGCCATCTCCACCAACATCTCATACAAGGCACCAATGGGTACTTGGGTTAACAACATTTCTCTTAGTGGGGAATTTAGGCCCTTCACGAACTTTGGCCTTTTTCATAGGTGTATCTATTTAGCTCATCCTAAATTCATCTAACTTTGTGAACGTAGCTATATACTCCTCTAGAGTGGAGTCTCCTTGCTTAAACTGTATGAATTTCTCCACTTGTAGACTCGCTTCGCCTTAGACATAAACCTTATCTCAAATCTATTTTTGAATTCCTCCCATGAGAAAATCCTTTTAGCATTTTCCTCAATCACCAAGTTCCACAAATCTAAATCTTCTCCTTTGAGGTGGGAAGCTGCCATCCTCCTCTTTAGCTGATCTTCCCAACCAAGCTCTCTAAATATTTTCTCGTAGTCATTAACCCATGCTTTAGCCTTCAGATATCCTTCGGTTCAGATTATGTCTTCCCTTCCATATTAAGAAATTCCTTACACAACTTAGGAAAGTTGAAAGGACAGGGTGCGGCATCGGCAGGCGGGGCAGCAGGTGCCACCGGTGTAGCTAGAGGAATATGAAATTGATCAACAGTCCTAAGATATTACCTAAACCATTCGAGCATTCCATGAATGGGAAGTCTTCCGCGGGCAGGGATCCCATTTCTAAAAGAAGATTGATTATCATTCATATCAACTATCTATAGGTTGAATCTTTAGTGATGATTTCCTAAGATAGTATTATATATTGAAAGGAAAAGTGTTGCCTAGTGTGTGCGCGTATGTTCAAAGAAATAAGGGTGTATATGTATGTGTATATAAATACATATACATATATATAGTAAGAATCTTTGAAAAACCTTTCAAAAATAACAAGTATGCCACTCATACGTATGGTTTCCCCATTGATCGGGCAACCTAAGCTCTGATACCAAATGTAACAACCCACCTTGGAACAAGCCTAAATTTCGACCCGGAAAAGGCCCATTGAAACTTAGATTCATTCTAAGGCTAGTTGTTGGTTGGAAAAAAGGTAACAGTTTAGAGCAATAACTATTCTTTCAGAGCTCACAACGGATGGAATAAAATATAATATCAAATTGTGCCCATTTATTTGAAAACCATTTGAAATGTCTTAATACAAAACATCATAAAACTATCACATTAGATCCGTTACTCATTTTTCCAAATACATGGCTACATCATAAAAATTATCATAAATGATAATAATAACTGCCACAAGCTTAAGTCACTCCACCTTCAAGCATCGTCGTCATCGTCACTCCGTCCTTAACCTATGTTGTAATGAGGAGGGAGTCAGAACAACAAATGTCTGATGAATAAAAACATCGGATCTTACCATTTCAGTACTTAGGAAGTATATTTCAAAATAAGAATGTGTCTACGTACATAAAACCATTTAATAATCCTTATAAGGAAAGGAAGAGAGTCCATAATCAACCACTTAATACCTTCCATTCCCAAAGCAGGTTTCTAAATCCCATAACCCAAATCTTATGTCATAAATATTTAACAATGCGAGAGATAATACCCAAGCTACTTAATGCCTTTAATTGGAAAATAGGTAGACTCTAGCCATTTAATACCTCAATTGAGGCAGACCCTACCACTTAATACATATTCCCAAGGCGGACCCCTCAATGGTTACTATCTAGCTGACACCATATGGAATCACTTGAGCCACTTAATACTTCTTTATGAAAAGATGGACCCTCAATCGGTCACTTAGTACCTTATCTCGAAGCGGACCCCTGTCGAGATACCACCTATCGTGCCTAATAACTAGCCCATTGGCCATTTAATACTTCATTTGGGGAAAAGAGACAGACCCTCAAATAACCACTTAATACCTTAATACAAGCCTTTCGTATTATGACCCATACTCATAACGATGTCTCACATTAGTATGACTATTCGTATGAACTGGTAGCCAAATTAGCTGAGCATATTTACCTACAGAATTTGGTACTAACCTCGCGTCATCACAAATATTTATCATATGAGATGTCTCACATCGATAGGAAGTGTACACAACTATTGGTAGCCTCAAAGTGAAGTGTAGACTTCTGTCGTGCAACTCTACTGACCTCGCATCACTATGACTTAGCCATAATTTAGATATTTTCCATATATATAATACTCATTTCACCATTTCATAAATAAGGCCTTATAAGGAATCTTCTTTATTATGCCTCAGAATATCAATTACTTTCCTAATGGGGAAAATTAATGGCAATTACTACCTAATTAACTACGTAATTATACACTATAATTATATGTTTATTACCCTAATAGAAATAAATATATATTCAGGCCTAATAAATTCTAAGCGTGCGGTTTATACATCCTAAACTAGCATTAAATGTCAATTCTTTTTCCCGTAATACTAATACAAGTCCTTTTTTCCTTCAAATTCCCAAGATTTCAATATCCATGACAATGGATTCTAATACTCATAACAAGGATGAAATATCTATAATCAAAACTGCAATAAATAGACTTGTAAATAGAAATATAAACCCAATTTATTACATCAATTAAATGGAATATCCTAAACAATAGGAATTGCAATTCTAATTTCATATTCTATTCAACTCCTCTTTTCAAAGAGATAAACGAAGGAATTTGTGTGAAATAAGTGGTGTAAACTATGAATAGAATTCGTACTCTAAACCATTATTTCATTATGGAAAACTCAATTTGAATCAAAGGAGGAGGAGAAGTGGAATAGACTATGAAATTATCAGAAATTGCAGAACAATATAAATTCCATCAAATTAATATAAATAATTGATAATCTCCATCTAGAATTGATATTTCGAAATAAAAAGGAATTTTGGGGGATTTTATCTATATTTTTTTTGCAATCCCAAAATCCTAAGGCATATTCATATCCATATAGATATACTAATCAATTACTGAAGAAAAAAATACTAAGGTTTCCACCTACAGATTATCCTAAGCTTTTCTTGTATGGATTTGCAACGCCCAAGCAACTCATTTCTTGATCTCCTTCTTTTGATATATATACACAGTGAAGGATAGGTATATATAATTTTATTAGATTCAGAGTGGTTGGAGGAGAAGATAATAGATTAAAAGAATAATTAGAAAATGATTAAAATCCTTACCTGAATCCCTAGTAGAATTTCTAAATCTAATTGAAGAGAGAAAATGGCAGAGGTTCGAGGTATTTCCTAAATATTTATGAATAAAAAGTGGAGAGGATATGGTCCTATTTATTGGAGTTGAAACACACCAGAACCGTAGGATGGAGTTTGGTGAAAAACTGATAATTCTGGAGTGTTTAAACTTTGAAAAACCCTAGCCGCCCCCCTGAATAGGGGTCGACAGCCCCCCATAGACCGGTCGACCACTATGGGTCAACCGCTTGGGGTTGGAGGTGTCAACCTCTTTACTTATTTGGGGTGCGTTGATTTGTTTTCGTTGCTCGTTTATTTTATTCCCTAATTAATTTTTAACGTTAACTATTTAACTTAACGTTTACTTAACCCCCAAGTAAACAAACAGTTAATTTTTGAATTCAAACCCTAAATTTAAATACTCATTTTAATTTTAATTCAAACTAAATTAATTTAAATTTGAAAACTTTTTTGCTCATAACTTCTTCATTTGAGCTCCATTTTCAACATATTGTATATGAAACAGGTCAAAATTTCGCCATGAACACAACGGAATAACTTCCAAGGTTAAATTCCAACTTTTATAAAATTTCCATTTTCAACCCTACCTTATTTAATTTAATTCACTCAATTCATTTATGGTTGATTTTATGGGGTGTAGCAGTTTGGTTCAAATACCAAGTCATCTACAGCACTTGGATTCACTACCGCTTTAGGGTCTCAAATACATTTCCTTAAATGTGATACATGAAACAAATTATGCACCCCAACTAAAGTACTTGGCAGCCCTACCCTATATGCTACCTTACCAATTCTTTCAAGTATCATCAAGGGGCTAATTGATCTAGGTGCTGACTTCCCAGCCTCTCCAAACCTCATAGTGCCTCATATCGGCGACACCTTAACAAACACATTATCTTCCCAATCAAAATCCAAGTCCTTCCTCCTTCTATTGGCATAGCTCTTTTGCCTCGACTGACATCTTTCATCCTTTTCCAAATTATCCTTATCCATACAGAAGCTTCTATCATAAGATCCGGTCCTAGTACAAGCCTATCTCTCGTCTCATACCAAAATAGGGATACTTACACAGTATTCCATAAACACTTCGAAAGGTGTCACCCTTATACTGGATTGGTAACTATTATTGTGTGAAAATTCTACTAAGTGTAGGTGATCTTCCCAAGTTCCGCTGAAGTCTAAGACATAAGCTTGTAACAAATCTTCCATTACTTGGTCGACTCTTTCGGTTTGTCTGTCCATTCCAAGATGGTATACGGTACTCACACATAACTCCAAACCAAAGCACTTTGGAGGCTCGACCAACACTGATGGATAAACAACGTGTCTCGGTCACTAACTATAGCACTTGACGCACCATGCAATCCTTCTATAGTCTTCAAATAGACCCTACCAATTTAGATTCCATTCTTGTATGTCTCACTAGGATGAAATAAGCACTCTTAGTTAGTCTATCAACTATAACCCATATGCTCTTATTCCCAACAAACTTCAAATCGTAATAAATAGAGCTAGGAAAATCAGAATTTGACGAAACGAACTTTGATGTTTTACTTGGAAAATGTTCTAGAACATTTTTGTGTAAAAATATTTATATTTCGAAAAGTAATATTTTTTACTAAAATATCAACCAGTTTAGAATTAAAATTGAAAACAGAATAGATTTCCAAAATAAGCAAACTAAATTCTTTTTTTTTAAATCATATTAGACTTATCAAAACACATTTTTAATCACAAAATTTTAATTTTTTAAGTACTTTTTTCAAAATCATTATTTAATTTAACATTTTAAATGGTTAAAATACAGGCCGTTACCATCTCCCTCACTCAAAACTTTTCATCCTCAAAAAGGAAAGAAGTAAAGAATCTGGCATTTTGATATATTTTACTAAAATAATCAACTTATACAACATTTAAACTTCTTACTTAGGTTTTATCTAAGTTTAAAGATGTCAAAACATTTTTATTTTTATGTTTAAAATACCTTCCAAATATTTTGATTATGCTTGATGTCTTAACAGGTTTATAATTCATTTCTCACTTTCAGAATTTGAAAATGAACGCCAATGATGCTGCAGTCATCACCGCAATTATTTTCAAGTAACTAGAGTGAGATCTTTTAATATCCATAGTCCTTTAAGGGATGTCACATTTATCCTTATTCTTGTAGAATTTAATCCATACACTAGTTAGAGGCATGCCTAAGAATATCTAAGTACTTGGTAGACCAATTTTAACACCAAGTAAAATACTTGAAAAACCTTTTCTTTCTAAAATAGATATTCAAAATTTTTCCAACATATAATACTATAAATAATAACTTTCCAAATCATTTCTTTGATGCCATAAAATTTAAAACAAGAAAATTTATATGTACTCGTTTTATATAATATCTCTAAATTTTATACTTGAAGAAAATTTATATAAATCTCATTTATAAATACTATTTAAATATTCACCCTAGACATCAACTTTGCATCCCACCAAAATTTGATACAAAATATTTTACTTTAATATAAGAATACTTTCATTTTTATATAAAGTACTAATTTAAAAACCATTTCAAAGTGTTTAAACCCAATAATTTAAAAGTGCATATAAAAAGACTAAATTTACTTATTCATGCAACCTATCATTTCCATCTAATACTATATCTTAAGTCTACCACATTTGCATGTAATGAATTCAAATATAAAAATCCAATTATCACTCTTTAAAAGATTTAAACACAAGCAACAATGAAAATGCACAAATTGCGACTTTTTATTTACTTACTTTATAACTTGCAATCAAATCAAACAATCATGTAAATACTAAGGCATGACAACTATAGATGTTTATAAGCATCATAAAGGTGAAAATATATTATTTAAGTTATCATTATAGATTAACGTTCAAATACACATCCTTAATTAATTAATATTCAATTCAACTAAAATCATTAATTATAATTCAAATCAATATTATCCTTAACTATCACTAATGTTATTACAGTCTAAATTATTATAATTAACTATCATTTGCTTAAAAAATCTTTCAAAACTATTTTCAAAATTACTGGGACTTAAGTTCAAATAAATAATAACTTAATATTTTTTATTCTCAAACCATGTTTCATAAACCATACTTACACAGATCATATTTATAAAAATTATTTAAATTTCATAAATGAAATTACTATAAATATTTCTAAAATCATTTATCTTTTATAAACAATAACCACATATCCTTTATAAAATGGAATTAATATTTTCATAAATATTATACTTAGAATGAAATTAATATTTTCATAAATATTATATCTATGAAATGAAATTAATATTATACTTATAAAATGAAATTATTGTTTTCACAAATATTTTCATATTTCAAATTCTTGAGAAAACCCATTAATTTAGGAATATTTTCTTCCTAAAATCATAAAAAAGTCATTAAAAAATTATTCCAAGATAAATAACTTTTCTTAAAATTTTAATAAACTTCTTTTATTTATAATCTTCATTATATAAATTTCATACAAAACAAAGTTTTTAAATCTTTGTTCCAAATATCTTCTTCCTTTAAATAAAATTCTTTTATTTAAAATTTTTATTTTATAAATCATATTTATATTAATTTCCCTTATATAACATCCTTAAATTTCATAGTTAAATATTTACAAATCCTTTGTGATTTTTTTTAAACACTATGAAATATCCTTTATGAAAACTATTTCATAAATATTCATTTATTTCATAATCTTTTTCCTAATTTATTCTACACTCTTAAATGCCTTTTAAAATATAATTTCTTTTAAAATATATGTATATATCCGAAATATTTCATTTAGAATCGATAGTTAATAAAAGATAAGTGATATTAGCAAATGTTAATAAAACATTCTTATCTCTAAATTCCTTCTTTATTTATTCTCAATTAGTATTTTTATTTTTAACTTTCAAATACTTTTTATTAAAGACATACATACATTCATAAATTATTAATAAAAGATTATTTACTTAAAGATATATTAAAAAAATAAAAATAGATTTATATAAAAAATACATTACGATAAAATCCTTCTTCCTTTTGTCATATTTATATTCCATGTTACAAACTTAAATGGAAAATACTCCAAATCAAACTATAAGTATTCCATAAATTATTTTATCAAACCAGGTTTCATAAATTCAAAATATGAGGAGTTTCAAAATAAATGCTACTAAAGACATTTACTATAACAAAATCTTTAAATATTTTTTTATGATTTATATAATTTTATATTCAAATTCATTTTCAAAATAAACTTATATATGGTTCAAATATTCTTACAATATTATGCAAAGACTTCTTGACTTGGAAATTTTTTCAAGCAGTTTTTAAATAATATCTTATAATAATGATATTAGAAAAAGTATTATAAAAAATATTTTAAACAAGCTTTATAATAAAATTTCCTTCAAATACAAGATTTATTAACTCGCTATTTTAAATAGGTCTAAACTCAAAGATGTTGAAAACATATTAGATTGGTTTTACTCATACAATTAAGACTGATAATATACTCATCTTTTTTATAATAATTATTCTACTTCAAATCAAGAGTATAAAATTTTCATATATTTCATAAATAATTTAAAAAATACCCTTTTAAATATTTATTTTCAAATCATTGGGAATTTTTCTCTTAAGATTATTATTAAAAGATACTTGTATAAAATACAAATAAGCACTCCCATAATATATTCTCAACTTATAATAGGGCATTCCATTACCCTATCTCTTAATGAGTTTACCCCAACAGGCTTAGTCGTTCACTCAACCAAAGCTCTGATACCAACTGTGGCGACCCACCATTTTGAACAACTCAAACTTTTCAAAATAACAGATTATCAATGGGGTTTTATTTAAGAAAGAAGATACAGAAGTAACTAATACACAGAATTTCACAACGAAATGACAAAATATAATAATTACATAAACAGTTCATGAATCTGTTTTACAATATACATTTGATTTTATTTTACAACATGATTAGATTTATACATTTAACAGACATAACAAAATAATGTAGTGGAATAATACTAATAAATAGATCTATCAAAATCCATCTTCATCTTCAAGAAACAAATGTCTTCAAAACACTGAAATACTCAGGCTGACCTTAGCATAATGAAAAAACACATACTCGAGTCAGAACTAAAAATTCTTATGTAAGTTAACTAAATATCATGTGAAATATGGGTGCAAATAACTTAAGAGATGTTACGGGATTTTCATCTCCTAAGGCTCCCTTAATTTATCTATATGTAGTAGATACGATACATATGTAATGTCTATCAATAATATAAATATTAAAATAGCGTTAAGACTTTACATTGATCCCCCTTGACACATTTTTAAGCATGTAGTGTATGAAGGTATTGTAATACAACCAGTAACATTAGCAGCCAATGATCTCCTATAGGTACAATATTAAAACAAAGTGGTAGTGGTCGCGCATAGGGATAATCGTATGACAAGGTACGTGAGGCAATGCCCAAGATAGGATACTATCGTTTTGCATTCCTTGATTGGTCGTGACCCCTAACGGCCGACTGCATCCATCAATCCAAGATCATGGCGCACCAATCGAGTTCAAAATCAAGTTAGTAATACGAGGGAAAGATGTCCGCTAGAGGTAGCGATCCTCATTGGCCATGTATAATTCATGTTTTAGTCATTTCAAATTGATAGAAGTATTGGTGTCATCCATCATCGTTCTCTTACTTCATTCCAGCAAACGTTCGCCAGTTCAACCTCCACATTTTGGATAACGTCCTCTGTGTACACAGTTATCAAAGTGGTTCTGGTAAATGACAGAGAGTATGCCATTATCTGGCCCTGGTCTCTATAATAACTAATCGTGCATTTTATAAAAGTATACTATTTTTTCCATTTTATATTTTATAGTAAAATCCTTATTGAAATTCAGAAAGTGTTCAATGGAAATGTTCTTCATTTTACCTTAGAAATTCATAGAAAAAGTTTCAGAAATTTTCAAAAATATTTTATTATTTTTCATAATCAAAATACATAAGATTTTACACTGAATAAATTATCAAAACTTATAAATTTATAGAAAAATTTCAAATTAAATTTCAAAGTTTTTAAAACACCTTTTTATAATTTCCAGTAAAGTTTCAGGTTTTTCCAAAATTGATTTAATAATTTTCCCAATTTCCAAATGGTTAATTTCAAAGCTTAAATTATTAAAATTGTTATGGGTCCCATTATTAAATATTCCTGAAATAATATACTAGAGCTACAAAAAAGTTTCAAGTTAAAATAATTATTTTATAAAAATACATTTTTACAATAAATTATTTTTCTTTAAAATAAATTATAAAAATACATAAATGGCTGAATTAAATATTAGTTTCTTTACAAAATATATTTCTTTTTATGTAATGGAGGTACAAATTTTTTTTAAGTTAAATGACAATTTTTACAATCACTTACTTATTCGTATATAATTAAATATTTATTCTGAAAAATCTACAATTAAACTTCCTATCCAATTTTATATTATCTTATTTAAAGTATCCTTTATTATTACATATAAAAAATTTAGAATTAAACATATTCATTTGTGAAAAAATTTCAAATAAGGACAAAACGACAATTTTGTCAAAAATCACATTTTTGGCCAAAATTATAAAACTATATATTCTAACTTTTTCCACATATCAACATAAGATGTCCAAGGGTTTTATCGTACTATTCAACGTTCAAATTTATCCATATGATAATTTATATAACTTCAATAATTCATAGGGTTGTAATGGGTGTATATCACAATCAATGGTCTAACATATATATAATCACAATGCCATCAATTATTACCATATCATGGGCTTACAAATGCAATAAAATTTTAATCAACACAAATACACATATATCACGGTAATTATCAACTATGAAATGTCAGGGTGTTCAACTAGCAGTGGTATTCAATTTTAATATTAATTTAAACATAGCAATATAATTTATCATGTCATGACGTTGGTTTAACTTGCAATAGTTTATAGTATTTCATTAGTTTAAACACTCGCCTTCATACGTGAATCTGAAAACTGCATGAAACAGACATAACAACTCGGATACATAGCATATTACACACTACCACTTCAAAATGGATCTAATAAGAACACCAGCGGAAAAGAACAACCAGACAAACATGACGTGAACAAATTAGGCGGTGAGTAAGCGTATGGTGGTTTTGGCTACTTTCTTGGTTGTTGGGTATGTGGCGAGGTAGGGAGAGGAGTATAGGTGGTAGGTGCGGGTACACAGTAGATGTGGGTGAAGGATATTGGAGTAGGTTTGGTTAGGTAGTGAGTTGGGATCTAGCTGGCAGGTACGGGGTAAGGGTTTTACAGGTCGAGGTGGGTTAAGGTTGTAGGTAGGATGGGGTAGTGGGGTGTGAGGAGGGTGTTGGTGGCTGCTATTGGGGTGGAGGAGGTTGGTGGCATTTGGAGGCAGTGGGGAGGTAGGAGGAGGGTTGCGGGTATCGAAGTGGTGATGGGTCTGGGCTGTTGGAGATGAAGGACATTGGTGGTGGTTGGGTGCGGGGCCTGGGCCGCTGGAGGTGAAGTTGGTGACGGGTTGGATTTGAGGGTGGAGGCGGTTGTGTGGCATTGGTCTGGGGAAGAGGGAGGTGGGCTCGGGTAGGCAATGGGGTGGTAGATGGCGGGTAGGAACATGTGAGGAGTGGGGAGTTGGAGGCTCGGGTAGGCAGTGGGAAGATAGGTGGGAATGATGGTTGTGTGATTTTGAAATGGAGAATATGAATAGGATGTAGAATAATATGATTTACCCAAGAAACATGAAAGTGACGGGGAAGTAAGATATAGGTAAGAGAGTGTGTATGGTATCATGAATAAGACCAATTCAAACTACATAGCCGTACACACATATCTATGTACGAACCTCAATTCAAATTTTATTCAATATTACCCATTGTTTCAAACCCCTATACTCTCAACCATGCATCCAAACATAGAAATAAAAATACTGTTGCGATCAGTGAGGGAAGACGAACAATATAATACGCTTAATCTATGCTATAACGAACGCGTCAAAAATTTACCATTGCTGCCAAGTACACTACCAAAACGTAAAATAAATTTCAAATCGCAATAAATGAAGCTAGAAAAATCTAAATTTGACGAAACAAACTTTGATGTTTTACTTGAAAAAATTTCTAGAACATTTTTATGTAAAAATATTTATATTTCAAAAAATAATATTTTTCATTAAAAATATCAACCAGTTTAGAATTAAAATTTAAAACAGAATAGATTTCTGAAATAAATAAAGTAAATTCTTTTTTTTTAAATCGTATTAAACTTATCAAAACACATTTTTAATCACAAAACTTTAATTTTTATATACTTTTTTTCAAAATCATTATTTAATTTAATACTTTTAAATGTTTAAAATACATGTTGTTACATTATCCTAGTTAATAATGCAATCTAGGTCGTTGGATGATTCATCTTTGATTAAAGAACAAATCATCCATCGAATGGCATCGAAATGCTTTTCTTGTTCCTTGATCATCTGCATTTGGCTTAACTCTAAATGCCTTTGATTTTTTAAGATAAAAGAGAGAATATCCTTGAAAGATTAAAGAGTTTATTCAATGTTTTCACATAATTTCTGATGTGGAGAAGTCATTTTTGTAAAAAAGATGTTTGAGAATGAAAAGAGAGTAGAATAAAATGATGAGTGAGTTTTCTGGAAGAAATAAGCTTATGTAGGAGTAAAAAGTCATTTGGAATGATTGAATAGGTGGTAGTTATTTTAATTTTGATATTTCAAAATTTTGCCAACTGGCTGTTATATGTCAACATATCTATTGTATGTATGTCGAGATACACACTGAAATTTCAAAAAATAGTGTATTTGTTATAGTTTTTATTTTTATCTTACACCATAATATATTTATAACTTCCAGAGACTAATAAACAATATAAGACAATAAGGAATATATTTCATTGCTTAGAATTGAAAGGTACATGGATTTCAAAGAAAAATATATGAAATGACATGAACTTAAACTAAAAGCACATAATACTAAGAAATACAAAGTTGGATATTATAAGGAAACAACTAGATAAGCTTAAAAGATGTAGATGATAATGATGAATCTCCACCAAGCTGGCGAATGATCTTTCAAAGTATTTATCCACTTTGTTGGAAAGAGAAGTGAACTCTTTACTGAATGAATGCTTAAGCTTCTTTTGATTTTTAAGAAGCTTTTCTTAGTTCCTTAGGATCTCTTGGTGGGATGAGATGGTTTGTTAAAACTTTATAAAGAAGTGTCTACTTCTTCATCTTCCTCCTCTTCTTCCACATCCATCTCATCACCTTCTTCTTCTTCTTGTTGTTGTTGAATTTCTTATTCCTCTTCATATTCCAACCTTTGTTCTTTTTTGGAAAGTGTCTCATATTATTCGAAATAAGGTAGAATGTGCATAAGAGAAATGTTGGTCTTGTCGAAAACTTTTCGAGGAAGAGTTTGTTCTCCTCTTAAATCAACACCAAAATATATGAAAATCCCTGTAAGATACACACTATGGTAGAGTGTGTTCTCGCATCTAGAAATGTTCTTTTGAACAAAGTCATCTAAAATGACTTGTGTCTAATTGATGTTGTAGTTTCCACAAATGGCGAAAAAAGATTAAATTTTTTTTGAGAAGGTTATTATAATTACCCATCCTCAGAGTGATACTTTGTTGTAAAATGTGACTCATAAGTCTCTATTTTTGTTGAAGATTCTTATGTTTAAAATCAACTTCTTCATCACTTTTGAAAATGTCATAAAAAACTTCATAATTTTATTCATCAATTTGAAAAGTGAATAGGTCAATTCTACTAGATTTGCAACCAAGTATATGACCAAAAAGTTCACAATTTAAAACAATTCGAGTGTCATTAACACTACTACAAATTTGTCTCTCTTCTCCTTAAAAAATTTCCTTTTAAATTTGCATAAAACATTTTGATCAAATTTAGATAACAAACAAAATAATTTTGCGAATAGTCAATTAAACCAAAAAATTTATTTTCAAAATAAAGATCTTGTGAACCATAAGAGGAAAAATCTTCCAATTTAGAAAATCTTCTGGGAAAAACATTTTTTGAAGTAGCATACTCTATATCGGTTTCAATGGCTTCTTTTTTATTGAAGAGAAAGTCTTTGGTTCTCTTAGAGAGCCTTATGGTCATAGTAGTTTGACTTGAGAAGGCCATTTTTGAGTTTGAGGAGGTAAGAGTATGAAGAGATATTTGAAATTCGAAATAAAGTGAGTGAATGAATGGATAAAGATAGATTGAATTAATAGAGAGTGAAGAGTCTTGTTCTCTGGTCAAAAAGATGTCAAACGGAATATGGGAGTAAGTGCAAAAGAGAGTGTGGATTGAATTTGAAATGATCAATTTTCAATTTTTCGGCATATATGTCGACATTTTTGCTTCGTGTATGTCGACATATAGGCCATAATTTTCAAAAATAAAACTTTGTAAAATATTCCTATATATATACTTAATATACTTACATTCATTCAATATATTCATATATGGCTAGTCTGTTATTGTCGTAAAATACATATTCACATTCTTATAATCTGGTTCATTGTCACTTGAGGAAATATTTGAATCGTCAAAAGTTGATGTGTAAGCTCTTTTTCTTTTTCTGCATGAATCAGTAACTGGTGGGATCTTTGATTTATTCTAGTGTGGGCAGTCTCTCTGAAAATGGTCGGGTTCGTCATAGTTGAAGCATCTAGTCGCAGTTCCAATTCAAGAGTCTTGTTTTCAGGCTTTCGAAAGTTGTTCATCTTCCTATACTTTAGGAACTTTCTGAAATTTCTGGTCATGAAAGCAATTTTCTCGTCATTGTCATCGTCTAAATCCAGATCGTTAGTTATTGCATTGAAAGCGATGGATTTCTTTTCTGTTGCCTTGCTTTCCCTACTGCACTGCAATTGTGCTTCTTAGGACATTAAATTTCCCATGAACTCTTCAATTTTCAGAGTATTAATATCATTAGCCCCTTCTATTGCTAGTTTTTTTGATCTCATTCTGAAGAGAGTGAATTGATGATTTTTCTTACTTGGTCCTCATTAGAAAAGTTGTTACCTGTTGCTACTAATGCACTATATCTTGGAATCTACAGCACATGTCAGAAATTGACTCATTTGGATTCATTTTAAACAATTAAAATTGTTTAGTAAGCATGGAAATTGGTTTGTTTAACTTTACTAGTGCCCTCATGTGTAACTTGCAGTTTCTCCAAATTTCATATGCAAACTTACAAATAGAGGCTCTATTAAATTCATTTTTATCTAGTGAACAAAACAAAATACTCATGGGTTTAGAATTATTTTGTGCAAGTGCCTTTTGGTCAGCAGTCCATTTTGCAAGGTTAGTTTGGGGTTTAGCGTACTCATTTTGTGTAACATTCCAAATATCCAAGCCGTTAGACTGTAAATAAATTTTCATTCTATATGACCAATAATTGTAAACACTTCCATTAAAAAGTGGGGTCTAGCAGTAGATTCTCCTTCGAAAAAAGGTCAACAAGTGTACCAACAGTGTTGTTAGTCATTAAAAATTTTCAAAAATCAAATTACCAAATGTGGGTTGTGGAATATGGATCTTAGGCTAATTAAACACCAGAATGGGGTGAATAGTGTTTTCTAACTTTTGTATATCTTTTTAAATTTCTTTCAAGCTTAATATAAATCATAAATTTTCAACATAGAAATATATCAATAATAAATCACAGATGCAATCATAGATAGAATTAAAAGCAATAAAGTAAAGTAGAGAATTAGAGAGATGACACCAGAGATTTTATACTGGTTCAAATTTCTCCTACGTCTATTCTTATATAATTGCCTATATAAATTTCTTTTCAAATTCTAATCTTTAAACGGGCAAAAGGCAAACCCAATTACAATCTCGATTCCAAGGCTATAAGACAACCCTCTTGATTTTCCAGGCTCAGGGTACACCCACTTGTTTGGAGGGACTATAAGCACACTCACTTGGATTTTTGAGCTATCAAGCAACCCAATTGATTTGGGCAGGCTAGAATCACACCGAAGCAAATACAAATAGAGTTAGATGGTTTTTCCAAAGATATTTTCTTAAACTTTAGATACAATGGATCCTGTAGCCACTAGGACTTCACTTTGATCTATGATTTGAGAGAGAGAGATAATACCCCAAAAATTTGTTATACCCATGATGCTGTGTATAACGATTAAAAAATTGATTTGTAACACCTATGCAATCATGGCTAAGCATAACTTAATTGATGAAATCATATGGTAATGAGAAATCAATAGTTGGCCCATGATTCATGGCATAGCACAAGAGATTGGCATTCGGAAATGATTTTATGATGCCTATGGACTTTTGATGTATTTACTCAAAAGCCATGTCATATGTTCTAGGGAAGGAAAGGTTAAGCAGCAAATGTGTGCAATAGTCCATTAAGTTTGTTAATGAACTAAGTAAGCAATTCTCATAATTCACCATCCATCGTCCATATATGATAGGCAGAATAGCGATTATGCATATAAACACTGGTTTAAACCAAAGATCATGTGACTTTTGTAAATTCAAGATGAAACTCAGGGCTCAAAGATTTATTATATGCATATCCAAGTCCAATAGTAGTCAAAGTGGCACATCAAGCATATAAGCAAAATAGGGTATGTTCGATATTGTCCATGTCATTGGTCATAGCAAATTGCTAGGTTTACAATCAATTGATGATTTCCCCCGATTTGATTTAGGGTTACCATATTTTGATTTGAGAAGAGAGAAAAGAAATGATTGTCCCTTCCTCCATGCCCTTAGGTCCGTATTTATAGGGGTAAAAGTGAGGCATGGCTACTATGAATTACTTTCAGCATGAATAACTTATGATATCATCGGCCACTTCAATGGAGCTAGGCTTCAAGTTTCATTTTTAATGACCTTCGACATTCTTTTGCACGCTGATGGGTTACGGCATCATGTAGTAACACTTAACATCTAATCTTTCTTGATAACTTTCATGGATATTGATGACATCTGGCACCAATATCGCATTGAGGACTGCAGTATCCTTTAATGGTTGATGAAGTGGGCCATCACTAAGGTGCGGCATTGATAATTAACAGTCTTAAAGAGACACATCATTGCTTGGGAAACTACCTTTACCGTCTTACAAAAACGATCGGTTGTGAAACTACCCTTACCATCTTGTATGTGCTTGGGAGTATCTTGATCGGGAGGTAAAAAAGGCTCTGGCATTGAAGAAATCGATCTGATTAGGCTGGAGGGAAAAATTCTATTGGGTGATGAACCCAAGGTTCTATATGAAACCCAACTTATACTCCAAAAAGAGCACGCCACAACCTCTCAACATGAAGCTGGTGAAGGTTCCGAATCCATGTCACACAATTCACAGATGAGAAGAATCTGGTGACCTAAGCTATTCCCAGAACCACTGAGATTCTTCTATCGAGCTTGGTTATAATTCGAAGAAGCCGCATATTGCTACATCTAGTGGGCTCTCCCGAATTATGGAAGGAAGTTCTGGTGGCACCCCTACTCACGTGGGGGACCAATCTGGAGAAGGTATTTCATTAAACTCACCTGTCCTTCAAAAAGCTGGAGTGTCCTCGATGGATATCTATCTCTTAGTTATGTTTCCTCAGCTTTAGATCCGCTGACTGCAGTTCCACCTCTTCCTCAAGAATCTCAACCAAGACCTCAAGTGCCAACAACGGAGTCTGTTACTGTCACGGCTTCGGCAACAAACCAAGATGTCCTAGAATAGGAAGCTCTTATGATCAACGTGCACTTGGTGGATGCTTTGTTGAGGGAAGAAAGCAATCCACATCAAGAGATTCATGTTGATGACGACGTTGTGATTATTGGAGCTTCCCAATCCTTGCCAGGCCCCTCTATGCAAGAAATGGCATAGAAACCTGAAGTGGACATTACCCTTGAGGCAAAAGTCAAGCAGGAGAAAATGGAGATCCTTCCCCCTCTCATCTCCATCATTTGGCCTGGAGAAATTGTGGGTGTCTCCGCTCCTTAGCTCTAACTTACTAAAATGCACCTACTGGTTCAACCCAGTCTACTCCTATGAAAGGTCAAGGAAACGAGAAGAGAGGGGAAAAGAAGAGTGGAGAAAGTTCGAGTGAAATCTCTCCTGATTCTAAGAAGAAGAAAAGGAAACCGAGGAGGAAGTGATTCTTCACGTGCACTCATGCTCCCACGTCTTTTGGGTTTTGTTGGCTGAATTTCTTCGGGATCAGCCTCCATTTTTTGATTCTTTTGCTGTGAATACTTATACTTAAATTTCCAATATTATGTAAATAAAGTTCTTTTACTTTTGTCGAACTCTTGTGTGAATTTGCTTAAGTAGTTGAGCTATTACATTTTCCATTCAATGTACTTGTAATTCGTCACTTATTGATTTAGATGATGATCCGTTAATTTTATCTCGAGGACTCCATACGGTCGTAGCCTTAAGTCATACTAGACAATAGGCTCAAGCCCTAGTGTCACGCTATTGGATTCAGCTATTTAAGTGATTATACTCCTACCTCCAGTTCTTGGATTATGGGAGTTAGATAGTAGATGGTCGAATTCCATCTTTACAGAATTTATACTCCTCCTATCGATTTCGGGTCAGAGTTTATGGAACAGTGAGTGGTCGAACCGCACCCATCCATTTGTTTATACTCATATCCGCACTCTGGAGATAAGAGTTAGTTGGCGGGTGATCGAACCGCACCCAATTTGTGTTTATACTCCAGTCCACACTTTGGGAATTTAGAGTTATTTTGGAAAATAGTCGAACCGTACTTCCCTTAATTGATTGATTTGCCCCCAAGTTCGAGGTTTGCATTAGCGAGCGATTGGTCGTGTCATGGTCGCTTTTGATTCATGTTTGTCCCATCATTTGGTGGGATTAATTTGATTATTGGATGGTCAAGCCGCATCCATTTCTCATTAAGTACTCCGTCCATCGGGTCATGAGCGAGAATCATTAAATGAAAGGTCGGAACATGTTCCTTTTGTTTTGTTT
The DNA here is from genome assembly GCA_030737815.1 of Allium fistulosum. Taxonomy (NCBI): domain Eukaryota; kingdom Viridiplantae; phylum Streptophyta; class Magnoliopsida; order Asparagales; family Amaryllidaceae; genus Allium; species Allium fistulosum. Next base: position 764,920,117 of record CM060905.1, read on the forward strand.
AGTCATGAACTTGTATAACCGACTGGCTCCAAACTCTAGGAACCTGCTTGGTTATGTCAATATTAGTTAGTCGGGTATCGCAACTAAAATGTAATGCTACAGGAATCACAATTATGAAGGAAATTTCAAACATTTACTTACCAAATGGAAAGAAATGATATAATTTGTCTTATTACATATCCGAAAAATCAAATGCTAAAGCAAATTCAGAAATTAAATTCAACTGAATGAAAATGAATAAACTAAGTTAAATAGCATCGTAAATGCTCACTATTCCACCTCCTTGGGAGTGTGATGTCATCAACAGTCGCTAGCTTGAAAGTTCCTTCTCCAAGCCTTTGTTCAATGATGTATAGTCCTTCCTAAGTAGGACTCATGTGTGATGGGACAGGAAAAACGCGTTTTAAGACGAGATCACCAATTTCAAAGGTCCTAGGTCAGACTTTGGTGTTGTAGTATCAGGCGACTCGATATCGGTGTGCAGCTGTCCTCAAATCAGCTTCTTCGGGCTTCTCATCTACCAAGTCTAGAGATTCTAAAAGAAGATCTCTATTCGTTTTGGGGTCGTAGTAGGTCACTAGATGAGAATGGACTTCGAGTTTAACAGGAATGACGGCTTCGGAGCCGTAAGCAAGGACGAATGGAGTATGGCAATTAGCAGACTTGTGGGTGGTTCTGTAAGCCCATAATGCTGTTGGGAGTTTATCCACCAGTTGCCTCTAGCCTTTTCTAGACATTTCTTCAGAACAAACTTTATAATTTTGTTCATAACTTCTACTTTTCCATTTGCTTGAGCGTGAGTAATTACTGCAAATCTCTTCTCAAAATGATGCCGACGGTAGAAGCCTTTGAATTCAACGCTCTTGAATTGGGCTCCATTATCATTTACAATGGTTCATGGAAGTCCAAAACGATAGATGATGTTCCGAATAATGAAGTTGATTACTTTATTTGTCATGATAATGGCTAAAGGTTCTACTTCAGCCCACTTAGTGAAGTAATTAACTGCTATGATGGCGTACTTCGCACCACCTTCAATGATCGGTAAAGTATCAATAATATCTATGCCCATGTAGCAAACGGCCATGGACTGACCATTTGTGTAATTTTCATCGATGGAGCTCTTGGAACTTTCGCATACATCTAGCACTTGTCACGTCGCTTAGCATAATCAGCAGCATCTCGGTTGACGGTTGGCCAATAATACCCATAACGGAGTATTTTCTTTCCTAGGGTTTGTCCCCAGTGTGATCGCCACATTCCCCTCCATGAACTTCCCTTAAGGCTCGTTTTATTTCATCTCGAGCGATACTCTGGAGTAGGGGAACGGAAAAACCCTTTCTATACATGACTCCTTCCTGAATGATATATCATGAAGCCTTGTGGAGGACTTGTCGTTTTTCATTCCTTTGTTTGAAAAGAAGTCCTGTAGCAAATAATCTTTAATTGGAGTCTTCCACGACTCCTCCTCAGGCTTCGTCTCTAGTACCCAATTGATTTTCTTCTACTTTATGCTCGGAACGTCTAGTACTTCAACCGGAACCAAGCCCATATGTTGCGCATCCTCGGTGCTAGTAAACTTTGTCAACGAGTCGGCCTTTTGTTTTGATCCCGAGGAATGTGCGTTATGTTATAATACTCAAAGTCATTCAATAGTTCTTGGACTCGGATAAGGTATGGAGCGAGTCATTGTCCTTTAGCCTGGTAATCTCCCCTGACTTGGTATACCACCAACTGGGAATCGCAAAAGATTTCAAGAGATTTTATTTCCAGTTCTCTGGCAAGTTTGATTCCAACAATCAGAGCTTCATACTCAGCTTTGTTGTTCATTACAGGGAAGTCAAACTTCAAATCATAGAAAACTGATCGATCTCTAGAGTTACTACACGACTCTAGCTCTAGAATAATGTCATTGGATGATCCATCCGTATATATTTTCCACCAAATGGTTGGGGCTTCGCTGCTCTTTGAGAGATCATCCTATGCAGTGGATTCTGCTATAAAGTCTGCCAGTGCCTATCCCTGGATGACTCTCTGAGGGAGATAATTGATGTCGAACCGGCTCGGTTCGATGTTCCACTTCAGTAATCTTCCAAACGTCTCAAGTCGCTGTAAGAACTGTCATAATGGTTGATCAGTGTAAACGTTGATGAGATGAGTCTGGAAATAGGGGCGGAGCTTTCGTGAAGCAATCAACAAGCAGTATGCCAATTTCTCTATCTTCGGATAGTTCCTTTCAGCCCCAGTCAATCGCTTGCTAACATAATAGACCGGTCTCTGGATTCGATTCTCCTCGCGAAGCAGTGCAGTACTTATAACATGTACCGACACAACCAAGTAGATATATAATTCTTCGTGATCCACTGGATTTGACAACATGGGAGGCCTCTTTAAGTGGTTCACCAAGGAATGCATCGTCACAATCCTATGTCCATTCAAAGTTCCTTTTCCCTCTTCTAATCAAGTCGAATAAAGGAATACATTTATCGGTGGCTTTAGAAATAAATCACTTAGGGTGGCAACCTTCCCATTTAGGCTCTGTACTTGTTTGATAGTCTTTGGTACATGAATGTGCAAATTGCTCGAATCTTCTTGGGATTAGCTTTAATTCCACGAGCATTGATAATGAAACCCAAGAATTTTCCTGATGCGACGCCAAAGGAACATTTCAGAGAATTGATCTTCATTTTGTAATATCGGAGGATATCGAACATCTTTGCTACATCTCTAATGTGGTCGCTTGATCATTGTGACTTCACGAGCATGTCATCCATATATACCTCCATTGTCTTTCCAATCTGATCTTTAAACATTCGGTTGACCAGGCATTGATAAGTTGCTCTAGCATTCTTAAATCCAAGTGGCATTACCATATAACAATACAATCCTACATCGATAATAAAGCTGGTGTGCTCTAGGTTAGGGATGTGCATCGAGATTTGATTATACTCGGAGTATGCATCCATGAAAGATAGCAACTCGTGTCCTATGGTTGAGTCCACTAGCTGGTCGATCCTTGGAAAGGGAAAACTGTCTTTTGGACACGCCTTGTTTAAGTCCAAATATTCAACACACGATCTCCACTTTCCATTTTCCTTTCTCACAAGTACAGGATTGGATACCCATTTAGCGTAAATGGCATCATGGATAAACTCATTGCTTTTGAGTCTATCCACCTCCTCTTTAAGGGTGGCAGATCTCTTCGGATCTATGTCGCGCATTTTCTGCTTCATCGGGATCTGCCTCAAGTCGATATTTAACGCGTTGCTCTCAATAGCAGGTGAGATCCCACACATATCAGAATTGAAAGGGACTGTAGGATCGTGTAATATGGATATTATCTAAACTACTTGTGCAGAATATAAAGTAAGTAAATAGCATTAAAATAAAATGACAGCAGATATTTTTATACTGGTTTGAACTCCTGTTCTACGTCCAGTCCCAGACTCCTTCTGGATTTAAACTACAACCCTCTCTTAACCCGAAGGAATAGGTTTACACCACCTGAGCAACCGAACAGGACTTTGACCACCTGAGCAACCGAACAGGATTTTCCCGCCTCAGCAACCGAACAGGACTTTGATACAAATGAAATGTTTTCTTGACTTTGCGTGCTCTTGTTTCAACATAGATTTGTCAAATGAAGTATACCCTTCCTATATGTATGCTCGTGAAGATAAAGGAAGTAGAGATTTCTTTAGAAATGAAGAAATTTAAACTTGATTTCGCAAATTCAACAACTTGATATTCAAGATAGCAGAGAGTAGAAAAGTAAAGTTCTTTGATCTTGAATGAAATGCATATATATAATGATTAAAGAGTTACAACTATTTGCAAAGAGTTCTATTGAATTGGAAATGGTCAAAACTCTTCCTAAAAGAGATTCCTCTTTAGGAAGAAAACACATCTCTTCAGAAAATTTGAAAATATGACAGTTTGAACATGTTTAGTCGACTAAGTTGAAACAGAAAATTTGCAGTGCGAAAATGCAGTATTTAGTCGACTCACTATTTGATTTAGTTGACTAAATCATGTAATTTAAAAAAATATAACACAGATTTAGTCGACTGAATATTTGATTTAGTCTACTAAATCTATGTATTTTTTAAAATATGCAGGTTAGAATTTGTGGAAAGATTTTAACAATGAATACTAACAACTATACCAACTTTAAACTCTATTTTGTCAAAAATTTGATAATCCACTTTCTGTCTTGAGCTCCTTGTCATGAATCAAAATCTTGAAGTCCAACATTCTCCCTCTTTTTGATTGATGTCAACTTCATACGAGATAAATTTCGACAAAAATCTGTAGACTGTAACTCCTCCTGAATTTGTGCTGATATCGTGTAATCTTGCAAAATTTGTTAGTGCAATGCGATACTTCTTCTCCTCCTTTGTCATCGACAAAAAGGATATATATATATATATATATATATATATGGGAACATATATACATACATAAGATAACTTATAATATCAACAAAGGTAAACCACACAACACATACAACAATAATAGGGATAATAAACACACAATACAAACAACAAATACAAAACAATTGTACAAACAAAGTTAGGGTCCTAAGAGTTAGGTCTTTGGAAACCAAAATCAAAATGGTTCAAAATTCCTTTTGAAAATAAAATCTTTATTTTTGTGAATAGTTTCTATAAAAGATTTTATGTATTTTTTTCTAATCAAAGAATTATTGGTTTTAGGAACCCAAATCTTAATTGTTATAGAATGATTTGGAACTTTTGAAACTGATTTTTCAATAATATCATTATTCCTTTTAAAATTATTATATAAAGAGTTCTTTCTTAGGAACACTTTTTGATACTTGCTTCTATCCTAGTCCCTTTTTATTTGAAACTGGCCAAGAATTTTCTATAATTTTAGAAAGATTCTCTCTTTCTTTATTAAAATTAAAGACACTTTTAGTAATATCATCTAGTTTTATTATATGATTACAAATATCTAATTCCAATATTTTAATATTAGCTTTCAAATCATGATTTTCAACTAAAAGAGCATCATTGTTTTCTTTTTTAGTTTGAATTTATTGAGAAGTTGTATTAGAACAAGATTCTTGAGAAGTTTCAAGTTCTTCTTCTAAGATTCTTTCTCATTTCTTAACATATCTACCTCAATTTCAGTCCTATTCAATTTTTCAAGAGTGTCTTTATATTTTATTTTGATGTTTCTTAGCTTATTAAGTAATTCTGAATTTATATCCACTAAATCATCAAAAGTTAAATCACTCACCTCGTCATTTGTGGCCATAAAACAGACGTTGGCTTGTTCAGAATCGCTATTTGTGTCACTGTCTGATGATGAAGATGATTCTGAATCATCCCATGTAATAGAGAAGGCTTTCTTTTTGAATCTGTCTTTCTTATTCTTAAATTTGTCTCTCTTTTGATTAGGACAGTCTTTCTTGATGTGCCCTTTCTTGTGACATTCATAACATTCAAGAGCAGAAGATGATGGCTTGTTGTTATTATTATTACTGTTGAAGCTATTCTTGTTGTTTTTGAATTTGTTGCTCTTTCTGAATTTCAAAAACTTTTTGAAATTCTTAGCAATAAATGCCATATCTTCCTCATCATAATCTGATTCATCCTTTTCTGCTTGGAATGCTATATTCTTATTATCTTGCACATGTGCTCGTTTTCCTGGAGATTAACTTCATAAGACATTGGATTTCCTATCAACTCTTCTGGTTTAATGGTTGAAATGTCATTAGCTTCTTCGATTGTTAAGACTTTTCATTCCCACTCATCCGTTAAAGAGTTAAGGATTTTTGAAACAATATCAAAGTTTGAATATTTTTCTCCTAATGCTAAGAGAGAATGATATATGTCTTGAAACCTAGAGTACATTTCATTTATTGTTCCATTTTGCTTCATTTTGAAATTCTAGAACCGATTCTTGAGCATAGAAATCTTACTCTGCTTTACTTTGTTAGTACCTTCATGTGTAACTTTAAGTGTACGCCAAATTTCATAAGCATTAGTACACATGCTAACTCTGTTAAACTCATTTTTGTCTAAAGCATAAAATAACATATTCATAGCTTTGGCATTTGCAGTAGCATCTAGTTTATGTGTGTTAGACCATTGTGAATATTCAGTGGTAGGTATGTTATATTCTGCTTGGGTAATATTCCAGGTTTCATAACGGTTGGCTTGCATATAAATTCTCATTCTAGTAGACCAATAGTTATAGTTTAACCCGTTAAATAGTGGTGGTCGTGCAGTAGATTGACCTTCAATAAACTTGTGCTAGTGTTGTTTTCCATATTAATAAAGTATCAGATAACTGTGTTATGGTTATAAGATGACCTTGCTCCGATACCAAATGAAAGTGACTGTAGGATCGTGTAATATGGATATTATCTAAACTACTTGTGCAAAATATAAAGTAAGTAAATAATAGTAAAATAAAATGACACCAGATATTTTTATACTGGTTCGAACTCCCGTTCTACGTCCAGTCCCCGACTCCTTCTGGATTTAAACTACAACCCTCACTTAACCCGGAAGAATAGGTTTACACCGCTTGAGCAATCGAACAGGACTTTGACTGCCTAAGCAACTGAACAGGATTTTTCCACCCGAGCAACCGAACAGGACTTTGATACAAATGAACTGTTTTCTTGACTTTACGTGCTTTTGTTACAACACAGATTGGTCAAATGGAGTACACCCTTCCTATAGTCTTTTCCTCAAGTAAGATATATATATATTTGTATGCTCATGAAGATAAAAGAAGTAGAGTTTGCTTTAGAAATAAAGAAATTTAAACTTGATTTCGCAAATTCAACAACTTGATATTCAAGATAGCAGAGAGTAGAAAAGTTAAGTTCTTTGATCTTGAATGAAATGCATATATATAATGATTGAAGAGTTACAAATGTTTGCAAAGAGTTCTATTGGATTGGAAATGGTCACAACTCTTCCTAGAAGAGATTACTCTTCAGGAAGAAGAGACATCTCTTTAGAAAATTTGAAAATATAACGGTTTGAACATGTTTAGTCAACTGAATATAATCTTTTAGTCAACTAAGTTGAAACAGAAAATTTGCAGTGCGAAAATGTAGTATTTAGTCGACTAACTATTTAATTTAGTCGACAAAATCATGTTATTTTAAAAAAAATATAACACGGATTTAGTCGACTGAATATTTGATTTAGTCGACTAAATCTATGTATTTTTCAAAATATGCAGGTTAGAATTTGAGGAAAGATTTTAACAATGGATACTAAAAACTATTCCAACTTTAAACTCTATGTTGTTGAAAATTTGATAATCCACTTTCTGTCCTGAGCTCCTTGTCATGAATCAAAATCTTGAAGTCCAACAAGAATGAGTCCAAGCAAACACATCAAGGTTTGCTCGGAGAAAACCAGCAAGTTCTTTCATCATCGAGAGGCTGAGCTTTGATCCGATCTTTAGGACCCATGATGGGTCATCGTGGATGACCATGATATCAATCGTCAACTCAACTGGTGCAACCTTGGTCTCTTTTGGCTCCTCACCATCCCTTGGATCTATGTCTTTATAGAACTGACTGTGGCGTCCGAGCCAAGGCCCCAGTGTTGGTTGTCAATCTTCGGTGGCTTGGACATGGAGAAACTTGTCCACACCCTTGCATTTCTTCTTCTGTTGAGTGTCCCTCAACTCAGCCACATAGAAGGCACGTCCGGTCGCCTGATCTCCATGCACAACTCCTATGCCAATATTAGTTAGGAATTTTAAGGTAAGACACCAAGGCTGCCCAGAATTTAACAAGGGCCGGTCAGCCCAGAAAAACATTATATGGAGAGTCCACATCTAATATAACAAATGATAACATCCGTACTCTCCTACAGTCGCCTTCTCCTAACTCCACCGGTAGTTTGAAATAGGCCACTACTTCCGTCGCAACACCGTTAAAGCCATGAATGCGGGCTTTACACGGTTTTAGGTCTTTGGCTTCCATTCTCATCTGGTCGTACGCCTTTTTAAAAATAATATTCACCGAGCTGCCACTGTTAATCAAAAATTTCCTTACTAAGGCGGGGTCAATCATAGCCGAAATGACCATTGGATCGATCATCGGTGCCTCCACTTTATCTGCATCTCTGTTTCTAAGTATAATGTCATGTGCTATTGTATGCTGTTGTTTGGACAAAGCCACATCTTTTATATTTGAACAACACTCGAAATTCATATGCTTGATTGCGCTAGCATAGCGCTCCATCTCGTGCCAGCTCTTATCAGCTGGATGTGGTCCTCCAACTTTGCGTTGATAACTGATAACTAATCTTCCACTAGTCCATACAGGCTCCTTGACCCTATATGGTGCTTGTCCTCGGTTGGGGTCGGATGTCCCCTGCTCGCCATTCTGCAAGGATTTAACAAATTGATGTAGCTTTCTTTTTCGAATCAGTTTCTCGATAACATCCTGGAGATGCCTACATGCATTTATGTGGCGACCATAGCATTCATGGAACCGACAATATTTTCCAGTCTGCTTTTGTTTCTCCATCGATTCCTCGGAGGCGGCTTTCTGTACTGCATGGTATTACATGTAGACAAGTAGATGTTCTTTAGAGATGTGTTTAGGTGTATAGGTATTATACATTGGAATCCTTGACTTCCCTCTTCTAGAATCCCTCTTTCATTCACGGTTCCTATTACCGCCTTTCTTTTGCTGATTATTTATTTTGAACATTTACTTGAACTTTTCTGAAACTCTCCCTGGACTTTTCACTACAATGTTACTCTGCGCTTCCTCTCTACTCGGTCCCACAACATTCTTATTCCTAGAGCATTTAGCTTCCTCTTTCCTCAAATACTGAGCTGCTTTTGCAAAGAAACGCTCCAACGTCGCATGTGGTTTGCTAGCTAACTAATCGCCAAAGTCAGATTCTAGATCAATCCCTCTTATTACCACCATCACTATTGAATGGTCATTCGGATTACTAGATTCTATGACAGCCGTGTGAAATCTCTCCAAGTAATCTTTCAACGATTCTCCCGGAGCATGGATCATGCTTGATAGGGACATCACATCTTTTGGGCGAGTTGCATGCAAATGGAACTGCTCCACAAACTTTGTTGCTAAATCGTCAAATCTAGAAATTGACCATGGGGGTGATCTTATAAACTACATCGTCGCGATGCTAGAGAGAGTAATAGGAAAACATCCATATTTTGTGGCATCATCATCTCATGCGGAATCCATTAGCCATTCATATCTCATGGTGTGCTGCTTAGGGTCGGGTTTTTCCTCGTAGGTAGGCATCGATGGCATGGTAAATCTCCTCAGATATTTCGCGTGTAAAATATTGTCTATGAATGGGGTATGGCTCATTGAGATTCCCCAGTCATAATTGATCGAGCCTTGGCTTTCCCTTACTAGCAGTCTGACCATAGCCGACAAGTCCGACGTCTAGATAGTTGGAGCCAAGCGATAGTCGTGCTTTACCTCACGTGAATGGTTCGGACGATGTCTACGTGTCATTCCATGTCTCCTTGGATCAACATCCTCTCGATATGCATTGCATGCGTTCACATTATCGTCATTCTAGAGAGGTAACTGATATGCATTAACTTGAACCCCAACATCCAGATCAACCACGGCGTCACCAGTGTGCATTCTTCCCGTTATCTGCTGTAATCTACCTCCAAAAGTTGGATCGGCACCAATCATTCTAGATAGATCGGTACCTGTCGTTATCGGTCTGTTTGGATCGGTCAGATGATGGCGGGTCGATGTTTCGATGTGGTATCCGTCGATTCTACGATATCTACGTCTATGATAGTCATTTGATGAAGTTGAGCTCTCCAATGTAGAATAGGGAGTTGGCTCCCTCCTAGTTTTCCCATGTTGTTTATCCCTAAGTTGATTTATTGGATCGATATTGGCTTGAATCTGCTAGTTCAACTATCGGTTGTTATCCATGGGCTCTCTCATTAGATTCTGGAAATCAGCTCTTGTGATGGAATCTGCAGGATTCAAGACATCAACTGGATTGGTAGCATTAACATCTACTGGTAGATTGCTCTGGCCTCCTTTCTAGATGCTGGTGTTCTCGTTTCCTTCTACGTTTTGAGCGATAGATCTGGTGTTCTTAACCATTGTTGATAGTTTTTCGTATAGATTTCTTCTTTAAATCTGAGTTGAAATGGAAGTTTGTTGGTAGAAAGCTGGATCTATCTTGTTAATATGGGAATCCACGGGTAGATGATGAGATCCACTCAGGCTGAGAATCATTCTCAATGAAAGTACCAAAATGTTTGCACCAAAAATTGGCACAAACACTCAATAGAGATTTTGTAGAGAAATAAATGAAGAAAAATAAATAAAAACAGAGGAGACAAGCAATCAAATAATAAAAAATAGCAATAACAAGAACATAATGATTTATAGTGGTTTGGCATTGAAAGCCAACATCCACTTTGGTGAAATAACTTTATTAATCATTTGAATTGCTGAGTACAGAGGGATGGATCAGGTATGATCCGTAGTTACAATGGAGTACAAAGGAAATAGCAGTGTAAAGATCATGAAAATGAACAATCAAGTCTATATTTATAGGGGAAGATGATGAAATATCTTCCTATAATTTCAGCAGCGGAGTCTCCAGATCTAGAAAAAGTCATAGCATCGATCGTGGGTCCAATAACAATCGGCTCTAATCATTCTATGAGCTCCTTTTGTCATGCGATCAATATGGCGGGCTCCACTGCTCAATATGTTGATGTTCCCAAAGTTTCATGCGTATTCGACTTGTAGATTTTAAGCTATCGATCGTTTTCTGCTGAGTTCAATTGTAATATCGATATGATACGATCCATAATTGGTGAATATGGATCATACCCAATCCATTTTCAGTAAATAGTATATTTTCATATTTTTATCGTTCTATTGAGTCCATTTTCTACTTCCGCTTTGCCACTACTTCATATCATCATCTATGCCGGATCTCTGGGCTTCGTGATTGTTAATCTGACTTGTTAGTCCCGATGACAGTCGAGTCTAACTTGTATAATCAGTTTGGATATAGCCGAGCCAAAAGGCTAGATAACACAAGTCATATATTCTATGGAAGGAAAGGTTAAGTAGTAAATATGTGCAATGGTCCATTAAGTGTGTTAATGAACTAAGTAAGAATTTCTCATAGTTCATAATCCATCATCTATATATGATAGGAAAAATAGTGATTATGCGTATAAACGCTGGTTTAGACTGAAGCTTATGTGACTTTTGTAAAGTCAAGATGAAACTTAGGACCCAAAGAGCTTTATTATATGCATATGCAAGTCAAATAGTAGTCAAAGTTGCACAATCAAAGCATATAGGCAAAATAGGGTATGTTTGATATAGCCCATGTCATTGGTCATATAAAATTACAAGGTTTACAATCAATCGATGATTTCCCCTAATTTGATTTAGGGTAACAATATTATGATTTGAGAAAAGAAAAAAGAAATGATCGCACTTTCCTTCATGCCTCTAGGTTTGTATTTATAGGGGTAGAAGTGCGGCTTGGCTGCTATGAATTACTTTCGACATTGATAGCTTATGATATCATCGACCACTTCAATAGCGCTAGGCTTCTTTCTTCTTTTTAATGACCTTCGACGTTCATTTGCACGCTGGCATCATGTAGTAACACTTAACAACTAGTCCGCCTTGATAACTTTCGTGGGTATTGATGACCTCTAACATCAATGTCGCATTGAGGACCTACGGTATCCTTTAATGGTTGATGAAATGCGCCATCACTAAGGTGCGATACAGACAATTAACAATCTTGAAGAGACACAACATTGTTCGAGAGGTGATATCAATAGGAGGCGGTATTGATATAAGATGACATTGATACGAGACAGCATTAATACGATGTGATATTATTGGAGGCATTGATAATAGGCAGTATCATTAGAGAGACGAGACATTAATCTGAAGCAACATTGATTCTTTTGGCTGCATGGAGGAAATGATATATTTATAGAACACTTCACCAATGAGGGGCGACATGGATGATAAACCATGTCACTATAACATTAATGGCTTCTAATATAGTATTCTTTGACATCATCGCTTCCTTTATGAGATATGACATTGGTTCCATTCAACATTTTTTGGATTTAGGAGATTCGACATCATTCATTCAACTCTATAAGTGGTAAGTGACATTAATGGCATTTGATACCCTTAGATTGATTACCTACAACATTGTATATTAACCCTTATTGATGAGGGGTGGCATTATATGATTTCCACATTGACTTATCTCCACACTTTCGACATTACTTGTTGATGTGAGATCATGGTTATGTCGACATGTCGCATACCTTCGAGATCAATAATGATAGTAGTACCAAATCTCTGCCTTGATAATAGTGTAGATTTGGCCATATATAACATCACTTGTTGGTGATATGCAACATCAATAAGAAGTGACGTTGATTAAGTGCAGCATGGATGTCATGCGGTATCATCATGGTTGTAGGCTTTTGATATCTTCCTTCTTAATAGTCTTTCGTATTGATTCTCGTATTGATGAGGTACGTCATTCTATGCCGCATTAATGATGTACGAGATCCCTTAGAGCACGACAATGCTTGTGATAGATTCGGTATTGACTATTCTTGTAATGGTGCAAGATGGCCTCAATGGTATGACATGCTTTATGTCGACAACCTTATTGTCGACATGCTTGATTTCAATATTCTCTCATATCTTCCTTTTATCCCCTTTTGAAAATATGTTAACAACTATTTCAAAACAATAAGAAAGTAATATTGAATCAATGCAAAGAATTTTGAATTGATTCTATTTGATTTTAAAGAGAAAAAGGTATAATTTCAATGGAGTTTTCAAGCGAGTAAGAGGAGGGAAGAAAATAAGATAATAACTGCTAAAAAATTCGTTTAAAACCCTCTATATATAGTGTATAAACAGATGTTTCCATTCATAAAGAGTTGCGAAGAATATATACTTCATTTCAAAATTTGAAAAACCGTTTTGCAACATGTATGTCGACATATACGTGAAAAATTTAAAAACTTATTTCTTTTAAAAATATTTTGAAAAACCTTATGCATTGTAAAATAATTTGATACTTTGTAGAACATTTTAAACATAGTTTATAAACATTTTGATTTTTGAAATACTTTTATAAAATATTTTTAATTATATTTTGAAAATTTATTTTGTTTGAAAATATAAAAGATAAGAAAATAGGAGATAGAGATCAAAGATTGCTACTAGGGACTTTGATAAAATTCTATGGCTCCATACACTATATTATAGTCTTGATATCTTCGTATCTTGGTCTTTATACTCATGAGTCTTCATGTCCGTTTCTTGAGTCTTTATATTGTACAGTCTTCGATTCAACACTTATATAATGTCCTACACTATATACTATATAACGTGCCAAAACATTAGTACTATATTTTATATGAATGTATATTGTTGTTATCAAGGTTATTATCATCAAAATCAATAGCAAAGGTATTAACAGAGATTGATACAGAGATACAACCGCTGAAGAGAAAAAAAAAGAAAAAAGTTGATGGGCACAACCATCAAGTCGATCTATCAAAAGTGATGTTCAACCATCCTTAATGTTTGCTTATAAAGATCACATTACTTCTAACATATGGAACTCTTCGGTAAGTTTATTATATATCTATATCATATAGAATCTTAAACAATACAAGTGTATGCTTTAAATATTACATTGGTAATGTAGGCACCAAGGGATGAAGCAAGAATTATTAAGCTTTACAGTCATGTTGGCATTGATCAATGCATTTAATAAAAGATTCTATTCGAAGAGTAACACTTTTCATCTTTCATTTGGTAAGATGATAATTACTATCGATGAAGCATTTCACATCATGGGTCTTTGAAGGAAAAGTGGTCATTGGTCCACTTGGAGGGTCTAGGGGAATAAGTGATCATGATGGGTGCGAGTTGTCGGATAAGTGTCTGAGCATTAAAGAAGAAACGACTAATGAGTTGTTAAGGGGTGAGAATAAAGTCCATTTGGAGTGGTTAGGAACAACATTTTCAGGTTCTCAAGATTCTGATACTGTAGAACAAAAAAGGCAATGCGCAATTGCATATTTGCTATACGCTATATTGGTGTCTTGATTTGTGGCGACAAATCTGAAAACATAGTCTTGGTACATTTTTGTAATGCCTGCGTGTGTTAAGGCAAGTGAACACTTACCCTTGGGGCACTGCATGCTTGAGTTGGCTATTCTATAACTTAGCTTAGGGTACAAGAAAAGGTGTACGTCAAATTGTTGGTTGCATGACTTTGCTTAAGGTATGAGAATGAAATGAAAAAATAAAATTAATTATTATGTCCTGTATTTATATTTGATGTTTTTTCTATAGGTTTGGATATATGAGCACTTTCCAATTTTGAGACGACATAATAGTCGTGTAGTGCTTGGTGAACCGAGGTCAGCTTTTTTACTTCATGATGGAAACTAGTACCAGCCTAGCTTACGATTTGGTCACTCTTAGGGAGAAGATTGATGACCTTCAAGTTAATAATGTTGTTTGGGAGTGTTTATAGGATATGCGAGATCATTACGCTTTCAACGATGTGTGTTATACAATAGTCCCATTATGTGTTTTAAAGTAGTAGAGTTGTATCATCCACAGAGAATTCTTCATCAATTTGGATATGTTCAACCAATACCTGTAACTACTTTTTCTTTAGAGACCAAAAAATAAAGTCATTGGAAAAATCATATAAAACGGCGTATTCTAATTTAAGAGATTTCAGCTGGAGTGAGTGAAGAAACCATCTTTTGAATGAGAGTTTGACATCAAACCGTGTCATACACCCTTGGGATTGCGATGCAATGTATATGCAATGGTATAAATCTGTCTCACATCCTATTGTTGCCAATCTACAAGCATGATTTACCAAGCCAATGCATATTAGCGAAATAAATTCGCTTGTTGTCCACATTATAAGTCAATAATTTCAATCAACTTATTGTTTTTTAAGGTTTGTTCGGTCATATGTTTAGTTCTATAAATATACCTTGTAGAAATGGAGACTTCAACGTATTGTGGACTTCATTAGATCATGTACTTCTAGCAACTCATTATCCCAAGTGCACAAAAGGGTAGAACGAATTGAGGAAGATGAGCCACTTGATAATTTTTGGTGAACAAGTGCATGTAGAAGAATAAGAACAAGTGGAAGGATCTAGGGCGAAGAAGAGCAAGAATAAAGATGGTGAAGGAGCGAGCAAACATGCAAAGAAACCTTCAAGGAAGAAGAAAACTTGATGTAAAAGTTATTTGTATGTTTATTTTGATGTGGTGATATGTTATGATTTATTTTGGTATGTTTATTGGACATCAAAGTATGGTGTGACTTATTTTGGTATGCGATGACCTATTATGGTATGTTATGGTTATGTAAAATCTTGAAGTTGACTTATCATTGTGTTTTGTGAATGCATGATGGTGATATTGATTTGTTTATGCGATATGTTATTTTTTGTTATGCATCAATCGTAGTTATATTAATTTGCAAAGGATAGTCATGCTCATACTTGTGATGATAATTCAACATACTTGTGTTCATACTTATTTTTGTTGTTATGTAAAAACCATCATTGTTTTCATACTTATTTTAGTGCAAAGGATGGTTGTGTTCATACAGGTGATATTTACTTGTTTATACTTGTTTGTCGAACCAACAATGATGGTTGTGTTCACCGTTTACCGTTAGTATAACTGTTGCACGAATATATAGAACAATATGCTAAATAAAACTAAAACGTCCTCTTAGAATTTATTATATCTTCCAAAGTGTCCACGGTTAGGGTAAAAAGGTGAAAAAGAAAAAAATTATATGATCGGTAAAGTTATCATTATCACCGTATTTCACGTTTTTTTACCATTAAATTTACCATTAACAATGGTAAATTTACCTTTAACAGGTCAGTAGCGATAACATACCGTCGTAGCGCAATATTGAACATCAATCACTTGGTAATTGTATGATAATGGTAAATTAAGTATTACTATAATAGCCCTAACAATAAATCAGAAATATATTTTTTGATAACAAGAGTGATACTTTATTCAAGCAGAGCACTCATTATGATATCTTTGAGGTTTGAACACTTGACCTATAGAACCTTTGTCTAAAGCATAATATCTCTAACGACTTGAGCTAAAGGTCTTTGATAACAATAACTCAAAAATATAAAAGTAATAAACTAAGACTATGGATAAATTGGAATTAGATTTCAATTTGGTCACATCTAGACTAAAGGTTGGTGATGTTTGTGGACACGGATTCAATTAGAGAATGTATATAGGTTAAATAAGAAGCATAGATTATTGTGTATTTTATGTAAATAATTTGATATTGAATTTTCAGTTCATGTTACCAAATTTAACATGGAATAAATTAATAGTTAACAACTATTATTTAATAATTAATACTTCGTATTTCATAGTTAATGATAGAGTTAAAGGTATGTCCGAAGGGCAATTCTATAATTTATTGTAAATCAATTAACTCTATAATCAGTTCTCGTTCGTAATAAAGGTGTTTTCTTTTTGTTATATATTTGTTATAATATGTTATAAATGATTAAATGCTTAACTAAAATATATTTAACAGAAAATTCTTAAATGGTGTGTTTGTGATAGTAATTACAAATAGTTGTAATCATGAGTATTATACCGCAATATTATAAAACACATGATTTTAAATGTTCCTAGTTAAGATGCATCGAGATTGGATGTCAATGTATCTGTTGAGACTAGAGTACATAACGCTCTCCAAATGTTGGTAGTGTATTATGCATGATTACGGGGGGCACCTAGGAGTTACATACTAATAGTTATTGGATAACTATGGAATGACTCACTCGATAGTTTTCTGTTGGTTAATATAACTGAAGTCAAACAGAAAATATCGATATGACTGATTTACAAAGTTCTCTCGACTTGAGAATACTGTCGATCTTCAATATGAAAGCTTCGCTTTGATTATAGTTAAATCATGGCATAGCATCCATTGAGAGGTCAAGTGGAAGTATTGGAAGTGAAACACCATTCAAGAGAGAATTCGTCTCCTCGATTATATTGGGTTCGTATCACGGTCAACTCAAGTCAACTTAAAGTCAAAATCTCTAGCCAGAGTAGTTCAATTAATAATAGTAGTTATTATTGAACTAAGAACTTTGTGTTTCGACTATAAAGTTGAATACGGACTTTGGATTTTTGACCATTACCAAATTCCATAAGTCTAAAGCGATATGGTTTTGACGAAGAGAATTGGCATAAAAATAGTTACAACGAGTGACGCTTAACAAAGTAAAATTGGATTTTACCGAAACCAAGTAAGCGATAAATTTAGCTAAAATATCACACCACCCGCTAAGTAATGTGTGAACATTAATATTCGAATGTTGGATATTAAACGCTAACCAAATTTACACCTGACGAGTCACACAACCGAAATGATGAATTCTCCTTTGATCAAATAATTTAATTAATTTGTAATTGTTATAATTTGATTAGATTAATTAATATTTGTGAAATATGAATTACAAAATTTGATTTTGATTTGATGCATAAATATATTAATCAATATACGATATTGATAAGAGTTAAATTTGATTTAATCGATTAATATTTTATTTTGACTCAAAATGGGTTTAAAGCCGATAAGAGGGCTGATAGGATCAACTCATATAGGGATAACAAATGTAGCCTAATGATAGGGTTAGAAAGATTTGAAATGGATGACTGAGTGGGAAGCAGATTGAGTAAAATATGTGATCCCATATTCTCTGCTTTTCTTCCTCTATTTTAGCATCTCTAAGTTCATTTTATATTGATCTTTTGGAGCCTCCATCCCTACACTTTGCTAGCCAAACTCCCACTCTTATCTCTCCATTTTCTCAAGCTCAACTCAAATCAATTCAATTGCTATTCGATAGCTGGTGGTCAACCGTTCAAGGACTAGCACTCTTTTGGATCGGAAATTGTTTCGAAGAGCATACTTCATCATTTCAAGGTGTACTTCAAGGCATTGGAAGTAAGGTATATCTGTGATCAAAATATAATATCCACGCTGATTTAATACTTTATATACATATTTTATATTGTTAGTTAGGTGACGTTGATATGATGTCACAATTGTTTTGGTTGTATGTATGTATATACTTATGAAAAAATTATTATGTTCATACTTATAGAAGCACAGCGCAAAAAAAACATTTTATTTCTTTTACTAATATATGTGTGTGTGTGCGCGCGTGCGCGTGCATGTGTGTGTGTATTGTAAATATATGAATATAAATATTGTTTATAACTAATTACTTCATCATAGCTTTATATACAAATTTTATATAAATTTTATTTATATAGTATTATATATATTATATCCGGAAGTAATAAAATATTATATATATAATATTATTTAAATCATTTGACTACATAAATTAAAGGGACAGTTTGGCATAGGTCCCTAATAAGTTTCAAAATACACAAAAACCCCAGTAAAAAAAAGTTTGTAAATTAGGTCCCTAGAATTAAGTTACCGAATAATGGCATACACTTATGCAATCATTCAGTGAATAATTGCAGACATTTATGCAATTATATCAAAAAATTGCAGACATTTCCACAATTATTCACTGAAAAATTGCGGAAAATTCCGTAATTTTTTCAAAAATTTGCGGAAAATTCCGCAGTTATTCACTAAAAAAATTGCAGAAATTTTCGCAATTATTCACCGAAAAAATTGCATAAATTTATGCAACTTTTAGATATAATTGCATAAATGTCTGCAATTATTCAGCGAATAATTGCATAACTATATGCAATTACTTAGTAACTTAATTCTAGGGACCTAATTTACATATATTTTTTTACTAGGGTTTTTGTGTATTTTGAAACTTATTAGGGACCTGAGCCTAATATTCACTAAATTAAATATATTAATATTTTATTATATAAAAATAATGTTTCATATTTTATAAAATTAAATTATCATAGAATGAAAGCTCCGTAGAAAAAAAGTTATTAGTTAAAAATATTTTGAATATAAGCCAAAAATCGATAATTAATTATAAAATTATTTTTAAATCATAAAATTACGACGTAAATTTTCTAAGTACAAAATATCTTTTAGAAATTTACTTGGAAATTTAAATTTCAAAATTATGTTTAGAAATTATTTAATATTAATATTTTAAATTAAAACAGTACAAAAATTAATTAAAATAATATTTTAAAAAATTACAAATTATCTTTGATTCATGCACAAGACCAAGTAAATATTTTATTAAAAATATATTTGTGTGTTTATACATATTAATCTATATTTTAATATATTATTATTCATTTATAAATAAGTAATCAATAATACATATATATAATTAAAAAATATTTTATTTACATACATTTATATTGTTTATGGTTTTAAAAAAATTATTATTTATTTTATTTAATATGTTTATAATTTATTTAAACATTTTCATATAATTATAAATATATATTGTTAAAATTTCATAATTATGTTTATAAACATATGTATATATTTATAAAAAAAAATTAAAGTTTATATATATATATAATATTTTATATATGTAAAAAGAGTATACTAACATACATTTGAATAATATATTTGCATATTGGACCAGCTAACGTGTCCGTTGCGATGTAAATCCCAACATCTAAACACAGACATGTTATACCTTACACGGATTGATATATTACACATGCACAACATATATATGTGTATATGATATACGTTTGTGTGTGTGTGTATCATAGCATAAATTAAATAAAACTATATCAATTTATTAATTTAGATAAAATAAAAGATTTTATTTAAATAAAATTTAGAAATGTTCTAAATAAACAAGACTTCATAGGCCCAATAATAATCCAATAGATTTTTTTTTGAAATTCACATACAACTTCAGCTGCGGGATGACCCAGTTCTAACAATGGTATCAGAGCCCAATAGCCTATGCGGCCTAAATTAGTCATGTTAGGATTAACTATTAAGCTCACAACCTAAGTAGTAGGGTGTCTAGAAAGGTAGCGTCTAGAATTGGGTTTGGACAATCAAGTACTCTGTCCTACCTGGCAACTAGCCTAGCCCAAACAGATATGTGAGGCCAAAAGTTGTCCCTAATAGAAAAGACCCAATCTGAATTGGGCCTTGAGCTAATTTTTAAATTTATTTGGAAAATTAAAAATATAAGAATTTAAATTTAAAATAAGATATAATTATATTATAAAATTTATAATATGCTAAAAAATTCAAAAGGTTTGAAAACATAAATATATTAATTTTAAAATTTTAAAAATTTATTAATAAGATTAAAAAAAATTAACTAAATAAGTTAATTAATTATGTATTGTATATTATGATAGATGATATATTATTTTTAAATGTTTAAAATAACATAAGTATACATGTATGTATATGATATGAATTTTGAAATTAATATAATTAAATTAAAATTGTTTAATTAAATAAATTAATTAATTAATGTACACATGTATATGATATATGTGTTATACTATAAAGGTTGTAGTAATTAATAAATATTAAATATAAATGTTATATTAAGATAATATAAAATTAATTAAAATGATAATTAATTAAAATTAATTAAATAAGATTTAATTAATGTAATATTATACACAAGACTATTGTATAAGTAATATGGAATATAAAAGTTATATATTAATAAAACTTGTATAATATGGATGAATAAATTAAAGGTGGAACATTAAGAAACCCTAACTAGACTTAAGAAATAAATACATACGTAAATGTACATAGACCATGATTTTTGATGTGTCCAACACTTGAATCATGAGATTAATTCACAAGAATTATATTATTCCATAAGTCGATATCACTCAATATTATATATATTAAAGATTATGAATCTTTAATATAATGTTATCCTCTACTATATATGTTAATAAATTACTTGCATACTCCTTAGTTACTGAGCAAACTCAAGCTATGGATGTTATGTGTAGTATTATTAATATATTGAATAAACGATGTAAGATAACCATATGTATTTGTTGAGAAAACTCAAGGTACATATACTGTTGTGATATGGTAGGTACGAGCGAATAATTTCATTTCGATTTGTTAAGCAAACTCAAGATCGAAGTGCAATCAGAACAGCGTATCTAGGGTCAAGAGTTGTATACGATATAATCGATAAGGAGTTATCCATCGTCCGTGGAGCTACGACTTCTTGAGCAAACTCAAGGTCGGAATTCTAAGACGAACGAGTCTTATCACCCACTAATGAAGTCGAAAGGCTTTTTATATTTTGAATTAGGTTTTGGCGAAACATAAAAGACTAGTGGGAGCTTATAAGTAAAATGAAACATAAAGTTTAATCTCACTAATATGATAAGAACATCTACTATAATTTGTCATAATAATCTACCACTTAAACTTGTAGAAAATATTATCTCCAAAACTGTTTTTTGAAATGACAAGCTTACCGGACCTAATTATATCTGGCTAAGAGCAACTAAAATAGCATTGACTTACGAGAGCCTTTGGACTGCTATTACATGAGAACCTAAAGAACAACCCGATGATGATATGGACCCGGACTACAACTTGCTTACGAAAATAGGTGTCAGACCTAGAGATCGCCCAAGTTATCATGTTGTCTATGTTAGACAAGCTGTTGTAGAGGCATCACAAAAATATGTCTATCCATGAGATATTTGATAGTCTCAAGGCACTGTTTGGTGAACAATCACGTACCGCAAGGTATGAGCTTACGAAGAAGTTACCCAATATCAAAATGACCAAAGGGAAGAAAGTGGACGATTACGTGCTGAAGATGAATGGTTATATTGATAGGCTTTCGTAGTTGGATGTGCAGGTAAGCAATGAATTGCAATTGGTTACTCCTCGGTATAGACCATTCATACTTAATTATAACATGAACCAGTTGAATATGAATCTCGTCGAGCTCCTTAATATGTTGAGGTATGCCGAGTCACAATCTAAGGATCAAGGCACAATACTTGCGGTAAAGGGTAGTGCATCATCTTCGAAGAGTTCGAAGAAACAGAAAAGAGAAGGTTAGAAAAAAAAAGAGTAAAAAGACCGATGATAAGGGTGAATGTCACCACTGCCATAAAAATAGTCACTAGAAAAGGAATTGTCCTGACTACTTGAAGATTATTAGAGAAAAGAAGCAGAATGGTTCTGTTGCTGCATTAGGTACATTTATGATTCAAAATTATTTTGTAATCAATAAACTATCTTGGGTCTTAGATACTGGATCTAGACTCATATATATAATTCGTTACAGAAGATTAGGAACTAACATCGCGTGGCAAAAGGAGAGATGAGGCTCCAAGTTGCCGATGGATCTATTGTAGATGCAATGACAATAGGAGATTATCGTTTAGTTTTTCCTAGTGGAGTAGTATTAAATAATTGCTATTTTGTAAAATACTTTATTTGTGAGATTATTTCTGATTCCAGATTGTTTGAGATTGGATATATATTTCATTATGCAAATAATGTTATGAACGTTAGTTTGGATGGAAATAAAGTCTGCGATGATATTCTTGAAAATCGCATTTATGCGATTAATGCTAATTATGTGTGTTTTGCGAATAATTCTTCTAACAATATAAATGAAAGTTATCTTTGGCATTGTAAGCTAGGTCATATTAGTGAGAAACGACTACAAAAATTGAAAACCAAAAGTTTTCTATCGTCGGTTGATTTTGAATCATTTGACACATGTCAGTCGTGTCTCAAAGGTTTAGATGACCAAGTACCATTTCAGTGGGAGCAATGAAAGAGTCGATGAACTCTTAAGGTTAGCACATAGTGATGTATGTGGTCTGATGTCTGTAATTACCAAAGATAATAGTTCTTACTTTGTTACCTCCACTGATGATTTCTCGAGACTAGGATATGTATATCTTATGTAGAACAAATTCGATGTCCATGAGAAATTTGTTGAATATAAAATTGTAGTAGAAAACAAAATGGGCCGAAGATTAAGATTCTTCGATCAGATCGAGGAGGCGAGTATGTTGGACAGGATTTCCAACAATAGTTAAAAGATAATAGGGATACTCCACAACACAACCGTGTGTCGGAGCGAAGGAACAAAACCCTATTAGATATGGTTTGTTCCATGATGAATAAGGCTGAGTTACCTCCGTCCATTGGGGATATGCGCTACAAACTGCGGTGTATATATTAAACTTATTACCCACTGAATTTGTGCCTAAAACACCATATGAGACATGGTATGGTAAGAAACCCAATTCAAATATTTGAAGGTGTGGTTTTGTCCGGCATACGTTAAGAACGTTGGTTTGAATAAACTAGAGGCAAGATCGATACCATGTAAATTCATAGGATATCCCAAAAACTCGATGGGATATAGATTCTACAACACCGAGAAACAAAACATTATTGTTTCTCAACAAGCTGTCTTTTTAGAAAAGGAATTTCTGTCAAAGCAAATTAATAGCGAGGTTGTTGACTTGGATGAGATCCAAGAAGTTAACACTGAGGCCGAACCATTAGGAGAACCAAGTTCACCCGTATACAAAAACACGCAACCTATTAGAAGGTTTAGTAGGGAATCTCGGCACCAGAGAGATACTACAGTTTCTTATGGATGGCGAGAAGGAGGACCGTGTCTTAGATGATGACCCTCCTCTGTCTTTCCAACAAGCACTGTAGAGTAAAGATTATGTACCTTGGCTTGGAGCTATGAAATCCGAGATAGACTCATGTTCGAAAACAAAGTTTGGACTTTGTCGAACATACCCGAAGGGATAAAATCCATCGGTTGCAAATCGATTTTTAAGAAAAAGCTAAATGCAGATGAAGAAGTAGAGACTTATAAGGCAATGCTAGTTGTGAAAGGATTTCGTCAAATACAAGGCATTGATTATGATGAGACTTTTTTGCCCATACCCATGCTTAAATCCATTTGGATTATGCTAGCCATTGCTGCATTCTATGACTATGAAATATGGAAAATGGATGTAAACATGGCTTTTATAAATGGTAATTTAGAAGAAACCATTTATAAGTTGCAGCCCGAGGGTTTTGTGGTTAGTGGGAGTGAGGGCAAGGCTTGCAAGTTGTTAAAGTCCATTTGTGGACTTAAACAAGCTTCAAGAAGTTGAAACGAGTGTTTTCATATAGTAATCAAACGGTTGGTTTTTATCAGAACACAAAGGAAGCATGCGTATATAGAAAGGAATAAGGCAACGCTATCTATTCTAAGGCTCTATGTCGACGATCTATTATTGATTGGTAATGACACTTCGCTTTGGCAAGCAGTGAAAGCTTGGCTTTCAAGAACTTTTCCATAAGGATTTGGGAGAAGCAGCGTATATACTTGGTATAAATATCTATGGAGAAAGATCTAAGAGGCTGTTTGGATTGTCCCAATCCCTGTACATCGACACCATACTAAAAAAGTTCAGTATGGAGAATTCCAAGCATGGAAATGTTCCAATGCAGTTTGGAATTATTCCTTCTAAAAAGAATTATCCTCATACCGATGAGGAGAAAGAGCGTATGAAGAGGATCCTCTATGCTTTAGCCATAGGATCCATAATGTAAGCTATGCTATGTACTAGTCCGGATGTGGCATACGCATTAGGATGCATAAATCAATACTATTCTAATCTTGGAGAGAAAAAATGGACGGTCATAAAATCTATACTGAAGTATTTAAGAAATACTCGGGACTTATTTCTTATATATACGGGAATGGAGACCTCCTTATGAAGGGGTATACAGATTCAAGCTTTCAAAGTGATATGGATGATAGTAAATCGGTGTCTGATTATACCTTTATGCTTAATGTGGAGCCGTTAGTTGGAAAAGTTCCAAGCAAGATATAGGAATTGATTCCACGATGGAGGCCAAGTACATCATCCTCAATGAAGCAGCTAAAGAGGCAGTCTAGATGTGCAAGTTTTTGAGTGAGCTTGGAGTGATTTTCAATACTAAGAATCTTATAGCATTGCTCTGTGATAATAATGCGGCGATGCAGATTGCAAAGAAGACCAGAGTGCATAAGAAGTCATGACATATTCTTTGGAAGTTCCATCTAATTAGAGAATTTATTGAGAAGAAAGAGTTCGTGATACAAATGGTAGATACCAAGGATAACATAGCATATCCACTCATTAAGGGTCTAACTCAGTCGGCTCTTGAGAAGCTGATTGAAGGAATGGGATTGAGATTCCATAATTGGACCCAACTGCAAGTGAGAGATTGATAGAGTTAGCGGTATGCCCTTGGGGCAATTCTATAATTTATTATAAATTAATTGACTCTGTAATCAATTCTCGTTCGTAATAAAGGTATTTTCATTTTATTATATATTTGTTATAATGTGTTATAAATAAGTAAATGCTTGATTAAAATATATTTAATAGAAAATCCTTAAATGGTGTTTTGTGATAGTAATTACAAATAGTTGTAATCATGAGTATTATATCGCAATAGTATAAAACACAACATTTTAAATGTTCCCAGTCAAGATAAATCGAGAAAGGATATCGATGTATCTATTGAGACTAGAGTATGTAACGCTAAACTATTAAAAGTATTTTTGTGTATTTATAAGTATTAATCCATATTTTAATATATTATTATTCATTTATAAACAAGTAATTAATGTAATAGATATATATATATAATTCAAAAATATATTATATTTACACATGTATATATTGTTTACGGTTTTTTTTAAATTATTATTTATTTTATTTAATATATTTAAGATTGGTTTAAATATTTTCATATAATTAAATATATATATATATATTGTTAAACTTTCATAATTGTATTTATAAGTATATGTGTGTATATTTATAAAAAAATTAATCAAAGTTTATATATATATATATATTTATATATTTAAAATATTTTATATATGTAAATAAAAGTAGATAAACATTCATTCAGACAAGATATTTGCAATTGGATGAGCTAACATGTCTACTACGATGTAAATTCTAGCATCTATACATAGGCATGTTATATCTTGCATGGATTGATATATTACGCATGCACGCGTGCACAGATATATATATATATATATGTGTGTGTGTGTGTGTGTGTGCGCGCGCGCGTGCGTGTGTGTGCGCGCGCCTGTGTGATACACATGTTATACACACACACATACACACGATAACATAAGTTAAATAAAGTGGAAATTTAGATCGCATCCTTAAAACGGAAGAATATTGCAAAGCGGGTCCCTGTGTAAGTTTCACTATAAAGCGGGTCCCTGTTTTTGCTACAGAATAATTGCTAACATTTCAGCAACTATTCAGGAATACTTGCTGATAGTAAATATTGTTGCTGAAATGTCAGCAACAATTGAATATTATTGCTGATAATCATGCAATTGTTGCTGAATAATTATATATCAACTAAAATTTATATTAGTGCAACAATATGTGCAATTATTCTACATTGTTGCTGATAAGTGCGCAGCTATTCCATAAAATAAGGTACTTTTGGCTTATTATTGCTGATTTGTATGCAACTTTTATGAATTATTGCTTTTTTCGCTGCAATTATTGGGAATAAGTTGTGTGTTCTATGCAATATTGATTATTTTTCAATTATACGCAATTTCATCATTTTTTCCTTAATTGTTGTGCAATAATGTGTTGTTTGAATAAATGTAGATAGTAAATTTGGAAGATTGAACTAAACAGAAAAAATTGCATGAATCAACGCAATTTTTTGCTAAAGTTGCTGAAATATCGGCAATTTCAAGAAAAATTGCAGAATTTCCTGAAGTGCGAATTTTGTTGTTTTTTTTGGGTTTTGATGAATTTTTTTGTGTTTTTCTTGCATTGATATGAAGATGATTATATGTTGAAATAAGTTTTGAAGTTTGGCAATTTTTTACGATGTTTTTTGTTGTTTTTTTGTTAATTTTCGAAAAACAGGGACCTAATTTATAAAGTTTTAAGACAGAGAGTTTTCGTGTATTTTGAAACCTACTAGGGACCTGTGCCAAAAGTACCCTTAAATAAAATTATACCAATTTATAAATTTAAACAAAATAAAATATTTTATTTAAATAAAATTTAGAAATGTTTATTAAACTAGACTTCATAAGCGTAATATGGAATAACACATGAGTAAGGCTATGTCTAGAATAAGAATATCAATAAGTAATCACAACTGGAATGTGCATGACAGGATGATAAAACAAATAAAATATAAGGTAGACGAGCACGCAACTAATCCAACCTTTAGTCATGCATACAACAAGTCATAAATTTGTGAGATCACTATTAATATGAACAAATAAAATAATCATACAATATATAACTTATAATGGACGAGCATACAGCTTGTCCCTTAAAACACACATACATATATAAACATATGGCTGATTACTGAAATTGGATAAGAACACATCAAATTCAATAAAATAGACAATCATTATTCATCAAATAAATCATATATATTCATACATCCAAACATACAAATAGTAATATATGCCAATAAAGAACAGTTAGCAACACATGTCTATGAAAGGTAGTTCGCAACACATGCGAATGAAAGATACAGGGATTGACCATACTATAAACATACAGTCTCAAGTATAATCGTGGCTCGTCATCTTAAGTGAGGAGCGTATATAATATATGTATATCTACCATACACACCAGAACCAAATGGGAGATTAATAGCTCGCACTTGCTCTAGGAGACTACACATGTGTCCTTCTGGCATAGCTCATACAGTCTTTAACCTCGACGGTCATCGTGACCCAATATTCATCGAGTGCTAGTCAATGCTAAGCTTCGATCAAGACCATGCAAGTTTCCTATGGTAAAAGACTACTGGCCTATATGACACTAAGGAAAATGCACACAACTATAAAATAACAAGTGTGTCACGAATACAGGATGCGACCCTGCAATCAGGCTGCTAGGATAGATTTCAACCTAATCTGGTTTACTCATCCATGTATAATAGGAGCACACAATATGATAGACAAACATATAAATATATATGCACACACCAATATTTGTTGGCACACAACCTTACTCACCACAGCGAGTGTCACCTCATATTCACACATATATAATACCATAGTATTGCCACTCCTATGAGTGTCATCTAATTACAAGGAATAACTGAACAAATATTAACTTAGGTGCCCTATATCACCTGGTGATATTTACCCTTTTATTCAGTGTTCATAGATTACACTCGTTCTACCATAATAATCTATATCAAGAGTCAAAGGAATAATTGGAAAAATATTATTGACCATCACATACTTCTTAGTATTACTACTCAGAATTCTCATAATATAGAATTAACATGCGTTCATACAATTCAATTATTTATTGATTCAGAATTCATACCAATATAAAATACTCATATAAATAACAAATTTAATTAATACCACTTTTCCAATAAGGATTTCAAATTGAAATAATTCTTAAAGTCTTGAAATAAAATTCCAACACTAGTATAATTTTCAATTTAAAATATTTCTCAAATGCACAAAATAATATTCCAACACCAATACATTAAACCCTCATTTTGATTCCAACTTATTTGTAAACAATTATTGAAAAGTAACTCAACAAATTGAAATTCTATTCTACATAAAATTTCTAAACATTTAACATTAAAATATATCAATTTATAAATTTTATTTGTATAACTAAATCCAAAAATTACACGTTCTATAATAATTAAATTCAAATTCCTCTATATACATATTATCTAAGGTTTTTAAATGATTTCTTTTTTATTTAAAAATAATCAAATACTAAATATATTGCTTCCAAAATTATTCTTAATAAAATATATAATAAATTTTACTAATAGTTCTCATGCAATAATTAAATAACATACATCTTATTATAATTCCATAAATATTATTTTATAAGACTTCAAATTTATTCAAATCCCAAAATAGCAAACTCATCACTTTAAATATAAATTTCAAATACTTTTTTATAAACATCCTTAAATTATTTTACAATCGTAGATAAATAAAAATATATATTCAAATGTCCACTAATTTAAACAGATCACAGAAATCATCACTTTCCAAATAATTTATATTCGCACAATCCTCAAGAATATTTCACATTTATATTTTCTATCAATAATGATATTTTCAATATTAAATAAAAGTTAAAAAATCATTTAAAAATATTCACCATTTATTCAAAGTATTTTCATTTCAATCAAAACTTTACATTTTAATTCATTCACTGCCTATCTATCAATATCAAGTCTCGTTTCCGATTATTTACAAACATCTATTTATTGTACGACAATGTATAATGTGTGCGTTCTACCATCAACCAATATCTCATTACACCAATAAGTGACAAGGGACTGGATTCATCAACATCAACATCAACAATCAATGCAACTTAGTTTCAATCCATTCACCCAATATCAACCAAAAATTCATACCAACAGTCAATGAAAATCATAGAAAAAAGGAATTTAGACTATAGCCGTGAGGTATGAAAATAACTCACCAAAACATTGTTCTAACCATTGCCTTGGCCAATGCCGCATCCAGTTGCTTACAGTCCTAGATTGACATCTCCTCCGTTGCACCACCACCTGAAAACTATCTTGCACAACTCCTTCACACATGCATCTAATTAGCACATTCTCCCTGGCCCACATCACCCACGTCGCCTGCTTAGCAAAGGCGTCAACATCTCCTTCCCTTCACTCACACGCACATCCATCCCTTCATCGCTCAACCACGGCCGCGGCTCCCTACGTAGTGCGCTCCACTCGACGTTATCAAAGTCGCCCCCAATTTTTTTAAATCGCACCGTTTTTTTTTCTTGTTCGGTTTTATGATTTGCGTGCATCATGGCTAGGGGAAAACAAAAAGAAATGAGTCTTGAGCATTGGGTTGGGTCAAAGCAATAAGAGGAATATGGATCATTCATCATTGTGGAATAAAGGGGAAAGGACTTTTGTTTGTTAGTATTTCTTTTTTCTTCGTTTTTCAATTATGCCCTTAAAGGAAATGTATTTTTAAATTGCCTCCTTGATTGCAACTTGAAATATGTTTCTTACATATAAATAATTCTAACAAATACTTGTGAATATATTCCCAATTCGATTAAAATAGATGATACATTTGCAAGATATAGTTCGATAGATTACACAACATTTATTATTTTATCATTATTAATTTTATTAACCAAAAATAAAACCTTCTTTTCAAATTTTTCAACCGTACGAAAATTATTTACAATACAAAAATATTATATTTGTAAATATTTTATTCGAGTTCAATATGTTTTCAAAAAATAATTTATTTATTAAATTCAATTTATTAAAAGAAAGTCCTTGATCAAATAATCTTTAATTCAATAAAATATTATTTTAATATAAAATTATCCAAAAACCGAAACCAAATAATTTATTTTACTTAAAATTATTTATTATGACAAGTAGAAAATAGGGTTGTTATAATGTTAGTCATTTTTTCTAGCTACATATTCCTTGTATAGAAGTTATGCAACTAACAAGGAAATGTGAAAGTGATGCATGAGAAAAAATAAAAAATAAAAGGAGCTTAAGTAAATAATGCATGACGGTAGAATATACATATGAAAACCTCATTCTAGGGGTGGACGCAGTCGTTTAACCGGCAAAATCAGTTAACAATTTCTGTTAATGAAAATATTAACTGGTTCGATTAACCGATGGTCGATTAAGGTGGGCTTCAACCCACCGACCGAGCCAGTTAATTTAAACCGTGAATAATCGAATAATTTAAACGGTTAACCGTTTAAATTAAGCGATTAACCGGTTAATTATCCTTTTAACCGTTGATTGGTTAACTATTGTACATGTGAAATACTGCAGCAATATAATATATGATATGTGAAGATCACAACATTAATATAAGCATCAATTCATAAGCATTATAAATATTAATATAAGCATCATTCATAGTATATAGCATAGTATATGAGTATATGAAGTCTGCAGCAACCGTTATAGCAATCATATAATTGTTATAACTTATAATCATGGTACAAAAAGAGCAAGCATTGAATTTGATTCAGCAAGCATGATATTATAATTCACTATAGCAACCATTAATCTATTGTAGCAAATCGTAGCGTTATAATAATAGCATTACAGTCTGTATTTAAGATACAGTACATCACAATTCAAAGTTTTAAACCCCAAAGTCCAAACATAAGTAGAAAACATTAATATAACCACAACAACAAAGGTTCTAAATCAAATATGACTAGTAGAATAAACTGCTATATTGCAACTTTCTGCCTCCAAATTCGAGGTCTCTGTCTAAACAGATAAATTAGCTGAACTGAAATGAAACATATATATTATATGCATATGTGTAATACTACAACAGAAATTATACATGAAAACTAAAATGAAAAACTGAAATGAAGCATATATATTATATACAAATTTGTATTACTGCAGCAGAAATTGAACATGAAAACTGAAATGAGGAGCTAACATGAAGCATTTATAATTTGCTCTTACAATCATTTATAATTTGCTGTGAAAACTGTTATGAACGAAAATTGTACATGAAAACAAGAATAAAATGTACATATGAAATTAAAACTGCTTGTTTACAGTATATGAAAACTACTATATACAAGTATTTATAATTGTACATATGAAATTAAAACAAGCATTTATAATTCTACATATAAAATTAAAACAAGACTAAAATTTGCATGAAAACTGTTATAAATGAAAATTGCTTATTTATAAAACGAAAACCGCTTGTTTACATTATATATAATTTGCTCTTATAGTCAGTTACTAACTTGGTATGATATAACAGTATACTATATTTAATAATGTACCATGGTGAAAACCGCGATGACGGAGATGGATTATCCATGGTGAAAATAAAAAACGATGACGACTCACGTTGACATCCATGTACAAATTCTAAATGGCAAGCAAGTTAGTTAGAGTATTATATTTAAAATCAAACAAACGAGGAACTAGATTATTTTATAAATTAAAAGATGATGGCGACATACGTTGACATCCATGTAAAAATTCTAAATGGCAAACAAGATGAACGCTAAATTTCAGTTTTAAATATGAACATAACAAATATCAACATAACAAATACAATCAACCTTTAAGACTAATATAAGCGTTGTACCAGATAATCCAACCCAATCTACATAACTAAGTAATAAATATATCTTAAGTCTCAACTTTGTATAAATATTGTATAAACAAGATCTCTTTAAAAATTTCATTGTTGACATTTCAACACATAGATAAAGTAGAAACTTTTAAAATCCAAGTACAAAAGATTCAAATGCAAATGAAAATTTTAAATGATCTGTTTAGACCAAGGTAAGATCTAATTTATTTAGTCATATAAAGAAATTTTAAACTATGTTTGCTTTGTTTATCAATCCATAAACAAAGGATCCAATTTATGATACATATCCAAATTATTTCATGAATAATAAATGTAATATTGCAAAAGTACATCGTTTGAAAATCACTCAAAAATTGCTGAAATTATTTGGTTTATAAAAGAGATCAAAATACATACTGCTTGGTAGTATGTCAGAACTTTTTTAAAACATATTTTTCTTATGGTACATACGCAATCTCTAAATCTCCTTCACAACAACAAGAGATCCATCTTATGATACACATCCACAATTCCATAATTAAAATATAAATAATTCATGTACTGAGCATATGAATTGCCTTCTAAACGGAAAAATAATTGATGTGGCTTGTTTCATATAACAAGCACTTAGACTGTTAATATACACACATGAATCTCTATAACTACATACATTATTTTGACAAAGTTCAAATTGATATTAAATCACAAAATAGACCTTAACGAATTTCTTCGTCAACCCAATAAAGTGTAAGGAAAGAGAAACGTGGTTGTAAAAAGAATCGGATGTCCCTTGTAAACCTCAACAAATATTGACAAAAGCGACACTTGGTTGAGAAAAGGCTTGTGTAATTAGGCTTGGCTTGTTCAAGTCCATGGTGACGTCATAAGCATGATCGTGTTGAAGCAATGTCAATCAATGTAGAGCAATCTTATGCAAGCACAAACCAAGATTACGAGTGCTTTTGGAATTCTAAGTAAGTTATGATTAAAAATCACAAGTGCTTTAGAACTTGAAAACAAGTCATAATTCAAGTCCTCTTTATTCGTATGCTATGTAATTGTTGAATGTACAAGGTCCTATGTGCAAAAGTACAATCGGTACTAAAATCCCAAAATCAGTTTAGGGTTACAAAGTTTAAAATGTAAGAGACGAGAAAAGAATGATTCGCCCCTTTCTTCATATCCCTAGATCCGTATTTATAGGGGTTAAGGGATGCGACATTACTGCCACATCTCCATGTGGCATGTTTGACCTCCGGCATTAACCATATTGATGGCACATGACGCTATACTTCAACATCCACTTGCACAATGGTGAACTTCGACGCTTAGCATCCATCCATCCCTGATAGCCTTCATTGATGACATTTGACATCAACATTATGTTGGGGATATGCGGCTTCCTTTGAAGATTGATGAAGTGCTTCATTACTATGGCACGACATTAATAAGCGGTGACATTGATAAGTGGCGATATTGGCAATGATCGACATTGATAACATATGATATTTATAACTGACGACATCGATAGAAAACGGTATTAATAACATACGGCATTGATAATAGGCGGCGTTGACAATAGGCGGCATTGATGATAAACGACATTAATAAGAGATGGCATTGGTGATCAGCGGCATTGATAGGAGACGATATCGATGGTGAGGCGGCATTAATGAGATGCGACCTTAATCTGGAACGACATTGGTTCTTCTGGCTACATGGAAGAAGTGCTTCATTGATGGAATTTGACATTAATGTGATGTGGCATCAATGCAATATCATGTCGTTATAACATTGATGGCTTTCGACATAGAGCTTTCCAATGTTGTCATTCCCTTACTAACATGCAGCATTGTTTTCAATTTCTTTCGCACGATATCACTCATTCAATTTTATAAGCAGTATGCATCATTGATGGCATTCGGTATTGCTGGCATTGTTGATAATCTGCGACATTGCCTGTTATTTTTTATTGATGAGAGGCGGCATTGTATGCTTTCGGCATTGGTTTTTCTTCATACTTACGACATTGCCTGAATGTGAGATCATGGCTATGTCGACATGCCATATACCTTCGAGATTAACAATGATAGTAATAATAGATAATATGAATCCCAATCAAAATTGTAACATGCAATCCCTATATATTAGTATTTAATATATACAAAATAGACAATATGAATCCCAATCAAAAACTATTAGCATGAGTACATATGCACGCCCAGGTGGGCCTGCATTTAACCACAATGTGCATGCATTTTTATTTGTACCCGTGGAAGTAGATTCGATAGTAGAATCCCCACATTTGAATGCTGCCTAGGCAGAAACCGCTATTTTTTTTGTTCAGACTGAAATAACTTCTTCGTACTAACTCTGAATCAGGCAAAACTTCGACCGATGAACTCCTACCTAAATTACAGACAATATGGTACACTCAGATACTTCATCTTGTGAATGCACATTGTAGTTCTCCAAGGGGACTGACAATTTACTTAGAAAATAACATGGCACAACATCCTCTTATTTGAACTCCGCTTAGTGCAGAAGCCGCTATTTTTTTTATTCAGACTGCTATATTTTCTTCATACTAACTCGAAATCCGGCGAGACTTCGACAGATTAACTCTCACCTAAATTACGGACAATATGGAACACTCGGATACTTCATCTTATGAACGCACACTGTAGTTCTCCATGGGGACTGACAGTTGTACTTAGAAAATAACAGACTACCATATCCCCATATTTCAACTCCGCCTAGTGCATAAGCCGCTATTTTTTGGTTCAGACTGCAATAAATTCTTCATACTAACTCGGAATCAGGCGATACTTCGACCGATGAACTCCCACCTAAATTACGGACAATACGGTATAGTTGGATACTTCATCTTATGAACGCACACTGTAGTTCTCCATGGTGACTAATAGTTGTACTTAGAAAATAACAGACTACATCCTCATATTTGAACTCTTCCTAGGAAAAAGCCACTATTTTTTTTGTTTAGACTGCAATAACTTCTTCATACTAACTCGGAATCAGGCAAAACTTCGATCAATGAACTCCCACCTAAATTACGAACAATATGGTACACTCGAACACTTCATCTTGTGAATGCACACTGTAGTTCTTCATAGGGACTGATAGTTTACTTAGAAAATAACATGCTACCACATCCCCATATTTGAACTCCGCCTAGTGCAGAAGCCGCTATTTTTTTGTTCAGTCTGCAATAACTTCTTCATACTAATTCGAAACCCGGCGAGACTTCGACCGATTAACTCCCACCTAAATTACGGACAATATGGAACACTCGTATACTTCATCTTATGAACGTACACTGTAGTTCTCCATGGGGACTGACAGTTGTACTTAGAAAATAATAGGCTACCACATCCCTATATTTGAACTCTGCCTAGTGTAGAAGCCACTATTTTATTTGTTCAGACTGTAATAACTTCTTCATACTAATTTGAAATCCGGGGAGACTTTGACCGGTTAACTCCCATCTAAATTACGGACAATATGGAACACTCGGATACTTCATCCTGTGAACGCACACTGTAGTTTTCCATGGGGACTGACAGTTGTACTTAGAAAATAACAGGCTACCACATCCCCGTATTTGAACTCCGCCTAGTGCACAAGCCGCTATTTTTTTTGTTCAGACCGCTATATTTTCTTCATACTAACTCGGAATCGGGCGAGACTTCGACAGATTAACTCCCACCTAAATTACGGACAATATGGAACACTCGGATACTTCATCTTCTAAACGCACACTGTAGTTCTCCATGGGAACTGAGAGTTGTACTTAGAAAATAACAGGCTACCACATCCCCATATTTGAAATCCACCTAGTGCAGAAGTCGCTATTTTTTTGTTCAAACTGCAATAACTTCTTCATACTAATTCAGAATCCGGTGAGACTTCGACCAATTAACTCTCATCTAAATTACGGACAATATGGAACACTCGGATACTTCATCTTGTGAACGCACACTGCAGTTCTCCACAGGCACTAACAGTTGTACTTAGAACATAACAGGATACCACATCCCCACATTTGAACTCCGCCTAGTGCAGAAGCCGCTATTTTTTTGTTCAGATTGCAATATTTTCTTCATACTAACTCAGAATCCGACGAGACTTCGACCGATTAACTCCCACCTAAATTACGGACAATATGAAACACTCGGATACTTCATTTTGTGAACGTACATTGTAGTTCTCCATGGGGACTGACAGTTGTACTTAGAAAATAACAGGCTATCACATCCCAATATTTGAACACCGCCTAGTGCAGAAGCCACTATTTTTTTGTTCAGACTGTAATAACTTCTTCATACTAACTTGGAATCTGACAAAACTTCGACCGATGAACTCCCACCTAAATTACGGACAATATGGTACACTCGGATACTTCATCTTGTGAACGCACACTGTAGTTCTCCATGATGACTAATAGTTGTACTTCGAAATTAACAGGCTATATTCCCATATTTGAATACTATTTCTCTATGAGATGTAAAAGGGTATATTTGGAATTTCAAAAAGACACCGAGTAAATCTATTCAATGAATTCTTTTTATTAGTAGTAAAGATAAAGATAGAGTGAACGATTTCCATTATTATAATGAGGGGTATTTCTGGTATTTCAAAATGACACGGTTGAATTCCTATTCAAGGAATTCTCATTATTAGTAGTAAAGATATACAATTCAAAATTGTATATGAATAGTATCAAAATGTCGATATACAGTTTAGTACAATGCAATTCAAAATTGTATATAAATCCCAATACAGTTTATATATAATATTTATTAGGATATACAAACTATCCCAATTTAAAATGTTGATATATAGCTAGCTGCCATTCCAGCTTGAAGAATAATAGCCAATTCTTTTTCCCAACCTCGTGAGAACAAAGTTTCTATATTAATATAGTTTATCATTTTCACACATAGCATTGACACATGATTTATGAATACTAAATATCATTGCTTAGCAGTAGGAGAAAAACAATATTGGATGATCCTTATGACTACTATCAAAAGCATGTGTAATGACCCAGAATTTTCGATCCCGAAAATTCCAGATAGTTATGAAAAAGAAGAAAGAGATAGAAGAAAAGAAAACAGAAAACATAACACAGATGCTCACATTCGCAGCGGATCAAAATATAATATCAAATAATAACAGTTTACAAAAAAAAATACTGTATCTGTCGATTTACATTTATTTACATCAGAGTTATATTTCAATACACTAACAATGGACATATACAAATCAAATATGTCCAAATATACAACAATATATCATAGCGGAATCACTCCATACGTTCCTGCCATCCAGCTCGCCTCCAAGCTCCAAAACGTCCTTACCTGAAAAATCTGTAATACTCGGTCTGACCCGAGCATTACATCAAAGTAACACCCGGGTCAGGCTGGAAACCAGTGTGAGTAAACCCAACTAACATGGAATACAAAGATACAACTCATATAAACCCGGGTAACTTATATCAATTTAACAAATTCACAATTTGCAATAGACAACACTTATACCACATCAATTTCTAAGTACCAAACTTAGTTAAAATAATCCAATCTACTTAAATCATTTCATTCCAGCTTATTGATTTCACAAATCAACTTATAAAATTCGAAGTGGTTTCGGGTATTTCCTAATACCCGACCCCGGTCTCTTCGAAACTCCTGTTATCCTAACCCAAGTTATCCAAATGAAATACACAACATTTCATATCAAAGGTATCAACTCATTCAAATCATCCAATACCATTCAATCATTCATATCAAAGCTTAATCACAGACAAATCAATTCAATTAATTCTAATTGAATTTCAAATCTCAATCACTTAGATTCTTTCATTTATTAATTTCAAATCAATTAATTAATTAATTAACTCCTCCATATCCATTCATCTTAATTAACAACCCTGGATTAATTATCTTCCAATTCCATTCAAGTAATTCTCTATAATTAATTTCATGATATTAATTATTCTTACCAAAACGATGAGTATTCTTTAATTTCTTCACAAATTAATTAACTATAATTAATTATACCAGTTTTTAATTACTTATATTAATTTACTTCTCATAAGTCACTTATTATGAATTTATTTACCTTAATTAATCAAATCTTTAATTACTTCATTAATTATATAAATTAATTTCCAATTATATTTATTTTAGTTCGACCCCAATATTAATCATTCTCGATCACCCTCAACCTATAATTAACATATCTTCTGATTTACTTTATTAATAAATTAATTACCCTGTAATTTGTTATTTAAATTAATCTTTCGATTAATTACACAAAGAAATTTTATTTTATTAATTACATTAAGTAATTACTTATTAAACCACCCAATGATTATTCTAAATCAATTTTCACTTCATTAGTTAACTTAAACCTTAATTAATTAATTCAAACCCTTAATTACTAAATTAATCAACCCAAATCATTAATTAATTTCATTAATTCATTATCCATTTTAATTACCCTACTAATTTGATTAATCACGAATCATTAAGTCCTTTAAAACATTCCCTTATTTATGACTTACGTTTAAATAATTTATAAACCCAAATACTTCGAGTTAAATCACAATTAACTCGAGAACAACCCAAAACCAAAGTCACATCATAATCAGTGCACATCCAAACAATTCAAACATTCATCCAAATATTTGAATTTAACCATTTCAATTTAAATAAAAATCCAACAGAGTGAGATTTACTCACCTTTAATTCCTAAATGCAATCTATTTCCAATCCAGCTTGATTCTTTCAAATTTCAACCCTTGGATAAACATTATATGATTTAATTAATATTCGAACTAATCGAACTGTTAATTTCCAATTTAATAATTTAATTAACCTGTGATTTAATTTCAACTAATAGTTTAATTAATAAAATATTTTTAGCAACAAAATAAATTAAATAAGGTTTTTAAACAAATCTATTTCCAAAATACATTTTCCATTTAATAAAGTTAAATTAAATTTCCTTTAATAAATTACTTAGTTACTGGAAAAATTAAATGAACAAACTAATCACTCAATCTATTATTTCAAAATAAGCTCGTACATTAAAATATATATGTATATTTACCTTCCCCTTTGAAACTATATATATAAATAACTATATACATAAAAAAATCTAATTATGTAAAAGCCTTAAATATTCAAAATTAAAAGCATGTGTACAAATGTATATATTTCAAAACCCCCCTTTTTTTTTAAATAACATCTACATCCATACTTTACTGTAAATCAATTACTGTGGCAATCATATATAAAAATTTAAATCGAAGAATAAATTGTCATTATACCTTACGGCAACATGAGAACCCGGATCTACCCTGAACGCGACTCCACCGGCGTTCGTCCCTGCTCCAAAACCTCGACCTTCACATCACCTGCTCGCGTTCCAAGCGAGTTGCCATCCTCGAATCGCGCGCCGCCAATCGAGGACCCCCATCCTATGCAGTCGCGAAATCCATGAAGGACTCGAGCCCGTACTCGCAGCCACTATCCAGACGAAGACGATCCCCCACCATCCGCTGCACTCGCGACCTCCAGCCTTATCTCGCATGTGACCGTGCCTCTCCCCCTCTCGAGTTCGAGCGCGACCCCTTCCCCCTTTTTTATTAACGAATCGATTTTGGAAATGAGGAAGCAGATTTCATTTTGAAAATGGAGAAGGGAACGATTCGTTCTGATTTTTGATAAGAGGGAGAATAGGTTGACGATATAAAGATAGGAGTGGCTTCTCGAATACGCCTGACTATTATATAATTAAATATGAAAATATCTCGTGTTCCAAAACGTGAAATCCTGAACCCCGAATCAAACATTCTGACAGACGTTTACAGGGTTTTACCGCATTCTGAACACGATGGAACGTGTTTCGGAGGCTAATTTGATTGTATGCACGAGTTACGGAAGTAAACGATCAATTTTAAATTAAATCAATTCAAATAAATTCGCAGCGTTTTGAGCTGTCCGGGTCAAACGACAACTCTGATTGCTGCAAAAATTGAAATCCGATAATAACTAACTATTATGGATCCAATGGAACTGGTTTCGTCGAATTCCGAGACTGTGCCTCGGGAGGCTATTTTTTAAAATTCAATTTAAACGGTATCTTATTAAAACTGAACAAATTACCTTTAAATTGAATTTCAACCATCCTATTATCTTCAGTATCATCATTAAAATTTTTATAAGCCTTCAAATTATTTTTAACAAGTTTAAAACTCCATATTCAACATTTTACCTAGTTTCGAATTATATAATTCAATAATTTAATTATCAAGTAAATATTAATATTTGGAATTCAAGTTAAAATTTAACTTTTAAATATTTAAAATCAATGAATTATTCCATTTTAAATTTTTAAAAATTCCGGGTCGTCACATTCCTCCCCCCTTAAAAGAATTTTGTCCCCGAAATTACTGGTTAGGAAGAATGGTCCAATACCCGTTTACCTTTTCCCCAAAACCAACAGTTCAACATCCTACCAACTATCTTTTATTAAAGATTCACTATTACTTTAACCACTTCCCAAACCTTCTATAGTTTCCAACCACATTAGTTACTCCACTTATTCAAATTTAAATTTAAAATTCAAATTTAAATTATTAAAATTTTCTCAAAATTTTCTAACTCTCTAAAATTTCAAAAAATTTTGCCAGCGTCTCCTTTGCGCGGCTAGCTCGGTACAACTACAAAAGGCCACTGCGGGCTCCCAAATTCTCAAAAAAAAAACAAAAGCCAAGTGGCTATATCAAAAACCCAATCCAATCCAATTTCATACAGAAATTTAAATACATACCTTTTTGTCGGGCTATTCAAATTTTTATCTTTTGGAATCAAATCAACTTTTCTTTTCCCTTATATACCTGCATATCTTATTTACCAACAATCTCCAATCATAGCCCTTTACGATCATTTTCATACATTTTCTTACGACAGCTTCATATCTATTTCAAATTAGTGTTTCCATTCCATATGCATTCAATTTGTCTTCATTCCTGAGTATTGAATTTTATTTTATTTTCGTTTATAACTGATTCAAGTTAATTTCATCTACTAATTTACTTTAATTCCCAATTTGAAATCGTTTTGTCATTAACAAAAAAAATTCCAAAAATTTTCAAATTTTTTTTTTCTAACTCCCAAAATTTCCAGAAAATTTTGGCAGAGTCTCCTTTGTACGGAGGAGCTTTTGCAATTTGACAATAGATATAAATATGTATACATCGACCCACACGGTCGTAAAAAGCAAAAACAGTTCATATTTCCTATTTTTATTGCGTAGGCGTACCTTTATTTAGCATTTTAAGCAAGTAGCTTATTTATTTTAGCATATATCGCATCCAAATCCAGCCAAATGGCCTTCAGGTACCTGTACTATCTCAATTTACAAATGTAAGTACTATATATAGGAAGTTCATAACATTTC
This sequence comes from Allium fistulosum, assembly GCA_030737815.1. Lineage (NCBI taxonomy): Eukaryota > Viridiplantae > Streptophyta > Magnoliopsida > Asparagales > Amaryllidaceae > Allium > Allium fistulosum. Next base: position 764,961,856 of record CM060905.1, read on the forward strand.
CCTTACTTTCAATAGCTAAACACATGTATTTCATAAGCAACAAGCATCAAACGCTTCCCATAAGCGATTTATATAACTTTAAAGCTCATTCAATTGCTTTCAACCAATTTTATATGTCATTTCATCCAATTTTAATGGTTTACCACTCTAGTGCTTACATTCCATTTATTTTTTTTAGCAAAACAACTCATAATCATATCAATAGGTTCCAAATCAATTATATTCGCATCCACTAATTTATAAAATTTAATTTAATCTCGTTTACGTCAAACGACAATCATTTCTATGAAATTTGATGATATCCACGTGAATAAACAATTGCTTAAGTTTTATAACCAATTTAAATTGATTCCGACTTAATTTTATTTAATTCCATTCCATTTTAATTTATTCACAACCATCTTATTTAACTCGACGCACTCCCTTTCCGTATACTACTAGCCATTTCCAAATTAATTTAACCCAAGCTTTTATTTAATGGCTTTTACCCTCATTCGAAGCCAAGCTACCATAAATTTTAAACTTAAGTTAATTTACTTTAATTTATTCCAACATTAAACTTACGTTTACTCCGATTCGATTCTCATTTAATCAAATCCCATTAAATTCATTTAGCCCATCCATTTTAAATTTTAATTTTAATTCACCTTCTCAATTTATCAAAATAATATCCAACACACTCTTAACTTATTTATACTTCAAAATAATATGCCGCCAGACTCAATTAACCCATTTAAATTTTAATTTACTTGCTTAATTCATTTCCGAATTTCTTTTATTAATACAAGGCCATTCTCAATTTATTTTTGTTCCCTTGGGTTCTGTTTGCAACCAAACATTTCTATTATCATTCAATTCCATTTCATTCAACAACACTTCAATTATATCTAATTTACTAGCAAATTACATTTAATATTATTTATAACACACTTGAATTCTGTTTGTAATTCAAACCAGCACTATTATGCTAATCAACTCGATTTCATATTCAAACTCCATTATTAACTTACAATCCATTTATTTAACCGAGTTAAATTTTATTAACATACTCCATCAAATAATCATTTAACTAATTAGCTTACTTCCAATTTTTTTTCTTTTTAAATCCATGTTTGATTTTATTACAAAAAATCACTTTATTCATTTTTCCTTGAGTTCAAATTTTATAATTTCAGTTTGGATTCCCTTTTATTTTTTTCCAAAATTCCAAAACTTTTATATTTTAAAAATTAAGAAATGCTTTTTAAATTCAGGTAATACTATTAAAATAGCTTTCTATCAAAATACTTTTTATAACTCGTGTCTCAACCAGTCCATCCTTGTTCTCACAGAAATTCAGTCATACGTTGATCAGGCGTAGGTCTGAAAATCTATAAGTACTTAGCAGACTCATTTTCGACATCCAGAGAAAATACTTCGAAAGTAATTTTACTTAAAAATATCGAAAACAGTTTTTGAAAATATAGAAAATACCTTTGGTGAGAATGCTCTAGAAATCATCACACCCATCCATGGTCACAGTTACATCCTGGGTTACGTTGCCGTCGCAGCAAAAGTCCATGTAACTGATTACACCATAGAACCCACGACAGATCGCAGTTACATCCAGGGTTACGTTGCCGTCGCAGCAAAAGTCCATGTAACTGTTGGCTCTCAGCGGCACACACGATTTTCGCTGTCAAAATGAAACTTCTCCAACATAGGTCGCAGTCTACCGATGTAAAATCAAACGTAGACTGTTGGCTCTCAGCGGCATACACGACTTTCGCTATGTTACCATAGTGTCGCAGTCTACCGATGTAAAATCAAACGTAGACTGTTGGCTCTCAGCGGCACACACGACTTTCGCTATGGTCTGCAGTAGATCGCAGTGACATCGAGTTACACTGTCGTCACAGCATAACTCAAATGCCTCTGTAGGCACCAGTGCCCCACGACTTTCGCTACACAATAATCCTCAGGAACTAGTTTTGTCCGGACTCCTCACAGGATCAACTTTAGAACCTCCCCCTTAGAGGCTCAAGGCAGTGCCACCCTGTGGCACTCTTGAGAAGTTCATTTCAAGGGAGCGCCTTTTTCCCCAGAGCCAATCTCAAAACACTTTATACTATACACATATAGTATTTTTTTTCCAAAATCATACACCTAGTATGAATTTCATATAAGGCTCTTTTACACAAAATCGATTCCCAAAATCGATAATTCACAAATCAGGCTTTTCCAAATTCCAATATTGAATTTACCCAAAAATCAAAAGCCTTTCAAATTAACAGGTTCCCAAAACCTTTTCCAAAATCCTCATAAGATCCTTTATATTCATATATATATATAATCCTTGATAAAAACCTTTGGATCATTCCAAACTTGTATAAAATTCCTTTTATACTTCAAACACTTTCAAAAATCCTTTTCTATTTACATTCACTTAAATTTTCATTCACATAATCACAATTGCTTCAATTTCATTGGATTATCTCTTCAATCCTTATCTCAATTGAGTATTTAACCCATAACAGTTTGAACTCCGACCGGTTTACCTTTAGAAAATAACTTGAAAATTTTAAAACCGATGAGTAGTTGAAAAATAATCATTAGTTTGTAAAATAGCTGTAAAATAGTTAACTAATTGTAAAATAGTTGAAAAATAGTTAAATAGTTATAGAAATTTTAGATAATTGCAAAATAGTCGTAAAATAGTAATTAATTTATAAAACAGTTGAAAATAGTAATTGGTTCAGAAAACAGTTGAAAAATGGTTAAATAGCTCCAAAAATATTTATAAAACAAATATAAAATAATTTGACTTTAAAAGGAAAGGTTGTATATATTTAATAGCTTGGAAAAATAAGTTTATATCGAAACAATTTATATTGAAAATAGTCCAGAGTCAAAACTGTTCACTTTCCCAACAATTTAATTTAAATTTCCACTTCCATTTAAATTGACCCAATTCCAATTTAAATACTCCAATTTCCATTGGACTTGATTCATTCCCAATTCAAGTTGAATTAATTCTCAATTTCTTTCCAATTTCAAATCAAATTCCATTTGATTCTTACTTATTCAACTTTATTTATAACTTCAATTTTACAACTTCTATTTATAATCAATTACATTCACATTTTGCTTTTAACTCGGAATTATACATTTTATTTAGCCAATATTTTTTTAATTATTCCATAAACATTTTAATCAAGATTCCAGAGTTTTAAACAAATTCCCAAAATTTCAGTATCACCTTAGAATTCAACTATATCCAAGATTCTTTGGCAAATTCAATTATCCCTTTAAATTTCAAAACCAAACCCAGTTCACAAACAATTCCAATTTAAAACAATTTGTTAGCAATTTCACTTCTGGAAACTCGAAAATGAACATCGATGATGCTGCAGTCATCACCGACGTTATTTTCCAGTGACCGAAAGAGTCCAATGCTTTTATCTTATTAAGAACATTTCCAAATATTTTAATTTCAAATCTCCCAGATTTCAGATTCAACACAAAAATATTTTTGAAATAATACTATTATTTCTCCAAAACCTTTGGAAACCACTTACAAATCCAAAAGAATTTTAAATTTTCCAAAAAATTCCAAATTCCCAACCTATCCAATTCATATTTAAACATTACTCTGGAATTTTCATCTTACTTTGTTTTCAAAAATTCTCTGGAATTCTATTTCAAATTATAATCCCATTTATCTCAATTTATAAATTACATTTACAATCTATATTTCAAATTCCATTTTGTTATATAAGTCTATTCTTCAACTTTGATTATAAGTTTCAATTTGGTCGTATTTTATATTACTTCTTAACTCAATTCCAATAATTTAACAACCAATCACCTAAATATTCATTAGATGGAAATATTGCTTTATATATCAAAATACATTTTCATATAAATCATTTAAAACCTTTATATAAGAAAATAACAAGTACGCTCTCATATAAATATATTCAACTCATTCTAGAGTACTACGGACTATATTAAATGAGTAATTCCCACCAGAGCCAAGGTTCTCGCTCAACCTTCCAGCTCTGATACCAACTGTAACGACCCAGAATTTTCGATCCCGAAAATTCCAGATAGTTATGAAAAAGAAGAAAGAGATAGAAGAAAAGAAAACAGAAAACATAACACAGATGCTCACATTCGCAGCGGATCAAAATATAATATCAAATAATAACAGTTTACAAAAAAAATACTGTATCTGTCGATTTACATTTATTTACATCAGAGTTATATTTCAATACACTAACAATGGACATATACAAATCAAATATGTCCAAATATACAACAATATATCATAGCGGAATCACTCCATACGTTCCTACCATCCAGCTCGCCTCCAAGCTCCAAAACGTCCTTACCTAAAAAATCTGTAATACTCGGTCTGACCCGAGCATTACATCAAAGTAACACCCGGGTCAGGCTGGAAACCAGCGTGAGTAAACCCAACTAACATGGAATACAAAGATACAACTCATATAAACCCGGGTAACTTGTACCAATTTAACAAATTCACAATTTTCTATAGACAACACTTATACCACATCAATTTCTAAGTACCAAACTTAGTTAAAATAATCCAATCTACTTAAATCATTTCATTCCAGATTATTGATTTCACAAATCAACTTATAAAAATTCGAAGTGGTTTTGGGTATTTCCTAATACCCGACCCCGGTCTCTTCGAAACTCCTGTTATCCTAACCCAAGTTATCCAAATGAAATACACAACATTTCATATCAAAGGTATCAACTCATTCAAATCATCCAATACCATTCAATCATTCATATCAAAGCTTAATCACATACAAATCAATTCAATTAATTCTAATTGAATTTCAAATCTCAATCACTTAGATTCTTTCATTTATTAATTTCAAATCAATTAATTAATCAATCAACTCCTCCATATCCATTCATCTTAATTAGCAACCCTGGATTAATTATCTTCCAATTCCATTCAAGTAATTCTCTATAATTAATTTCATGATATTAATTATTCTTACCAAAACGATGAGTATTATTTAATTTCTTCACAAATTAATTAACTATAATTAATTATACCATTTTTTAATTACTTATATTAATTTACTTCTCATAAGTCACTTATTATGAATTTATTTACCTCAATTAATCAAATCTTTAATTACTTCATTAATTATATAAATTAATTTCCAATTATATTTACTTTAGTTCGACCCCAATATTAATCATTCTCGATCACCCTCAACCTATAATTAATATATCTTCTGATTTACTTTATTAATAAATTAATTACTCCGTAATTTGTTATTTAAATTAATCTCTCGATTAATTACACAAAGAAATTTTATTTTATTAATTACATTAAGTAATTACTTATTAAACCACCCAATGATTATTCTAAATCAATTTTCACTTCATTAGTTAACTTAAACCTTAATTAATTAATTCAAACCCTTAATTACTAAATTAATCAACCCAAATCATTAATTAATTTCATTAATTCATTATCCATTTTAATTACCCTACTAATTTGATTAATCACGAATCATTAAGTCCTTTAAAACATTCCCTTATTTATGACTTACGTTTAAATAATTTATAAACCCAAATACTTCGAGTTAAATCACAATTAACTCGAGAACAACCCAAAACCAAAGTCACATCATAATCAGTGCACATCCAAACATTCATCCAAATATTTGAATTTAACCATTTCAATTTAAATAAAAATCCAACAGAGTGAGATTTACTCACCTTTAATTCCTGAATGCAATCTATTTCCAATCCAGCTTGATTCTTTCAAATTTCAACCCTTGGATAAACATTATATGATTTAATTAATATTCGAACTAATCGAACTGTTAATTTCCAATTTAATAATTTAATTAACCTGTGATTTAATTTCAACTAATAGTTTAATTAATAAAATATTTTTAGCAACAAAATAAATTAAATAGGGTTTTTAAACAAATCTATTTCCAAAATACATTTTCCATTTAATAAAGTTAAATTAAATTTCCTTTAATAAATTACTTAGTTACTGGAAAAATTAAATGAACAAACTAATCACTCAATCTATTATTTCAAAATAAGCTCGTACATTAAAATATATATGTATATTTACCTTCCCCTTTGAAACTATATATATAAATAACTATATACATAAAAAAAATCTAATTATGTAAAAGCCTTAAATATTCAAAATTAAAAGCATGTGTACAAATGTATATATTTAAAACCCCCCTTATTTTTATTTTTATTTTAAAATAACATCTGCATCCATACTTTACTGTAAATCAATTACTGTGGCAATCATATATAAAAATTTAAATCGAAGAATAAATTGTCATTATACCTTACGGCAACATGAGAACCCGGATCTACCCTGAACGCGACTCCACCGGCGTTCGTCCCTACTCCAAAACCTCGACCTTCACATCACCTGCTCGCGTTCCAAGCGAGTTGTCGTCCTCGAATCGCGCGCCGCCAATCGAGGACCCACATCCTATGCAGTCGTGAAATCCATGAAGGACTCGAGCCCGTACACGCAGCCACTATCCAGACGAAGACGATCCCCCACCATCCGCTGCACTCGCGACCTCCAGCCTTAGCTCGCATGTGACCGTGCCTCTCCCCCTCTCGAGTTCGAGCGCGACCCCTTCCCCCTTTTTTTTATTAACGAATCGATTTTGGAAATGAGGAAGCAGATTTCATTTTGAAAATGGAGAAGGGAACGATTCGTTCTGATTTTTGATAAGAGGGAGAATAGGTTGACGATATAAAGATAGGAGTTGCTTCTCGAATACGCCTGATTATTATATAATTAAATATGAAAATATCTCGTGTTCCAAAACGTGAAATCCTGAACCCCGAATCAAACATTTCGACAGACATTTATAGGTTTTTACCGCATTCTAAACACGATGGAACGTGTTTCGGAGGCTAATTTGATTGTATGCACGAGTTACGGAAGTAAACGATCAATTTTAAATTAAATCGATTCAAATAAATTCGAAGCGTTTTGAGCTGTCCGGGTCAAACGACAACTCCGATTGCTGCGAAAATTGAAATCCGATAATAACTAACTATTACGGATCCAATGGAACTGGTTTCGTCGAATTCCGAGACTGTGCCTCGGAAGGCTATTTTTTTAAATTCAATTTAAACGGTATCTTATTAAAACTGAACAAATTACCTTTAAATTGAATTTCAACCATCCTATTATCTTCAGTATCATCATTAAAAAATTTATAAGCCTTCAAATTATTTTTAACAAGTTTAAAACTCCATATTCAACATTTTACCTAGTTTCGAATTATATAATTCAATAATTTAATTATCAAGTAAATATTAATATTTGGAATTCAAGTTAAAATTTAACTTTTAAATATTTAAAATCGATGAATTATTCCATTTTAAATTTTTAAAAATTCCGGGTCGTCACAGCATGTCTAGTTAATCATATAATATATTCTAATATGACAAAGAGACATAGAAGAATATTCGTTATAATTCGGTTAACTTAATCCATATTTAGTTTTTGTTGATGTTTTTTAATTTCCTAACATTTGTACGAAATTTTACATATCTGAATAAATTTAAGAAAAATTTGCGTATGGAATTGGCCTTTTTACTTGTACTTGTTTTTTTAGCATTTCACTCATTCACTGGTTTTTATTCAATCCAATGCAAAGTGAATGAACATCTTAACATTCACATTTTATGTACCTTCCACTTACTGTTAATCATGGAAGGTAAACATAAGGGAAGCGCACATAATTTCTTTTATAAATTAACAATTTAGATCAACTTCCTAATTTTAGAGAAACAGACATTAGATATTGTGCTTGTGATTCGATTTTAAAAACTATCAGAATGCATTTCAAATGTGGTTTGAAAGGAAGCATTAATTTGGATCTTAAGCAAACATCAAACCAATACATATCAAACCAGTACACATCAAACACCAAACTAATATAATTATGATAACATTACATATAAGTTCAAAATTCAAGATAAACACTAAAACTACACAAAATAAATCAAAATCATGTTTTTCCTCTTCTTGCTAGCATTCACCATCACTTAAAATTCAAATTGAAGATCTAGATAGCAAAAAACGAAAACCAAGGAGGAGGGGGATCAATTTGTATTTGGATTTGAAGGTTTAGTATATATTTTTTGGAACAAAAATGAACGAGTATGGGAACGAATTGGGAATACTAAATAGCGGCTGAAAGGAAGCTCGATTCGATTTCGATTAGGGTTAGGAAAAAATAGGTGGGCTGGGTTGCGAAAGTATTGGATTTGGGCCTTTTTTATAAACTAAAAATAGGTTCTATTAACCGTTAACCGATGAATGAACCGTGGTTAACCGTTAACTGACCCGATATTAAGATATTAATCGGTTAGCATCGAACGGCTAACCGAAAGTTCGTTAACCGATTTTTTCGGTAAAAGCGGCTCAATTAAGGTCGATTAACTCGGTTAAATGCCCACCCCTACCTCATTCCACCTCCGGTACCCAAATAACCATACCTAATACCTAAGAGTGCACTGCATTGATACCTAAAGGGTAAATCAGTCACAAAACCTATAGAGCATCTCACAGCATATAGACAAAATATAATAACAACGTAGATGCAAAATAGATGAGACAAACAGTAGTATAACCAAATGAACCCAAACAAAACATCATATTTGAGTGTAGCTGGTTCATCAAATTATATACAAACAAATTGATAATAAGTTTAGACATCTGAATCAAATAAAATTTAAATAACTGTCTCTAAATAATAAATAAGTGCTAACATAGCTCTAAAACACTACATAATGAAATATAAGCGATAACTTCTCCAAAAATGGATATATGAAAATTGTCAGCCTCCCGCTCGTCCTCTGCACTGCTCTATGTGTTATCTCATATATGTCTCTTAACCTACTCATTTAAGAATACCCGAAATGATAAGAAAAAATGTATATAACCTCGAATCAAACAAAAGTTTGGTATGAGCGATCTATATTCCCAAAATAGATATAAAAATAGAATCATCAAAAGCAGGAACATTTGGAATGAAGGATCATACCCGACCCGTCTCTGGCTCCTTCCATCCAACAAGTTAGCACATAACACAATATTTGCTACAATATCATCATATGAGCATACTACACTAAGTACAATATAGGATGTTAGGGTACTTAACTCACTAGCATCTACGTCACATGACATCCATATCAAACATAGCAATCATAACGCTGAAGGAACCGAGCCGGGTCGCAACGGATAGATATAGTGCAACAACAATAACTAAACCATTATTCCCAAACAAGTCGGGGTCGGCTAGAAATGGAACTCAAAATTAAATGACAAAGTCAATTTAAAAGAAATAATAACAATATTAGATTTAAAAATATATTAAAAAAAGAAGAAAATATAAATAAAGATAAAAATAAAATAAAGTAAATAATTAAACAAATAATAATAATAAATAAAGTAAAACAACTCCGCCTGTGTAGTTTTCTATGCAGCTTGTCCCAAGTCAGGATAAAGGAGGAGGGTTGTGATAGGCTTGACGAGCCAACATAAAAACCACAGTCTCACTTATGAAAATGGAACCTTATTATAACGGATAAATATAGTAGATTTAAAAAAATATCTAATTTAGTTTTTATTGGGCCTGTGAAGTATTTGTTAGATCCCATCTAATAGATTTAAATGAAATCATATTTTATATAATTTTCTATTTTTAATTAATTAATGAATTAAATTAAATTAAATAAATATAGTTTATGAGCATATTAATATATGGTCATGTGTGTAAAAAATGCATGTGCAACATATCACATGGTGAATAGAGTGAATGTGGTTAAATATATACATAGATGGATGTTGGAAGATGTTTGAGTCAATGTAATATTTAATTCGAAGCATGTGTTTGAAACCATGGGGAATTTGAGGTGTAACAAAAATATGGTGTAGCCGATCCTTGCACATACACACACACACATGGTTTACCGTAAATAATTTGATAAGGAGTTGTAAATGTGTTGGTGGGACAAGTGCCATTGACGTTTCCATATTCAATTATACGTAGATGGATGTTGGGAGCTTTTTGAGTCAATGTATATTATTTAATTCGGAACAAGCGCTATATGTATGTGTGTGTGTACACTTATTAAATAAGCTGTTCAAACATACATACATACATACATAAGTATGTACGTACATATAAGTGAGTGTGTGTGTATGAAGAACGCTCAATGACATCTCTGTTTTGCAGCACCCCCACAGCCTCATGTTTTGTACCACACAATCTGAATTAAATAATATGGCTAGTGGGAAGAGAGAGAAAACCATATTATTTAATTCGGATTGTATGGTGAAAATCAAAGGGATAAAGGGATGCTGCACTATTTATGTGCCATTGAATGTTCCTCCACATATGTACATACGTACATACATATATAGATAAATATATATAGACACACACAAATACATATATATGTGTGTGTGTACGTAATGTATATATATAGAGCAAAGATTAGCTACACCTCAATTTGGCTACACTTCATTTTCCTATAATTTCCACCCCAAGTTCTGATTTAAATAATAATACTTTCTATAGTATAGTGGAAGGAGAGAGAAAATATTATTGTTTAATTTGGAACTTGTGGCGGAATTTAAGGAATTAGAGATGTAGCCAAATTGAGGTGCAACCAATCATTGCTCCACCCGCACATATGTATGTATGTATGTGGTTTAACTCAAATAATTTGATATGGTGTTGCAAATGTGTAGGTGGCACAAGTACTATTGACGTTGTCATATTCATTCTCTCAATTATGGATGGTATCAGGAATTATATTTCAGATATTTTACGGGTTAATGGTGTGACGACCGCCCATGACCCCTGCACTGAACATAGGAATAGTGCGCTGTAAGGTGTGCCAGGCAGCCATGGACGGTTGCCAGGGTAAATTAAGACAGTATAATCTATCGTATTACTCACAGCGCATGGATAAAAATACAATAGAGAATATATATAGTAAAGCTTCACAAAATAGAATCTCATCAATTAAGCTTCATAATAGTTGAATACAAACATCTGAATAGTCAATACATCAAGCCTCACTACATATCACTCAGAGAATTATACAAGCAGCGAAACAACCAGTACATATAGTAAGAAAATAATATGCAAGCCTCCAGCACGTCTTCGTCATCAACATCGTTGGAAACTAAGAACAGCACCTGTCACCTGCTACCTAGTCTGCCCATCCCAAAATGGATGAACAGGCCAAGGTAATAAGAGTTGAACATAAAACCTTGAGTCAGACAACAGTCTTAGTGAACAGTAAATTAACTAACAACATACCAAAAGAGCATAACGGTAAAAGGAATAGGAATCCAACCCTCCCACTCCACCTCTTTCTACAGTGATAGCCCCTAGACATAATAAGCAGAAATAAACATAGCAAAGCAGGCATTTAAAGTAAAGCAATTATCACTCGAGTCAAGGGCGATGTTTTCCAAGTACAAACCCCCAAGGCCTAAACCAAGATCAGATAAGCACCCAGAAAATACCGCTCTTGAGACCGAATGACGATACAACCAAACATCCATGACTCTGGCTATCACTGTTATCATTGCTTCGAAACCACCGTTAATTGAATGATCGGCACCTTCTTTCAGCCGTCAGTCAAGGGCTAATGGTAACCCCGGTTCTAGACAAAACTCCGCACGTCGTCGCAACCCGTGCCTAGGATTATCGAATCTGCCCAGAGTACTCGACCATCAACGGTTAGTCTTTTGGGCGTCCCACGTACTCTTGCTTTGAGTTTGCTAGAACCTTCAATAACGATGAAATCTCAGCCTCCTAGTCATCCTCCTCGACGACTATTCTCATACTAGCTCAAGCGCCTCTCGAGCCATCCATTATCCTCAAACTCGAACCATATCACCGAGTCTTCAACATGCTTGGAATGATCCCATCTGGACTAAACCAAGGCTATCTCACATCATGCTTCGCTTCATCTCATCATAGCAAAGCCCCATCTCAACATCATCATCAAATCTGTCCATATGAGCTTCATCATCCGCCACATATGCCACGAGCAGCTTTTCCCATTCAAGAGCCTTTCCCTTAGCTTTTGAATCATCTTCGACCATCTTGTCTAAATCAAATCATCAATCAACTAATTCACAACAATCAATCAAGTCAAACATTAATCCAAGTAATCAAGCATTCAAACATGATCAAATAAACAATTATAACTAAAATGGCAATATTGTAAATAAAGAGTCCAATTTAACAAGTATGAATCATGAACAATATCTCTACAACTTGATGAATGAACTTGCATAGATTAACATGTAGTAAAATGGATGTCAAATCATCATGAACAATAGATCTATACTTAGGTTTAGGAAAATGCATGGAAATCACTATTTTAACACCAAATCAAGCCATCAATCCGATATACTTCTTTGGATCCATGTGAGAGATAATCACCACTCACCGAATCTCCTAAACAACTCAAAAGCAACACACTTCAGATCTGGACAGCGAAGAATCTTACTCGATTCGCCAAAATCCCGCTTCAAACGATGAAATCTTTCTTCGATGAATGAAGATCTTCAACTTTAGCTCTTGGATCTTCGATCTTGATCTTCGATTTGGATGGAAGGAAGTACAAGATTAGAGTGGAGAAAAGAAGTGAAGAAGTGTAGAACTCGAGCTCTCAAAATAGCAGCACTTCGTCGCTTCAAAATCCGGATCCCAAAAAGTGAGGAAATGGACGTGTATTTATAGGCTGAAAACCCTTAGGTCGTCCTCCCCCTTAAGTCGTCCACGACTTATAAAAACTCACGACTTACGACTTATAAAAACTCACGACCCACGACTTATCGACCTAACAGTTTTCCCGACCTAACACTGCGCGCGACTTAACACATACGCGCGACCTACGACTCAACCACTTGCGCGACCTAACATCTGCGCGTGACCTACGACCTAACACACTCAAGCGGCCTAGCAACAGTGCCGACCTAACGACTTAACAGAAGCCACGACCTAACTATGTCACGACCTAAAAAAAATGTCACGACCTAAGACTTAACACTAATGCGCGACCTAACGACTCATCCAAGGTCGCGACCTAACTAAACTCAGGGTCACACGACCTAACACCTAAGTCGTCTGGACGACCTAACTAACTTAGGTCGCTTACGACCTAACTAAACATAGCATAACATAGATCGCTCACGACCTAACTACTACACTTCTTAAGTCGCTCGAACGACTCAAACCCCCTAAGTTGTTAACTCGCTAACTCTCTTAGGTCGTCTACTCCTTAGGTCGCCGATTCCTGTAGGTTGCTATCTCTTAGGTCATCCACTACCTTAAGTCGCCAACTTTCTTAGGTCGTCCACTACCTAAGTCCTTACCTCGTCCAGTCCTTAAGTCGTTAACCGCTACCACTATCTTCCTTAGGTCGCCAACTCCCCTTAAGTCGTCAAATTCTGAAGGTTGCTCTAATCCCTTAGGTCGTTCACTCGACCTAACCTACCCCACGACCTAAGCTAACACACGACCTAACTTCCAAACGACTTAAGCTCTAGCCGACTTATCAAAACTACGACCTAATAACAACTGTTTTACGATGTTTCGATCCGTAAAAATACGGGTCGTTACATTCTCTCCCCTTAGGAATTTCGCCCCCGAAATTCCAAACAAACAAGAGCAATCAAAGACTATTCTGCACGCCTACCATCCATAGCAATCAACAAACCATGCATCCAATTCTAGCTTAGCATGCAGAATTCTAAAACTAGAACAAGTTACAATGTCATGAGATGTCACGACACCTTATGGCCATACCTTGAAGAGTTCAGGATGGGCTGCCTTCATCCTCTCTTCCACCTCCCATGTACAGTCGTTAACATCATCACTCCATTGTACCTTGAGCAACCTAACTACCTTCCTACTAAGCTGTTTCATGTCAGTTTCCACAACACGAAGCGGCTTACGAGGTCTCTTATCGACTGGATAAATCTCAAAATCTTCACAGCTATCAGCAGAAACCACTGTATTCGAGTCGTGCACATACTTCCGTAGATACGATACATGAAAAACATTGTGCACACTCGACATCTTTTCTAGTAACTCCAATTTGTAGGCGAGCTTTCCAATTCGCTCGATGACTGGGAATGGTCCAACAAATCTCGGAGTCAATTTTCCTTTCTTCCCGAATCGAATAACATTCTTCAGTGGAGAAATCTTCACAAAAACCATATTACCTACGTCGAATTCTAAATCCTTACGACGCTTGTCGGCATAACTTTTCTGTCAGTCTTGGGCTGCCTTCATTCGTTGCCGAATGATCTCTATGCAATCCGAAGTCTGTCGAATCATTTCTGGCCCAAGTATCAACTTTTCTCCTGTTTCTAACCAACATGTCGGAGAGTTACATGGTCTTCCATACAATGCTTCATACGGTGCCATACCAATGCTTGACTGGTAACTGTTATTATACGAAAATTCCACCAAATGAAGGTGATCTTCCCATGATCCTCCGAAATCTAAAACACAAGCTCTAAGGAGATCTTCCAAAACTCGGTTGACTCTCTCGGTCTGACCATCTGTTTGGGGGTGATAAGTTTTACTCAAACACAGCTCGGTTCCCAAAACTTCCTGAAAGCTCTTCCAAAATCCACTAGTGAACAATGGATCTCGATCGCTCACTATACTCTTCGGAATACCATGGAATCGAACTATCCACTTAACATACAGCTCAGCCAACTTTGATGCAGTCCTGGTTGTTCGAACAGGAATGAATCTTGCACTCTTAGTCAAACGATCTACGATGACCCAAATCCCTTCATTTCCCGTTCTGGTTCTAGGTAACCCATCGATAAAATCCATCGATATTTGTTCCCACTTCCATGTAGGAACTCCTAATGGCTGTAGCAATCCACTGGGCTTCTTTTGCTCGGCTTTTACCAACTGGTAGTTCATGCACTTGGAAATAAAATTTCAAACATCCTTCTTCATACCTTCCCAGTAATGGGTTCTCTTCATATCCCGATACATCTTATTTCCACCTGGATGAATCGTCAACTTCGAGTGATGACTTTCCTTTAGAACTTCATTTCTCAACTCATCTATATCGGGAACAACTAGTCGTCCTTGCTTTCGAAGCCAACCCTCTCGATCGACCTCGAATCCTTTATCCTTTTCTGGATCCAATCCAGATTCCAAATCACGGATAATCTTGACAAGCTTATCGTCTCGCTTTTGGCTCTCGTCAATCCTTTCCACAAGAGTCGGTATTATCGATAAGTTTGCCAACATCTCAGGTTCCAATTCACATCTGGGCCTGAAGTCAAATCCAGCCAAATACTCGAGACTCTTCCATTCTAAAAACATGGCTCCCAATCCTGCATGTCTTCGACTTAATGCATCTGCCACTGCGTTACCCTTTCCCGGAGTATAGGCTATACTAAAATCATATGATGCCAAAAACTCTAGCCATCGCTGCTGCCGAAGATTCAAATCCTTTTGGGAGAAAAGATACTTTAATGACTTATGATCTGTAAACAACTCGAATCAAACTCCCAATAGATAATGTCTCCACATCTTCAGAGCAAATACAATCGCCGCCAACTCCAAATCATGAGTCGGATAATTCCTTTCATGCGGCTTCAGTTGTCGACTTGCATACGCAACAACTTTATTCTTCTGCATCAGCACTGCTCCAAGTCCAGTACCACATGCGTCGGTGTAAACCACCATCTCATCATTTCCACTTGGAATAGTCAAAACAGGAGCACTTGTCAATAGTTCTTTCAGGATTCCGAAAGCTTGCTCACACTTAGCATCCCATCTGAATACTTGATTCTTTTTCGTCAATCCTGTTAATGGTGCAGCTACCTTGGAAAAGTCCTTGATAAATCAACGATAGTATCCTGCTAATCCAAGAAAACTTCTCACATCAGATTCATTCTTAGGTCTACCTCAATCCTGGATTGCTGCTATCTTGGCGGGATCAACCGCTATTCCACTTCCAGAGATAATATGGCCTAAGAACCTCACTTCGCTCTTCCAGAAGTGACACTTCGAAAACTTAGCCTTCAACTGATGTTTCCATAAAATTTCCAAAACAATACTCAAGTGCGTCTTGTGCTCTTCCTCAGTTCTGGAATAAATCAGAATATCATCCACGAACACTAGTACGAACCTGTGCAGTTAATGCCCCGCTATTACCCCGCTATAACCCCGCTATATCTCATAGCGGGTTTCTACCGCTACGATTTTTCCATATAGCCCCACAATATAGCCTTTCCGCTTTAATCCCCGCTATTTCCGCTATATCCCGTTATTTCCGCTATATTCTGCTATTCCTGCTATATCTTCTTTAATAAAATGAATTGAAAAATTCAATTTATACATTATAAAAATTATGAAACTAATTTATTTGATTTAATTTTTAATATATTTTCAGAAATGAAAATACTCTAATATTCTACTAAATTCAATTATGTTATATAACAGTTTTACGTTTATTTAAAGTATATTCGCACATGTTTTTATTTAAAAATTATTTATGTATCAGTTACAATTCAATTGAATGATAATTTTTCATTTATTACCATTTATATATTCGTAAAAACATTAAGTACGAGTTTTATATGCTATTTTAAAGTCATCCGCTATATCCCGCTATATCCTCGCTGTATCCCCGCTATGACTTTTTGCACCTCCACCGCTTTGAATCTGCCGAGCGCTTTAACTGCACAGGTACGAACTTGTTCAACTGATCTCTGAACACTCTATTCATAAGATCCACAAAATATGCTGGCGCATTAGTCAATCCAAACGGCATTACCAGCCACTCAAAGAAACCGGATGGTGTCCTGAAAGCAGTCTTCGGCACACTATCCTTAGCCACTCTTAACTGGTGAAATCTCGTTGCCAAATCCATCTGAGAAAACACCTTAGCTTTGTGAAGCTGATCAAACAAGTCATCTATTCTCGGCAATGGATACTTGTTCTTCTTAGTCACTTTATTCAGCTCACGATAATCCACACATAACCTCAACGATCCATCCGCTTTGGTTACAAACACAACTGGTGCACCCCATTCGGACACACTACGCCGAATGAATCCTTTCTGTAAAAGATCATCAACCTGCACCCTCAACTCTTGCTGTTCCCTAGGCGCCATCCGCCTAAGAGGCATCACAACTGGTCTGGCTCCTTCAACTAAATCGATACGAAACTCGATCTCTCTATGCGGCGGTAACCCTTTGACCTCATCAAAGACATCCTCAAATCCATTAGCGATTGGCACCGATGACAGTCCATCCCGTGGAACAACCAGCGAATACATGAAGCTCATGAAGACGCCTTCCTCATGCATACATCGTATCACAACCTTTCGCCCTTCCACATTCTCGACTGTCACCTCCAATCTTTCACAATCAACCTTTGCCGCATATTTCCTAAGCCAGTCCATACCCAGAATAATTCCGAACCCCGCAAAGTTCAGAACAAAACAATCACAAACAAAAGAGCAATCATGACTCGATACAATCAGACCACGGCATAACATACACAAACAAGACGAACCCCCAACTGGATTAGTCACAACCAATGGCCTATCAACAATATCCGGTTCTAAACCCAACCGGCCTACAATTTCATTACAAACAAAAGAATGCGACGCCCCAGTATCGAATAACACCCTAACTGGAACACCACATATGGAAAGAGTACCTTGAACCACCACACTCTTTTCTTTCTCTTTAGCAGTAGGAGCTTTTGAAGATGATGGAACAGCCCCCAAAGCGTAAGCTTGCATAATCTGCATGTCCTTCCGCGGTTCGGGACAATACTTCTTGATGTGCCCCGGCTTGTCACAGTTGTGGCACTTCATCGGCACCTTTGGATTCTTGCAACCTTTGGAGAAATGGCCCTTCTTCTGACAATTGTAGCAGGTCACTTCACCCTTCTACTTCTTCTGGCCACCCTTACCCTTTTTCTGCTGCTGCTTCCTCTTCTTGTTTCCACCTTGCAGTGGTTTAGACCCTTCCTTGGTTACACAACAACAGATCCTTCTTTAGGAAACAAGTTCTCGTGCCTGGAAGCCTTCTCCATAAGCTTCTCAAATGGATTGTCCAGATGATCCAACAACTGCCTCCTCATGATTGAAGTCATCATAGCCTCGAACATAGCAGCATAATCAGCAGCTCCTTCAACGGCACGGCCTTCCCCAGCAGCTTGTCTCTCTCCTCGACTCATTCTTAATATCTATAAAAGAAATGATTAACACACCTTGAGAAACAACTGCATAAAGGGTTCAAATCATTTTAAGCTACTATATTATATATAGTAATCATCCATCAAAATACAATTACGTCTCTCATATGTAGTTACGTCAGCGAGCGTTGGGTAAAATCGATTAACCAAAGCTCTGATACCAAATGTGACGACCACCCATGACCCCTGCACTGAACATAGGAATAGTGCGCTGTAAGGTGTGCCAGGCAGCCATGGACGGTTGCTAGGGTAAATTAAGACAGCATAATCTATCGTATTACTCACAGCGCATGGATAAAAATACAATAGAGAATATATATAGTAAAGCTTCACAAAATAGAATCTCATCAATTAAGCTTCATAATAGTTGAATACAAACATCTGAATAGTCAATACATTAAGCCTCACTACATATCACTCAGAGAATTATACAAGCAGCGGAACAACCAGTACATATAGTAAGAAAATAATATGCAAGCCTCCAGCACGTCTTCGTCATCAGCATCGTCGGAAACTAAGAACAGCACCTGTCACCTGCTACCTAGTATGCCCATCTCAAAATGGATGAACAGTCCAAGGTAATAAGAGTTGAACATAAAACCTTGAGTCAGACAACAGTTTTAGTGAGCAGTAAATTAACTAACAACATACCAAAAGAGCATAACGGTAAAAGGAATAGGAATCCAACCCTCCCACTCCACCTCTTTCTACAGTGATAGCCCCCAGACACACTAAGCAGAAATACACATAGCAAAGCAGACATTTAACGTAAAGCAATTATCACTCGAGTCAAGGGCGATGTTTTCCAAGTACAAACCCCCAAGGCCTAAACCAAGATCAGATAAGCACCCAGAAATTACCGCTCTTGAGACCGAATGACGATACAACCAAACATCCATGACTCTGGCTATCACTGTTATCATTGCTTCGAAACCACCGTTAATTGAATGATCGGCACCTTCTTTCAGCCGTCAGTCAAGGGCTAATGGTAACCCCGGTTCTAGACAAAACTCCGCACGTCATCGCAACCCGTGCCTAGGATTATCGAATCTGCCCAGAGTACTCGACCATCAACGGTTAGTCTTTTGGGCGTCCCCACGTACTCTTGCTATGAGTTTGCTAGAACCTTCAATAACGATGAAATCTCGGCCTCCTAGTCATCCTCCTCGACGACTATTCTCATACTAGCTCAAGCGCCTCTCGAGCCATCCATTATCCTCAATCTCGAACCATATCACCGAGTCTTCAACATGCTTGGAATGATCCCGTCTGGACTAAACCAAGGCTATCTCACATCATGCTTCGCTTCATCTCATCATAGCAAAGCCCCATCTCAACATCATCATCAAATCTGTCCATATGAGCTTCATCATCCGCCATATATGCCACGAGCAGCTTTTTCCATTCAAGAGCCTTTCCCTTAGCTTTTGAATCATCTTCGACCATCTTGTCTAAATCAAATCATCAATCAACTAATTCACAACAATCAATCAAGTCAAACATTAATCCAAGTAATCAAGCATTCAAACATGATCAAATAAACAATTATAACTAAAATGACAATATTGTAAATAAAGAGTCCAAATCTAACAAGTATGAATCATGAACAATATCTCTACAACTTGATGAATGAACTTGCATAGATTAACATGTAGTAAAATGGATGTCAAATCATCATGAACAATAGATCTATACTTAGGTTTAGGAAAATGCATGGAAATCACTATTTTAACACCAAATCAAGCCATCAATCCGAAATACTCCTTTGGATCCGTGTGAGAGATAATCACCACTCACCGAATCTCCTAAACAACTCAAAAGCCACACACTTCAGATCTGGACAGCGAAGAATCTAACTCGATTCGCCAAAATCCCGCTTCAAACGATGAAATCTTTCTTCGATGAATGAAGATCTTCAACTTTAGCTCTTGGATCTTCGATTTGGATGGAAGGAAGTACAAGATTAGAGTGGAGAAAAGAAGTGAAGAAGTGTAGAACTCGAGCTCTCAAAATAGCAGCACTTCGTCGCTTCAAAATCCGGATCCCAAAAAGTGAGGAAATGGACGTGTATTTATAGGCTGAAAACCCTTAGGTCGTCCGCCCCCTTAAGTCGTCCACGACTTATAAAAACTCACGACCTACGACTTATAAAAACTCACGACCCACGACTTATCGACCTAACAGTTTTCCCGACCTAACACTGCACGCGACTTAACACATACGCGCGACCTACGACTCAACCACTTGCGCGACCTAACATCTGCGCGTGACCTACGACCTAACACACTCAAGCGGCCTAGCAACAGTGCCGACCTAACGACTTAACAGAAGCCACGACCTAACTATGTCACAACCTAAAAAAAATGTCACAACCTAAGACTTAACACTAATGCGCGACCTAACGACTCATCCAAGGTCGCGACCTAACTAAACTCAGGGTCACACGACCTAACACCTAAGTTGTCTGGACGACCTAACTAACTTAGGTCGCTTACGACCTAACTAAACATAGCACAACATAGATCGCTCACGACCTAACTACTACACTTCTTAAGTCGCTCGAACGACTCAAACCCCCTAAGTCGTTAACTCGCTAACTCTCTTAGGTCGTCTACTCCTTAGGTCGCCGATTCCTGTAGGTTGCTATCTCTTAGGTTGTCCACTACCTTAAGTCGCCAACTTTCTTAGGTCGTCCACTACCTAAGTCCCTACCTCATCCAGTCCTTAAGTCGTTAACCGCTACCACTATCTTCCTTAGGTCGCCAACTCCCCTTAAGTCGTCAAATTCTGAAGGTTGCTCCAATCCCTTAGGTCGTTCACTCGACCTAACCTACCCCACGACCTAAGCTAACACACGACCTAACTTCCAAACGACTTAAGCTCTAGCCGACTTATCAAAACTACGACCTAATAACAACTGTTTTACGATGTTTCGATCCGTAAAAATACGGGTCGTTATAAATGGGGTGTTGGACAGCTTATTTAATAAGTGTGCTCTATGTTGAGTATAGGACTAGGAAAGAGAGGGAGAAAGTAGACTTCTGAAACCATGTCATTCTGGTATATGTCCTAAGTCATAAAGTATTAATCATGTATTATAAACAAAAATTGCAAATATCTTACCTTAATACCATGTGAAATCGATATGTGGTTAGTGGTTTGAAGTACTAGATGGACTGTTGGGGAAGCATTGGAGAAACATAGGCCTTCTCTTTAACTGCACTTTCCTACTCTTTGGTTCAGTTATTCAGTTGATTGCCTGTGCAAGGTACACAACATAAAAACAAAATTAATATACATGAATGTTGTCTGGACATGGAAAAATAAAATTTGTAATCATGCATCATTTAATATGTGCAGCAATATTTACTGCATCAATGATAACTTGGACAAGAGAACATGGACGTATATTTTTGGTGCATGTTGTGCCACAACAGTATTCATCCCCTCCTTTCAAAATTATAGGATGCATGTGGTCCTTCCTTGGTTTGCTAATGGAAACATTCACGGCATGGTACTAAACAATTGCTGCTTTGATCAATGACCAGGTACCTAAATATGTATCACTATTTGAACAAAGGTGCAAATAGAAAATAAACCTAAAAATGTGCAATACACAACCTACTATTAGTGATCTTGTTGTAGGAAATGTGGATTACGGATCTTAAGGCAGAATTAACATTAGAGGGAGGGTGATAGTGTTTAATTAATTTTATGAATCTTTTTGAAATCTTTTCAAATTAAACTCAAACATATGCAATTCACAAACACAGAGACAATCACAGAACCAGGCACAGAGGCAAATAGTAAATAAAAGCAGTAAAGGAAAGAACACGCAGGAATTTTATACTGGTTCGGAGTTACCCTACATTCAGTCCCACACAATTTCTTGTACAGATTTGTTTTCAAATATAACGTCGATATTACAGCCTCGATTTCAAGGCCATAAGATACACCCTCCTGTCTCCGAGTCCAGGGCAAACTCTCTTGATTTAACCAGGCTACAAGATCACCTAATTGATTTACGGACTACAATCATACCCAATTGATTTACGGGCCACAATCACACTGTTTCCAATCACACTTTGATAGAGTGAGACTCAATACACTTCGATCTTTCGATCTTTGATTACAAATGATCCTATAACTCTGAATAGCACTGAGATCTTTGAGAGAGAGTGGCAGAGAATCAAACTAGAGACGATCGAATTTGATTCACTTAGGATTTCGACAGAGTTTTGTTAAGAATGTTTGAAAATAAGAATGGAAGAGAAAGAGGAGAGAAAACAAAGAAATCTTAATTGAAAATTCTTTGAAAACTACTGGTATATATAGGAGAATAACGGTCATGTCCATTCGTGAAAGGTTATGATGAATAGACACTTCTTTTAAAAATTTGAATTTCAAAATCTACGGCTACACTGTCGACATGGGGGTATAGGCATGTCGACATCCCTAGTATTTTTTGATAACTGATTTTTATTTTAAAAGAGATTTTCTTTCTAAAGTTTGTCGAAACAATCTTAGAGTTTGTAAACTATTTTGAATATATTTTATGATTATAAAAGCCTTTGAAAAGTGATCTTACGAAATATAAAAGTAATAAAAACTAAATATATAAATATTTTGAGATTAAAGCTAAAACATTAAAACTAGGAGATAGTTTAAAAACAAGAAATGATTTTGAAATTAATATGATTAAAAATAGTTTTTTTGAATTAAGGCTAAATATTTAAACCGAGACAGAGATGTCTTTTTTAAAAAAAATCTAAAAATAAGTCATTTTAAAAATTTCGTGGATTCCATTCCACTAGAGAAGGTCGTGAGTTTCATCCCACTAAAGAGGTCTTGGGTTCCATCCTACTATTAAAGCGAGAAGGTGGATTCCATTACACAATTAAAATCCGAATAAAGATTTTAGTGCTATTATGAAGTTTTAACATAAATCTAGACTCTGTTACTTATCTTGATATCTTGAACTCTTGATAATCTTGATACTCATGAGTCTTCAGTCTTGATTTCTACAATCTTGAATTCGTCAGTCTTAAATCTCTATACTGTACAATCTTCATTCTCAGTACCTACATATATATATATATCATGCATATACATATATATCTAGACAAAGATATTAGTATTTATGTTTTATAACAAGTCCTAAGTTTGTTGTCATCAAAATCATCATCTCAGAAACTAACAATCTCCCCTTTTTGATAATGACAACCTATGTTTATAAAATATACTCCACTAAACTCTAATTCTACTCTGACCCCCCCTTATTCCAACAACTCCCCCTTAATCTACTAACCCCCCCCCTTAATCTAAGCCTAACTAGCAGCCTAACTATCATATTTTATAATTCTCCCCCTTTGTCATCAACAAAAACTAAGCCGAAACTACATAACTCCCCCTTAAACTAATACTATGGAACTAAATGCTAATAACGAAGTATAATAAGTGAAATATAAATCTAATTTTATTATATATGATGCTACATTACACATATATATGAAACATAGACACAAATATATACAAGTGCACAAAATATAAAAACATTAATATAGTAACAATCTAACGAGAATCCTTGACAATTGATGACTTGTGAATCGAACAATTAGGGTAATGGAGACAAAAGTTTCCATATTGTTTGACCAAATTACCATTTTTTTCAAAACAAACTTCTCCAACGCAAACAATATTATCATCCTTGTCCATTTGCGCTTCTTCCTCTTCTTCTTCTTCGTCGTCCTCTAATGGATTATGAATACGTATGTTGGAGGAATCATCTTCAATCACAATAGTGTCTGCATGATTATTCATTAGAAATTTTTGCAAATTTCTAAGAATCTTGCCTTGTTTCTCTTATTCCTTTGCCATCATTATTTGCATGACTTATAATTCAGTTAGCATTTACAGAGAATCTTTCATAATTTCCTCGATCTTCATTACTCGAGCCAATGTAGTACGTTGGAATGGACCAGAATTAGGATAAGAGAAGGAAATGGTTGCATTTTGGTTTGATTTAGAAGAGGAGGCCATTACTGTATTTTCAGAAGTTTATTACATAGAAAATGAAGTGAGAAAACATATGAATTCGAAATATTGTGGTTATATAACCACCAAACTGATTTTAGAGGAAAAAACAAAATTTCAAATCCAACCATTGTATGTCGACATGGCGGTTAGGGGCATGTTGACATCCCTTTGAAAATTTTGACAATTTTGTTTTTCTCTATTTATTTAAATATATATGTTACTATATCTATATTATATATCTCGGTTATAGAACAAATACATAGTTCTCTTCTTAATTTAGTAAAAGTTGATTGATTCAAGGGTTTGGTCAGAATATCAGCTATTTGATTCTCAGTGTTGATAAATTCAAGAGAAATAATCTCTTTACTTATATTATCTCAGAGAAAATGATGTATGATATCAATATGTTTGGTTCTGGCATGATGAGTAGGATTTCTGGATAAATTTATTGCACTTGTATTGTCACAATAAATTGGTGATTTTGAAATATCCAATCCAAAATCCTTTAGGGTCTGTTGCATATAGATAACTTGAGAACAAGTCAAAGCAGCAGAGATATATCCTGCTTCAGTTGTTGATAGTGAGACAGTATTTTGCTTTTTACTAAACCAGAAAACCAGAGAATGTTCTAAAATGTGATAAGTTCCACTTATACTTTTTCAGTCTGATTTACAACCAGCATAGTCAGCATCACAATATGATATTAAATCAAATGAATCATTTTTAGGGTAAAATAGACCATAGTCTAAAGTGTGTTTAACATATCTTAGGATACTGTTAATAGTTTTAAATGGGTTTCTTTGGGTTGAAATTGGTATCTTGCACAGAGACAGACACTATGCATGATATCAGGCCTACTCGTAGTTATATAGAGTAGCGATTCGATCATTCCCCTGTATAGTTTTTGATAACATCTTTTGACATGTCTTCTTTATTCAAGACTTCATTGGTTGGCATAGGAGTGGGTTTTCCGCTCGCAGTGTCATACCAAACTTACTAACTAGATCCCTAACATACATTTCTTAACTAATGAAAATACCACTATCTAATTGTTTTATTTACAATCCTAAAATGAAAGTAAATTCACCCATATGACTCATCTCAAACTCTTTTGTCATTATTTTAGAAAACTATTTGTTCATTTCATTATTTGTTGATCTAAAAATTATATCATCTACATAAATCTGTACTAATTGGATATCATTTTTGTTTCTTTTAATAAAAAGAGTATTATCTACTCTACCAATTTCAAAATTTGATTGTAATACGTAAGATCTTAGTCTGTCATGCCAAGCTCTAGGAGCTTGTTTCAGACCACATAAAGCTTTCTTTAATTTGTAAACATGATTTGTAAACTTTTCTTCTTCAAAAAGTGGAGTTTGTTCAACATAAACATCCTCTTTAACAAAACCATTTAAAAAGGCACTTTTGACATCCATTCGAAACAATTTGAAATTGTTGTGGTTTGCGAAAGCAAGTAGAATTCTAATGGCTTCTAATTTTGCTACAGGTGCAAAGATTTCACAAAAGTCTATTCCTTCTTCTTGACAATAACCTTGCGCGACTAACCGAGCTTTATTTCTGACGACCTCACCTTGTTCATTCATTTTATTTTTATAAACCCATTTAGTTCCTATTATAGTTTTGTCCTTAGGTCTAGGAACAAGTTCCCATACATCATTTCTGGTGAATTGATTCAGTTCTTCTTGCATAGCAAGAATCCATGAACCATCAGATGATGCTTCCTTTGGATTTTTGGGTTCAACAGTTAATATAAAAGCTACATTACTCATCTTGTTTAGTTGATTTCTAGTTCTAACAACAGATTCAATATTTTCTAATATATTTTTTATAGAATGATCTTTTAAAAGCCTGATCTTTTTATTAGAATGAACAGTTTCACAATTTGTTTCATTTGATTCATTATTTAAAGTAACAAAATCATCTTCATCATTTATTTGAACAAAATCTTTAAAATTTTCATCAAAAGATACATGCATTGTTTCTTCAATGGTGTTAGTTTTTAAATTGAAAACTCTGTATTCTTTACTTCTATTAGAATATCCAATAAAGATTCCTTTGTCGGATTTAGGATCAAATTTATCCAAATTGTCCTTTGTATGTAGAATAAAGCATTTACTTCCAAAAACTTTAAAATAAGATACCTTTGGTTTCTTATTGAAAAGAAGTTCATATGGTGTTTTATTGGTTAGAGATCTAATTAAAATCCTATTCAAAATGTAACAAGTTGTAGCGACTGCTTCAGGCCAAAAATTTCTTGGTAATTTACTATCTGAAAGCATAGTTCTTGCACACTCTTGAATCGTCCTATTTTTACGCTCTACCACTCCGTTTTGTTGTGGAGTTCTTGAAAAAGAAAAATTATGAGCTATTTCTTTTTAATTACAGAAATTCTCTAAATTTTTATTTTCGAATTCTCCACCGTGATCATTACGAATAGTTTTGATTTTTAAAGAAAGTTGAATTTGAAATCTTTTTGCAAAAGTTTTAAAAAAATCAAAAGCATCACTTTTATGTTTTAGAAAAATTGTCCATATAAATCTAGAATAATCATCTACAATTACAAAAACATATTTACTATGATTTATTGACTGAATTTGAGATGAACCAAACAGATCTAAATGAAGTAACTCAAGAGGTTTGAAGTTGAAATCATATCTTTCAATTTGAATGAACTCCTCCTAAGTTTTCCTAATTGACAAGCATTACATATACTATCTACTTTGAAATCCATTTTAGGAAGACCTCTTACTAGATCAAGTTTTGAAAGTCTAGATAGTAGTTTGAAATTCAAATACCCAAATCTTTTATGTCAAATCCAAGGGTCACTTATATTAGCCAAAAGACATAGGTTATCATTTGAGATTTTCATACTGAGAATATAAATAGTTTTCTTCCTAATTCCTTCAAAGATAATATTTGATTTATTATCTTCAATGTGACACTTATCCTTTTCAAATTTAATTTTGTAGCCCTTGTCACATAGTTGACTTATGTTAAGTAATTTGTGTTTTAGATTCCTAACTAACAGAACATTAGAAATAGTAGGAGTTTTAGAGTTACCGATATTATCGATGTCAATCACATATCCTTTTGAATTGTCTCCAAAGTTGACCAGTCCTCCATCTTCATAAATTATGTCATTCAGTATCTTCGGATTACCAGTCATGTGTCTTGAACATCCACTATCAAGTATCCATTTGTTTTTCTTGATTTGCACCATTTGTCCACTGAGTGTTGATTCTTCAAAAGTCATATAACACATCTGTTCATGTACAACACACCAATTTGGTAGATAACTTGATTTTCTATAGTAACAATATACAGACTTATGAGACAATGATGATTTGGACAGCTTTGAACTAGTGTTAACAGAATCTCCAAAAATTGTCATTTTAAACTTTTTCAAAATTCAGTTTATGATAACTTTGAAAACAAATGCTCTGATACCAAATGTAGGAAATGCGGATTACACATCTTAAGGTAGAATTAACACTAGAGGAGGGGTGAATGATGTTTGATTAATTTTATGAATCTTTTTGAAATCTTTTCAAATTAAACCCAAACAGATGCAATTCACTAACACAGAGACAATCACAGAACCAGACACGTATGCAAATAGTAAATAAAAGCAGTAAAGGAAAGAACATATCGGAATTTTATACTGGTTAGGAGTTACCCTACATGCAGTCTCACACAATTTCTTGTGCAGATTTCTTTTCAAATATAATGTCGATATTACAACCTAAATTTCAAGGTCATGAGATACACCCTCATGTCTTCGAGTCCATGGCAAACTCTCTTGATTTAACCAGGCTACAAGATCACCTAATTGATTTACGGTCTACAATCACACCCAATTGATTTACGGGTCACAATCACACCGTTTTCAATCACACTTTGATAGGGAGAGACTCGATACACTTCGATCTTTCGATCTTTGATTACAAATGATCTTATAACTCTGAATAGCACTGAGACCTTTGAGAGAGTGGGAAAGAATCAAATTAGAGACGATCGAGTTTGATTCACTTAGGATTTCAACAGAGTTTTTTTAAGAATGTTTGAAAATAAGAATGGAAGGGAAAGAGGAGAGAAAACAAAGAAACCTTAAGTGAAAATTTGTTGAAAACTACTGGTATATATATAGGAGAATAACGGTCATGTCCATTCGAGAAAGGTTATGACGAATAGATACTTCTTTTGAAAATTTGAATTTTAAAATCTACGGCTACCATGTCAACATGGGGGGTATAGGCATGTCGACATTCTCTAGTATTTTTTGAGAATTAATTTTTATTTTAAAAGAGATTTTCTTTCTAAAGTTTGTCGAAACAATCTTAGAACTTTGTAAACTATTTTGAATATACTTTATGATTATAGAAACTTTTGGAAAGTGATCTCACGAAATATAAAAGTAATAAAAACTAAGTATATAAATATTTTGAGATTAAAACTAAAACATTAAAACAAGGAAATAGTTTAAAAACAAGAAATAATTTTGAAATTAATATGATTAAAAATAGTTTTGTTTGAATTAAGGTTAAAATATTTAAATCGAGAGATGTCTTTTTAAAAAGATAGTTTTGAAAAAAAATCTAAAAATAAATTATTTTGAAAATTTCGTGGATTCCATTCTACTAGAAAAGATCGTGGGTTCCATCTCACTAAATAGGTCGTGAGTTGCATCCACTATAAGCGAGAAGGTGGATTTCATTCCACAATTAAAATCCAAATAAAGATTTTAATGCTGTTATGAAGTTTTAACATAAATCTAGGCTCTATTACTTATCTTGATATCTTAAACTCTTGATAATCTTGATACTCATAAGTCTTCGGTCTTGATTTCTACAACCTTGAATTTGTCAGTCTTGAATCTCTATACTATACAGTCTTCATTATCAGTAACTGCGTATATATATATATATATCCTGCATATACATATATATCTAGACAAAGATATTAGTATTTATATTTTATAACAAGTCCTAAGGTTTTGTTGTCATCAAAACCATCATTTCAGGACCTAACACTTGTCGTGATTTGCACAAAAAGCTTCCAATTCAGAGCTAACTGACAGTAACTGGATAGGCTTACAGTTGTAAATCGGTTGCCTAGCTGACAATATTCTCAGTATGCCTGCTAAAATTGGACACATCAATATAATATATGATATGCAACATGTTATTGGTAGATGCATAGTTATCAAACATGTACATCATATTGAAGCATCCAATTCATGACAGAGATATTTCGTGGGACTACTATTCTCACAAGTAACAAACTGCTGAACAAAGTGGGTAATCCTAAATGGTCAGTTTTGGCAAGAATTTGATTGAGATGTAAGGCGTATGCCACGTACATATATAAAGCATAAAATATTACAAATTCTGTAAAATGTTACAAATTCTGTGACACCCATCTTATGTGCCAAACAAATATAAGTTTTGTTATTCTTCAGAAGGCCTTGGCACGTGTCCCTCGAATTGATGATTATTTTCCATTTAGCCACTTAACTTCATAGAAAGTATTCTACCAGCATTGATGTTACTTGAAGAAGATGAATATTATTTATAGCAATTTCCATGGTTCTTACAAAAGAACCTACATTTCAATAATATAACCCTGTAATATATATTTTTATCAATTCAAGGTTGATGGAGTACAACACTCAGGTCCTGCAAAGATGGTCTTATATTTCACTGGTGCAACAAACATTCTCTACACATTTGGAGGTCATGCTGTCACAGTGTAAGCCTATATATTATTGAACCACATAAATTATTTGGTTTCGTCCCAATTGCTTTGTTAGTTAGCAATGTTATGGTTTTAAATATTTCAGAGAGATTATGCATGCAATGTGGAAGCCACGGAATTTAAGCTGATATACCTTATAGCAACACTGTATGTGCTTACAGTAACATTACCATCGGCTGCTTCTATGGATTGGGCACTCGGAGATATGCTGCTCACTCACTCCAATGCTTATTGCTTTGCTTCCACGTAATGGATTCAGAGACATTGCTGTTATCCTCATGCTCATCCATCAATTAAAGATTTACTTCCGTTGTCCATTGTTTCAAACTTTTAATACGCCTGCTAATTTATAGCAAGAATGACAAAAGAAACAATGAAATGCCTCAACACAAAATTGACGTATATATTATGAAAATAATGCAGTTTATAACCTTCGGATTTGCATGCACACCGCTGTACTTTGTGTGTGTGAAAGCTATTGGAATGCATGAAACAAAGAGTGTGTTCAAACGAGCACTGGCAGGACTTCCAGTTGCGATCCCTATATGGTTTCTTGCAATTATATTCCCCTTCTTCGGCCCAATAAACTCGACGGTTGGATCTTTACTCGTCAGCTTCACAGTTTACATTATCCCTGCTTTGGCTCATATGATAACATTCGCCCCTGCTGCTGCTAAAGAGGTATTTCTTACCATTGTCGTAATACAAATTTAAAGATTCACAAGATGTATTACCGTATTTTTAATGTAAATATTAAATAAAGAGTAAAACAAGTGAGAAAAGTTTAAATAAGTCAAAACTGATATGATACCATGATTAAATGTCATTGTACCAGATGTGTGTATTATAACTGTGTCCTTGCAACAAGACTGTTTACTTAATTTAACCACCTGGATATTAATGATATAGTCGATAAGAGCTATCCCGAAGGGAAGGTTTTCCACTAAAGAAATATTTGTATTGATATACTTAGATTCAGAGAATACAAACTGAAATGTAAATAGTAATAATACAGAGTCTTATACAAAACTGTATTTATAAAAGAATAGACTAAATGGGCTGAAGCCCATGACAGGTTGGCAATCTTTGCACTGTTATATGAAGAGATTCTGGCCTTTAGATATGAAGAAGATCTCACGGTCCATAATTGATGTAGAGATGATACAAAGTATCGTTTACTTCTGATTCCCACCCTCATTTTGATCTAGGGTTTTATCAGCCTCTTCCTCTTTTAACCTAGATCTGCTCTCGACATCTTCAATCATCAAATTGGCTTTAAATCTTTTAAAGTTATGCTTCGATAGGGCTTTTGTCATGATATCAGCGGTCTGATGGCTAGCTGGAATATGGCTAACCGCAAGTTCCTTTTTAATGACTTGTTCTCGAACGAAATACAGATCGATCTCGATGTGTTTCGTTCGAGAATGAAGAACAGGGTTGGCTGAGATGGAGACGGCTCCAGAGTTGTCACACCATATTACAGGTTGATTTGAGGAAGTAGATCTGATTTCTCTGAGAAGAGATCTGACCCAAATGATTTCAACTGCCGTGCTTGCCACACTACGATACTCTGCTTCAGTGCTGGAGCGAGACACGGTGGGTTGCTTCTTCGAACACCACGATACAGGATTACTTCCTAAATAGATGCAGTAGCCTGTTGTAGATCTTCTGTCATCATTGTCCGAAGCCCAATCAGCGTCAGCGAATCCTTTGATAGATAAGTCTTTACCTGCTTTTAGCTTTAGACCTTCATTGATTGTTCCCTTTAAGTATCTTAGAATATGTTTAACTGCTTTCCAGTGAAGATCTAGAGGTTTCTGCATGAATTGGCAAACTTTATTCACAGAATATGATAAGTCAGGTCTAGTAATCGTAATATACTGCAAAGCTCCTACAATACTTCTGTAAAGTTTTTCATTTTCAAAGGTTTCCCCTTTGTCTTTAGATAAGCGTAAGTTACTTGACATTGGGGTAGGCATAGGCTTTGCAGCACTCATTTTAGCTCTATTAAGAACTTCAGATATGTATTTTCTTTGACAAAGAATTATTTCATGTTCAGATTTTCTTATGAATTCAACACCTAGAAAGTATTTTAAATCTCCTAAGTCTTTTAAAGAGAATTTGTTGTTTAAGTAGTTGGTGACATACCTGATTTCCTTCATGCAATTTCCTGTGATGATAATGTCATCTACATAAACCAGAATGAACACAGTAATATTGTTGTGAAATTTAACATATAGAGAGTTATCAGACTTAGTGGGATGATAATTGAGACTAACAAGAGTAGATTTAAGCTTTTCATACCATACACGTGGAGCTTGTTTAAGCCCATAAATAGCTTTGTCAAGCTTGCAAACCCAGTCCTTTTTGGTATTCTGAACATATCCTGATGGTTGATGCATATAGACTTCCTCATGAAGTTCACCATTTAGAAAGGCATTATTGACATCTAGTTGTTTTATTTCCCACTTATTGTGGAGAGCAATAGTGAGGATAATTCTTATAGTTGTGGGTTTTACGACTGGTGAAAAAGTTTCACAAAAGTCTATCCCATAATGTTGAGAGTAGCCCTTTGCTACAAGTCTCGCTTTGTATTTGTTGATATTACCATCAGAGTTTCTTTTGACTTTATATGTCCATCTACATCCAATGATATTTTTATTCTTTGGTGCAGGTACAAGTGTCCAGGTTTTATTTTTGATGAGAGCATTGTACTCATCATCCATAGCTGCTTTCCATTTCTTGTCCTGTAAGGCTTCATTGAAGCAAACAGGTTCAAAAGAGTTGCTGATGACGTGATATGCTTTTGGTTTGAATATACCATGCTTTGATCTGGTCATCATGTGATGACCTGTTTCATTCTCATTAGTGTTATACTGATGAGGAGTTATACTGCTTTGATTTTCTTGAGCAGTCGTAGATTCTGCATGAGACTCATTGTCATTGTTGCAGTTATTATTGGAATTGCTTGAATCTTGACCTGGTCCTTCACTTGACACAGTGAGTTGAGGTTCAAGTTGATTTTGATGAGTAGCTTCAACTACTTCATTGTGAGAGAGGATGGGTATATCAGGTATAACATTTTTTATGTTATATACCTTCTCAGAAGTTTTGATTTCTGTACTAGAAAATGGAAATATAGATTCATTAAATCCTACATGTCGAGATACAATAATTTTTCCATTACTAGTCAAACATTTGTACCCTTTCTGATTAGAAGTATAGCCAATAAAGGTACAGGATGTGGATCTATTACTTAGCTTATGAGAATTATATGGTCTCATATAAGGAAAACATAAACAACCATATGTTTTGAGGTTATTGTAATCTGGAACAGTATTAAATAGAAGTTCTAAAGGGGTTTTATTATGCAGTACCTTTGTTGGCATTCTGTTGATGAGATGAACAGCTGAATAGAATGCATCAGGCCAGAACTTGAGTGGCATTGAAGCATGTGCCAAGAGAGTGATGCCAGTGTCAACAATATGCCTATGCTTCCTCTCAACTAACCCATTTTGCTCAGAAGTATAAGGGCAGGTAGTTCTATGTATTATTCCTTTATCTAAGAAATAATTCTTTAATGGTTTGAATTCTGCTCCTCCATCAGTTTGAATTATTTTTAATTGATGATTTAGTTGTCTTTCGACTTGAGTAATGAATTGAATAACTGCCCTATGGGTTTCAGCTTTATTTTTTAAAAAATATATCCAAGTATATCTAGAAAAGGAATCAACAAAAGATATGTAGTATTTGAATCCAAAATCAGAGTTTATTGGGGCTGGTCCCCATAAATCTGTGGCTACCATCTCTAAGGGTTTGGTATATTTAGTTGATGAATCAGAAAAAGGCAATTTATGATTCTTTCCTATTTGACATGCAGAGCAAACATAGGGTAGAGATATATCATTAATATTGATTTTATTATTCTTCAAAACAGATTTTACAATG
The DNA here is from genome assembly GCA_030737815.1 of Allium fistulosum. Classification (NCBI taxonomy): domain Eukaryota; kingdom Viridiplantae; phylum Streptophyta; class Magnoliopsida; order Asparagales; family Amaryllidaceae; genus Allium; species Allium fistulosum. The sequence goes on from CM060905.1 coordinate 764,995,935, forward strand.
TTAATACTGGGATGACCCAATTTACAATGCCATAGATCAAAGATCTTGTTATTTTTGATATTATTTTCAACATTGTTGCACCATTTTTCTGAATTGCCTACCCTATTGTGCTGCCTCAGATTGAGAGAGTATAGACCATTTTGCACATTACCCTGCAGTAAAATTTCTCTAGTTGATGTATCTCTAACTAGGCAAAGTTTAGGATAAAATTCAAAATATACATGATTATCTTTGGCAAATTGAGAAACACTTATGAGATTTTTCTTTATTTGAGGAACTCTGAGTAAGTTGTTTAAGTGTAGTTCCCTTTTACCAAAGATTTTGGCATTTCCAGTGTGTGTGATTCCTATAGATCTACCATTACCTAAGAGAATGGATTGAGTACCTTTGTATCCCTTGTTGCCTAAATTCAGATTTTCCAGATTGTTGGTAATGTGATTAGTAGCTCCTGAGTCTGGGTACCATTCTTCATATGCTGCATCCTCATTCTTTGAGTGTTGTGCAGTGTTTTGATTGGTGGTATCTACTCCTGTTTGTGCCATGTTGACATTTGGATTGGTTGATTTCTGATTATTGTTGTTGTTGTTGTTGAGAGAGTAGTTCTGATCAAATCTGAAATAGCACTTTGATGCTGTATGTCCTATTCTTTCACAGATCTGACACTTTGGTTTGTTAAAATTGTTCCATCTGCCTCTACCTCTTCCTCTGCCATTCTGATTTCCTCCTCTATGTCCTCCAGTTTGATTTTTGTTTGAATTTTGAGGGGTGTCTTGGTTTTTTCTTTTATTTACAGAAGTGTAATTGACAGAATAGTCAGAGTTTTGTGTCTTCTTTTCTTCAATTCTTCCTTCATGTGCTAGGAGTGTTGCATGAACATATTGAATGTTTGGCAAGTTCTTTTTTGCTGAGATGACTGCTACTATGGATTCATAATCTTCATCTAATCCACTTAGAATTGTAAGAATCTGTTCAGTTTCAGATACTTTGTATCCAGCTGTGCTGAGAAGATCACAATAGTTCTTGGCCTTTGTTAAGTATTCTCTCATAGTCATATCATTTTTCCTTAAATTCTGTAATTGCCTTTTGTAATGAATAATTCTTGCAGAGGATTGAGAATTGAAGAATTGTTCAATTGCCTCCCATATTTCTTGAGAGGTTTTACATCCAACAATATGAGATAGTATATTCGTGCTGATTGAAGACATTAGCCATGTTGCAAGAAGATTATCTTGCCTTTGGTAGAATATGAATTCTTGATTAGGGATGACTTTATCTTGAGTATCAGTTATCATTTTGGGTGGAATGGATAGAGTACCATCAATATATTCCTCTAATCCATGATCTTTTATTGCTGTTTCTATTTGATATTTCCACATGATATAGTTGCTTTCATCTAGTTGAATTGCTGTCTGACCTTTTAATTTGATTATTCCAGAGAGGATGCCTGCATTGTTGGCTTTGAATTCTGATGTAGCAACTGTTGCACTTTCTTCAGTCATGATGAGATGATCAGGAGACTGGCGAGGCAGATTATTTTGCAGCCAGGTGCTGATTCAAGAAAGTGATTCGATTCAAGAAGGTGTTTCTTGAAAAGAGAGGGAAATGGAAACAGAAATGAAAAAAGGGAGAGAGACAATAGAATCAAATGATGAAATGCTCTGTAGAACTGAGAGCAACCGAAAGATTGATTATAGATTAGTCTTTCTGGATGGCTCTATGATGATTATAGAGCAAATTCTGATGATCAGTCGTTAGACAAAGAGCAATGGCTCTGATACCATAAAGAAATATTTGTATTGATATACTTAGATTCAGAGAATACAAACTGAAATGTAAATAGTAATAATACAGAGTCTTATACAAAACTGTATTTATAAAAGAATAGACTAAATGGGCTGAAGCCCATGACAGGTTGGCAATCTTTGCACTGTTATATGAAGAGATTCTGGCCTTTAGATATGAAGAAGATCTCACGGTCCATAATTGATGTAGAGATGATACAAAGTATCGTTTACTTCTGATTTCCACAAATCAGAGAAGTAACTTGACATGCTTCAGGTACAAGAATAGTTTTATGCTTCAATAATGTATATCACAACAAGAATTATAGAAAACCAAGTGTGCAAGCTTTTAAACAAAACTGATTTTTTTCTTCTTCAATAATTGAGTGTTTAACATCTTCCAACTCATGCGGAATGCTGTGGAAAGACCACCGAAAATAGTAGGAGGATGGGCTGGCTCGTACTCTGTGAATATTTTTGTGGTGGTTTGGGTGTTTGTGGTTGGATTTGGTTTTGGAGGGTGGGCAAGCACGCTTAATTTCATACATCAAATTGATACGTTTGGTCTATATTTGCTAAGCGTTATCAATGTCCTCCTAAGCCATGAGAGAAATAATTATTTTCTACACAACAAATTTGAAGGAAAAAAGATTATTTTGTGTGTTGTTTGATGCAATTGAGTATAATATCAAAATTGCATGTATTGGATAATGTAGTAATGTAATGCGATTATTATTCAAGAATGAAAAAAAATAAGAAAAGAAAAAAAAATCATCTCTCTAATATAAACTAATGCCCAATTCTAGCAACATACAGTTTGTATATCATGTAATACTGAAAGAAAATAAGAAAAATGAGAAAAGGATGTATCATGGCAGGGGTCAAATTTAATGTTAAAGTCATAATGGAGAAGGGAATCACAGAAGTTTAATTTATTAGCTCTGGCTTGACATATTCGGATTTGGTGTAAACTCAAAAGTTATTAAATTGCATATTTGTAAGAATTGGAAACACAAGTCATGAGTGTTAGTCTGTAAGAATTGGAAACACAAGTCATGAGTGTTAGTTGTGGTTCGGATTGTATAAGAGTGGGTGCATAGATTGAATTCTGATAAGTCTCACATCGCAAGATATCCTAAAGGATGTGAGCATCTATATGAGTTTGATAGCATGTAACAACGTGAGATTTCTTTTGTTACAGTAAATGTTGGCATGAAAATATATGTGCTTCGTTCAACAATAAAAGAACCAGAACTAATTCAACTGATGCAGTCTATTTTCACTTTTGTATATGTAAACACCAATTGTAAACTTCCAACTTGGTTTATAGACCAACTAATCATGAAGAATTTAGTAAATATCTAATTTTTACAGGAGAATGAATGTCAAAATATTCAGATTCCGTTAAATTTTACCTAGACCCAACAACTAGGTTTTGAATCTCGCTGCATTCTAACCATCTAAGCGATTATGAATCGTTGGATACGCAGATGATCCATCCTTTCAATAAGAAAAACAAATAGACCATCAAATAAACTGTATGTTAATCTAGCCTGCTTTGTTGATGATCAAATTCATTTCATCTGGATCATAGTTAAGTGATATAACTGTATAATCACGCCTAATTTCAAAATAAATGATTGTTGTATCACTAATACTAAGCTCCATAATCACTAATTGGCTTGTTAACCAGACTGATCAAGAATCTTGCAGAAAAGCTCCTGAAAAGGTTCCATTCTTTTATGTTCTCATAGCATACGCAGCCTGCACTAATGGAGCAGTACTAACTGCTTTTTTTGTAAGTATTTTCCCCACATGAGATTTAATGCGGATATTACAAATCCACGTGAACACTAATCAGTGCACTCAAGACTCAAGAGGCAACAAGAAGATAGTGACAGACCAAGAAGAACACAAGAACAAATACACAGAGTTAAATCCAGAAATCTTAAGCTATTAAACAACATCAACTGATTTGATTCAAGCTGTACTGAAATGATATCTTATCTTTTGCGTCTTCTCCTCATTGTCCAATTTCTAGATTATTAATTGGAAGGGAGTACATAATATTCAAAACATGGAAGCAATAATTCAATGGTATAAACAAGTAATATGTATTGATGCCATGCTAAAGTTAACCAATGTAATTTCACTCTGCACATGTTCTTGGTTCGAGCTCCAAATACGACCACTGATTTTCATGTCAAACTAGTTCTAATTGTGACAATAGACTATTATGAAGAAGATTTGTGCACCGGATTCCATACTTCTTGTTGCTGTAAGAAAAATAGTAATAGAATCATCCGATATATTTACAATATACTTTTTACACCATTCACGTGCGTACTTGAGATCCATGGAAAGGAAAACGGTCAAAATAACATGCATATCAAAATTTTGATACTTTGTCAACTTAATGGGAAAAATTGACTAATAATACACAGATAAGAGCAAATATCATGTACGTAGATACAAGTGTAAACAGCTAGTTTGTTGACACTAAGGCATTTAAAAGCAACATAACATTAGTAATTAAAAAATATGAACAAACATAAAATCAAGGATGTTCTGTTAATATAAAGGGGAAATAAATGGCAATAAACAGAGGTGAAAATGAGAAACAGGAAATTATTGTGAAGGACAAAATTTCTCAGCGTTTTTGCTTCAAGGACAGGCCTTCAATATTTTATTCTGAAGGATAACTTTCTTTAGGTATCAGTTTTTAGTCATTGATAGCAGTTTTTAGATATCAGTTTGTAGTTATTTAAGTATCAGTTTTTAGCTTGGTAGCAGTTTTGTTGTACTTATGAATAATTTTGGAAAATGTTTGTCCTTATGAAAAAAAATTTGAAGAATGTTTGTCCTTATGGTAAAAATATCGAGGTTCTGTCCTTAAGGCAAAAAATATACAAATTTTTGTCCTTTAAATTAATTCCCCCAAAATGAAATGACCCTGAACTATATTCTTTATTTCATGCAAATGCATTTGCTACTTCCACTTAAGCACTCGATATTGCCATTTACCTTAGAGAGAGTTCTCAGTATACGATGTAAGTTAAGATTCTCCAAAAAAAAATTGTGGCCGTAATAATGATTCCAAGTCTAAACATTTCTACCAACACTACAAGGACGGCAGCAGATAGCGACGGCTTTTAACTGTCGCCGGCCGTCGCAAGCCGTCGCAAGCCGTCGCTATCTGTCGTCGCTATTTGCCTCGTCGTCCAATAGTATGGCGACGGTTTTAGCGACGGTTCCGTCACCAAAATAGCGACGGCTCGCGACTGCAAATGTGACACGTGGAAATTTTTCAACGTTTACCTGGCGTCACTAGGCGTCGCTAAGCGACACAATTTTTTGACAAAATAGGCGTCGCAAGCCGTCGCAAACCGTCACAATCTGGCAACCTACAACGGCCTCTTAGCAGAATCCAACAAATCGTATATTTTTGTAGCTCCCGCAATCGGTTCTTCTTCGACATTTTCGTCTTCATCGACAGCTTCAGTTGTAGGAAACATTGATCGTGCTGCATCATCCACCATATTTTCTATCGGATTCGTCATCATATTACCGTCCTCTAATAGTTCAGTATTAGGTGTAGGTTCAACAAGTTCTCCATGACGATCCCAGAAATAATAATCAGGCACGAAACCATATTGATACAAATGTACTTCAACTATATCCGGTTTCCAATGCTTCAAATGTTGGCACTTACTACACGGGCAACGAATTTCTGTGTTGTTTCGGTTATTAGATTTAGCAAATCTAATAAATTCGTGAACACCGTTGTAGAAATGTTGCTTTATTGACCCCTTCTTTCCAGTTCTGACTTCATACATCCAAGTACGGTCGAGAAAATAATTGAACATTTTTCCTGATTTGAAAATGTATGTTAGACAGTTTAAATCATTAATTAATTTTCAACCATTCTCCATTGTAAACAGTTCACCGTTGCAGAAAATTCAAAATAAAAAATTCATGGGATTTTTTAATTTTTTAGTATTTTGGTTTTCACTACGGTGGTCAGTCATCCTACTTCCCATTACAAACACAATAAAGTAATTACATTTTATAAATTATTTCAGATTAAACGATTCAACAAAATTTCGGCAGCACTTCCCTTCTGTTCCCTGTATCGTACACAAATGCGTGTACACAGAGAACGTAAAGGAAGCGCTATCGAAATTTTGTAACCGTTTAAAATGAAATGATTTATAATATGTAATTACTTTATTGTGTTTGTAACTTGTCCAATACAGGGACAAATCCGACAAATATTGTATCAGATGAATATAAATGTCCGTTCCGTTACCAAAACGAACATCCATATAACGATCATATACAACACTTGCCAGACGGGGCCAAAGCCAATCTAAGAGATAAAAAAATTTCTTTAAATTTTATCAAATATTGTTGTTCTTTTCAAATTTTGACAATGTTTCAACTATTTAAATTTTATTTAATAAATTTGTATATTTAAATTTTAGTTCAACATTCAATTAACAATTTTAGTTCAATATTCATTTCTTTATTTTACGACATAGATTTTAGCGTAATCTTTGTTGTTGTTATATTCAATTCTTAATTTCATTACAAAATAGATTTCAGTACAATATCAGTTGTTTTTAAAGTCATTTCCTAATTTTTTTTAAAAATTAGATATTTGTATAATTTTTAAGGCTCTCATATTCATTTTTAAATTTTCTATATAAACTTTATTTTTGTACAATACTGTAATTTGTAATTTATCAAACTTAAATTTGTACAATACTATATAAACTTTATTTTTGTACAATACTGTAATTTGTAATACTCATATTTGTAGAATTTAGATTTTAACAACTTAAATTTGTAATTTATCAATTTCATAAACTATGAAATACTTTCATGTAAACTTATCAATAACCAAGTTAATCATTAATATACACTATTTTTTCGCCTAAAACAACTAACCATATTAATCGCCAACACTAATAATCTACATCAACCATTTATTCAACTTGATCATGATAAACTAGTTAATGTAATACGAAATAATTCAAGTTCATGATAATAAACTAATTAATTTATCAAATCAACATACAACACTACTAATATCTAATCTAACAACACTACTAATACCCAATTTAACAACAAATCATAATTGACTTAGGGTTTAAACTAAACCTAAAAATATCAAATTTAAATTCAAAATAGAGATTAGAAGCATACCGACGTAAATTTGGGTGATTTGGAGGCGTTGAAAGCTGGAGCGACGGCTATGGTGACGGGGGGCGTCGGGGGGGAGGGGGGGAGGAGGAAGTGATTTGGGGGAAAAAATTGGGGAAGAGGGAATGAATGAGCTGCTGGTCTCGGCAGATCTGTATACTTCGTATAGCGACGGTTTGCGACGACCGCTTTTTTTAGCCGTCGCAAACCGTCGTTAGGCTTCGTCGCTATACGAAGCCTTTCTAGTAGTGCAAGAGCATCGTTCAAATAATTAGTTTCATTATTTTCAAATTCAAATAGTACCATCAAATAAGATATAGTGCAATAATTGGGCAAGATTCAACCACTTTGGAACAGATTACTAAACAAAAAGGAATGTCTACTAAGGCTTGTGAAACAAACCATATAAAAACAACACATTCCTGTAACTAAATGGTTAGGTAGGATAATAATTAAATGTTTATGTAGCTTAATGTCAGCCATGCACCATCTCTTCTTCAACAATATGACATACCCAATAATTGATATAATATTCCAAGTATCACGAAGAATCTCCGATACAGTACATCATATATAGCTTTATATTTATGGTACGCCATAAAGTATATCTCTGATATTTGAAACAAGATGATATATGTTTGGAAGTATAGGCGTGTATTGTACAACTGCATTGTGGCAAGACAAGGACAAAATAAAAGCCTAAACTATTTTTCAGTCTCCTATAGGAATGACTAGGGAACGCTACAGAAATATAAGTTGAGTATATATCTGGTACTATTACAAGAACTTCCCTATTCAATCATTAATGGCCAAATTCTCCAATATAGTTTGATCAAACGTTAGCCTGCCATCTTTATGATAAAATTACAGAATTGTCAAATATATTTTGGTCGTCAATCGTGAATGGGAGTGAATAGAGCAGACACATAAATTATATATAAAAAATATAAATTTATAATAAATTAATATAAAAAAAAAAATTATTAAAAATAAATAATAAATATATATAATAAAAATAATAATAATTAATATATAAATTAATAATAATAGTATATAAATATATAAAAAAAAATGATAAAATTATAATAAATAATTATTATATATAATTAATAATAGATTAATAATATAATAATAATATAGATATATGATAAATTAAATATAATTTATATAATTATAAATATTATATAAAAAAATAAATAAACAAAAAAAATAATAATTTATCGTTTAATATCGTTTTGAATACAATCAGTATATTTTTGGAAAATTATACACGGCTTTAACTAAAAGATGCTGATGTCGTACCCAATATTCAACCAGTGATAAGACTTTTGCAAAAAAGAAAAAATGAATAAAAAATAAAAAATACTATTAACATACACGGCTTTGAAATCTTTTGTTTGGACTTTGGAGATTGAGAGATATACATACATCCAACAGAAGCTTATTCTTGTAAAAGCTACTCCCACTTAGTAACAAAAACTGGTTACAAACCACAATTAAAAATTGATGCATTTATTAGTATCTAATGACTTATGACACAATCATAGGGATGTTACAATCTATAGCTGAACACCGATAACTGACAACTCTATGTGATAATAACATAACTAGCATGCATGTTGATTGATTAGATTGAAATGGGTAGGAATGATTAGAAAAATAATTTGCACCAAAGACAGTATAACTGCTGAAACGTTCATCGATGAACTCTTAATATGTATGAATGTGAAATCACTTTGCGAAGTAGGTACTAACACTTAAACTATATTTAGTTATTTTACTCAGTTGCAAAACTTCACTTCAAACCAGTGTGTTGCATTTGCATTGGGCAAGGAATGGTTTATTAGATGAATAATGGCCGTAGTTTCCCGATGCAGATGCTGTGGCACCGGGGAATCGGAATCCTTGAACCATTTATTCTTCGCTGGTTCCTCAGCCAGATCTTGCTGGAATTACTTCAAAAACTTGGTTGGTGTGCGAGGAATTGCCAGATCGGTTAACGATCTACCATCTACCTGGTGGGTTGGGAACTCTAGAAAATCTCTTCATTCGATCATTCATCGCTTGATTCCATGTCTTATTTGCTGGCATATTTGGTGTGCTCGGAATAAGGCAATCTACGATAGCTCTCCTATGAACCCTACGGCCATTATTCGGCAAGTTAGGAATGACGTATTCCTTGCTTTCCAAGGAAGGCCATTCAGGGGTAGAACGGGCTCCCGTATTCAGCGCCTCGTGGGTCTTCTGTCCATTTTCTGTGTGTTGAGTTCCGCTAGAATAGGCGTTGGTTGAGTGATCCAGAAGGGGGCGTTGGCCATCATCCGGCGCTCTTGTTTCTCTCAACTCCCCTCCCCCATTTGGTTGTTTTGATGAGTTTGCTAGTTTTTCAGGTTTAGGCTATGTCGGGGAGATTTCGCCGTTGTCTTTGGTTGGGGTTTTTCTTGGTTTGCTCATTTGATTTTCGTCCTTCTGTTGGGGTGGTTGCTGTCGGAACACTTCGGATATTGTCGATTAGCAGGCAAGGTGTGCTTGAGGCCGTATCTCTTGGCTTAGTGTGCTTATGCTTGTGGTCCTCTCTCGGTCTCCTTTCATTATGGCGGTGGTTGGTTTTGTATCTGGTGGTCTGACCTACACCTTTTCTGGTGTAGCGGGGAAAATGATTGAGCGGGCTGTTGTTCCTTCTGTTTCAGCTGAGTTTTACGGTTCTGCTGTCAGCATAGCATTTTCCTTTCCATATGATCTTTTTTGTATTATATCTGTTCTCGGTAGTCTGGGAGGCATATTTTCGTATGCCTTACTTTTTCTGTGAGCCTTTGGAGAAAGGCTTTTTTCTCCTAGTAATAATACTTGTTTTAAAAAAAAAAAGTACTACATAATTTTTATCTTTCAAATTTTTTTTATTGGTTTAAATTTTGGTCAGAGTTGGTTAAATGGATTATATCATAATTCTTTACGACACACAAAAGCACGTACTTTTTGAAGTCTTGGCACACATCACACGCATCTTTTGGAATTAGTACGCATGTATTAAAAGGCTATTAATTAAATTTAAATCATAATTAATTAAATAAAACTAATATACTTTGTATAACTTTTACTGAAATATGCCCAACTAAGATATTTTTTTTACCAATTTCCAGGAATATTATTAGACATAATTGTAACACTTCTAAAATACTGCCTCCAGCTAGAATCGAATTTAGGCATTCATTACTGACTAAATTAAATTAGTGCTCTTAGCAGGATTCTAACTTGTGCACCAGTAGTTCCACTATAAAGCTTTATTTATACATCGCAAGAGAAACACGGTAAAAGGTACATAAATACCTAGCCTTCACCTCAAATCAATGTTGAAGCCTTTAAAGATGCAAAATCTCATGCCTTATCATGGCTCATGATGCGGAGGTAATTAAGTTAGGAGCAATATCTTCGTTATTGAGGCACAGACAGTTACAATAATATTACAAGCATAGTAATTTGAGTATAAAAATCAATCTAAAAGCCAAAATATGAAATAATAGAAGACATCATTTGCAACATCCCACTCAACTATATATGTATAAATAAGAATACCATATGCACAAAAATAAAATATTCAAACAAATTGATCACATTTTCAAATGGATGTCATCGAAATATATTACAACATCCAAAAAACATTCAAACGCCAAAGTATACTCACTCTCGTCATTGAATCATATTTACATTAGAAGGTATAAACACTATACATGTATAATAAGACCTACTGCGACTTCATCGCCTTCTTGTCCAAGCTCATTTCGTCATAACATGTATTTTTTGCCCACTCATGCAAGTAACTAAAAGGACGATTAGGAAAAAATTTGGATCAGGACAAACATACTGGTGTGTCATTCCACTATAACATTAAGTACGAGGATAAACAGTTGCATACTTAAAAACATTTACATAACACATACTTGGGATTCCACCTACCATAGTAAACCGAGTCATATCGATCGCCTACTCCTGCAACCATAAGGATTGGTCTACCAAACTTGCTAAGCAATTTTAACTTATATTACTTACTTTATTTATTTACTTAGCTAGTTGTCTCGAGCTAGCAGCTCATCATGGTCTCGATCTTGCTACTCGCCCTTTAGTAGACACTTCACCACTTCCTTACCCTATTTATTGTTGTCTCGTTAGCATATATTTTTTCTATATGATTTTAGATTTTGATTTAGTTTAGATAATCATCGCACCCAATAATGGAGCACCTCAAATCCTACTCGTGTTTACTTCGAGCATTTCCTAGAGATTTTTTTAAACTTCTTCATTTCTGAGATGAACAATATAAATCTCAGTAAGATAAAACTAAGCTTGGAATTTCACGTAATCAAGCTATAGCTCGGACATACAATTGAACAAGACTAGCGGTTCTTTGCGCTCGAACAGTGATCAATTTCAGTTGACTGATCTACAATCATCCAAATTGACGCGTTACCTCGTAGATTTAAGGTAGTTTCATTGATGAAGTTCATTGAGATTGATTCCTACTTCCTCGGCGTCTGCGGTGAGTTATTCGGTATCTCGACAAAGTAAGGGTCACAACCTGTTGTTTTTGGCCAATTGTTTCAATCAGTCCCGAACGAACTATCAAAGCAGCAAGTTGGACTTCGACACGGGCTTGGGGACACCATGGTGTCTCGGCTTGGGATGACCTTGGCGTCCTCAACTCGAGATTGCAGTTGGTAAGTAATCAAAGTCTCTAGTTGACTTTTGGATCACACTAGTTGTCGTAGCTTTATACCTACAACTTTAGCACATCAGCAACAACGTTTCCCTTTCCAATGGTAAGGGCTATTTTAAAGCCATAAAAGGCTAATAACTCCACTCCTCGTTGTGTCATGCTTAAATATTTCTCGAAAAATAAATACTTTAAGTAACTTATGGCCAGAGCCGGCCCAATGGGCAGCCCAGCAAGACCATGGGCTGGGGCAACCCACTGGGCTGGGGCAACCACTTTTATTTTTTTAATTATGTGTTCGGCCCAATAATTTGCGTTCAACATGATCAGAAGAGAAAACGTTTTTCATCGTTCCTTTCCTTTCATCAAATAAAACTGAAATTAGGGTTACGCACAATCAATAACCATGTCGCAAATGCCAAACCCAGTCGCACCAATACCGTCCGCCTCTCCCGCAGTTCTTGTAGCCATCACTGCGACCAACGTCATTCTCCTTCGTGACTCATCGCTGTCTCAACGTCACCTCTCCAAAGTCTCTGGCTTCACAAGTAAACTTTTTTTTCTTTAATTTCAGTTGCTAAAGAAGTTAGAAATGCATCATAATGTTAAGCATATTTTGTTTCTGTTTGGATTAACTAATTTATAAAAGTGATTTGGTATTTTGGTTGCCTAAAAAATAAATTGAATTATCTAGTTCATTATCTCAGCGTTGGCTTACTGAATTAACTAGTTTATAAAAGTAATCTGTTTAAATTCGGATTAATTTCATATTTTTAACTTAGTTTAAATTAGTTTTCTAAAATACTACTTAATACCTAATTGATTTGTAGTAGTTCGTGATGCCTAATACTAGTAGTATTATTAAATTAACTAGTTTATTTTTACTGATTTGTAAAAATATGTTAAGTTGGTGGTTTTGTAAAAATATTGATTTTAATAATAAAATAGTTCATCGTAACATCATTTAATTAAAATTTGTTATTAGATATTATGCCAAAAAATAAAGACTAAAAAATCGAGTGAGATTTAGAAAACAAAACTCCAGAGCTTATGGGTTTGAAAAATGATGAAAGAGGTAATGAAATTGCTATGGATGTTGGTATCAAATCAATATTTGAGATGAAAAGAGTTGTTCGTGGAAAAAAACATTTTGATGAAGATATCAAAACAAATGTTGAAGGAAGTCAATCACTGAAAGAGAAATTTAGAGACACATACTTCATTCACATTCTAGATCAAACTACTACATTATTCAAAGACTGTTTTGAACCGTTTACTTCAAAAAATGCAAGATGAAATATCTTTCTTTGTACTTGTCGTTGAAAAAATTGTGATATTTTGTGTGAAAAGTTGATATTTGACTATGTGTTTTTTGAATTAAATATTGTAGTCCAAATGATATTGTTGTAGTAGTTTTTGTTTAACAATATATTGATTTGAAAAGAAAAAAAATCTGATATATTTGATATTAAAGGGCAACCAAACACTAATGTGGCTCGGGCAACCAATCATTTGGGCCGCCACTGCTTATGGCCCGCATACAATTCAAATTCAAACTCTCTCGATACAAATAATGTCATCGAATTTTGGGTGCAAACACTATGACAACAAGTTCAAGGTCATGAGCGAGGTATCTAAGTTCGTGCAGTCTTAATTAACAAGCGGCATATGCACTGACCATCCTTATTGCATTAACACAACTCCTAGTCTAGTGCCAAAAGCATCGATGTAAACCACTAAATTTATATTTCCATCCAAAACGAGGACTGGTGTGCTCGTCAACTTTCCTTTCAACTCTGTAAAAGTTTCTTCATATCATTCGGTCCATTGTAACTTAACATTCTTTTTCATCAACAGAATCAATAGGGCAACGGTGAGGGAAAGCATTTGACAAACCTTCAGTGTATCCAGCTAACCTTATAAAACTTTTTATCTCTATTACATTATAAAGCCAGTCAAATATCGGACAGTTGTTACCTTCGTTGTATCAATAGAAATACCCTGCTCCAAAAACACATGTTTAAGGAATCTAACTTTTAGTCTCTGGAAGTGATTGTATAACTTGGTCTTCAATTGATAATGTCTCAAATTTCTATCACCTCATGTAAGTGGATTCGATGTTCCTCCTTGGATTAGAAATAATGTCGTCGATAAAGATAAAGATAAACTGATTAAATTGGGCTTAGTTTAAGAAATTAACGAAGTACGTGATGAAATTGGTCGAACCAAAGGACATAAGCCAAGAATGCATGTAATTCTGATTGAGTTTTGAAACCATGGATGGAACATTTCCTCGTGAAAGCTAATTTAATGGTATCTTAAAGTAAATCGAGTTTAACTTCGTCTTGTGGAGTTGTCAAACAAATCGTCCACACGAGGAAAATGATACCTTTTGTTGATCTTTCCTTCGTTGAGTTCTCGATAGATCAATGCAAAGCATCAAGAATCATCAGTTTTGGTAGCCTAGGTTTTCAAAATAGGATCTGAATAGTTCATTGTAAAGTTTAACCTTTAAATTGGAACTAGATTTAAACTGTGAATTATAGATTCAAAACACATTTGTTAAGCACTATATATACATGCTTTTATACCAGAAATTTTACTATGTAGGGTAGCAATTAACATTGAAGTATGCAAAATATAGTTTCTTCTTTCTCCATTATTAATTTGTGTTTTTTTATATTGATATTAACTTTTGAGCTTCTACATATAAATTAAAACTTTCCCACTTGTTTTATTTTTGTTTTTAACTGGATAACAATAAGATTCGAATTGTAGATTAAAATAAGTATCTGTATATTTCTTCCAGCATGAACTGAATGATTTCTTTCAATTGGGAATATACTTGAGTTTTAAATCATAATTTGAGGAATGAATCGCAACTAGAAAAATCGAATTGAAATAGGATTCAAATTGTAAGATCTTAATATTTTTAATAACAATGTTTGTAACAAAGATAATCGAACTCGATTAAATGAGGCATCATTGCTAATATGGTGTTAAAATTGGAGGATTCAAATATTTGTTGAGGATGAAAGAAATTGATTAATTTGTTCAATCAATCAATTAATTTGGCTTGTATATGAAAGAATATTTTGAAAGAAAACTAATTAATTAGCCAATCAATTATTAGTCAATGCATTTGTTATATGAAGAAATAAATGATTATGCATGGAGAATCAATAAATCAAAAAAAAGATATGGAAACCAAGATTACGCCATCTATTTGTATTAAAATCAAATCATGCAATTTAGAAAGATATTTGGGTAATCTGAAATTTTATTTTCTTAACCTCCAAGCAACCCTTCATTATCAAGTCTATTTAAATGAAGAAATTTCATCTTCATATGCAAGTGAGTGTGTGAGGCATCCACCATTATCTTTCTCTCTCTTTTGTACTCTTTTCTTCAATGAAATAAAAGAAGTTGTTGGGTCTCCGTGGACGTAGAATATTCATATCCGAATCACGTTAAATCTTCCGTGTCTCTTATTTCTGCTATTGTTTCTGTGAGACTGCATAATTGATTTTTCTTTTAAGTTCCATTGATATCTAAATAGACAATACTAGATCCTGGTCAAATAATTCGTTTCCGCTCAAATTAAAACAAATTTCACTACAGTTTGGTATCAGATCTAGTGTTATTGTTCCTGTTTGGATATTAATGGCTACTTCTAGTAAGTCTGTTGGTAGATCTGGTGTCAATTATGGAGTAACACGTTTTGACGGAAAGAGAGATATTGGTACTTGGAAGATGAAGATGGAGGCTGTATTAAAGAAGGAGAAGACTTATAAGGTTGTTTCGGCGCTTGAGAAATTGAAAGATATTGATGCGGCTGATTTGAAAGAAATGGAAGATGAAGCTCTCACAACAATTCAGTTGAGTCTTTCAGATGAAGTTCTTAAAGAATTCTCTCAGAAGAAAACGGCAAAGGAACTATGGGATGCATTATCGAATGCATATCAAGACAAGTCTCTCACTAATCGGATTATCCTTCAACAACAACTCTATTCGTTCAAGATGAAGCCTGGAGCTGATCTCATGGAGCATGTAGATGCTTTGACCCAGTGTAGTCAAGGCGAAAAAGCCCTAAAAAGCCCCCAAAGCCCTCGCCTAGCGCTTTTTGGCGCCTAGGGCTTTTTTGGACGCCTTGAGTGTCAGTTTTGCTGTTTTACAGCAAAAAAACTGCACCTAAAAAAGCCTAAAAACTCCAATTTTGGTTTAAAATATTTATATATAAATGCAATATTGAGAATAAAATAACACACGATCATCATAAACCAAATAAAGAAGGCACAAGGTCATCCAATTCAAGTCTACAACCAACAAAAATACTTAAAATAAAGAAATTACAACATCATTACTTAAACTCTAAATAGATTTTTGAACTTCCATAAACTTTAATCACTCATATCATCGACATCAAAACTCTCCTCCTCTTCATCCTCCTCCAAACTATGTTCATAATCTTCATCCTCTTTTGAATTGTAATCCAAGTCATATTCGTCTAAAACGTCATCAAAATTAGCATCTTCTACATTCCTAACATATGTAGAGCTTGAGGCCTTTTCTTTTCCTTTTGACTTGGTTACATGGTGATGTTGTAGATGTTGTCTAGTTAAGTGCGCCCTTTCTCCAGCTCCAGATGCACGTTGCACAACACTCCATGCTAATGTATCATCTTTAAAAACTAAATCGTCTTCCGCATCGAAATTATTTTTCACAAGGCCCGTCATCCACTCATTTGAATCATCAATATCATCCAAAGAAATAGGATCAATCAAATTCTTTCGTTTGAAGCGGTCCTTCAACTTTTGATTGTATTTAATGAACACAAGTTTTTGCAACCTTTCATGCTCAAGTTTGTTCCGCTTCTTGCTATGAATCTTGTAAAAATTAAAAAAAATAACAAGTTACCATTTATTTCAATGTTTGAAATTTTGTGTAGGTTTGTAACTTTATATCAAACATAAATAAATATAAAAGACAATTCTTACATGCTCAAAGATGCTCCAATTTCTCTTGCAACCCGATACACTACAAGTGAGGCTTAAAATTTTGATTGCAAACTTTTGCAATGTAGGGCCGAATTGCCATATAAACTCCACCACTCGGCTAAGAAAAAACAAATCACAAATTCACAATTCAATTTTCAAATACCAATAAATGTTGACAGAACCTAATATGTAACATAGAATTAGACGTTTGAGAATAATTTTTAACTTCTTATTATTGAAACATACAAATGGCTTATAGGGTGATTTTGTGTCCCTTGATTTAATCGTCAAGTTAATACCAAATTGTCCTTCCGCTTTCGTATACAATGACAATTCGTCCATAGCCTTCACTTGATCATTTTCTGAAAGAAGTTTTTCAACACATTTATACATCCACGTGTAACTTCTTCATCATGCTCAATGGTGTGATATTTGTAAAAGAACTGTGGATTCAAAAAATATCCCGCTGCATGCAATGGTTGATGGAGTTGACATTCCCATCTTTTGTCAATAATAGAAAAAATATCTTTGTACTTGTCTTCATTTCTATCGAATGATTTTTCAATAGCTTCTTTTGCTCTATACATTGCCTCATATATATAGCCCATAGCAGGTCTTTTTTCTCCATCAACAAGTCGAAGGACTCGAACCAATGGACCCATCACTTTAAGTGTGTAAGAAACATTATTCCAAAAAGATGACATCAAAACTGTATCATGAGCTTTTTTCCCTTTTGCTGCCCTTGCCCACCTACTTCCCGACCACTCCTCTGAAGTGAACATGGCTCGAAGATAATTTTTTTGCTTATACACACTTTGCAAGCATAGAAAGCTAGTTGCAAATCGAGTGATCCCAAATCGAACAAGCTCCTTATTTCCATTGAACTTTCTCATCATGCTCAAAACACCACTATGATTATATATAAATCCAGAAAGAGATACTCCTCTCTTTACTGTGTTTCCCACTTTTCTTATTTTTCCAATGTCTTCGAGTATAAGATCAATGCAATAAGCAGCACAAGGAGTCCAATATATAGATTTTCTTTTTGCCATAAGCAATTCTCCTATGTAAGAAAAATAATTAATGAATAAATAAGGATAAATAGTTACACTTACTAGTATAGCAAATAAATTATAAATGAAGAAATTAAAATTTATAAACTCACTTGCCATCTTAAAATTGCTTCCATTGTCCGTTATGACTTGAACAACATTGTCTACTCCAATTTTTTCCACAAATTTATCAAGCAACTCAAAAATTTTCTCACCCGTCTTCACATAAGAAGAAGCATCGACGGTCCCCAAAGAGCAATTGACTAAAAAATTAATTAATGTTCTTCCTCTTCTATCTGTCCATCCATCCGACATAATAGAGCAACAATATCTCGTCCATTGCTCTTTGTGACCCTTCATTAGATCATGTGTATATTCCAACTCCTTGTTCAACAATGGAACTCTCAACTCATGGTAACTAGGTGGCTTCAAATTAGGTCCATATCTACCAATTGCATCCACCATATCTTTAAATGCATCCATACGAGCCACATTGAATGCAATACCAGCTTGGTAAAAAAACGAGCAATGTATTGGTTTGCTCTATCTCTAAGTTCTTTATCACAAGCTTCATTTATACTTGTTTGTCTCATTACCGATCCTCCACTTCGATTGCTTGATCTCATGCTCATATTGCTCATGTATACATCCATGGGACCTTTGGGATTTTTTAATGTCTTTTTTCTCACATTCATTTCGCTCCCACCAAGGTTTACTCTCTTGCTCATTGGTTTAACTTCATTATCATCATCTCCCAAACTATAATTTCCTAAATCATTACTTGCATTAGCTTCAAAAGCATCCGCCTTTCTACTTTGTTTTTTATTCATTGCCTCAACCAACTCGTCCCTAATATTGGGTGGAATTTTAGGACAAGCACTTGTATTTTTGAATCCCCCAATTTGATGTTGCTTTGCCCTATATATTCATCCCGTTGTCACTTTCAAACAAAACATACAAGTCACACTATTGGGGTTATTTGCATCCGCTAAGTAGTTATAATTCCAACCAACATCCACTCTACGGTTTCTATTTGTAGGCATGTTAGAATCTCCAACATTTGCATTAGGTAGGTTTGCATCCATGACCTAAAAAGTAAAAAAAACTGCATTTTTAGTAAAAACTGCACTTGAAAAAAACTGCATTAAAAAAAACTTTTAACTACATTTTAAAATTCATTTTAAAAACTGCATTTTAAAAAAATTGCATTTTAGAAAAACCGCACTTAAAAAAACTGCATTTTAAAAAAAACTTTTAACTTCATTTTAAAAACTGCATTTAAAAAAACTGCATTTTAAATAAACTACATTTAAAAAAAATGTAAAAACTGCATTTTTAAAATCAATTTAAAGTTAAAATTTTAAAGTTTAAGCTATAAAACTTTCAACTTTTACCTTTAAAATTCTGAAATTAAAACTTAAAAGTTAAAACTTTAAATTCAATTTCAAATTTTAACTTGAACATTTAAATTAAGCTAAAATGTGGATTTAATTTTAAATAAACTGCATTTTAAAAACTGCATTTAAAAAAAAGTAAAAACTGCATTTTAAAAATCAATTTAAAGTCAATTTAAATTCAATTTTAAAATTCAATGTAAAAGTAAAAACTGCATTTTAAAAACTGCATTTAAAACAGAAGTAAAAACTGCATTTTAAAGATTAAAAGTAAAAACTGCATTTTAAAATTCATCTAAATTTAAAACTAACTTAAAGTCTTAAACTGAATTTAAAATCAAAACTTTATAACTTAAACCCAATTTAAAAAACTTTATAATTTAATTTTAAATTAATAACATTTAAAATTAGTTTTTAACTTTATAATTTAAACTAATTTAAACTTAAAATCAGTTTTTAAAATCAAAACAGTTATCTAAAATAAAATCAAGTCATAAAAAAATTTAAAACTTCACCCAAATTTAAAAATATACCTCTAGTTCGAACTTCAAAATCAGCTGCTTCGATTTTTAGGATTGAGAGTCGGCGGCAATGGGCTTCGGTCGACGGTAGTACTGGAGCTTCGCGGCGGTAGTAGGGTCGGCCGCAGTAGGGTCCGCGGTGGTGGAGGTTTGGTCGAGTTTCGGTAGCAGCTCGAGATTAGGTTTTTTTTATATCGATAGTTGAGATGTTTTTTTCTGCGAGCAACTCAATTATGCCGGTTCGATTTTAAGGGTTTTGGGCCAAAGCCCTAAATCATCCTCAATTAACTAAAGCGCGCTTAATTGGGGCTTCGCTTTTTCGTCGCTTCATCGCCTGAGGCGCTTTATTGGCGCCTTGCCAATCACCGGCGCTTGGAAACAGCAAAAAGCCCTAGGCTAGCGCCTAGGGCTTTTTGGCGCCTAGGCGCGTCTAGGCGAGCGCTTTGACTACAGAGCTTTGACCACTTTGATTATGAACCTAAAGGCAGCGGAAGTTGATATTACCGATGAGGCTCAAGCTGTGATCCTCTTATGTTCTCTGCCTAAGGAGTATACTGTTTTTGTTAATTCCATGATTTATGGCCGCAGTAAAATTAGCATGTCTAATGTAAATGCTGGTCTTCAAAATGAAGTATTAAGAGGTTGATTGGCGAGCACTAGCTTGGATAGTGATATCGAAGGCTTATCTGTTCAGAGAGATAGAGGCCAAAGCAGGTCGAAGAATGGTGGACGGAATTCTTCGCGGTCTCAGTCTAGGGGGCCTAAGAAGTTGACTTGTCATTATTGTAAGAAACCAGGGCACTTCATAGCACAATGTCCCAAGCTTGAAGGTAGAAGAAAAGATCCAAAGCAAGCCTCATCTTCTACAGCAGAGAAATCAAATACAGAAAGTGACACCGATGTATTTACAGCTTCTGGCTCTTTTGGAAAGAGCAACTTATGGCTGATTGATTCTGGCGCATCCTATTATATGACACTTGATAGGAAATGCTTTTTCACTTACCGTGAAATTGATGTAGGAGAAGTTCTGATGGGTAATGATGCTTCTTGTCGTATGGTTGGTGTTGGTAGCGTGATGATTAGGATGTTTGATGGTGTTATTTGTACGTTCTCCGATGTTAGACATGTACCTGATTTGAGGAGGAGCTTGATTTCTGTTGGGGCATTGAGTAGACTTGGCTTGAAGATTGTAGTGGAAGGAGAGAAAATGAAGATATCAAAGGGTTCCATGATTGTTATGAGAAATGTGAGGGCAGGAAACCTTTATCTATTAAAGGACACTACTGTAATTGGTGAATCAGCTTCCGTTACATCTGTTGATTCGGATTCTTCCAGATTATGGTACTTACGGATGGACCACATCGGTGAACGCAGCATGGATGAGTTGAGAAAATGAGGATTGATTGATGGAGTTCATCATTCAAAATTTGGTTTTTGTGAAGAGTGTGTTCTTAGAAAGCAGACGAAGATTTTTTTTGGTATAGGAAAGCATAAAGCAAAAGCTGTCATGAAGTATGTTCATACACATGTTTGGGGTCCCTCCCCTTGTCAGTCTTTAGGTGAAGCCAAGTATTTCGTTTCATTTATAGATGGTTTCTCTTGTAAAGTATGAGTATACTTTCTTCAGTCAAAGAGTGAAACCTTTTCCAGGTTTCGAAAGTGGAAATCTATGGTTGAGAAGCAGTCAGGGAAGAAATTGAAAGTTCTCCGTTCAAATAATGACGGTGAATTTGTATCACAGGAATTCATCGATTATTGTGAGCCTGAAGGCATTAAGAGGCATTACACTACACCAGGCGACCCCCAGTCTAATGAAGTTGCAGAAAGGATGAATCAGACATTATTGGAGAGAACAAGATGCCTCAGACTGACTGCTAAATTAAAGAAGGGACTTTGGGCTGAAGCTTTATCTATGGTGGCTTTCCTCATCAACCAACCGCACACCTTCTACTGCCATAGATATGAAGATCCCTAAAGAAGTATGGAAAGGAGAGCCTGTTAGCTATTCATTTCTCAGAGTGTTTGGTTGCCCAGCTTATGTGCATGAGAGTAAAGGGAAGCTGGAACCTAGAGCTCGCAAGTGTATCTTTCTAGGTTATAGGAGAGGAGTGAAGGGATATAGGTTGTGGTGTCCTATTAGCAAGAAGATCGTTATGAGCAGACATAGGACTTTTGATGAGAAGGCTATGTTGAAGGTGGAGCCTTCCTCGTTGGATGACAATGAGAGGACATGTGAAGAATACCAGACACGAAGCAAGTCATCTGTTGATTCTTTCCATAGACGTTCAGATGGTGTTTCCGATGACACCGTGGTTGATAACGGTAATATCGATGTTGGTACAGAGGATCAAACTCAAGGTGGAGCTCACTCAGAACCTAGGCATGTTAGACAAAGAAGAAAGCCTAAGTGGCTTGATGAGTTTGTTGGATTGAGCATCGAAGACATTAACTTCGATGATATGGCAACATATGCTTTGAATGTTGTCCATGATGGGCCCTGTGATTATAGAGAAGCTATCGCATCAGTTAACAGTTCTAGTTGGTTAGTTGCTATGGAGGAGGAGATTGAATCATTGCAGAGAAATCATACTTGGGATTTGGTGTCTCTTCCCACCGACAAGAGAGCTATTGGATGCAAGTGGATCTACAGAGTGACAGACGGTGAAAATGGTAATCTCAGATACAAGGCAAGATTAGTCGCAAAGGGGTATGTTTAGAAGAAGAGGGTAGAGTATCATGATATCTTTGCTCTAGTGATTAGGCATACTTCTATTTGTATTCTTTTGGCATTAGTTGCTCATTATGATATGGAATTAGAGCAACTAGATGTCAAAACTGCATTCTTGCATGGTGATCTGGATGAAGAAATTTATTTAAAACAGCCGGAAGGGTTCATTGATAGTAGCAGACCAGATTATGTTTGCAAACTCAACAAATCTCTATATGGACCGAAGCAGTCTCCTAGACTATGGTATAAGAAGTTTGATAAGTTTATGCTTTCACAAGGATACTCCAGAAGTTTCAAAGACCAGTGTGTTTATTTCAGGAGATGTGATAGTGATATGATTTATTTGTTGTTATATGTTGATGATATGCTGATTGCATCTCGGAGTATGGTCAGAATTAAGGAGTTGAAAGCGGAGCTCAGTAGAGAGTTTGACATGAAGGATTTGGAAAAGGCACAAAGAATATTGGATATGGAGATAAGCAGGGATAGGAAGCGGAGAGAGTTAAGGCTCACTCAGGCGCAGTACATCGAGAAGGTCCGCGCTCGATCTGGAATGGAGAAAGCCAAATCGGTTGGCACTCCATTAGGCTCTCATTTTAAGTTGTCAAAAGACTTATCTCCCTCATCGGAAGAAGACAAAAGGTATATGGCTGATATACCTTATTCTAGTGTTGTTGGTAGTCTTATGTATGCGATGGTGTGCACAAGACCAGATTTGGCCCATGCAGTGGGTGTTGTGAGTCGATATATGTCTAACTCAGGCAAAGAGCATTGGCAAGCAGTGAAGTGGATTCTTAGATATCTTCGAGGCACTTCTTCGGTGGGCTTGTTATATGGTGGAGTGGATGGTGACATCTTTTCTTAGAGGATACTGTGATTCTGATTATGTTGGGGATAGAAATGCTAGAAAGTCGGTGTCGGGCTATATTTATACACTTGGCATAGGCTCGATTTCATGGAGATCAAAGCTACAATCTATCGTAGCTTTATCGACTACCGAAGCAGAGTTGATATCGATTGTGGAAGCAACAAAGGAAGGATTATACTTACTTCAGTTGTTGTATGATCTTTCAATGGTGCAGCGGACAGTAGAGCTATTTTCAGATAGTCAGAGTGCGATTTATCTTGTAGAGAATCAAGTTTATAGTTCACGGACGAAGCACATTGATGTAAGAGGTTTCTTTCTTATGCTTGAGGAATAACGAAGCAAAATCAAATTGTTGAAGGTGTATACTTTGGATAATCCTTCAGATATGATGACAAAGTCACTTCCAAAGGACAAGTTTGAGCATTGTTCAAACTTGATCAGTTTGATTCCTATTACTTAAGCGTCATGCGGCGCTAGACCCAACAACTTCTATGTTGATTGCTTGAAGATAAGATGATGAAGAGATATTGTTATATTTGAATCAAGATGGAGTGTTAAAATTGGATGATTCAAATATTTGTTGAGGAGGAAAGAAATTGATTAATTGGTTCAATCAATCAATTAATTTGGCTTGTATATGGAAGGATATTTTGGAAGGAAACTAATTAATTAGCCAATCAATTAATTAGTCAATGCATTTGTTATATGAAGAAATAAATGATTAGGCATGCAGAATCAATCAATCAAAGGAAAGATATGGAAACCAAGATTACGCCATCTATTTGTATTAAAATCAAATCATGCAATTTGAAAAGATATTTGGGTAATCTGGAAATTTATTTTCTTAATCTCCAAGCAACCCTTCATTATCAGTCTATTTAAATGAAGGAATTTCATCTTCATACTCAAGTGAGTATGTGAGACATCCACCATTATTCTTCTCTCTTTTTTGTACTCTTTTCTTCAATTAAATAAAAGAAGTTGTTGGGTCTCCGTGGATGTAGGATATTCATATCCGAACCACGTTAAATCTCCGTGTCTCTTATTTCTGCTATTGTTTCTGTGAGACTGCATAATTGATCTTTCTTTTAAGTTCCATTGATATCTAAATAGACAATACTAGATCCTGATCAAATAATTCGTTTCCGCTCAAATTAAAACAAATTTCACTACATATGGTCAGTCATTTGTTATTCAAGCTTGGCTTGTTGTCTAAAGGACATTCGAGTAGTAGGTTTCGTAATCAGTTTACCATCAGGCTTTTGGTCAATGCAAAACTTTATTTCATGTCACGGGGATGGTTCTGTAATGGGTCCAAATACGTTAGGATATTTATAGACAAGAGGAACCTAAGCAAGCTCATCAAATAAAACTTCAAGAGAGTAGTAAAGAAAGCTGCTCTTTATAGATCTTTTCTCGTGCAACTAACTTTGATAAGTTCTCTTCCGTTTGGATTCTCATAGATAATTCTGCTCATTTTGCAAATCATTTTTGCTCTGTATTTCCCTAACCAATCCATTTTTGATAATGATCTAAACCATTCGAATTAGAGTAAGAACAAGTCAATCGGAAAAAAGAACAATAAAACCAAGTAGGCGCTCTTTGAAAATCTCAATATTAACCATGCAATCGAGTAAGCACACCTTGAAAATTTCAATATTAACCATGCAATCGAGTAAGTGCTCCTTGGAATAAAGGCAAAGGCTAGTAGTGGGAATTAATAAAACACAAATGCAACTAAGCAAGTTCATGCTCCTAAAGAATTGGGTCAATAGACCTATATAGAAAAGGCATTGAAAAATTCAAAGTGAGGTCGATGCACCCAGAAAAACAATGAACATGGTCGATACATCTACATGAAAAGCTTAAGAGAATTAATATAGGGTGGAAGCTAGAAGCATCCACAAATCGACATTGAATCGAAGAAACTTCTATCTCAATAAATAGCTAGTTAGTTCAAGATCTCATTTTGATTCAAACGCACCTTGCATATACTTCTAAGAGCATCCAATCAACTCGATGAAGCTCCAGAAACATAGTCGCGTGCTTCTACTCTCACTCGTTTGAATCCTCAAATGAAATCTAAGCTCAAATCCCATTCTTCTTTAGTAAATTCATTTAATTTCTTTACTTAATTTAAATTCTTTGTCCAATTGACTTGTACAAGTATACCATTACACTTACTTCTTTCATTATGAGTTTTCAAAAGGAAAATATCAAAAATCCATCTTATTCATTTTTCTTCATTTACCAAGTTACTCTTCTCCCAAAATGCCCAGATGGCTCAAAAGTATCAAGCTTCTAGGTTGCTTGGCTCTCTCTGTTATTGGCTTGCTCATCTCTCCATGTATTTCTTATTTTTCGTATTTTAACATTTTCTTTATTCTCGAGCAAGCTTCTCTTTACTGAGCACAAGAGCACTCAACATTTTCATTTACCAGCTCGCTCGCTCATTTTCTTGAGTCTAGGTCGCTTGGCGCTTTATTTTAAGGATTATTAAGCCAAAGTTCATCAATGTCGACAATCAAACGATCAAATTATGGCATCGTATTATCGTTTTAAAGTAGAAATTAACATAAGTTCCTTATTTCATTCTTTATCCAGTTTTCCAACCCGTCTTCATCAAAATTTGATCTGAAATACATTCTTGGAATAACTTTGAGTCATTACTTTATATTCATAGAATAACTTTGAGTAATTCGACTAATCAGCCTATTTTTGAACAATAGAACATATCATGAACGGATGTTGGAAGAAATCTTAACTATTACCATTTAAATCATGTTTCAAATTGAATCTCTCATTATGATTCGATTCTAAAATTCTAATTCAAAACCAAATTAAAACCACGATTGAGGAAAACCATTTAATCCACGTTGAAATAAATATATTAAGGTATATTTGAATCTACAATTCAAATATTATTGCTTTGTATATAAAAAATGAAAATGAAACAAAAGAGAAAATTAATTTTTAAGTTTAAATATAAAAACTCAAGCATCAAAATCAATTTTAAATACATGTATTGTTAATATGAAAAGAAGAATTGATGATTCTACATGCTCAAACGTCATTTAATAATCTATATAGAGTAAATACATTAGCATACAAGTATGTACACATAATAAAGCATAATGATTTACGATATAAATCCAGTTTCAATTTAAAATTTGAACGGTATTTTAGAAAATTAATCTTCCAAAACTAGATAGGGAGTGTTGGTTTAAGTGATAACTCACCAAAACAGTTCATTGTCATTTTAGCAAAAATGTTGTCGTTGTCTCCACCTAAAACTGACATTGTTTGACTCATTCCCACTATCACAGACTCTTCTCTATTGGAATAATTTTAGGGTTTACTTAATAAAGAAAATGAAGGGGATAGAAATGAGATAAGTTAGTGGGGACAAGACACATATTAAGGGCACACATGCCAATCAGGAAGTATGGAGGTGGCAAGGGGAATGGCTCATCATTCTTAGAAGTTGGGTCAAGTTTGGGGAGACGCAACCAAGATCCATGAAAAAAATATGGGAAAACATAGAGTAAGGGATTTTGGTTCGAATTTGGATTTTGTGTTCAGTGCAAAAGGAATTCATATGAAGAGACCCTACGCGCATAAAATATTGTACAAAAGACCAAAATATCAGAGAGAGTTTACCGTTTGATAGCTCGGATTGATGAGCACGGAGGGAGCAATCTCTCGTATACACTGGGTCAATACAGATACTCCCTTTGATATTTCGATCACTGGAGCCAGGGCGTTACAGGTTGGTATTAGAGCAAAGGCAGTGAACAATATAGTAGTTGCTTCCTTTGCTGTCCGCTAATGAATATATTCATAATAGTGATGAAGTGATAAAAGATGAAGTAAGGTGAGAGAAGCAAACTGCCATGGTGATGGAACTTTGATTTCCACGAGTTCGGAGAAAGAATGAATGAAATGACAGTGTTATACATTACTCATAAAATATAGACAAAACATGTTCGCTTTGGGTCCATCTACTTTGCTTAACAAGTCAAGTCTGATACGGAAAAAAATATGGTATGCTAACTTGTTTACCACTTGGTCACTCCAATTGCTGAATAATGTTTATCGTAAAAACAAAAAAACACATTTACTTATTTTATAGTTTGAGAAAATAAACATATGTAGAATTATTCAATAAAACAATATTGTCAAATGCTTAGTCATTTGTTTAGAAGTTGAATTTTGAATTAAAAGCTTATAACTTTTGTTCCGCAAATAAATCTCTAGTCACAACCTTATAGCAGTTAAATGAAAACCTTAAAAACTATATCACCTTTTTTTCAATGTAAGCCTTGCCTTGTGCGGCATATAGGCCTTGAGTGTCGTATATGTTTTGTGTGTCATGTGCAACATTTGAGTGCATCATTTCATGGGTGACACACCTTAAGTGCAAAGGCACAATCGCAGCATTGCACCTGTCATGCACCATGGCAGTCTTTCATAGTACTGCTATTTTGTTTCGGAAAATGGTAAATATATACCACATTCTTTGTCCTTTTACCATTTGCATATCCCTTGTATGTTTGTTGTCGTTGACAAGAGAAAAAAGTGGGAGAAGAAAAGGGAAGTGTATTCACCAGTCCCCTTTATTGTTTTTATTTTTACTGTTAGCAGAAAAACTTTAAACATCACTCCTGCTACATTCGAATTATTATATGACCCCAGATCAAGAATGTTATATAAATGGATATAGATAGGTAGAAGATTATAATTCACATACTTTACCATTTTATGGAGAATAATACTTATTATATAATTGTTAAATTTTGGTAATACAAAATCACAAATAGAGGGAAAGAAATATACAAAAGAAAGAAAGAGAAGATTTTATTTCTCCTAATTAATAGGCATATTGACTATGTTTATTTCTTTCTCTAATTGGCTAATCAAATTATTTTTTGCCATCTAATGTTAACTTGGACATTAAGTAATTGATTATATAAATAGAGACTAGAAGAGAGGGTAAAAGTATGGTGGAAAATCTATTTGCTAATTTTCTCTTCTTCATCTTTGTTCTTCTTCTCCAACAATTTTAGCCATATAAATATTTGCTCTCTTTCTCAATTTGGTTATTGATTCAATGGTATTTTGTTTATTTTAGCTTTGTTCTATTAATTGTAAACAAAAAATTTTGGTGAATCAATAAAGTGGGTGGTTGAGTGGAATATCTTGTCTTATTGTTTTTAATTTCAATTCCGTCTTATTTTTAATCCAAGTTATCTCTTTGTGATTTGGGTGACAAAGATCCGTTGATATAAGCTTCCGCAAAGCGCTACCATTTTTGCACAACAGTTTGGTATTAGAGCACAGATCATCGCAAAGCTTAGAGTAATTTCGGATCGAAAAATTATTGATGTCAGATATGATTTCATTTTCGAAGATGTCTATTTTGGATGGGAAAAATTGGGGTATTTGGAAGCCTAAGATGGAGGATGTTCTGTACCTCAATGATCTTCATGATCCGATTGATGGAGATGGAAAGAAGCCCTCTGATGTAGATGAGGGAAAATGGAAGAAGATGGATAAGAAGGTGATTGCTTTGATTCGCCAGTATCTTGATGATTTAGTTTTCCATCATGTGGCTAGTTGTGAATCCGCGAAGGCTTTGTGGGACAAGTTGTTATCTTTGTATGAGTCAAAGAGTGCTACTAGTAAGGCTTTTCTGGTTCGAAAGTTGGTACAACTGAGATAAGATGAAGAGAAGTCTGTTGCAGAGCATTTGAATGAATTTCAGGATGTAATAAATCAATTGGCAAATATGAAGGTCAATTTTGATGATGAGTTACAAGCTCTTTTATTGATGAGTTCGCTTTCAGAAAGTTGGGAAACTTTGGTTGTTTCATTGAGTAATTCCAATGCTAATGGAACTATCTCTTTGGAAACTGTTCGAAACAGTCTTTTAAATGGGAAGCTTAGAAGAAAAAGGTCAGGTATGAAATCAATTCAAAGTGAGGCTATGGTGGCAAGAGACTCGAAGAAAGATACAATTTGGAAGAAGAATGATACTAATGGTAAAGGTGTTATCACTTGTCATTATTGTAATAAGAAAGGTCACATACGTAGCAAGTGTTATGCTTATAAAAGAGATCAAAAAAAGGCTGCGCATGGTGATACTAGTAGTGATGCACATGCAGGTTTTGCTGAAGGTACCGATAGTGATGCTTCTTATGATGTCCTCTTTAGTGAAAATAAGCCTTGGAAGATGGATTCGGGAGCCAGTTTTCACATTTGTAGAGATGTGAATTATTTTTCTTCTTATGAGAAGAGTGTCGGCATGATTAGGACAGCCAATGGAGAAGAGCTACTGATTTATGGCATTGGATCTATCCGGTTTAGTATGCATGACGGTGTGGTTAGAGAAGTCTCTCGAGTCAGACATGTACCCACTTGTTCGCATAATCTGATTTCTCTCGGTCAATTGGATCGCCATGGTTGCACTTATGAGACTCAAGGTGGAGTTTTGAGAGTGAAGAAAGGTGGTCGTGTAAGGATGAGAGGAGTATTGGAAGAAGAAAACCTTTATAGCTTGGTTGGTTCTGTAGTCGAAAATGGAAAGCGAGTGACGATTGAAGGACCTAGTCCACAGCAAGGTGGAGAGGTTAATGTGGTCACTGCTTATGATTCTAGCATTGAGGATCATATTTTAGACAGGTGTCTTCATGTTGATGATGCTCGAGGGATCGATAGTGATCAAGTAATGAGCTCAGATCGAGTGATAGATGGGAGTCGAGTTGTAAAATCCACAAAGCCAAGGCGGAGATCTTTGTGGTATTACAAACATTTTTGAGACCGGATTTGTGTGGTGCACCTCATATGGGAGATGCATCACTTGCAGACGGTGGTTGAGGTTTATAATTTAGTGTGGTTGAGATATGGGGATTTGTGATAGATCTAGATATGGTATGCTCGATATGTTGGAGATATGTGATTTTGCATCAAGGTGGAGTGTTAAATTTTGGTGATACAAAATCACAAATGGAGAGAAAGAAATATGCAAAAGAAAAAAAGAGAAGATTTTGTTTCCCCTAATTAATAGGCATATTGACTATGTTTATTTCATTCTCTAATTGGCTAATCAAATTATTTTTTGCCATCTAATGTTAACTTGGGCATTAAGTAATTGATTATATAAATAGAGACTAGAAGAGAGGGTAAAAGTATGGTGGAAAATCTATTTGCTAATTTTCTCTTCTTCATCTTTGTTCTTCTTCTCCAACAATTTTAGCCATATAGATATTTGCTCTATTTCTCAATTTGGTTATTGATTCAATGGTATTTTGTTAATTTTAGCTTTGTTCTATTAATTGTAAACAAAAAATTTGATGAATCAATAAAGTAGGTGGTTGGGTAGAATATCTTGTCTTATTGCTTTTAATTTCAATTCCGTCTTATTTTTAATCCAAGTTATCTCTTTGTGATTTGGGTGACAAAGATCCGTTGATATAAACTTCCGCAAAGCGCTACCATTTTTGCACAACAATAATAGCTTTTTAAAAATTAAGAGAATATAGAAATGTAAAGAAAATACAAAAGAATTCTTTCATTATATATTGGACTCATGAACTATGTTACACCAAACTTTTGTGATGCCAGTTCTTGTTATGATGCTATTCCAAAATTTAGATATTCAACTTTTGTTGTATCACCAATTTTTATAAGATACAAAATCTTGTTATCAAACCGATAATTAAGTAGATTTAACTTACTGCAAAGAAATGTAAAAATAATCATATACTAATTGAAGTTAATCCATTCTTATCGTTTTAACCCTTGTAAATCCAATTTTATAAATGCAATTTTCATACGTAGAAAATTAGAATACAAAATCATCACCAAATCATAAACACAATCATATTTCCAAAGAAATGTCAATTGTATTAAAACATACCGTTAAGATTTAATTTTGAGGTTTTCATCTAACAATTGTAAATTCATACCATACACGTATACATGTATGTGTGTCTATATACAAACACACACGAGCGTTACGACACGAGCTTCGTGCTTGAATTGTATTTCTACAAACTGTTTAACATATTCAACAGAAAATGATTTGCACAAATATTTTGCATATTTTTACATTTAAATCATGTGTAGATGGTTTGTATTTTTATTTTTAAGTTGCAACATCTAATTTTTTTTCTTTTTTTGTTAGTTTTAATTTTCATTTGTATTATTAATTAAATAAAGAACGAAGTTGTAAAAGAAGTTTATTTATTAGATTTTATTTTTAAGTGATATTAAGATTTAGTAATATAAAAAAGATTATTTGGTAGTGGTGCAGTGGTTGAGACACTTGCCTCCTGTTAACGAGGTCGCGAGTTCGATACCCGTCTGCCCTACTTCCCTCAAGGCGCGGAGGTGGGTTCCTTCAAAAACCGATAAACATGGTTGGGAACATAAAACCTCTGTGCTGGGGCTGGCTTAAATCCCTCCTAGGGTTGGCGGACTCACTAGGTAGGGGCTCTTCCCTTCGGGGTTGAGTTTTTTTTTTTAAAGATTATTTGGCAGATCCTAATTTTAAGTAATATTATAGGGGCGTTTTTGGTAGTTCACGCTAACGCCAAATGTATTACAACTATTATTAAAGATATATAGACACACACACACACATACATACGAGCTGTTTGCACAAAAAATGGACAAACACCTCAAAGTTGTATGATTTAGTAGATCTTATGTTATTCTTAATGATTTGAGTGAGTTATGCAAATGTATGAGAAGCAGGGGCTAAACTGTAAAAAGACACGCAGATTTATAGTGGTTCAGCCAGAATGTGCCTACGTCCACTTTATATGTTATTTCTCTTCTTTTGTTTTGATTACAAGTACAAAGCTTTGATATGAGTAAAAGAAAGTTGTTTGAAAGTTCTCTCCGTGCTTGAGCTCTCAAACTTGTCCGTCATTGTTGTACCCATGCCCCTCTATTTATAGAGTGAGGCTGGGGGTAGGGGTCTAGGATGTGTATAGTTGCTGACGGGCCTGGGCTGACGTGATCTGGCCTGGTACGTCTTGGTTCGGCATTGCTTGATTCGGAGGTGGTTGGAGTGTAGAGTGGACTGGTCGTAGGTGATTCGGTGCTATGTGGTAGTACCTTGGTCCGGTTTAGGGTTGGTCCGGTAGAAGCTTGAGAGGTGCAGTTTGGACCGGTAGTTGCTTGGTCCGGTGGTGGGATGGCGAGATGGTTCGACGAAGTATGGACGTGAGCTGGTTCGGCGAAGCATGGAGGTGAGCAGGTTCGGCGAAGCATGGAGGTGAGATGGTTCAGCGAAGCATGGAGGTGAGATGGTTCGGCGAAGCATGGAGGTGAGCTGGTTCGGCGAAGCAGTGGTCCGGCCTACGTGGTTCGGTAATGGGATGGAAAGGCCTTGGTTTGGCGATGGGGGAGATGGTATTTGGTTCGGCAAGAACCGGATGAACTATATCCAACACTTGCCCCCCCAAAGTGGGGTACGTGCTTGTATGTGCCGCACTTTGTTTTCCTGTAGCTGAGATAGCTTCATTCGGTCTTGGGTGTGCAAAATCGGTTGGTTCGGACGACTTGTTTTGTTTATAAATAGAGGCATTAGGTTACTGTTATCCTTTATCGTTTTGAGATAGCCGAATCAACCTGATTACCGAACCAACCTGAGTACCGAACCAGGTATGTTTGGATGCCGAATGGGCCTATAAATTTGATACCGAATGGACTTTCGTATCTATCCTACCGAACGAACCTTCGCACCTGACCTGCCGAATGAACCTTCGGATCTATCCTACCGAATGAACCTTTGGCTGTGAATGCCGAATGGACTTGATACACTTCTTGATTTTTTATATCACTAGCGAGATTTCAGACTGCACACACTTGCTCTTTTACTTCCTTTATTCTAACGACGTTCTTCTTTGTGTTTGCAGATAAATATCTCGAAAAGCAGAAACTCGATCGGATAAAAAGAAGTCCCAGGGCGAAGGAGGACCTTCCGTAATGCCCCCTGCTCAGCCAGGACCGGAACGTCACGGATCTACCCCGAGATCACTAGTGGACGGGTACGGGCCTCAGGAGCTCCTGAACTCCCCACCTGATTGCTTTCCCAGCTCCCTTAAGGAAGAGCAACTTGATGTCATCTCCCGTTCTTTCGGAATTGATAGGGCGCGAATGCCGTTGCCAGGGAGAGAAGTTATGCCCTACGACCCTCCTGAATGGTACTTTGCCTATAGCAGATACCACTGCATGTGTGGTGCCATTCCTCCTCTTAACGCTTGGGTGGCCAGCTTCCTCACATATCTAAAGGTGGCCCCATTCCAGCTTCAACCCAACTCCTATGCTATACTGGTGAGCCTCTTCGTCATTTTCCAGAGGAAGTATGGTCGTGCTCCTTCCAACCGGGAGATCCGGTACTTATATAATCTGAGGGGTTATAAGAAGGGGTCCTCATACATCAGCTTGGAGTCAGATGTAACCTTCAAGCCGGTCTTGGATCTGTATTCCAAATTCAGCATGTTCAAGAAGGAGTGGTTCTTCGTCAGGGACGACTCTGTTTCTATTCGGCGTTTTACTTCTGGATGTAAGTTGAAGCTTTATTTATAATCTCCATTCTGGCTGCGATGCTTCTTCTCATACACTTTCATTTTTGCTAGCGACAGGTGGCTTTGCAGTTGTGGAGACTGATCGCCTGGTTCAGACGGCGGCTGAGATAGAAGCTATTCTCGGGAGATATAGGTCATCTGCCTTCCTGATCAGAAACACGACCCTTCTGGAGTATAACTTAATCCTTCCACAGCATTCAGTAGTCAAGCTGAGGAAAACGGCGGAGGAGAGGGCGGCTGCTCAGGCTAAGGGAGGTGTCACGGTAGAGAGTAGCAAGAGGAAACCTTTCACAAAACCTCCAGCCGTCGGAGGTAAGAAACTTAAGAAGTCGGATGGTCCCTCCCCTAGCAATTGTCCACTTACCCAGGAGGAGGAAGACGTAGAGCAGGAAAGAGGTGAGGGTGGAGGTGACCGGGAAGGTGGCGATGGTGGTGATGGTGTCGGGGCCCTGCTTCCTGGGCAAGCAGGCGAGATTCAGGAGTGCACGGATGATGTATTCCACCAAGCTTTTGAGCAGCTGGACGGGGAACCGGCTTTGATAGAGAAAACTGGGAAAGCTGACAAGGCTGGGACTGGTGCAAGCGAGCCTCCTCAGACTATTCCAGCCAATGTGGCTCTGACGACTCAAGGTGAACTTTTGACTCCTGCGGGCTCCATTTATGATAGGGACTTAGGAATATTTTATGACCCGCTCCCGTCCTGGAATGAAATCCAGGACTTATTGCAGTATCATAATCCTCCCCAGGGTTTGTACAACCACAGATGTGTTTTCTTTCTTTTTACCTTTTAATTTACCGTGTTTTCTCGAATTATAGATCAATGCATGCTTGTGACACTTTTTCTTCATATCAGGAGTAGGCAAAACGGCCAAGGCCTCAGATCTTCGGCACAGGCTTGAACAGTACAAGCTCTCCAAAGCTTCCGCCAAGCCAAAGCCTTCGGCCCATCGTTCCGGGGATGTAGTCGGCTACCATCCTCTTCTCGGGGTTATTGACGAGGGCATTCAACAGAAAAAGAGGAGTCATCCCTTATCCGAATCTTCACTTGGTCCTCAGCCCCCGGTTCAGCCTCTTCACGATATTACGGAGGAGGATACTGAGTTCGCACTCTCTCCGCACCCGTCTGAAAATCCTACCGTTATTCAGATCGATCGTCCTGGTTTGGCTCGTGATCCATTTGCGGGTCACCCTGACCTGGATCCAGGTTCCCATGACATTACCTTTGACGAGGTTACTGGTGAGCACCTTCTTCCCCGTAATCCCATGGTACGGGTGCTCGATGAGGCTAAGTCCTTAGATCTTGATCTACTTACTACTCGGATAGTTACCATGGGAGACGAGGCCAAGGCTAACATTGATCGGGTGGCGGAGGAGACTAGGAAGCTGATGAGGCATCATGCCCGGCTGGTTAAGGCTGGAGAGGAAATTGGAAGTGCCAACATCCGACTACGATTGATGGTTTCGGACCAGGCCAAACAGCTTGCTGATCAAGCTATTCAGATTTCCCAGCATGAGGCTGCCTCCGGGCGGTTGAGGAAGGCTATGGAGGAGGCTAGTAAGGCGGAACTGCGGAAGATGGAGGCTGTCTGCAAGGAGCAGATAAATATGGCCATATCGACAGTGGATGAGGTTCGGAGGGCGGATCTTGAGAGGGTAAAGGAGATGTCGGGGAAGCTTGAAGCCGCAGAGCTTGCTCAGGTTAGGCTGAAGGAGGAGATGGAGGCGATGCGTAGGTCCCTTCAGGCTGACTGTTCGAGATACCGATTGGAGAGAGATGCCGCCGTTGAAAGGTTGTCGGCTTCCGAGACCCGAATAAGGGAGTTTGAGGAGAATGAGGGGATGATGGACGAAATGCTCCAAGACATGTACTTTCGAACCTGGAAGCAGGGCAACCTATCCTGGATGGATGATTATCCTAGGGTCATGGCCAAGATCTATCTTCGGGCTCTGGAGGAGGCTAAGGCTAATGCAGATAAAGACGGTGGTGTGGCTTTCAGTATGGATGTGGTTACTGCCCAGTTTGCCAAGGAGGAGAAGGTGGCGGTGAAGGAGGGTATGCGGTTGCTTGCTGCTGAGGAGGCAGGTGTGCAAGTAGAGGATGACGACCAGGATAGTCAAGGAGCAGGTGCTGGTAAGTCTTCCTTTTTTAGTCTCTTCATTAACTTGGTTGCTTATCACTAATGAATCTTTTCTTTGACTGGACAGGTGGTCAACAGGACAAGGATAAAACTCCAATGCAGTCGGCCCCTTGATTAGACCTGAAAAAACTCATTTTGTGGACTTGACAGGGTTGTATATGTTAGTCTTAAAACAGTAAAGTGACTCTTAGGTTGTTATATTTTGCCACTTGTAATAAATAGCCTTATCTTTGACGTGTAATTCTTTAACTTAAGCTGATCTTGTCGTCTTTTGAATGTTTTTGCTATTTTGACATGTTGCCCAAGAAATATAGTTATGTATATTCTTGTAATTAAATTGTGTTTGATGTTAGGTTCTTGTTTAAAACATAATTTCATGACTTGCAATGTTAGCGTGTGGTGTGAACAAATTATAGTTATGTAAAAGAAAATACCGCCCTTCATGTTCTAATTGTAGATGGCAATTTTGAATATCTTGCATGACCGAGCATGGAACGCAGTTGAATGCCCTGCCATCCAATCGTGAGTCCCTACACCCATTGGTGAGTATCTCTTACTCGGTATCCTGTACTTCAAGAATTGTTACAGAGGATAGGAGAAAAGTTTTTCAAGTAAAATTGAAATATGTGAAAAAGTAAAACTTCCAATCATGGAAGGCCTTCGATGTGCTTAAGTTCGTGGCAAACGGGTTTTGTAGTCACATTCCCTAGCTGTGGGTCTTGGAGACATTTGTCACCCATCTTACGCCTCCGCGGGGAGTTTATTCTTTTTTACCACAGCCGCACTTAAGACACGTCGGAGCCGAGATCGCGCACAGTAACTACCCAGGCCATTATGGCCCGTAATCGTGGGTATTATTCGATTTACTGTGGCCGGCTAGCGTGGGTGCCGATCGTCAACTGTGAACTGCCCCTGGCTGGCCACACCTTATGTTGGGGCTTATAGTCGGTTCACAGTTGCCGGCGAGCCTAACGCCGTAATGAGCTGCCTCGGCTATAGTCGGCCTTCTCGGTGGCTTATAATCGGCTCAGTACAGTTGGCTTTGAGGGCCGTCGCGAGCAATGAGTTAACCCGCAGCAGAGGGATGCCGGAGCAAAAGTGACTCATTGGCGAGGGCATAGATTCGCATAGTACCTGTTAGGTCTTGTCCAGGTGAAGTTGCGTTGTGGAGTGCTTTGAATGGAAATGCTATATGCTCAGGATTTTGTTCAACAGAAAAGGATAAAGTTAACAAGCAGCCAAGATACAAAGGAATAAGTTAAAAAAGAGACAAGGTTTTTTAAAGTGGTTCGGCACGAAAAGGCCTACGTCCACTGATTCTCTTTGTTAATTCACTTCATATGGGCAATACAAGTTAAGAAAAGTATCGACGGAGGTGCTGGATGTTCCATGCCCTCTGGAACACCTCTCCGTCCACTGTTGACAAAATATAGGCTCCGTTGCGGAGATCTTTATGAATTACATATGGTCCATCCCAGATTGGGTCTAGTGCTCCGGGGCGAGGGAAGATTCGCTTGAGGACAAGATCCCCTTCTTGTAAGGTACGATGCTTGACTTTGGAGTTGTATTGTGCTGCTACTTTTTTCTTGTGGGCTGCTGTTTTGAGGACTGCATCGTTTCTTCTCTCCTCGATTAGATCCAAAGACATGTGAAGGAGTTCTTCGTTCTCTTCTGGGTTATAGTGGATCCTACGGTGAGAAGGCACAATGGTTTCAACTGGGAGCATAGCCTCCGATCCGTATGCCAAAGAGAAAGGAGTGTGCCCCGTCGATGTTCTGAAAGATGTGCGATAGGCCCATAGTGCCGTAGGAAGTTCATCCACCCAAGCGCCTTTTGACTTTTCGAGCCTCTTTTGATTAGAGTTTTCAAAATTTTGTTGACGGCTTTGACTTGTCCGTTTGCTTGGGGATATGCTACGGATGAGAAGCTTTTGTGAATTTTGTGCTCTTCGCACCAGTTGGCGAATTCCTCGCTGTCAAATTGAAGTCCATTGTCTGATATGATTTTGCATGGGACTCCGTACCTGCACAGAACATTCTTGATCAAGAAATTAATAACTTTTGCAGAAGATACTTTATTCAGGGGTTCTGCTTCCACCCATTTGGTGAAATAGTCGACTGCCACTATAGCATATTTAGCCCCGCCTCGGCCCATTGGCAGTTCTCCGATTAAGTCAATTCCCCACACTGGAAAGGGCCAAGGGCTGGTCATTTGAGTAATCTCAGTTGTTGGTAGCCGCGGAATCTTAGCAAATTTTTGGCATCTGTCACACTTTTTGACGAAATCTAAGGCGTCCTTGCTTAAGGTGGGCCAGAAATATCCGTATCGGAGTATCTTTTTTGCTAACGTTTGCCCTCCGGTGTGATCTCCGCAGCTTCCCTGATGGATGTTGGATAAGATTTCCTTGGCTTCTCTCCCAGCGACACACCTTAATAACGGGTTAGAGAAACCGCGTCGATAGAGGATGTCTTCTTGTATTGTGTAGCGGGATGCTTTCCTCAAGATTTTCTTGACTTCGTTACGCCCGTTGGGTAGTATGCCACTCTGTAGGTAGTCTCGGATGGGAGTTATCCAAGTTGCTTTTTCGGTTGCAGCTACCAGATTCACTTGTTCAAAACTTGGGGCCAGTTGCTTTGAAATGGTTACTGCCCCGAAGATGGTGATGTCTCTCACACTTGCTTGCTTCGCCAATTCGTCGGCCTCTTGGCTCTCTTCCCGAGGGATGTGTTTGACTAAGTAGTGGTCCAATCGGCTGAGAAGTAACTTGGTCTTCTTTAGGTATGCTATGAGTCGTTCTTCTCGAGCTTGGAATTCTCCTAGTATTTGATTAACAATAAGTTGAGAATCGCTATGAAGACACAAAGAATTGGCTCCGATTTCGATGGCAATTTCTAGTCCGGCTATCACTGCTTCATATTCTGCATCGTTATTGGTGGCAGCGAACTCCAATCTTATAGCATAGTGCAGTTTGTTTCCCCTGGGAGTGATTATTACCACACCTGCCCCCGAGCCTTGTTCGTTAGATGCACCGTCCACAAAGAGATTCCACTTGATATCTTCTGTTATTTCCAATTGCTCCTTATCCTCGTTGGTAGTGAATTCTGCAATGAAATCAGCCATGGCTTGTCCCTTGATGGCGGTACGAGGGTGATAGGTGATATCATATTGACTCAGTTCAATGCACCATTTAAGTAGTCGCCCGGAAGTGTCGGGACGATGGAGTACCTGCCTCAGTGGTTGATCGGTCAGAACTTTGATGGAATGGGACTGGAAGTAGTGACGCAGTTTCCGCGATGTGATTAGTAAACAATATGCTAACTTCTCAAGTTTAGGATATCTAACTTCTGCCCCAGTAAGCCTTTTGCTGACGAAGTAAACTGGCCGTTGCGTGCGGTTGTCTTCCCTTACCAAGGCAGCGCTTAGGGCGTGAGATGACACAGCGAGGTATAGGTATAATTCTTCTCCTTCGCTTGGAGTTGAGAGTACCGGTGGTTTCTGGAGGTGTTCGATTAAGTTAAGGAAAGCGGTCAGGCATTCGCCGGTCCATTCGAATTTTCCTTTGTCTTTCTTTAGAGCTTCGAAAAAGGGGACGCACTTGTCCGTTGCCTTAGAGATGAATCGGCTTAGGGCAGCCACTTTTCCGTTCAAACTTTGCATTTCCTTCCGAGTGGAAGGTATCTTGATATCTCTTAGCGCTCGGACTTGTTCAGGGTTCGCTTCGATCCCTCTGGCATGGACGATGAATCCTAAGAATTTTCCTGATGACACTCCGAAGGAGCACTTTAGTGGATTCAACTTCATTCCATACTGCCGAAGTACCTGGAACATCTTGCCTAGGTGGCTTACGTGATCTTTGGCTTTCCTTGACTTCACCAGCATGTCATCCACATATACTTCCATAGTATGTCCTATTAGCCCTGCAAACATCTTGTTGACGAGGCGCTGGTAGGTGGCTCCTGCATTTTTAAGTCCAAAAGGCATTACCTTATAGCAGTATAAACCCCGGTCGGTGATGAAACTAGTGTGGTCTTGGTCGGGAGCATGCATAGGAATTTGATTATATCCTGAGTATGCATCCATAAAAGATAGGAGCTCGTGCCCGGCTGTGCTGTCTACAAGTTGGTCGATTCTGGGAAGTGGGAAGCAATCCTTTGGGCAGGCGTCGTTTAGGTTGGAAAAGTCAATGCAGGTTCGCCACTTCCCATTAGCCTTCTTTACCAGTATCGGGTTGGCGATCCATTCCGGGTAGATAGCTTCTCGTATGAAGTCATTGGCGAGTAGATTCTTTACTTCTTCATCGAGGGCTGCTGATCGTTCTGCCCCCATACTTCTCTTTCTTTGTTTTACGGGCGCCTTGGTAGGATCAATGTTTAATACGTGGCATGCTATGTCGGGGGAGATTCCGGTCATGTCAGCGTGTGACCACGCGAATACATCCAAGTTGTGGCGGAGAAAATCGATGAGTTGTTCCTTTAATTCGGCTTTTAGTTAGGACCCAATTTTCAGTAGTCTACTTGAGTCGTGCTTGTCTACTGATATAAACTCCATAGCCTCTGCAGGCTCGGCGGTGGCCTCCTCCTCTTTGTCCCTAGGGTCTAATTCATTGAAAGGGTCGCTGGTATATCGAAGAGGAGGGGCTTTCCTTAGTTGCTATGCTTCTAGACTTTTCGTGCAGAGGGCAATCTCTACACCCTTCCCTTTATCCTTCCTGTGGTTGTTGCGAAGTTCAGTCACATAGCAGTCTCGGGCAACGTCCTGGTCTCCTTCCACTTCCCCTACCCCATTGTCTGTTGGAAATTTCATCTTTAGGCACCATGGGGCTAGGACAATTTGAAAGTCAGACAAGGCTGGTCTTCCTAAGAAGGCGTTGTAGGACGAATGGTTTTCTATTAGCACGAATGTCTGCTTCCGTACAATGGAGCGGGGATGGCTCCCAATCTCAACAAAGAGGTCCAGTTGCCCGAGGGGCATCTTAGCATCCCCAGTGAAACCGTGCAGTGGTTTATCGCAGGGAGATACATCCTTCATTGATAGCTTCATTTTGTTGAATGCGTGTTTGAACAGGATGTTTACTGAGCTTCCAGTGTCTACCAGGATTCGGTAAACTTCGGCGGGACCAAGTCGGGCAGAGATGACCATGGGATCCATGTGAGGGTACTGCCTTCCTTCTAGGTCACGCTTACCGAATGTGATGTCATCACTTTCTTTCCGCTTCGGGTGGCGTTCTTCTATAACCGAATTGACACAGTCTTTATTGTCTCTAAGCGACTTTCCGTATCTTTTCATCTCTTTCCAGCTTTTGTCTGCGATGTGCGGCCCTCTTGAGATGGTATGGACCACTATCTTTTCTTGACTAGAGCTGCTAGCATTGCGGTTTCCTCTGTCGGCCCCCGGTGAGGGTAGCCTTGGGTTTTCATTGGCAGGAGCTGGGGTCCTGTCCTGACTTTTTACATAACGTTCCAGTTTCTTCCTTCTGCCGCTTCCACGAATCTCGAGAACTTTCCAGACTTCTGTGCGTTATCTGATTCCTTCTTGTATGGTGGGCGTTTGTATCTAACTTCGCCTTGGGTGGCAAGGAAGATATTTTCGACGGTCTCGTTCAAAGGAGTGTAAGTGTCGAATCTTGGTCATGGCCGATATAGGCGCTTTTCTCCCTTCTTGCCCCCAGCATTGTCTCTGGAATCATTTCTTCGAACGTCCCTTGCCACAGCAGGGGCGTTGCTATGGGTTGTCTTATTTTGCTGTCCTGACTGCCCCTCAACGGCAGCATCCTCAAGCCTCATGTATTTCCCAGCTTCATGGAAGAAATCGGATAAAGTAGCTGGTTTTTCTTTTGTCAACCTTCTAGCAAATTTAGTGTCCGGATGCACACCACTACAGAGGGCCATTAGGATAAGCTTCTCATCGGCATCTTGGACTGCGGCTGCTGCGGCGTTGAATTTGGTTAGGTATTGCTGCAGCTTCTCTCCAGGTTTCTGTTTGACGCTGGATAAGGAATAAGCGTCCTTAGGTTGCTCCACATGAATGCGGAACTGACTGATAAATCTTTCTTTCAACATTTCCAACGAGCTGATGGATCCCTGGGGTAGATGACAGAACCAGGAGGTAGCAAGATCTGCTAAGAAGAGCGGAAAGCATTTGCACAGTACTCCCTCTGTCGCCCCACTCATGAGCATATGTTGCGTGTACCTCTGTAAGTGTACAACGGGGTCGGAGGTTCCTTTGTAGGGTTCCATTGTTGGCATCTTCCATTCTCGGGGGGTGATAGCAATTTCGATATTGCGGGCGAAAGGGCTGGTTACCCTAGCGCCTATCCCTCGATCTCTTTGCTCCCGTTGGACACACTCTCTGAATAAGCGTGCCATCCTTTTATCAGAATTTGGAGCAGATAGAAATGAGTTTGGTTCTATTCTGTGGGATTGATTCTGTCCAGATGACCTGTAGGGATGGTATCGTCTATCATTCCTCATATTTTCCAGTGGCTGCCTTTGATCTTCTGGGAGCATGCTAGGGTCAGCTACAGTTGGCCCTTGCCTTGATCTTCCCCTGCCGGGTTCTGATCTAAGCACTTCCTCGGGTCCAACTTCGGGCTGGACTCTAGCTCGGCCCCATTCACTGGCGTTTCCGTGGTTAGGCAGTATGACAGGCTCAGCTACAGTTGACCTTCGTCCGGTACCTCCCCCGTTGGGTTCGGTACCAAACGTTTCTTCAGGCCTAACTTCGGGCTGTGCTCGGTCTCGGCTCCTACCATGGCTACTTCTGCCGTTAGCTCCTTCAAAGAAGGAAGATCTTTGCTGTCTCTGAGATCCTCCAGACTGGGACTCGCCCCATGATTCAGTGTTGCGGTTAGATTTTTGAGCGTCCCTTAAGCGTGACATGAGATGGTCCACCAAGGCTTCCTGCTGGGACGTGAAGCGGTTAGTTACTTCAACCACAACTCTGTCCAAATCTGCCCTAGTAATTGCTGCAGGCTGTTCTGTGGCAGGAGTGGTTGGGTTAGCCTGTCCTTCATTTGTTACTGCTGCCGGAGGAGGACGATTTACTTGATTCGTGACAGCCGGATCTGGAAGACTGCTGGATGCGATGTTTTTTCCTTTGTTAACATCTTTTCTCTGTTTGGGAGGCATGTTTTCTAAGTAGCGAACGATGCTGTTAGGAAAACTATTAAGTGGATGAAGCTGAAGCTTCGAGCTTCTAGTTCTCAGTGAAAAGCACCAAAAATGTTTGCACAAAAAATGGACAAACACCTCAAAGTTGTATGATTTAGTAGATCTTATGTTATTCTTAATGATTTGAGTGAGTTATGCAAATGTATGAGAAGCAGAGGCTAAACTGTAAAAAGACACGCAGATTTATAGTGGTTCAGCCAGAATGTGCCTACGTCCACTTTATATGTTATTTCTCTTCTTTTGTTTTGATTACAAGTACAAAGCTTTGATATGAGTAAAAGAAAGTTGTTTGAAAGTTCTCTCCGTGCTTGAGCTCTCAAACTTGTTCGTCATTGTTGTACCCCTGCCCCTCTATTTATAGAGTGAGGCTGGGGGTAGGGGTCTAGGATGTATATAGTTGCTGACGGGCCTGGGCTGACGTGATCTGGCCTGGTACGTCTTGGTTCGGCATTGCTTGATTCGGAGGTGGTTGGAGTGTAGAGTGGACTGGTCGTAGGTGATTCGGTGCTATGTGGTAGTACCTTGGTCCGGTTTAGGGTTGGTCCATTAGGAGCTTGAGAGGTGCAGTTTGGACCGGTAGTTGCTTGGTCCGGTGGTGGGATGGCGAGATGGTTCGGCGAAGTATGGACGTGAGCTGGTTCGGCGAAGCATGGAGGTGAGCAGGTTCGGCGAAGCATGGAGGTGAGATGGTTCGGCGAAGCATGGAGGTGAGCTGGTTCGGCGAAGCAGTGGTCCGACCTACGTGGTTTGGTAATGGGATGGAAAGGCCTTGGTTTGGCGATGGGGGAGATGGTATTTGGTTCGGCAAGAACCGGATGAACTATATCCAACACGAGCGTTACGGCGCGCGCTTTGCACGTGATGATGACATACGCTTCGTGCGTGAATTGTTTTTCTGCAAATTTTATATGTTTAGCATATTCAAAAGAAAATAATTCGCAGAAATATTTAGCCCTTTTTCATGTTGAAATTATTTGTTGTTAGTTTGAATTTTATTTCTAAGTTGCAACATCTATTTTTTTTTTTTGAATTTTTATTTATATTATCAATTAATAAAGAACGAATTTGTAAAGAAAATTTATTTGTTAGATCTTGTTTTTAAGTATTACTAAGATTTGATAATATTTGTTCATAGATGTTTTGAATTTGTAAAAGAACTTTACTTGTTAGATTTTATTTTTAAGTAATATTAAGATTTGGTAATTTTTGTAGATGAACGTTTTGAATTTGTAAAAGAAGTTTAATTGTTAGATCCTATTTTCAACTGATATTAAGGTGCATTAAGGGTATATTTTGATAGTTCACTTTGACACTAAAAAATTTGACACCAAATACATTACAACTATTAATATATATATATATATATATATACATACATATATATATATATATATATATAATTCTATTTGGACGTAAAATGTAGACACAAAATGTAGACTACTAGTTAATTCAAATTACATTGCTATAAAGCAAACAAGTTCGTTATGCTGATAGGAATTTGTATTCAAACC
Source organism: Allium fistulosum (assembly GCA_030737815.1). Classification (NCBI taxonomy): domain Eukaryota; kingdom Viridiplantae; phylum Streptophyta; class Magnoliopsida; order Asparagales; family Amaryllidaceae; genus Allium; species Allium fistulosum. Next base: position 765,040,605 of record CM060905.1, read on the forward strand.
TTGCAATTGGCAATATTATTAGGTCGAGTAAATATTATGCCCAAACTCAGATTAACTTTCCTCCATGGGACAGAGTATAGTGTCATATATACTCATACCAGTGTAAATGAGTGAATATGCACATTTCTTAGTGTCGTACACTCAAATATATTGTTTTCTTTACTGCTCTGAAATGTGAAACTAAAATCCATATTGATTGAGTACCAAGTGACTACATTGTCTGATCTAAGAAACCATGTTTTTATCCTGGTTTGTTCTCCCTTGCAAATCCAGTTGTATAAATGCATTTTTTATGTGTGGACAATTAAAATACAAAATTCATTTCTATTCACTAAACTAAACATTTACTCTTATTTTTAAAGATAGTCGTGTCTGTATACATATGTGTGTGTATTTCAAATAAAATAACATACAAAAAAGATTTAGTTTTAAGATTAATATCTCTCAGCTGTAGCTTCACATCAACGTAGATATTGCAGAGAAATGTAAAAATAATTATATACAGGAATTTCGAATACAATGCATATGTCATGTCATCATAATAAAAGATGGCCAAAAATGTATGTATAGTGATGAGGAATAAAAGCGCAAGCAGTAGGTGGATTAAGGATAAAAATTGGAAAAAGGTATGGGGTGAGAGAGGCTCGAACTCTCGACCTCAGGATTACTCAATATTTAGCTATGAGACCTACGCGCTAGCCAACTGCGCCACCACCCCAGTTGTTTTAAAAGCACACAAGGAGGAATATCATTGACAAACGAAATAACTGATTTGGTTGCAAATTTTTACCAAATCATGGTATAAATATATATTTGGATAATTTTATTTGACATATCACAATTAGTTATCCATGTTGTTCAAATAGACAAGCAGGTTTTACAAATAAGTTAAAAATGTTGCGCCATGAATATTAAGTTTTTTTTTGTTAATTCCTTGTTGTCCACAACAATCTAATGTTATAAATGTAATATTTTTGTATAAAATTTGTAGTGACGTGTTTTTTTTTTTCATAAACACGTCATCATATGTTTAATGCTAGTTCAAAAGAAAATGTGCAATGTAAAATAATCAAAAATAGATGGTCAGAATTTGACTTTAAGGTTTACAGCTAACGGTTGTAAATCTGTACAAATTAAGAATCTTCCGTTAACAAATAAATTACTGCCAAACAAATTAACCTAATGATGTAACTATAATTTCGACAAAACATAATAATCTTCTATTATGAACACGAGTTAAAGATCGTTTCATGTTACATTATGCATCAATGTTTTTGCCAAATATATGCAAATATGGTTTAATTTACAACTAAATGCATGGTTTTTGCCTAATATACACAAACACGTATAAATATGGTTTAATTTACACCAAAATGGCGATCTTAAATACAGCACTTTCAAGATTATGGTTGGACATTGGATTATGTTTAAGATTTTAACTGCCGTAAATATAACCGTTGGTCGGTTCCCACCATAAACCAGTAATATTAGACTACTAGTAACTAAAATTACAGTGATATAAAGCAAACAACTTCATTATGATGATAGGAATTGGTATTCAAACCTTGCATTTGGCAATATTATTACAGATGTAGGAGATGCCAGTTCGCCACATTAGCATCTGAAGCTCATCCACCATCACTTCTCTGCATAAACATGTCCTTATAATAACTGACGAAACCACAGCAAAGGTGGGGTGGGCTGTCGCCCAACCCAAGATTTAGACAAAAAAAAAAAAACAAAAAAATTACAGAAAAGAAAAAAAATACACCCTCTCCTCTCGCATTCGGGTTCAGCACTCACACTCACGTCTCAGCCGTTCACGCTCTCTTAAATCCATGTCGTCTCCTTCAATTCAACCTTCATATTTTATTTGATTAAGTAAATCAAAACCCTAATTCTAGGTTTAATTCAGTAGCATGCTGCTCAATTCAGTCTCTTGTCTTCACTCCACTATCCGAATCTAATATGAAAAGTTAAATCAAAATTTCATATTTGTTTTACGGTTGTAGGTAATTATCCTTTTAATCTTGTCAACTATGTTATTTTAATCCGCTGATTTGTTCTCTACTTGATTAGTTTGATTAGATCATACAAAGATTGTCTCTTAAGAAAGCATCCTAATTTGGATTATCCTTGTATTAAAACGCATCCTATTTGTTGGGATATGTATTTTGTATGTAAGTTTATAAAATTATCAGTATTATGCAACAAGTCAAACTTTATCATTTTAACGTGTCTCAAAATGTACTACACTAAAGCATTTCGGTTGAATTTTAATTTTCCTGATATATATTTGACTATCTAAATATCTCCGCCCAACGCAAACAAAAATCCTGGTTTCGTCGCTGCTTATAATTAGCTAGCAATTTGCAGACGCATGGCATGGACTTTTTAAAATGTAATCCAATGGCATTCACGATCATGTTGGACTATATTTACAATGAAAAAGTTCTAGTTTTCAGTTCTTTTTGAGGGAAAACTAGAACTTCAGTTCCAATTTTACTCTAAAACTTGAATAATGAATGAGGTGATACGATCTTCATCAATATATAGGTCAAACATTTTCCATTGAATTATGACGCAACGGATTACACAAAAACAATGTAGATCGATGAAAGTAGCAGTTGGTGGATTGATGAATACTGAAATGCCCAAATTCGTTGATCCGAAGATACTGAATTCTAGCTATCCCAAATACGTTGATCGCGCACGATACCGTGTTCAAAGATCTGCGATTCTTCGCACGTTGATCTAGCGCACTAGATTCCGTGAATCGGCTTCTGCAGTCGTTGAATCGAGCGCACTCGATTATCCGAAAGAGGAGATAGAAGATTACACTCAACTACCAATTTAAGAAGAGGCACAAAGCTCTCAAACAAGAATTTTATTCAAAAATCAACTAACTATTACAAATGGCACCACCGGCCTATTTATAGAAGTTACAAATCACAACACAAATCTGTACAACTCTTAAGTCGGAACCGACTTATCACGAATGACTCAACAGCGCGACCTACGACTTAAGTAAGGTCGTTAGCGACTTAACATTCCAACATATCACGACATACCAACATAGCGACTTAACTTAGGTCGGCAACGACCTAGTTACAACATACAACGACTTACAAACATGGTCGACCTAAAAACATACAATACACATTAGAAGTATACGACTTAGTACATGGCGACTCAACACTACGCGAGTTACGACTTAAACAACAACCGACTTATCCCTTCAGCGACTTAAGAAATAACCAGCTTCACGCGACTTACGACTTAAGGGCTTCACGAGTTAAGAATCTTCAGCGACCTATGGTAGGTCGTGGCTTCGTTAGGTCGTAACTCGTCACTGACCTATGGCATATCCCAGACGCTACCTCCTGTTTTACTGCATCACCAGTAGGTCGTATCTTGTCCATACGATCTAACTGCTCGTTAACTCGCCTATCTTCACTAAGTCGTTCCAACGACTTAAAAACCTTGTTAGGTCGGAGCCTTTTTCCCCGAGCTTGGTTAAGTCGTAACCCCCTGGAATTAAGTCGCAGCTCCTCCTCACGTGACTCTATAGGTCGTGGACGACCTATAGCTTCTCCCTTAAGTCGTGTGTGACTTAGACCCTTAAGTCGTGTGCGACTTCGACCTTCACCTCTGGCCTGAGCTGCATCATCCTCCCCAGGTTGAGAAAAATTCGTCCTCGAATTTGTAAATTCTTCCACATCAGATGGCTCATTTTCATAATATGACACGAGATGCTTAACATTGAACACGTCAGAAGTGTACACATCCTTCGGTAGCTTCAATTTAAAAGCATTTTTATTAATCCGTTTCACAACTTCCACAGGACCAATTTTTCTGGCTTTCAACTTGTTATAAGCACCTACAGGAAAACGATCCTTTGTTAATACAACATATACCAAATCTCCTTCATTAAACTCAACACTTCTTCACTTCAGATCTGCAGAGCGTTTATACTTCTCATTCGCCTTCTCCAATCGTTCCTGAACGATTTTATGACATTCAGTCAACCCATCAACAAAATCAACAGCTCGTTTAACCGTCCCCTTTGGTTGAGGTATTACCGTTAAGTCCAACGGTCCTTTTGGCATACTAGAATATATAATCTAAAATGGACTGAATCCCGTACTACGATTCACTGCATGATTATGAGCAAACTCTGTCTGACATAACTTCATGTCCCAACTCTTCAGATTATCTTTCACCAAACATCGCAATAAATTCCCCAGCGATCTGTTAACCACCTCTGTTTGCCCATCAGTTTGCGGATGGTAAGCGCTACTAAAATTCAGCTTCGTTCCGACCATCTTCTACAAACTTAGCCAAAAATGACTCATAAAACGAGTATCCCTATCCGACACAATAGATTCTGGCAATCCATGATGTCGATAGATTTCTTTGAAAAATAACTGAGCAACATGCACAGCATCCGCCGTCTTCTTACAAGCAATAAAATGTGCCATCTTCGAAAATCGGTCAACCACCACATAAATGGAATCGTTACCACGCTTTGTTCTTGGCAACCCCAACACAAAGTCCATACTCACATCAACCCAAGGCTTAGTTGGTACCGGTAACGGCATATATAATCCAGCATTGGTTGCAGTTCCTTTCGAAACCTGACAGATATGACATCGTTCCACAAATCTTTCCACTTCTTTCCTCATTGACGGCCAAAAATAAGATTGAGAAATCAAATACAATGTACGATCACGGCCCACATGACCTTCCTCGTGTAACTCCTTGATAATCTTCATTCTCAAACTGCTCTCTAGAGTGGAATACATAGTCGACTTCCCTTAAACAGAAAACCATCTACCATCATAAATTCATCAGCATTCCCTTCCTTAACCTTTTCAACAAATTTCATAAAATAAGGATCTTCTTCAATCAGTTCTGGCAATAATTCAAAACATGTCACCTCAACTCTCATTGTTGTCAATAAATGACTCCTCCTACTCAAAGCATCAGCCACACGATTCGTCACTCCTGACTTGTGTTTGACAACAAAAGTAAACTGTTGCAGATATGCAATCCATGATGCATGTCTCGCTGAAATCTTGTCTTGCCCTTGTAAATGCTTTAACGCCTCATGATCAGTGTAAAGAACAAACTCTATCTGAAATAGATAATGTCTCCAGTGTTTAATAGCTTGTACAACAGCGTAAAATTCCACATCATACATACTATATCTCATCTTCGCTCCTGATAACTTTTCACTTAAATATGCAATCAGACGTCCCCTCTGACTCAACACTCCTCCAATCCCAACCTTGGATGCATCAGTATGTAGTTCAAACACTAACTGAAAATCTGGTAATACTAGAATTGGTGCTGACGTCAAGAGTTCTTTGATTCACTCAAAAGCAACCCCTGCTTCCTCCGTCCATGCGAACTGTTTGCCCTTCATACAATCTGTAACCGTCGCCATCACACTACTAATGTGTGGAATGAACCTTCGATAGAATGAAGCCAACCCGTGAAAACTACGAACTTCCGTTATCGTCTTGGGTTGCGGCCAATCTCTGATAGCTTCGACTTTACTCTGGTCAACCTGTATTCCTCCCTCCGATACAACATACCCTAGAAATAAAACACTCCTCGCCATAAAAACACACTTCTTCGTAGCAGCGTAGAATTGTTCTTCACGAAGGATAATTAACACTTTCCTCAAATGCTGAACATGCTCTTCTGTACTAGCACTGTAGATCAGAATATCATCAAAGTAAACCACCACAAATTTCCTAATGTATGGTCTGAAAATTTGGTTCATCACCCTCATGAATGTACTTGGTGCATTCGATAGACCAAACGGCATTACCATCCATTCATACAATCCTTCCCTCGTCTTGAATGTTGTCTTCCATTCGTCCCCTGGTCTAATGCGAATCTGATGATAACCGCTTTTCAAGTCAATCTTAGAAAAGATCACAGACCCACTAATTTGATCTAACAAATCATCAAGCCTCGGCATCGGAAATCTGTATCTAACCGTTATCTTATTCAGTGCCCTGCTATCCGTACACATTCTCCATGAGCCATCCTTCTTCGGTACGAGTAATGCTGGTACAGCACACGGACTCAAACTCTCCTGTATTCGTCCCTGTTCAAGCAATTCTTCTACCTGACTTCGCAACTCTTCATGTTCTTTCGGACTCATTCGATAATGTGGTTTATGTGGCAATACCGCACCTGGAACAAGATCTATCTAGTGTTGTATATCCCTCAACGGTGGCAATTCCGTTGGCAGCTCTCCAGGAAATACATCATGGAATTCTTCAAGTACTGGTTTAACTTCTTCAGGTATCTCAACCTCGTCATTTCTCTCTCGCCCAATCAACAAAAACACCTCAGGCTCCTCTTCAACTTCTTTAACAAACTCCTTCAAGGATAATAAAGTTTTCAGCTCTTCAATCTCCTCCAGTTTGTTTTCTTCTTGTTGTCGCTTCTTGGGAACTAGAGTAATCTTTGTGCCTTCAAACATAAAGCTATAACTGTTGGTACGCCTATCATGTTGCACCGCCCTATCATACTGCCACGGCCTCCCCAACAACAGATGACATACGTCCATGTCCACAACATCGCACCAGATTTCATCTTTATATTTCTTTCCAATTGAAAAATTCACACAAGCTCTCCGTCCAACCTTCACCTCCCCGCCTTTCCTTAACCAAGCCAACTTGTACGGTTTTGGATGTTTCTCAGTCTTCAATGCCAACTTTCTCACAGCTTCTGAAGAAATTATATTATCACAGCTTCCAGCATTAATAACAAATTTGCAAACTTTCCCCAGAATAGTACATGTCGACTGAAAAATATTGCTCCTCAACCAACTACAATCCTCCTCTTGCTTTGGTGTCAAACAAGACCTCCTCATCATCAGATTACAACCTTCGTCTCCCGACACTTCTTCTTCCCCCTCATCAGGTGGTGAATTGGAATACTCAGCTTCTTCATCCTCATCCTCAACCTCCGCTATCATAGCTCGTTTCTTCGGCTTTGGACATTCATTACTTTTGTGGCCCACTTCTTGACAATTATAACACTTGAAACCATTATTGACTTTCATCTTACCAACCTCATTCACAACTGGTTTTGCAACAGCTTTTGGAACATTAGAACTTCCACTAACACCCTTCACTGGATTGTTGGAATTTGTAAACACACCACCACCTCGTCTTCCCTGTTTCTCCCAAGCCAACGCTTTCTGGTGTGCTTCCCCTACAGATCTGGGATCAAACATGTTAACCATATCCTGTATCTGCATTCGCAACCCCCCAACAAATCTAGCTGTCAATTGTTCTTCCGTCTCCATAATATCATTCCTTGCAATTAGTTGATAAAATTAGTCAGCATAGTCATTCACAGATTTCGTTCCTTGCCTCAAGTTTTGCAACCTCTGATACATAAGCGACTGATAGTTATAAGGTAAGAATGTAGCCTTCATCATTTTCCTCATCTTTTCCCATGATTCAACCTTTGACTTCCCCATCCGTTCACGTGTAAGTTTGGTTTGCTGCCACCACGCCAAAGCTCTACCCCTCAACCTTGTAGCAACCAACTTTACTCTACGATGTTCTGGAACTTCTTTGAAGTCAAAAATCTCTTCAACATTAGACAACCAATCCAGAAACTCTTCAGCTTGCATACCACCCTTGAACTCTGGTATTTCAGTCTTCATCCCAGACTCCCACTTGTGATCATACTCCGACTGATTTCTTCCTTGTCCTCGTCCATGAACACTACCTCCATCAAACTCCTCTTCAAAATCAGATGTATATCGATGTCTATCTCGTCCACCCACATCTCTACTACCATCATTCCTTCCACCAACATCCCTTCTACCGGCATTCCTCCGATCACGTTCCCGTTCATCAACATTTCTATAACTGTCTCGGCTCATGCTTCGATGATCATTATCACTACTTCTCTCTCGATTGGAATGTGGCGAAACTCTACTTCTTCCATGGTTGGATTCAGGTGAAACCCTTCTCTGATTCTGATTCAGCTCCAACATCATCTTCTCTAAACGACCAATTCCTTCATTCAGTTTCTCACTAAAGTTTTCATTAATTCTTTGCTCCATCTCATCAGCTTCTTCTCTTCTATACAAAGCTTCTACGTTTTGATGACGATTAGCTCTCCTTGGTGGCATGATTCAAAACTTTCTCAAACACTTCAACAAATTCACACTTCAAGTTTCAAACACCTTTCAAACTTAGATCCAAAATGATATGGATCGAAACTCCAACCTCGTTGCAATTTTGCGATGAACACTATGAACAACAAGCTTCTCCAAATGATACAAATTCGCTCTCCAACACTTCAAACAATGATGACCCTTTCAACTTGCTCTCGGCCTACAAATCAACACTTCAACTTCAAATTCTCGGCTCCAAGACTCGATTTAGCTATGATTGGCTAAAACAAGCTCTGATACCAAAACTGACGCAGCGGATTACACAAAAATAATGTAGATCGATGAAAGTAGCAGTTGGTGGATTGATGAATACTGAAATGCCCAAATTCGTTGATCCGAAGATACCAAATTCTAGCTATCCCAAACACGTTGATCGCGCACGATACCGTTTTCAAAGATCTGCGATTCTTCGCACGTTGATCTAGCGCACTAGATTCCGTGAATCGGCTTCTGCAGTCGTTGAATCGAGCGCACTCGATTATCCGAAAGAGGAGATAGGAGATTACACTCAACTACCAATTTAAGAAGAGGCACAAAGCTCTCAAACAAGAATTTTATTCAAAAATCAACTAACTATTACAAATGGCACCACCGGCCTATTTATAGAAGTTACAAATCACAACACAAATCTGTACAACTCTTAAGTCGGAACCGACTTATCACGAATGACTCAACAGCGCGACCTACGACTTAAGTAAGGTCATTAGCGACTTAACATTCCAACATATCACGACATACCAACATAGCGACTCAACTTAGGTCGGCAACGACCTAGTTACAACATACAACGACTTACAAACATGGCCGACCTAAAAACATACAATACACATTAGAAGTATACGACTTAGTACATGACGAATCAACACTACGCGAGTTACGACTTAAACAACAACCGACTTATCCCTTCAACGACTTAAGAAATAACCAGCTTCACGTGATTTACGACTTAAGGGCTTCACGAGTTAAGAATCTTCAGCGACCTATGGTAGGTCGTGGCTTCGTTAGGTCGTAACTCATCACCGACCTATGGCATATCCCAGACGCTACCTCCTGTTTTACTACATCACCAGTAGGTCGTACCTTGTCCATACGATCTAACTGCTCGTTAACTCGCCTATCTTCACGAAGTCGTTCCAACAACTTAAAAACCTTGTTAGGTCGGAGCCTTTTTCCCCGAGCTTGGTTAAGTCGTAACCCCCTGGAATTAAGTCGTAACTCCTCCTCACGTGACTCTATAGGTCGTGGACGACCTATAGCTTCTCCCTTAAGTCGTGTGCGACTTAGACTTTTAAGTCGTGTGCGACTTAGACCTTCACCTCTGGCCTGAGCTGCATCAAATTACCTTGTAGAAGTCTACATCTATGAAGTTGGGGCCCATTCAGCGGATGCATGATGGCAAGTATTCACCATGTTCTCAGGAAAGGCAGAATTGTCTTTACAAGCAGTAACTAAATCAGGTCGTTGTGGTGTTCATTGAAGCCGATTGCGAGTGATTAGGGCACAAACCATCTATCACTCCCCATTCCCATCTGCAAATTTTGATTACAAATATCATGTATTAAGAACATAATACAAATCAATGAAGTATTATTACCTCCACACCATCCCATATAAAATGACATTTTGGGTTATTTTGCCCTAAAATATGTGATGTTTAGTGACTGATATTAATCTGAAACCATGTTAAATCACTACAAGGACGGCTGCAGATAGCGACGGCTTTTAGTCGTCGCTATTTACCTCGTCGCCCAATAGTATCGCGACGGCTTTAGCGACGGCTCCGTCACCAAAGTAGCGACGGCTCGCAACTGCAAACGTGCCACGTGGAAATTTTCCAACGATTAAATGGCGTCACTAGCCGTCGCTACGCGTCACAATAATTTTGCACTTTAGCCGTCGCTAATCTGCAACATACAGGCCGTCGCTAGCCGTTGCCAGCCGTCGCTAATCTGAAGCAAAATTTGTGCACTTGCACAGCCCATACACACTTCAAACAACAACCATCAAATACCATCATCACAGCCAATATACACTATATTCATCAACTATATCCATCATATATCTTCATATAACATCACTATACATTCAAACAATATAAAATCCAACAAAACCAAACAAAATCATATACAATCCCAACAACAATACATATCATGTCAACCAATACAAGTCATCAAAATATGTACATAGTTTCCCAACCAAAATGTGTACATAGTTTTCCAAGCACAACTACAAACCATCAAAATATGTACATAATATCCCGAAATATATATACACCAAACCAATCAAAATGTGTATATACCAAACTAAGGAATGAGCAAACAAACATACCTATTCCTCGCCATCGCTGTCATCCTCTCCAGGCATCCTCCCATGCTGTTGCAAATAACCTGCAATCCGCTCATCCAGCTGTTGCTCGAAAAAACTCTTCCTCCAATCATTTATTTCATTCACTGTTTTCTTTAACTGAGCAATCTCCTCTTCTTGTTGGGACCTCCTGTATGCACTCTGCGATCTCATTGCTTGTAAAATAATTCATAATTATTTGTATATTAAAATTATTTAACTATTCATATGCACGTGTAAATTTATATATTAGTACATGTCAAAATTTACCTCCAGATTTGCATAGCTATACCGCACATTGGTCCGTGAAGGCGGGTCAATAATAGCATCCCAGATATTGTTCGCCTCCTCTAGCGTAAGCTCTTCCCGACCAATGGACTTTGCTACCCGAGCCCGCTCAGCTTCGTACCTCTCCTGCGATTACAAATAATTGTTTTACACGATAAAAACCGAATTTCAAGTTTTTGAAAATAAAATAAGACAAAATATTGTTATTAACAATAAATAAGTTTACCATTACGGATTGGGATTTGTCATCCGTCCACTCGTACGAAACATTGCCTTCTTCATCAGTCCTCTCCACGGCATGCGTCACCATGAACAACTCGGCCATAGTGAGCTCGCGGTTGTATCTCGCAGCCTGAAAATATATAATTATTATTGCTAATCTGAATATAAAATATTTTAATAAAATGTAAACATAGTTTATAAATTTAATTACCAGCTCTCTCTTATGCTCTTGGAAGGATTTGGAGCCACCACGGTGCAATGCAGGATTTTTATTCCTGTTAGCCCGGTTCCGCGCAGATAATTCCTACAAATTAAGATAAATTATCACGTATATATCTTGCGAGATTTATATTAGATTTAAATAACAAAGCAAACATAAATAACAAGTTCAACATTCAATTAACAATTTTAGTTCAATATTCATTTCTTTATTTTTTTTATGATATAGATTTTAGCGGAATATTTGTTGTTGTTATATTCATTTCTTAATTTCTTTACAAAATCGATTTTAGTACAATACAGTTGTTTTTAAAGTCATTTCCTAATTTTTAAAAAAAAATTAGATATTTGCAGAATTTTTAATGTTCTTATATTCATTTTTTAAATTTTTGTATAAACTTTATTTTTGTACAATATATAAAACCTTTTGCATTTTGGCCATCGCTAGCCGTCGCTAACCATCGCTAAAATTATTAAAATGGCCGTCGCTAGCCGTCGCTAAATCAACAAGATAAATAGAAGAATTATCAATGAAGATAATTAGAAAACAATAAAAATCTAATTATTAAATAAAAATTTGTCAATTTAAATTCACTTAACAACTTAAATTTGTAATTTATCAATTTCATAAACTATGAAATACTTTCATGTAAATTTATCAATAACCAAGTTAATCATTAATATACACTATTTTTTCATCTAAAACAACTAACCATGTTAATCGCCAACACTAATTATCTACATCAACCATTTATTCAACTTGATCATGATAAACTAATTAATGTAATACTTAATTCAAGTTCATGATAATAAACTAATTAATCTACCAAATCAACAATAAACACTACTAATACCTAATTTAACAACACTACTAATACCTAATTTAACAACAAATCTCAATTTTACAACAAATCATAATTGAATTAGGGTTTAAACTAAACCTAAAACATCAAATTTACATTCAAACAAGAGATTATGAGCATACCGACACAAATTTGGGTGATTTGGAGGCGTTGAAGGCTGGGGCGGCGACTATGGTGACAGGGGGCGACGGATTGGGGGAAGGAGGAAGGTTTTGGGGGAGCAAGTGAAGTGAATCTGCTGCTACTAGAAAAACAGTATATTCCAACGCCTCTGTTCCAACGGTCGCCAACGGCTATTCCAACGGCTTCCAACGGCCCGTTAATTTTTTACGTAGCCGTTGGAATCCATTGGAAATAAGCCATTTGCGGCCGTTGGTAGCCGTTGGAAATTTTCTTGAGATATCAACCCGAGACCAGACCTGCAATTCATTATCTCTTCCCCAAATAACATTTTCACCAAATTCCCCCATTCCACCATCTCCTAACCAGCTGCTGCCACCCCAAACACCATCCCAACAACCTCCGACGCCATCTAGAAGCTGCTCCGGCCAATCTCCACCCTTCTAGCTCTCCAAATCGTTTGCGGCCGTTGGTAGCCGTTGGAAATTTTCCTGAGATATCAACCCGAGACCAGACCTGCAATTCATTATCTCTTCCCCAAATAACATTTTCACCAAATTCCCCCATTCCACCATCTCCTAACCAGCTGCTGCCACCCCAAACACCATCCCAACAACCTCCGACGCCATCTAGAAGCTGCTTCGGCCAATCTCCACCCTTCTAGCTCTCCAAATCGGTAATTTTCCTAAAGATAATATTTAGGTTTTTTTAGATTTAGGGTTTAATTCGAATGTTGATTGATTCCTAATTGTTAGTGTATGCATATTACATTATGTTATCCCCTAATTGCAACTATTATAACATAATGAACAAGTTATTATAATTGATTGAAAATTTTGTAATTTAAGATATTGCATTAGTTTATGTTTATTTGGTTATAAGTATATTAAACGAATGTGTGTGATAGACTTTATTACATTTGGAAGCCGTTAGAACGGATATTGCATTTGTGCGAACACGCGAATTGATTTAGTTTATAAATGAATTTTGTGTACAAATTTTATGCATAAATGAATTTAATATATTATGTAATAAAACGGTTAAATGTAAACCAATATTAATTAAACGAGCTATATATTCAAATTTAATATAAATAAATATTTAAATCCTTAGATATTATTCGGCCCCGTCTGACAAGTGTTGTATATGATCGTTTTAGGGATATTCGTTTTTTCCACAAAACAGACAACTTTATTCATCTGATACATCATTTGTCGGATTTGTCCCAGTATTGGACAAGTTACAAACACTATAAAGTAATTATATTCCGTCAATCATATCACTTTAAACGGTTCACAAAATTTCGACGGCATTTCCTTTACGTTCCTTGTGTACACACATTTGTGTACGATACAAGGAACACGGGGGAAATGCTGCCGAAATTTTGTGAATCGTTTAAAATGATATGATTTACGGAATATAATTACTATTGTGTTTGTAATGGGAAGTAGGATGACCGACCATCAAAGAAAGACACATAAGTGGCAATGTAACAATAGTTGCTTATTTAAAATAAAGTTTGTGAAATTAGCAGTTTGCGGCCGTTGGAAGCCGTTGGAAAATTTCCTGCAAAATATAAAATAAATGATTTATAACATTTTTACTCTATCATAGGTTTTCTAGTAGGGAAACATGGTCAATTACTTTAATGATCGGAGTTTGATGTATCAAAGAAGGGAAATTAGTGGCGCAATAAGCGAACATTTTCTAAAAGGGGTACAAGTGTTCATCGAATTTGCTATAAGTAATATTGGAAACGATGAAGAAATTCGTTGTCCGTGTAGTAGATGCAAATTGTTGAACTATTTAGAACCGAATATGGCTAAGGTTCATTTGCGCCAATTCGGTTTCGTACCCAATTATTTGCTGTGGGATCATCATGGAGAAATTGTGATGCAGCGCAGTTTGACGAAGACTTAGGTCGCCAACGACCTAAGTCCCCTGATTTACGACTTAGCACCTTATTCTTTAAACCGCGCCATTTTAGGTCGCAAGCGAGCTATGAAGTCCGACCTAACAAACTCCGACCTAACCAACCACATGCCTTAAGTCAAACGAGACAAGATAACGAGTTACGACCTAACTCTACCAAGCTCGAACGACCTAGCATCACCTTTAAGCCGCCCCAGCGACTTAACGAAGGCTACGAGTTATATGATGAGTCGTTGGAATGACCTAACGACCTAAGCAAGAATGATGAGTCGTTGGAACGACCTAACGACCTAAGCAAGAATGATGAGTCGTTGGAACGACCTAACGACCTAAGCAAGAATGACGAGTCATTGGAACGACCTAACGACCTAAGCCAGAATGATAAGTCGTTGGAACGACCTAACGACCTAAGCCAGAATGATAAGTCGTTGGAACGACCTAACGAGTCAAAGCAGAACTCATATCAACCAAATTCCTTAGGTCGGTCAAACAAGCTAACGACCTATGATAAGTCGCGAACGACCTATCTTAGGTCGTGCAGCCTTTAGGTCGCTGAAGATGATTTCTCTTAGGCCGTGTCTCTTCCTTACAACTACTGAATGATAAGTCGCTTGTGGATAGGTCGCGTGTTGCTATTCCTTAAGTCGTCAACGACCTAACTTAAGTCGCTACCAAGCATTCCTCAGTAAGTCGCAAGATCTTAGGTCGCGTGAAGATTTCCAGAAACCTTGGTCTTAGGTCGCCGCAGATCTATCTTCTTAGGTCGTTGCTGTCGTGTGTCTTAAGTCGCTCAAGTACTAGGTCGTTGACGACCTAGGCTAGGTCGTTGAAGGAATCTGCTGTCTTGAATCATGTTGTATATAAATTGTGTACTTTTATATATTTGTTATGTCGTTATGTTCGTAACTCATATATGTTGTAAATACGTTAAATCGTAAGTAACTGATTGTTTAGGTCGTGAAGGCCTTGTAATGAGTTGTATTGTAACTGTTTGTTTTTAGGTCGTCTACTCTTAAGTCATAAGTCGTGAGGTTTAGGTCGTGACCGACCTAGGTGTTGTACAGATTTCAGTGTTGAGTTGTAACTTCTATAAATAGGCCGGTGGTGCCATTTGTAATGGTGGTTGATTTTGAATAAAACTTTTGTTTTGTTAGTTTTGTGCTTTCACCAAATTGGTAGTTGAGTGTAATCTCCTATCTCCTCTTTCGGCATTCGGGTGCACTCGAATCAACGATCGTAGAAGCCAATTCACGAAATCAAGTGCGCTTGATCAACGTCTGAAGAATTACAGATCTTCCTTCACGGTATCGTGCGCGATCAATGTGACGAAGATAGCTAGAATTCGGTATCTTCGGATCGACGAATTTGGGCATTTCAGTATTCTTCATTCCATCGATTGCTACTTTCACAGAATCATCATTTTTTTATTTCCGCCACTGCGTCATTTGGTATCGGAGCCTGTTTTAGCCAATCATAGCTAAATCGAGTCTTGGAACCGAGAATTTCGAAGTTGAAGCCGTGCATCATTGATATTTTATTTGTTCAAGGCCGAGAGTTGAAGTGTAGATTCAAACAAGTGAAACCGTACATCATTTGGAGAAGTTGGTGTTCATCGTGTTCATCACAAAGTCGCAACAAGAGTGAAGATTTTGATCCATATCATTTTGGATCGAAAGAAGAAAGGTGTTTGAATTTGGCCGTGGAAGTTTGCACGCCAAAATTTGTGATTGTGGACGAGTTAGAGCAAGTGAAGGCCGTGTTCATCATTTAGTATATTGAAGCATTTGTGAAGATTTGATCATGCCTCCGAGAGGTGTTAACCGTCAACCATCATCAGAATATTGCCGATGTGTATAGAAGAGAAGATGCTAAGGCGATAGAGCAACGAATAAGTGAGAACCTCGAAGAGAAATTCAATAAAGGTTTTGGAAAGTTGGAGAAGTTGATGATGGAATTGAATCAACGTCAAAGAGGAAGATTACCAGTCTTGAACCATGGAGGAAACAGAGTTTCGCCATCGGTTACGGAAGCAAGGAGGGTGTCGCCACAATCCTATCAAGATAAAAGAAAATCATCTTTGTCGAAAAATCGAGATCGTGGAGTTCGAGACAATCGTGATTATCAGAATGAGGAAAGGAGAAGTAGAGAGGACGTGCATGGTCACAGAAGAGTCAATGTTCAGAATAGACATCAAAGCTCATCTAACTTTGAAGAAGATAGTTATGGTGATCGTGTCCCCTTTCGATATAAGAATATTGAAGAGGATGGTTATACACGAAGGTCAAGGAAGGATACGGAGATTCCAGAATTCCGAGGTGGTCTACAAGCAGAGGAATTCTTGGATTGGCTATCAATGGTTGAAAATATTTTTGAACTCAACGACGTGTCTGAAGATCATCAAGTTAAGTTAGTTACTACGAGACTGAGAGGAAGAGCAATGGATTGGTGGCAACAAACTAAATCAACCAGAAAGAGTCTGAGGAAATCCAAAGTTGTCATGTGGGATAAGATGAAGAGGATGATGAAAGCAAATTTCTTACCCCACAATTATCAAACTCGTGTGAACCAACAACTGCAGAAGTTAAGTCAAGGGAGTCGAGGAAAGGGTGTGGTTACAAACTCCAGCAATTAGAATTATGATGATCATTACAGTAGAAATGTTTCTAAGAGAGTCAGCGAACCAGTTGTACATGGAAGAACTAAGAAAAATGTTGATGACCAAATTAAGCGCTATCATTATCAGAAGTCTGGCCATAGAAATATTGATTGTACAGAGTCCAAGATGAAAACCTTAGTTGTCGAAGATTGTGAAAACAAAGGAGTGGATGATTTTACCGAAAGCGAGCAGGAAGAGGAAGAGAAACCAACTAGTCTGTTATCTTTCAGTGAGAGTGTGGACGAAGCGGAAGGTAGTGCTGAATTATTGGTTAGGTATGAGACCAATGAAAGACTTATAATTTCTGAGGAAGATAAACTAATGTTAGAAGAAGTTGAAGAAGTCGGTTCTACAGAATCGTTCGAGGAATTACCACCTAAATTTGACGATGATGAAGGAGTCTTGTCAGGAGATGAAGAATGTAACTCGTTGGGGATGACTGCTGAATTTGAATTTTATCAACCACCAAAATTTGATGATGATGAAGAAATTGAGTCAAAGTATGTGGATGTAGAAGTTGAATATTTTTCACCACCGAAGCTTGATGTCGATAGTATGGAAGAAGAAATTATGTTCGAAGTTGGAGGACATTACTTGATGATGGAGGTTTCTTGTTTAATGCCTGAGCTTATGGACGAGAACCAGCTAATTATAAATTCCATTGTTTCCAAGAAGCCCGAACAAAGTGAAAGTGAAACAGAAGAGAAGGCCAAATCCGATAGTTTATTATCTCTGGAAGAGTTCGTCAATAAAATAAAAGCTGGTGATGAGTTATCAATGTTGATTGAATCTGGGGAAAGTTCTGATCTTGAGACACCTAATGAGGTTGAAGTCTTTGAAGAGTGGGAGGATGAGATTTCTGAGGAACTATTTGAAGAAACTAGTATTGTATTTTTGGAAGGGTCCGTCGTAGAGGTGGAAAGTAAACATGAGTTGTTGACCGAGCAAGGGATGAGTGAAGATCTTGATATTTTTGAGGAAGTTGGTTCAGAATTCGAAGTATTTGAAGACGAATATCCGAAAGAATTAATCAAAGAGTTACCAACACTACTGGATATTCAGCATCACACTGAACTAGTTTCAAATGCTATTTTGCTACAGGGATCGTATGATAATCCGAATTTGGATGAACAGGAAAAGTTGAAAAGACAGGATGAAGAGATTAATTGGCAGTTGGAGTTACCTGATCATATCCGCACTGCTGACATTATCAACATTAATTGCTTGGAATCGTTTCATAAAAATAAACATGTTGAAGGAGAAGTGAGTGAGAATTCATTTCAGTCAGGGAAAGTGGATGCAACATATCAAGAGAAGATTCTAAATGAGGACATGTCTGAACGAGATAAGGAAAGACGAGAGTCAGAACCTGAGTCCTCACACTTCTTCAGTCGTGATTTTCCAAGTCGTTCTATAATTTTAAACTTCCTTATATCGTCTCACATTTTCGACACGTTTTGGTTCTATATCACATATTCCTATTGGCATAGGCAATATGGTATACGACACTATTCTCATAAAGTTCTGTGCTACATGAATTGGATATGGCAACTAGTGTTTAGTTCATTCCACACTTTTCTATATGTCATCTCCCTCAGATCACTTCCTTATGCCGCATGTCTAATGCCACATCTGTTTTATACAATACGTTACTTATGTCGAGCCGCAACATCAAAGAGTCAAGACAAAATTAATCTCAAGAATGGTTATCACCAGAACTGCATCAAACCAGATAATGAATGGAAGACAGCATCTCGAAGAAGAAAAGAAAATGAATTCGGGACAAATTCATTTCAATCAGAGGCCGATGATACCGAGCAATCTCGCTCAAAGGACCTAGGACGTTCACGACCTAATGAGAAGGATGATGAATCACACCTGCTATCTAAAGTGTTGGGTTGTAGATCGTTCAAACCTTTGATTTCGTACCATGAACATAAATTTTTAAATTCGAGGACGAATTTTTCCCAATCCGGGGAGGATGATGCAGCGCAGTTTGACGAAGACTTAGGTCGCCAACGACCTAAGTCCCCTGATTTACGACTTAGCACCTTATTCTTTAAACCGCGCCATTTTAGGTCACAAGCGAGCTATGAAGTCCGACCTAACAAACTCCGACCTAACCAACCACATGCCTTAAGTCAAACGAGACAAGATAACGAGTTACGACCTAACTCTACCGAGCTCGAACGACCTAGCATCACCTTTAAGCCGCCCCAGCGACTTAACGAAGGCTACGAGTTATATGATGAGTCGTTGGAACGACCTAACGACCTAAGCAAGAATGCTGAGTCGTTGGAACGACCTAACGACCTAAGCAAGAATGATGAGTCGTTGGAATGACCTAACGACCTAAGCAAGAATGATGAGTCGTTGGAACGACCTAACGACCTAAGCAAGAATGATGAGTCGTTGGAACGACCTAACGACCTAAGCAAGAATGATGAGTCGTTGGAATGACCTAACGACCTAAGCCAGAATGATAAGTCGTTGGAACGACCTAACGACCTAAGCTAGAATGATAAGTCGTTGGAACGACCTAACGAGTCAAAGCAGAACTCATATCAACCAAATTCCTTAGGTCGGTCAAACAAGCTAACGACCTATGATAAGTCGCGAACGACCTATCTTAGGTCGTGCAGCCTTTAGGTCGCTGAAGATGATTTCTCTTAGGTCGTGTCTCTTCCTTACAACTACTGAATGATAAGTCGCTTGTGGATAGGTCGCGTGTTGCTATTCCTTAAGTCGTCAACGACCTAACTTAAGTCGCTACCAAGCATTCCTCAGTAAGTCGCAAGATCTTAGGTCGCGTGAAGATTTCCAGAAACCTTGGTCTTAGGTCGACGTGGACCTATCTTCTTAGGTCGTTGCTGCCGTGTGTCTTAAGTCGCTCAAGTACTAGGTCGTTGACGACCTAGGCTAGGTCACTGAAGGAATCTGCTGTCTTGAATCATGTTGTATATAAATTGTGTACTTTTATATATTTGTTATGTCGTTATGTTCGTAACTCATATATATTGTAAATACGTTAAGTCGTAAGTAACTGATTGTTTAGGTCGTGAAGGCCTTGTAATGAGTTGTATTGTAACTGTTTGTTTTTAGGTCGTCTGTTTTAGGTCGTCTACTCTTAAGTCGTAAGTCGTGAGGTTTAGGTCATGACCGACCTAGGTGTTGTACAGATTTCAGTGTTGAGTTGTAACTTCTATAAATAGGCCGGTGGTGCCATTTGTAATGGTGGTTGATTTTGAATAAAACTTTTGTTTTGTTAGCTTTGTGCTTTCACCAATTTGGTAGTTGAGTGTAATCTCCTATCTCCTCTTTCGGCATTCGGGCGCGCTCGAATCAACGATCATAGAAGCCAATTCACGGAATCAAGTGCGCTTGATCAACGTCTGAAGAATTGCAGATCTTCCTTCACGGATCGTGCGTGATCAACATGACGAAGATAGTTAGAATTCGGTATCTTCGGATCAACGAATTTGGGCATTTCAGTATTCTTCATTCCATCGATTGCTACTTTCACAGAATCATCATTTTGTTATTTCCGCCGCTGCGTCAAATTGTAGCCCATAATAATCAAGAACAGTCGGTGGAGGTCATCAACGAAGAAGGTAGTACGAATCTCATAGAACATATGGTCGAAGATGCAGCACGATCAATGTTCCCTACCGTTGTAATTGATAACGACGATGTTAACATCGAAGAGGAACCAAATGTTGGAGCTAAAAAATATATGATTTATTGGATCATGCTAAAAAACCCCTTTGGAATGGATGTTTAAGCGGCTCTCAATTATCGGTAACTGCAGAATACATTGCAATGAAATCAAAATACAACCTTACAGAAGCTGGATTTACGGCTGTTGTTCAAGCTGCTAAACGTCATATGCCATCCGATAATTTAATGTGTGAAAATTATTATGAAGTGAAAAAACTTATGTCATCTTTCGGTTTTCCATATCAAAAAATAGATACATGTTTAAAGGGTTGCATGTTGTATTGGAAAGAAGACATCAATCTTAGAAATTGTAAAATATGTAATCAGGAAAGATACAAATCGAGGAAAAAGAAGGGAAAAGAAGTTCCGTACAAGCGTATGCATTATTTTCCCCTCACCCCTAGACTTCAACGATTATATGCATCATTTGTAACAGCGCATCATATGAGATGGCACAGTGTGAGAACACCTCAAGAAGGTACGTTGACACACCCATCCGATGGAGAAGCATGAAAACATTTTGACAAGAAATATCCCGATTTCGCAGTGGAGAGCCGAAATGTTAGACTAGGTTTATGTACAGACGGCTTCTCACCGTTTTCTCAGTTTGGTTCTAAATATTCATCTTGGCCTATAATAATCACACCTTACAATCTACCTCCGTGAATGTGTATGAAAACTCCATATATGTTTCTCACGATTGTCGTCCCTGGTCCTGATGATCCGACACAGGGCATTGATGTTTACTTACAACCGTTAATCGAAGAGTTGAAAATATTATGGTATGAAGGAGTTGAAACATACGACATATCAAAAAAGAAAAATTTTCGGATGTTCACTTCTTTGTTATGGACTATTAGCGATTTTCCTGCATATGCAATGCTTTCGGGTTGGAGTACGCCCGGTCGTTTTGCTTGTCCTTATTGCATGGAAGAAACACGCGCATTTTCTTTGCCAAATGGAAAGAAAATTTCATGGTTTGATTGTCATCTATGTTTTCTTCATATTAATCACCCTTTTAGAAGAGACAAAAAAAACTTCATAGCTAATAGACATGAGACTCTACGACCACCAGCGGTATGGTCAAGCGAGGATATATATGAACTTGTAAAAGATTATCCAAAGATACAAGAGACCGGACAACAAGAAGAAATTCAAGGTAAATCGACGTTTCATAATTGGTGCAAACAAAGTATATTCTGGGAATTGCCTTATTGGAAAAATCTATTAATCCGTCATAACATTGACGTGATGCATAACGAAAAAAACGTATTTGATAATGTGTTTTATACAGTTTTGAATGTGAAGGGCAAGACTAAGGATGATCTGAAATCTAGACGTGATATAAAGCAAATATGCAATCGTCCTGAGCTTCATATGACTCCCGACAATAAAAAACCCAAAGTATGCTATGAACTAGACAGCAACCAAGTTAAAGTACTGTTACAATGGGTGGAAGGATTACGATTTCCCGATGGAATTTCCTCTAATCTTCGTAGATGTGTCGACTATAAAAATGGGAGACTGAGTGGAATGAAAAGCCATGATTGTCATGTAATGATGGAAAATTTGTTACCCATCGCTTTCAAAGAATTGTTACCGGTAAAAGTTTGGATGGTAATAACAGAACTTAGTTTATTTTACAAGGAGCTTTGTTCAACTACGTTAAAAGTTGACCGTCTACTTAAACTTGAAGAAGAAATTCCTATACTGCTCTGCAAATTGGAGAAAATATTTCCTCCGGGTTTCTTTAATGTAATGGAGCATTTACCTATTCATCTTCCATATGAAGCACGTCTTCGAGGTCCTATGCAATATGGATGGATGTATCCATTCGAAAGGTATGTTACTATATTGAGTATGCAAATGTTGATTTAAGTATAAATATAGTAGTTAATACTTAACCCAAATAATTTTTATTAGGTACTTAAATCATTTAAAGAAAAAAGTGAGACAAAAAGCTCGAGTTGAAGGTTCTATTTGCAAATCATATATCGAAGAAGAAGCTTCTTTCTTTTTCTCTCATTATTTTAAAGACCATGTGAACTTATCATTTGTAAGTGTTCCGCGTAATGACGATCAGGCCGTTGAACAAGATTCTTCTTCTGAATCAGTATTATCTATTTTTAAACAACATGGCCGACATGCTGGAAAATGTGAGGAAGTATGGCTAGATGATAAAGAATACCATGTAGCACACACATATATTCTTCTTAATTGTCCCGAAGTTGCACCATTTGTTAGGTAATTAGCACATTCCAAGTTTTGTTAAATTTAATAATACACGTGTGAATAAATAATAATGTAATATATCATGTTTGTGTTTGCAGTATTTATGAATCACAAAATCCAGGCGGCAATTTAAGCAAAGATTTCAGTACTTGGTTTTCGAAATACGTTTCTGATCCCACAAATAATGTGCTCGATAAAGGACTGAAACATTTGGCGTTTGGACCGTAAAGAAAAGTTAATACGTATCCAAATTTTTTTGTTAATGGATATAAATTCAACCCCAAAGAATACGGTGCTGAAAAATTAACAAACAATACTGGTGTATTTGTTAAAGGCAGTGATGACCCTAATAATCATATAAATGATTTTTATGGCGTGTTAATTCAGATATTGCAGTTGACATATTTTACAAGACCCATGGAGGATGTTTATTTGTTTAGATGCAACTGGTTCAGCAATGTTCCAGGTTCTGGTATTAACGTGCATCCACAATATAATCTTATAGAAATTAAACATACCTCGCGTTATCAAAATTACGACCCATTTATACTAGCCAAACAAGCCCTACAAGCTTATTATGTCCCTTATCCATCTCTAAAAAGGGATAAAGCAGATTATTCTGCGGTTTTAAAAACCAAAGCAAGATTTACGTTCGATGGACAAAATATTCCAGACGAACAAGCCTATCAAGCAGATCTGGAGGAAAATGCTGAAATAGCAATTACAGACGATCAAACTGATTTTGGACCTTTAAATGATGAGACAAATGTATTAGTCGAAGCATTTGAGAGTGTAGAGGAAAACGACATAGAGCACGAAACCGAGTCTGAATCAGAAAACGATGAGGACGACTGAGTAATATCCGGTAATTTTTAAAAGTATTCACATTACATTGATCTCTGATTAATAATGCATTTATCCAATTTATACAATTTTAATGACAATAAGTGTATTACATTTTTTAATGGTTCATCATATCAAGATTATTATGAATTGTATATGTATGTATATATGGCACGTATATATATTATGTCCGGTTCTGGTTCTGGGTCTCGGCAATGTGGCTCTTCACGTCATATTGGAGAGGGTAGTGGTGAGCAACCAGCTCGGCCACTTGTTTACTTGCAGCCTAAGGCTGATGAGACATAAGTATCATAATTAGCAAGCATAGCATTTTAATTTTTTAATTGTACATGATATATCTATAATTGTCTAAAGTTCAATTTTATATTTAACGCAGTGGATTTGAGTTGGAGCCATCCAAAGTGGTTCTGAACATTTCGAAGCAGGCGCACATGGCTAGGATGACCGATTGCTGGCCCAAGTGGGGCAAGATCCCCGACGACGTGAGAGAGACGATTTTGCAAGATTTTCTGGTAAGTTTATACCGCTTTACAAGATGATTAATTAAATACAAATAAATAATTAGTAATATTTTCTCATTGTACATGGCGCCATAAATTTGCAAGAGCCTGACGTCAATTTAGTTCAGCGACACTGGAACTCTAGGATCGCGAAGAATTATAGGGAGACTATGTCGGAGACTAAAATAGTAGGAAAGAAGCCCAAGTGGATGAGCGCGACTGTATGGGAGAAGTGGGTGTAGTGGTGGAACTCTGAGGAGTTCAAGGTAAATCTACAATAAATCTCAGCAATTTTTTACCGTTTAATAAATAATTAATCATTGTAAATTTGCAGGAGGAGTCAGCTAGGAACTCGACAAACAGGAGAAGAAATCCTGTATCACACCGTGGAGGCTCCAAATCTTTCCAGCATCACCGCGAAGATTTGGTAAATTTATCTATTATCACATTTGTATATTGATCAGTTCAACAATTAGTTATGTATAGTTAAATTATCCAAATTATCAATTGCAGGAACGTGCTCGTGGAGGCTCTGTTGGCTTAGTGGACGTGTTTGCTCACACCCACGCGTCTAGGCAAGTAGATGAGGCTGGCAATATCATATATCAGTGGGGTGATCAAGATAGGGCGACCGAGGCATATGTATGCATTTTTAAATTTCTAATACTTACACCGATAAGTTTATTAATTTCTAGCTATGCAAAATAATTACATGCTACTATTTTTCAACTGAAATTGTTTTTTTTTTCATTGTAGTCGAGGTTGCAGGAGGCACAGGCTAATGCGCTTCAGCAGTCAGGTCGTGATGCACTGACACAGGAGGAGCAGGATAACATTTTTACCGCTGTTATGGATCCGGCGCAACGGAGTAGATAATTTGGCTTCGGGAACCTAACGGTAATTAATCCTTTTACATATTTACAAAAAATCAGCGTTTAGATATATAATGTTATAATATTTTATATGCTGAGACAACCCTTTTGCTATTATTTCTATTTGCAGGCTCGATAGGCTCGACAAGCTCAAAAAGACCAAGACAAAGATGAAATCAAGGAGTTTAGAGCTATGGTTGAGCAGCTACGGAAGGAGAATCGTCTACGAGCCATCCAAGTGGAGCAGCTGGATCAAAAGCTTGCAGTATTTGCAGAATCATGGTACCCTTCCTTCGTCGTCTGGTGCTTCGGGAGGCGACGAGGATCCTTGAGGAGGTATGTTTTTGAGTATTTGTGTTTGAACAATGTATATATTGACTTGGAGATGTTTTGATGTTGATGGTGATGTTGTATATATTGGTACGGAGTGGGTGAGAAATATTTTGATGGCATGTACATGGTACATTGACATTTGTTGATGGTATGTACGTTGATGGTATATTTTGTGATGTTTGATCGGTTTGGTTTGTTTATATTGGTGTTTTATTGATTTATGTGTGTTGTTTGTATTGATATTGATATATATGTGTGGAATTGATTGGAAATGGAATGGAAATTGAATGAATTGGAAATGGTGTGGGTGGAAGGTTAATAGGCCTGCTGTTATACAGTAAAATAAACCCAGTATTTCCAACGGCTTCCAACGGCTTATTGACCATTTTATTGTAACGGTTTCTAACGGATTCCAACAGCTCCAAGCCGTTAGCGGCCGTTGGAAATGCCGTTGGAAATGGTTCGTTGGATCCGTTGGAAAGCATTGAAAGGCGTGGGATTTATTCCAACGGCTTCCAACGGCCGCCAACGGCTAGGAGCCGTTGGAATAGCCGTTTTATCTTGTAGTGTCTCGGCTTGGATCTGTATATTGCGTATAGCGACGGCTGCTTTTTTTAGCCGTCGCTAGGCTCCGTCGCTATACGAAGCCTTTCTTGTAGTGAATATTATGCTCAAACTCAGAACAATTTTCCTTTATGGGACAGAGTATAGTGTCATATACTCATATAGTGATTTGCAACGTATTCTGTTTTCTTTCCTACTTCAATTCCATGTAGAAAATGTTAACACTGCTACATATTATTATACTTTAATATATCAGTCAAACTATAGTTAGTGAACAGTACAATTAGTACCGCCCCAATCAAATGGATATGTACAACAGTGCTATTAGAAACTCGTATGTATGTATGTGTGTGCATGACATAAAAAAAAGACTAAATGTACTTGGTAGTTGGTACCTTCCTATCGGGATAGAGATCAGTATACATGGGGTCCACCGACTTAATCCCTGTCCGAGCATAAAACACCATGTTTATCCAGGGAATTCTAGGAAAATACCTACAAAGCAAACTATGTAATACATGTAGGTGTTGCTAAAGTCCATTCACTAGATCATTGTGTGTTTTTGTGTGTGTATGTATATATATGTATATGTGTGTGTCACATAAAGAAAATAACTAAATGCACTGGGTAGTCGGTATCTTCCTATCGGCATAGAGATATAGTCAGTATATGTGGGGTCCACTGACTTGATCCTTGTCCGGGCATACCATGTTTTTCTCAGTAATTCTAGGAAAATAGTTACAAAACAAACCATTTAGGTATTGATAAAGTTCATTCACCGGATATGTGTGTGCGCGCGCAAGCGTGCATGCACTCCATGAGGTGTGTGTTTATGTATACCAGTATGTATGGCACGTCCGTTGGACGTGTATAAAGACAACCGTCGATTAACATATTTTTAATGTAAAATAGTACATACAGACATGCATATTTTTTCAATGTATATATTTTTCATGTACTACTATTTATATAATAGCTGACTTTGTTTTGCATACATGCGCTTTATTGTATAAACAATTGGATGATCTTTTGTCTTTACCATGGCATGATGTTGCAAGTAGCTCAGATTTTGTTCGCATATCCAAAATAGGCTTGTATGCTCAGATCATCTCGTGTCCAAAACATGCCTTATCCTACAACTGCCTCGCTAACCGGTTCAGTTTGCATACTCATATTGTCATTTTGCTGCTATTCCTACATGACTATAGTGTTGCAGTTTGTTGACGTGAACGAAGAAAAATATCACCATTTGTTCATAAATTGTTTTCTCTCCTTCTTTATCTGGGCTTGAGACCGGCATTACTAATTAGTAGGTGATAGCGGAGTTAAAAACATTTTTTAAGGGTTATTTTATGTAATTCATGTTACTATAATGACCATAAAAAATTTGAAATTATTGTTGTTATATATTTGACGTACGAAAGTTTTAAATTTGAGCATAAATTAATATAAGTTAAGAAAAGTAAATGAAATATAAGTGAAATCATGAAGTCCCTTTGGTAAATGTAGAATGATATTACTTAAAAAGATTTTGTAAATGAATAATTTGTATATAAAAAAAATTGATGGAAAATATACTCTTAATTCTAATTAGTTTAGGTTTTGATTACACGACAATAAAACATTTTTGTACACTACATTTCTAGTATGATTCCCTTGTTCCGTGGAATTTTTCCATTTTGTACTAAAATCTTTGTTGAATTTCGTGCAACTCCTCTGGATAACGCCACATATAGTTGACCATGACTAAAAACATATAGGCATAGATAATTATAGAAAGTTGAAGTTACTCAACAGGGCATTAAAGTAGGCCGAAAAAATAAGTCATGCAAACTAAAACGGTAACCCTATTTTTGTTCGTGAGATATGGTCAATTATACAGTGAATCATACACTTATAAATCACATGAGTGACCGAGTGCATGAGTATGTGTGAAGTTGCTGGCATTTTTATGGTTTCATACCCAAATCTTTGCATGCAAAGTTGCCAGGTTTTCATGTGCAATTGTTCCGCTTGTTTATAGGTTGATTCAATTTGAAATGAACAGTTTATAATGTCATCTTCACATATGGATTCAGATCCGACTGAATAGATAAACATTATATAATTTAATAATAATTTAATGCTTTGCAAGTATACTTCACATAACCACTATTAGTTAATGCGTGTTTTATAAAGTGCCGTGTGTGTGTGAGAGTTCAAGTGTGTGTGTGTGAGAGTTCAAGTGTGTGTATATGCGTAAGATGTGTGAGTGATGTGTGCTTCGTGTGTGTGTAAAGTTGCGGGTGTATAATATGAGAGGAGTACGTGTATTGCTTGTAAATGAGAGTGAGTGTGTCTGTCTGTACATTTGGATAGTTGTGTGTCTGCAAAATTAGGCTATCATTATTTATTGCTTTTGTACACCAAGTATTCAACTTATTGATTGAGTTGTCATAAGAATTTGTGATAATTGCTTTCACTTTTGCAGATTTGTCATAAAAACTAATTTATATGAAATTTACCAAGCATTAATATACCTGCAGCAAATATAAGCAAGGAAACCTGGCTGCAATTATTGAGTTACAGACATTATGGAGAAATACTTATAGTTATAAATTGTGAAATGTCTTATTGACGTAAGTGAAACAAACTCATTTGCCTCACTGGAAAAGCATCAAACACTTCACTAATTTGTGTGCACATTGTGCTTCCTTTGTTGTTACCCTTTTCAACTTGTGATTCCTTCACTACTTTCTCCAGCCTATAAAAAACTTAATTAAAACCTTGGCTTTACTTTCCAATTCTCCAACTCATTTCATAATCATACAAAGATTAAAATACTCTTTATATATTTATAAAAGAGGGAATTAGGCACAAGGACAAACTTTAGAAAAATTTTAGACTGAAGGACACCAAGTTTCATTTTTGGGCTGAAGGACAAACTTTGAAAGAAATTTAGACTGAAGGAAAATGCTAATTCTAACTAGCATTATATTTAGTTTTTACATTATACAAAATGCTAGTTATAAATAGCATTTTATTCAGTTTTACAGTCTACAAAATGCTAGCTGTATTTAGCATTTTCCTTTAGTCTAATTTTTTTCAAAGTTTGTCCTTCAGCCTAAAAATGAAACTTGTTTTCCTTCAGTTTAATTTTTTTTTAAAGTTTGTCCTTCAACCTATTTTCCATTTTATAAAATACTTATATATTTATAACATACTTAAAGCCATAGTGCTTGATATATAGCTCATGAAGCAAAACCTGAATCTCATCATTAACCAACATGGGAAAAATTTGTTTGTTATTAAGCCTAATACGAAATCACAGCACAAGCCACACGTTCTTGTCAACATTTGATATTTTGACTAATAAAGGCTGAACCAATTAGATTGAAGATTCACTAAAAATATTATTTCAAAACAAAATAAAAAATGAAAATGACATGCAGCAGGAAAGTTAAAAGAAAGTGGTTTTAGCTAATGGAGAACATGGGTTGAGAATTGACCAAAATATCCATGGATTGTTATAGAATTCTGTAAGGGTATCTTCGTAACTTCAAAAACTTCAAATGTGAGTATTCCTATTATATATAGATATGTATGTGGAGATTTCCTTTGAATGCATATTGATGACATAAGATATCTTAACCATTAGATATTCCCCTTATTTTCAACTCACGGGCAAAGACAAAAAATTCAATGGCCAATGTTTATTGTGTCAAATTTTGCATGAGCCGTGTAGGGCCAACAATGTGTCATATGAAGCCAATATTAATTTCTTTCACTATAAGTGAATCTCACAAAATGTGAAACCAAACCTTCACTACTTGATAAACTAACAACAATGTTTTCTTTTCATTCTTCCAAGTGTGTAAATATTTTTTAGTGCAACATTGACCATATACAAACCATTGTCTTGTTTGGGTGCGCCCATATGCTAGTACCAATAATGACTCCATGATAACAATCAGCAGTATTCATCAGTACCAACCTTATTTGTACTGATTTGGGCATGATCTTAGACTAACTGCTGGGGGCTCCAAACAAGCTAATATATTCATTACTCATTACACCAGTAAACTGCAACAGTCTTTTGTCATTCCCCCGGGATAAACATGTGATGGATCTCTATAACTTATCTCGAATAGGTCAATAAGATGATGGCGTAACCACGCAACATCCCTCTTTATTATTAATAAGTATTTTTTTTCAGTAATATTTGTATTTGTCTTCTACTGGTTTAAGCCCAATAAGTGTGGAGATTCTAAACTACATAAGCACTCCAATACTCTTATAACTGTTTTGGAAAAACAGTATTCGAAATTGTAATCTAATTTTCTTTTATTTCCCTTCCTTGTTCCGATGTTTATTAATTGTCAACAAACCTTTTTAGTTGGTTTTTTTTCCTTCTGTCAATTACTTCATATATTTCCTTCTTCTACTTTTTTCCTTTAATTTCAGTTTTCATAATCGTTACATCATTTGCATTATTTCTAACCTCTCGAAAATGAGAGATTAGGAACAATAAGAAAGATGCGATAATTATGAAAAATGGAATAACATGGATGAATTAAAAAACAACAGTATAAGGTAGGTGATAAAAGATAGAATTTACACAATGAAAAGACTAGCTAAAACGGTAGTTGACAATTAAACAAATAGTAGAAATGAAAGGAATTAAAAGGAAACAGAGATTGCAAGTTTGATTATTTATTTTATGTACAAGAGTACTGGAGTGTTCATAACTGCCTTTGCACAACATAGGAGCTTAAAGCAATATAAACCAAATACAAATATAACAGTGCAAAAAACAACATGTTACTGACAGAATTCCAATCACTGAATCTTCTTGTCTAATTCGATTGTTATCATCCTAACTTGGAAGCATTCAGCATGCTGACTGGTGACAACATGTATGTAGCCAACTTGCCATGTGCACGTAGGCATAAATATACCATGACAATTCCAATTGTTGTTTAGCCATCAAATGATATCTTATCAACTATAAAAGTACAAAGTCCATGTATAACTAGATATTGTAAGAAGCACTGCACAATGAGAAGTAACAGTAACAACCAAGAGATTTAACAAGTTATGTTTCCAAAACTGATCAGTACAAGAATTTAATTGAAAAATATAAAACTGAGAAAGAATTGAAACCTTACGCATTTTGGTTTCGGAAGTTTAAATAGCCTACTTTGATGGGTGAACTAGATCTAATAGATTACGCGAAATCATTATGCGATCTCATGAATTATGTATTTCCATAATTGATTTCAAGAATTAAAA
Source organism: Allium fistulosum (assembly GCA_030737815.1). Lineage (NCBI taxonomy): Eukaryota > Viridiplantae > Streptophyta > Magnoliopsida > Asparagales > Amaryllidaceae > Allium > Allium fistulosum. Next base: position 765,071,819 of record CM060905.1, read on the forward strand.
TCTAGGGTTTTTGCAGCGAAGAAGAAAAGCGGGAGTTTCGTTTTCTGGATAACGGGCTGCGTTGTAAATTGGCCCTTATTACCCTAGCTATAAAGAGAATTTGCTGAAATGATGGTTAGAAACTTTAGATCCAAGGCAACACACCACTCCTTGTCTTTTCTACCTTGGTGTATTTAAACAAAACACCCTCCACTTACTACTTTTCTCACCTACTCCTTTATTATCCTCTCATTTCTTTCCCTTCTTTCTATCTTATAGCTTTGCCAAATTCAAGATGTACTATTAAAATCATGAAAAAAGAAGTTGGATCAAAGCAAAAACAAGTTAATTTGTTGTTAATCTTGTAGTTATTTCTCCATCATGTTTTTCATACAACAATGCAATCTAAAATAGAAAAATAAGTTACAATTTAATCCAGTACAAAAATGATAAAAAACTTATACAACATATTTCCCTAAACTATATTTAATATTATTACAAGTGCACTATACACTATAAGTTTACTAACAATCCAACCTATGCATAGGCTTGTTTGTTATTGTATACTAGTTACTATGAATAAAACCTTAGAAAACAGACGTACAATTCCAAAACAAAAATCCTGCATATTAACGGAATTATACCTGAAATTCAATAACATCATTTTCTTCAAAATAATATATTTTTCTAATAAGTTGTCTTTTTCAAAGTTTCTAGCTTAATATTCATCCAATTTTTATTAATAAAAGAAAAGGAAAATAATTGTTAGAAAATATGGAAAGACACGAAACATCTAAATCAATTTTAATTATAAGGGTAAAATACACATTTATTTTCAAATATTTTTAATAGGATGAGAAAGGCAAAAGGTGGTATGTGTTAATAGAATTGGCCATGAATTTAATTATATTGGGACTTTGATAGTTCTTAAAAAAAACTAACATTTTATTAATGACTAGTGTTTATATTCAATTTTTGGATGGTTTTTTGTAGTCGGTAATAGTATTTGTATAATATAGATTATCACTTCTCTTTACTATAGCATGTAGGTGATCAGATTTTCATTGGTCTTGCTGAAACATTAAGCACTGTACAATTATGAGAAGATGAGTCCAATTGGAATGGATAGCTTATACATGAACGTATGTTGGTGGAAAGAAATTAGTATCATCACCCATGGTCATATTTCCTGATTGTACATTGGTGGAAATAGCATGCAAATCATATTATAATGATGCAACGTTGGAATTGTAGTTAGAAATTACAAACTGGTTCATATGGTTCACATGGTTAAGGAAAACCATAATATAATATGGCCAAAAACAACCTACATCGGTTCACATGGTTAAGGAAAAAAGTAAGATATCAAACTAAGAACATAGGTACACATTGGTCAGAAAAAATTACAAACTGTAATATAACTGAAGGTGGGCAATCTTTATACATGGATGTGTAGAGTAGTGGTGAGGCACTAGTATGGCAGCTTGAGTTTGTCAAGCTTCTTTCTTTCGCTTCTTCTCATGAGTCTTGGTCGCAGCTGAGTCATAGTTGGTTGCAACTTCGTCAATTCCTATGAACAGTAATTGGAGTAAAATTCAATATTGAAGTAAGTAATTCATAATAAAAGTAATATTTTTGCAACAATATGTTCAATATATTTAGCTGAATGCAAATTTTAGTGTTTGTACAACCACAGTGTACATGATTTTGTTGTCAATGGGTCAAGTAGAGCATATCATATATCCAATGTAAGATAAGTGAAAGGGATTTACACCTATGAAAAATCCTTTTCTTCCACCCTTTACGACGGTTAGTGGCATTGGAGTTTTAAATTTTTTCATTTGTCCTAAATTGCTCCACATCCCACGTAAAGAAATAATTTTGTAGGTGTTTAAACTATTAGATGTACCAATAGCATCGGTTATATTTGTTCTAACATAACCTCTTATCACTTTTTTCCCTTTATGCTTTGTAGTAGTTGGTTGGGTTTGACTAAAGTTAGATGGGTTATCCTATGGAAGCACGTTCTCGAACACGGGTTGTTTTTGGGTATCATGATATCAAACTTTAACATGGTTACAATACAGGATCCGTGACTCAATGGGAATATAGAGAGATGTAGTAGTAACTGTAAACTGAAGATCAAACGTAGTACGAAACATTAACTGACGAAGTATTTCAGTACATAGGTTTGATTGAAGCTTAGGTATACAGAAATAAAATATGTATGTAGATAGTTAGAAGCATGTTTGTAAATTTTAAGGATAGTGGAAAATCTACAATGTCGCCATAATTTATATTTTGACCCGCATTTAACAGTTAATAGATAGCAGTTATATAATGCAGATATCTTAAGTTCCTTCCGTTAGTCCTTGAGATGATGGTTTTGATGACAACAACCTTAGAATAAGATTATAAAATATAATTACTAACATTAGAGTTGAGATATATATGTATATGCAGGATTTAACCATGCAGGTATCAAGAATGAAGACTGTACAGTATAGAGATTCAAGAGATCAAGATTTAAGTCTCATGAGTATCAAGATTGAAGACTCATGAGTATCAAGAAATCAAGTTATCAAGAGTTCAAGGTTTTAATAGTAGAAGATAAGTATTGAGTCTAGAATTATGTTAAAACTTCATAATAGCACCGAAATCTTCATTTCATATTTCATTTGGGATGGAACCCATTTCTACCTTTTTAGTGGCTTATAAACCCACGACAAGTAGCTTACAAACCTACGACAAGTGGCTTACAAACCCACGAACATCCTGGTTTTGTACAAGTTATCGAGTCCTGATGTGATGAGATATTCTGTAGGAAGAAGCTTGCAAAACTACTTCAAAATGATTTCCAAAACTGCTTTTCAAAATGTTTTAGCCTTAAAAATTATCTTTTCAAATGATTTTCAAAAAGATGTTTTAGCCTTAAAATATTCTTTGTTTTTGTTTTTAAATAAATTCTTGTTTTAAACTTCGTTAGTTTTAAACTATCTTTAATAATAAATTTAATATTTATACTTAGATTTAAATATAAAATTATAGTAAAATTTTATATATATTATTCTCTATATTTACTTATGTATTTTAACTATAGTTAAGTATATTTATAAAATTTAAAATAGTTTTAATATAAGATAGAAGTAATTTAAAAAAAAAAAACAAATCACCAAAATTTTCTTTGGGATATCGACATCCCCAAGATACCCATGTCGACATAGTGGCAGTTTGTTTCAAAATTTTAAATTTCAAAAGAAGTGTCTATTCGCCATAACCTTTCACGAATGGACATGACTATTGTTCTTCTATAAATAGGGGATGTTTTCAACGAATTTTCAATAATATTTTTCTAGTTTTCACTCCTCTTCTTCTTCCACATTTCTTTATATATATTCTTACCATTACTCTGCCAAAATCACAATTGAATCTAACTAGATCATCTCTGGTTTGATTCTCTATCACTATCTCAACAAGATCTCAGTGCTATTCAGAGTTATAGGCTTCTTTGTAATCAATCGAGCGAGAAAAGGTGTGATTGTAGCCTTGGAAATCAATCAAGTGAGAAAATGTGTGATTGTAGCCTAGGAAATCAATTGGGTGAACTTGTTGCCCGGGAAATCAAGTATCTCTACCCAGAGGATTGTGAATCTGGAGTGGTGTACCCTATGGCCTTGAAATCGAGGGTTGTAATTGTAAAGATTACTTTTGAAAGGAAATCTGTACTTGTGTGCGGGACTGGATGTAGGGTAACTCCGAACTAGTATAAAATCCGGTGTGTTCTTTCCTTTATTGCTTTTACTTTATATTTGCATCTGTGTTTGATTCTGTGATCATATCTGTGTCTGAATATTGCATACATTTGTGTTCAAATTAATATAAACTCGAAAAGAATTAGTAATTCCATAAAACACTATTCACCCCCCCTTTAGTGTTTATACTAGCCTTAAGATCCGTAATCTGCATTTCTCACACCTTCTTGTCATAGGTTTCAGCCTATTCCAAATTTTTTTTAAATCATCATTGGTCAGAAGTTAATCAGCCAACAGGTGTAATATTATAGTGGATAAAAAGTTGCATGCTGTAGAAGGTAAGGAGGACATAGCAAGTTAAACGACATAACAAATGCACATAAGTTAATCTTCCCATAAATAAAATTTTGAACAGTAACATAACTAAAGCGATTCGAATTCAAAGTTATTTTAAATCCCACAAAATGGCATTGTCCAAGATGAAAGTTGATGTTCTTGTATTTGTTATCTAATAGTTCAAAGCTGAAGCTATTGGTCCCAAAGCTTGGAAGTCATAGTTGCTTTGATGTATGTCCAATAAAAACAGTAAATGATGTGCACATTCTAACAGAGCAAGCAAAGCCATGCATTATTCATACTTTCCTCTTATATGTGTATAATAACAGACAATAAACTATTGGGCATATATTAGGAAATAATTCATTTTTAAAATCAAGGCAAGGTTGTAGACGTGGTATTCTTGCCATACTTCCATCCCAGTTGATAAATGAGAAGCAAGTAGAAAATGAACTTCGTAAGTTTGAAGTGCATAGTAAATTATATAAACTACACTATGATATATATTGGTGAATACATATAGTAATTTCAAAAACTGTGAATAGGTAGTACTGAACATCAAACCTATCATTCGTTTTTAAGTTCGAGCATTGAAAATTCATAGGCATACAGTGACGTTGATGAAGCAAACTCAATTGAACCTATTTGATTGACCTGTACACTGTTTTTGAGAAGTAAACATTAAATTCAAAGGTAGGAATAAAATAATCAAAACATGTTTACCTAGCAGCAACTGAGTATGTACCATGCAGAAATTAAAAGAATCAAAGAGCATTCAAAACATTTTGCACTTAATTGCTAACGCATGTGAATCATTGGTTCCAAATTCTGGATAACAGTACATGAAATTTATAATAAAAAAACTATAATTCTGATTAATTTTTTTTACCAGTTGTCGATACCTTAGTTTAAGGTTAACGATAAGTTATATTTTAGTTCCAATTGAGAAAAAGTTCAATACTTGATGAATATATTTTGCTCTGCAAGGTCAACTAATATAGTTAATTAAAAGTTCAGTATTTGTTGCAAATAAGAAATTGTCAGATAAAATTCATACTACTGGAAGCAAACTTTTTCGAAAGTGGTTATGACTAACCAAAAAACTCAATGTTGGAGATTTATATAGGTGCTAATACTATTTAAGAAAATATGGTACACTGCAACTAATTATCCATGTAAAAATGTAGGAAAAATAAACTATTCTTAATTCATGTTCATCAAAAAGAACATGTATAATCCATGTGAAATTGTTTTTAAATTTTTTATAGATCAATTCAGCTTTATGACAATTTGTGAACATTCTAGTACAATTATATATTGTTGATGAGTATTGACATACATATGTATGCCTGATTAGCATAGAGTTTACAAACATTATCCCATATGTTTGTATTTCTGTAAGATGATTGCTAATACAAAGAAATGGTTGGCTGGAGTATATATCAGCCAAAATAAAACTGTCAGAAGTTAGTTCTAAGTAATGAAAAACTCATTATTGGATATCTATATGGTTAAAAAATTATTAGCCAAAATAATTTTCATCACATCATTTTCATTGTGAAAATTGAAGAAAATAGTTGATCTATAAATCAATTTCAATAGGAAAAAAAAGGAAAAACCAAAGCAATTAGTAACAATATAATTCCAAATCCATCTTGTATCTCTTTAATACTACAGTTTATTTCAACATAGATACTATTTTAAATATTTTGAAAATCATACCGTTCAATGCAAATCGACATAAATGCAAACATTTCTCAACCATGGCAGAAAAAAAAGAATTGGGTTTTGTGTTGACTGTAAAACACATGCAAACCTTTAGTGAACTCAAATGGCCAAATCGTATTTGCAGTAAGTACTTTAACGGATGTAGTTAGTTTCGTAGGTATATTTTGGTAAAAATAACTTGTTCCAAGTAATGCAAACAAAAAGACAATTAACTATTTGGTAGAAATAAGTAAAGTATATATGCTGTTACACCAGACATGAAAGATTCCAGTACACATGATGTTTAAGTCAAGTTATCCTCGTCTTACTTTCCACTTAATGCTTAAGTTGAGAAATATATACCAACTAAAACACCTAGAGGAATAACATACCAATTCTTCCCACAGTAACAAAGATGTCCAAATATGATCAAACAATTATACCCTATTACTTACAAAAACCAAATCGCATACAGCGATGTGTATTTAATAATACAAAGTGTAGATAGTGGTGAAGTCTGATTACAAAAGCCGAGCAATTCAATTAGAGAAAAGGGTCGAATAAAAGAACAACAATTGGGGTACTAACACCGTAAGTACTGATTAAAAAACTATGCACAACATGTGGGAAACGTTTAACTGAAATCGGTTAAAAACCAGTTGAATCAAGTGGGGAAAAAAAGGAAAGAGGGGAACATTGATTGCCTACAATAAAAGATGGAGTCATCAATCAACACCATTGTAAGTAACAGTCCTAGAACATCTGTCGACATACATAAAAAAATGACAATGTTGCTGGTTTCCATGTCAAACGTCAGCGAAGATTTGACGCCACTGACTAAGTGATTCTGCAGCCGTTCTTCGGCAGCAATTATCGGCAAAGTAGATCGAAGACGATTAAGTTGAGGAATCTACAGTGAGAATAAAATTAATAATATGAATTACCAAACATCAGCAGGAATCTGGATGTACAATTTTATCAATGGTCTCTTCACCTCTAGGGATTGTTATAATAGAATGGGCATGGGAAACCGTAAATTAAAATATTGATGCGTTAAATGAATACCCAAGTATTAACCATACTGAGAAGTAAGAAGAAGCGGTGTATACAATTACTGCAAATGAATAAACTGGAATGCTTAATTCAAAGTACAAAGTAAGAGAAAAGGACATAAAAAGCGAATCTTCAAAATTAACAATATCAAAAGAATGCCAAATTCAATCTAATTGATTCAAATGAAGAAAATCAATGTTGTTTCTACATATAGAAAGAATTGGATAGAAATTTGGTGCTAAGTCAATCCTAAAATCAAAGTTAGTTAATGTCAATAAAAGAATGAAATTAAAATTAAGCTGTAATTAAACATTCATTCAATAATGATTAATTTGTAAAGATAATACCGTAGGTCATTGAATCGAACTCCATAGATGCAAGTAAAAGATCGGCAGCGGATTGGGATGGAAATCCATCTGTACCGATGTCGTTAGAAATTATGCTGTTGGGTGCTGAGTAATGCTGAACAAAATGGAAATAATTTTTTTTGAAACCCAAAATGGAAATAATTTAGATTGTTAGGTAATGGGAAAGGGAAACTGAATTTTGGGAAGACAATAGGGATTTGGAATGATAGTGGGGGAGATAATGGGACTCGGTCCGTTTTTGGTTTTTGCTAAACAATAGCATAGGAAGGAATATGAGTCTTTTATTTTGAAATTGTGGAATGTAAGCTGTGCCACATAGGCAGTGTCTAGTTTGTGCTTTTATGTTTAAGTAATAAAATAGATTCTATGTCTTTTTTTTAATGCATATATCAACAATTTAGTTTAGATATACAAAATTTTCTTGATTAATCACAAATATTTGCGATAATATGAAAGAATAACTTTGATAATCTCGAAAGTTGAAGTTTGAAAAATATAAAAAGAAACATATCGTAAGTAAAAATAAAAACAACTTCTTAAAATTTGATATTTCTTACAAAGTGTTCAAGGGTAGCATTAATAAAATAGGAAAAAAAGTAGTGTGACTGCTAAATTTACCGTTACTAGTATTTTTAATATTTCTTTACCGCTTAATTTAACGTTACTAATGGTAAATTTACCATTACCATACCGATAACAATAGTATACCAATGTAGCTTTAAATTGATTGCTAATTGCTTGGTAACGGTAAATTGCCTAGTAATGGTAAATTTATCATTATCATAACAACCCTAGACATAACTCGGAAATACAAAAGCAGCAAACTAAAAGTGTAGACAACTTGGAAATAGATTTAAATTTGGTTATAAAAGGTGGATGACATTTGTGAAGGAACTAGATTGGTTAGAAGCGGGTGAAATAGGCAGATTTCAAAAAAAAAATCTATTTTGTATTTGTTGGGTCTACGTATGTACGTATATAAAGTTTGTAATCTAATATATGTTTTGAAATTATAGCAACAACTTAAAATCTAAATTGAACTTAATAGGGATTCAAAAGTTTTATGGTGCTTTACACAAAAGTCCGATTATATTTTTTTTAAATAAAACAAATTTTAAACAAAAGTAAATAATAACTAAATGAATTAAATTCAAAGCCACAAGCATATAAGTATGTATTCAATTTCCAAACTGATTTTTAGTAAACGAAATATGTAGTTTAATCATGTTTGTATATATAAGAAGTAATAAAAATACATCAATTGATTAAAAATTAGTTTAGTTAAAAATTACTATTTTTTGTTAAATAATAATTTCTAAAACTCTAACAAAATAGATAAAATAACTTAGACACGTATAAATTCGTTGTAAAAGGTTTCAATCTAAAATGTATAAACAATAAGAACAAACAACTAAATGAGATGTGGCAAAAAAGGGTCTAAACTATATGGCAAGATAAACATATACATATATGAGATGTAGAAGTATAAGATATAACCATGTAAGTATGATGAACATATGAATAAATAAAATTAGAATGTTACCTTAACATGTAGTCAAAAACACATCTTGAACTATGAATAATGCTCCTAATCGAATTGAATCAACCTCCAAACTTTGCAATAATTTGAAGCAACACCTTTTATATATATGTTTTGATTTGTTTTGATTTTGCATTGGAAATTTTATGGCTAGGAAGCTATTTATTTTTTGTCATGGGGAAGAAGAAAAGAAAAGGCAAATGAATTGTCAAAAGAGTAAATGAATGAATGGAAGATAATCTATTTTAAAGGAAACATTGAATATTTTTAATTCCCTCTTTAAAATCTTCCTTATTTAATACTTCATTAAATCTCAATCAAATTCCCTCCTCCCATCATGCATGGCTGGTTGTAGATGGAGGCTAGTTGGACCCTCAAAATTTCCAAAACAACTTGGTAATTAATTGATTTAAATCAAATTTAAATGTGTATCGATATCCTATATCGATACGTACATATATAACTTTTATATACGCATTTTATTAAATACCAACGACATTCAAACTAATCAAATAAAATTTAAAAATTAATATTTCATAAATATTGATTAATTTAATTAATTTACAATTATTATAAATTAATTAAATCGTGTGGTTTTCAGAGTATTCATCATTATGGTTGTGCGACTCAAATGTGTAAATTCAGTTAGCGATTAATATCGAACAATTCGAATATTAATTTTCACACAACACCTTATCTGGTTGTGCGACATTTTGGCTGAATTTATCGTTTATACATCTTTTCGGTAAAATCCAGTTTTACTATTATAAGTAGTACCCGGTAGTAATGATTATTTACACAAATTCTCTTCGTCAACCCTATATCACATTAGGACATATGCTATTTGGTTTTGACAAAAATTCCAACATCATCCATATTCAACTTAATTAGTCCAAACACAATAGTTTAATAATTATTATTATTATTAACCGTACTGCTTTGGCAAGAGACTTTGACTGACTACGGTTGATTGTGGTACTAACCTCATATAACCGAGGAATCGAATTCTCTATTGACTAGTGTTTCACTTTCAATGCTTCAACTCAGACACAACTATAGTTATTCGATGGACGTCATGGCATGATTTAACTATAATCAAAGTGGATTTTCCATATTGAGGTTCCATATTATTCTCAAGTCGAAAGAATTGTGTAATATCATCATTTCGACATTCTCTGTTTGACCTTAGTTATCTTAATCAATTGAAAACTCTCAAGTGAGTCATTCCATAGTTATCCAATAAAATGTAGGAAATGTGGATTACGGATCTTAAGGCAGAATTAGCAATAGAGGGGGGTGAATAGTGTTTAATTAATTTTATGAATCTTTTTGAAATATTTTCAAATTAAACACATACAGATACAATTTCACAAGCACAGAGACAATCACAAAATCAGACACAGATGCAAATAGTAAATAAAAGCAGTAAAGGAAAGAACACATCAGAATTTTATACTGGTTCAGAGTTACCCTACATCCAGTCCCACACAACTTCTTATGCCTATTTTTTTTCAAATATAATGTCGATATTACAACCTCGATTTCAAGGCCACGAGATACACCCTCCTATCTCCGAGTCCATGGCAAACTCTCTTGATTTAACCAAACTATAAGATCACCTAATTGATTTACGGGCTACAATCACACCCAATTGATTTACGGGCCACAATCACACCGTTTCCAATATCACTTTGATAGATAGAGAGACTCGATACACTTCTTTGATTAGAAATGATCCTATAACTCTGAATAGCACTGAGATCTTTGAGAGAGAGTGATAGAGAATCTAACTAGAGATGATCGAGTTTGATTCACTTAGTATTTCGGTAGAGTTTTGTTAAAATATAAGAGAATATTTGAGTGGAGAAGAAGGAGTGAAGAAATGAAGAAAAACTAACTTTAAATTCGTTGAAACAACTGGTATTTATAGAAGAATAATGGTCATGTCCATTCGCGAAAGGTTATGAGGATTATACACTTCTTTTGAAAATTTGAAATTTGAATTCCACGATCACCATGTCGACATGGGGGGATGAGGTATGCCGACATGCCCTAGTAAATTTTGAAAATTGAATTTTGTTTTAAAAGAGATTTTCTTTCTAAAACTTGTCAAAATAATTTCTGAAGTTTATAAACCATTTTGAATATTGTTTAAACTTATAAAAGAGATTTAAAAAGTAATCTTAAAAATATATAATCTACAATATAAAAGTAATATTAAAAACTAAGTATAAAATATATTTTTGAGATTTAAAGCTTATAATATTAAAACTAGGAGATAGTTTTAAAAACAAGAGATGATTTTGAAATCAAAATATAAAAGATAATAAAAATATTTTAAGGCTAAAATATTTAAATTGAGAGAGATGACTTTTAAAAAGTTTTTGGAAAAATATTTAAAATAAATCATTTTGAAAATTTCGTGGATTCCATTCCACTAGAGAAGGTCATGGGTTCCATCCCACTATTAAAGCGAGAAGGTGGATTCCATTCCACAATTAAAATCCGAATAAAGATTTTAGTGCTATTATGAAGTTAACATAAATCTAGACACTATTACTTATCTTGATATCTTGAACTCTTGAACTCTTGATACTCATGAGTCTTCAGTCTTGGTTTCTTCACTCTTGAATTCGTCAGTCTTGAATCTCTATACTATACAGTATTCATTCTCAGTACCTGCATATATATCCTGCATATACATATATATCTAGACAATAATATTAGTATTTATATTTTATAACAAGTCCTAAGGTTGTTGTCATCAAAACCATCATCTCAGGAACTAACATAAATATCAGTACGTAACCCCTTGGTGCCTACAGTAGCCATGAGTAATACACTGCTCAACATTTGGAGAGCGTCACGTACTCTAGTCTCAACGGACAAGTCGATATCCTTTATCGAAACATCTTAATTAGGTATATTTAAAACAATATGTTATTTTCAATGTGATAAGAATACCATGATTACAAAATATAGTAATTACCATCACATAACCTATCATTTAAGGATTTTCTATTTAATATACTTTAAATTAATTATTTAATTAATTATATCATAATATAACAAAGCATATAATAGAAATCAAACCCCTTATTATCAACAACATTAGTTATCGAGTTAGATATATGTAACAAATTACGTACTTAAGATACACCTAACTCTAACAGATTATAGACATGGGTTTAATTAAAGAATGTTTAGAGGTTAAGTAGAAAGTAAATATGATTATGAATTTATGTAAATAATTTGATGTTTATAGCCCATTTTCTTTTATAATAATAAATATTTAATAACTTAATAAATATTAGCTATAGGCTAATATTTCATATTACATATTTAATAGCTGACATTAATATTTAATAATCAACGACTAATATTTCATAGCTAATATTTAGTATTTCACTTTTCTCAAAAGAATGTTTGAAATTCATACTTAATAAAAATTCAACAACAAGAATTCAAATACAAATTAAATTCTGAAATACGTAGGATCAATCATCTCGTCGTTCGTTAACAAAAGTTAAGTGTCCCTACCTGCTTCGATTATGTTTCTCAACCTCTCCAGCTCAACAATCCGTTTCCATTTAGTGTCATGTCTATTTTTCAGTGATTCTAGGGCATCTGACTAATCATTCTATAAGAGTTATTTTTCTGTAATTTTTGAAACAGACCAATCCTAGCCTTTTTTCTAAATGGTCAAAATTTTCTCAACCAAATTTCAATTAATAATGTTGACAGCTTGAACTTTTAGTAAAATGTTAGTCTTTTTTTGCACCCATAGATTCCATGTATAGAAGCTATGCAGCAAACTAGGAATGGTGAAAGTGGAGAGTGGGAAAAAACTAAAAGTAGAAAGCAATATTTTATAGTAGAAAAGAGCATTAGTAAATATATGTTTGACCAATAAAGTGTACATCCAACGTTGTATTTGCATTTTTTATGTGATAACCCACCTCGAAATGGGTCAAATTTTCGATCAAATAAAAGCCCATCGAACCTTAGACCCATTTCAAAGCCGACCATTGTTGGTAAAATTGATACAATGAACAATACATGGAGTTATCTATCTATGCTATCAGAATCTCACGGTGGAAAGGATAAAATATAATATTAGACACATATACCCATTTCATGGAAAATCCAAATCTCAGAAATACAACGTATCATACCAAATATCTAGAATACAATATCCTAAAAACTATAATAATATGTCTGAAATTGTGTACAACAAAATATATAAATACATAAATAGATAGATAAACTGCCATGGGACTTCGACTCTACCTTCATCTTCTAAATCGGCACGTCTCCCCTAACCTGTGTGTTGTAATAAGGAGGGGGTCAGAACAACAATGTCCGGTGAATGAAAACCTCAAGTTTTAGCATAATAGTATTTGGGCAGTATCATTTTGATAAGTAATATGCCTTATGCAACATATATATATCCTGCATCGAATACCTCCAACTGTAGGCCCGAAGGTTTTTCCAGTGAAACTCCATAATTTACACCCTTCCAGTCCAACTCAATAACTTATGCTCTTCCAATCAAACTCTATAACTTACCTTTAATACTAAGTCAAAGACCCTTTCCTGTCCCACGCAACTACCATAAGTCGTGTCCTAACAATGCGAGAGAAAGTACCTAAGCCACTTAATACCTTTATAGTAGGAATTATGCAGACTTTGTCCATCTAATACCTATATCCTAGGCAGGTCCTCGTCATTTAATACCTAACACAAGATAGACCCCTCTCTAGTGCTCCCTAACTAACATCACACAAAACCTCATCAAGCCACTTAATACTTCTTTATAGGAAGAAATGGGCCCTACAATAGCCACTTAATACCTCGATCCTGAAGTGGACCCCTTCCAAGATTCCCAACTACCGCACCTAACAAAAATCTCGACCATTTAATACCTCTTAAGTGGGAAGGAGGTGGACCCTAGAATAGCCACTTAATACCCCCGACCCAGAAGCAGGTCCTATGTATTAAGGCCCATAACCCAAACTGTGACATCTCACATTAGTCCGACTATCTGTAGACGCTAGTAGCCAGATTAACTAGGTAGACCTATCCTACAAATAAGGACTAACCTCGCGTCCACCATGGGTACTTATTATAGACGATGTCTCACATCAGTTCCAAAGTCACACTGCTGGTATCCAGATTAGCTGGGCAGACTTCTGTGTGCTTTTGACTGACCTCGCATCTCTATAAATTGGTCATAATTTCACTCTACTAACATACTACCATAAACGCCTCACCGCATTTCGTATTAAGGCCATATATGAAAATCTCCTTATTCTGTCTTTAATTATGGATTAGTTTCCATAATTACCCTTAACTTCCTTGTTATCGATTTTAATGCTAATTACTAATCTATTTATACTACGTGATTAATACATTATTAATTATACGTTAATAATATATTTATATGCTAATTGTATATTTATAAATATAGGCTTACTATAAATTCCTAAGCGTGTGAAGATTTCTACTTCCTATACTAATCGTAAAATGTCAAAACTTCCAAATTTATACAAGTCTAACTCCCTACAATAACTTACAAATTAGCTAATGCCCTTAGTCAAACAATAAACTTGCACAAAATATAATCAAATGCCAAACTTATTTTATATTAATATAGTAGAATTGACACCTATAAAACTTACAATTTAAACCTTTTATATCTTATTCAACTTTTAAAAACACGAATTTCAAGTGAAAAGAGATTCATATTTAGATTACGGAAATAGGCAATGCAAACTATGAATAAGAGAATTTATATCTTACACACTATTTCCTAACTTATTTTCTTTTTAGAATCCTTTTATGCATCAATATAGAAAAGTTGGAAGTGGAATAGAATATAAAATATTCAAATTGCAATAACAAAACAAATTCTACTATTTTAATATAAAATAATTGAGATTCCAATAAGCTTAAGAATTGACATTTCCTTTGGGGGGAATTTAGGGTTTTAATTTTAGAGTTTCATGAACAAAATTCCATAAGGCATAAAATAGATCTAAACATCTACTATACAAATAATAAAATGTGAAAAACTAAGATTTCCACTTATAGAGAATTCGCTTATCTGCTTTTGGATTTGATTCATGTCTGCTCTTAATTTCTCCTTCGGATCTCTTCTTTTTGGAATAATACAACAATTAGATTGTATATAAATTAGATTCAAAATCAGGGATTAAGGAAGAATAGAATTAGAAATCGAATACTTATACCTAAAATCACTTATTTGGAAATCCTAAGTGATGCTGAATTGTAGAGAATAAGAAGACTGACAGAGTTTCGTTAGCGATCCAAATAATTTGTGAATAAAAGTGAGGGGGCTAGTCTCCTATTTATAGTGGTTAAAAGGTGTTTGGACCGTACGATTAAAATAATAAAATCCAGGTCGTTCATGCCTAAATTAACCCTAGTGGCCTCTTGTTCACTAGTCGACCGTACACCCTCAAGCGGTCGACCGGTCGAGGAGATGGGGCCGACCGGTCCCTTATATTTGGACGCTGTTAATTTCTTTCTATTTGTTTCAATTTCTTTCCTATTAAATTAACGTTAACCTTTATTTTAACGTTACTTATACACTAACGTTAAATCATTTATTACCCAATTAAGTTTCAAATGTTAACATTAATTAAAATTTTGAATTTGAGTTCCATTTGAATTGTTTTAAATTCGAAAACTTCAAACGTCAATAACTTTTCCATTTGAGCTTCGATTACAAAACTTTGTATGTGAAAGTTGATCAGAAAATCACCACGAATGCAATAGTGCAACTTTCGTGGACAAATTCTGATATTTACAATTTTCATTTTTAGCCTTATTATTAATAAATTAATTTCTTGTTAATTTTTAAAGGGTGTTATAGTTTACTTCTAATACAAAATTGAAATTCCAACCATTATGGATCAGAACACCGACATAAACTATATTTTGATGTAATAGGTTTAATCGAATGTAAATTCATATACCACTAATCCAAAGTGTTGCTTGTGATACACCTTTAAAAAAAGTAAATGTAAACCAAATGCCATAATTTATCCTAGTTCAATCGCTCCTAAAACACTATAGTCTAATTTTGCAACAATCTCATGCATATTATGAAGTAATTTTAAATCTAATGTCATAATATTCCTACAAATTCACCTTCCACACAATCAAAGTAGAATCTAAATAATAATCATCCATGTAGATCGTTGATATGTTCTATTAACAAATAAAATAATATAAGTTTCCTACGATTCTAGAAAAATGGCAAGGTACTCTCTAAATATTTTAGGAAAAAAACAATTCTATAATGAAAAGAAACAGTTCAACAGTGCAAACATTCAATAATTTCTTTTTTTTGAAAAATATTCAATAATTTCAGTAGTGTAAAATTTAGAATATTAAAATCAATGATGAAAATTATGTCGTTGGTAAATCAACCCAAACTCCTAGTCAACTAATGTCCATTAAAAATTATATTTTTATGACATAGTGCTATGTTGGTTTATTTGTTTCAAATATGTAGACCAAGGAAAATCATAATTTTTTACCAAAGTTTCAAGTGGCCATAAAATAAAAAGCATATTTTCAGAAAATTAGTAGTATATCCGGAAAATACTAAATTTTGGAATGTATATGATTTTCAAAAATTCTCTACTAGTTGACTAGCCATGGAAATTGGTTTGACCAATAAAGTTAATTTTTTTCTCTTTTGTTCGGAATATTTGTGAAAAACTTGTAGAGAGATAGTGTCTTTGGGGTTTCCCTAACATTTAGATGATCCTTTTGTTATCTGTGGTTCAAACTTCGGTACCCTTGGAATCGACGCTTTAGCAATTAGCATTTTTCCACTTGCCCTCCTCTACCTATCTTACAATTCCTAGCAAAATGTCCCTTTTGTTCGCACTTATAGCAAGCTAAGTTGGAAACATCCTTCGGTGAATGGAACTTACACTTATTGTTTCTGTTGATGCAGATGCAAATAGCTTTGAAGCTAAATTCTTGAATCGTAAACCCATGATAATCAGATTCATGAACGATCTCTGGATATGATTTGTCATGTCCCTTTGAAACTCTGGATGCATACTGAACACAAACATTTTGTTCTTCTTCAGCGATGTATCTATCAATCCATGGTCGAACTGAAATAATGCTTTAAACCTATTCTCGTACTCAGCAATTGACATAGCCCCCTACTTCAGATTGAAAAAGCTCCTAAACAACTTAGTCTTCCCGGCCTCTAGAACAAACTTCATTTCAAGCACTTTCTTGAATTGGGCCCAAGAAAAGTCATTCTCCTGGACATCTGTGGTGACTGAACTCCACCAATCTATAGCAGCATTAGACAGATGGTCCAATACCAAATGACACTTCATAGAATCATCCAACTTGGGGTCCCTAAATACCCTATCACACAAACTAAACCAAGTCTGAATTTCAATGATAGTCTCAGTGCGATTGAACCTCTTACCACCCAACTTTTTAAAGTCATGGCATAGTAAAGCAAAGTTTACATATGGTCGAATTTGCACAACTTCTTCCACTAGATTCACCTTCGCCTCCCTGATCGGAGCGGCGTTCCTCTGTGCTCGAGTGTCACCATTAGTAACAGTACTATTGGAACTAGGCCAGCCCGAAGCGGAAGAAATGTGTGAATTTTAATTTTTTAATTTTGGATCTTTATTGGGCCTATGAAGTCATTCATTTAGAACTTTTCTAAATTTCTTTTAAATAAAATCACCATTTTATTTAATTTTATAAATAAAGTTTTACTTTATATTATTTTGTAACATGTTTGAATATGTGTATCATATACACATATGTGTGTGCGTGCATGTGCAACAAATAAAGTGTGCATGGTATGACATGCCCATATATAGTGCTGGGATTTACACTGCAACATACATGTTAGCCCCTATATTATTCTATGTGTTGTCTAAATGAGTATATATATGCATTAAATGTTACATATATACACATTTGTAAAATACAACTATTTATACAATACATATATATCTGTGTGTGTGTGTATGTGGAAATAATAATTATAATAATTTATATAAAATATTTAAGATGTATTTATACAAATGTTCGCTTATATTAAATGAAAAAAACATTTAATATAAATGGCAACAGAAGCCCAGTGTTAGAATGAACCAATGACCAAACTAGGCTTCCCTTGATGAGATCAAGGGTAGTGTAGCCAAGATTTATTGGCATTCAGAGGAGAGTTAATGTTGAGAAGAAGGTTTCGATGTAAGGCTATAAATGGCAACCAAAAGCTTATTTAAAATATTAAAATAATAATGTCGGTATAAGACCCGTGTGGCATCCATAAGCCTATTCATGGCATTAAATGAATGAGATGGTATAAGGCCTGTATGGCATCCATAAGCCTATTTACGGCTTTAAATGAATGAGATGGTATAAGGCCTACATGGCATCAGAAGGCGTATTCATGGCATTAAATGAAAGTGAGGTGTAAGGCCTTTGTGGCAACCCAGTGTCTAAAAAGTGACATTGCATTCGGTAATTAGGAGTAAGGTCTGTGTGGCAACCAAATGTTATAAAAGAGACATTGCATTCGGTAAATGAGGTGTAATGCTTCTGTGGCAATCTAGAGTCTTAAAAAGACTTATATTTTAGTAACTAGGCATAAGGCCTATGTGGCAGCTCAACATCCAAAATAACTTTGTATTCAGCAATAAGACGTAAGGCCTTACTAACATCCTAATATCCAAAAATGGCATCGCATTCGGTAGTGTGGTGTAAGGCCTGTGTGGCATCTAAGTGTCTAACGATGACCATATTCTAAGATGATGATGTAAGGCCTATGTAGCAACTAAAGGACTGGAGATGACATAAATTTGGTAGTGGGTATAAAGCCTTCATGGCATCCCTATGCCTGAATTAAAATATTAAAATAAAAGAGCAAGGCATAAGGCCATAATGGCAGTCGAAAGTAAAATAAATATGAAGATAAGATATAAGAAAGGCATAAGGACTTCGTGGTATCTGAAAATAAAGTAAATTTGATTTTAAGTAACGGTAAAGGCATGTGGCCTTTGTGGTAGCTAAAAGCATAATTACCTTGATATTCCTAAGAAATAGGATAAGGCCTGAGTGGCAAGATGAAAGACTAAATTGAACCCGAGTCTTAACGTAATAATTTGTGTAGCGATATGACTTGTGCCATTGTTCATTTGATGAATTATATTTGTTGAATGGTGGAGGTAAAATTCGTTCTGTGCTTTAGCAGCGTGGTTTTACTCTATGTTTTGTTTAGGTTAATGTATTACTCATACTAGGCATTATGTTTGACCTATGTTGTTATTATTATTTTCTCCATAAACTCACGGATACTCAATTGAGAGGCTGGAAACTTGGGATGGACGAATAAGCATGTCGAAGGTAAAAGAAGGAGGCTTTGGTTCAAATAATGATTACTTTTATTTTCGTGGTTTAAATATTCATGAAAACATCCTCATAAGTCAGGCATGACACTCTATTTATGTTATCGTATATTTGACCCCGTGTGGCACCTTTTTGGGATGTATGAAAAATGTAAACACTATTGAGATAGTTATGTCTAATGAATTTATTTAGATGTTCTATTTAATTAGACCGTTGTGTGTGTGTGTGTATTGAACTCACTCTATGGCTGAAAGATGATTTCAATGTGACTACATCACATTAGAGTTTCATCTTTAGATTTCAGAATGGGGGATGTTATAGTTTGGTATCAAAGCTCAGGTTAAGGGACACCTAAGTAAAACCGAGCAAGAAAAAGTTAAGTCTTTAATAGAAAAGAAACACCTTAAGGAGGGTGTACATTATTATATAACATACTTGTACTTTGCTATATACTTAGGTATATATGTAGATTTATGTATATATATATATGTCCTTCCATTGTTGTTTCACTCTCCTTCATTTTGTTTCTAATGAAGACTTGCTTAACAGAAAGAGCAAGATGGAGATGAGGAGTGGAAGACTTATAATAGGAGGGGCAAGTACAAGAAGAGAGGCCAAAGGGTACTCAAATTAATGGCTAAGATGGGGAGACAACCTCGAATGTTGGAGTTTAGGATGGAGTTCAAGTGCTAGCTCTGGCCTTAGGAAACATAGATATGAATGTGCTTTTCCAACAATTCATGACCAACCTAGTACAATTGCAAGTTTAACAACCGATGCCACTGCAAGCCCCGCAAGTTCTAGGGGGCTTGATGCAGGCAATTAAGGATAACTTTGCTAAGATGAACTAAGATATTTGAAGCTTGGTGGGGAAATGTTTAATGGAAAAAAACCATCTTTGAAAGCAAGTGATTGGTTGAAGATGTGTGGAAGAATCTATGAAGACTTGGAGTTTACAGATTTCCAAAGGGTGAAGTTAGTATCCAGGATGTTTAAAGAGCTGACTTGTATTTGGTGCGAGACTATGATGGTGGAAGTTACCGAGTAAGAAATTACTTAGGAAATATTCAAATAGATGTTTGAAGAGCAGTTTGTTCCTGGATCAGAGTTGTAAGCATTGTTTTGGGAGTTTGTCGAGTTATAACAAGAAAGCTTGTTTCGGTTCCATTCAACAAAGTGGTAGACTGAGGCCCAGACCGAGTGAAAAAACCATGTCCCATCTGGCACTTTCATTCAAAAAAGTGGTAGATATGCCAGACAATATAGCTTCTGTACACCAAGAGAAGGGGTGTAGGCCCGAAAACTTTAGCTGAGAAGAAGAAGAGATTTATTTCCAACGACTCGTAAATTAATCACTTTATATTTGAATATTTAAATCATTTTTAAATATTTAAATGGATTTTAATAACCAAATAAACATCTTTTAAATAATAATTAATGATGTTAAAATTATTTTCAAAATATGTTTACTAAAAAGGTTAGTTAAAATAAAAACAGAAAAACAGAAAATGTGTCCGAAAACCGTTTTCCAAAATTTCAACTTTTCGACACTACAAAGTTGTCGAAAAATGTTGTGCACATTTATGACATGTGAACACATATAAATGTTCATGTCATGATAAGTTAATCCATGTGTTAAGGTTAATAATCAAGCTTAGTTTAAAGATAAAAACATGATTTGACATAAAATGCATAAAAATATATAATATAACCTTAGAAAATTAATAAAGTACCACACCATAACCTAAACCACCTAGGTAAGCACACAAAATCATGCTAAGGAGGACCTAAGTGGGGGTAACGTGAAAGGAAGGGATGGAGGAGGTATGAAGTTCCATGATATATGCACACTTTATATTCTTTAATTCTTAAGTCATTTTACTAAAACGCCCTTCTCATTTTTCCTATAAATACATGCCTCTTCTCACCATTCTTCACTTTACATATTCACTTCCATATTCATTTCCATTCTCTTCATGTGTTCATAAATTTCCATGGCTTCCATTTGTATGTTCATGGCTTAAATCTATAGTTTTTCCACTTCCATCCACTTAAAACTAGCTTCTACCTTCTCTACATCACTCAACTTAACAAAACAACACCTTCACTCCCCATTTCAGCCATGGCCGAGCCCATAACAGCCCATGCCCAAACCCAAACAGCCTATTTAAGGGCCCAAAAGTTCGAGCTTGAGTGGAGTGAAGTATAGTTCACGTGTCGGCAAGTTGTTGTAGGAGTGCGGCTTAGTTCGGTTGCATTTTTGTGAGTAAAACTCCACCCTTACAACCAAAGTTTTTAAATTATTTTGATGCTCATATTATCAACTTATGAATGCTTGTTGTATATGTGTAGTGATGGTTTGGTAGTTGGTTTGGTTCATGTTGCAAAAAGTTGTCGCGTTTGAAAGTTAGTTTGCATGTAGTAAGCGATATGAAAAGTTAGTGGCTAAAGTTAATTATATTGTTAGCAAATGTTTGATATATGTTGTATTATTGTAAATCACCATGTATATATTTTCATACCCTTGCCATGTGATGTTTGGTAGTAATATTAATGCCTTGAACTTGTTTTCCGAACTGTCCGTATAACGATAGTCGCTATATCGGCACTTTCGGAAAATCACCTTTTATCGAAATCATTTGGTTTCGTCTTCGTGCTTGGAATAGTTTTACAAATAAAGAAAGTTTTAAAATAATAACGACTCCAAATTTAATTAATTATTTTAATTATTATTATTTAATATAATTAATTATTTTATTAATAAGGATTAAGGTTAACTAATTAACTTATTAATGATGTGTTTTAAATTTAACTAATTACTTAGTTAATGATGCTATAAATTTAATTAATCATTTTATTTAATGATATTTAAGGGTAATTAATCTTTTGATAATGATGGATTAAGATTTATCAATTTATTAATTACTGATGTTTATTAAAATTAATTAATCCTTTTAATTAATGACTTTTAAAAATTAATAAATCTGTTAAACCTTAATTAATCTTTCATTAAATAAAGTTTAAATTAATTAATCACTTTTATATAATGGTATTTAATTATTTATATATTAATTAAAGTAATTATATTTAAATATTATTAACTAATTTAATTAATGATATTCTAAAAGGTGATTTACCCTTTTTAATTAACAGTTATTGAAGTTAATTTATCAACTTAATTAATGAAGTTTCAAAGTGAATTTATCAAAGTAACAAGGATGTTTTAACTTTGTTATTCATTTTAATTAATAATAATAAATTATTTATTTAATCTAATTAATTATAATTAATTTTTAATTAAATTAATGGTGTTTAAAAGTGATTAACTTCTTTTGGATTAAAGGCTATTGAAGTAAGTTCATCAACTGAATTAATGAACTTTTAAAGTTAATTAATTAATATAATAAGGATGTGTTTAAGTCATTAAATCCTTTTTATAATGATGTTTAAAGTTTGTGACTCCTTTAACAAACTGTTTTAAAGCTAATACTTGTATTGTGAAGCCCAAACATGAATTCGGTTTTAAAAAAGAAATAGTTTGATTTGCTTTATGGAAATGAATTAATTTCATTAAAATGATTCACTTATATGGGAAAGATTTATTTGTATGCTTAGCACTAAACGTCGAAGAAGTAGACTTGCTTCTATTTCAAAAGTTAAGAATAGTTGAGACATGACTTTGAGGTAACACTACCTTGACTTGTCCAGTATTACTGTTAATCGAGAAATAGTACAAGTTGGAATTCGATGAGTGATGATAAGTATACATGACTTAATTTTCATATACGATCGTTTTATATCCTTGATAGTTGGTTCCCCGACTATCAGTTACCTCAGCTTCTTTATTATCGTCATTCTAAGATGATTTATTACTCCATTGAGCTTTGTTATCCTTTGTCGGAAATGACTAAATCAAAGCGCATGTTTTTTGGGGCAAGTTATATGAGGTTGCTCCCATTAGGGTATTTTCATATCCACTCTAGGTTCGATTCAGTTTTGCACATTTAAATGTGAAATGTTCGGACTCTCGGTAAGGATTGGCGGGGTACGGCTTGGAGTTCCTGGGGTTTCATGTATATTTCTAGAGGTATACTTCTTTTAAGGGGGATGCACCCACCTAGTCATTAGTTAGAAATTTTCCTTACCTTATTTGATTCGAACCTTCGAATTGTTTTTCGATAATTGCAACAGGAAGAGTCAAACCACTCTTCACAATGTTTAATTATAGATTTTGTCTATTCTATCAAATTTGGAATGTTATCTTGCTTTATCCATTCTGTCCAGTTTGGATTTTGCTCAGACTATTTCCGTTCTTTCAAGTCTGGATCTTTATACTATTTTTGCCAATCATCTATGTTTGGATTTGTTTCCTATTGTTCTTTTCCATTCTTTTGTTTGGTTGTTGTTTATGTGGGAGAAAACCCATTCCACGTGTTGGATTATAGGTTTTGATTGCTGACAAGACAACAATTCACGAATCTACGACTACGACAACATCCGGAACCAACGACTCAAAGTATGGTTCATATATGTATATAGAGTCTAGTTTAGTGCTTTGTTAAAATCTTTCCTCAAGAATCATCATTCACATTCAAATAAACTTGCATGCATATTTTAATCAAAATCAAGTTTTCAAAAAATGCATAGAGCGGGGCTCGAACCCGGGTCACTAGTTTAGAAGGCAAGTGCTCTAACCAAATGAGCTATGGTGAGTTTTGATTACAACAGAATTCAGTCGACTGAAAAAGATCGACCAGTCGACTGAATATCTAAAAACAGCCTATTGAACTTGTGCACATATGTATACATGTTTATATTTTCAAAGTCAGTCGACTGACCAAAAATGACCAGTCGACTGAACCTGTTCAGTGCACAGATACACTCTATTTTGCATCAACTTTGAATATTCAGTTGACTGGTCATTTTGGGTCAGTCGACTAAAATTTTCCAACAGCTATTTTTCTGAACAAACACTTCCATTTGCCAAGAGATATGATCCAATTTGAAGAGTTGTGGCTGCTTCCTTTGGTCAAAACCCTTCGTGAATGGTTGCAGCTGTTTATCCACTATATAAACACATAAGATTCACTTCACAAATCACCGAATTTCACATTATTTTCTGATCATACTCTCTACTATCTCTACATTCTAAAAAGCAATCACAACTTACATATATTGCTTGAATCTCTGAATCAATTAACTTATTCTTCGATTCAAAGCAATATTCTCCTTTCTAAATCTTTACACAGACATATATACTTGAGGAAAAGATTATAGGAAGGTTGTACTATCAAAGATAAATCAGTGTTATCAAGAACACAAAGTGTCAAAGCAATTTTATTGAAACTGTTGAAGTCCTGTTCGGTTGTTTAGACGGGTAAAGTCCTCTTTCTGTTGTTAGCGGCGGAAAAATCCTGATCGGTTGCTCAGGTGTTGTATACCTATTCCTCTAGGTTAAGTGAGGGGTTATTGTGAGAAATTCCAGAGGGAAGTCTGGGACTGGACGTAGAACGGGAAGTTCGAACCAGTATAAAAACTCCTGGTGTGCTTATTCTTATTTACTTTACTATTATTATATGTTTCCGCATTTAGATTATAATACATTCCATATTACACGATCCTAAGTGATATCTAGCCACAAAGTATTAGCTATACGGCATAGTAGTTACTTTCATTTGGTATCAGAGCCTGGGATTCTAGAGATCGTAACAACTTCCTAGAATAAAATGGCTATAAAGAGATCTAGTCAAGGCAATAGGAAGAGGAAGAGCAATAAAGAAGAATCAAAGGAGAAAACAAACTAATGTTTCATGGCTAAACTCAGATCACAATCGGTATGCTTAGATTCTTTATAAAAAGATCTTCTGTTAGCACATGATGAATTATTAAAAGATTGTAAAACCTTGAATAAAGTTAATAGAATTGCTTTAGCTAAGTTAAAAGATTGTGAGCAAGAAATTTCCAGTTTAAAAGAGGAAAATAAATTTTTCATAAAACAAACTAAATGTTTTGAAAATACCGTAGAAGAACTTGTTTCACAAAAAGATTTCTTACAAAAAGAAAATGAGCAATTAGAAGATAAAAACAATGATCTTTTGGAGGAAATCAATGTTTTGCAAAATAAAAATACTATATTTGAAAAAGAAAAAGAAATTTTTTCAAAAGAAATTACGGATTTGAAAAGACAAAATGATTTATTACAATCATCTTTAAATAATTCAGAATCTCGAATTTTTCTTCTCGAAAATGAGAACTGTACGATAAAAAGAGAGAATTCTGAATTAAACAAGCAAATTGATATTTTGAAAAACAATAATATTTCTTTTGAAAATAATAATTTTGACTTCAAGGCTAAATTTGATAAACTTAACACTGAAGTCACAAAATTTAATAAAGGTCAAAACGATTTAAACATGATTTTATCTAGTTCTAGACCTTTACATGATAAAAGTGGTTTAGGATATAATAAAACTAATCGTAGAAATAACACTAGATACGCTTTCATGTATAGTAAAAATGTTAGTGCTAGTACTAAATTTCGAGTAAAGTCTAAATCCAATTTTTATAGAAATTCAAATACTGTTATGACCAATAATGTTTATAATTTCTCTAGAAGTACAAAATCATTGATGGGAAATATGAATAAAAATTATCTAAGTATTTGGGTTCCTGTTAATTGGAAAAATAGAGAAAAATACATTGATGATTATTTTGATATGGTAGTTAATAATGAAAATTATATTTTTAAAGGTTCAATCACACCCAAATGGGCATGGTTTCCTAAAAATTAGGAAATTATAAGAACCTTGGGTATCGCATGCTTTAAATGTTAATTTTTTTTGATACCTTATATTATAAGTAGTAGTTATTTTGTTTTTTATTGTTCTATGTTAACACTTATGTGGAATATAATTCATGTCATCATATAAACTCTCTTTTTTGTCGATGACAAAGGGGGAGAAAGATATTGCTCTAACACTATTTGTAGGAATAAACGATGAAGCATAGATTAAGGGGGAGAAAAGATTAATTATTTACAGGAATATATAGCATAGATTCAGGGGTAGAAATCTATAGCACAATTACAGGAATATATTCAGGGGAGAGATAAGTCAACAAAGCATGTTGAAGATTCGTCCGTAGCAAATGGAGTTGTCATCATCAAAAAGGGGGAGAATGTTGGATTATAGGTTTTGATTGCTGACAAGACAACAATTCACGAATCTACGACTACGACAACATCCGGACCCAACGACTCAATGTATGGTTCATATATGTATATAGAGTCTAGTTTAGTGCTTTGTTAAAATCTTTCCTCAAGAATCATCATTCACATTCAAATAAACTTGCATGCATATTTTAATCAAAATCAAGTTTTCAAAAAATGCATAGAGCGGGGCTCGAACCCGGGTCACTAGTTTAGAAGGCAAGTGCTCTAACCAAATGAGCTATGGTGAGTTTTGATTACAACAGAATTCAGTCGACTGAAAAAGATCGACCAGTTGACTGAATATCTAAAAACAACCTATTGAACTTGTGCACATATGTATACATGTTTATATTTTCAAAGTCAGTCGACTGACCAAAAATGACCAGTCGACTGAACCTGTTCAGTGCACAGATACACTCTGTTTTGCATCAACTTTGAATATTCAGTTGACTGGTCATTTTGGGTCAGTCGACTGAACTTTTCCAACAGCTATTTTTCTGAACAGACACTTCCATTTGCCAAGAGATATGATCCAATTTGAAGAGTTGTGGCTGCTTCCTTTGTTCGAAACCCTTCGTGAATGGTTGCAGCTATTTATCCACTATATAAACACATAAGATTCACTTCACAAATCACCGAATTTCACTTTATTTTCCGATCATACTCTCTACTATCTCTACATTCTAAAAAGCAATCACAACTTACATATATTGTTTGAATCTCTGAATCAATTAACTTATTCTTCGATTCAAAGCAATATTCTCCTTTCTAAATCTTTACACACACATATACTTGAGGAAAAGATTATAGGAAGGTTGTACTATCAAAGACAAATCAATGTTATCAAGAACACAAAGTGTCAAAGCAATTTTATTGAAACTGTTGAAGTCCTGTTTGGTTGTTCAGGCGGGTAAAGTCCTCTTTCGGTTGTTAGAGGCGGAAAAATCCTGATCGGTAGCTCAGGTGTTGTATACCTATTCCTCCAGGTTAAGTGAGGGGTTATTGTGAGAAATTCCAGAGGGAAGTCTGGGACTGGACGTAGAACGGGAAGTTCGAACCAGTATAAAAACTCCTGGTGTGCTTATTCTTATTTACTTTACTATTATTATCTGTTTCCGCATTTAGATTATAATACATTCCATATTACACGATCCTAAGTGATATCTAGCCACATAGTATTAGTTATACGGCATAGTAGTTACTTTCACCGCGTTAGAGGTGTAGTCCCACATATTATTGTTAAATACACTCCCTTTTTTTCAGAGTTTTACTCATACCAGACATTGTCTAACCTGAGTTGTTTATTTTCCCTAAGCTCTCGGGTACTCAATTATATTTGAGTATTTCGAGAATAGTAGGTTTCTCTTTGGATCTCTTTGAAGACAATGATCGAGCAGGCATCTCCTTGGTTGTTTAGTTATTTATTTCCGTTGTATGATTATGTAGATGTATTTTGCATCTATAAATGACAAGTCAAAATGTATAGCTGTAAATTTGTTAGATATGGTACTTTTTTTTACCTCTGATAGCTTCATGTAAGGAGTAACCTTTTGTGCTATATCATTTTGTATTATATGTAACCATTCCGTTGTGAGGTTTTTTCTATTATGTCTTGTTCTATTCTTTATATTTCCGTAAGACAATTTATCTTTCGGACGCTTGGGCAATAGCACATGAATACCATGGATGTATTAAGTGTCTTTCCCAGGGGTCAGAAAGGTAGGCCGTCGCATTATCCATAGGAAAGGAAGGCTATAAACTAAAGGGAAAGGCTTAAGGAGGAGCAAAGAAGGAAGTTTCTAAAGTCACTACAATTGCAGGCGGGTGCGGCACTATGCATTAAAGTGTCCAAGACCGTAGGGAGCAGAGAAGGTAAATGTTGCATTTATAATATGTCTAGCCATTAAAAGAAGGACTATCCAAAGCTCAAAGCACTTACTTTAGAAGGGCTGAAGGGAGCCCTTTATCGAAGAGAAAGGCAAGGAAAAAATCTTGAAAGTTGTGACTTTGATTTCTAGTATTTCAGTTAAATATTGTTTGACATGGGTGTTACACATTCAATTATAGCAAACGACTTAGTTGATAGTCTTGGGTTAGAGATGAACTATTTAGTTATTCCATTCATGTAGTTAATTTGATATGCTTATATTCCACTCTTGGATTTAAGTGCACTAGGTGGGTGTAGGTTTTATGTGATCCCTTAATATTTGACTTCATAGACTTTGGAATTATTTTGCTGATGGATTGGTTAGTGTGACAATCGTCCTACACCACCGACACCCAATAATACATGTATAGTGCGTTGCAACGGTGCCCAACTGCTATGGGATGATAGTCAAGGTTGTAAGGTAAAGTAATCAAACACAGTACTTGTTGTATATCTGACAGCGCATTAAATAAAATATAGTAGTAAACATCTTAGATATAAAAAAGCGAGACAACAATAACTGAATGAATCATAGAAATCAGAGTACTCAGATCCATCCAGTATACAACATAAGTGATAGAGTTTATACAACTGATAATAAACTCAAAATAGATAACTATCTCAAAATTGATCATACCATTAGTAAGCTCCATAGTTCTTCATAGTGGAATGATAAGCAATAACAACTAAATATAGTAATACGAGAGTATAGCCTCCTGCTCATCGCCTATCCAGCTCCATGTGCTTACCAGACCTGATATCCCTAATCTACTCATTTAAGAGTACCCGGAATAATAGAAAGCAATGCATAAAATTCCGAGTCGGACTACAATCTAGTGTGAGCAGTAAAAAATCTCAAATACAATAAAGTCAACATACTAGGGAAAATAGTATAGAAAATCATACCTAACATGTCCTTACATCCATAGGGTTAGCACATAATATAGAATATATGCTACTCTACATCATAATCATCATGGTGTACCATACATCAAAGTACTGAGGGGTTTCTAAGTATCTACATCGATAACATCTGCATCATCTGACATCCCTAAGGTGATAAACAACCAAAGCAAACATAACATCCATCATCCATCCTTACATTCACCCACTCAGTGCGTTGGATACTTGATAACTCACCTAAGCCATCATGCTCGAGGACTTTACCACCCATCATGATAGTCAACGTCCTGGTTTCAAGGTACTCTCGTCCATGTCACTTAGTAGGCTAAGAACTAGACTAATCATCACATTAGTCTGGGGTGAGTAAACCTCTCGTCTGAAGATAAGGAGCCATCATGCCTCAAGTGCGTACCCCACTTTACAGGTACTTTGGAAACCCTCAAGTATTAACAAAACCTTTGCACATGTCACCTGTAGCAGAGCTCATCCTGGAACTGTCCTTAAAACTCCCGTTTGAAGTCGTCATAATTAGAAACTATTCTAGACACCATCGTTAGTCGTAGAATATCATCGTTTTTTTCGTATTCTTCCTCTAGCAGTTCCTATAATCGACTCGTAGTCACCTACTCTGCATCTCGAAGTACAGCTATCCATCATCGAAGACATCACATAATCATCATCCTCAAATCATGGATCGCCGGCGAAAATCATCACCGAACACCATGGTTATGTACTGACCTGAGCCTTAGCTCGAAAATCCAAAGGCTTGGCTCGAAGCAAGTACAAATGTGAAGGCCCAAAGCAATTGTCTCCATGACTCAAACCAGACATCTTAGTGACTCAAAGCCGCTCCATAGTTCCCGTAGCCTCAAACCATAAAGCTCGAACCATTACCACCGAACTATCCCATCATCAAGCCAACACTTCAACGCAACCAAGCCAAGCCTCATCCCGAGTCACCCCTTCACTGAACCAAGCTACTGATCCAACCCCCATGTATCGGTACAGATCCATGGTCACCAATTCATCCCTTAGCTAAATTTCCTTCCACTTTGTGCAACTTTAAGTAAGCTCGCACGCATTGCTCAAAGCAAGTCCCATAGCAATCCACCTTCTAGCCCAGAGCACCGCTCGCGATCGATCCCTCATATGGAAATTTCTCACTTCCTTTACATGACCCATACACCTTTACTCGCGACCTGAAGTAAACAACCCTAGGACTCGAAGCAACACATCCAAAACTTGAAGCAACTTCCCACCAACCCATCAACACCAGTCCATCTCCAATTGACCATAACTCAAGCAAACTAACTCCAAACGACTTGAAACTTGAAGCATAGCCTTGTGAGACCTTCCTTGTCACCCCACATGGATCACACCAAGTTTGGGCAAATTCAAGTTCTTGGATCATCACTGATCCAAGACTTGTTCCTAGAACTAAATCGCCATTCGATCGGCGTTTTCAACCGAACAAACATCATACATTTAAGAAATCATTATATATAATATATCCTAACAAGCATACATTAACATACATCCATTTTTTAGTCTAAATCTAAAGAAGAAAACCATAAAAACAAGTAGATTCATAAGAACAAGAATTTCATAAATATTTTTCAAATCATTTGAACTTTACATATGTGATTAAAGTGGGTTTAAAACATATTTTAGAGTTTAGAAATCATTTTAAAACATCATATAAGGTGTATAATGACTAATTAGTAAATGAGAGGTCCTAACCACTTACCTAGATCCAAAGCAAACCCAAACTTGCTGAATCCCGAGATGAACATCAACTTCAAGTGATCTCCAATAGTAAATCTTCAAATCCAAGTGCTAATTACGCTAATCTCCTTCTAATGACAAGATTTGGCCAATTGAAGTGAGGTTTAGGGTAACTTTTTAGCATAGAAGAGGTTAATGGAGGCTTTCGCTCTATTTTATGAAGTGTAAAAGTGAGAAGGAGAACTCCCATCGGCCTAATCACGATGCTAATCTAGAAATGGGTTTTGGGCTTTGCCATTAACTCACTAACTAACCGTTAAGCTGTTTAAAATTAAGTAAAATTTCAAACAACCGTAACTCCCAAACAGTAAGTTCATTTTTCTATTATGAGCACTCTATGGAAAGAGAAACCATCATCTTATCTTATTGAAGTAGTTTCAGACCACAATTCGACTCTTATCAAAAGTTATAGCCATACAAGATTTTCAAGGACAAAATCGTTTGATAAAAATTCTAAGGATGGAAAATGCCTTTGGTAATCATTTCCCAGAGTTATAGAATCATACGACCCTAAGTAAAATAATATCAATATTTTACGATCCTCCAATACATAAAATACGGTCTTTACATTCTCCCTTTCTTAAAGAATTTCATGACTGAATTTCCAATAAAATAAATAAGGTAATCCTGCACGCCTAACAATCATATACAAGCATAAACTACCATTATACATCAAACATGCATACACAACAACAAATTAAAAGGTAACATCCAAGCATATCCTAGCATACAGGATACAACCACAAGGTATAATTCATGATATCATAAGAGAAAGTAGAAGCGATAAGTAGAAAGTCTCACCAAGTAAAGAGCTCTGGATAAGCTGTCCTCAATCTCTCTTCGGTCTCCCAAGTGCAATAGCCTTTGCTTTCGCTCCATTGAACCTTTACCACCTTCATTGTCTTCTTCCTAAGTTGCTTTGTATTATGTACGACTATAAGAATAGGCCTACGATGTAACACTTTTCCAATGTTGGAATTTGACCATGGAACTAATGTTATTGGATTCATAGCGATTTTCTGATCAATTTTCATATATAAACTTTTCCAATCAGAGTTTTAAAAAAAAGTTATCAGCGGTTTGAATTTCATAGTTGGAAATAATTATATATGTAATTAAGAAAATAATTTGAAATTAATTGATTAATGATGGATTAATGCCATTAAACTTAACGGTTGCTTAACAGTTAAGAAAGATTAATTAAGGCAGAAGATAACTGTAATTAACATTGATTTACATTTATTTAATAACAAAGGAAAAAAATCAACGCAAAAATCAAAACGCACCAAAATACAAGGGTCTCGTCGACCATGACCTAGCCACGGTCGACCATGAGCGGCCGACCTAGGGCTTGGGGCGGTCAACCCGCCTACTTGTGAAAGTGACAGTAATTATATGCCATGTGGCCTAGATCTAATATATTTCCATCCGACGTTAACGCTAATTTGAACCTCTATAAGGCGCTGATTTGAACCTCTATAAATTAGAACTTAGGACTTCAGTTCTAACTCATTATTTTCTATTGAGTGCGGAAGCTCTGTCACTTTCTCTTCTCCTCCAAAAATTTCCACATACATGGATCTGGATTGCATGGATACACTTTGAAGAAGAATAGGGAAGGATAGAGGATAGGAAATAGGTTCAAATCAGATTGCTGCATCAAAGGTAAACTTTTAGATCCGGTTCTAATTAATAAATCTGAATCTAAATCTTTTTTCCCTAATCAAATTTCTAATGAGATTTGTATAAATATTGTCTGTCGATCTGAATAGAGTCAAAAATGGAGAATACAGATAACATGGTCAGATCTAGATTAGACCTAGAGATTTAGAAACGCTAATTAAAGGTGAGTGAGAATATTATGTGTTTTTATATAATATTAGGCTATATCATTTTATATCTATTCCTATACGTCTAAGAATTACATTTAGGTTGTAAGTAAATTCATATGAAAGGTTGAAGACCATAAACTTGCCTATAAATTTGTATTGATAATTACAAAAGCGTAATGATTAGATTTAATACTGTAATTGCAAAATGATTTATTTATCAATTTTACATCGGAGTAGTTAACTGAAAAATAATGAATTGGGATTTCACTTTATTTGATATCGGTGGTTGAGACTGGGAAATAAAGTTAATTAAAATTTTGGGATTTTAGTGATATTTTAATTCATTGGAATGTATATTATTGTAAATGGATTTCCATATATTGTAAAGTTTAAATTTAGCCGAAGTGTGATGTTTGAAATGACAAGGAACAAACATATGTCTGTAAAAGAAAGAGATGTACAAAATAAAGGTAGTTGCTATGTTTTGTACTGTCCATTTCAATAAATAAAAAGAGAACTCCTCATAATTACAAACATCGCACAAACCATCTCTTTGTGACAAAATATGAAAATTTACTGGGTAATAATTAATTGTTAAAGTTTAGATTCCAATTTATTAAAATGTAGTAAATCCCAAAGGCGTAATATTGAAATAAGAATGAAACTTAAAAGTTAATAAAGTGAACACCAATGAAAAAGGAAGTCTGAGTAATAGGCAAGAAAAGAAGTGGGAAATGAAATGGAATAGAAATCGAAGCTGAAATAATGAATGTAGCGGCACGATATTAATGACAGAAAATGAAAAGCGGTAAATAAATTTGATGTAGTAAAAGATAAATGCATAAAAAGAATAAAGGCTGAGAGTCGGTTATAAAGAAGATGTTGAGGGCAACAAAGAAAATGTAAGAAGAGTAAGTATACTTGAATATGAAGTATATAAATATATACAGCCTCAGATATGCGTTTATGACAGGTGTGAATAATTATAAATTGTGTGTTATAATTATAGAGAATAGATGACTTAAGTTCATTAGACTGAGTTGGGATGCTAAAAACATATCCAACCAATAAGACCCGTGGAGAGTATGCTTGCGTATAAATGAAGGGATACCCTCATGTCTGTAGGAGCTTGGAAAGAAACCTCCGTAATTGCAGGCAATGGGTGGACCTTTTATGGATGGCAAGACTGTACCAACACTAGTAGTCTGCTTCAAATTTGTTAGAGGAAAGTATTGCACTAGGCAGTCTAAATGGACGATGGGTGGGATCAGACTTATGCAACAGGGCATGCAAAGGCTGGCGTGCATGGGTACCAAAACAAGGGGTAGGAGTTGCATATTTAGCAAGCTCGACATCGGTCCCTTACGGTCAACGGGAAGGACAAGGTTACGCCTAACTGTTATGTTCTACCTACCAGGATTGGTTCAGTTGGGTTATGCACTGCCATAGTTGTTTGTTAGTTTGTTTCATAGGGCAAGGCTAGTTAACCCATACAGAGATTCCTTCAAAACACGGAAGGGGTGGAGGTGCGTGGGGTCGGAAATCCACGATATATGAAGCAGGCAAAGGTGAAAATTCCCGAAGAATACAGGACCTTATGGACTGAAGGTCATCGGTGCACACTATTGGATTTCCTTGAGTTATACGACGATCATGATGCAGCGAGGTGATGAATCCTTACGAGGTGCTGAGTGATGGATACTAGTGAGGATAATATCTAGATCCATTAGTGGACGACAGGATATATATATATATATATACATGGTGTAAATGAGAACGGTTCGTATGCAATGATGGAGTTGTAGAGACTAATGATAAAATATAACATAACATGAAATGATGAACAATCGGTATAAGCTAGTGTTATGTATAAGATATATAATTTAACAATCACTAGAACATTGTTCTGACCCCTTCCTCATTACAACCCACATGATTTTAGAAGGGCATGTACCGTACTTTTTTGGAGCTGTTGTCTGGCCGAGGCACCTGACATTTGAGGTATCGATTATTAGTTAGTAATTATCGTGATCTATTATATTTACTTATTTCCGCTGTGAGTTATCCCCATTAGTACTCTGATATAGCTTCTCTTTTGTAGGATACCAAACCAACGATCCATATTTTAGTGGACTTGGGTTTTTGGGTTAGCAAAAATCTGGGCCCACTAGAGTGTGAATTGTTACATATGAGGTCCCGAAACGTCTGGTTCAATCTTGATATCATCTAGTTCATCCACTGCGATAGTAATGCCTAAATCGTGCACAAATTTCCGCAAGTGAGAAACAATGAGCATATTGTGCATTCCCGTCATTCTTTGAGGTAAGTCGACCCTATAAGCAAGGTTATCGAAAATACGAATTTTGATGCCTACTTCCCTTTACAATCGAACCGGATTATATTCTTCAATGGAGAGATCTTGACAAACACCATATCGCTGTCAGAGAACTCTAGATCTCTATGTCTCTTATCATCATTGTTTTTCTATCTGTCTTGAGCAGCTTCATCCATTGCAGAACAATCTCGATCTTCTCTAAGGTTTCTCTAATCATATCCATCTTAAGTATCAGTTTATCACCCACTTCCCACCAACAAGAAGGAGCGTTACACGGTTGAGCATATATTGCCTCGAATGGTGTCATACCGATGTTGGACCGATAACTATTATTGTATGCAAATTCAATGAGATGTAAGCGATCATCCTACGAGTTTCCAAAGTCAAGTATACAAGCCCACAAGAGATCCTATAAGATACAGTTCACTCTCTTAGTTTGGTCGTCAGTTTGAGGGTGATAAGCCGTACTCATATGCAGCTCTATCCCCAACGCCTCTTGTAAACTCTTCCAAAACCCACTAGTGAACAAGGGTCCCAGTCACTCATAATGCTCTTTGGAACACCATGGAATTATAATATCCACTTCGCATATAATTAGGCCAGTTTGACTGATGTTCTACTTGACTTGACGAGTATAAATCCAGCATTTTTGATTAATCAATGACTATGACCCAAATGCTATCGTACCCTGTTCGAGTCCTTGGCAGTCCATTGATGAAATCCATCAAAACTTATTCCCACTTCCACTCGAAAACTTTTAATGGTTGCATCAAACCACTAGGATTCTTCTGCTCTGCCTTAACCAATTGACAATTCATGCATTTTGAGATGAATGGCCTAACGTCTTTCTTCACCCCTTCCCAATAATAGGTCTACTTCATATCACGGTACATCTTATTATCGCCGGGATTGATAGTCAATCTCAAATGATAGCACTCGTGTATCACCTCATCCCTCAACCCATCGACTTTAGGAACAGACAACCCCCCATCTTTATAGAGCCAACCATCTCGATCAAGTCCATAATGTCTCATCTCTTCGGACTCTACTCCAACTTCAATCTTAGCAATGATCTTAGCTAATCTAGCATCACGCCTTTGACTCGTACCGATCTGCTCAATCAGAGTAGGTCCGATAGTCAAGCTTGCCAATATCTATGGCTCTAGCTTTCACCTCAAGCGGAAATCATAACCAACAATATACTCTAACTGCATCCACTCTAGGAGCATAGCTCCGAATCTGGCATGTCTTCTACTTAATGCATCAACAACTGCATTCCCTTTCCCCAATGTATATGTGATATCAAAGTCATAGGAGGCTAGGAACTCTAACCATCACTATTAACGAAGGTTAAGGTTCTTCTGTGAAAAGAGATACTTCAATGATTTATGGTTGGTAAACAGCTCGAACCTCTCTCCTAAAAGATAATGCTTCCCAATCTTCAGCGTAAACACAGTCGCTAACTCCAAATCATGGATCAGGTATTTATTCTCATGTGGCTTCAGTTGTTGATTAGCATATGCAATAACTTTGCCTCTTTGCATCAATACCATGCCCAATCCAGTACCACAAGCATTAGTGTATGCCGTCATCACATCATTCCCGCTTGGAATGGTCAATACTGGTGCACTCGTCAACTTTTCTTCAGATTCATGAATGCATGTTTATATCTCATATCCCACATAAAAGTATGATTCTTTTTCATCAACTGAGTCAATGGTGCAGCTACTTTGGAGAAATCATAGATGAATCGTCTATAATATCCAACTAACCCCAAGAAACTTCTCACATCGTAGCATTTTTGGGTCTAGTCCAATCTTGAACTACTGTGACTTTTGTAGGATCCATGACAATGCCCTTCTAAAAAATAACGTGACCCAAGAATCTCACTTCCCCTCCTCCAAAAGTGACACTTCAAAAACTTTTCTTTCGGTCGTTGCTCTCTCAACACCTCAAGCACAATACCCAAATGCTTCTTGTGTTCCTTCTCTGTCTATGAATAGACCGGAATATTATCAACGAACAAATGAACAAATTTATTTAGCCGACTCCTGAAAATACGGTTCATGAGATCAACAAGTATGCCGATGCATTAATTAGCCCAAACAGCATAACCAACCACTCATAGAAATCAGACGACGTACGAAACACTGTAATCGGCACACTCTCCTTTGTTACTCTCAATTGGTGAAATTTCTTCACAAGATCCAACTGAGAAAATACTCTAGCACCATGAAGCTGGTCGAACAAGTCATCAGTACATGGGAGTGGATACTTGTTCTTCATTGTTACTTTATTCAGCTCACAAAAATCAACACATAACCTAAGGGAACCATCCGCCTTCGTGATGAATACTACTAGCGCTCTTGTCGCAATAGGTCATTCACTTGCACCTCGAGCTCCCACTGCTCTTTAGGTGCCATCCTCCTCAAAGGCATTACTATTGGTGTATCATCTTTCACTAAATCAATATGGAACTCGATCTCCCTATGTGGTGGAAGTCCAGTCACCTCCTCGAATATGTTCAGATACCCCCAGCAATAGGCACTGATGATAACTCAACGTGTGGGATATCGAGCGAATACAGAAAGCTAACCATCACATAATCATCTGGTAGGCAGCCTAACACTACTGTCCGCCCATCATCTATCCCTATTGTCACCAATAACCTCTCACAATCCACCATCACTCTGTATCTATGAAGCCTGTCCATACCCAGAATAATACCAAACCCCACAGAACTCAAAATAAAGCAATCACAATAACAAACCATACACAGGTTAGTGGATCCTTCAACAGGGTTCACCATAATCAAAGGTCGATCAACTATTTTGGATCTCAATCCCAATCTACCTACCAAATCACTAGATATGAAGGAATGTGAATCCCGGGTATCAAATAAAACACGTACGGGAACATCGTAAATGGAAAGCATACCTTGTGTCACAACGATCCTCCCCTTCTCTTTCATCGATGGAGCACTTGACGAAGTTAGGACAACATTGATAACATATGCTTTCATTACATGTTTCTGCTTTAATGGCTCTGGACAGTCCTTCTGAATGTGCCCGAGCTTGTTGTAATTGTAGCATAGCTTCCCCTCAGCTTTAGAATTTCGACTATAATGACCCTTATCATCGCACTGGTAGCAAACCACCGTAGCTTTTCTTTTTTTGGCCATCCTTACCTTGAAATTGCTTTTCTTCCTGCTATTCCATTTCTTCTTTTCTTCCCCACCCGATTGCAGCTTGGGCTCTTCTTTAGGAATAATAATCTTCGGCTTCGATAGAGCATGCCTTAGTGCCTTCTCGACTATCATCTCAATAGTCTCATCAATGTGACTAATGAGCCTTTCTCCCAAGTAATCATTCAAGCCTATG
The DNA here is from genome assembly GCA_030737815.1 of Allium fistulosum. Taxonomy (NCBI): domain Eukaryota; kingdom Viridiplantae; phylum Streptophyta; class Magnoliopsida; order Asparagales; family Amaryllidaceae; genus Allium; species Allium fistulosum. The sequence goes on from CM060905.1 coordinate 765,110,357, forward strand.
ATGAAATTTTCGTTCTTCTTTGATTGAGTATGTATGAAGGACATCTCATACTTCGATAAGGCATCAAACTCAACAACAGATTCAGAGGCAGATGAGTCTCCTTGCTTCTGATCCATAAATTTATGGAACAAAACCTGACTTCTGAGCTGCAGGAATAAACTTTTCTTTGAATCTAGCTTTGAACTGGTCCTATGTGAACCAATCTTCGGAAGTAGCGACCTTCACAGTGTTGCACCAGTTCATGGCTCGCCCCTGAACCTTTCAGGAAGCCAATTTCCTTTTCATAGCATCATCCAACTCTAAGTCATCAATAATCCTTTCGTAGGTGTTAAGCCAATCTTGCACTTCCATTGCCGACTCCGTTCCTTGGAACGGTTTGCCACATAGACTAGCAAATTCTTTGTTCAAATTAGCGAAATCGACTCCAGACGCCTGCACTACAGCACCACCATCGACAGCAACATTCACAGCGGTTACTTGAGCATTCTGCACCATGTTCCAAATCATGGCATTAAACATTGTTTACAGGTCGGGATTAGCGGCTCCCGAGCCAACTCCTTCTTCGACTCCAGAGATGGAGTGCCTAGCAGAATTCCATAGATGGAGACGACTCATCCTTCAATCTGTAATAAGGACGGTCCGTCACTCTATAAGGAATTCTGCTTAAGTAGTACTCGTGTGTGCAGTGCGACTTATATACTATATATATATGCATTACCATATAGTTTTAAAAACCAAAATATATAACAAGTACGCACTCTCGTATGTATATATACACTCTTGATCCATAAGGTAAGAACTCCTACCTTATCTCTACTTGACAATGCTATCCTTTAGGTTAAACAATGCAACCTAAGCTTTGATACGAAATGTGTTGACCAGCCTACACCACTAGCACTCAATAAACCCGTAAAATGCACTACAATGGTGCCCAATCGATGTAGGATGATAGTCGAGGTTGTAAGGTAAAGTAAATGAAACACGAAACTTGTCATGTATCTCATAGCGCATCAAATATAATAACAAACATCTCAAATATTAAACAGGCAGGACAATAATAACTAAATGAATCATAGAAATCGAAATACTCAGATCCATACAGTATATAGCATAAGTGATAGAGTTTATACAACGGATAGTAAGCTCAAAATAAATAACTGTCTCAAAATAGATTATAGCACTAGTGAGCTTCATAATGCTGCACGACAAATGATAAGCAACAACAGTTAAATATAATAATATGAGAGTATATCCTCCTACTTGTCACCTATCTAGCTCCACATGCTCACCAGACCCGATAACTATAATCATTTCCCTTCACGAAATTATTTTCGTTGAATCACGCGTCGTCGTCATCAAAAATCATTACCAAACACCATGGTTCAGTACGACCTATGCTTTAGCTCGAAAATCTGAAGTGTGGCTTGAAGAAAGTGCAAACATAAATTCCCTAAGAAATTTTCTCCATGATTCGAAGTAGGTGCCTTAGTGACTCGAAGTCGCTCCATAGTTCCCACCACTGAACCATGTAACCCGGAACCATAAAGCCCGAACCATCAGCACTAATCCAACTCACCACCGAACCATCCCATCACCAACCTAACACATCAATGCAACCAAGCCAAGCTTCACCCCAAATCACTCCTCATCAAACCAAGCCACCGATCTAAATCTTTTGGATCATACTGATCCATGGTCGCCGATCCATCCTTTAGCCAAATTTCCTTCCACTTCGTGCAAATCCAAGTAAGCTCAGATGCATAGCTCGAAGCATGTCCCAAAGCAATCCACCTTCTAGCATGGAGCACCGCTTGCGATCGATCCCTCACTTGGAATTTTCTCACTTCCTTCATGTGGTCCACACACCTTCTCTCATGACCCGTAGCAAACACCCCTAGGAATCAAAGCAGCACTTCCAAAACTCAAAGAAACTTCCCACCGATCCATCAACACCGATCCATCTTCAATTGATCATAATTCGAGCAAACAAACTCTAAATGACTTGAAACTTAAAGCATAGCTATGTGAGGCCTTCCTTGTCACCCTACATGGATTGTACCAAATTTGGGCAAGGTCAAGTTCTTGGATCATCACCGATCTAAGACTTGTTCCTAGAACTAAATCAACATTCGATCGGCGTTTTCAACCAAACAAACATCATACATTCAAGCAATCATTATATGCAATGTATCCTAACAAGCATACATTAACATACATCCATTGTATAGCCTAAATCGAAAGAAGAAAATCCACAAGGACAAGGAGATCCATTAGAATACGAATTTCATATATCTTTACCAAATCATTTGAAATTTACATATGTTATTAAAGAAGATATAAAACATATTTTAAAGTTTAAAAATCATTCTAAAATGTAATTTTAAAGTGTATAATAACTAATTAGTAAGTGAGAGGTCCTAACCACTCATCTAAATCCAAAGCAATCCAAAGCAAACCTAAAAATGCATGAATCCTGAGATGAACAACAGCTCCAAGTGATCCCCAACAGCAAATCTACATATCTAAGTGCTAATTACACTAGTCTCCTTCCACTATGAGAAAAAAAGGCATCAGATGTCAGATATACTTCATTGTCTGATTGCATATCTATCCGTCGTTAAATCCTATGCTGTCTCATTGCACATCAGACCATAGAGATGCCCGGTCGTCTGATATGCACTAGCACGACAAAAAAAACCATATATTGTCTTATGTTATAGTATCATTTCTAGAAATTCTTATTAGACAATATATAAATATTGACTAATATGAATAATTGTTCATAGAATGAAATTCAAATATTTTATTTAAAACCAAATTCAAATACAATACAACTTTTACTATCACTCTACTTACATTTTCAAATACAACTTTTACTATCACTCTTATACATACAACATTTCTATACACTCTCATATACAACATCTCTTTTACTCACACTCACTCATACTCACATGAGTTTATTTTTGATGTTGATTTTAATTTGCTCGCTCCATCTTGCATCCAACCATATCCTATACTTATCAAATAAACAACGTAGTAAAATGGAAATAGAAATAAACTTAAATTGCAAAAATAAAATTGAATTTGAATATTAATATTGCCTCGGCTTATGAGTTTGTTTTTCTTCATGTTTTAGACAGGGACAAATATATATGTTCATGAACAACTTATGACATGCACAGTATATCACTGTGAATATCACAAGGCCGAGCAATCTCATGGACAAGTGCGCATAAGGTTAGACCAAGCAGTGCACATAAGGCATTCATACTTACACAGTCACACATATACATACATATGTATGCATGTATATACATGGAAAGTGGATCATGGCTCAAATACATGCATACAACTGAAACCAGTCATGTGCACGCAGGGAAGGAACCAAACCAAAACAGGCATGAGAATGTCAAGTGCGCATGACCAACCAGCAAAGGTAATGCCCATGCAAAGGTCAACACGTGAATATGTACAAGCCAAAGCTAAGAACACAACTAGGCAACAAGTAGTGAGGACATGTATAAGTAGAACCAGCAACCAAGTTCAAGTTTTCAACATCATCAAAGAGACAATTCAACAGAAGTGAAGACCAAAATATGGTGCAGCGAACACAAGCGCATAAGCTCAGACTAGTAAACCAAAATCAAGCGCAAGAAGACAACCATAGAAACATTCATATATACATATATGTATATACATGTATACATGGACATGGTGGCAACTTCAAACTCCAAGAAGCACTAATGCAACAACAAGCATGAATCAAACCAGAACATACAAGTCAAAATTTAGTGCACACAGACTAAAGCAAAAGTAACAACAATGGTTCAGGAATAAGAGCATCACATAAGTTCAAGTATAAGTATAGTGAGCAACACACATATACACATATGTATATACATGTATACATTTATATATGCAACACATGTCAAATGCAACCAGGAAGCGCCACAAACAAATGAACAGCAGTTAGTGCCACAAACAAATGCAGCCAAGAAGTACATGGGTTCAAGGTCGTGTACACAACCAAGAAGTAATAAACTGAAATTGTAAGGTGCAAGAATCAAAAGAACAAAAATTAAAATGAAATTGTAAGGTGCAAGAATCAAATGAACATGAATCAAAAGAACATTCACAGAGGAATCAAATGAGCCAGGGAGTACATGGAGTTCAAGGCAGTGCACACTGCCTTGTGCATTGCCTTGAACAAGGTAGTGCCAGTCTGCATATAGTGCAAAGCAAAACACAAGTGTTCCAACTCCAGTTCCTAAATTCAGTAAGTTCAAGTTCAACAACATATAGTGCAAAACAAAACACAAGTGTATGCATGTCAATTAAAAAGTTCAAATGCCATTGATTCTATGCTAATGCAACATCACCATCTTCACAAAAACAACATATATGAAGTAAAACCAGACAAGTACATATATACACATATATGTGTATCTGTATACATATACTAGAGACATCAAGCAACACATTGGTACACAAAGACATACATCTAACCAGTAAAACCAAAGTGAGGATAGCAATGACAGGCATAGGCAACAAAACACAAGTTTTTAACTCCAATTCCCAAATTCAAGTGCAAGTTCAAGTGTAAGTCCAGCAATGACAAGCCTAAACATACAAGCAACTATTCACACATACATACATAGATATGTATGTATGTATATACATGAAATATCAAGTAACACATCCAGTATGGTTTAGGCACACATCCAAGCAGACTCACAGAATCAAACCCTTGAACCAAATGAAAATCTGAAATAAGCACACACAACCAATACAGAAACACTCAAGCATCCAAACCAAAATAGACAAGTCCAGACTCAAAGAAACAAGGCCATCTACAAGACCTAATCAAACTCAATTCAGATAAAGGCATGAACAAGGACAACAGAAAATGCTCAAATTGGTTGAAGCAATATCACTACTTAAATCATCACTGGAAAATAGTGAGAATCATTGAAAATATTCAGATAAAGGCATGAACAAGGAACACCAGAAAGTAACAAGGAACACAAGTCCACTTGAAATATTCAAACTCGAAAAACAAATCAAACATATACGAAATATAGGGAATTATTGAAAATCGATTCCTATAAATTCAAACTCAAATCATCATTGGAAAATAGTCGAGTTCAAATACGAAATTCAAAAGGGAATAAAATTCGTACCAATTTGAAAGCAACAATCATTAGAAGTTGAAGTAGTCGAGGGAGTTCAAAGCTATATGGTCAATCGACGACACATTCATGCAACAATCAGTGGTCGGTTGTTTCAAACACTATGAAACCCTAATTTCTAAGGACGAAAGGAGCAGAAGGAATTGACATGGATAACACGGCCACGAAATAGAAGAGGGAAATAACCCTAATTTGGTTTTGAAAGTGAGAGATGACCAAAAAAATAGAATGAAAAGAAATAAAAGAGGGAAATAATGTAGCCATAAAATACTTGCCACAACATAGAGAGGGAGACCAAAATATTGATTTGGCGGCAAAATGAAATTTTTGATAACTTAAATCAGACAACAAATAAAATGTTGTTTGAATGGCATAGATGAAATCTCAATAAAACAATGATTTCACGGGCCATGTCACACAACAGATGATTTTTTCATATGTTGTGTGAAATAGTGGTAAATATTAGGATAATAGAAAATCTACCTTATGTTGTGCGATCGCTATCGCCTGATTCACTTTGTGGCATAGTGTTCTAATGATAAGATTTGACTAATTAAAGTGAGGTTTAGGGTAACTTTCTGGCTTAGAAGTGTTTAGTGGAGGTTTTGTCTCTATTTTGGGAAGTGTAAAAGTGAGAAGGAGAAGTCCCATCGGTCCCATCATGATGCTAATTCCGAAATGGGCTTTGGGCCTAACCATTAACTTACTAGTTACCCATTAAGCTGTCCAAAATCAAATAAAAATTCAAATAGTCATAATTCCCAAATGGTAAGTCATTTTCCTACTACTACCACCCTACGGAAAGAGAAACCATTTTCTCAATCTAATGGAAGTGATTTCAGACCCTTATTTGGCTCCTATCAAAAGCTATAGGCCATATAAGATTTTCATGGTCAAAATTGTCCGATAAAAATTCTAAGGATGGAAAATGTCTCTATTAGTCATTTCCCAAAGTTATAGAATCATACGACCTTAAATAAAATAATATCAATATTTTATGATCCTTTGATACATAAAATTCGGGTCATTATGGTTAGTGCATTGCGGCGTAAAGGTATATTATGCGGAAAGGACTATAGTACTGATTTATCGAGATTGAAACATGAGAGGAATTGTAGCTCTAAAAGAATCGAGACTGAGGTGTTAAGGAGGATTGTTTTCCTTAGTTTCGAAGGAAGCAGAAATTTGAGGAGTATAAGTGGAGAGAGACATCCCAGATGTGTTTGAATCGGTTTTGGGATTACCAACCCGAAGAGCTATTTGATTTTTGGATTGATTTGATACCGGGAGCTGGACCATTTAGCCAAATCCCTAGTAGAATGGCTTCGAAAGGGAGGATGAGTTGAAGAAGCAACTAGTGGAGTTGGGAAGCAAGAGCTTTGTGAGGCTGAGTAGTTCACTATAGGGTGCCTCGATTCTGTTTGTGAAGTACTCTGACGGGTGGTTAAGATTAAATATTGACTATCGAAAGATAAATAAAAGGACCGTGAAGAATATATATCCCTTACCAAGGGTAGATGATTTGTTTGTTCAGTTGAATGGAGCAAAGGTATTCTCGTAGCTGGATTTGGCTTTGGGTTCCACCAACTGAGGATTGTAGAGGAGATTATTTATTTGAATACTTTTAGAATGAGGTATGGTTCACAAGAGTGGCTAGTGTTGTCGTTTGGACTAACTAATGCACCTACATTCTTTGTGGACTTGATGAATTAGATCTTTCGAGACCAGTACCACCAATATGTCTTGGTGTTTATTGATGACATCTTGTTGTACTCAAGAGATGAGAAAGAGCATGAGGTTCACCAAAGGTTTGAGTGGGAGACGTCGAGAAAACATAAGTTAAAGGGGAATTTTTTTATATGTTATTTCCGTTGGAACTAGGCTAGCCTGCAGTGGATGAATTTCATTTTTTTTACAACTTTGGATCTTTATTGAGCCTATGAGGTCTAGTTTATTTAAAACATTTCTAAATTTCTTTTAAATATAATCATTATTTCATTTATATTTGTAATATGGTTTGTATTATGTAATTGATATTACACACACATGTATCGTATACACATATATATGTGTGTATGCATGTGTAATATAGCAATTTGTGCAAGGTTAACATGCCTGTGCATAAGTACTGGGATTTACACTGCAACGGACATGTTAGCTGATCTTGTATACAAATATATCATTTAAATGTATGCTTATTTGCTTTAATTTATGTATACAAAATATTGCATATATATATATTTATATTTTATTTTGAATAATTATAAATAAATAAATAAATATGTACGTACGTATGTATGTATAAATACATATAATTATATATTTATATATAAGCAAAAATATTTAAAATATATAATATAATTTAATTATTTATTTATTGTAAAACTGAAGACAAAATTAAATTTTTTTGTTACATGCTTATAAATAGTTTAATAAAGAATAAATATATATGTAAATAAATAAATAAATATATATATATATATATGAAATATATATAAATATATATGTAAATATATATACACACAAACTTACCTAATAATGCTCACGGAAGAATTGATTTTTTTTAAATTTTCTAATTTAAATTTTCTATGGGAAATAAAAAATAATATTATAAAAAAATGTTTTGGAAATTATTATGTTGTGTTTTAATATTTCAAAAAAATCCAGATGATATTTTAGCATTTGAATATTTCAAAATATTTCAAATTATATATATATATATATATTAATTTTTATGCCCAAAAGTATTTTAGGTACAAAACCATTTATATGTAATTTTTAAAACATATTTCGCATAGTATAATATTTAATATTTAAATTACAAAGTTTATGTTATTTAAATAATGTATATTAAATTAATTTAAATTAGAAAAATCAATTTTTTAATTTTAAGCCGTGGGTATCAAGGCATGCATATGTCATAACTTTTTTTTCAAATATATAAACATAAGACCATTCTGAATGTGATGATATACTTGTATACTAGAATCTTCACCTACCTAACAAAACAATTTATGATATATAAATTATCTAAATATTAGTATATAATCATAGATCGGATAATTACCTTTCACCGGTGCCGAAGGACCATACCTTGATGCATTGAAATAAACTACTAAATCAAATTCCAATTTTGAAGGTGCTATCTCTCGAATTGCAGACCACCGACTATCAAATAATGTTTATTTTAATTTTATTTGTGCCTGGAAATAAAGGAGATAAGAGGATGAATTTTGGCCAGAGATAGAGATAGTGGAGGCTTTAAAAAGTTAGTAGAAGAATGAGAGTTATGATATATTTATAGAGGAGAGACTAGAGAGATTAGTTAGGATCCAGATCCAATTTTCCCTCTTACACATTCTCTTCCTTTATTTTATCAAACCCTAGCCTATTCTACATATCATAGCCACTCCCTAACTGGTTTATGCATATGCGAACTCTCCTAGTCCGTATGGGCTATAAATCCAGTCTTAGCACGTACAATATTCGTCGTATTTAAATCCAATTTAAATGTGTATCGATATCGTATATCAATTAATATATTTATAACTATCGTAAGCATATTTATTGATATTGTTTAACAAATAAAAATAAAAATTTATAACTAATATTTCATAAATTTAATCGATTTATAACTATTATAAATTAATTAAATCATGTGGTTAAAGGAGTATTCAACGATTCGATTGTGCGACTCTTTGATTAACTGTTTGATTTGTTTTTTGATAAACTAATATATTTCTAACGCACGTTTCCTTTTTGTTTTGATAAAAACCAAACTATTCGATTAACTTATCAAAACACTTGTTCCAATTTCTTGAAGCTTGTTTAAGTCCATAAATGTATACTTATGTTATTTTAACATTTAAAACAACATAAACTATATCATAATATATAACACATGTATATATTTCTTAAATAATTAACTTATTTAATTAATATATAAATTTTTATTATATAAATTTTTATAAATTTCAAAATTAATTTGTACTAATTTTCAAACATTTTGAAAATTTTATTTTATTATAACTTTTATAATATATATGTATATCTTATTTTAAATTTAACTTTTAAATTTCAAATATTATATTTCTAATTTTCAAACAATTTTGAAATTAGCCTAAGGACCAATTCAAATTGTTCCTTTTCTATTAGGGGTAACCTTTGGACTTGTATATCTATTCAGGACAGGACGGTAGCCGGGTAGGGCAGAGTACTTGATTACCCAAACCAAATCCTTCGACACTACCTTTCTAGACACCCTTCTATCTGGACCGTGAGCTTAATTAGTTAACCATAACATGACTAATTTAGACCGCATAGGCTATTGGGCTCTTATGCCGTTGTCGGAACTGGGCTAGTCTACAGCGGAAGAAATGGGTGAATTTCAATTTTTTTACAATTTTGGATCTTTATTGGGCCTACGTGGTCTAATTTATTTAGAACATTTTTAAATTTCTTTCAAATAAAATCATTGTTTTATTTATATTTATGATATAGTTTATATTATGTAATCGATAGTATATTATATATAAACATGTATCACATATGATGGAGTTAGGGGTATGTCTTAGCGGCAATTGCGTAATTTGTTACATATTTCTAACTCGATAACCAATCTTGTTCAAAATAAAAGGTGTTTTATTTTTGTAATATACTTGATATAATGTGTTATTTTAATTAATTAATTAATTAAAAGTATATTTAACAAAAAAATCCATAAATGGTATGTTTGGTGATATTAGTTACAAGTGTTGTTACCATGAGTAATTTATCACAATGAAAATAAATATACCATTTTATATATTCCTAGTCAAGGTGTATCAAGACTGAATATCGATACATATATTGAGATTAGAGTATGTAACATTTTCAAAATGTTAGGCAATGAATTACTCATAGTTGCTAGGGGCACCAAGGAGTTACGTACTGATGGTTATTAGTAACTATCGAATGACTCACTCGATAGTTTTTTGTTAGTTAATATAACCGAGGTCAAATAGAAATTTCGATGTGACAAAATTACACAGTTCACTTGACTTAAGAATATTATTTATCTTCAATGTGGAAGCTCTACTTTAATTACAATCAAATTGTGGCAAGGCGTCCATTAAACAACTATAATTGGGTCGAGTGGAAGCATTCGAAGTGAAACACTATTCAAGAGAGGTTTCGTCTCCTCGATTATATAAGGTTTGTATCACGCTCAACTGAAGTCAACTCAAAGTCAAAGTCTTTAGCCAGAGCATATCGGTAATAATAATTGTTACTATTGAACCAAGGACTTTGTGTTTGGACTATAGAGTTGAATATGGACAATACTAGAATTTTGACCGTTACAAAATTCCATAAGTCCAAAGTGATATAGTTGATGAGGAGAATTATTGTAAATAATAGTCACAATCAGGTAACGCTTAACAAAGTAAAATTGGATTTTACCGAAATCAAGTAAGCGATAAATTTAACCAAATTATCACACCATCTGCTAAGTGACGCGTGAACGTTAATATTCGAGTAATTCGATATTAATCGTTGACTAAATTTACACCTAACAGGTCACACAATCGAAACGATGAATACTCCTTTGACCAAACGATTTAATTAATTTGTAATTGTTATAAATTTATTAAATTAATTAATATTTATGAAATATTAGTTATATAATTTTATTTTAATTTGTTGAACAGTATTTTTAAATATATTTATAATAGCTATAAATATATTAACGGATATACAATATCGATACGCGTTTAAATTGGATTTAAATGCAAAATATTTTGTTTGGGCTTTAATTGGGGTTTGAAGACAATATGGAGGATGGTTGGTTCGACTATGATGGAGCATCGTAGGGGGTGGCCATGTGATGGTTAGATGTGCTAGGGTTGAGTGGATAAGAGGAAAGAAAGAGTAAGAGAGAAATGTGGGTCTTTATCCTAACTTCTCTCTCCATTTCCTCCTCTATAAAAGCATCTCAACCCACTCTCTTGTCTTACTTTTAGAGCCTCCATCTACATTCTCTTTGTCCAAAAATAATCCATATCCATCCCTCCATTTCCAAACACAAATCAAATAAAACCAAACACTATTCGATAAGTGATGGTCATAGGTTCAAGAGCTAGCACCTTGCTGGATTGGAAACTAGTTCAAGAAGTTGATTTCATCATTTCAAGGTGCAATAGGCTTTGGAGCTAAGGTAATTTGTGATCTACGATTATATTTAATGTCTACATAGTTCATATATTATATATTGCTTTGTTAGTTAAGTGATGATTCTAATATAGCAATATATCGTCACATTTAGATTGGTTATATAATTATATATATATATATATATAATAAAAATAAAAATTTATTTTGCAATACACACCAGCCATTATTGCTCACATCACAAAATAAAATAATGATTTTTAGATTTTTTAATTAATTTAATATTCATTATTTAAACTGCATAAACATTATAGTTTAAAAACAACATCTTATATTATACAAGTATGGTTTTATAATTTTATATGTTCAATTTCTTACTTAAAAATTTTCGGCATAAGGTAAACAAATTTTTTATATTTATTTATTATTATCTGAATATTATTTAAATCAACTAATTATGTAATCTAATAATATCAAAAAATATATATTATATAAAATATATTTTATATTTTATAAAATTAACCTAGTACTTGATATACTTTCGACATAAAACATTCATATATATAATTTAAATATTTAATATTAGCTGAAATTAAAAATTGAATTTAAAATTGATTTAAAATTATAATATACTAGTATATATCGCACGTATGTGCATCTAATAGCTTTGGTGGTTATAATATTTTTACTTCAAAAATGTTTTGTTGGTGATGTCCGCTGTAAATTTATAATGAAATTCCGTTAATAGGTGGTGGGAAAGAGATGGTGGTGGAGATTGCAAACCGACATTAAGATTCTGCTGTTGGGTGTAGGGTATTTTCGGAATTCCAAAAAGACACGATTGAAATCTTATTCATCGAATTCTCATTATTAATTGTAGAGATATATATTATATTTAAATATTACTCAGATTTTTACTGAAAATTTAAATTTGGAATTTCGTTCAAAAATAATTTTATATATATTAATTTATAATATGTATAAATATTTAAAGTTTAAAAAAAACAAAAAAATTTCATGTGTAATATAATAGGCATATATTTATTTTATATATACAGTCCATTTAAATATATTTATATTTATATAATTTTATTATTAAATTAATCATAAGATATTTATATATATACGCGTTTAATCTATGAAAAAATGATTTTGATTTCAAATTTCCAGTAAAATAAATAAATAAATTTTTAGTATAAATTTTAATAATTTCAAATATGTACATATATACGTGTATTATAAGTACTATATATATGTGTGTGTGCTTATTTGTATATTTATAAATAATTTCAAAATAAAATATAAATTCCTTTGTGTGTGTATGTGTTTTTGCAATATTTTGAATACATCAACTAGTATATGATCAAGCATTTGGACAATATATTTGTATACTAGATGAGTTAACATGTCTGTTACGGTGTAAATACCTACACTTTTATACAGGCATGTTATATCTTGCACGGATTGTATGCACACACATATATATGTGTATATGATACACACATACATACATAATATAATATTAATTACAGAATATAAAACTATATTAAAAATAAAATAATGATTTTATTTAAAAAACTTAGAAATGTTCTAAATAAATTAGACTTCATAGACCCAACAAAGTTTCAAAATGGTAAAAAAATTGAAATTCGCCAGTTCTTTTGCTGCGGACTAGCCCTGTTCCAACAATGGAATCGAAGGAAAAAGCCTATGCGGTCTAAATTATCATGTTAGGGTTAACTAATTTAGCTCACGACCCAAATTGTGATGCCCTACCTCTATACTCACACTAGTGAAGGACACTACGGGGTAATGCCATCGACTAGCACGAAGAATAAGGCTGTTGAGGAGCGACCATCTATGTAATTGCTTTGTGCGAGTACCGATATGTCAAATAATATGACTTGCACTTCATTTCAAGAGGAAATCCGACATATCAAATACGAACTCAAAGCTACTACACAGTGGCTATGTGGGCTTCGGAAACAAATATAGAAATAAGCATAACACAAATCAGTCCCAGATATTCATATCACAAAGGCAGAAACATACATGAATATAACACATAAAAGTGTTCATCAAAATAGTGGTCATACAGGATCCACTACATCACAAAAGAATAGGTACAAGTGCTAAGCAAAAGAATAAGTATACATCAAGGAGTCTCTATCTCAAATGTATAAAAGCAAAAACTACCAAGCTAAAGTAGTTAGCCAAAAGTCAGAAGCTAGCCCCTGCTAAGAAGTCAAGTGGAAGCACCTGTAACACCTCGTCCTGATCCGAGTATTATTTAAGAAGAAAAATAATAAATGGATCAGTCTAGCTATAAATATCATATGAGATGAGAAAGGATAAGAGATACCACAAAAATGTACGATAACAATAATTCCATACTATGACAAGTATACATTCAATAACAATAAAAATCATACAATATCTCAAATCTCGTCAAATATCTAAAAAGAATATCACATTCTTTAGCTTATTCAGCAAACCCCAAATATTGAAAAAACATATCAACGTCAATCGCAAAAATTGGTGAAACACAAATTCCAGAAATCAACAATTAGAAATCCAGAAAACACAAAGGGGGAGGCCTATCACAAATGGGAGCATGAAAACTCACCAACACGTATATCACAAACGAGACGCTATCCCATAGTCGCTAACCATAGAGCCAGTGCAACGACGTAGTACAATAACGGTACACCCGAGGAACCTAAAACTCAAATAATTCGGAACAACGACGTAGTACAATAACGGTACGCCCGATGAACCTGATAAGCTGGAACAACGGCATAGTACAACAACGGTATGCCCGATGAACCAAACTCCATAAAACCATAGGTCGCTAGCCTATAAAAATTGAGACGAAGCTCCACAAAACGAGGTACAGTCCCCCACATGGACAAAGAGACATCGCATATCGCTAGTCTAAACCATAAAATGATCACCATTGATCAATGAAAAGTGTAGATTACACTAAGCTAGTAAGTAAATGAGTTTAGCTTCATGTCCCATAACCACTGGCTTAACTTAAATATTTACGAACAAATTATAGATTTCCACTCGAAAATTGTCACAAGATTTCAATCGAACAAGTCTAAGAATTAACCGACGAAGTAAACGCAAGCGTTTCATACCACTTGTTTTGCTAAGTCTTTTAATTGGATTTCTCGTACGAATGAGGTAAAGGTTTGTATATACTAATAGATTGGAAAATGGATTTAAAAACGAGTTTTGTATTAAAAATGGTATTGAAATCATCTTTGTGAAAGCGTTTGAATATTTACTACTAGTATAGAAACCTTTGTATTTTTAAAAGTGACAAATCACATAAAACGATTGTAGAAACAATCGATCACCACAAATTCACATTCGACGACGTGAATTAAAACCATGGAAGAAAATGGGAGGATTTTGTAAGTCTATCTACTATCACCCATAGGCTATCATGACCCGAACGAGAACGGGGAAGGCCATCAATAAAGTCCATGGAGCTTGGTTCCACTTCCATATTGGAATGTCCAATGGTTGCAATAACCCACCAGGCGTTTGATGCTCGGCCTTTACGAGTTGGCAAGTCATGCAACGCTTAATGAAGTTAGCAGTATCAGATTTCATTCCATCCCAATAATAAAGTCGTTTCATGTCTGCATACATTTTACTACTACCGGGATGAATGGTAAATTTAGAACAATGAGAATCTTCTAAAATGTCTTTACGAAGATCACAAATGTTTGGCACAATAAGTCTACCAAACTTTCGAATACCGCCACGAGCATCAATATCAAAGTCTTTCAAACCTTCGATATCAATTTTATCCCTACAACTTTGGATAAGAAGAGCCAATTCAGGATCATGCTTTTGAGCTTCAAGAATGCGGTCTAAAAGAGAAGGACGAGCCTCAAGGCTACATAAAACAAGAGATGAACATGAATCGGATTCGCGATCTCGAATCTCACAAGTGGATAAAGTCTCGAGATCATTCCATTCGGATATCATCATTGAAACAACCGCTTGTTGCTTACGACTAAGGGCATCGGCAACACAATTTCGGAGTATAAAGAATATCAAGATCATAAGATCCAAGGAACTCGAGCCAACGTTGTTGATGCAAATTAAGTTCCTTTCGAGAAAATAAATACTTCAAAGATTTATGATAGGTGTAGAGAAAAAATTTCTCTCCCAAAAGATAATGATGCCAAATTCTAAGGGCAAAAACAATAGCCGCGAGCTCTAGATCATGAATGGCATATCTAGTCTCGGCAGGCTTTAATTGCCTAGAAGCATAAGCGATAACACGTTCCCTTTGCATAGGAACAACTCCCAAACCAACACGACTAGCATCGGTGTAAACAATAAAGTCTTGGTTCCCTTCGGGAATCATAAGAATAGGAGCATCGGAAAGGAGTTCTTTTAATTTCTGAAAAGCAACTTCACATTTGTCTGACCAAATGTATTTAACTCCCTTCTTTGTCAAACTAGTAAGAGGTACGGAAATTTTAGAAAAGTCTTTTATGAACCGATGGTAAAAGCTCGCCAATCTAAGGAAGCTACGAATTTCTATCACACTCTCCGGTCTCTTCCAATTTTGAATCGCTTCAATCTTTGAAGGATCCACGGAAATTCCGGATTCAGAAATAATATGTCCCAAAAATTTAACACAAGATTGCCAAAAGTGGCACTTGGAAAATTTTGCTTTTAGTTGATTGCTCCTAAGAGTTTCCAACACAATCCAAAGATGTTTTTTATACTCCTCCTCGGTTTTAGAATAAACAAGAATATCATCTATAAAGATGAGAACAAATCGATCGAGGAAGTCTTTGAAAACTCGATTCATAAGGTCAACAAAATAAGCAGGAGCGTTCGTTAAACCAAATGGCATAACAAGCCATTCATAAGATCCATAACGAGTATGAAACGACATCAAAGGAATGCTATCCTTTGCAATTCGAAGCTGATGAAAACCGATTGCTAAGTCTAATTGTGAAAAGACTCTAGCACCGCTAAGTTGATCGAATAGATCATCAATCCGAGGTAAAGGATATTTATTCTTGATGGTGAGATCATTAAGCTTGCGGTAGTCAACGCAAAGCCTAAGTGTACCATCAGATTTCTTCACAAAGATAGCTGAAGCTCCCCATGGAGAGGAACTAGAATGAATAAACTGTTTCGCTTCCAATTCAGATAATTGTTTACGCATCTCCTCATTTTACTTATTAGACATACGATAAGGAGGACGAGTGATAGGTAGAGCTCCAGGGATTTGATTAATTCTGAACTCAATTGCTCGCTTAGGTGGTAATCCTAAAACAGGCTCAAACATATCAGGAAATTCACGAACAATGTGAATGAGAGAAATAACATCTTCCTCATCATCATTATCATCATCATGAGGATTTAAAGAATACAAGGATGCTACCAAATTGGAATCTGAATCTTTAAGAACAATAGAAATCTGCTTAACAGATTGAGGATGTCGAAGATAAATAGTCCTCTCGGGACATAGGATATGGGCTTCATATCGATTAAGCCAATCCATTCCCAAAATCATTCCGAAACCAAGGTAACGCATAACATGCAAATCGGCTCAGAAAGCATAATCACATAAAATAATCTCGACATCTTTACAAAATAAACTGAGTGTTGTGGACCCACCAACTGGATTCGCAATTTTCAGTGAAGTCATCAAACACATAGCATTTAAAGAAAAAGTATCAACAAGTTCTTTTGATATAAAAGAGTGGGATGCTCCGTATAAAAAAGAACTCGAATAGGAATATCACGAAATATAATAATGCCATTAAAGACAGAATGAGAAATACCTTGACCAAGAGAAGTGTTACTAGGGGCTTGCACAACATTTAGCTTTCCCTCTTTCTTGCCTTGAATTTTGGGGCATGAAGATAAAAGATGACCCGAACTTTTGTAATAGCGACAGAAAAGGGGTTTTGGACACCTATTTGCATAATGGTCCTTAGAACCACAATTGTAGCATTGTCCATGACTAGGGGTAGGAGTCTTTGCTACCGAAGTTGCTTGTTTCCCTTTTTTGTTGGGATTAGGGCCTTTGAACTTAATAGGCCTCTTGTTGTTGTTGTTGTTGTTGTTGTTGAAGTTCTGTTTGACACCCACAACTTCAACATCACTTTCTTTATCTGCCTCTTCAAGCAGAAGAGCGATATCAACAAGCTGATCAAAAGAAACTTCTAGTTTCAGAAGTAAAGGCTTTTTAAGGTTCTTATTCAACCCATAGAAAAATCTCTGATTTTTCTTCAATGGGGTATTAATATACTCGACCCCATATTTAGAGAGAGATTCAAAAGATGCGATGTAATCTGTCACAGAAGATTCACCTTGAACAAGGTCAATAAAGCGTCGGGCTAAAGTTACTTTTTCAGCTTCCACACAAACTTTAACTCGAACCGTTCCCGGAATTGCTCCCAAGTAAGATCCTCTTCAATAATTTCAGAAATCAAAAGCTCATACCAATCTAATGCTCTCTCTTGGAGCATGCTAGAAACCACTTGGACTCGATATAGATCCACAAGGTTCATGCGAGAAAAGATGCGATCGCATGTTCTAAGCCAAGCTTGGACTTCTATAACGCTTTCAGAACCCTTGAATGGCCTTCCACCCAAATTGGTGTAATCACTGCACAAGCGTGCAAACCCGGATTTAGGATGAGTAGGCTCTGGAATAGGTCCAACAGCTTGAGAATTCTTTACAAGATCTAAAATCCGTTGAGCAAACATGAATACTCCATCCTGAGGAGTAGCACTGGATTGACCGGCGCTGGGATGGCCAGGTCTAACCATTTCTCTTCTTTAAGAAAGAAAGAAAGAAAGAAGAGGAAAAAGGTTATTCTCAGAATGAATATCAAACAAACTTGATTGATAAAACAAGGCATCGCAAAAGAAAATAGGAAGGAACGGGTCCAATGACTCGAATTAAATCCTAAGGCACGATTCCTAAGAAAGACTTAGGACAATGATCCTTGCTAGATTATTCTACATTGTTCCGAAGTTTGGCTCTGATACCAAGCTGTGACGCCCCACCTCTATACTCACACTAGCCAAGGACACTACGGGGTAATGCCATCGACTAGCATAAAGAATAAGGCTGTTGAGGAGCGACCATCTATGTAATTGCTTTGTGCGAGTACCGATATGTCAGATAATATGACTTGCACTTCATTTCAAGAGGAAATTCGACATATCAAATACGAACTCAAAGCTACTACACAATGGCTATGTGGGCTTCAAAAACAAATATAGAAATAAGCATAACACAAATCAGTCGCAGATATTCATATCACAAAGGCGGAAAAAGATATGAATATAACACATAAAAGTGTTCATCAAAATAGTGGTCATACAAGATCCACTACATCACAAAAGAATAGGTACAAGTGCTAAGCAAAAGAATAAGTATACATCAAGGAGTCTCTATCTCAAATGTATAAAAGAAAAAACTACTAAGCTAATGTAGTTAGCCAAAAGTCAGAAGCTAGCCCTGCTAAGAAGTCAAGTGGAAGCACCTGTAACACCTC
The DNA here is from genome assembly GCA_030737815.1 of Allium fistulosum. Classification (NCBI taxonomy): domain Eukaryota; kingdom Viridiplantae; phylum Streptophyta; class Magnoliopsida; order Asparagales; family Amaryllidaceae; genus Allium; species Allium fistulosum. The sequence goes on from CM060905.1 coordinate 765,129,251, forward strand.
GGTCTAACCCGAGTATTATTTAAGAAGAAAAACAATAAATGGATCAGTCTAGCTATAAATACCATTTGAGATGAGAAAGGATAAGAGATACCACAAAAATGTATGATAACAATAATGCCATACTGTGACAAGTATACATTCAATAACAATAAAAATCATACAATATCTCAAATCTCGTCAAATATCCAAAAAGAATATCACATTCTTTATTCACCAAACCCCAAATATTGACAAAACATATCAATGTTAATCGCAAAAATTGGTAAAACACAAATTCCAGAAATCAGCAATTAGAAATCCAGAAAACACAAAGGGGGAGGCCTATCACAAACGGGAGCATGAAAACTCGCCAACACGTGTATCACAAACGGGACGCTATCCCATGGTCGCTAACCATAGAGCCGGTGCAACGACATAGTACAATAACGGTACCGAGGAACCTAAAACTCAAATAATTCGGAACAACGACGTAGTACAATAACGGTACGCCCGATGAACCTGATAAGCTGAACAACGACGTAGTACAACAACGGTACGCCCGATGAACCAAACTCCATAAAACCATAGGTCACTAGCCTTTAAAAATTGAGACGAAGCTCCATAAAACGAGGTACAGTCCCCCACGTGGACAAAGAGACATCGCATATCGCTGGTCTAAACCATAAAATTATCACCATTGATCAATGAAAAGTGTAGAATACACTAAGTTAGCAAGTAAATGAGTTTAGCTTCATGTCCCATAACCACTGGCTTAACTTAAATATTTACGAACAAATTGTAGATTTCCACTCGAAAATTGTCACAAGATTTCAATCGAACAATTCTAAGAATTAACCGATGAAGTAAACGCAAGCGTTTCATACCACTTGTTTTGCTAAGTCGTTTAATTGGATTTCTCGTACGAATGAGTTAAAGGTTTGTATATACTAATAGATTGGAAAATGGATTTAAAAACGAGTTTTGTATTAAAAATGGTATTGAAATCATCTTTGTGAAAGCGTTTGAATATTTACTACTAGTATAGAAACCTTTGTATTTTTAAAAGTGACAAATCACAGAAAACGATTGTAGAAACAATCGATCACCACAAATTCAAATTCGACGACGTGAATTAAAACCATAAAAATCGATATCAATTCCATCAAATGGATATTCCCAAAAATCCCGAAAAGAAGTCATCAAAGTCGATAATAAATGACAACAACTAATCGGATCAACAAAAATCGATTAAAAAATGGAAATCCACTCAAAACAGGTAAGTTGGCTAAAATAAGCAGCTCCAGACGTCTAGTGGTTATCCCAGACGTCTGAGCTGAAGCTCTGGAATTTTCTTCCAAATTGCCCAGACGTCTGGGAAGTAAGATCAGACGTCTAAGCTGGGAATCTGGAATTTTATTCGCGTAGCTCCAGACGTCTGACCTTAATACCAGACGTCTGAGCTGAAGCTCAGGGCAATTTTTGCCAAGGCCTTTAATGGCCAAATCAAATTCGAAGCAAACGAATGAGCGACAATGGCTATGGATCGATGTCAAGCGACAACCCAACCCTATAAACACATCAATATACTCTAAATAACATGTCCAAACATCCATATAAGGATTTTCATAGATTTTGACTTCAAAATACCAAAATTGGATTATTCGCCAAACCAATTCAATTCAAAAGCAAATGAACATAAAATAGATGTTAGTAATTCATACCTAACAACTATCAAAGGTATAGACATAGATATGAGTTCAAAAACTCACTTTTAAACCCAAAAACAACGAAAGAGAATCTCTAAAACAAAGGAAATGCCACCTCTTCAACTTCAACTCAAGAAGCTCCAATCTAAGCTCATAAGCAAATATTTCCTAAGTTAGGGTTTAGGAATTTCTGAAAATTGAAGAGAGATTGAGATGGAGAAGATGAAAAGGATGCTTACCTAAGCTTCTCTTTGATTTTGGAGCTCAAATCTAGAATTTCCTAGTAATCTAGGGTTTAGGTATTCTAATTTCCCTTTCTTTCCCCCATTTTTTCTTTTAGCTTGAAAGTGTTAGGAAATGAAAATGAATGAAGAGGAGTTGGAGGAGGAGTTAGGGTATTATGTTGGGTTAGTGGGCTGAAACCCAAACTCAAAGCCCAAAATAGAAAAATAGCAAAATTCTACTCAACTCCAAACATATCGATGTTTATACTCAAAAAGGTCGCAAATGCCATTTTAGACTCAATGGAAGTGGTCTCGAGTCCGGATTCGACCATTTACAAAAAGTAGCATTTCAGACTTTAATTCGACTAACGATGCCATATTTAAATTTCAACATTTAAATATACAATCGCAAAATATGTGGGTTGTTACACAAATAGTAGGGTGTTTAGAAAGGTAGTGTCGAAGGATTGAGTTTGGGTAATCAAGTACTCTATCCTACCTTGCTACCAGCCTAACCCGAACAGATATGTGAGGCCAAAGGTTGCCCCTAATAGAAAATGCCCAATTTGAATTGGACCTTGGGCTAATTTTTAAAATTGTTAGAAAACTAAAAATATAAGTTTTCCAAATTTAATAATTAAATTTAAAATAGAATATATACATATTATAAATGTTATATTATAATAAAAAATTTCAAAATGTTTGAAAATTAATATAAATTAATTTCAAAATTTATAACATTTATTAACGAGGTTAATAAAATAAATTAATTAAATAAGTTAATTAATTAATTGATAAATAAATACATGTATTATATATTATGATATATATGTTATATTGTTTTAAAATTTTAAATTAACAAAATATACATGCTTGCATATAAATGGGTTTCGAAATTAATATAAATCTAATTAAAAATATTTAATTAAATAAATTAATCAAGCTGCTAATTAATTAAATAATATACATATATATTGATATATGCGTTTTACCATAAAGGTTATAATATGTAATAAATATTTAATATAAATAATATATTAAGATGATATAAAATTTAATTACAATTAATTAAATAATATTTAATTAATATAATATTATACATAAGACTATTATATAAGTTATATGAAATATAGAAGTTGTATGATAATAAAACTTATATAATATTAATGCATAAATTTAAGGTGGAACATTAAGAAACACTAAATAGACTTAAGGAATAAATACATACATATACTGTGATTTTCGATATGTTTGACACTTAAATCGCGAGCGTATTTCGTAAGAAATACATTTTTCCATAAGTCAATATCACTCAATATAATATATTAAAGATTATGAATCTTCAATATAATGTTGTCCTCTACCATATATACATACATACATACATACATACATACATACATATATATATTACTTGCATACTCATATTTATTGAACCAAATCAAGCTAGGGATGTTATGTGTGATATTATTAATATATTGAATAGACGGGGCAAGATAACTATATGTATTTATTAAGCAAACACAACGTACATATATTATACTTAGGTCGTCGCTATATGGTAGGTATAAGTGAATAATTTCATTTTGATTTGTTAAGCAAACATAATGTAGAAGTGAAGTTAGGACAAGGTACCAAGGGTTGGAGTTGTATACGATATAATCGATAAGGAGTTATCCATCGTCAATGGAGCTATGACTTATTGAGCAATCTCAAGGTTATAATTCCAAAACGGACGAGTCCTAACACCCACTAGTGAAGTTGAAAGACTTCTATGTTCGACTTAGGGTTTAGAGAAACATAAAAGACTAGCGAGAGCCTTAATAGAAAAATGAATTGATAACATTTTAACCTTTCTAATATTGTAAGAACATATATTACATAATGTAATAATTGTCTACATTGATAATTTGTGCATTTAATATGATTGATAAAACATTTATAACTTAAAATATACAAATCGAAATGAATTTAAGGTTGACAAATAGAAATATAATACACACACACTTTGATAGAGTTAAGGGTATGCCATAGGGGCAACAATGTAACTTATTACATATATCTAACTCGATAACTAATCTTGTTCAAAATAAAAGGTGTTTTCTTTCTATTATATACTTGATATAATTTGTTATATTAATTAATTAATTACTTAAAAGTATATTTAATAGAAAATCGATAAATGGTATGGTTTGTTATAGTAGTTAAAAGTGTTGTAACTGTGAGTAATTTATCACAATGAAACAAATATACCATTTTAAATGTTCCTAGTCAAGATGCAGCAAGACTGGATATCAATGTATCCATTGAAACTAGAGTACATAACGCTTTCCAAATGTTGGAGAGTGTATTACTTATGACTACTGGAGGCACCTAGAGGTTACATACTGATAGTTATTGGATAATTATGGAATGACTCACTCGATAATTTTCTATTAGTTAATATTACTAAGGTCAAATAGAAAATATCGATGTGGCTAATTTACATGCTTCTATCGACTTGATAATATGGTGGATCTTCAATATATAATCTCCACTTTCATTATACTCAAATCGTGGCACAACGTCCATCGAGTGACTATAGTTGGGTCGAGTGGAAGTATTGGAAGTGAGGCACCATTCAAGAGAGGATTCATCTCCTTAATTATACGGGGTTAGTATCATGGTCAACTCAAGTCAACTCAAAATCAAAGTCTCTGGCCAGAGCGGTCCAGTTAATAGTAATTGTTATTATTAAACCAAGGAGTTTGTGTTTGGACTATAGAGTTGAATATGGACGATATTGGAATTTTGACCTTTACCAAATTCCATAAAAGCTTTTATAGTGCTGTAAATGTCACTTATCGAACTATTCAAGATTTCCATGGGATTTAAAATTGGAATAAAAAGTTTTGTATATATTTTTTATTAATATCTTATCTATTTTCGAGTGAAAAATCAATTAATATATATTTTAAATAATAAAATTTTATAGTGTTGTACTTACGATCTAGAATTATAAAAAATATTTTATTAATTTATATATATATATATTAATTAGATATTATATATATGTTTATATATATTATAAAATAAAATAAAAATTATTTTGTCGTTATTGATATATATTTATTTATTTGGTTTATAATTTGAAAATATATTATGTGTGTGTGTACATATTATAACAATATGCATATATTAATATTATTTTTTTAGCAAGGCTAGCCGGCTTTATAGTGGGCCATGGCACTGTTATTAAATAATGAAAAACATGTGTTCTACACATGCACAGAACAGCTTTGATGGTTTTACAGTAGCCATACCACATAACAATAAAATATAGCTCAGGAGATAGGCATCATGCCTAAACTACTAATGACCATGACTAACCCCCTACAGAAGAGGAGGAGCTGCTACAATCATCGCCCGAGTCAATGACAAGCACTTAGCCAGAGAAAAGAAGAGCATGGTTTGGAATAAAGCCGATTGAGGCATCGGTGTATATGAATTTCCTATCCCAAGTGGTATCGCTAAACAAATTCTTGTTCACTTCTCTAATATCAACCACTCTAGCATGGGACGAACCCTCACCCTCAATGTGATAGAAAAGATGCAACTCTCACCTTCATCATCATTGACAAACTTGTATTAATCATCACACTTAGGAGAATATCTCATATCAGAAGGAACATTTATCTAAGGTTGGTCATCAGAGTTTTAAATAATAGTGCCAGAAGGAGGCACAATGACTGTAGATGGATCGACAACCATCTCAAGGTCCAATGGAGGAGCAAGAATACTATCAATGGATGGAACGGGCTAGGGAGGAGAGGCTACAAGAGCAGGGCAAACTTTCGAGACCCACTTCATGATCGAAGTACGGGGAGGCGGGGTCCTATTAGTAAAAGGAATTGGATCAACGACAGGCCGAAGATTACAAGCATCCAAAAGATAGCCAAAGGACTGACATTACGAGCAAACATCGGGTTTCCTACTATACCGAACAACAATCTCAACGTCAAGACCCTAGGCAATTCTGACTTTAAGCATAGAAGGCAAAGGCTTCTTAGGAGTGTTTCAGAATGCTTTGGCATACACCAAATGCTTCCTGGCCATAGTATTAGAATCAAAACAAATCACCTTACCAACAAGGCCGACAAGCTAGTCAAGCCCAATCATGGGTAGCAACAAAGAAGTGATGTGAGAAAAATGTGCCCAAATAGGAATGGATAAAACTTATTCCTTAGCCTTGCTCACAGAAGGGCTCCAGGAAGAGATAATGAAAGGTTTCCCTTCTATGTGAATCAGATCAGCTTCTAGAACACGTTGTCTTTCTTCACTTCTCGAGAATTCGAAATAAAACATATCATTATCAAAATGAACACTAAGGCCAACTCTGGGTTTCCAAATGTTACGAAATAGAAGAAATAGAGAACAGAGAACAGGGAATTGAATTCAAAAGTATTTTACTGTTTCATGTTACTTGTCACAGATTGACACATCATTCCTTTATACAAGTTACATGACGATGCAAAATCCTTACCAGGCTTAACAGGTAAATGGACCAAAACAAAAGAAAACAAACAAAACATGAATGACCTTCTTATTTAAACAATACAGCCCATCAACAATACAGCCCAACTTGACTTAATACTGGTAATACTCCCCCTCAAGTTGGTGCATACATGTTCTTCATTCCCAACTTGTAACATAAGTATTCAAGCCTAGCTCCAGTTAGGGATTTTGTAAACATATCAGCTATTTGCTCTCCTATTTTCACATATCCAGTTGCCACTAGACCACTCTGAATCTTCTCTCGAATGAAGTGACAATCCACCTCAATATGTTTAGTTCGTTCATGGAAGACTGGGTTTGAAGCTATGTGCATTGCTGCCTGATTATCACAAAATAACATTGTAGGTTTCTCAATTTTAAAACCAATTTCATCCATTATGTGACTGATCCACATTATCTCACACACTGCCTTAGCCATAGCTCTATACTATGATTCAACACTTGATCTCGAAAAAACACTTTGCTTCTTGCTTTTCCATGATACAAGATTTCCTCCTAAAAACACACAATAGCCAGAAGTGGATTTTCTATCTGATTTTGACCCTGCCCAGTCAGCATCAGAAAAACATTACATGCTAATATGACCATGGTTTCTGTACAAGATCCCTTGACCAGCTGTCCTTTTCAAGTAGCCTAATATCTGTTCTAACAACGACCAGTGATGAACTGTAGGTGATTGCATAAACTGACTTATAACACTCACTGAAAAGCTAATGTCAGGCCTTGTTACAGTTAAATAATTTAATTTTCCCACTAGTCTCCTGTACCTTTCTGGATTCTCGAGTAGTTCACCACCTTCTTCAATACAACAATTAGGTGTAATTGGAGTTACAACTGGTTTCATACCCAACTTTCCTGTTTCACTCAATAGGTCCAGTACATATTTTCTTTGGGATAAGAAAATTCCATCATCACTTCTTATAACCTCCACTCCAAGAAAGTACCTTAACTCACCTAAATCCTTTGTACTAAATTGTGTATGAACATATAACTTGAGAGACTCAATTCCTGCTTTATCATCCCTAGTGATAACTATATCATCCACATATACTACCAGTAAAATAATTCCAGTTTTAGATCTTTTAAAAAATACTGAATGATCACAATTACTCTTCACCAGACCAAAAGACTCAAGTGCATGACAAAATTTTCCAAACCAAGCCCGAGGACTCTGCTTTAAACCATACAGTGATTTGTTAAGCTTACATACCAGATTACTCTCCCCCTGAGCAATAAATCCAGGTGGTTGAACTATATAAACCTCCTCATGAAGATCACCATGAAGGAAAGCATTTTTGATATCCAATTGGTGAAGTTTCCAGTTATAAGTTGCTGCTAAAGAAATAAATAATCGAATAGATGTAAGTTTAGCAACAGGAGAAAAAGTATCTGAATAATCTACCCCATACACTTGAGCATATCCCTTTGCAACCAATCTGGCTTTTAACTTTGCCACTGACCCATCTGGATTAACTTTGGTAGAAAATACCCATTTGCATCCTATTGCCTTCTTATTCATAGGTAACTGAACTAGATCCCATGTATTGTTAAGCTCTAATGCATTTATTTCTTCAATCATTGCTGCATGCCATCCATCATGTGATAATGCTTCCCCCACAGTTTTGGGTATAGGGACAGACTCCAATGATTGATTAAACATACATATAGAAGATGGTAGATGTTCATATGACACATATGTAGAGATAGGATAGGTACACTGTCTTTTACCTTTTCGTAATGCAATAGGTAGATCTAAGCTAGGGTCCAAAATAGGAGTGGGCTCTGATTCTTGTAAAGTTTCAGTTGTATTATTATGATGACCACTTGCTTCTTGTATAGGATTAATACTATCAGTAGTATCCACTTGACTATGATAAATAAGAAAATCTTCATCATCTAGTTGGGTACTTGCATTATCTAGATTTCTAGGATAGGTTGTTGGTGCTGATTGGAAATATGGGATGTCTTCGTGAAAAGTAACATCAATAGATACTAGATACTTATTTAAAGTAGGACAATAACACCTATATCCTTTTTGTAACCTTGAGTAGCCAACAAACACACACTTAAGAGCTTTTGGGTCCAGTTTTGATACTTGTGGTCTCACATCTCTAACAAAGCAAGTACTACCAAAGACTCTTGGTTGGACAGGATACAACTGTTTATTTGGAAACAATATAGTATATGGGATTTCTCCATTTAAAATTGATGAAGGCATTCGATTGATAAGAAAACAGGCAGTAGACACAGCATCACTCCAAAAATGCTTAGGCATATTAGTTTGAAACATAAGTGCTCTAGTAGTTTCAAGTAAATGCCTATTTTTCCTCTCTGCTACTCCATTTTGTGATGGGGTGTCTACACAAGATGTTTCATGAAGTATACCATTTTTACTCATAAACTCATGAAATTGACTAGAAGTATATTCTTTTGCATTATCACTCCTTAAAGTCTTAACTTTTGTATTAATTTTTGTATATTAATTTCAGTACAAAATGCACAAAAGATAGTATATAATTCTGACCTGTTTTTCATCAAAAATAACCAAGTAGTACGAGAGTAATCATCCACAAAAGTAACAAAATATCTGTAACCCTGTTTTGATACAACAGCTGATGGTCCCCAAATATCAGAATGAACAAGTTCAAATGGACAACTAGCTCGTTTATTTATTCTAGGAGTTAAACTACTACGATGGAGTTTAGCAAATTGACAAGGTTCACAATTTAATGAATGTAATGAACTATACTATGGACATAATTTCTTGAATACTTGAAGTGAAGGATGGCCTAGCTGACTGTGTGATTTGAGAGCTTGAGTAATACTCGAACATGCAACAGGGGTATCAAAGATATAGAGACCTCCAGATTCATGACCTTTACCAATAATCTGCTTCGTCAATCGATCCTGGAATATACAATGGCTAGGATAAAAAGAAACACAGCAATCCAACTCCTTGGTTATTTGACTCACTGACAATAAATTGAATGCTAGGTCTGGCAGATGTAAGACATTTTCTAATGACATTGTGTTGGTGAGATTAATTATTCCTGATCCTTTTACACTTGATGAAGATCCACTAGCCAAAGTAACATTATGATGTGAACTGTTTGATTGAAACTTTGAAAAATTAAGTGCATTACCTGTCATATGGTCTGTTGCACCAGAATCTATAACCCATCTTCTGATTTAGCAACTATAGAGACATGAGTTGGTGCATCTTTCAAGCTTTCTTGATATTTGGTAAACTTGGCAAATTCATCAGCAGATACAAGAACAGATTTGTTATCTTCACCATTTGTTTTAGCAATATGTGCAGACTGGTTTACTGGTACACTTCCTCTAGAGCCAGTGCTTTGTTTCTGTTTGTTCTGCAGTTTCCAGCATTCAAATTTAGTATGTCCTGGTTTCTTGCAATAGACACAAAATACTGGATTTGTTGCTCGACCCTCTGTATTGACCATTTCTCTTTTGTATCCACTCTGGTTAGGTTTCCATGGAACATACTTGTTTTGAGTTACCAAAGCACTATTAGTTGATGCAGAAGTCATTTGTATGCTTGAATTTTCTGTCCTTAAAATTCTACTGAATACTTCTTGCAAAGATGTTACATCAGATCCAGATAACACCTGTGATTTAGCAGATTCAAATTCTGGTGGAAGTCCTGCAAGAAAACTCATTATTGCCATTTGTTCACGCTGTGTCTGCTGTATCTTCACATCAGGGCTGATTGGAAGCAAAGTATTGAACTCTTCACAGGTCTTCTTGAATGTCATAAAATAGTTCATGAGAGTTTGGTCTTGTTTTTCCGTGCGATAGAACGATTTACACACATCATACATCCGACTTAAATTTCCCTTTCCTGAGAACAAAAATTCTAGATACTCCATTAATTCTTTCACGAATTCACAATGATTAACCAGACTAATCACTGTACTATCAATGGTATTTCGGATCTGAAGAAATAGTCTGGCATCATCCCTTAGCCATGTTTGACTTTTCTCTTTATCCTCATCTTCTTTGGGTGGATCCTCAGTGAGATGATTGTCTTTATCAATGCTTCGAAGATATATGCGAATCGTTTTGCTCCAATCAAAATAATTTGATTCACTCAACTTATGTTCCGTGATTTTAGACATTACTGGCAACACATCAGAGATCGACTTACTTTCAGCCATAACCCTAATTCGATAGGGAATTAATTTGAATAAAAATTCTCAGATACAGATCAGATCGAAGAATTTATCTTAAAACAAGAGTTGCTCTGATACCATGTTACGAAATAGAAGAAATAGAGAACAGAGAACAGGGAATTGAATTCAAAAGTATTTTACTGTTTCATGTTACTTGTCACAGATTGACACATCATTCCTTTATACAAGTTACATAACGATGCAAAATCCTTACCAGGCTTAACAGGTAAATGGACCAAAACAAAAGAAAACAAACAAAACATGAATGACCTTCTTATTTAAACAATACAGCCCATCAACAATACAGCCCAACTTGACTTAATACTGGTAATACCAAACTTGACTGCACCGCTCTTTAACCACATGATATGCAGGGTTAGTATCCAAGAAAAAACCAACCAAATAGTCAGAACAATAACCCATTCCTGCCTGTAAGACTTCTACCGGACAAACCATCACTCCATCGACCTCAATGTCATCGAACAAATAAGGAGAGTAAACTTCTGCATTACGCGGCAATTTAGTAAAGAGCGATAATATATTAATATTATTATTATATATAAACTTTATATATTCATATAAATAAATATTTTCATATACATAAAATCATTTAAACAAAATTAACATATACTTTTATATATATATTATTTATATAAGTAACAAGTTTGAATATATACATATATTTGGACAACATACAATATATATCGATGAGCTAACATGTCTCTTGCGATGTAAATCCCAACATCTATACACAAGCATGTTATACCTTGCATGGGCTTACATGTTACACATGCACACACATACATATATGTATATGATACATATGTGTATATTTATATGTATTAAAATATAAATTAAATAAAACTATATATATTTATAAATTTAAATAAAATAAGAGATTTTATTTAAATAAAATTTTGAAATGTTCTAAGTAAATTAGACTTTATAGGACCAATATAGATCCAATAAGGGATTTTTTTTAAATTCACCTATAACTTTCGTTGTAGGCTGGCCCAATTCAAACAATCGTATCAGAGCCCAATAGCTTATGAGGTCTAAATTAACCATGTTTGGCTTAACTATTATGCTCACAGCCCAAAGGTTGTCCCTAATAGAAAAGGCCCAAATTTGAATTGGGCCTTGGGCTAATTTTCAAAATTGTTTGAAAATTAAAATATAAGATTTTAAATTTAAAAGTTAAATTTAAATAAGATATACATATATTATAAAATTTATAATAATAATTTTTTTAAAATGTTTAAAAATATTACTTTAATTTCGAAATTTTAAATTTATTAATAATATTAATAAATTAAAGAAATAAGTTAATTAAAGAAAAATATATGCGTGTATTATATATGTTTGATATATGTTATGATATTTTAAAATGTTTAAGATATCATAAGTATACATGTATGTATATAATATGATTTTCGAAATTAATATAATTTTTATTAAAATTGTTTAATTAACTAAATTAATTAAGGTTAATAGATTAAACAAATTAATTAAAGGTTAATTGATTAAACAAATCAATTAAAGGTTAAATGATTAAATAAATAAATTAAAGGTTAATTAATTAATTAAAATACACATATATGAGATATATGTGTTATAGTATAAATGTTATAATATGTAATAAATATTTAATATAAATGTTTTATTAAAATAATATAAAATTAATTAAAATCAATTAAACAAGATTTTATTAGTATATTATTATACATAAGACAATTATATAAGTTAATTAAAATATAAAAGTCATATAATTTTAAAACTTATATAATATGAATGTAGAAACTAAAGGTTAAACATTAAAAAACCCAAATAGACTTAAGGGATAAATATATGCATATATGTACGTATACCGTGATTTCTGATGTGTCAGACACTTGAATCACGAGCTTATTTCATAAGAAACACATTATTCCATAAGTAGATATCACTTGATATAATATATTAATGTTTTCATATACCATATATATATATTAATAATTACTTGCATGCTCCTTAGTTGTTGAACAAACTCAAGATAGGGATGTTATGTGCATTATTATCAATATATTAAATAGATGATGTAAGATAACTATATATATTTATTGAGCAGAGCCAAGGTACATATACTAACTTAGGCCTTTGCAGTGTGGTAGGTGCGAGTGAATAATTTCGTTTTGATTTGTTGAGCAGACTCATGGTTGAAGCGACATTAGGACAAGAAACCAAAGGGTTAGGAGTTGTATATGATACAACTGATAAGGAGTTACCCATCATCCATGGAGCTATGACTTGTTGAGCAGACTCAAGGTTAGAATTCCAAGACAAATGAGTCCTAACACCTACAAGTAACGTCTAAGGACTTCTATGTTTTAACTTAAGGTTTGGCGAAACATAAATGATTAGTGGGGACTTATTAGAAAAATGAAATGATAACATTTAACCTTTCTAATATTGTAAGAACATATGATATATAATGTTATAATAATCTACATTAATAAATTTGTGCCTTTAATGCGATTGATAAAACGTTTATCAATTAAGATATACAAAGGAACTGAATTGAAGATTGACAAATAGAAATATAACATATACTTACTAATAAATGCTTATTGCATGTTAACATTTCAACACCTATGCAAGCGTCTGATTCTACAACTACTAAATGCATTAATAATTTGATCGCTTACATTTTTGTTTGATCAAGACCGTGTATTGCATTCCATGAGTTCTGTAACGACCCAGAATTTGACCACTTTAAAATATACTATTTAAAGTGATTTTAAATATGAATTAAGTAAGGTTATATGATTCAAACAAAATTAGATAGGGTTTGGGAAGAGAAGTATACACAAAAATAGTAAAATTTGTCTATATCGACAAAAGTGACAAAATGCTGATTTTAGAAAAGTAAGTTTCAATGGTTAAATAAATTATTTTAATTAATTTATGAGTGTTTATATTTTTAAATAACATTATACAAATTTATTTTTAAATTTGGTTTACATAAATAAATAGTTTAACTAAAACGTCAAAATGTGACCGTAAAACATTTTGTCAAAAATCAACGTTTTGTCGATTAAAAGTTGTCGCAACATTGTCACACCTTTATTTTCTTATATAGGAACATATATTCAAATAGTATAAGTATTAATTAATTCACTAATTAAGTTTACTTTTACTAAACATACTTATAAAATTCTAGAATATAATTAAGAAAAATAAGCACAAAAAGACAAAAATGTCATTTCAAAGCAAAAAGTAAAACATCAAATCAAAGAAACATAATTATTACTTTCTTTACTTAATACTTAAGTGAAAATGACATAAAGTAATGATTTGAAATGTGATGTTAAGTGTTGAAAAAAATAAGATTACTTTATAAGTAAGTAAGGGTATTTTGGTCTTTTTACAAAATATTATTTTAATCCAAAAACTTTTCTATAAATAAGACCACCATTCTTCCACTTTCTTTACAAATTTCTACATTTTCTTCTTCCTCCTTGAAGCTCTCTTTAATGGCTTCTTCTTCTTCTTCCATTTCCTTACTAACTTTTTCAAAACCATATCAAATCAACTCCAAACACAACCAAACTTTGCCAAAGACCTTAGAATACCATTAGAACATGATTTAGCATCTAAGAAATCAAGAAATTGTAACGACCCTAGATTTTTATTTAATTTAAGTTAATAATTAAATAAATTTTTGGATAAAAATAGTAGAATAAATCGATAAAATGGAGCGAGTTTCCCCGCGTTCAAGTATATTCTGAATGAATCATTTCGAATTGTTAAATGTGTAAATTACTTTAAAAATAATAAATAAAAAAAAATGTACATATAGGCATACAAGATTTTTTTGTGATAAGTAGACATAGAAATAAAAAATACATAAGTTAAACAACTAAAATACAAAGGACTAAAACAAAATTATGTTTTCATTAACTCTTAAACAAATATATATATAAGCATGAACAAGTCAAAGCATCATAAATGCAAGCACCACAACCTCATCTTCTCAGCCAAAAAAATTCACAAGCAAGTAAAGGAAAATAAAATAAGCAAAAAAAACAAGTAAATATAGGAGGCATAAAGTACTAAGGCATTTAATGCCATTACCTCTAGTACAATATATAGTATGCATCAGCCGAAATCAAAAACTGCATAGTCAAGTTTGAACAGACAAAATATGCAAGTATGAAACAAAAGGAACATAAGTATGGTACAAGCAAATAAAAATATACATGTTTGCTATACATGCCGTATAAAAAAAAAGATAAGTATGAAGATTGTACAAGGTAGTTAATGCCACTATCCTTAGCCACTGAAATAAGATTTTCAGCCTCCATTTTTTTTATAGGAATCTCAGCATAGTTGATAAAGCAAGAAAGAAAAAATTATATCACTGATCCTATTGTACAAACAAGACATTATCATTTGTACAAACTCATTTTTTATCACCATGTAAGCTTCCTTCCATATATCAACTTCTCCATTTATTTTGTTTCGTCCATTCCAAGCTAAAGAAGAAAAAAATATACTGAAGCAAATATCATTAAACTCAAAACAAATCATTTACAACCAGAGCACAAGGTAGGAGTTTCCAGGCAAAACATTTTGTCTCTGCCTTTCTCTGTTCTTTCTAAACTTCAGGTGAGTAACACTTGTTTTAAGATTTTCAAAAATATGAATTTGTTGTGAGTTGAAACTGTGATGAGTATGTATGAATATATATATATATATATATATATATATAAATCCTCTGTGAATATTCAAATGAATGGATGATTGTGTGCAGGCATAACTACTCCTGTTTGGAAACAGGTCTTCCAAAACCCGTTTGAATTTAAAATCCTTCTTCTCTGATTTTTGTTAAGTTTCAAAAATTTAAAAAAAAAAATGGTTTGTTTAAATATGATTTGAGTTTTAGGAAACAATATTTTTTATTAAATCAAGGATTCTCAGAAGAATCTCAGATATTCAATCATCAAGTCAAAATTCAATCATCAAGTGATCTTGTTTAAATAATACCAACGTAAACGTCATCGGAAATGATGATTTTTGAAACAAATATCAGAATTTTTAGTGTTGAATTGCACGTGAATTTGGGGAATGACTGGAATCTTGTTTTTTTATCGAATTCGGGTAGTCGGAGTGTTTGGAATGATCGTGAACTTCACCGGAGGTGGAGGAGATACTGGTGGTTCGGGCAAAAATGTCAGGAGGGGTTCAAGTTTACCGTGGCATCGGCGGTGGTCAGGGTTAGTTTTAAAACCTAGTTTTCGCTGTGGTGTAGTATTTGGTCTTGTTCGTCGACAGGAGGTGATCGAGCGCTGCGAGGTTCTGGGAGGTGGTAGAGGAGGCATTGGTGATTGTTTGGACGAAGTTTCGTGATCTCAGGTGGTCTTGGCGGCGGTGGCGAGACGTCTTGCCGAAGGAGTTAGTTAATGTTTTTTTGGGCGAATGCCTAAAATTTCGAATTCGAATTTTAACTGGCAATTCGAATTTTGATTTCGAGCCTGGAGACAATTTGCGACTTGCGGTCGATGTTGGTGTTCGCCAGAGTGGCGTCGCCGCCTTGTGCACGTGCACGGTGGCGTGGGTGTGTCAGCGCCTTCATGGGTTGGTTCGACTCGAGTAAATACTCGAGTAGGATGGGGAGTTCGCTCGTGTGTTGGCCCGGTTGCGTGAGTGTGTTTAGCGAGAAATGTTGTGGACTTAAGAAGAAGATTATCTGGAGGGAAGAAGATAGGATTAGGGGGGAAAAGGGGTTGCGTGAAGACAGGGGAGAGGCTCGGGCTATTTCGTGAATAACTCGAAGTGCTTCTCGAGTTTTTGGGAAGGCCCGGGTTTTTGCTTTTCAACTGCAATTTAATTAAAGATAAGCTAATGGTTTTTAATTATTTTAGTTAATACTTTAAATTGATAAGCTTTTAGTTACTATAAAATACGTATGAAACTTATTACACATAAGTTAGTAATTAGTAATAATCCTTTTTATATGATAATTAAGTTGAATAATTTATTAGTAATCAAGGATGATTACATCATAATTCTAATTAGAATTTGAACTAATTTATGTGTAGGTAAATAAATAAATTTGTAACTAACTACTTAAGTTAATAAATGAATGATTAATAGTTAATTAATGATTTAGATTAAATTATAATTGGAAATGATTTAATATGAATTAATCTAAGATAATTTCTCAAGAAAGCAATTGAAGAAATGTTATTAGTTAATGAAGTTAATTAACTAGAAGTTATTAAGTAATCAAATTTATGTGATAAATTTTAATAAATAATTAGATTAATTAAGTGAGATAATCAATTGTAAATTGTTAATTACTTTGTGAAAGCAATTAAGGGGTCAATTAATTATATAGAAATTGATCTTCCTTATAAATGTTTGGATTCTGTTGAATGATATGAATTGTTTGACATCCCTGATATATAATGCTTTGTGATACATCCTGATTTACGTTATGATCTTTACTTATCTGTGATGTATATATTGTTATATGAATATGAAACCCTTGACCCATAGAACGACACTTGAATTTCGATGCGACAGGGAATCGGATTCCAGTTGGTTATCCGAAACCCACATCGAATTGTAATAGTGAATCTTTGTAACTGATAAATTTATTTTATCTATGAAACTGTAAATGAAGATAAGCGTTGTGGATTATACCGCTTATCGATATTGATATATCTGTGATGATTGATGATGTTGCACTATTGTGTGTAAAACCCCTGGACTACACTCTTACACACACAAATATGGATTTCACGTGGAAATCGGTTAAATCACAGATGATTTAAATTCAATGTTTTGAAATTGAAATTTTAATTTCAATTGATTTTGAAATTGGAAATTGGGGTTTAATATGAAAAGCTTTTGAAATGGAATTTCAAAGATAAAAGTTATTTTGAATAACTTAATCGAGTTTTGAAAATTTAAATAATTTGATTTAAATTTGAATTCGAGTTTGAAATTGAATCCTATGATTTGAAACTAGGGATTAAAGATGCTGTACAAGTTATATAGGGGTTAAAACATTTTAAAGATATTGATTTGGAAATTTGAATTTTTATTCAAGGGTTTTAACTCGTGTAAATATAACTGGATTTTTCTGAACGAAACTATTTGTTTTCAAATAGTAAAAGCTTTCACATAAGTAATGAATTTCCAAATTGTGTTGAACGGTTTCAAGTTTGAAATGGAATTGAAATGTTTTGAAAACTATGAAATGAGTCTTTAATTCAAAGACCGGATGAGTTAATTCAACTTGAAATGGAATTGTTTTGGAAGACTATGAATGAATCTTTGGAAACGAGTTTTGAAAGCTATAAGTTAAATCTTGATTTAAAGATTTAACGAGTTAATCAGATTGAAATGGGAATCGATTTGAAAATCTATGAATGAATCTTTGTGAATGGGGTTAATTTTGTGAAATAAATCTTTTTGTTTAAAAGATTAAAAGTGTGGAAATTGTTTAAACCATTGAAGGTTTTTGAAATGAATCTTTTATTTAAAAGATTGGAAATGGTAATTTGTTTTACCATTCGAATGAAAAGTTTTAGGCTTTTAAGCTGTGATTTAACTGAGACCCCAGTATCCATATGATTTTTAATTGCGCTCGTTATTCGGTTTAGCCGGGAGAGGACCTTTGTGTCATATATCCCATTCCGAATAGTGATACGACGATATGGATAGCATTTGAAGACCGATGGTGAAGACCGGGTATTTGCGAGAGCGATATGATGACCTATCGATTTTCTCTGCATCATGGCTCCGGTATAGAGATTCCCTAAGTGATGGGAAGTCCGATCGAGATTGTGAATACCCGGAATTGCAAGGGCTTCTTCGGAAGTGCCTTCGGTTCTGTTCGAACCCGGAACAGACTTGTATGGATGTGTGTCTGACGTTACACTTTGAGATGTAAAGCTGGTTTCTATCAAATACATTTCTGTTGGTGGCGGAGAATTTATTCTCTTAGCTTAACACCCTTCTCTGAGACGTACGAGCTCAGAGGTTATGTAGTTGATGGTTACTAGTGATACATTCCCAATTTGGTAATGTGGCATACGAAGTGCTGCTGATCAATTATGGATCAAAGCGTGGCTTTGTGAAAAAGCGTGGCTTTGTGGACGAGACTTCGTCGAGCCTCACAACCCGGTAATGGTCGAAACAGGAATGTTGCGGCAAAGGTTTGTAGGGGTAGCGCCCCTAGGGTATGTCATTTCCTTCTGGATAAAGGGTGGTATCATGGTATGGAGCCCAGATACTTACTCATGTGGATACACTTTATTTATTATGTGTGATGTGGGTTATCGAGCGCTCGGATAAAGGTCGGTAACGACCGGGGGATGACATGACTCGTGTGTTAGTTACCTAGTTACAGCTGTACAGCGTGAGGTAGCGTCAGTGTGTTAGTTACCTAGTTATAGCTGTACAACGTGAGGTAGCGTCGGCCTTTTGTTTGCAGAGATCCGGTTAGGATCCGGGGCGTCTTTCCAGAGGCGTTTCTATTTCGGTAAGGAAGTTCCTTAGCCTGATCATTTGTTGGAAATCCAAAGAAACAATACGAACCCTGTACGGTTTTAGTTGTATTACCTGCTATGGAATGTGGCGGTAACCTGCTATTGAACGTAGTAGCTATAGTAGGCATACAACAATGGTTGTATGCTGGCTAAGATTAATATTATACTTTCGAAATGATTTTCGACACTATGCACTAATGATAATAATATCGAATGATTTTGCGTAGTAAGCATTTTTGACTATCATAAGAAGAAATCTCCTCCAATTCTGCGTTTGCATTGTGTGTGTGGTGGGAGGTCTTATGGTAGTTTCATTTTCCAAAAGCATTGCGGGTTTCAATGTTTAAAAGCCTTTTGTGTCTGTTTAAAGATAAACTGTTTTTGTTGCTCACACCAGTCCCATGACTGATCCGGAGTTTATTGTTCCCTTCCTAAACTCTGGGTGCCCACTATTTTCCACACGGGCAGTCTAGAGTTGGGTTTTTTTCAGATATTCAGGTTTAGTAGATTATCTGGAGCTAGTTCAGTTCTTGGAGTTCATGGACTGACATTGCTTATCTTGGAGCATTCTATTGGAGACATTCTATCCGCTGCTGGTGTTATCTATTTTCTTTCCGCTGCTATTTCTTGTATCATATCTCTGATGTATATTGATATCTGTTGTATCATTCTGTTGTATCAGATTTTTGCATCTGTCATGGTATCAATGTAATATATATTGATATATTCTTTATTCCGCTGTGTTGTTTACTTAACTGTGTTATAAGCTCCGGCGAATCGGATTTGAACGGTTGAATCTATGGCATTCGAGTACGATGTAAAGTACGGATGTCGATTTTCGAACGCGAAAAATCCGAGTCGTTACATGTGGTATCAGAGCTAAGGTTGAACTTTAGCTCAGGAGTATAACACGTTAAGTAGCTCATTAGAGATAGAGTGAAGTAAACTCTAGAATGAGTGTATCCTTAAGATATCCGTTTAAATGTCTCAGTAAATTCTCTTGCTATCCACTGATAGTGAGTATGAGTGCAAGAAGAGGATGAGATAGGGGACAGAGGGAATACGACTAGAAATGGTCAATACTCTGTAACAACAAGGAAACACTCTTTTCTCTATCAATCTCTTTCGTTCGTCATCTCTTCTCAATTCTTCGATAGTTGCTGGTAGATCCAGGAAGAAGAAATTCGATATATTTGATATGGGACGTAAACTCCAAAAGGCCAGAATTGTTTGTTTGGATGTATTGGTTGCTTTGTTTGCTATGGCTGATAGGTATACTTTAGTTCTAAACTAAAATTTTTGAAATTGTATCCATATATCTATCTATTCTTTGGGTCCCGATATGTTCTACGAATGGTTAGTTATCCTTTCGAACTAACCGATGCCACTGTATATTTCGTAGATCTGGATAACCCGAGTATCTTGGGAAGTGTCAAACAGATTCGTTCTTGTATCTGTTATCGATATTCTGATTTGGTAAACCAAATGCAGAATAGATGTTCAGTTTGATTTGATGAAACATTCTTCATCTATCTTTGTGTCTCCTTGGTAATTTCGAGGACGAAATTCTTTTAAGGGGGGAAGTTTGTAACGACCCTAGATTTTTATTTAATTTAAGTTAATAATTAAATAAATTTTTAGATAAAAATAGTAGAATAAATCGATAAAATGGAGCGAGTTTCCCCACGTTCAAGTATATTCTGAATGAATCATTTTGAATTGTTAAATGTGTAAATTACTTTAAAAATAATAAATAAATAAAATGTACATATAGGCATACAAGATTTTTTTGTGATAAGTAGACATAGAAATAAAAAATACATAAGTTAAACAACTAAAATACAAAGGACTAAAACAAAATTATGTTTTCATTAACTCTTAAACAAATATATATATAAGCATGAACAAGTCAAAGCATCATAAATGCAAGCACCACAACCTCATCTTCTCAGCCAAAAAAATTCACAAGCAAGTAAAGGAAAATAAAATAAGCAAACAAAACAAGTAAATATAGGAGGCATAAATTACTAAGGCATTTAATGCCATTACCTCTAGTACAATATATAGTATGCATCAGCCGAAATCAAAAACTGCATAGTCAAGTTTGAACAGACAAAATATGCAAGTATGAAACAAAAGGAAAATAAGTATGGTACAAGCAAATAAAAATATACATGTTTGCTATACATGCCGTATAAAAAAAAAAGATAAGTATGAAGATTGTACAAGGTAGTTAATGCCACTATCCTTAGCCACTGAAATAAGATTTTCAGCCTCCATTTTTTTTATAGGAATCTCAGCATAGTTGATAAAGCAAGAAAGAAAAAATTATATCACTGATCCTATTGTACAAACAAGACATTATCATTTGTACAAACTCATTTTTTATCACCATGTAAGCTTCCTTCCATATATCAACTTCTCCATTTATTTTGTTTCGTCCATTCCAAGCTAAAGAAGAAAAAAATATACTAAAGCAAATATCATTAAACTCAAAACAAATCATTTACAACCAGAGCACAAGGTAGGAGTTTCCAGGCAAAACATTTTGTCTCTGCCTTTCTCTGTTCTTTCTAAACTTCAGGTGAGTAACACTTGTTTTAAGATTTTCAAAAATATGAATTTGTTGTGAGTTAAAACTGTGATGAGTATGTATGAATATATATATATATATAAATCCTCTGTGAATATTCAAATGAATGGATGATTGTGTGCAGGCATAACTACTCCTGTTTGGAAACAGGTCTTCCAAAACCCGTTTGAATTTATAATCCTTCTTCTCTGATTTTTGTTAAGTTTCAAAAATTTAAAAAAAAAATGGTTTGTTTAAATATGATTTGAGTTTTAGGAAACAATATTTTTTATTAAATCAAGGATTCTCAGAAGAATCTCAGATATTCAATCATCAAGTCAAAATTCAATCATCAAGTGATCTTGTTTAAATAATACCAACGTAAACGTCATCGGAAATGATGATTTTTGAAACAAATATCAGAATTTTTAGTGTTGAATTGCACGTGAATTTGGGGAATGACTGGAATCTTGTTTTTTTATCGAATTCGGGTAGTCGGAGTGTTTGGAATGATCGTGAACTTCACCGGAGGTGGAGGAGATACTGGTGGTTCGGGCAAAAATGTCAGGAGGGGTTCAAGTTTACCGTGGCATCGGCGGTGGTCAGGGTTAGTTTTAAAACCTAGTTTTCGCTGTGGTGTAGTATTTGGTCTTGTTCGTCGACAGGAGGTGATCGAGCGCTGCGAGGTTCTGGGAGGTGGTAGAGGAGGCATTGGTGATTGTTTGGACGAAGTTTCGTGATCTCAGGTGGTCTTGGCGGCGGTGGCGAGACGTCTTGCCGAAGGAGTTAGTTAATGTTTTTTTGGGCGAATGCCTAAAATTTCGAATTCGAATTTTAACTGGCAATTCGAATTTTGATTTCGAGCCTGGAGACAATTTGCGACTTGCGGTCGATGTTGGTGTTCGCCAGAGTGGCGTCGCCGCCTTGTGCACGTGCACGGTGGCGTGGGTGTGTCAGCGCCTTCATGGGTTGGTTCGACTCGAGTAAATACTCGAGTAGGATGGGGAGTTCGCTCGTGTGTTGGCCCGGTTGCGTGAGTGTGTTTAGCGAGAAATGTTGTGGACTTAAGAAGAAGATTATCTGGAGGGAAGAAGATAGGATTAGGGGGGAAAAGGGGTTGCGTGAAGACAGGGGAGAGGCTCGGGCTATTTCGTGAATAACTCGAAGTGCTTCTCGAGTTTTTGGGAAGGCCCGGGTTTTTGCTTTTCAACTGCAATTTAATTAAAGATAAGCTAATGGTTTTTAATTATTTTAGTTAATACTTTAAATTGATAAGCTTTTAGTTACTATAAAATACGTATGAAACTTATTACACATAAGTTAGTAATTAGTAATAATCCTTTTTATATGATAATTAAGTTGAATAATTTATTAGTAATCAAGGATGATTACATCATAATTCTAATTAGAATTTGAACTAATTTATGTGTAGGTAAATAAATAAATTTGTAACTAACTACTTAAGTTAATAAATGAATGATTAATAGTTAATTAATGATTTAGATTAAATTATAATTGGAAATGATTTAATATGAATTAATCTAAGATAATTTCTCAAGAAAGCAATTGAAGAAATGTTATTAGTTAATGAAGTTAATTAACTAGAAGTTATTAAGTAATCAAATTTATGTGATAAATTTTAATAAATAATTAGATTAATTAAGTGAGATAATCAATTGTAAATTGTTAATTACTTTGTGAAAGCAATTAAGGGGTCAATTAATTATATAGAAATTGATCTTCCTTATAAATGTTTGGATTCTGTTGAATGATATGAATTGTTTGACATCCCTGATATATAATGCTTTGTGATACATCCTGATTTACGTTATGATCTTTACTTATCTGTGATGTATATATTGTTATATGAATATGAAACCCTTGACCCATAGAACGACACTTGAATTTCGATGCGACAGGGAATCAGATTCCAGTTGGTTATCCGAAACCCACATCGAATTGTAATAGTGAATCTTTGTAACTGATAAATTTATTTTATCTATGAAACTGTAAATGAAGATAAGCGTTGTGGATTATACCGCTTATCGATATTGATATATCTGTGATGATTGATGATGTTGCACTATTGTGTGTAAAACCCCTGGACTACACTCTTACACACACAAGATTTCACGTGGAAAGCGGTTAAATCACAGATGATTTAAATTCAATGTTTTGAAATTGAAATTTTAATTTCAATTGATTTTGAAATTGGAAATTGGGGTTTAATATGAAAAGCTTTTGAAATGGAATTTCAAAGATAAAAGTTATTTTGAATAACTTAATCGAGTTTTGAAAATTTAAATAATTTGATTTAAATTTGAATTCGAGTTTGAAATTGAATCCTATGATTTGAAACTAGGGATTAAAGATGCTGTACAAGTTATATAGGGGTTAAAACATTTTAAAGATATTGATTTGGAAATTTGAATTTTTATTCAAGGGTTTTAACTCGTGTAAATATAACTGGATTTTTCTGAATGAAACTATTTGTTTTCAAATAGTAAAAGCTTTCACATAAGTAATGAATTTCCAAATTGTGTTGAACGGTTTCAAGTTTGAAATGGAATTGAAATGTTTTGAAAACTATGAAATGAGTCTTTAATTCAAAGACCGGATGAGTTAATTCAACTTGAAATGGAATTGTTTTGGAAGACTATGAATGAATCTTTGGAAACGAGTTTTGAAAGCTATAAGTTAAATCTTGATTTAAAGATTTAACGAGTTAATCAGATTGAAATGGGAATCGATTTGAAAATCTATGAATGAATCTTTGTGAATGGGGTTAATTTTGTGAAATAAATCTTTTTGTTTAAAAGATTAAAAGTGTGGAAATTGTTTAAACCATTGAAGGTTTTTGAAATGAATCTTTTATTTAAAAGATTGGAAATGGTAATTTGTTTTACCATTCGAATGAAAAGTTTTAGGCTTTTAAGCTGTGATTTAACTGAGACCCCAGTATCCATATGATTTTTAATTGCGCTCGTTATTCGGTTTAGCCGGGAGAGGACCTTTGTGTCATATATCCCATTCCGAATAGTGATACGACGATATGGATAGCATTTGAAGACCGGTGGTGAAGACCGGGTATTTGCGAGAGCGATATGATGACCTATCGATTTTCTCTACATCATGGCTCCGGTATAGAGATTCCCTAAGTGATGGGAAGTCCGATCGAGATTGTGAATACCCGGAATTGCAAGGGCTTCTTCGGAAGTGCCTTCGGTTCTGTTCGAACCCGGAACAGACTTGTATGGATGTGTGTCTGACGTTACACTTTGAGATGTAAAGCTGGTTTCTATCAAATACATTTCTGTTGGTGGCGGAGAATTTATTCTCTTAGCTTAACACCCTTCTCTGAGACGTACGAGCTCAGAGGTTATGTAGTTGATGGTTACTAGTGATACATTCCCAATTTGGTAATGTGGCATACGAAGTGCTGCTGATCAATTATGGATCAAAGCGTGGCTTTGTGAAAAAGCGTGGCTTTGTGGACGAGACTTCGTCGAGCCTCACAACCCGGTAATGGTCGAAACAGGAATGTTGCGGCAAAGGTTTGTAGGGGTAGCGCCCCTAGGGTATGTCATTTCCTTCTGGATAAAGGGTGGTATCATGGTATGGAGCCCAGATACTTACTCATGTGGATACACTTTATTTATTATGTGTGATGTGGGTTATCGAGCGCTCGGATAAAGGTCGGTAACGACCGGGGGATGACATGACTCGTGTGTTAGTTACCTAGTTACAGCTGTACAGCGTGAGGTAGCGTCAGTGTGTTAGTTACCTAGTTATAGCTGTACAGCGTGAGGTAGCGTCGGCCTTTTGTTTGCAGAGATCCGGTTAGGATCCGGGGCGTCTTTCCAGAGGCGTTTCTATTTCGGTAAGGAAGTTCCTTAGCCTGATCATTTGTTGGAAATCCAAAGAAACAATACAAACCCTGTACGGTTTTAGTTGTATTACCTGCTATGGAATGTGGCGGTAACCTGCTATTGAACGTAGTAGCTATAGTAGGCATACAACAATGGTTGTATGCTGGCTAAGATTAATATTATACTTTCGAAATGATTTTCGACACTATGCACTAATGATAATAATATCGAATGATTTTGCGTAGTAAGCATTTTTGACTATCATAAGAAGAAATCTCCTCCAATTCTGCGTTTGCATTGTGTGTGTGGTGGGAGGTCTTATGGTAGTTTCATTTTCCAAAAGCATTGCGGGTTTCAATGTTTAAAAGCCTTTTGTGTCTGTTTAAAGATAAACTGTTTTTGTTGCTCACACCAGTCCCATGACTGATCCGGAGTTTATTGTTCCCTTCCTAAACTCTGGGTGCCCACTATTTTCCACACGGGCAGTCTAGAGTTGGGTTTTTTTCAGATATTCAGGTTTAGTAGATTATCTGGAGCTAGTTCAGTTCTTGGAGTTCATGGACTGACATTGCTTATCTTGGAGCATTCTATTGGAGACATTCTATCCGCTGCTGGTGTTATCTATTTTCTTTCCGCTGCTATTTCTTGTATCATATCTCTGATGTATATTGATATCTGTTGTATCATTCTGTTGTATCAGATTTTTGTATCTGTCATGGTATCAATGTAATATATATTGATATATTCTTTATTCCGCTGTGTTGTTTACTTAACTGTGTTATAAGCTCCGGCGAATCGGATTTGAACGGTCGAATCTATGGCATTCGAGTACGATGTAAAGTACGGATGTCGATTTTCGAACGCGAAAAATCCGAGTCGTTACAGAAATGATGGAGGAAGGAGTGGAATAAGGCATGGCCGAACCTATCAAGGAAGAGGAGCAAGTTCGTGAAGCTCTGGAGCGAGAAAAAGAGAAGGAGGTGATGGCCGAGCACTAGAAAGTGAGGCGAAGTTGTCTATGTGATGGTTTGGTATAGTTAAGAAGATGTAGTGAAGTGTTGGAAAATGAATGTTGGTAGGAAGTTAATCAATTTGGTTAAAGTTGAGTACTCAAATATTAGTTTTATTTTAATAAAATATAAGTTGATAATACACATGTTAAATTAGAACTTAATATGTTGAATATTGGTTGATATTGGATGATAACTTGGTTGATATTATGGTTGATTATATGTTTGTGACATGGATGATAACTTGGTTTGATAAATGATAAGAGAAATGATTAGTAATTAACCATAGTTAATTAAATGAGAAATAAATCCATACAAATATGTGTATGGAAGTTATTTAGCCTCTTAATGGTTTTAAATGAGTTAAAATAGTTTAAATATGGTTTAAAACAAATTTGAAGTGTTTTGGACAAGTTCCGAAGCAATTCACAAAATTGGTCAAAACCGAGCTCGTCGCATAGCGGTAGTTCGTAAATTTCGACCCGTAACTTCAAATTAACGTAGAGAATGATTTTTAAGTCGGATTTCTTCGAAATAAAAATTCTTTGGTCCACAATGATAATAGTTTTCTAACGAAGAAAGAAAATCAAGATTTCATTAAGTAGATTATGAAATATGTCCAAAACAATTTTCTAAAAACATCGCGGTTTTGCAGTTCGAAATCCAAAAAGGGATTTCTTTATAAATGATATTTTTAAATGATTAAAAATATGAAATAAATTTGATAAATCTATTAAAATGGTTTAAAAGAGATTTGGAATGGAAAATATTAATTTTCAAATATTAAAAAGTTGTTTAAATCAAATAAGCTTATATAGCACTTTCTGCAGCACTTTTATGCTGCAAATTCTATAACCTTTTGAATGTAGTTTTAAACTTAAAAAATTCTTTCCAAAATCTTTTGTGAATGATTTTAAAAGAATAATTAAGTGTTTTAAATGATGATCTGGAAGTTTAATAAATCATTTCTAAAATGAAGATTAATAACTGAGTATGCGGAAACGACTAGTACATTTGTCCTACCTGTGAGATCTAGGAAGATAAAACAAGGTGTTTAACTAAGGTTAGGGATGGAGCAACCAGTGCCCTAAACTTACCTAGCCTATGTTTTCTTTTCTTAGGCGAGGGGTGGAATAGATCGAAAGGAAAGCCCGGATGCTCTAAAATGATCATATTTATGTTTTTCCAAAATAAAAGAAAAGAAACAGATTCTTTGAATGTTATTTAACCACTTAACATTTTTTTATTCGATGATTGGTACGAAGGAACCGGGATCGGAGTTGGGTGATTCCCGTTCGAAAAAACCGGGATCGGATTTGGGTGATTCCTATCCGAAAACCCCTTCAAACTAATTTTCGAAATAAAACATATTGAAGACAAAGATCGTTAAAGATAAAGATATTCATGATGTAGGATTACTTGCCATTAGTCCTTGGAGGTGAAACTTGCCATTAGCCCCTGCAGGTGAAATTTACCACATTTAAGATGGCAGTAGTGCTCTGTTCCGAAAATCTTCGATTTGCAAGAATATGATTTGAAGTTAAGAAAGAAATCTTTGATTAAGATTTAAAAGAATGATTTGGAAAGGTTTTCCTAAGTAAAAGAGAATATGATTTGGAATTATTTCAAGATTTAAGAAAGGTTTAAATAAACCAAATAATTTGATAAATGAGGCTTAATGATTCCATATACTCTTGAAAAGAAAATAGAATAAATTGAAGAGAATATATCTAAGGAAGATATTTGATTTAAATAAAAGATGAAGTGATTGATTGATGATTGATATCCACATATGAACTTAAAATCTTTTAAAGCGATAATTGGATTTCGAAGGAACCGGGGTCGGATTTGGTTGATTCCTATCCGAAAACCACTTCGAACCAATGTATACGTTCGAAAGTGAAGACATGTTGAAGATGATGATTATTGAAAACCGTGGATCTTTATAGCGTGAGGACTGCTTGTTGACTTGCTATGGGTAGCTCCCGAGTTATATATAGTAGTGGTCTTCTCGTTGTGGAGATTTTTCGGATTGCAAGGACTACTCGCTACTAGTGGTAGTAGGAGAGTGCCTTCGGTTTATCCTGTTTCTGGACAAATTTGTATGGACGTGTTTCTGACATTGCATTTCTAATGTTACGAACATTGGTTTTTACAAACATACATCTGTTTGGTGGCGGAGAAGGCAACTTCTCTTAGCTTAACACCCTTCCTTGAGATGTACGAGCTCAAGGGTTGTATTTCTGTGGAAGGCAATTAGTAGTCAACGGAAATGGCAAATGTGGCATTTAGAGATGTGATATGTGCTATGTGAAAAAGTAATCGTTGCCTTAAGCCTCATCAACCCGGAAATGACCGAAATAGGATTAGATGCAGCAAGGCTAAGTGGGTCATTCCCAAGTAGGGTATGGTCATCCCCTTCTAGATATATTTCTTTCCGCTATGATGTTCGGGATGTAAATTAATGTGGTGTATGGAAACGAGCGCTCGGTTAAAGGTCGGTAATGACCGGGGGATGACATATTCGGTACTATCTAGTTACAGAGGTAAGCCAGTCTTGTGTTGGTAGAGGTTCCTTTGTGCTGTTCCTCGGGCATCCATCTAGAGCTGTACCCATTTCGGAAGGTAGATCCTTCACCTGGTCATTTGTATGGAAATCCATTCTCCAATAAGAACCTGCGGTTTTGTTTGTATTGGCGTAATGAATAGCCTTGAAATGCTATATGGGTAACCATTTTAGATAAGATTAATAAGTTTATTTGCAAATGTTTTCAAAGAGATGTCATTAAAAATAATATCAAAAGTTTTGATATATAAAAGTGTTTTAGTTATCATAAGGTAAAAACCCGTCCGTGTTTATGTGTGGGCGTGGTCTTATGAGATGCTCTTTAATTTCAAAGGATTTTATCCAAAGGCTGATATATGACACTGTCATTTATTATTGAGTTTTTCTCACGCTGGTTTATCAAGCCTGATCTGAGTATTTTCAATACTCGGGTCAGATCCTAGTAGTTTCAGGTTTAGTCAAAGACGATTGGAGTTTCCAAAGAAGAGATGGAGATATTCATCTACGTAAGGACGTATTCTATTATCCGTTGTGCTTAGTTTGTTTTAGTTGATGTTTGTCAGCAATTGTAAGGACAGATGTTTATAACTGTCCAAGCTGAATTTAGGTTAGACTCTGATATATGCATTTAAAAGTTTTCCACTGTAAAGATATTTGTTCAATATTATATGTTATTCCATTCATGTGAGATTCTGTTCTGTCGTTATTTTCTTTCTACCCTTAATGATCCATCTTTTCGTGCAATTTGAGTTGGACATGTGTGGTTTTTTGTCGATTCAAAGGGTATGGAAAAACGAGCCATTACAAGTTCTGAACTCAAAAGCAATACAAGACAATGGATGTTTGATTCATATAAAATCGCATATAAATTTTATATGATGAACGGTCATAGTACTTAGTATATGATATTTTGATGTAATTATTCATCCAAAATAAGCAAATAAACTGTACCATGAGATTGAGCATTTTATTTGATTGATTACAATAAAGATTGTAGTGTGTTAAATGTAACACTAGGCCAAAACTACAAGATATATCTAAGAACTCGATTGCTGAAATGTCGGTTTTACTGGTTTACGTAAGGTGCATCATATTTGACGTTCTTGAATGTTAAGGATGATTAAATGTATTTTGTGTAAAGAGTTCGTTATGATATTGTAGTAGGGTTTCTTTGGAATGGGTCGACCATTTAAAAATAAAAACGAATGTACAACAGCAGATGCGATTTAAGGTGCAATTAGGATGAAGAGTCTTATTGATCACTTCTACTTTATAAAGAAACATCAGAAAACGAGAATTGTAATAATAATAATTTTTACTTAACATTGGAACAAGAAATGATTTCTATGCCAAATGTATTTTCATATAGAAAATTGTTTTCTATGTGATTTATTTCCTTGAGTTCAAGATATTTAATCAAAGAACTCTCTAGTATAAAGTAACTGCAGTATACGAAAGTAATAGTCTATATTAAGTGAATAATGGTCCTCTATACTTAGTACACTATTATAGTGATGGCGTAAATAGTGGAAGTATACCATATAGCACTTATTGATTGCATCAAATTACAAAAATTGTCTTCGTAAAACATACCAATCATTATTTATGAAATAATGACTATTTTCCGTGTCAATTGAAAAATAGAAATAGTTATATTTCAATTATGAATATTTGTTATTAAATAAAACTATGATGTGGTATTTGTTTTCATAACAAGATGATTCATTGGAAAATACCGAAGTATCTAAAATTATTTACAATATTTTTCGAATTATAGACTAAGCCATAGTTTTGAGAATAATTTTATGATATGATTATGAATCATATGATACTGGTAAATTATATTTCAAACAATTAAGGGCTATGCACCCATTTAGTAGGCGCATTATAAGAGGTGATGAACTCTCCGGATTGATACATTGCAATCATAAGTCTATTAATACCAAAACGGTTCCACATACTTCATTATATTCACTGATGAGTTATCATAGACATGAACATGTGTATTTGAGATGCAAGTGTATGTCTATGATAAGCTCATAGAATATAAAATGGAAGTAAATAATATAATATGTAGAAGAATTGATTCAATTTGATCATGCGAGTAAATATGTTGGAAAGAGTTCCAAAACCTAAAATGAATAAAGATTCATTCTTAACAGTAGCTTCTCCTTATAATACATAATGATGTATTGATAAGGAGTAGTCAAACTTTGTTGGACAAAGCACAATTAATGATGAGTGAAGTTGAATTAAACTCTTTCTATAAGATGTGTACTTAAGGGTAGTACACAAGGTTAAACTTAATATCATCCAAAGAATAGTTTATAGAATCATACAAGATATGGGTGTGTAAGAAACCCCATCATGTCCTAGACCAAAGAGTTGGTGGGTTGTGTGAGTTGAAAGACTGCATATAATAATTATACATAATTGATGTTGTATGAATTGCCTAATAGAAGTTTGGGTACGATAATCATTAGATGACTAATTTATGTTATGAGCATAAGTATTGTAAAATAAAATAAAATCAGTTTTATATATAAGACAATTCAGAAAGTGTTTATGAATACCCATTTTATTGCACTAAGAAACAACTGTTGTTTCAAGAAATACCAACTTCATGGTGAAGGAATTTCTTTGAGAAATTACTGTAATTAGAATGGATTTGGATATGATCCAAAGATGAAAGTGATTAGTGGGATGAAATGAAATTAACCTAACCTAAATGAACATATCTGTCTGATAAGTATTCTCACACCTCGAAGAGAAACTATGAGTTTCCTATCCTTGTCAAGAATAGACAACCCACAATTATCAATTAAGTCACTAAGAGTATTGACTCTATGATATGGTATAATGCGCAAATCCAAATAGATTCTAAGTACATTATCAAAATATGATTTTGATAGTTGTACTCAAAGGGATACGATCCATTGACCGCAAATATGTCTTCAAGAGAAAGACTAATGCAGTTGAAATATAGTGAGCCACATTGATGAGAATAATACAGTAAATTTCAATTGTTGAAACTACTGTAACAGATTCACAATTCGATGTGCTCAAGTTTGTTTTGATTTTACTCACAAAATTATTGCATTTTATGACTTTATATTTTTGGTATGTATGCGTTGAAACTGAAGTTCTAAATAATGATTTAGAGTAAACTGTTTATGCGTAATAACCAAAGTGTCTTGAAGTCAGTGAGAGCGATATTGAGTTTGTGCGTTTTTGGATATGATCTAAGAATTATAGAAAGTATCATTTTAAAAGCATCAAAATTGAACAAGTGTTTTGATAGAAATATTAAATAATTTGATTGACAATAAAATGCAAAGGAAACATGTGCTCATAAGAAAGAAAGTTGAAAAGGTACTTAGATATTTCTAAACCATAAGTAAAGAACTCACCGCTGATTATTAAAGATGTACTTGTGTTAAAATTAGCTTTGGTTGTTTTAATGCTTGACGTTGGATTTGTAAATGACGTCTTTTGTAGTAAGTATAAAAGATATAAAAGATATTGGGAATGTCTCAAACGACATGCAAGGACACCTTATTAGAAATTTAATACGGAACATATAAGATTGATTCCTTATGTATTGGCAACTGGAATTATCATACATGTTATGATGTCTACGATATCGTAATTTTTTATGTATTTGATACATGAAGCAAATATCAAATCCAAATAGATATCATTAAATGGTTGTTTGAGGTGTTCTCTTGTATTTATGAAATACTAAAGAATTGTTTGTAGAAACAATAAAATCCTTATGAAGGACTGTTCAGACTCAAAATTCATAAGTGATATTGAATATAAAATGTCAATAATAAATTTATGTTAGAAATCTTTAAGTTTGAAGTGTTCCAAATAGAAGAGATTATTGCTGATTCAACAAAAATTCTAATTACATTGACTTGAGTAACATCACCATAAAAGTAATGTATATATAATAAATGCATAAATTTATAATTGAGCCAAGAGTGATTCCAAATGTTGAGAATCCTATAACATTGTTATATGATAACAATGTCACAATATGGTTTGTAACAGAACTTAGTGATCATTAGAAGTCAAGAGACAAACTCTGAATTGTTCCACATGATAAAGCAATTTATCAGCATCAGAAATAGTTGATTTACAGAGTAGATAATTGAAACATAATAGCATGCCCATTTACTGAAGGACCGACCTAATTGGTTTTGAGAAAACCGAATGGAGAAGTAGGAATAAGATTCCATAATTGACCCCAAGTGCAAGTTGAAGATTGGTAGAGTTAGGGGTATGCCATGGGGGAAATCGTGTAATTTGTTACATATATCTAACTCGATAACCGATCTTGTTTGAAGTAAAAGGTGTTTTCTTTCTGTTATATACTTGAAATAATGTGTTATATTAATTAATTAATTTAATTGAAAGTATATTTAATAGAAAATCCATAAATGGCATGTTTTGTGATAGTAGTTGTAAAGTGTTGTAACTGTGGGTAATTTATCACAATGAAAACAAATATACCATTTTAAATGTTCCTAGTCAAGGTGCATCGAGATCGGATATCGATGTACCCATTAGGAGTAGAGTACGTAACAGTCTCCAAATATTAGGTAGTGTATTACTCGTGGCTGCTGAGGGACCTAGGGGTTACGTACGGATAGTTATTAGATAACTATGGAGCGACTCACTCAATAATTTTCTACTGATTAATATAACTAAGGTCAAATGGAAAATATCGATGTGACTGATTTACACACTTCTTTCGACTTAAGAATACCGTGGATCTTAAATATTAAAGCTCCACTTTGATTATAGTCAAATCATGGCACGACGTCCATCGAGTGACTATAGTTGGGTCGAGTGGAAGTACTGAAAGTGAAGCACTATTCAAGAAAGGATTCGTCTCCTTAGTTATATGAGGTTAGTATTACGGTCAACTCAAGTCAACTCAAAGTCAAGTCTCTAACCAGAGCAGTCCAGTTAATAATAATTATTATTATTGAACCAAGGAGTTTGTGTTTGGACTATAGAGTTGAATATAGATGATATTGGAATTAATCATTACCAAATTCCATAAGTCCAAAGTGATATAACTTTAATGAAGAGAATTGGTGTAAATAAAAGTGACAACCGGGTAATGCTAAGTAAAGTGAAATTGGATTTTACCGAAAACAAGTAAGTGATAAATTTGGCCAAAATGTCACACCACCCGCTAAGTAATGTGTGAACTTAACATTCGAACATTTCGATGTTAATTGCTGACCAAATTTACACCTGACGAGTCACACAACCGAAATGATAAATTCTCATTTGACCAAATGATTTAATTAGTTTATAATTATTGTAAGTTAATTAAATTAATTAATATTTATGAAATATTAATTATAAAATTTTGATTATGATTTAAGGAATAAATATTATTAAATATATTTATAATAGTTATAAATATATCAATCGATATACGATATCGATAAGCGATTAAATTTGGTTTATTTAAATAATATTTTATGCGAGCTTAAATGGAATCATTGCCAATGATAATAGGTGAGTATTTTTGGCTGAAATAGAACTAAAGGGGGCGACTCAAATAGGTTAGGTGTGACGCCCCACCTCTATACCCACATTAGCAAAGAGTATTATTAGATAATACCGTCTGCTAATACGGAGAATAAGGCTGGATAGGAGCGACCATCTATAGCTTTGCTTTAACTAACTATTGAATACATCGACAATTGCCCTACCTAGCAGGTCGACATATCCAATGAATACTTAAAATAAGACCATAGGTGGCTAGAGGATCTATCAGAACAGAATATAACAACTCAAATGCAATATACATCACAGAACAGTAGATCATCATATACACATATACCGATACATGACAGAGTATGCAAATAATACATGTCAAGTGGTATAGCAAACCACAATATACAGACAATCCAAAAGAATACATATCAGAGTTACAACAAAATGGGACTACGCAAAAAGCTATAACAAAAAGAAGCTAGCGGAGTAGTCCATGCGGAAGCAAAATAGGCTAAGTCCAAAAGTACCTAACCTGAAACATCTCGGTCTAACCCGAGTATAAATACACGGGTCAGTCTAGCTAAACAAATCAGTTAGATAAACTAAATGATAATGAACATACAAGATCATAAAGTATAACAATTATCTCTAAAGGAGATAATTCAATCATCTAACATAAGATGAATCATAACAAAACAAGCCTCATATCATCGGCAACTCAAATAAACAAAGGATATCATATCCCAAAACAAGCTAAAAGGCAATTAACAATTACCAACAAAGGTACACAAGTTTCCATAAGGTAATCGCTATATATCGTGCGGTTCAAAGAACCTACACTGAAGGGCGATACACTAGGGAAATGTAATAGTCAAAGAAACAAAAGATGCTCGAGCTCAGTACAAGGATCCATACGCCCGAAGGCAACGCCAAAAGGCAATACGCACGAAGACTCTACTCCCATATAGGAGCAATTGTCCACATAGACAAAGCTACACGCCCATAGGCAATACACACGAAGACTCTACTCCCACATAGGAGCAATTGTCCACATAGACAAAGCCACATGCCCAGAGGCAATACAAACGAAGACTCTACTCCCACATAGGAGCAATTGTCCACATAGACAAAGCCACACGCCCAGAGGCAACGCTCGAAGGCAATAAACCGTAGTGGCGGTACTGGACACCACTGTCTGGCGGAATGTGTCACAACTCTCAGTAAGGAACCCGGAAAATGTTAACGTGAGTCCCATACCCCACGTTCGCACTAAACGGTTTACTATCCGTTAGTCAATTTCACACTCAAAGCAGTACAAAGTTTACCTCATCTCATCGGTAAACCAAACCCAAAGGTCAAAATGTGACGACCGCCCATGACCCCTGCACTGAACATAGGAATAGTGCGCTGTAAAGTGTGCCAGGCAGCCATGGACGGTTGCCAAGGTTAAATTAAAACAGTAGAATCTATCGTATAACTCACAGCGCATGGATAAAATACAATAGAAAGTATATATAGTGAAGCTTTACAGAACAAAATCTCAATTAAACTTCATAATAGTTTGGTACAAACATCAGAATAGTCAATACATCCAGCCTCACTACATATCACTCAGAGAATATACAAGCAGCGGAACATCCAGTACATATAGTAAGAAAATAATATGCAAGCCTCCAGCTCGTCTTCGTCATCAGCATCGTCGGAAACTAAGAACAGCACCTGTCACCTGCTACCTAGTCTGCCCATCCCAAAGCGGATGAACAGCCCAAGGCAATAAGAGTTAAACATAAAGCCTTGAGTCAGACAACAGTCTTAGTGAGCGGTAAATTAACTAACAACATACCAAAAGAGCATAAAGGAAAAGGAATAGGAATCCAACCCTCCCACTCCACCTCTTTCTACAGTGATAGCCCCCAGACACACACTAAGCAGAAGTAAACATAACAAAGTAAACATTTAAAGTAAAGCAATTATCACTCGAGTCAAGGTCGGTGTTTTCCAAGTACAAACCCCCAAGGCCTAAACCAAGATCAGATAAGCACCCAGAAAACATCGCTCTTGAGACCGAATGACGATACAACCAAACATCCATGACTCTGGCTATCACTGTTATCATTGCTTCGATACCACCGTTAATTGAATGACCGGCACATTCTTTCAGCCGTCCGTCAAGGGTTAATGGCAACCCCGGTTCTAGACATAACTCCGCACGTCGTCGCAGCCCGTGCCTAGGACTATCGAATCTGCCCAGAGTACTCGACTACAATCATAGTCTTTAGGGA
Source organism: Allium fistulosum (assembly GCA_030737815.1). Lineage (NCBI taxonomy): Eukaryota > Viridiplantae > Streptophyta > Magnoliopsida > Asparagales > Amaryllidaceae > Allium > Allium fistulosum. Next base: position 765,166,269 of record CM060905.1, read on the forward strand.
CTATCGAATCTGCCCAACGTACTCTTGCTTTGAGCCTTCTAGAACCTTCAACAACGATGAAATCTTAGCCTTCTAGTCATCCTCCTCGACGACTATTTCCATACTAGCTCAAGCGCATCTCGAGCAAACCATTATCCTCAACTCGAACCATTTCACCGAGTTATCAACATGCTTGGAATGATCCCGTCTGGATTAAACCAAGGCTATCTCATACCATGCCTCGCTTCATCTCATCATAGCAAAGCCTCATCTCAACATCAACATCATCAAATCTATCCATATGAGCCTCATCATCCGCCACATATGCCACGAGCAGCTTTTCCAATTCAAGAGCCTTTCCCTTAGCTTTTGAATCATCTTCGACCATCTTGTCTAAATCAAATCATCAATCAACTAATTTACAACAATCAATCAAGTCAAACATTAATCCAAGTAATCAAGCATTCAAACATGATCAAATAAACAATTTTAACAATAATGGCAATCTTGTAATTAAAGAGTCTAAATCTAACAAGCATGAAAACATGAGCAATATCTCTACAACTTGATGAATGAACTTGCATAGGTTAACATGTAGTAAAATGGATGTCAAACCATCATGAACAATAGATCTATACTTAAGTTTACAGAAATGCATGGAAATCACTACTTTAACACAAAATCAAGCCAACGATCCGATATACTCCTTTGGATCCGTGTGAGAGATAATCACCACTCACCAAATCACCTAAACACCTCAAAAGCAACACACTTCAGATCTGGACAGCGAAGGATCTAACTTGATCTATCACAATCCCGCTTCAAACGATGAAATCTCTCATCGATAGATGAAGATCTTCAATCTAAGCTCTTGGATCTTCGATTTGGATGGAAGGAATCACAAGACTAAAGTGGAGAAAAGAAGTGAAGAAGTGTAGAACTCGAGCTCTCAAAATGGCAGCACTTCGTCGCTTCAAAATTCGGATCCCAAAAATGAACAAAAACCCGCCTATTTATAGGCTGAATTCCTTAGGTCGTTTGCTCGCTATTAGGTCGTCCGCGACCTAAGAAACCCCACGACCTAAGTCTTAACGACCTACCAAGCTCACGACCTATGACCTACTAATCTCACGACCTAACGCATGCGCGCGACCTAATAGCTTAGCCTCTACGCGACCTAACTGAGACGCGACTTAACGTACGCGCGACCTAACACTTAGGCACGACCTAAGACCCAACGAGATACAACTTAGTACGTATGCGACCTAATACACACGCGACCTAACAGCCTAGGTCCTTACGCGACCTAACAACCTAACTGGGATACGACATAATGACCTTAACGACTCAACTATACACAGGGTCTTACGACCTAACCCCTAAGTCGTCTGGACGACCTTATTGCTCTTTCCTTAGGTCGTTGCCGACCTATACTCCTTAAGTCGCTAACTCGCCCAGTTTCTTATACCGCTAACTCTTAGGTCGCCAACTTCCTTAAGTCGCCTATTCCTTAGGTCGGTCAAATCCTATAGGTCGTCCCAAACTAGCATACGACCTAAACCAGTACGACCTAAACCAATACGCTAACTACTAGGTCGTTAACTCTTAAGTCATTCACTCGACCTAAGCCACCACACGACCTAACTTCTACACGACTTATCCCATAATCCCTAGGTCGCCAACTTCCTTAGGTCACTCCACTTCCTTAAGTCGTCTACTTCGACCTAACTACTATACGACCTAAGCCTTATCTCGTCCACAACTTAGACTCTGGACGACTTATCAACATTTCGACCTAATGACAACTGTTTTACGATGTTTCGATCCGTAAAAATACGGGTCGTTACATTCTCTCCCCCTTAGGAATTTCGCCCCCGAAATTCCAAACAAACAAGAGCAATCAAAGACTATTCTGCATACCTACCATCCATAACAATCAATAAACCATGCATCCAATTCTGGCTTAGCATGCAAAATTCTAAAACTAGAACAAGTTACAATGTCGTTAGATGACACGACACCTTAGGGTCATACCTTAAAGAGTTCAGGATGAGCTGCCTTCATCCTCTCTTCCACCTCCCATGTACAGTCGTTATCATCATCACTCCATTGTATCTTGAGCAACCTAACTACCTTCCTCCTAAGTTGTTTCGTGTCAGTTTCCACAACACGAAGCGGTTTACGAGGTCTCTCAACAACTGGATCTACCTCAAAATCTTCACAGCTATCGGCAGAAACTACAGTATTCGAGTCGTGCACATACTTCCGTAGATACGATACATGAAAAACATTGGGCACACTCGACATCTTTTCTGGTAACTCCAATTTGTAGGCGAGCTTTCCAATTCGCTTGATAATCGGGAATGGTCCAACAAATCTCGGAGTCAACTTTCCTTTCTTCCCGAATCGAATAACATTCTTCAGTGGAGAAATCTTCACAAAAACCATATCACCTACGTTGAATTCCAAATCCTTACGACGCTTATCGGCATAACTTTTCTGACGGTCTTGGGCTGTCTTCATTCGTTGCCGAATGATTTCTATGCAATCTGAAGTCTGTCGAATCATCTCTGGCCCAAGTATCAACTTCTCTCCTGTTTCTAACCAACATGTCGGAGAGTTACACGGTCTTCCATACAATGCCTCATACGGTGCCATACCAATGCTTGACTGGTAACTGTTATTATACTAAAATTCCACCAAATGAAGGTGATCTTCCCATGATCCTCCGAAATCTAAAACACAAGCTCTAATGAGATCTTCCAAAACTCGATTGACTCTCTCGGTATGACCATCTGTTTGGGGATGATAAGCTATGCTCAAACACAACTCAGTTCCCAAAACTTCCTGGAAGCTCTTCCAAAATCCACTAGTGAACAATGGGTCTCGATCGCTCACTATACTCTTCGGAATACCGTGGAATCGAACTATCCACTTAACATACAACTCTGCCAACTTTGATGCAGTCCTAGTCGATCGAACAGGAATGAATCTTGCACTCTTAGTCAGACGATCTATGATGACCCAAACCCTTCATTTCCCATTCTGGTTCTAGGTAACCCATCGATAAAATCCATCGATATTTGCTCCCACTTCCATGTAGGAACTTCTAATGGCTGAAGCAGCCCACTTGGCTTCTTCTGTTCGGCTTTTACCAACTGGCAGTTCATGCACTTGGAAATAAAATTTCCAACATCCTTCTTCATACCTTCCCAGTAATAGGTTCTCTTCATATCCCGATACATCTTATTTCCACCTGGATGAATTGTCAACTTCGAGTGATGACTTTCCTTCAGAACTTCATTTCTCAATTCATCTATATCGGGAACAACTAGTCGTCCTTGCTTCCGAAGCCAACCCTCTCGATCGACCTCGAATCCTTTATCCTTTTCTGGGTCCAATCCAGATTCCAAATCACGGATAATCTTGACAAACTTATCGTCTCGCTTTTGGCTCTCGCCAATTCTTTCCACAAGAGTCGGTCTTATCAATAAGTTTTCCAACATCTCAGGTTCCAATTCACATCTGGGCCTGAAGTCAAATCCAGCTAAATACTCGAGATTTTTCCATTCTGAAAACATGGCTCCCAATCCTGCATGTCTTCGACTTAGCGCATCTGCCACTGCGTTACCTTTTCCCGGAGTATAGGCTATACCAAAATCATATGATGCTAAAAACTCTAGCCATCGTTGCTGCCTAAGATTCAAATCCTTTTGGGAGAAAAGATACTTCAACGACTTATGATCTGTAAACAACTCAAATCGGACTCCCAATAGGTAATGTCTCCACATCTTCAAAGCAAAAACAATCGCCGCTAACTCCAAATCATGAGTCGGATAATTCCTCTCATGCGGCTTCAGTTGTCGACTTGCATACGCAACAACTTTACCTTTCTGCATCAGCACTGCTCCAAGTCCAGTACCACATGCATCGGTGTAAACCACCATCTCATCATTTCCACTTAGAATAGTCAAAACAGGAGCACTTGTCAGTCGCTCTTTCAGGATTCCGAAAGCTTGCTCACACTTAGCATCCCATCTGAATACTTGGTTCTTTTTCGTCAATCCTGTTAACGGTGCAGCCACCTTGGAAAAGTCTTTGATAAATTGATGATAGTATCCTGCTAATCCAAGAAAACTTCTCACATCAGGTGCATTCTTAGGTCTACCCCAATCCTGGATTGCTGCTATCTTGGCGGGATCAACCGCTATTCCGCTTCCAGAGATAATATGGCCTAAGAACCTCACTTCGTTCTTCCAGAAGTGACACTTCGAAAACTTAGCCTTCAACTGATGTTTCCGTAAGATTTCCAAAACAATACGCAAGTGCGTCTTGTGCTCTTCTTCAGTTCTGGAATAAATCAAAATATCATCCACGAACACTAGTACGAACTTGTTCAGCTGATCTCTGAACACTCTATTCATAAGATCCACAAAATATGCTGGTGCATTGGTCAATCCAAACGGCATTACCAGCCACTCAAAGAAACCGGATGGTGTCCTAAAAGCAGTCTTTGGCACACTATCCTTAGCCACTCTTAACTGGTGAAATCCCGTTGCCAAATCCATCTGAGAAAACACCTTAGCTTCGTGAAGCTGATCAAACAAGTCGTCTATTCTCGGCAATGGATACTTGTTCTTCTTAGTCACTTTATTCAGCTCACGATAATCCACACACAACCTCAGTGATCCATCCACTTTGGTTACAAACACAACTGGAGCACCCCATTCGGACACACTACGCCGAATGAATCCTTTCTGTAAAAGATCATCAGCTTGCACCCTCAACTCTTGCTGTTCCCTAGGCGCCATCCGCCTAAGAGGCATCACAACAGGTCTGGCTCCTTCAACTAAATCGATACGAAACTCGATCTCTCTATGCGGCGGTAACCCTTTGACCTCATCAAAGACATCCTCAAATCCATTAGCGATTGGCAGCGATGAAAGTCCATCCCGTGGAACAACTAGCGAATACATGAAGCTCATAAAGACGCCTTCCTCATGCTTACATCGTATCACAACCTTTCGCCCTTCCACATTCTCGACTGTCACCTCCAACCTTTCACAATCAACCTTTGCCGCATACTTCCTAAGCCAGTCCATTCCCAAAATAATTCCGAACCCCACAAAGTTCAGAACAAAACAATCATAAACAAAAGAGCAATCATGACTCGATACAATCAGACCATGGCATAGCATACACAGACAAGACGAACCCCCAACTGGATTAGTCACAACCAATGGCCTATCAACAATATCCGGTTCTAAACCCAACCGGCCTACAAGTTCATTACAAACAAAAGAATGCGACGCTCCAGTATCAAATAACACTCTAACTGGAACACCACATATGGAAAGAGTACCTTGAACCACCACACTCTTTCCTTTCTCTTCAACGGTAGGAGCGTTTGAAGATGATGGAACAGCCCCCAAAGCATAAGCTTGCACAATCTGCTTGTCCTTCCGCGGTTCTGGACAATTCTTCTTAATATGCCCCAGCTTGTCACAGTTTTGGCACTTAACCGGCACCTTCGGATTCTTGCAATCTCTAGAGAAATGACCCTTCTGCTGACAGTTGTAGCAGGTCACTTCGCCCTTCGGCTTCTTCTGGCCATCCTTACCCTTTTGCTGCTGCTGCTTCCTCTTCTTGTTTCCACCCTGCTGTGGTTTAGACTCCTCCTTGGTCACAGCAACAACAAATCCTTCTTTAGGAAACAGATTCTCATGCCTGAGAGCTTTCTCCACAAGCTTCTCAAATGGATCATCCAAATGATCCACCAACCGCCTCCCAAGATAACTGTCCAAGCCTGTCACAAACTTCTCATTCTTCTGATATGCAGATTCAATATACGACCGGGCATACTTGGACAAAGCTTCAAACTCAGAAACATACTCAAGAACTGGTCCTCCACTTTACTTGAACTCCACAAACTTCTTGAACAGAACAGACTTCTGAGCAGTAGAAAGAACTTAGCTTCAAATCTGGCTTGGAATTGCTCCCAAGTAATTTCTTCCTCCGAAGTATCAATGGTGATAGAGTTCCACCAATCAGAAGCTCTCCCTTGAAGCTGTCTTGATGCTAGCTTCCTTTTAGTTGCATCCTCAATTCCCAAATCACCAAAGATCCTTCTACAAGCATCTATCCAACTCTAGACTTCAATGGTTGATTCTGTCCCCAAGAAAACCTTTCCTCCAACGGCAGTATAGTCTTTACACAGCTTGGCAAAATCCACCGGTTTTGGAGTTTGAACTTGAACTCCAACATCTACTGATGGCCCCGAAGCTGGCATCCTTCTCATGATCGAGGTCATCATAGCCTCGAATATAGCAGCATAATCAGCAGCGCCCTCAGTAGCATGGCCTTCCCTAGCAGCTGGTCTCCCTCTTCGACTCATCCTTAATATCTATAAAAAGGAATGATTAACACACCTTTGAGAAACAACTGCATAAAGGACTCACTTACTTCTAAGCTACTATATTATATATAGTAATCATCCATAAAATACAATTACGTCTCTCATACGTAGTTACGTCAGCGAGCGTTGGGTAAAATCGATTAACCAAAGCTCTGATACCAAATGTAACGACCGCCCATGACCCCTGCACTGAACATAGGAATAGTGCGCTGTAAAGTGTGCCAGGCAGCCATGGACGGTTGCCAAGGTTAAATTAAAACAGTAGAATCTATCGTATAACTCACAGCGCATGGATAAAATACAATAGAAAGTATATATAGTGAAGCTTTACAGAACAAAATCTCAATTAAACTTCATAATAGTTTGGTACAAACATCAGAATAGTCAATACATCCAGCCTCACTACATATCACTCAGAGAATATACAAGCAGCGGAACATCCAGTACATATAGTAAGAAAATAATATGCAAGCCTCCAGCTCGTCTTCGTCATCAGCATCGTCGGAAACTAAGAACAGCACCTGTCACCTGCTACCTAGTCTGCCCATCCCAAAGCGGATGAACAGCCCAAGGCAATAAGAGTTAAACATAAAGCTTTGAGTCAGACAACAGTCTTAGTGAGCGGTAAATTAACTAACAACATACCAAAAGAGCATAAAGGAAAAGGAATAGGAATCCAACCCTCCCACTCCACCTCTTTCTACTGTGATAGCCCCCAGACACACACTAAGCAGAAGTAAACATAACAAAGTAAACATTTAAAGTAAAGCAATTATCACTCGAGTCAAGGTCGGTGTTTTCCAAGTACAAACCCCCAAGGCCTAAACCAAGATCAGATAAGCACCCAGAAAACATCGCTCTTGAGACCGAATGACGATACAACCAAACATCCATGACTCTGGCTATCACTGTTATCATTGCTTCGATACCACCGTTAATTGAATGACCGGCACATTCTTTCAGCCGTCCGTCAAGGGTTAATGGCAACCCCGGTTCTACACATAACTCCGCACGTCGTCGCAGCCCGTGCCTAGGACTATCGAATCTGCCCAGAGTACTCGACTACAATCATAGTCTTTAGGGACTATCGAATCTGCCCAACGTACTCTTGCTTTGAGCCTTCTAGAACCTTCAACAACGATGAAATCTTAGCCTTCTAGTCATCCTCCTCGACGACTATTTCCATACTAGCTCAAGCGCATCTCGAGCAAACCATTATCCTCAACTCGAACCATTTCACCGAGTTATCAACATGCTTGGAATGATCCCGTCTGGATTAAACCAAGGCTATCTCATACCATGCCTCGCTTCATCTCATCATAGCAAAGCCTCATCTCAACATCAACATCATCAAATCTATCCATATGAGCCTCATCATCCGCCACATATGCCACGAGCAGCTTTTCCAATTCAAGAGCCTTTCCCTTAGCTTTTGAATCATCTTCGACCATCTTGTCTAAATCAAATCATCAATCAACTAATTTACAACAATCAATCAAGTCAAACATTAATCCAAGTAATCAAGCATTCAAACATGATCAAATAAACAATTTTAACAATAATGGCAATCTTGTAATTAAAGAGTCTAAATCTAACAAGCATGAAAACATGAGCAATATCTCTACAACTTGATGAATGAACTTGCATAGGTTAACATGTAGTAAAATGGATGTCAAACCATCATGAACAATAGATCTATACTTAAGTTTACAGAAATGCATGGAAATCACTACTTTAACAGAAAATCAAGCCAACGATCCGATATACTCCTTTGGATCCGTGTGAGAGATAATCACCACTCACCAAATCACCTAAACACCTCAAAAGCAACACACTTCAGATCTGGACAGCGAAGGATCTAACTCGATCTATCACAATCCCGCTTCAAACGATGAAATCTCTCATCGATGGATGAAAATCTTCAATCTGAGCTCTTGGATCTTCGATTTGATCTTCGTTTTGGATGGAAGGAATCACAAGACTAAAGTGGAGAAAAGAAGTGAAGAAGTGTAGAAATCGAGCTCTCAAAATGGCAGCACTTCGTCGCTTCGAAATCCGGATCCCAAAAATGAACAAAAACCCGCCTATTTATAGGCTGAATTCCTTAGGTCGTTTGCTCGCTATTAGGTCGTCCACGACCTAAGTCTTAATGACCTACCAAGCTCACGACCTACGACCTACTAATCTCACGACCTAACAGCTTAGCCTCTACGCGACCTAACTGAGACGCGACTTAACGTACGCGTGACCTAACACTTAGGCACGACCTAAGACCCAACGAGATACAACTTAGTACGTATGCGACCTAATACACACGCGACCTAACAGCCTAGGTCCTTACGCGACCTAACGAACTAACTAGGATACGACATAACGACCTTAACGACTCAACTATACACAGGGTCTTACGACCTAACCCCTAAGTCGTCTGGACGACCTTACTGCTCCTTCCTTAGGTCGTTGCCGACCTATACTCCTTAAGTCACTAACTCGCCCAGTTTCTTATACCGCTAACTCTTAGGTCGCCAACTTCCTTAAGTCGCCTATTCCTTAGGTCGGTCAAATCCTATAGGTCGTCCCAAACTAGCATACGACCTAAACCAATACGACCTAAACCAATACGCTAACTACTAGGTCGTTAACTCTTAAGTCATTCACTCGACCTAAGCCACCACACGACCTAACTTTTACACGACTTATCCCATAATCCCTAGGTCGCCAACTTCCTTAGGTCGCTCCACTTCCTTAAGTCGTCTACTCCGACCTAACTACTATATGACCTAAGCCTTATCTCGTCCACGACTTAGACTCTAGACGACTTATCAACATTTCGACCTAATGACAACTGTTTTACGATGTTTCGATCCGTAAAATTACGGGTCGTTACACAAAACGTTCAAACGAATAGATTGGGAATTAACTGAAAAGATGAACACACGTGTTCATTGCATGCGTTTTATCTAACCATTTAATTCTCCTCCCACTTCGCTCGGAGTGCGAAAGCGTGTGTGTTTTAAATAGAATTTATAAATTGGAGAAGAGAGCTTTTAATATGATTTGAATGGATCATTTATAAAAACCCGTGGATGAAATCTAAAAAGAGGCCATCAAAATCAATCATGAAGGATAACAACAAATCAAATCGACAAAAATCGATAAACTGTGAAACTTCAACCAAAAATAGGCAATTAGGCAAAACTGGGGAAATCCAGACGTCTGGGGGTCAATTCAGACGTCTGGTTTTGGCCTCTGAAAAATTCCAGAAAAGCCAACCAAACGTCTGATCCAACATACCAGACGTCTGATCCAACATACCAGATGTCTGAAATTGGTTTCTGCCATTTTCTTTATTTTCCTACGTGCATATATTTTTGCTCCAGGTCTAAACCAGACGTCTGGACTTGATCACCAAACGTCTGGTCACCTGGTCTGGGCAACAATTTGCCTAGGCCAAAGTGGCCAAAACATTCTCGAAACAAGCCAATCCAAAACAAGAGCAAATGCACATGAATAAGTGTTATGAATTCATACCTAACAACCAAAGATAGTTATAGACATAGATGTGAGATAAAAATCTCACCTTTTAACTCAAAAACAAAGAAGAAGGAGCTCAATTGCAAAGAGAAGACCAACCGTTCTCCACTTCAACTCTACAAGCTTCAATCTAGATCAAAACAAGCATTTCCCAAATTTAGGTTTAGGAATTTCTGAAATAGAAGGAAGAAAGAGTTGGAGAAGATGAAGAGGAGGCTTACCAATGGCTTCTCTTTGATTTTGGAGCAAGAATTTGGATTTTGCAAATGAACTAGGGCTTGGAATTTCTAATTCCCTTTCCTTTCCTGTAACGACCCGACTTTCTTTGCCCAGAAAGACGCATCGTTATGAAGAAAGAAAGGGATAGAAGAAGAAAAGAAAAGAAGAGAGAACAACAACAATATCAGAATCTCACAGCGGAACGAAACAAAATATAATATATCACATAACTATTACATAGTCTTTACATAATCAGAGTTACACAACTTATACAACAAAATAGACAGTTATAATTTCTGTCTATTATACAATTCAAGATACAATTCAAAAGACTCAGATCAACCAACACAGCGGAATACTATCTATCTACGAATGTTGAAGCCTCCTGCTCCATATCTCCTCCATAGATTCGTCAAAGCTAACCTGAATCCCTTGGCTACTCGTAAAAATTTGAGTACCCAAGAGTTTATAAAACAGAAATAAACACTTGGGTCAGACATGGGTCTGGTGTGAGTAAACGGGTTAAAATTGTTTAACTTCAAAACCTTTTGGAAACAAAGGTATCACGTAAGACTCCCCACAAATAAACATGGGTAAGTTTTTACCTTACGCTAACTAAAACGTTTGATAGGAAATCCAGTTATATTATAATAGGGTCTAGGGTTTTCAAGTAAAATACAGAAATAGCTGAAATGCTTACATCTCACATTCCAACATAGTTGGGCACAATTAATACGTACGGCACTTATTGGAGTTTGGATTCCATACAATGGCAGGGCTACTGGGGTACCGCCCGTCACAGTACGTGGCCTAGATCACCGTACCGAGGAGTACGCCCGCTCCCCTGCAACACAAAGCCGGAACCATCCCTTACTGGATAATCCCGAACAAGACAATCCCGTAGTTGGCGCGACCAACCACACACTAAGCCGAATAAAAGAAAAGGGACCTCTAGACAGGGATCTATCTTGCTCTCAGTGGGTGCTACCCACGAAGCCTTGCTGCACCTCCCCTGTTTTAGCCATTCCCGGTTGATGAGGCTTGAGGTTACGATTACCTTTATTCAGAACATATCACTTAGAATGCTCATCGTCCGCCTGACGATGTGCTGAAAGCATTCAATCCATATAAGTTCGTTCCGGGTTCGAACGAAACCGAAGGCATTATCTCGTTACACTCGTTTTGGAATCACCCTCAGAGTTAACGACAATAACCCTTGCACTCTAAATCTTCATCTTCACATGAGATTCACGACCTATCGTTAATTTGGATCGATGTGGTATTCGGGTCTCCAGACCTGGAATACCGGTATACGGAAACCCGATCCCGGTCTCATCGAAATCCAAAACGTATCTTTTAAGGCCAAGTTGTTTAAAGGTTTAAACAATTTAACTTATCTATATTCATACAGATAGATAATTCACAAATCACAATTGATAATCACATTATCAAATAAACAAATGATCTATAACCAAATAGGTAATCCATATCAACATCACAATAGTTAATCTATATTACCATCATAATGCAACCAAGCATTCATACTACACAACATTTCTTATCTCATTTCTGAGATTACATCCATTCAAGACAATCAATGTCATCCATTCTTATATAAGCAATGATTTACTTAATCACAACATAATTAATTTAAAATGAATTAAATTAACTATCTCTATTTTTAATTAATTTAAAGTGAATTAAATTAATTACTTAATCTCTTAATTAATTTAAAATAAATTAAATTAATTACTTCATTATAAATCTTACTTATATAATCATTAATTAATTACAAATAAATTAATTAATCTTTCTCTAATTATCCACTTAATTAATCAGCTTGATTAATTATATTTTAATTACATTCAAGTAATTATCCTTAATTAATTTCTCAAATTAATTATTCTTAACCAAATATAGTAATTAACCTTTAATTACTTCATTAATTAATTAATTATAATTAATTACTTTAATCCTTAATTAATTACAATTAATCACTTATCATTTTGATTAATTAATCTTAATTAATCAACTCTTAATCATATCATTAATTAATTATAAACTAATGATCCCTAATTACATCTTTAATTATCTATTCTATTTAAATTAATTACATTAAGTAATTAATCTTAATTAAACCACAATTGTTAATCACCTTTGATTAAATTAATCCAGTAATTAACTTCCCTTAATTACTTCCATTAATTAATTACCTTTTAATTAATTACCTTAACAAATAATTAATTATCTTATTAATTAACCTTAATCCTTTAATTAACTTTATTAACTAAATTATTTAATTAATAATATTAGGTAATTAACTCTTAATCATTTCCATTTAATTACTTTCATAATTATCCTCTAATTACTTTATTAAATAATTTGCCTTACTTAATTACATCTAGTAATTATTCCTTAATTACTTCATCAAGTAATTATACTTAAATAATTTATAAGTGATTATCTCTAACTAATCATTAATTAATTTCTTAGTTAATTATTTATCTAATTATTTGAATTTAATTAAATAATTTCTTAACTATTTATACTTAAATATCTTATTTAAGAAAATCATTATCTTAATTAAATAAATTAAATTGACCAACAATTTAATTATCTTCACATATTAATTTTCTTTAATTAATCAAAACTCTTAATTACTTAAGATAACTCCTTTATTATAATTGATTTATAAAATCCTTATTATTTAAACTTTATTTAAAATAAAACATTTTAGAATTCAATTATAATTAAAACAACATAAACTTCTACTTCAACTTTCAAAACCTTTAAACTTCCAAAGTTATTAAATTAACTTTAATACAAAAACATTTTGAAAATCTACTTATCTACCCTTTTTAAACTTATCTATTTAAATATTTAAAAACTTGTTTAAAACAATTATTCTTTTGAAAACAATTTATTTTATAATTAAAAACTTGTTTAACTTTGCTTAAAAACTTAAACATTTCATTAGCTTAAAACTTAAAATATTTGCATTTCAAATCCTGGAAACCCAAACACATCACAACAACCTGGTAACAAAACTACCCGAGCTATCTCCCACATTTACCCGAGTCTACCCCGAGTCCATGCTAATACCCATTTGTTTCGAGAAAATCTCGTAACCAACACGAGACCTCCCCGAGCCACACTCTTCTTCCCCAAAGTCTCGAACTCCAGTTAGCACAAACGTGCACGTGGTGCACGTACACCACCAATCGAAACAACTCCGACAATCAAGACGATCGCCGACCAACCCCAAATGGCTTCGACGACCTGCTCCTCACCCCCGATCGAACAAAACATATTCAAATCAAAATTTGAACTTCAGCATGAAAAACTGTAGAAGCTCGAACCACAAAACCCAACGTCGCCGACAAACCCAACACCGATGAACACGCCGACACCCACAATAACTCGTCACGTCCACGAGCTTCAACCTCCCCAAAAGCGAACAACTCCGGTCCACTATCCAAGTCGCAAAAGTCACGACATTCAAATCGAACAAAACCAGCTAAAACCCTAAATCTCCCTCGCCTGGCCACCGCAGTCATCAGAAAAATCCATCAGCATTTTTCCCGTACTCTCCATCACTCAGACCACCTTCAACCCAAATGTCGACCACCCTGACGCCGTTGATCGCCGGAAATCAACCAAATAAGCTCGAATGTTCAACTCGAGAAAACCCCTTGATTTCTTAACTAAAAATCATGATATACCCATTAAAATTCATGATTTTCTATAACGAATTCAGCTATGCAATCAATACTTAAATTTTGATTGATAAAATTTTGACCCAAATTACAATTTTACTGTTACTTATAAAATTCCGAGATGAATACTTAATATAAATTCCATATCTTATTTTTAGGAGTTGTGCTACATGTTTTCGAACATTTTTCATTCACAAACCAAAAGCTAATAGAGACTAAATGATGAGAAATTGAATTTAGAGAGAAAATCAAAATCTGTTAAAACAACAGAGCCTATATTTGCATTTACACAGGCATTCAATACTTATTACATACATGCATTCATTTAAATCCAAGCATTTCAGGCAAACATCTTGATTTTCATACATCAATCAAAGTGAAATCAAGATTTAAAACTGTTTTTTTTTTTAAAACTATGTTTACTCACTATTTTATAAGCAGAGAACATAGAGTTTGTCATATCTTCACAGGCATACAGACATTTCAGATATATAAACATGCATTCATATCATATACTAAGCAACACAATTTACATAAAACATCCATCACATGCATCCATCACAACATTTTTTTTAAAACTGTTTTTAAGTTTAAGGTTTACTCACCTTTTTTAAAATGAATGAGCAGAGCTTGTATTTTGAAATCTGGGAATGTTTGGAAACTGGAAACTCGAATTGCTTTATTTCCTTAAAACTGCAAAGCTTTGGAAACTTTTGCTTTGGCTTCAGATATACTTGCATTCATACTTGAAGGATGGTTACAGGCTTGATATTACAGAGCTTTGGAAAATGCTTTACAGGGTTTAGTTTTTGAGGAAGTGTTTACAGGCTTTTGAAAAATGATTACAGGAGAATTTGTTACAGATTTTTGAACTAGAATTTGAGGAGCATTTTGATCTAGATTCTTGGATTCTCTGGTTTGAAAAGATTACAGACTTGCTTTGGAAATTTGTTTACAGGTCTGCTTTGATTTAGAGGAGATTACAGGCTTTGGTAATTTGATTATAGGTTTTTAGAAAAATGGTTCACAGATTTTCTCTTTCTTTTTTTTTTTTCGGTTTTGGAAATTAGTTTAGAGGTGAAGTTTTTCTTTGCTTTTGAAATGAGAAGATAGAAAAAAGGAAATGAAGAGGAAGATATATGTTTATATAAGTAAATTTAGATTTAATTAAAAATAAAAGAAAAATAAATAAATGTGACACTTGTCTTCAACCTTACCTAATTACTTAACACATATGCTTAGATGGTTTAATATGTTAACACTTGTCATTTTGTATTTTAATTATTTTATAAAATGATTTAAAAAGCCTTTTTATATTTATTTCCTAATTAATAAATACATTTGTAATTAAATAAATTCTTTCTAAATTTTACATAAATATAATCTTTAAAGAAAATACAATATAAACCAATTATGATTTAAATGAAAATCATATAAAATATTTAAACTCATTTTTAAATGCTAATTTAAAAACTTTTGTATTTATTCCTATTAAATAAATACTCTTCCAATTTCTATAAATATATTTCTTTAAAGAGAATAATACAAAACAAATCTTATTTTTAAATAAAAACTTTTATTCATATATTCTAAATTCAAACTATATTATTAATTCATTTTAAGATATATATATATCTTTAAATTCAATTTTTAAATTCAATTTCAAAGTTAATTTAAAATTCAAATTAAAAATCAATTCAAATAAATATATATATAAATAGACTCCTCATTAACCTGAAAATAATAATTCTATTTTAAAAATCCATTTATAAATCACATTATTAATTATCAATGATTATCCTATTAAAAGTCAATTTTAAATACACATATATATATTTTTAAACAATACATATTTAATTTGAAAATAAGTCTATTTAAAAATCTATTTCTACTTATATTTAAAAACAACTCAATATTAAATTGTTTGAGAACAACAACCTTTATCAATATTTAATAATTAATTTAAAAGATTATCTCATTTTAAATTCTCTTAAATCCCGGGATATCACATTCCTTCCCCCTTAAAAGAATTTCGTCCTCGAAATTTAAAACAAAAGATAATCTAAAGTTTTTATTTTATTTTAACCAATTTTAAAACAATTCAAGCCTACTTATCAACCATACATTATCAACAAACAACTATTCATCCAAACAAACAATTTTATCCAAACAACTATACTAGCTACCCGGACACAGATCCGGATAAGCTTCCTAAAATTTCCTCGAGTTTTCCAGGTATAAATACTAGGATACTCGCTCTATAGAACCCAAACAATCAACAATACTAAGCTATAGAGTTCTTATTCATCTAGATCTATAGAACTAAACAAGATATCAGACTACAGACTAGTCTGACTCAACAACCAAATCTTCCAGAACTGCTGGTTCCAAACCAGAGATAGATCAAACACGTATTCCCTCAGAGATACGTAAAACACAATGAATTCCAATTATCCAAACTGACAATTCAATTCAGAAGTCCAAATACTTATCCAAATCAAAACACAGAAGAGATCCAAAACACAACTCTTCTTCACAACTATCAGTAGATTCCAAACTTACTTCTCCCATTCAGAGATACACTCCAAACTGTTTTCGCTGCACCACTCTGATCTGAAGTAGAACACAAGCACAGACTGGACAACTCACTCCAGAAATAAGGTTTACTGATCCATAAAGAAAACTCAGATATTCCAGCAAAACTTGAGCTGCTTCACCAAACTCTATCTCTAGGAAAACATCCTTCAACTAGACTGAACCACTGGTATCACTCATGGAATCCAGTCGATAAGAAAACTCAACCTTCAGATGCGGACAACTCCTGACTTCCCCGAAGACATCCAGAAAAATTCTGACAACCCAAGAGAACACTCAGACAATCGCAAGTCACTTTTGCGATCAACCCATCCTAATTCCAAACAGACTGTTCTCTCTTTACCAATCACAACAGCTTACACTTATTTATCCAATTTATCGAAGAAATGGATCCACTCTGCTGCTTCTGAACTTCACTTCCAGAAAAACTACTCATCCAGAAAACTTCCTGCCATCACAGAATACTCCGAGCTGCACTGCTGACACTGATGCTCTTATCCAAAGCTCTTCGAGAAACTCGGACTCCAAACCAAAGCAGAAACTCCATGCTGAACTCAGCCACAACACCGAAGCATTCACACTTCCTTAATCTTGTTCCAAAGAAAACATCTTCGGGAACATCCATCGTCACTGTATCTCATCATACAGCTACTATTACCTGAGGTATCAAGGTACCATCACTCGCTTCTGCACATCCGACAGATCCAACTCTACTCATCCACACTTCAAAGATAAACTCCGAACCATTACAGTTTCCTTCGGAGATCGATGAAATCCTTCACCACAGCAAAGCTTACTCGAGACAGTATTAGGTCTACAGTTTCGACAGATACACTTCCAACCTCAACATTCAAACTCCAACTATTGGTAATTGTGTTACACACACTACCACCTTATCTACCTTTATAACTTATATTGGAAAACCCGAACAGGTAACCCAATAAATAGGTAGAAATACATAAATATATATATTTAAAATGATATATATATATTTTTTTTTATATAGAAATTATTTCTGGGCAAAATTATTTCATCTACCTCTTTAAAACAATATTGTGTCCGTTGGCCTGGTTCAAGTGTTTAGAGATCCCTATCAATAACGTTAGCTACTCGTATTGACCAGAATCCATATACCACTCAACCGATCAATTAACACAATATAAAACCATTTTATATAACTAACAAATACGCGCTCTCGAATATATATACACTCAGACTCAAACAGGTTGCTACAGATCTTGTCTCTAATGAACAATCCTTCCGAACCTAGGTATTCACTCAACCTAGTGTTCTGATATTCACTTAATCAATAGCTTAGGTATTCGCTCAACCTATGCTCTGATACCAATTGTAACGACCCGACTTTCTTTGCCCAGAAAGACGCATCGTTATGAAGAAAGAAAGGGATAGAAGAAGAAAAGAAAAGAAGAGAGAACAACAACAATATCAGAATCTCACAGCGGAACGAAACAAAATATAATATATCACATAACTATTACATAGTCTTTACATAATCAGAGTTACACAACTTATACAACAAAATAGACAGTTATAATTTCTGTCTATTATACAATTCAAGATACAATTCAAAAGACTCAGATCAACCAACACAGCGGAATACTATCTATCTACGAATGTTGAAGCCTCCTGCTCCATATCTCCTCCATAGATTCGTCAAAGCTAACCTGAATCCCTTGGCTACTCGTAAAAATTTGAGTACCCAAGAGTTTATAAAACAGAAATAAACACTTGGGTCAGACATGGGTCTGGTGTGAGTAAACGGGTTAAAATTGTTTAACTTCAAAACCTTTTGGAAACAAAGGTATCACGTAAGACTCCCCACAAATAAACATGGGTAAGTTTTTACCTTACGCTAACTAAAACGTTTGATAGGAAATCCAGTTATATTATAATAGGGTCTAGGGTTTTCAAGTAAAATACAGAAATAGCTGAAATGCTTACATCTCACATTCCAACATAGTTGGGCACAATTAATACGTACGGCACTTATTGGAGTTTGGATTCCATACAATGGCAGGGCTACTGGGGTACCGCCCGTCACAGTACGTGGCCTAGATCACCGTACCGAGGAGTACGCCCGCTCCCCTGCAACACAAAGCCGGAACCATCCCTTACTGGATAATCCCGAACAAGACAATCCCGTAGTTGGCGCGACCAACCACACACTAAGCCGAATAAAAGAAAAGGGACCTCTAGACAGGGATCTATCTTGCTCTCAGTGGGTGCTACCCACGAAGCCTTGCTGCACCTCCCCTGTTTTAGCCATTCCCGGTTGATGAGGCTTGAGGTTACGATTACCTTTATTCAGAACATATCACTTAGAATGCTCATCGTCCGCCTGACGATGTGCTGAAAGCATTCAATCCATATAAGTTCGTTCCGGGTTCGAACGAAACCGAAGGCATTATCTCGTTACACTCGTTTTGGAATCACCCTCAGAGTTAACGACAATAACCCTTGCACTCTAAATCTTCATCTTCACATGAGATTCACGACCTATCGTTAATTTGGATCGATGTGGTATTCGGGTCTCCAGACCTGGAATACCGGTATACGGAAACCCGATCCCGGTCTCATCGAAATCCAAAACGTATCTTTTAAGGCCAAGTTGTTTAAAGGTTTAAACAATTTAACTTATCTATATTCATACAGATAGATAATTCACAAATCACAATTGATAATCACATTATCAAATAAACAAATGATCTATAACCAAATAGGTAATCCATATCAACATCACAATAGTTAATCTATATTACCATCATAATGCAACCAAGCATTCATACTACACAACATTTCTTATCTCATTTCTGAGATTACATCCATTCAAGACAATCAATGTCATCCATTCTTATATAAGCAATGATTTACTTAATCACAACATAATTAATTTAAAATGAATTAAATTAACTATCTCTATTTTTAATTAATTTAAAGTGAATTAAATTAATTACTTAATCTCTTAATTAATTTAAAATAAATTAAATTAATTACTTCATTATAAATCTTACTTATATAATCATTAATTAATTACAAATAAATTAATTAATCTTTCTCTAATTATCCACTTAATTAATCAGCTTGATTAATTATATTTTAATTACATTCAAGTAATTATCCTTAATTAATTTCTCAAATTAATTATTCTTAACCAAATATAGTAATTAACCTTTAATTACTTCATTAATTAATTAATTATAATTAATTACTTTAATCCTTAATTAATTACAATTAATCACTTATCATTTTGATTAATTAATCTTAATTAATCAACTCTTAATCATATCATTAATTAATTATAAACTAATGATCCCTAATTACATCTTTAATTATCTATTCTATTTAAATTAATTACATTAAGTAATTAATCTTAATTAAACCACAATTGTTAATCACCTTTGATTAAATTAATCCAGTAATTAACTTCCCTTAATTACTTCCATTAATTAATTACCTTTTAATTAATTACCTTAACAAATAATTAATTATCTTATTAATTAACCTTAATCCTTTAATTAACTTTATTAACTAAATTATTTAATTAATAATATTAGGTAATTAACTCTTAATCATTTCCATTTAATTACTTTCATAATTATCCTCTAATTACTTTATTAAATAATTTGCCTTACTTAATTACATCTAGTAATTATTCCTTAATTACTTCATCAAGTAATTATACTTAAATAATTTATAAGTGATTATCTCTAACTAATCATTAATTAATTTCTTAGTTAATTATTTATCTAATTATTTGAATTTAATTAAATAATTTCTTAACTATTTATACTTAAATATCTTATTTAAGAAAATCATTATCTTAATTAAATAAATTAAATTGACCAACAATTTAATTATCTTCACATATTAATTTTCTTTAATTAATCAAAACTCTTAATTACTTAAGATAACTCCTTTATTATAATTGATTTATAAAATCCTTATTATTTAAACTTTATTTAAAATAAAACATTTTAGAATTCAATTATAATTAAAACAACATAAACTTCTACTTCAACTTTCAAAACCTTTAAACTTCCAAAGTTATTAAATTAACTTTAATACAAAAACATTTTGAAAATCTACTTATCTACCCTTTTTAAACTTATCTATTTAAATATTTAAAAACTTGTTTAAAACAATTATTCTTTTGAAAACAATTTATTTTATAATTAAAAACTTGTTTAACTTTGCTTAAAAACTTAAACATTTCATTAGCTTAAAACTTAAAATATTTGCATTTCAAATCCTGGAAACCCAAACACATCACAACAACCTGGTAACAAAACTACCCGAGCTATCTCCCACATTTACCCGAGTCTACCCCGAGTCCATGCTAATACCCATTTGTTTCGAGAAAATCTCGTAACCAACACGAGACCTCCCCGAGCCACACTCTTCTTCCCCAAAGTCTCGAACTCCAGTTAGCACAAACGTGCACGTGGTGCACGTACACCACCAATCGAAACAACTCCGACAATCAAGACGATCGCCGACCAACCCCAAATGGCTTCGACGACCTGCTCCTCACCCCCGATCGAACAAAACATATTCAAATCAAAATTTGAACTTCAGCATGAAAAACTGTAGAAGCTCGAACCACAAAACCCAACGTCGCCGACAAACCCAACACCGATGAACACGCCGACACCCACAATAACTCGTCACGTCCACGAGCTTCAACCTCCCCAAAAGCGAACAACTCCGGTCCACTATCCAAGTCGCAAAAGTCACGACATTCAAATCGAACAAAACCAGCTAAAACCCTAAATCTCCCTCGCCTGGCCACCGCAGTCATCAGAAAAATCCATCAGCATTTTTCCCGTACTCTCCATCACTCAGACCACCTTCAACCCAAATGTCGACCACCCTGACGCCGTTGATCGCCGGAAATCAACCAAATAAGCTCGAATGTTCAACTCGAGAAAACCCCTTGATTTCTTAACTAAAAATCATGATATACCCATTAAAATTCATGATTTTCTATAACGAATTCAGCTATGCAATCAATACTTAAATTTTGAATGATAAAATTTTGACCCAAATTACAATTTTACTGTTACTTATAAAATTCCGAGATGAATACTTAATATAAATTCCATATCTTATTTTTAGGAGTTGTGCTACATGTTTTCGAACATTTTTCATTCACAAACCAAAAGCTAATAGAGACTAAATGATGAGAAATTGAATTTAGAGAGAAAATCAAAATCTGTTAAAACAACAGAGCCTATATTTGCATTTACACAGGCATTCAATACTTATTACATACATGCATTCATTTAAATCCAAGCATTTCAGGCAAACATCTTGATTTTCATACATCAATCAAAGTGAAATCAAGATTTAAAACTGTTTTTTTTTTTAAAACTATGTTTACTCACTATTTTATAAGCAGAGAACATAGAGTTTGTCATATCTTCACAGGCATACAGACATTTCAGATATATAAACATGCATTCATATCATATACTAAGCAACACAATTTACATAAAACATCCATCACATGCATCCATCACAACATTTTTTTTAAAACTGTTTTTAAGTTTAAGGTTTACTCACCTTTTTTAAAATGAATGAGCAGAGCTTGTATTTTGAAATCTGGGAATGTTTGGAAACTGGAAACTCGAATTGCTTTATTTCCTTAAAACTGCAAAGCTTTGGAAACTTTTGCTTTGGCTTCAGATATACTTGCATTCATACTTGAAGGATGGTTACAGGCTTGATATTACAGAGCTTTGGAAAATGCTTTACAGGGTTTAGTTTTTGAGGAAGTGTTTACAGGCTTTTGAAAAATGATTACAGGAGAATTTGTTACAGATTTTTGAACTAGAATTTGAGGAGCATTTTGATCTAGATTCTTGGATTCTCTGGTTTGAAAAGATTACAGACTTGCTTTGGAAATTTGTTTACAGGTCTGCTTTGATTTAGAGGAGATTACAGGCTTTGGTAATTTGATTATAGGTTTTTAGAAAAATGGTTCACAGATTTTCTCTTTCTTTTTTTTTTTTCGGTTTTGGAAATTAGTTTAGAGGTGAAGTTTTTCTTTGCTTTTGAAATGAGAAGATAGAAAAAAGGAAATGAAGAGGAAGATATATGTTTATATAAGTAAATTTAGATTTAATTAAAAATAAAAGAAAAATAAATAAATGTGACACTTGTCTTCAACCTTACCTAATTACTTAACACATATGCTTAGATGGTTTAATATGTTAACACTTGTCATTTTGTATTTTAATTATTTTATAAAATGATTTAAAAAGCCTTTTTATATTTATTTCCTAATTAATAAATACATTTGTAATTAAATAAATTCTTTCTAAATTTTACATAAATATAATCTTTAAAGAAAATACAATATAAACCAATTATGATTTAAATGAAAATCATATAAAATATTTAAACTCATTTTTAAATGCTAATTTAAAAACTTTTGTATTTATTCCTATTAAATAAATACTCTTCCAATTTCTATAAATATATTTCTTTAAAGAGAATAATACAAAACAAATCTTATTTTTAAATAAAAACTTTTATTCATATATTCTAAATTCAAACTATATTATTAATTCATTTTAAGATATATATATATCTTTAAATTCAATTTTTAAATTCAATTTCAAAGTTAATTTAAAATTCAAATTAAAAATCAATTCAAATAAATATATATATAAATAGACTCCTCATTAACCTGAAAATAATAATTCTATTTTAAAAATCCATTTATAAATCACATTATTAATTATCAATGATTATCCTATTAAAAGTCAATTTTAAATACACATATATATATTTTTAAACAATACATATTTAATTTGAAAATAAGTCTATTTAAAAATCTATTTCTACTTATATTTAAAAACAACTCAATATTAAATTGTTTGAGAACAACAACCTTTATCAATATTTAATAATTAATTTAAAAGATTATCTCATTTTAAATTCTCTTAAATCCCGGGATATCACATTTCCACCATTTTCAGTTGAAGCTTGAGTTTTAGAAATGAAGATGAGTGAATGGAGAGGAGGGGCTGAGCCAGGGTATAAAGATAGAACATTGGGTTGAACCCAAACACAAATCCCAATAGAAAAAGTAGCCAAATTCGACATACTCCAAACATATCGAAGCTTATACTAAAAAAAATCGCAAACGGCATTTTGAACTCAATGGAAGTGGTCTCGAGTCTCAATTCGACTGTTTGCAAAAAGTAGCTTTTTGGACTAAAATCCGACGAACGATATTATATTTAAATATACAATCGATAAATATGCGGGTTGTTACATTAGGGTTATGGGGTTTTTGACGGCTCAGATTGAGGGAGAACTAGTATGAGATGAGATCCTTATTCTCTCTCTTCCATCCACTATTTAAACACCTCTAACCCTAATTACAAATAACTTTTGTCCGCCATTCCTATCTTCTATTACTGGCCGATTTCAATCCTTAGGAGCCCCATCATATCAAGCTCAAATCAGTTCAAGGTCAATTACTATCCGATAGTCAAAGGTCAATGGTTCAAGGATTAGAAATTTGCCGAATCGAAAAGCTTATAAGAGGGGAGAGTTCATTATTAAAAGGTGTGTTATAAGGCATTGGTTCTTAGATGTATTATTTATTGTATTATTGTATATAATTTCTAATTGATATTTCATTATATATATATATTATATTGTTAGTTAGATGAGATTGTTATATGTATTTTTGTTGTCACACTATAGATTGGTTATATGTATGTATTAACCTTAAAAACAATTTTTTTATAAATATGCTTAATATGTACAACCAAATTTTTAAATATAATAATATTATTATATTATTATTATTATATATATGTATATACACACACATCTTTTAATTATATATATATATATGGTTCATATAATTATAATATCACTCTATGGTAAAAATTAATCTTTTAATTATATACATGTATATTTATAGTAATAATGATATTTGGCTGCCGCAAAGTATTTTTTTATAATCATTTATTATTTTTAATATTGTGTAAATCAATATTCTATTTAAATAAATTATATAAAATGAAATATGTTTTGAAAATTACTTTTTAAATTTTGTAAGATTATTTTATCATAAGAAAAGCCTTTGGCCAGAAAATGAAAATTGAAAAGTCATTTTCGTTATTTTTAAAAATTATTACAATTATTGTCTAAAAAATAATTAATTAAAAAAATAGATTTTGACCACAAAAATTATGAATTTTTTTTTCAAAATTCAAAATATCATGTAAGATTTTTTTTTGAAATTTAAAGTTTGAATAAAATGTTTCGTAGATTTTTTTATTAATATCATATCTATTTTCGGGTGAAAAATTAATTAACATATATTTTAAATAATAAAAATTAGTAGTAATAAAATTCTATAGTGGTGTACATACGATCTAGAATTAAAAAAAATTATTAGTTAATATATATATATCTTATAAATATGTTTATGTATAAACATATATATATATATATTATAAAATAAAAGAATATATTAGTTCGTTGTTATATATATATATGGTTTATAATTTAAAAATATATTATGTGTATATATTATTTTTATACATATTATAATAATATGCATACATACATATTAATAATAATATATATAAACATTATATATTCATATACATAAATTTAAATATATATATATTAAATATTTTCATATACATAAATTATTTAGACAAAATTAACATATACTTATATATATGTATGTTTATAATACTTATATAAGTAACGGATTTAAATACATACATATATTTGGACAACATACAATGCATATCAGATGAGCTAACATGTTCATTGCGATGTAAATCCCCACATCTATATAGCAACATGGTATACCTTACACGGGCTTACATATTACACATGCACAAACATAAATATATGTATATGATACTATGTGTATATTTATATGTATTAAAATATAAATGAAATAAAACTAAATATATTTATAAATTTAAATAAAATAAGAGATTTTATTTAAATAAAATTTAGAAATGTTCTAAATAAATTAGACTTCGTAGACCCAATATAGATCCAATAAGGAATATTTTTTAAAATTCACCCATATTTTTCGGTGCGGGATGGCCCAATTCCAGCATACTTACTATTAAATGTTTATTGCATGTTAAAGTTTCAACACCCATGCAAGCACCTGATTTTAAAACTACTAAATACATTTGTAATTTGGTCGCTTACGTATTTATTTGGTCAAGACCATGTATTGCATTCTATGAGTTCCAAACTCAAAAGCAATACAAGAATATGGATATTTAATCCATATACAATCGCATATAAATGTTATATGGTGAATAGTCTTAGTTCATAATGTACAAAATTTCGATGAAATTAGTTCATCCGAAATAAGAAAATAAACCATAGTGCGAGGTCGAATATTCAATTTGACTGATTACAACAAAAATCATATTGTGTAACACAAGGCCAAAACTACAATGTATATCCAAGAACTCGATCATTGAAATGTCAGTTTGATTGGTTTACATAGGGTGCATCTTATTTAATGTCCTTAAATGTTAAGGATGATCAAATGCATTTTTGCAAAGAGTTTGTTATGATATTGTAGTAAAGGAATTCTTTTGAATAGTCTAACTATTTAGGAAAGAAAATGAATGTATAGGAGTAGCTGTGATTTAAGGTACAGTTGGGATGAAGAGAGTGAATGGTCACTTCTGCTTCATGAGAAACATAGAAAATAAGATTTTTAATAATAACGATTGATACTTAACATTAGAACAAGAAATATGATTTATATCCTGAAATATATTTTCGTGTAGAATATTACTTTTTGTGAGATTTATTTCTTTGTGTTCAAGATATTTGATCAAAAGAATTCTTCGCTGTAAACTAGTTGTAGGATATGAAATAAATAATCTTTATTAGGTGAATGATGGAACTCCAAATTTATTACGGCATTATATTAATGGCAGAAATAGTGGGATCTTGCCATATAGCACGTATTGATTGCATTAGATTACGAAAATTGTTTTTGTAAAATATACCGATCATTATTTATGAAATAATGATTATTTTTCGATGTCGACTGAAAAATAGAGATAGTTATATTTAAATGTGAATATTATAAATATTCGTTATGAAATAAAACCATAATGTGGTATTTGTTTTCACAATTTAACAAGTGTTTTGATAGAAATATCTAATAGTTTGGTTGACAATCAAAATGCAGAGGAAGCGTATGCTCATAAAAAAGAAAGCTGAAAAGGTACGTAGATATTTCTAAACCATAAGTAAACAAAACACTGCTGATTGTTAACGATGTACTTGTGTTAAAATTAGCTTTAGTCGTTTTAATGCTCGACGTTGGATTTGTAAATGATGTCCTTTATTGTGACATCCCGCCCTTCATTATACCTTGAATTAACGTCGAATGACAACGTCTCACTCCTGAATACTACAAAAGACAGCCCGTTGGGGTAAAATTAAAAAAAAACACTAAACCAAGACATCGATAAGATCTCACAACGAAGTGACAGCATATAATATACTGAATATACATGAACATAATAAGATGGCAATATATAAGAGACCACACTAGCGGAAGTGACTGATAAATAAGTATCAATACAGAAAATCAAAATACATCGACTTCCAATAGAATGGAGTCCTGAATAAATATCTGATACAATGGTCTCGTATATAATAAATAAGTCTGTCATGTAGTATAAATGTATCTAGTACATATATCTCAAAATCTCGATGTTATGCCTCCAAAATGCTCCAGTTGCATCCTGTTTGCGTATCTCCAAAAGCACCTGACTCTCAAACTACTCAATTGAGTACCCAAGAGTTGTCATGACATAAAAAGACCGACAAAACGCAGATCAGACATAAATTCTGGTGTGAGGGAAACTATTTCAGAATACTGTATATTAAAACTATATACAAACAAATAAGAACAATTAAATCACAGGCGGCCCTCTCCACAAATGTGGCTCAGGGGAAATTCGGACTGCCTATAAACAAGTAAAGTAAACTCTTCCTAAACGATAATGAATTATACCTTACTTTTCTTTCTTCCTGTATCCTTGAATCAGTCCATCAAAACTACACTCATTCGAGACTAGTGGTGGTATAGGAATCCTAATCTAGGTCTACTTCTAATGTCAAGCAATTTACGCAAATATACGAAACTCCACAAAAGAACCGCACCACCCACTATTCGTTTTAAACTATCTATTATACGATATACTATCAATCGTCTATTATATATTATAGTATCTATCGCCTACTATACAATATAGCATCCATCATCTACTATACGACATATTACTAATCGTCAACTATACGACATATTTCCAATGATCTATTGTACGATATATTACTAATCGTCTACCATACGATATGTTACTAATCACCTTTCCATTGACTACCCATTAGAGAATAAACCAAAATAAGTCAATATCTAAATATATCATAGACTCTAAGTCGCATCACAATGCAATAAACTCGTATAGATCTCACCTTGACCTCTACTACAGACATGAGTGAGATATGATCTTTTTAGATGGCCGTCGCCATCTCTCTTCAAACATGCTCTGAAATCTCGTATGCAATTCATGCAGTTCTCCCGTGCTATCATGGATTATCTACGTAATCACTACATATCCATACCATATGGGTAACGGGCATATCCCGTATAACATGCTCTCGTTAGCTCAAGTCAATCCACCAAATTCGTATAGAAAGTATCATCTCTCAAACATATGTATCGAACAACCAAAGTTAACATACAACTATAGTCTAGCCTAATAAGTCATATCATCATGACCTCTCGCGGATAGCATCTCAATCGAATCGAGTGAAAACATCACACAAGTTTCACCTCGTTTTGAGCATCGTCTCGACTATATATATTACATCATCTTGCTACCGGAACTCGATACTGGATCACCGACAACTAGATCACAATCTAATTCATTTTTCTCCTTTAATTAATTAGTTCGTCCAAATATTTTTCTTGAATATCAAACTTCACTAAATGTATTACCGTGAGCTTACTTGAGTATATATAGACTACGTATAAATGTATACGTATTCTTTCTCACAGTCTTACTCATTCGTCTAACTTAATTGTATAACAAAGTCCATACATATGTTCTAGACAATTATATCGACTAATCGGCCCATTTACAACATTAAGCAATTTCTATAAATCCTAACATCCAATTCAATCAAATTCATCTTACTAGGGAATTTAATTCAAAAATCAGATATTTATTTATTTACTCAAATCATATATTCTTCGTATTATTTTCAAAAGTCCCTAAATTTATTTTATAAAATAATATACTCTCCTATCAATCATATTATAGCTTAATTTTACTTAATTATCCTATTAAAACTAAGTTTAGCTATCAATAAGGCCTCAAAATGTTATATGGATCATGTATGTAATTTCTATATATGTATACATATACATTTAAAAATCATTTCTTAGGGTCTAAAGTTAATAAATCATGTTTTATCAATATTCTGGATTTTACAACTTTATCAAACCCTATTAAGTAATAAAATACTTCTTTTGTAATTTCTAACTTCTTATTAGTGATAAAATATATAATAATATTTCTATTACTAATATAACTACAAAATCGAGTTCTGGTTAAATTATAACCATGCATTAAATTAATATCAACTCCATCTAACTCTATTTGCTATGAATAGAATTCAATATTTTCATATATGGGATGTTAATCAATTATCCCGAATATTAGCCATAAAATTATAGTGATATATTTATTGTTAATATAACACCAAATTAGGGTTTAATTAATTTATAGTCACTATAAATTAATATCATTGCTATCAAACTCTATTCGACACAAATAGGGCATAATATAAATATACGGGATATTAATCAATTATCTCTGATATTTCTCAAACAAATCCAATCAAATAGGGAAACAATTTCATATATATGATTATTTCCCACCTCTACTAGGTAATATTCTCAATATATAAAATTATAGGGATTTGTCACTACAACAAAACAGGCTTTTTACAACGGGCAATGCCCGTTGTAATATGTGTTCCACAACGGGCAGCGGACCGTTGTAATAGGCGATGTTGTAATAGGTCACCCATATTTTACAACGGGCAGTTAATGTTGTAAAGACCGTTGTAGTAAACTTTTTTACAACGGTCGCCGACCGTTGTAATAGACTGTAATACAAGCTTCTTTGCCCGTTGCAAAATACTATCATACAAGATGGATAGCATATTTTTACAACATTCTCTGACCGTTGTAAAAAACATTTTGACAATGGTTTTCGACCGTTGTAAAAAACATTTTGACAACGGTTATTGATCGTTGTAATAGAGTATAATACAACGCGCTTTGACCGTTGCAGAAAAAATGCAAATTTAAAAAAAAATTACAACAACGTATAGGTAGCACATCCATACAAATAATGAATAATTTAACAGTAATAAATATTACGCACAAACAACCAAAATCACATGCGAAAAGACTAAAAGATAGTCATAAAATTCCAACACTCCAAAAAGTCAGATAAGTTTACCTCCCAAATTCATAAAGCATTAATACATAACAGTCGGCTATAAATATCAAGTTCTAAGTACAATCATACTAGACTAAGGATATAAAGTTCTTTGTGTCCTCCAGCAAATCCAAACTAAGATGGAAATCAGCAATATAGCTGCACCAGCTACAATCCCTGAGATAGCTCCAACTGATAACTCATCCGAATCCAAAACTGGATTATAATCTACAATAGTTGAATTGATAAATTTAGGCCTACAACTTCATTCGGAAAATAATATTTACAAAAGGAGGAACAAGGAAACAGGAATGATGTTTCAATTCGACTTACTTATGACTGAAATGGCAGATATAAGAGGTCCATGTACACCTTTTTGAGGAATGGAGTTTGTGCCTTTCCCAGCCCAGTACAAGTGAATCTCCAAAGTTCCATCCACACTGATATTGAATGATTTTATTACTTTCTTACCAGTTCCATTTGCTGCTTTTGCTATATCAAAATCTTGCAAAACCTTTTTTCCCTGCATGTATACACATGATCACCCATTTTTCACTCAAAAGCATTTAATTCATCCTTGTCCACAACTTATCAGATCGTCTATACTAGGAGAGACGAGGTAATTGCATTCGTAAAAAACTATAAGAGCATAGCATGATTACAAACGTATCAATGAATTCCAGCTACCAATTTTAGTTTAGATGTAGGTATAAAGTTTACAAAAAGGCATCTTTACTATTATCTACGCAATATTTGGATGCCCAAACTAGTTCATGTATTTATCATAGATTCTTCTCAAGTTCTTTTGTAACAATAAAATAGTAGTTTCATATGTAATTATCATTGTGGGCATGTAAAGAGTATCTATCGCAAAAAACTCACAGCATAACCAATTATTTTACTCCAAGATTCTCCCACATAGGCAAGGTCCCCGCTGCATACAAGTTGTGTATCATGAACGGCAGAACAGTTGAGAACTCTCACAACATCTCTTCCTCCAACCATGTGCTTTCCTGCTAATATCTTCAACAATGTGGTTTTGCCTACATATAGATGTGGTAACAAATATCATTAGAGCACCAAGCACCAAACAACATGCTGCTAATTCTCTAGTCACCAATTTACTCATAAAGGAATCATTTTCAGTAATGCCAATTCAATTACATGCACTAACGAATGTATAGGCAACTTCAGTTCAGGAAATCACCCACCCATACGCATGCATGCACATGCCCAAAAAAAAGTCTTCTTGGTGTTTCTTTATCAAACTCTTGTCAGTGTTCTTCATTGTCTCTTGTCAAAGACAAGATCCAACTTGAAATCTCGTAATTTACCTAATAATCATTCTTGGAGTGAGTACTATCAGTTAATTCAATAAAGATGCCATGTTAATTCTTGTTGTCCTCTATCTGAAAATTGACTAGTGCTTTGCTAGCATAAAGCATGTGAACAAATCTACTTCACCAAAGCTCAATTATCTACAATAATAAAAAAATTCAAGTATCAACAATTAATCTAATTTCACAAAAAATGATATTTTAATTCACTTTTGTCTGTATTCTTTCAATTATGTGTTAGAACCCATTAATTGATGAAGCAACTCCTTTAAGTTTAAATATAGTTAGAAGCTATTTAAACAAATCGACCGTTTGTGAGGTTTGTCTTAACAAGTAATATGTCTTAACATGTCTCCGTAAATCTCTTGAATGTTATTTACTTTGTTTTTTCCACAAATGTCTTCTCAAATCTCTCCGATTCTATTTTTTACATATTATGATTTGATGTTTAACTAAAATTAATGAAAAATCACATTAATTTTTTTTGTTGAAATTGAACGGTTGGTTTCCCACCGTTATACGGTTGTATTGGTTAAAAATCAATTAAACTTCCATCTTGCATGGAATTCAAGCAGAAATTATATACAATGAAGGTATTGCATTCAACTAAACCGATCACTCATCCCCTGATTTTAATTTTTAATATGAATCCACAGAACTCATACTGTAACTTGCATGATATGAAATTTTTGTATGCAATTTGTATTAAATTATCTAAGTTGATATTTGACCATCTATGTAATTTAACTCATCGCAAAACAAATGCCTGGTTTCGTCGATGTTAATAAGACGCCCTGAATACAACGTGTAGAAGCCAGCCGATATACAATGTTTTAAAGATGTTCAGTGAGTATTTTTTTTTATTAATTACACTAGGTTTTCTGTTCATAAGATCTAAGAGTGCCGATTAGAAAAACAACCAATTTTACTTTGATACAAGGTGTTCAAATGCTAAAGAGGTAAAACATTGCGATTATGTACTCATAATCATGTTAGCACATTGCACATCATAAACCATTATTTTGCTTATCCACGTAGTTAAGTAAGAAAAAAAAAGAGGAACACAATCCATTTCATGCAGATTTGCTATTTCAACTCTCCCTTGAGAAGTTACTTGTTAGAGTATCATTTCACAAGTAACAGTAACAACATAACAAATTTTCATTTTGTTGCAGCATAAGGTTTTGTTGTTATCATATAGAACTCGAGGAACAACAATATTTTAGCAGACACCTCTGTTGCAGAACATCAGATAAAACTGAATTCCCAAATTACTCTAAGATTTTACTGTTTTTCCTATATGTTTCTATTTTCAGTCCATGATCATTTTTCTTTACATTTTTTATTGAATTCGATTCTCCTCCTCTTTTTCTTTCCTTATTTTTTTGTCAACAAAAGCATGCATTCGGTCAAAGCCAACTACCGAGAACTAGAAGAGCCATAAAGAACAAAAGTGGGCAACTCTTAGAATGATGTGGGTAAAACTATCTTTCTTCAATGCTATGATAAATTTCACTAATTTTTAATACCAAAATTTACCACGTATAATCCAATTCCCAAAAAAATGCATTAAATTGAACAAACTGGTAGGATTTAGGATTATCAATTCCGATCAATCACTGCATTTAATCGAATTCCTCTTGATTAGCCTATCCACAACCAACCATCGAGCTGGGTTAGGGCATCAGAATACAATTATAAAGTGAGAAAAATAATACCAGATCCGTTAGCACCAATAAGCAAGCATCGAGAACCAGGAGCAACATTGAGATTAAACTTAGCAAAGATGGGAGACTGCGATTCGTATGCGAAGTGGAGCCCGCTTGTAACGACCCCGGATTTTGTATAAATTTAAAATGATAATTAAAATTAATTTTGAATAAAAATTGTGAAATTTATCGACGAATTGATTCGAGTTTCCCCGAATCCAAATAAAAATATATTAAATCATTTTGAATTTAAAAATTGTATATATATATATATTGATAATTGGATTTAAATCTTAATATAAATGGTTTAAAGATAAATATAAAAATATAGATAATTGGTATAAGTTTAAAAATGAATAAATTTGAAAATGTATAGTGTAAAACATAACAAAGAGACAAACTAGATACATAGTATAATAAAAAGACTAAAACAAACATAAAGTATAAATATAAAAACAAGACAAACAACATTAATGCAAACCATCACTATATCATCTATCAGCCGTGTAAAGTAATGCAAGGCAAAGAAGAAAAAAAAGAAAACAAAGTAAAAGAAGTACACATACATTTAATACCCCATCTCCTCTTTGCTCAAAAATATCATCTCAGTGTATACGAATGTAAGTAGGGTAAGTATGCTTAGCATCTAAGTCAAACAAAAATAAACTTGTGTAAGATTTCTAAGTACATAGAAGAATAAAGTATGGGTTGTTGTAGACTTGATAAGGAGCAAAGCATTTAATGCTATATCTCTAGTACACAAGACATTTCATTTCCAGCTTCTTTTTGGATAAATATCTCTACTTATATGTTGTACTAGAAAGAAAAAAAAATAGACATTACCCTATGCAAAGTAATATATCAACCTGTAACTCATTTCTACATACATCATCTTCTTCATTTGAGTTCGTCCATTCCAGCTGAGTAGAAAACTAAATTAATATCATCTCATATTCAAACAAGCTTCAACATAAACAACAATCCAACAAATATATCAATACAAATTTCAAAGAAGCAAGAAGAAGATTTCAACTTGCAAGGTTCAGCCTGTTTCAAAGTAAAAGCAAGCTCAGCTCTTTTCTTTCCTGGAATCTAATGTGAGTAACAATTTTATTTGAAACTTAAGTAGGATTTTGTTGCATGATCTATATCTGGAGATATATATTGTGTGAATATATATATATAAGTATCTTGGTCTGGGTATATACAAGTGAATGCATGTATTAGTGATACCCTGTTATGGTTGTCAAGCTCAAAAATTTTGGTTCAAAGAAAATCATATCCTCTTAAACCAATTGCTGTTAGAACTCGGATTTAAAACAAAAGTTGTTTATGGGATCATAGACTAATGTTTAGAATTTTAATTAAATTAAAATTTAACTTGAATGTCTCTGGGATTCAAGAATAACAGAGCAAACCCATATATAAGTGGAAATTCAAACTTAGTAATTTATTTACTCAGTGATATAGATCAAAATCAATAAACTAAAATATGATTTTTAACGCTAAAATCAGGATTTTTAGAAATAAAATGAAGGTGAGGTTTGGGTTTAAATGAAAATTGGGTTTTGATGAAAATCTGTTGGTCGGGGTGATGATAAATCTCGAGAATAAAAAGGAAGCATGTTAGAGAGTCATGAATCATCAGAAAAATGTTCAACTATTTTATAATTCCTCGTGTTGATCGTTCGAAAGCAAATTAGGGTTTAAACCCAGTTTTTGGTCGTGATCATTTGTGGGGTTGCCGCGTCGTCCTCATAGGATCGGAGGCGATCGCTCCTAGGGGAAAAGGTTCGTATGTCATCAGAGCAGTTGGGGTTATGGTCGCGTGACGTCAGGGGGTCGGTGGTAGCTACACGAGGTGATTTCAGGCGATTGGTTTGTTTCAGGTGGATGTGGAGTTGCTCGAATTCGATTTTCAGGAGAGAATCATCGAACTGGGTGGTTGAGCTCGTCGATGAGGTCGAGAGTGACTGGTGGGTGGTCGCGAGGTTGGTCGGAGATGACCTGAGCGACTGTGCACGTGCACGCGTGAAGTTCGTGCATCTTGAAGTCATGGTGATTGGAGAAGAAGGGATTGGCTCAGGATTTGTTCGTGAAAATTTTGGTTCGACACGAAGCTGAGTGGTTGACGTGATTACTCGAGAGCGTCTCGAGATTTTTGATGGTTTACTCGGGTCGAATGTGGGTTTACAGGTTTCAATATTTAAACCTGTTCTGTTTTTAAATCTAAACAATGATTTTTGAATTATTAAGCAAAGTTTAAACCATGTTTTTAAAGCTAAGTTTAAAACAGTTTTACTTTGAAAATTTGCAGATTTTAAACACTTGTAAACAATGTTTTCAAAGGTGATTTAAAAGACTTAAGGTAATAAAGAATTAATGACTTAATGTAATAAAGGATGGTTAATTAATTTGTGTAAACGATTTAAAGAATTGATTTATTAATGTGAATCATAAATTAAGGTAATTAATTAAAGATGATAAATTTATAAAAGGTGATTAATTAATGATGATTACTTAATAAAAGTAATCAAATAGGGATAATTACTTGTTATGATCAATTAAGGGAAATTAATCAAATGGGGATTTATTAAGGATCAATAAATGAGATTTGTTAAGATTAATTTACTTTGTAATTAATTAAATAAGTAATTTGAGGTTTAAATTAATTTAATAATTAGAGATTAATTAATGGGTAATTACTGGTTATAATTAATTGATGAATTATAACAGAAGGTTAATTAATGATTAAAGAATAATTAATCCAAATGTTTTATAATTAATTAATGATTAATTAACCAAGATTGTAGTTTATTCATAAGTAATAAATCTGATTTAAATTAATCAGACAATTAACTGACCTTACTTATGAATGTTTGGATTCTATTGAATGTGAATTGTTTGATATCCCTGATATGTGATGCTTTGTGATATACCCTGATTTGTGTTGTGATCTGTAATTTATTTATCTGGGATGAATGTAATTGATTATCTGCGATATATATATCTGTTTCTTTGATATATTACTATGTGAATATGAAACCCTTGATCCGTAGAATGACATTTGAACTTCGATGCGACAGGGAGTCGGATTCCAGTTGGATATCTGAAATCCACATCGAATTGTAATGATGAACCTTTGTGATTGATAAATTTATTTTATCTGTGGAATTGTAAATGAAGATAAGCGTTGTGGATTATACCGCTTATCGATATTGATATATCTGTGATGATGGATGATGTTGCACTATTGTGTGAAACCCCTGGACTACACCTTTACACACACAAATATGGATTTCACGTGGAAATCGGTTAAGTCACAGATGATTTTAAATTTGATGTTTTTGAAATTAATTTTTTTAATTTCAATTGATTTTGAAATTAGAAATTGGGGTTTAATATGAAAAGCTTTTGAAATGAAATTTTAAAGATAAAAGTTATTTTGAATAACTTAATCGAGTTTTGAAAATTTAAATAATTTGATTTAATTTTGAATTCAAGTTTGAAATTGAATTCTATAATTTGAAACTAGGGATTAAAGATGTTGTACAAGTTATATATGGGTTAAACCATTTTTGATTTGGGAATTTGAATTTAATTCAAGGATTTTAACTCGTGTAAATATAACTAGATTTTTCTGAAACGAAACTATTTGTTTTCAAATAGTAAAAGCTTTCACATAAATAATTAATTTCAAATTTGTGTCAATAAAATTTCAAGTTTGAAATGGAATTGAAAAGTTTGAAAACTATGAAATGAGTCTTTGATTTCAAAGACCGGATGAGTTAATCTAACTTGAAATGGAATTGTTTTGGAAGACTATGAATGAATCTTTGGAAACGAGTTTTGAAAGCTATAAGTTAAATTTTGACTTAAAGATTTAACGAGTTAATTCAATTGAAATAGAAATCGATTTGAAAATCTATGAATGAATCTTTGTGAACGGGGTAAACTTTGTGAATTGAATCTTTTTGTTTAAAAGATTAAAAGTGTGGAAATTGTTTAAACCAATGAAGGTTTTTGAAATGAATCTTTTTGTTTAAAAGATTGGAAATGGTAAATTATTTTACCATTCGAATGAAAAGTTTTGGGCTTTAAGCTGTGATTTAACTGAGACCCCAGTATCCATATGATTTTTAATTGCGCTCGTTATTCGGTTTAGCCAGGAGAGGACCTTTGTGTCATATAACCCATTCCGAATAGTGATACGTCGTATATGGATAGCATTTGAAGACCGGTGGTGAAGACCGGATATTTTCGAAAATGAAAGGACAACTCGTCGAATGTCTCTGCACCGACTGGTCCCCGGTATAGAGATTTTATCACCCTTTGTGATGGGAAGTCCGGACGTGATTAGAAATTAACCGGATTTGCAAGGGCTTCTTTGGAAGTGCCTTCGGTTCTGTTCGAACCCGGAACAGACTTGTATGGATGTGTGTCTGACATTACACTTTGAGATGTAAAGCTGGTTTCTATCAAATACATTTCTGTTGGTGGCGGAGAATTTATTCTCTTAGCTTAACACCCTTCTCTGAGACGTACGAGCTCAGAGGTTATGTAGTTGATGGTTACTAGTGATACATTCCCAATTTGGTAATGTGGCATACGAAGTGCTGATGATCATTTGTTGGTCAAAGCGTGCGTTGTGAAAAAGCGTTGCTTTGTGAAAAAGCGTTGCTTTGTGAAAAGCGTGGCTTTGTGAAAAAGCGTGGCTTTGTGAAAAAAGCATAGCTTTGTGGATGAGACTTCGTCGAGCCTCACAACCCGGTAATGGTCGAAACAGGAATGTTGCGACAAAGGTTTGTAGGGGTAGCGCCCCTAGGGTATGTCATTTCCTTCTGGATAAAGAGTGGTATCATGGTATGGAGCCCAGATACTTACTCATGTGGACACACTTTATTTATTATTGCGTGATGTTGCTTTGTTGGTTTTCGGGATCCTGGGATAAAGGTCGGTAACGACCGGGGGATGACATAGCTCGTGTGTTAGTTACCTAGTTACAGCTTGGTTAAAGCGTGAGGTAGCGTCGGCCTTTTGTTTGCAGAGATCCGGTTAGGATCCGGGGCGTCTTTCCAGAGGCGTTTCTATTTCGGTAAGGAAGTTCCTTGGCCTGATCATTTGTTGGAAATCCAAAGAAACAATACGAACCCTGTACGGTTTTAGTTGTATTACCTGCTATGGAATGTGGCGGTAACCTGCTATTGAACGTAGTAGCTATAGTAGGCATACGATGAAATGTTGTATGCTGGCTAAGATTAGTATTATATTTTCGAAATGTTTAAAACACAATGCACTAATGATAATAATATCGAATGATTTTTGTGTAGTAAGCATTTTTGACTATCATAAGAAGAAATCTCCTCCAATTCTGCGATTGCATTGTGTGTGTGGTGGGAGGTCTTATGGTAGTTTCATTTTCGAAAAGCATTGCGGATTTCAATGTTTAAAAGCCTTTTGTGTTTGTTTAAAGATAAACTGTTTTTGTTGCTCACACCAGTCCCATGACTGATCCGGAGTTTATTGTTCCCTTCCTAAACTCTGGGTGCCCACTATATTCCACACGGGCAGTCTAGAGTTGGGTTTTTCAGATATTCAGGTTTAGTAGATTATCTGGAGCTAGTTCATTCATCGGAGTTGCTTATCTTGGAGTTGTGGATTCATTCTTGTCTGAAGATCATTTTGGAGTTATCACTTCTATTGATATCGTTCCGCTGCTGATATTATCTTTTCTTTTCCGCTGCTATTTCTTGTATCATATCTTTGATATATATAGATATTCATTGTATCATTGTTGTATCTGGATATTGTATCAGATGTTTTATATCTATATTCTTTTTCTTTTTCGCTGTGTTGTTTACTTAATGTTGTTATAAGCTCCAGTGACTCGGATTTGAACGGTCGAATCTACGGCATTCGAGTACGATGTAAAGTATGGATGTCGATTTTCGAACGCGAAAATCCGGATCGTTTCATTTGGTATCAGAGCTTAAGGTTGAACTTTAGCTCAGGAGTATAACACATTAAGTAGCTCATTAGAGATAGAGTGAAGTAAACTCTAGAATGAGTAATTCTCAGATATCCGTCCGTATGCCTCAGTTAATTCTCTTGCTATCTACTGATAGTGAGTATGAGTGCAAGAAGAGGATGAGATAGGGGACAGGAGAATACGACTATAAAAGGTCGATACTCTGTAACAATAAGGAAGCAATCTTTTCTATCAATCTCTTTTGTTCGTCATTTT
The DNA here is from genome assembly GCA_030737815.1 of Allium fistulosum. Classification (NCBI taxonomy): domain Eukaryota; kingdom Viridiplantae; phylum Streptophyta; class Magnoliopsida; order Asparagales; family Amaryllidaceae; genus Allium; species Allium fistulosum. The sequence continues at coordinate 765,205,582 of CM060905.1, forward strand.
TTTCTCAATTCTTCGATAATTTCTGGTAGATCCAGGAAGAAATTCGATATATTAATATGGGACATAAACTCCAAATAGGCCAGAATTGTTTGTTTGGATGAATTGGTTGCTTTGTTTGCTATGGTTGGTAGGTATACTTTTGTTTCTAAACTGAAAGTTTTGGAATCGTGTCCATATATCTATCTATTCTTTGGGTCCCGATATGTTCTACGAATGGTTAGTTATCCTTTCGAACTAACCGATGCCCTGTATATTTCGTAAATCTGGATAACCCGAGTATCGTGTGAGAGAATTCAACAGATTCGTTCTTGTATCTACTATTGATATTCTGATTTGGTAAGCCAAATGCAGAATAGCTGTTCAGTTTGATTTGATGAAATATTCTTCATCTATCTTTGTGTCTTCCTGGAAAATTTCGAGGACGAAATTCTTTTAAGGGGGGAAATCTGTAACGACCCCGGATTTTGTATAAATTTAAAATGATAATTAAAATTAATTTTGAATAAAAATTGTGAAATTTATCGACGAATTGATTCGAGTTTCCCCGAATCCAAATAAAAATATATTAAATCATTTTGAATTTAAAAATTGTATATATATATATATTGATAATTGGATTTAAATCTTAATATAAATGGTTTAAAGATAAATATAAAAATATAGATAATTGATACAAGTTTAAAAATGAATAAATTTGAAAATGTATAGTGTAAAACATAACAAAGAGACAAACTAGATACATAGTATAATAAAAAGACTAAAACAAACATAAAGTAGAAATATAAAAACAAGACAAACAACATTAATGCAAACCATCACTATATCATCTATCAGCCGTGTAAAGTAATGCAAGGCAAAGAAGAAGAAAAAAAGAAAACAAAGTAAAAGAAGTACACATACATTTAATACCCCATCTCCTCTTTGCTCAAAAATATAATCTCAGTGTATAGGAATGTAAGTAGGGTAAGTATGCTTAGCATCTAAGTCAAACAAAAATAAACTTGTGTAAGATTTCTAAGTACATAGAAGAATAAAGTATGGGCTGTTGTAGACTTGATAAGGAGCAAAGCATTTAATGCTATATCTCTAGTACACAAGACATTTCATTTCCAGCTTCTTTTTGGATAAATATCTCTGCTTATATGTTGTACTAGAAAGAAAAAAAATAGACATTACCCTATGCAAAGTAATATATCAACCTGTAACTCATTTCTACATACATCATCTTCTTCATTTGAGTTCGTCCATTCCAGCTGAGTAGAAAACTAAATTAATATCATCTCATATTCAAACAAGCTTCAACATAAACAACAATCCAACAAATATATCAATACAAATTTCAAAGAAGCAAGAAGAAGATTTCAACTTGCAAGGTTCAGCCTGTTTCAAAGTAAAAGCAAGCTCAGCTCTTTTCTTTCCTGGAATCTAATGTGAGTAACAATTTTATTTGAAACTTAAGTAGGATTTTGTTGCATGATCTATATCTGGAGATATATATTGTGTGAATATATATATATATATATATATATATATATATATATAAGTATCTTGGTCTGGGTATATACAAGTGAATGCATGTATTAGTGATACCCTGTTATGGTTGTCAAGCTCAAAAATTTTGGTTCAAAGAAAATCATATCCTCTTAAACCAATTGCTGTTAGAACTCGGATTTAAAACAAAAGTTGTTTATGGGATCATAGACTAACGTTTAGAATTTTAATTAAATTAAAATTTAACTTGAATGTCTCTGGGATTCAAGAATAACAGAGCAAACCCATATATAAGTGGAAATTCAAACTTAGTAATTTATTTACTCAGTGATATAGATCAAAATCAATAAACTAAAATATGATTTTTAACGCCAAAATCAGGATTTTTAGAAATAAAATGAAGGTGAGGTTTGGGTTTAAATGAAAATTGGGTTTTGATGAAAATCTGTTGGTCGGGGTGATGATAAATCTCGAGAATAAAAAGGAAGCATGTTAGAGAGTCATGAATCATCAGAAAAATGTTCAACTATTTTATAATCCCTCGTGTTGATCGTTCGAGAGCAAATTAGGGTTTAAACCCAGTTTTTGGTCGTGATCGTTTGTGGGGTTGTCGCGTCGTCCTCATAGGATCGGAGGCGATCGCTCCTAGGGGAAAAGGTTCGTATGTCATCAGAGCAGTTGGGGTTGTGGTCGCGTGACGTCAGGGGGTCGGTGGTAGCTACACGAGGTGATTTCAGGCGATTGGTTGGTTTCAGGTGGATGTGGAGTTGCTCGAATTCGATTTTCAGGAGAGAATCGTCGAACTGGGTGGTTGAGCTCGTCGATGAGGTCGAGAGTGACTGGTGGGTGGTCGCGAGGTTGGTCGGAGATGACCTGAGCGACTGTGCACGTGCACGCGTGAAGTTCGTGCATCTGGAAGTCATGGGGATCGGAGAAGAAGGGATTGGCTCGGGATTTGTTCGTGAAAATTTTGGTTCGACACGAAGCTGAGTGGTTGACGTGATTACTCGAGAGCGTCTCGAGATTTTTGATGGTTTACTCGGGTCGAATGTGGGTTTACAGGTTTCAATATTTAAACCTGTTCTGTTTTTAAATCTAAACAATGATTTTTGAATTATTAAGCAAAGTTTAAACCATGTTTTTAAAGCTAAGTTTAAAACAGTTTTACTTTGAAAATTTGCAGATTTTAAACACTTGTAAACAATGTTTTCAAAGGTGATTTAAAAGACTTAAGGTAATAAAGAATTAATGACTTAATGTAATAAAGGATGGTTAATTAATTTGTGTAATCGATTTAAAGAATTGATTTATTAATGTGAATCATAAATTAAGGTAATTAATTAAAGATGATAAATTTATAAAAGGTGATTAATTAATGATGATTACTTAATAAAAGTAATCAAATAGGGATAATTACTTGTTATGATCAATTAAGGGAAATTAATCAAATGGGGATTTATTAAGGATCAATAAATGAGATTTGTTAAGATTAATTTACTTTGTAATTAATTAAATAAGTAATTTGAGGTTTAAATTAATTTAATAATTAGAGATTAATTAATGGGTAATTACTGGTTATAATTAATTGATGAATTATAACAGAAGGTTAATTAATGATTAAAGAATAATTAATCCAAATGTTTTATAATTAATTAATGATTAATTAACCAAGATTGTAGTTTATTCATAAGTAATAAATCTGATTTAAATTAATCAGACAATTAACTGACCTTACTTATGAATGTTTGGATTCTATTGAATGTGAATTGTTTGATATCCCTGATATGTGATGCTTTGTGATATACCCTGATTTGTGTTGTGATCTGTAATTTATTTATCTGGGATGAATGTAATTGATTATCTGCGATATATATATCTGTTTCTGTGATATATTACTATGTGAATATGAAACCCTTGATCCGTAGAACGACATTTGAACTTCGATGCGACAGGGAGTCGGATTCCAGTTGGATATCTGAAATCCACATCGAATTGTAATGATGAACCTTTGTGATTGATAAATTTATTTTATCTGTGGAATTGTAAATGAAGATAAGCGTTGTGGATTATACCGCTTATCGATATTGATATATCTGTGATGATGGATGATGTTGCACTATTGTGTGAAACCCCTGGACTACACCTTTACACACACAAATATGGATTTCACGTGGAAATCGGTTAAGTCACAGATGATTTTAAATTTGATGTTTTTGAAATTAAATTTTTTAATTTCAATTGATTTTGAAATTGGAAATTGGGGTTTAATATGAAAAGCTTTTGAAATGAAATTTCAAAGATAAAAGTTATTTTGAATAACTTAATCGAGTTTTGAAAATTTAAATAATTTGATTTAATTTTGAATTCAAGTTTGAAATTGAATTCTATAATTTGAAACTAGGGATTAAAGATGTTATACAAGTTATATATGGGTTAAACCATTTTTGATTTGGGAATTTGAATTTAATTCAAGGATTTTAACTCGTGTAAATATAACTGGATTTTTCTGAAACCAAAACTATTTGTTTTCAAATAGTAAAAGCTTTCACATAAATAATTAATTTCAAATTTGTGTCAATAGAATTTCAAGTTTAAAATGGAATTGAAAAGTTTGAAAACTATGAAATGAGTCTTTGATTTCAAAGACCGGATGAGTTAATCTAACTTGAAATGGAATTGTTTTGGAAGACTATGAATGAATCTTTGGAAACGAGTTTTGAAAGCTATAAGTTAAATCTTGACTTAAAGATTTAACGAGTTAATTCAATTGAAATAGAAATCGATTTGAAAATCTATGAATGAATCTTTGTGAACGGGGTAAACTTTGTGAAATGAATCTTTTTGTTTAAAAGATTGGAAATGGTAAATTATTTTACCATTCGAATGAAAAGTTTTGGGCTTTAAGCTGTGATTTAACTGAGACCCCAGTATCCATATGATTTTTAATTGCGCTCGTTATTCGGTTTAGCCGGGAGAGGACCTTTGTGTCATATAACCCATTCCAAATAGTGATACGTCGTATATGGATAGCATTTGAAGACCGGTGGTGAAGACCGGATATTTTCGAAAATGAAAGGACAACTCGTCGAATGTCTCTGCACTGACAGGTCCCCGGTATAGAGATTTTATCACCCTTTGTGATTGGAAGTCCGGACGTGATTAGAAATTATCCGGATTTGCAAGGGCTTCTTTGGAAGTGCCTTCGGTTCTGTTCGAACCCGGAACAGACTTGTATGGATGTGTGTCTGACATTACACTTTGAGATGTAAAGCTGGTTTCTATCAAATACATTTCTGTTGGTGGCGGAGAATTTATTCTCTTAGCTTAACACCCTTCTCTGAGACGTACGAGCTCAGAGGTTATGTAGTTGATGGTTACTAGTGATACATTCCCAATTTGGTAATGTGGCATACGAAGTGCTGATGATCATTTGTTGGTCAAAGCGTGCTTTGTGAAAAAGCGTTGCTTTGTGAAAAAGCGTTGCTTTGTGAAAAGCATGGCTTTGTGAAAAAGCGTGGCTTTGTGAAAAAAGCATAGCTTTGTGGACGAGACTTCGTCGAGCCTCACAACCCGGTAATGGTCGAAACAGGAATGTTGCGACAAAGATTTGTAGGGGTAGCGCCCCTAGGGTATGTCATTTCCTTCTGGATAAAGAGTGGTATCATGGTATGGAGCCCAGATACTTACTCATGTGGACACACTTTATTTATTATTGTGTGATGTTGCTTTGTTGGTTTTCGGGATCCCGGGATAAAGGTCGGTAACGACCAGGGGATGACATAGCTCGTGTGTTAGTTACCTAGTTACAGCTTGGTTAAAGCGTGAGGTAGCGTCGGCCTTTTGTTTGCAGAGATCCGGTTAGGATCCGGGGCGTCTTTCCAGAGGCGTTTCTATTTCGGTAAGGAAGTTCCTTGGCCTGATCATTTGTTGGAAATCCAAAGAAACAATACGAACCCTGTACGGTTTTAGTTGTATTACCTGCTATGGAATGTGGCGGTAACCTGCTATTGAACGTAGTAGCTATAGTAGGCATACGATGAAATGTTGTATGCTGGCTAAGATTAATATTATATTTTCGAAATGTTTTCGACACTATGCACTAATGATAATAATATCGAATGATTTTTGTGTAGTAAGCATTTTTGACTATCATAAGAAGAAATCTCCTCCAATTCTGCGATTGCATTGTGTGTGTGGTGGGAGGTCTGATGGTAGTTTCATTTTCGAAAAGCATTGCGGATTTCAATGTTTAAAAGCCTTTTGTGTTTGTTTAAAGATAAACTGTTTTTGTTGCTCACACCAGCCCCATGACTGATCCGGAGTTTATTGTTCCCTTCCTAAACTCTGGGTGCCCACTATTTTCCACACGGGCAGTCTAGAGTTGGGTTTTTCAGATATTCAAGTTTAGTAGATTATCTGGAGCTAGTTCATTCATCGGAGTTGCTTATCTTGGAGTTGTGGATTCATTCTTGTCTGAAGATCATTTTGGAGTTATCACTTCTATTGATATCGTTCCGCTGCTGATGTTATATTTTCTTTTCCGCTGCTATTTCTTGTATCATATCTCTGATGTATATAGATATTCATTGTATCATTGTTGTATTTGGATATTGTATCAGATGTTTTATATCTATATTCTTTTTCTTTTCCGCTGTGTTGTTTACTTAATGTTGTTATAAGCTCCGGCGACTCGGATTTGAACGGTCGAATCTACGGCATTCGAGTACGATGTAAAGTATGGATGTCGATTTTCGAACGCGAAAATCCGGATCGTTACACCGCTCACCTCAATTCCGCTGCGGTGGTTGCATGTTGGTGGCAGGCGGTTGCGAGGTGGATGTAGGCGGCTGCGAAGTGGAGGCAGGCGGTTGCGCTAGCAAGGCGGTAGTCGAGTTTAGGTTTTAGGGATTTTGTTTTGGGGATCTACTTTATTTTGTGTCTGGTTGCGTAAAATGAAAATGAGAAAAGAAGTAGGCGGCGGTTTATTTGGGTACGAAGACAAAAGCATCCAAAATTACCACGGGCATTTATTACAACGGTCCTGAATGGACCGTTGTAATAGTCTTCTATTACAACGGGCAGCAAATGCCCATTGTAAAAAGGTATTGTATAGGGCATCTATTACAACGGTCCTGAATGGACCGTTGTAATAGCCTTCTATTACAACGGGCAGCAAATGCCCGTTGTAAAAAGGTATTGTATAGAGCATCTATTACAACGGTCCTGAATGGACCGTTGTAATAGCCTTCTATTACAACGGGCAGAAAATGCCCGTTGTAAAAAGGGCGTTGTAATAGGGTATATTTGTTGTAGTGTGTATTCAGAAATAAATTCATAGTTATAATTCCGTTCACCATAGCCATATTTTTTAGTCATCCAGATGTGACCAAAGCTATTCCATTGCATAGGTGATGTCCCTACGAGTCCAACGTAAGAAACCGCGTTCCAATCTGACCTCGTATGAACAAGATATGACTTTTAGAACGTTTATAATTAATTAATTAACTAACTATGCTAATCACCCTAATTAATAAAACCCTAATCCCTAAATAAACAAACCCTAGCACTATTCCTACCCGAAGCATAAACCACGTCGCCATCCACATTCATCTCACCCTCTCCGTCACCACAGCCAATTAGAGTCAAATCAGAGGCCACCACTCAAACCTCTTCCCTCCACCGTGCTTATCTAGACCAGCCTCATCACCTCCGGTCAACCATAGCCACCCAAAAACCCAACCCTAGTTTTACCATTCAAAGCCAGATCCACACCTCAATCGACCACCGCCATTCAATCGCCTCCAGACACGAACTCCCCTAGGCTTGCAGCACAATTAGGCTCCCGTGACGCCTCCTTTGATGGTCTGTAGGCAAAGATCAACGACAAGAATTTCTAGGTTGTTGGTTTTGTATATCAATTGAGAGAGAGGATAGGGGGGAGAGAGAGGAATATTTTATTTTTATGAAAATAAAATTGAATAAGCTTGTATTTATTCAATTCTCATCTCACGTTTTTGACTCGCACGAGCTCTAGTTAGCTCGAATCGAGATGATTCTCGCTCTATGCGACTCCACACATTTTTCTAGTCTCGATGGTACAAAATATGACACCATCCGAGACTGTTCATGTAATGACCCGCTATTTTGGACTATTCGCATCCGCACATGTCGGACTTGAATAATTTAAAATACCGAATTGTTAATTTAAATTTGGCAAAACTGAGCATATACAATAAATAAATAGTCACAGATCACAGACTCAGAGTAATAAGTGCAGCGGAAATAAAAGATAGTAGTTCATGAAGCTACTATATACATATCAGAGTTAAATAAGGCACAACAGATGTCTTGGATACAATAGTCAAATACAATAATCAGAATACAATCATTGGAATCAACTGGATATCTGAAAGCTGGATAGATAGCTGGATCTCCAAGCGAAGCTCCAACTCCAAAGGTGAGTCTCGAATACTGGTACACTCAGTCTGACCCGAGCGTAAAGAAAAACACAAAACACTCGAGTCAGGATTAACATTCTTATATCAATAAATCCAACTCAAGTGAAATAGCAACTGAAATACAAGTAACTCAAAGGATGTTTGGAATAACCATCCTTTAAGGATCCGTTAAACTATCTACTATGTAGTAGTGTACGATAAGTAGATAATGCCTATCAGTAATATAAAATATCAAAATAGTGTTAAGGCATTACCATTATCCCCCTTAACACATTTTATATAAGCGTTATGGTCTATACAGCACTGTAAACTCCACCGTAAACTAGTGGATATCAGGGAGTACTCCATAGGTATAACACAAAACAAATCGTAGTGGTCGCGTATAGGGATACAAGTATGACAAGGCACATGAGGCAATATCCAAGGTAGTGAAACTACCGTTTGCCTAATCCGGACTGGTGAGAACGCATCGCCGCAGCGATCGCAACACCGCGAAACAACACTCCCAAATCAAGGGTGCACCAATCGACAACAAGTAATGAGTAGTTTCGAAGAAGTGTGTTCGCTCGAAGTAGCTAACCCCCATTTGGCCCGGCACGGCTCCTGTTTTAGTCATTTCCAATTTGACACAAGTGTCAAGGCTATCCATTATCGTTCTCTTTCTTCAGTCATCACGTACATCATTCCAACCACTTCATTCTGGATCACACTCCGCGTATAGTTATTAAAGTGGTTTTCGGTTTAGACAGTGAGTATGTCCTTAACCGATTCCGGTCTCTTTAATAACTTTCGTAATTATTACACCGATTAGTCGTTTATATATTTCAAAAACCTAATCAATTACAATTTCAATTAGAATTTGTAAACCAACATTTCATTTCCCTTTCTAGATCAATTTCCAAAATTTAAGTTTCAAAACTTTCAAATTACCATTTCAAAATCTTATAATACAATTTCGATTTTTATTTAAAACCATTCCAATATTCATTTAAATTCGTATATAAGTTTCATTCCGAAATCATTTAAATTAATTTAATTTAACATTCAAATCAATTTAAATTCATTGATCGATTTTATTCAATATTCATTAAGTAAATTTGATCCTTCAAACAATTTCTATTTAATTTCCAATTCATTAAATCAATTACTTAAGTTCAACTTCATTATATCAAAACTCCAAATTGAATTAAATTAGATTCGCCAAATCAACTCTTTATATTACAAGTCTTACATTAATTACAATAAATCACATTTCTATTTCTTGTTAAAGAAAATTTAATTTCACTTATTTATTTACTTAGTTACAATTTCAAAGCTCAATCAATAAAGAAACTAAATTTCACTTATTCAAGAAGTTCAATTTCACTTATTAAAGAATTCAATTTATTTAATTATTAAATAATTCAATCTTATTTAATTATTAAATAATTTCAAAACTTAATTATTAAAATTCCAAATTTTAAATAACGTTCTTTCATCAACTACTATGTTAATATTTTGATTCAGATTGTTAAATATTAACATTTTCTTTCATTAAAATTCAAATTCCAACTTCGTTTCAAAACCATATTATTTATTCAAATAAAATCTTTATTTTATTTTTAAATCAAATTATTGACCAATCGGGTTTTATTTAATTCTCTATCCTAGGTCAAAGTTCAATTTGGGTATTTATCATTTCAACCCGATTCCAATTCAATTCAAAATCAAAACATAGCAAAGGGAACTTGCAGTGTGATAACTGGGATGGTGTCAAAGTAAATAAACAAGCAATAACAACAATCAATAACAATCCAATATTTAATTCAAATAATCCCGAAATAATCGTATTAATTCACATTGTTGTTTGTGCGAATTAATATAATTATTTCTAGAATCTACACTATCATTTCATGTAGATTAAAGATTATTACATTACGGTTTTTCACTTGTCATCTATTACAATTTCATCCATCATCAATTTAAACAACCTACATTCAACGGTTCAAGGTGTAATTAACCAAATCCTACGTGTCAATTAATTTAACATTAAAGGGGTCATATTATACGAATTTTTAACTAATCAAGTTCAACATATAGATCCAATTTAAATCTTTAACTATCATATATCAATTCAATTGCATACTATTTATCACTTTAACATTAACAATTTAACGTCCAATATAAACATCAACAATTAATCATTTATCAACTAAACTGGATTATCATTGTATAAATAGCAGATAATGGTGTCAGATGTCACAGGTGAATTAATTCAGGTAATAACAGATATATAACAGTGTAAATAACTAACAGTTGCATATTTCAATTGTCGTTTCAATTGAAATCAGATTTAATAAATAAAAGAACGTTAATCGTGAGTGATTGCTCACCTTTCGAGGCTAGAGAAGACATGACAACACACGGATAAATCACGAATTCGACAAACAATCGATTCGAACGAAGAATCTCTAAACAAATTAAGCTGACACAGATTTGACCGGCGAAGCTGATAGATAGAAATTGATGAGAACAGATCCAATAAATTTGATATAACAGAGTATATACATAGATATATTGTTATTATTATAAAAAAAATCAATATTAAATTTAAAACACTATTAATAAAAGAAATATATATATATATATATATATTTACATTATAAGCAAATTTTTGATCTAAACCTTAATCTATTTCTAAACTTCAAACTCTTGTATTTTTTTATATATAGGCAAATCTAGCGACTAGCATATACTACCCATATGAACATGAGCTTGTAAAATAACTATGACATGCAGATCTTATATTTTATAACTTAAGTCAAAACTTTATGTAAACTAATATATAGAAGTAATATATATAACCAGTATACAATTTAAACCTTTACAAACATCATGAATAAACACATATATACAGTCTTCCAAAATATTAATATAAATGTAAACATAACATACTATATAAATATACACATAGCAAACTGTTAATCAAAACATACTTTTATATAAATCCATACATATATTTCAAATCATTGCATCTTAAATACACATTAAAATTTAAATAAGACCCCTAAATTTATGTTGGAAACCAAAGTTGTACGTATGTAAATAAAACAACAATATAAGAATATGCTACAGGCGAACTACTGTTATATGTATATGAAATGTTTAACAGAGAAGCTAGAAGACAGTATGCTTTACATATATTTATAATACTTCTTTATACTTCCTTTTGTAATATATACAAACAACCAGGATATATATGACTTAAATAGACTTATAACAAATTTGTACAAACTTACATAAGCTTTTTCTATAAACCGACCTTTAAATCTATATATATAAAATTCTCAAATATTATATAACAAATGTTTATTTCCAAAATCATATACAGATCTTATATTAACACCAATATATAATTTACATACCTTTAACACATTGAATAACAATACTATACATATATAAACAGTCATAAATTTAAAATAACTACAAATATATATATATATATATATATATATATATATATATATATATATATATATAGACACACACTCATATATATTATATATAAATATATGTACACTGATGTAAATTATATATACAACTAACATTATGTATACGTGAAGAAGGCTAAAGTAACTTAGCTGAATATAGGCTGTAGCATGGAAACGAAGTTAGGTGAATAAGGACGTGAGCTCATACGTATATATATAAAATTATACAAGAAAGAAGAGGAGAGGAATGGATGAAGGAGGTCAGAGGCTATACGGAGGTCAGGGAGACATGGGTGATGGAGGCACGAAGGGGATGGGGAGGCCGGGGAAGCTGCTGCTGTTCGGCGGAGGGAGGGTTGGTAGGCAGGTCTCGGCGGGGTGGATGCGGAATAGAAGTTGACAAGCGAGGCAGGCCGCACGTGGTGGGTGCGATCGGAACCAGTGAGAGGCGGAGGTGGTTGACAAGGCCGGGAAAAGAGCAGAGTTGGTCGATGGTAGGCGCGTGCGCGGAAAGAGGGAGGTGGCTCGGAGTTGTGGAGCGGTCGGCTATAAGGCGGGCAGAGAGAGAACGAGGCAGAGGAGAGAGAGGGCGGAAAAGGTGGTGGTCGGATTTTGCGTGGCCAGAGGTGGGATGAAGGGGTGGCGCGGGTCACGCATGAATGGCTAGGGGAGAAGATAGGCGGTTGGCAGCCAAAAGCCGGATCTTGGAGTTGTTGATGGCTGATGCGGACGTGGTGCGGAAGGAAGAGGCTGTGGAAACGAGGCTGTTCAGAAGGGAAGGGAAAGTGGCTTACGTGAGGAAGGAGATTGAAGTTTGAAGGTAAGGGTGGAGGAATGAAAAAGAGAGTGCTGGCACATAAATTTTCATCATTTCTTTTTTTTATAATTTTTTCCTTCTTTTCATAGCATAAACGAAAAGAATGAGTTGGAACCAAAAGACGTGAACCATTGCGAAACGAACAGTCAGGTACGCACTAAACTTTGGAAATATAAAAAGTCATTATGCTTGAATTCAAGAAATATTAAAAGCCGATGACCGTTACATTTTTTTTTGAACGGTGGAATATGAAAGAATGGATGGAAACCCAAAAATGTTACAAATCAGTACCGATACGGGTGACTGTTTTGCAGTTTTCACATCGTACCAACTTCAAAACACCAAAGTGAATATACCATAGAGATCAGCACGACGTGACGATCAAAACTGTATACAGATATCAGTGGTACAATTTGAATTATAAAATTTCGAATTTTCAACTAGCGGAAAATGCAGCAAAAACGCAGAAAAATAAGATCGACGGAGCTAAAGAATTCCGAATTTGGAAAAACGAAAAATAGCGTTTGCTCAGAAGATGGTTTAGAATTTTTCTATGTAAAAATATTTAGGTTCCGAAAATATTTTATTTTCATCGCTTTTTAACTGATTAAATTGAAGTAAATTTACGCGCGAAATAAACTTTCATATTTTCGGACGAAAATTTACCAGTTGCTATGTTTAACTAGACGCATTCCAAATATCAAATTTATATTTCAAAATTTTATCGTTTAAAAGTCCCACAAAATTCTAATTAATAATGTTATTAAAACCGGTTAAATCTGCGGGTTGTTACAGCTCATCGGATGGTTAATTTTGCACGTATCGTTCACAAATATCTATTGGAAAATCTGCAACTCAAATCGAAGCATGCCCACTATCGTTCACAACCAAATACCTCTACCCTAGACTCAATGGAAAAGGTTTCGGGACATAATTCCATCGTATACAAAAGTTAGCCTTTTGGTTCGATCTACGAATCGAACGTAGGCTACTAGCTAAAAATCCATCGGTCGAAATATATCGATGCTTATACTCATCCTCAACCGCTCGGACGATCCGGACTCAATGGAAGTGGTCTCAAGTCCTAATTCGTCCTTTTGTCAAAGTTGAGTTTTCAGCCCATCGATTAAATTAGCAACCTAATATTTAAATAAATCAATTGTTTAAATATCCTAGTGCATAGAAATGTGGGTTGTTACATTCTTTCCCCCTTAAAAAGAATTTCGTCCTCGAAATTCCAAGACAAAATGTAACTCTACCCAAATGTTATAACAACTGAACACCAACATTTCCATTTCAATTGTGAAGTAGTATATACCCATGCAACGTATAATAAATCTTAACAAGCAGGTCATACACCATCACACCTTAGCACTAATCTACACAAAAACACAAATGGAAACTCATATATCTACTAACATGTTACATCCCACCAATCGATCATCTATAAATACTCGAAATATAAACCTAGCACCCAACTTACAGACACGTTTCCAAGGAAATGGAAATGGAAAACAAAGTGCAAACTTGCCATTCAAAAGAGAAGTTAACTAGCTATACTATGTCTAATAGCCTTCTCGTTAACTTTTCTTTCAAATTCAATTTAGGTTATGGAAAATTTTGGCAGCACGTCCCTTGCACGGCTAGCTCTAAAAAAATCCCAATCATAACAAATATACTTCCCATATCCGGGGAGCCCATATCTGAGACACATACATGCAATATATACGTATGATATACCTTATAGAGTGTGTATGTCACATAGAAGACACAGTGGTTAAGCAAAAACATGCACCTCTTTCATTAGCAAGCATAAGCCACTTAGGCGCTAACATAAGCAGATAAGCAATCCAAACAGCCAAAAACTGCCTCCATGTACCTGCTCACGTACTCAACAAAGAGTATTAAACATAATTGCAACATTAACCATGGATTTAAGCATGTCAAATCAACAAATGCATACATACCAACATGGTAACTCAATCACGAATAACATCCAAACATGCAACTCAACACATGCTCTAACTTGCATTTCTAAAATTATTGCAACTAGCATAAAATTTAAATACATATAGTCTTAACATAGTAATTGATGCTATCACAACTATATATATCTATCAATTGGTGTGTAAGCTCAAATAAGTCGATATCTAAATATACTACTGACTCCGAGTCACCTCAAAAGGCAATAGACTTACATAGATCTCACCTTGACCTCTACAATGGCCATGGATGTCATGATCTATTTTAGATAGCTATCTCTCTCCAAATCTAATTTTAAATTGTGAAATTATAATTACCATACAAGAAATCAAACACATAAAACAATCAAAAATCAAACAATAGCAATCAACAACAAATAGGAATCAAACAATAAACAATGACAAGGAACCATCAACAAAGCAACTAGCAAATCATAGCAAGCAAGAATAAGCAATAATAACTAGCATACCAATTATCAAACATGCAAGCAAGCAATCAACAAAAATTAACAAAAATAAAAATCAGCCAACACGAAATTAAACAATATCAAATAGTAGCAAACAACAGCAAGCAACAAGCAAGCGTACAAAACCATTAAATATTTAAAAGGAGTCTATACTAACATGCACAGTGACCATCAAGAGTCAAACATGCATGTTAAACCATAAACTCTAATGAGTCTGTTGGATATTCAAAAGGAGTAAATGCCTAAGTGGTGTAACTTCTTTCGTGAATATAACACATGAACAACTACTACACCTCTCAGCTATGAAGAGGAAAACCTATTCGACATGCAGGATCCTCGAGTCTTGAAACTTTCGAATAAATCCAACATCAATGTCTCAGCTTTCCTTTTCTTACAAACAAAACTCATTCTGTAGAAGGGAAAATTTCACTGATTAAATCATCATAATGATGATCTACAATTTCCTAGGTTTGCTCGGGTTCAAATTCATCTTTACTACACAATGTTAATAAGGATAATATACTAAGTGCACTACGACGCTCGCCTAGGCAAGTATCATCTCGTCACTTAGAAGATTACCCGAATCACCACAAGGCTAGTAGGTAAATTCTTCCCCAAACCATCCCACGTAATAATATTTATATTATTCTAAAATTATATAATTACTAAATATCATTCCAATGACACGATGCTTGTTCCAAACCTCTGTATGCTTGCTAGTTTTATTTGTTAAATTAGGGTCGGCCACCTAACTCTATCCGTGCGAACTCTGATCCGGTTCTTTGGTCTGACTATAGAAATTTTGTTGCATGACTATGGTCATGCTTTGGAAATCTCCCAGTCATCTCAAAAATCCGAATCAAGTGCTCGTTTATCAGAATTAAGTGAAAAACCCTTTTCTAAGTAGTGAAAATCACCTAAAAACTCATCGCTCGAACTATAGGTTGAGAACTGGCACGTGAATGGACCAATCTTTAGAATATTGCCCTTCGGCACATGGGATTACTCCCATCACCTGAGGTTTACTGACACAAAGGAAAATAATTATAACACGAATGACTCTAGGAAAGCATCTATAAGTCATCCACCTGGTCTCTGCTCATTACTAGGCATCCATAATACCCTACATGGATATAAATCCAAGTCATACATCATCGACCAAACCCACTCAACTTGAAAGCTCGTGCATCAAGTTCGAATGGCATCACTTCGGTTGCTCCACCTTAGTTTTCCTACCAAGGTGTCTCGTATAAGATTCAACTCTACCGAAGAATTTACCTTGAAAGATGTAAAGTTTAGCTTATTTACCAAGTAAGTAACAACAGGTAAAATATACTCCTCAAGCGTCGGAAAGAACAAAAGTTAGCTCGCAAAAATAGATCATACCTCACTTCATAAGCTCCTTCCGATTCTCTAGAGCTGTAAGCCTGCTAGGACCCAGTAATGCCTAAGAAGCATAAGTCATCATCACTTACACACCCTTCGAAAATGTAGGTCAGTCCTCCTCAAGTGATCAAGCAGATCGCAATTGAAGCATTTACGCTTCTCTTTAACTGGATGACATTTCATAGCGAAATGTCTCCCATATGCCATAAGAGTGACATACTAGGCTAGCCTTTTGTCTTCGAACAAGCTCGATCTTCCTTTTAACATTGTCTTTATGCTATAGTTGGAGTTTCGGTTGCTTTCCACTTTCATAACCTTAAAGACATCTCGTGGGCGTTCTCCTTGGGAGAACCATCCCAATGAGATATTCAAAAGTGGACCCTAACAGAGATAAGGCTAAGTAATAAACTCCCAAGCAATACTTAAGACCCAAAGCAAATCTCTCTGCCCACAACAACAGAGTACTGACCACCTTAAATCTCAAAAACAAATGGGATTAAATTGGTCATTACTCCTCCACCGACAAGCTGTCATGCTCAAGTTGGATGTAATACTCAAGCTACACGCTCTTTTCGAACTCAAAAATGAAGTGAGAACCAAAGCGACGCTTGAATAAATTTCAAATTACAGGTTTGTTTATCAGCCACCCGAATTCTACATCCTACCCAGCCAAAGCCTCTCTTTTCCAAATGCCGAGAAATAGTCTTAAGAGATATTCTCTAGACTTACATCATTGGAAGCCTTCTCAAGCATGAGTCCAAGACCGCGCCTCAACAATAGTCTCAGGATTCAGATATGGTTCCCCTCCAGGGCTAAGAAATTTTTGGCACTACTTCTAAAAGTCTAAAGATGGAGGAGTTAAAAAATACTGATGCCTAGAAGGGCACACCGCTTTTGGCGCTAACCGCAATCTGCTTGAAATGTTCACAGATGACAGAACGTCTTTTGTGGTAGCTAAATAGTCTCTGAACTAATCAGGCATCTCAAACTGGCTATCCACAGTTGCTCATGTATTCCGTCTGCTCATATAGATAGTCTGACGAAAATACCTTAGCAACTAGCGATAGAAATAATTTAAATCCCAAAGACAAGCGGTGTATACAATATTATATAATACAAAAAGACAAGTACACTCTCTCAACGTATCTCCTTTGATCAGATTAATTAACTCAAACTGGTCTACTTGGTCCGAGTGTTGAGCCTAAGCTCTAATGCCAACTGTGATAGCCTGCCCTTCATAATACCCTGAATCAATGTTGAACGATAACGTCTAACTCCCGAATACCACAAAAGATAGTCTGTCGAGGTAAAATTAAAACAAAACACTAAATCAAGACATCAATAAGATCTCACAACGAAATGAGAACATATAATATACTGGATATACATGAACATAATAAGATGATAATATATAAGAGACCACACCAGTGGAAGTGACTGATGAATAAATATCGATATAGAAATTCAGAATACATCAACTCCCAATACAAAGGAGTTCTGAATAAATATCTAATACAAAAGTCTTGTATATAACAAATAATTCTGTCATGTACTACAAATGTATCTAGTATATATCTCAAAATCTCGATGCTATGCCTCCAAAATGCTATAGCTGCATCCTATAAGCGTATCTCCAAGAGCACCCGACTCTCAAACTATTCAATTGAGTACTCGAGAGTTGTCATGACATAAGCAGACAAAGACAAGACGCAGGTCAGACATAAAGTCTGGTGTAAGAGGAACTATTTCAGAACACTGTATATTAAACTATATACAAATAAACAGGGACGGTTAAATCACAACCGGCCCTCTCCACAAACGTGGTTCAGGGGAAATCCGGACTGCCTATAAACAAGTAAAGTAAACTCTTCCTAAATGATAGGGAATTATACTTTACCTTTCTTTCTTCCTGTATCCTTAAATTTGTGCATCATAAATATAACTTTGTGACTAAAAACTAACATGAACAATAGTGAAATGTGAGACACATCCCATTGTATTAGTGTAAGCTCAAAACTACACTCAATCAAGACTAGTGGTGGTATAGGAATCCTAATCTAGGTCTATCTCTAATGTCAAGCAATTTACACAAGTATATGAAACTGCACAAAAGAACCATACCATCCACTATTCATTTTAAACTATCTATTATATGATATATTATCAATTGTCTATTATATATTATAGTATCTATAGCCTACTATACGACATAACATCCATCGTCTACTATACGACATATTACTAATCGTCAATTGTACGATATATTACTAATCTTCTACCATAAAATATATTACAATCACCTTTTTATTAACTATCCATTAAAGAATAAATCAGAATAAGTCAGTATCTAAATATCCATAGACTCTGAGTCACATCACAATGCAATAGATTCGTATAGATCTTACCTTGACCTCTACTATAGGCCTATGTGAGATACGATCTATTTAAGATGGCCATCGCCATCTCTCTCCGAACATGCTCCGAAATCTTGTATGCAAGTCATGTAGTTCCCCCATGGTATCATGGATTATATACGTAATCAATACAGATCCATACTATATGGGTAACGGGCGTATCCCATATAACGTGCTCTTGGTAGCTCAAGTTAATCCCCCGAAGTCATATGGAACGTATCGTCTCTCAAACATACATATCGAACAACCATAGTTAACATATAACTCTAGTCTCGCCTAATAAGTCATATTATCATGACGATAACATCTCATTCACATCGAGTGAAAACATCACACAAGTTTCACCTCGTTTTGAGCATCGTCTCGACTATATAGTACATCATCTTGCTATCGGAACTCGATCATCGACAACTAGACCAGAATCTAAGTCATTTTTCTCCTTTAAATAATTAGCTCGTCCAAATATATTTCTTAAATATCAAACTTCACTAGATATATTTCCATGAGCTTACCTTGAGTATATATAGACTATGTATAAATGTATACGCATTCTTTCCCATAGTTTGGCTCATTCGTCTAACATAAGTGTATAATAAAGTCCATACATACATTCTAGACAATTATATCGACCAATCGGCCCATTCAAGACATTAAGCAATTTTTATCAATCCTAACATCCAATTTAACCAAATTCTTCTTACTAGGGAATTTAATTCAAAAATCAGACTCTTTATTTATTTACTCAAATAATATCTTCTTCGTATTATTTTACAAAAGTCCCTAAACTTATTTTATAAAATAACACACTCTCCTATCATTCATATTATAGCTTAATTTCACTTAATTATCCTATTAAAACAAAATTTAGCTATCAATAAGGCCTCAAAAAGTTATATGGCTCATGTATGTAATTTCTATATATGTATACATATACATTTGAAAATCATTTCTTAGGGTCTAAAGTTAATAAATCACATTATAACAATATTCTGGATTTTACAACTTTATCAAATCCTATTAAGTTATAAAATATTTCTTTTGTTATTTCTAACTTCTTATTAGTGATGAAATATATAATAATATTTCTATCACTAAAATAACTACAAATTAGAGTTCTGACTAAATTATAACCATGCTATAAATTAATCTCAACTCCATCTAACTCTATTTGCTATTAATAGAATTCAATATCTACATATATGGGATATTAATTAATTATCGTGAATATTAGCCATAAAATATATATTCATATTTCTATCACTAATATAGCACCAAATTAGGGTTTAATTAATTTATAATCACTATAACTTTATATAATTTCTATCTAGCTCTATTCGACACGAATAGGGCACAATATAAATATATGGGATATTAATCAATTATCTCGGATATTTACTCAAACAAATCCAATCAAATGTGGAAACAATTTCATATATATAATTATTTCCTACCTCAATTGGCTAATATTCTAAATATATAAAATTATGGGGATTTGTAATGAGAAATAAATTTAGAGTTATAATTTTGTTCACCTTAGCCATATTTTTTAGTCGTCCAGAGTGCGACCACAACTATTCCATTGCGTAATGTCTCTATGAGTCCAGCCAAGAAACCGCATTCCAATTCGACCTCGTATGAGCAAGATACGACTTTAAAACATTTATAATTAATTAACTATGCCAATCACCCCAATTAACAAAACCGTAATCCCCAAATTAACAAACACCGCGTTGTTCCTACGTGAACCATGAACTACGTCGCCGTCCACGTTCATCTCACCCCCTTCGTCATTGCAGCTAACTGGAGTCAAATCAAAGGCCACTACCTAAACCTCCTCCCTCTGCCTCGCTCTGCCTCATCACCTCTGGTCAACCACAGCCACCAAAAAACCTAGCCCTAGTTTCACTGTTCAAAGCCAGATCCACACCTCCAATAACCACCGCCGTTTAATCGCCACCAGCTGCGAGCTTCCCTAAGTTTGCCGCACGATTAGGCTCTGGTGGCGCCTCCTCAGATAGTCTATGGGAAAAAATCAATGGCAATAATTCCTAAGCCATTGGTTTTGTGTATCGGTTGAAAGAGAGGATGGGGAGAGAGAGGAATATTTTATTTTTATGAAAATAAAATTAAATAAACTTGTATTTATTCAATCCTCATCTTGCGTTTTCGACTCGTACGAGCTCTAGCTAGCTCGGATCTAGACGATTCTTTTTCCATGCGACTCCGCGTATTTTTTGTCCCAATGATATAAAAACGATACCATTTGAGACTGCACATCGGATGGTTAATTTCGCACGTATCGTTCACAAATATCTATTAAAAAATATGCAACTTGAAACCAAGCGTGTCCATTATCATTTGTAATCAAATACCCTTATTCTGGACTCGATGGAAAAGGTTTTGGAACTTAATTCCATCGTATACAAAAGTTAGCATTTTGGATCGATTTACGAATCGGACGTAGTCTACTAGCTAAAAATCCGTCGGTCAAATATATTGATGCTTATACTTATCCTCAACCGCTCAGATGATCCAAACTCAATGGAAGTGATCTCAAGTCCTAATTCGTCCGTTTGCGAAAGTTGATTTTTCAGCCCATCGATCAAATTAGCAACCTAATATTTAAATATATCAATTATTTAAATATTCAAGTGCATAAAAGTGCGGGTTGTTATATTTATAGTAAGTATAAAAGATGTAAAAGATATTAGGAATGTCCCCAACGACATGCAAGGACACCTTATTAAAATGTTTAATACGGAACATGAAAGATTAATTCTTTATACATTGGCAATTGGAATTATCATACGTGTTATGTTGTCTACGATATCGTAATTTGTTTATGTTTTTGATACATAAAGCAAATATCAAATCCAAATAGATATCATTAAATGGTTGTTTGAGGTGTTCTCTTGTATTTATGAAATACTAAAAAATTGTTTACAGAGACAACAAACTCCTTATGAGGAGTATTCGGACTCAAACTTCATAAGTGATATTGAATATAAAAGTCAATAATAAATTCATGTCAGAAATCTTTAAGTTCGAAATGGTCCAAATAGAAATGATTATGGCTGATTCAACGAAAATGCTGAGTACATTAACTCGAATGGCATTACAATAAAAGCAATGTATATATAATAAATGCATAAATTTATAATTGAGCCGAGGGTGATTCCAAATGTTAAGAATCACATAACATTGTTATATCATAATAATATCACGATATAGTTCATAATAGAACTTAGAGATCACTAGAAGTCAAGAGACATACCATGAATTGTTCCACATGATAAAATAGTTTATCAGCGTCAGAGGGAGTTGATTGATAAAGTAGATAATTGAAACATAATAGCATACCCGTTCACCGAGGGACCGACCCAATTAGTTTTGCGGAAACCAATTGGAGAAGTTGGAATAAGATCCATAATTGACCCTAGGTGCAAGTGAGAGATTGATAGAGTTAAGGTATGCTCTAGAGGCAAATATGTAATTTGTTACATATGTCTAACTCGATAACTAATTTTATTCGAAATAATGGTGTTTTCTTTCTATTATATAATTGAAGTATTGTGTTATATTAACTAATTAATTTAATTAAAAGTATATTTAATAGAAAATTCATAAATGGTATGTTTTGTGATAGTAGTTACACATTGTCATAACCTTGAGTAATTTATCATAATGAAAATAAATATACCATTTTAAAATTTTCTTGTCAACGTGTATCGAGACTGGATATCGATACATCTGTTGATTAGAGTACATGACGCTCTTCCATTGTTGGGCATTGAATTACCCGTAGCCACTGAGAGCACAAAGAAATTACATATTGATAGTTATTGGATAAATATGGAATGACTCGCTCGATAGTTTTCTGCTGGTTAGTATAACTAAGATCAAACAACAAAATATTGATGTAATAAAATTACACGGTTCTCCTGACTTGAAATACTGTTGACCTTCAATGTGGAAGCTCCGCTTTGATTATAGTCAGATCGTGGCACTATGTCCATCGAACGACTATAATTGGATGGAGTGAAAGCATTGGAAGTGAAACACTATTCAAGAGAGGATTCGTTTCCTTGGTTATATGAGGTTAGTATCACGGTCAACCGAAGTCAACTTAAAATCAAAGTCTTTGGCAAGAGAATTTTGGTTAATAATAACTGTTATTATTGAACCAAGGAATTTGTATTTGGACTATAGAGTTAAATATTTATAATATTGGAATTTTGACTATTACAAAATTCCATAAGTCCAAATTGATATAGTTTTGATAAAGAGAATTAGTGTAAGTATTAGTCATAATTGGGTAATGCTTAACAAAGTAAAATTGGATTTTACCAAAACTAAGTAAGCAAATTTTTTTACCAAAATGTCTCACCACCTGCTAAGTGACGTGTGAATGTTAATATTCGAATGGTTCGATATTAATCGTTGACCAAATTTACACCTAACGTGTCATTCAACCGAGACGATGAATACTCCTTTGAGCAACTGATTTAATTAATTTATAATTTTTATAAATTAATTAAATTAATTAATATTTATGAAATATTAGTTATAAAATTTTGTTTGATTTTTTGAATAATATTGTTAAATATATTTATAATAGTTATAAATATATTAATCGATATACGAAATCGATACGCGTTTAAATTGGATTTAAATGCAAAATATTTTGTCTGGGTTTTAAGTGGGTTTGGAGTGCACATAGGGACTAGTTTGTTTGGCTATGATAGAGCATCATAGGGGGTAGCCATGTGAAGGTTAGATGGGCGAAGGTTGAGTGGATAAGAGGAAGAAAGAGTAAGAGAGAAATATGGATCATGATCCTAACTTCTCTCTCCATTTCCTCCTTTATAAAAGCATCTCAAGCCACTCTCATTTCTTACTTTTGGAGCCTCCATTGTAACGATGCGATATTTCGACACTCGAAAGTCGACATTAATACGTCCACTGTATCAAATGCCGCGCAATCGGATGCCGGAAAACCGAACCATTAGGGTTAAAAGAAGAGGTAGAAGAAGACAGAAGAAAAGGAGAACAGAAAAATACAGAAACAGAAACACAGAATCGGAGACAATATCAGAAAACACCCAGCCCGCGTGGGCTGGGTGCTCCCCAGCCCAGGTGGGCTGGGGCATTACTGCACCCAGCCCGCCTGGGTTGGGGCAGGCTGACGCGGGCCGGGCCCGCGTAATTAAAAAAAAAAATCAAATCACCTCTGTATTTTTTTAGCTTTTGAGCTCCACTTCGGGATGCTACCACGATCGCATCCGAAGTCGGAATTTGACGTTTTTGGTCTCGTTGGAAAGGTGGAGTTTCGAACTTCATCTCTTTAAAATTTGGGCATCATCGGTATTCGTTTGGTACTTCGAATTTCGTGTCGAAGTTGAACTCTGGTCGCTGTTTGTAAACAGTGTAAATCTTGTTCTGGGTCCAACTTTGAGACGTCGCTGCTACTTCGCCTCAACTCGGAATCCAGAAATTCTTTTTGCATCTTAAGGTAGGGATGTTGGACTACATGCCTGCAAATTTTCATGACATTGGGACACAGTTTGCTGGTCCAAATAAATTGTCGAACTTGGGTTCACAGCTGTTTTTGAATGGTTACAAACACTTAAGAATATTTTCAGTGATTTTCTGGTTTTGTGGATTTCTTTGAGATTTGTCTCTAGATTTCATACACGGGTTTTATGAATCATTTTCAAAAGATTTTTCACTCCTAAATGACTTTTGAAATTATTATATAATATTATTTTTAATCATTAAATTAATTACTCCATAATAGGAGAGTTTTCAAAAGCCGTTTTAAAGTGATTTCAAAATCAATTATAAATCCGTTTCACACCATTATTTTCTATAATAAAAAAATCTCACACTCACTTTTTAGCACGTCGAGCGAAGTGGAAAGATGCTTAAACGGTTAGGAAATCTCCGGCTTATGGAACCGTGTGTATTTTCTTTCCGGTTAATCCCCGACCTATTCGATTGATCGTTTTGACCTTTGGGTCTAGTTTACCGATGATACGAGGTGGACTTTTTATTGTTTGGAGTGTGAGCTTGCTATTGGTTAGGAAACCGTTTAGTGCGAACGTGGGGTATGGGACTCATTGTTAACACTTTACGGGTTCCTCTCCAAGAAGTTAGTGACACATTTGCCTCTGGGCGGCCAGTACTGGACCTCTGGGTCACCATGCCTCTGGGCAACCGTCTCTGGACACCTGCTCTATGGAGCAGTTTACTTTTCGGCGTGTGCCTCTGGGCCTTTATACTTCTGGGAAGGATTTCGCCGTTTCGCGCGTTCCGCATCTGTGCGAGTGATCGATCACAACTTTACAGTACTTGGCAACAACGACTCTGGTCGGTGCACGTGCAACATTTGTATTATCTGATGATTTTTATATCCACTCGAGTACCGCCATTCGGTGTTGGTTCTATGGAACCATACGATGTAAGTGCGATTACCTTGTGGATTCACAGTGTCTCTGGACACTACTTTTCAGTGTTGGATTTCATTGAATTTTCAGTATATCCCCATTGCTCTTTGGAGCATCGATCTTTGCTTGGGCATTGATTACAGACTCTGGTTACTCTTGGGGTTATTGCCTATGGGCATCTTTTTATAGCTTTGGCTACGCCGATGATATGAGGCGATTTTATTTATTCTACACTTTGGTGTTGATTTCTCTTTGGAGATTTTCATTGTTTATTTATGATTAGGGATCGTCATTATATTTATGTGGTTCATAATATACTTCTCTATGGATAAGTACTGTTTTATTTATGTACCGCATTATTATATATCTCAGTTATTACTGATTGTTTAGCTAGCCTGACCCGAGTGTTTTCGCTCGGGTCAGACCGAGTTGTTTCAGGTTAGGTCTCTGGACTTAGCTGCTCCGTGCTTCCGCTTTGGACTTATCTGCTATGCTTTTGAGATAGCTTATCTTAGCGTCCGCTTATGTTATTATTCAGACTCTGATATGTACATATTTTTGACTCACATGTGTGAGCTGTGGCTTTGTACCCACTTATGATATTTGGATCTGTATTGATGATGTATTGTTCTGTGATTTTATATCTGTTATGTGATTATGTTCTGTGATGTTTTTATCATTTATTACTATGCTTGTTTCTGATAGGTCTTTAGCCATTGTAATTTCGTTATAAATATTTATTGGATATGTCGAACCACTTGAAAAATTTAAATAGATTCCACTTTTCGACGTATTCGATAGATAGTTATAGCTTGATTACAAATGGTCGCTTCCACTATACTCTATTCTCCGCTTTAACAGACAGTATTACTCCCGTAATACTCTTTGTTACAGTGGGTCTCAGAGTGGGGCGTTACATAGATAATAACTAGTCTTTTAAACAAAGAACTATATCAGTTATACAATACATCATCAAAGTCAATATACAACTCGATACAATAATAGACAGTTATATAAACCTGTCCTCATACAGAATACACAATGGAAATAAATAACAAGTACAGAAATATGTCTTGCCATCCAGCTTATCCCCAAAGCTCCAGAATATCCAAAATATCCTGATAAAAATAACTCTAGGCTGCCCGTGTTGGAAATTATGGGCACCCAGAGTTTAGAAGGGAACAATAAACTCCGAGTCAGTCATGGTGACTGGTGTGAGATCGTAAAACAGTTATTTTCACAAAGAGAACAAAATAGATTCGCAATGCTTTTGGACAATGAAACTACCATAAGACCTCCCGCCACACACACAATGCAAACGCAGAATTGGAGGAGATTTCTTCTTATGATAGTCAAAGATGCTTACTACGCCAATCATTGGATATTATTATTAATGTCTAGTGTAGAAAACATTTCGAAAGTATAATATTAATCTTAGCCAGCATAGACATTTCGAACTATGCCTACTATAGCTACCATCTAAACAGTGGGGCGCCACCATAAGTAAATGGCAGGTTCTACAACTAAAACCGTACAATTTTCGTATTGGG
This sequence comes from Allium fistulosum, assembly GCA_030737815.1. Lineage (NCBI taxonomy): Eukaryota > Viridiplantae > Streptophyta > Magnoliopsida > Asparagales > Amaryllidaceae > Allium > Allium fistulosum. The sequence goes on from CM060905.1 coordinate 765,232,063, forward strand.
AATTGGATTTCCAACAAATGGTCAGGCTAAGGAACTTCCTTTCCTACTGCCGAATGGGATCGCCTCTGGTTGGACGTCCCGAGAGACAAACTGCTCTCTGCCAAACAAGGTCGGGTTACCCCTGTAACTAGGTAACTCACGAATATGCCATCCCCCGGTCCTTTGGGACCTTTATCCGAGCGCTCGGTAACCAACATCACACATAATAAATAAAGTGTGTCCACACGAGTAAGTATCTGGGCTCCATACCATGATACCACCCCTTTCCAGAAGGAAATGACATACCCTAAAGGGCGCGACCCTCATAACCTTGCCGCAACATTCCTGTTTCGACCATTTCCGGGTTGTTGAGGCCCTGACGAAGTCTCGTCCACAAAGCTATGCTTTTTCACAAAGCTGTGCTTTGATCACAAATGATCAATAAATGATCATTGTCACAGCAACACTCAGCATGCCACATTACCAAATTGGGAATATATCGCTGATAACCTTCAACTACATAACCTCTGAGCTCGTATGTCTCAGAGAAGGGTGTTAAGCTAAGAGAATAAATTCTCCGCCACCAACAGAGATGTATTTGAAAGAAAATCGGCTTTATATCACAAAACGTAATGTCAGACATGTAACCATACAAGTCTGTTCCGGGTTCGAACAGAACCGAAGGCACTTCCGAAGAAGCCCTTGCAATCCGGATATTCACAATCCCGATAAAACTTCCCATCACAAAGGAAATCTCAATACCGTAGCTAACGGTGCAGAGACAATCGATAGGTCATCCTATCATTTTCACAAATACCCGGTCTTCACCACCGGTCTTCAATACGATCCATATCGTCGTATCATTATTCGGAATGGGTTATCTGACACAAAGGTCCTTTCCCGGCTAAACCGAATAATAAGCGTTTGTTTTTAAAAACAAATTAAGTGCCATTTCAAAGGCAAATATTGATAGTCAGTGATTTAACTATCAATAACATTCACAACAATCATCAGATTCAAATAATTTTCCCAAATCATTTATTTTCAAAATATCTTCACGAGATATATATATATTTTTCTTTCCCACACCTCATATTTGAAAATCAATTTCAAATTACTTTTCACCTTTCAACTTTTGAAAATAAATTTCAAATCAATTTCCTTACACGGAATATATTTCCAAATATTTCTTTTAAAAATCCACTTAGAACTTTTAATTTATATTTTAAAAAGCCACTTTGGAAAATATACTCGGCTTTATAGTGAAAGTACACTTTCACTTCAAAATGGTCCATTTAAACCAATTGAATAAATCCTTATCGATTTATTTCAAATTTACATTCAAAATCCGTAAATTTACTTTCACACTTAAAAATAAATCAGCGTTTATTTTTAAATAAATTTCCCTTCCATTTCATAAATTCCATTTTGAATTTACATTTCAAAATATTTATTTTTAACACCAAATCAACTTTCAAATTGATTTCTAAATTTTATTTCAATATCAAATCAATTGCAAATGCAAACGTAAGTTTTATTCCAATAAAACAAAACATTTCCAATTTATTTCTAAGTTTAATCCCAAATAACAAATCATTTGCAAATCGACTTTCAGATTTATTTCTCAAACATTAATCCATTTCAAACAAATTTTCCAATGATTTATTTTCCATCACCAAATTAATTACGAATTTGATTTCTAAATTTATTTCAACTCCAAATAAATTTCCCTATCGATTTCCCAAAGATTCGGTTTCAAATACCAAATCAATTACAAATTGATTTCTAAAAGTTTATCACTTTTATATAAATTCCCTTGTTCTTCCAAATTATTCAAAATCCCATCTTTAAATGAATTCTTCAACTTTTGAAACAATATTATTCAAAACTCATTTTTTTCCATATTTTGGAATTTATTCGATAAGATTCCAAAAATCAAATTTTAATACTTTAAAATTCCTTCTTTCAATAAATTCAATTCTTAACAATAAATTCACTTAAAAATTTCCACTTTAAATTCAAAAATCAAATTTATATTCATTTCTGGTATCCAACGATACCAAAAATACATTCGGCTAAATTTTAGCCTTCAACAATTACAATTATCAATAAATCATCCACAGATTATCAATAATCACATCATTCACATATGAAATAATATTCAAACAATTTTGAGGAATCCAGTTGGATCCCTCCAACCTGTTTCCCTACATCCACAGATGTTAGCACAATACCAATTCCACTTCGAGGTGGAATACCACGGTATTTGGGATTTATAAAATATCATCCGCTTACTAACGGCGCAATAGGGTCTCAACCGCTATATAATGCAGGAAATCACAACTGCAATATATACATATGCCAATATATATATATATTGCTATATATAGATATATCCTAATATATCTAATATCACATCCAAAAAGCAATCAATCAATAACTGCAAAAATCAAATTTAAATCTAAGTGAGAAAATCTCACTTTGCTTTTTTATTTTGCCATCCATTTCCATTTTTGTTCTCGGCTTGATTCCTTTCGGACATTGACCTTGAAAATTTTATTTATACAACTTATTAATATTTGAATAAATCAAACAATTAATCACTAGTTATTTATTTTAAATAATAAATTGGATTTACACCCATAATTTTATTTTTAAACACATTTTTCTTTTAATAAAATATCTGACAAAAAATCAAATTCCTTTTGATAATTTAATTAACCAAAAACTCAATACTAAATTAATAATTAACTTTCAAATCTACTATTTTCACATATAAATATATTTATTTTTTTCAAAAGTCTTATCTATACTCCTTTGAATCAAAATAGGTATGTGGGCATATGTTTATATTTCTTTTTGTAAAATCTTATTTATTTTTTTATTTTTTATTTTTCTTTTCAAATCTTATATATATATATATATTAACTTAAATTAAAGAAACTTATATACTTCACTGTAATTTCCTTTTAAGTTTTCTGATATACCTAGAATACACAAAAATATACATTTATTTAAATAAAATAGGAAGATATACCTAACATCTAAAACCGAGCTACGAACGACTCCAATCCCAGCAACTCTCGAACTTGCGAATTCCAGTACGCGATCCTCTGCCTCGGTCGTGAGTAACTCCGACCTCGAACTCGAACGCACGCCGCTCCAATTCCCAAAGCTAAGCAAACCCCCTTTCGAGCATCGATCCATTGACGATGCCGTTTGATCACGAGTTGATTGGCCATTGCGACGAGCTCGGCTATGATTTTTGAAGAGAAAGGGTTCGCGATCGATTGGTACGAAGAAGGCTTCAATCTCATATGGAATGATTTTGAACTTTTGGGGAAAATGAATTTAGGAGGAGACGTGAAGAAGAAAAAAAAACTGTCGCCATTTATAATTCGCGAATGAATTTTGAAAGGGGAAGGGCTGAAGTCGTTCGATTTAGAAAGAGGATGAGATGGGTTCGGTTATCTTTTCTTTCTTTTATTTCTTGAGAGAGGACGCGTGTTATACTAGGGAGAACACGTGTTTTGAACTGCCTTGCGTGTCTGCATAGGATTGCTACAGGTGTTGAGAAATGAAAGCAAAAAGCACCGATGGGAGATATATTGACCAGTCCAAATATATACAATATTATTTAAATTTAAATTTAAATTGACTTGAATTCATAGCTTAACATCTTGACATCCTATCGAGGCGTGCAACTAGGCGTTCGTAATGTTATGCGCCTATTCCGAACGCAATGAAAAAGGTTTCGAGTCCAAATTCGATCGTATGGAAAAGATAACCTTTTGGACCAGTTATAATATTAAAATTTTGATTTATTTTCAGTGTGTTTGCTTATCGTACGGCCAAACGATCACTCCAAATGCTACGAAAATTGAAATCCGATAATAATACAATATTACGGATCCAATGGAACTGGTTTCGTCGGATTTTGAGACTGTGCTCTGGAACGCTATTTTCGAATATCGATTTAAACGATATAATTCAAAACTGAACAAAATAGTTTCAAATTCAATTCTGAAAGTTCCAGTACCTTCAGAATTATCAATATAGATTTTCTAAGCCTTCAGATTATTTTTAATCAGCTTAAAACTGAAAATTCAAATTTTTACCCAGATTCGGTAATTAAATTCAATAATTAAATTGCCAAATTCACTTTGATATTCGAATTTTCAAATTAAACTATCATTCGAATATTTAAACTCAATTAAATATTCACTTTTCAAATGTCAAAAATTCAGGGTCGTTACAATCTTCCCCCCTTAAAAGAATTTCGTCCCGAAATTACAAGTAAAGAAGAATGCCCCAATACCCGTTTATCATTATAACAAACCCAATTAGTTTTATCGACTTGATAAAATAATCTTTCTTATTACTTCATATTTTTTTTCCAAACTTTTCCATAAGTTTCAAACTACTTAATTTACTTCACAATTCAAATTTAAATTTGAATTCAAACTGTAAATTATTCAAAATTTTCTCACTCTCGAAATTTTCGAAAAATTTCGTCAGCGTCTCCTTTGCGCGGCTAACACGGCACGACTACAAAACGTCCCTATGGACTCTCAAATCCCAATAGAAAACAAAATGCCAAGTGGCAAAATCAGAAACTCAGTCAAATTTCATACTGAAATTCAAATACATACCTTATGTTGAGAAATTCAACTTCATCTTCAAAATCAAAAATCCAATCTCAAATATCATGTATATTTTATTTAACAACAATATCCAAATTTACTTATTGGATTTCCATTATCAATTTACTTAAGAATTTCATTCATTCATTTCTTAAGTTCAATATAAGTGTTCACATACTTCTTATATTTATTTTCACTTCACAAACAAAGTTGTATATTCATTTCCTTATACTTTGCATTTTTAATTTCATCTGAATTCAATTTACAATTTCAACTCTATTTGAATTCATCTTACAATTTCAATTCTATTTGAATTCATTTCAAATCTCAATACTTTTATTTCCAAAAGTTTTCATTCAGATTTTCATTTCGAATTTTACTTGAATTCGATTCATCTTCTAATTTCGAATATTGAGTTTTATTCACTTTTATCTCAATTCCCGATTTTAAATTTTTTGTCGTTAAGTGAAAAATTTCCAAAAATTCCAAACTTTTTTAACTCCCAAAATTTTCAGAAAATTTTGGCGGAGTCTCCGTTGTACGGAGGAGCTTTTGCAATTTGACAAAAGATATAAATATATATACATCGACCCACTCGATCGGAAAAGCAGAAAAACAGTTCATATTTCCTGTTTTGTATTGCGTAGGCGTACCTTTTAGCATTTTAAAGCAAAACAGTTATTTTATTAGCATTTACGCAACCCAAAATGCAGCCAAACGGCTTCAAAAACCTGCACTTACTCAATTTAAACAGGTAAGTGACAAATATAGAAAATCTATTTAACATTTCATTCATTTCAATAACAAATATATAGATTTCATTAGCCATACATCCAAAATAAATTCCATTAGCAATTTATAAAGTTTCAATTCAACTTAAATCGCTTCCATCTAATTCACATTCAATTTCTATTCAATTCAAGTGATTAACAACTCACTTTCTTACATTCAATTCATTTCTAAGTGAATCTAACTCATATCTATTTCAATTGATACAAAAAATCAATTTCTATTTGCTTTTATTAACTCATAGAATTTATACAATCTCGTTTTTATCAAACGATAATTCTTTCTATTCAGATTCGTTAATATTCATGCAACTAAATGATTACTTGAGCTAACAATCATTTAAATTGATTCCATTTAATTTAACTTACATTCCATATTCTCATTCATTTCATTCAAAACCATTTCATAAAAAATTTCTTAAGTCGAGCATTTATTCAATATTTACTCAAGCTATTTCACTTCAAAACTCAAGTTCATTTCCTTGTTAACAATTTCCATATTCAATTCATCGTGAATTAATAAATTATCAAATCAGTTTACTTAAACTCAATCCATTTTATTTTATTTTATTTATTTTCCAAGTTTGGATTTTTTATTCAACTTTATTCAAATCAAATTTCATTCCATTTCTTCAATTCATTTATTTACAAATGTAAACTCATTTGCCCATTCACAAACTCATTCATTTTTACTTTGAATCTCATTTCAATCAAACTTTAAATATTTTATAAGTTATCAACTTATTTTACATTCCATTTGTGAATTTTATTTTCAAATATTTCTCTGGAATCCCATTTCAATTTGTAAATTACAATTACAATTTACCTTCCCAAATATCATTCGTATATGGATTTTATTTTATTATACTTTCAATTCATATTTATAAATTTCATTTGTTAAATGAATTTATCTTCAAATCTTTGGTTATATCATTTTATTTCTTATTTGTTTTTCATATAACAGTGATAATAATTCAATATTATCTTTTCCTAAAAATCAAGCATCCATATACTATGATAATTCATAGAAAATCATTTCTTTTCTATACAAAAATAGTTTTGGGCAAAATTATTTCATTTACCCTATTTTAAAACAATACTATGTCAGTTTATCTTGTTTAAGAGTTTAGAAACCCCTATCGATTACAGTTGGCCAGACTGCACCGACCAGAATCTATAAACAATCAACCGATAAGTCAACACAATATAAAACAAATTTTATATTCACCAACAAATACGCGCTCATATCTATTATTACACTTAACTCATTCTAGAGTACTACTGACTCTATCTCTAATGAGTAACATCCAACAGAGCAGGGTTGTCGCTTAACCGGATGCTCTGATACCAAATGTAACGATGCGATATTTCGACGCTCGAAAGTCGACATTAATACGTCCACTGTATCAAATGCCGCGCAATCAGATGCCGGAAAACCAAACCATTAGGGTTAAAAGAAGAGGTAGAAGAAGACAGAAGAAAAGGAGAACAGAAAAATACAGAAATAGAAACACAGAATCAGAGACAATATCAGAATCTCACATTCGTAGTGGAACAAAATATAATAGATAATCACTAGTCTTTTAAACAAAGAACTATATCAGTTATACAATACATCATCAGAGTCAATATACAACTCGATACAATAATAGACAGTTATATAAACCTGTCCTCATACAGAATACACAGCGGAAATAAATAACAAGTACAGAAATACGTTTTGCCATCCAGCTTATCCCCAAAGCTCCAGAATATCCAGAATATCCTGATAAAAATAACTCTAGGCTGCCCGTGTGGAAAATTATGGACACCCAGAGTTTAGAAGGGAACAATAAACTCCGAGTCAGTCATGGTGACTGGTGTGAGATCGTAAAACAGTTATTTTCACAAAGAGAACAAAATAGATTCGCAATGCTTTTGGAAAATGAAACTACCATAAGACCTCCCGCCACACACACAATGCAAACGCAGAATTGGAGGAGATTTCTTCTTATGATAGTCAAAGATGCTTACTACGCCAATCATTGGATATTATTATTAATGTCTAGTGTAGAAAACATTTCAAAAGTATAATATTAATTTTAGCCAGCATAGACATTTCGAACTATGCCTACTATAGCTACCATCTAAAGTGGGGCGCCACCATAAGTAAATGGCAGGTTCTACAACTAAAACCGTACAATTTTCGTATTGGGAATTGGATTTCCAACATATGGTCAGGCTAAGGAACTTCCTTTCCTACTGCCGAATGGGATCGCCTCTAGTTGGACGTCCCGAGAGACAAACTGCTCTCTGCCAAACAAGGCCGGGTTACCCCTGTAACTAGGTAACTCACGAATATGCCATCCCCCGGTCCTTTGGGACCTTTATCCGAACGCTCGGTAACCAACATCACACATAATAAATAAAGTGTGTCCACACGAGTAAGTATCTGGGCTCCATACCATGATACCACCCCTTTCCAGAAGGAAATGACATACCCTAAAGGGCGCGACCCTCATAACCTTGCCGCAACATTCCTGTTTCGACCATTTCCGGGTTGTTGAGTCCCTGACGAAGTCTCGTCCACAAAGCTACGCTTTTTCACAAAGCAGTGCTTTGATCACAAATGATCAATAAATGATCATTGTCACAGCAACACTCAGCATGCCACATTACCAAATTGGGAATATATTGCTAATAACCTTCAACTACATAACCTCTGAGCTCGTATGTCTCAGAGAAGGGTGTTAAGCTAAGAGAATAAATTCTCTGCCACCAACAGAGATGTATTTGAAAGAAAATTGGCTTTATATCTCAAAACGTAATGTCAGACATGTAACCATACAAGTCTGTTCCGGGTTCGAATAGAACCGAAGGCACTTCCGAAGAAGCCCTTGCAATCCGGATATTCACAATCCCGATAAAACTTCCCATCACAAAGGAAATCTCAATACCGTAGCTAACGGTGCAGAGACAATCGATAGGTCATCCTATCGTTTTCACAAATACCCGGTCTTCACCACCGGTCTTCAATACGATCCATATCGTCATATCATTATTCGGAATGGGTTATCTGACACAAAGGTTCTTTCCCGGCTAAATCGAATAATAAGCGTTTGTTTTTAAAAACAAATTAAGTGCCATTTCAAAGGCAAATATTGATAGTCGGTGATTTAACTATCAATAACATTCACAACAATCATCAGATTCAAATAATTTTCCCAAATCATTTATTTTCAAAATATCTTCACGAGATATATATTTTTTTCTTTCCCACACTTCATATTTGAAAATCAATTTCAAATTACTTTTCACCTTTCAACTTTTGAAAATAAATTTCAAATCAATTTCCTTACACGGAATATATTTCCAAATATTTCTTTTAAAAATCCACTTAGAACTTTTAATTTATATTTTAAAAAGCCACTTTGGAAAATATACTCGGCTTTATAGTGAAAATACACTTTTACTTCAAAACGGTCCATTTAAACCAATTGAATAAATCCTTATCGATTTATTTCAAATTTACATTCAAAATCCGTAAATTTACTTTCACACTTAAAAATAAATCAGCGTTTATTTTTAAATAAATTTCCCTTCCATTTCATAAATTCCATTTTGAATTTACATTTCAAAATATTTATTTTTAACACCAAATCAACTTTCAAATTGATTTCTAAATTTTATTTCAATATCAAATCAATTGCAAATGCAAACGTAAGTTTTATTCCAATAGAACAAAACATTTCCAATTTATTTCTAAGTTTAATCCCAAATAACAAATCATTTGCAAATCGACTTTCAGATTTATTTCTCAAACATTAATCCATTTCAAACAAATTTTCCAATGATTTATTTTCCATCACCAAATTAATTACGAATTTGATTTCAAAATTTATTTCAACTCCAAATAAATTTCCCTATCGATTTCCCAAAGATTCGGTTTCAAATACCAAATCAATTACAAATTGATTTCTAAAAGTTTATCACTTTTAAATAAATTCCCTTGTTCTTCCAAATTATTCAAAATCCCATCTTTAAATGAATTCTTCAACTTTTGAAACAATATTATTCAAAACTCATTTTTTCCATATTTTGGAATTTATTCGATAAGATTCCAAAAATCAAATTTTAATACTTTAAAATTCCTTCTTTCAATAAATTCAATTCTTAACAATAAATTCACTTAAAATTTCCACTTTAAATTCAAAAATCAAATTTATATTCATTTCTGGTATCCAACGATACCAAAAATACATTCGGCTAAATTTTAGCCTTCAACAATTACAATTATCAATAAATCATCCACAGATTATCAATAATCACATCATTCACATATGAAATAATATTCAAACAATTTTGAGGAATCCAGTTGGATCCCTCCAACCTATTTCCCTGCATCCACAGATGTTAGCACAATACCAATTCCACTTCGAGGTGAAATATCGCGGTATATGGGATTTATAAAATATCATCCGCTTACTAACGGCGCAATAGGGTCTCATCCGCTATATAATGCGGGAAATCACAACTGCAATATATACATATGCCAATATATATATATATTGCTATATATATAGATATATCCTACTGTATCTAATATCACATCCAAAAAGCAATCAATCAATAACTGCAAAAATCAAATTTAAATCTGAGTGAGAAAATCTCACTTTGCTTTTTTAGTTTGCCATCCATTTCCATTTTTGTTCTCGGCTTGATTCCTTTCGGACATTGACCTTGAAAATTTTATTTATACAACTTATTAATATTTGAATAAATCAAACAATTAATCACTAGTTATTTATTTTAAATAATAAATTGGATTTACATCCAAAATTTTATTTTTAAACACATTTTTCTTTTAATAAAATATCTGACAAAAAATCAAATTCCTTTTGATAATTTAATTAACCAAAAACTCAATACTAAATTAATAATTAACTTTCAAATCTACTATTTTCACATATGTATATATTTATTTTTTTCAAAAGTCTTATCTATACTCCTTTGAATCAAAATAGGTATGTGGGCATATGTTTATATTTCTTTTTGTAAAATCTTATTTATTTTTTTATTTTTTATTTTTCTTTTCAAATCTTATATATATATATTAACTTAAATTAAAGAAACTTATATACTTCACTGTAATTTCCTTTTAAGTTTTCTGATATACCTAGAATACACAAAAATATACATTTATTTAAATAAAACAGGAAGATATACCTAACATCTAAAACCGAGCTTCGAACGACTCCAATCCTAGCAACTCTCGAACTTGCGAATTCCAGTACGCGATCCTCTGCCTCGGTCGTGAGTAACTCCGACCTTGAACTCGAACGCACGCCGCTCCAATTCCCAAATCTAAGCAAACCCCTATTCGCCACGAACTCCCAGATCCAAAGTCGCGATCCCCCTTTCGAGCATCGATCCATTGACGATGCCGTTTGATCACGAGTTGATTGGCCATTGCGACGAGCTCGGCTATGATTTTTGAAGTGAAAGGGTTCGCGATCGATTGGTATGAAGAAGGCTTCAATCTCGTATGGAATGATTTTGAACTTTTGGGAAAAATGAATTTAGGAGGAGACGTGAAGAAGAAAAAAAAAACTGTCGCCATTTATAATTCGCGAATGAATTTTGAAAGGGGAAGGGCTGAAGTCGTTCGATTTAGAAAGAGGATGAGATGGGTTCGGTTATCTTTTCTTTCTTTTATTTCTTGAGAGAGGACGCGTGTTATACCAGGGAGAACACGTGTTTTGAACTGCCTTGCGTGTCTGCATAGGCTTGCTACAGGTGTTGAGAAATGAAAGCATAAAGCACCGATGGGAGATATATTGACCAGTCCAAATATATACAATATTATTTAAATTTAAATTTAAATTGACTTGAATTTATAGCTTAACATCTTGACATCCTATCGAGGCGTGCTGCTAGGCGTTCGTAATGTTATGCGCCTATTCCGAACGCAATGAAAAGGTTTCGAGTCCAAATTCGATCGTATGGAAAAGATAACTTTTTGGACCAGTTATAATATTAAAATTTCGATTTATTTTCAGCGCGTTTGCTTATCGTACGACCAAACGATCACTCCAAATGCTACGAAAATTGAAATCCGATAATAATACATTATTACGGATCCAATGGAATTGGTTTCGTCGGATTCCGAGACTGTGCTCCGTAACGCTATTTTCGAATATCGATTTAAACGATATAATTCAAAACTGAACAAAATAGTTTCAAATTCAATTCTGAAAGTTCCAGTACCTTCAGAATTATCAATATAGATTTTCTAAGCCTTCAGATTATTTTTAATCAGCTGAAAACTGAAAATTCAAATTTTTACCCAGATTCAGTAATTAAATTCAATAATTAAATTGCCAAATTCACTTTGATATTCGAATTTTCAAATTAAACTATCATTCGAATATTTAAACTCAATTAAATATTCACTTTTCAAATGTAAAAAATTTAGGGTCGTTACATCCATCTACATTCCCTCTAGCTGAAAATAATCCATACCCATCCCTTCATTTCCAAACACAAATCAAATAAAAACAAACACTATTCGATAGCCGATGGTCATCGGTTTAGGAGCTAGAACCTTGCTGGATTGGAAACTAGTTCAAGGAGTTGATTTCATCGTTTCAAGGTGTACTAATTGGCTTTTGAGATAAGGTAATTTTCGATCTGCGATTATAATTTAATGTCGAGATATTTCATATATTATATATTGCTTTGTTAATTAGGTGATGATTTTAATATATCAATATATCGTCACATTTAGAATGGTTGTATGGTTATATATATATATATATAATAAAAGAATTATTTTGTGATACACACATGCCATTATTTCTCATGGAAAAAATAAAAATAATCGATTCTTTAATTATGTAATTAATTTATTATTCATTATTTAAATTGTCTAAATGTTATAATTTAAATACCACATCTTATACTATGTAAAATATGGTTTTATAATTTTATATACTCGATTTGTTACTTCTAAATATTTTTGGCATAAGTAAATTTTTTATTTTATTTTTTTTATTGCTAATTAAATATTATTAAGTCAACTTATTTCATAAAATAAATATATCAACATTCATACATACATACATACATACATACGTACATACATACATATATCATATAGAATATGTTTATATTTTATAAATTTAATTTAGTACATGATATACGTTTGACATAGAAACTATTATATATATATATATATATATAAAATTTAAATATTTAGTATTAGTTGAAATAAAAAGTTGAATTTAAAATAAATTTTAAATTATAATATATAAATATCAAATATTACTCAGATTTTTACTGAACAATTTAAATTTGAAATTTCTCTTATAAATAATTTTTTTAATTAATTTATATGAAGTTAATATATATAAATATTCAAAATTAAAAAAACCAATTTTTCCATATGCAATATAATAGGCATATGTTTATTTTATATACTTTATATATATAGTCTAATTATATATAAATATACTTTTATTATTAAAATAATCATAAGCTATTTTCATATATACATATATATTGTATATACGTTTAGTCTAAAAAAATTAATTTTGATTTCAAATTTCCAATAAATTAAAAAAAAAATTAATATAGTTTTTAATAATTTCAAATATGTACTTATATATCTCTACTATTAATAATGAGAATTCGATGAATAAAATTTCAACCGCGTCGTTTTGAAATTTCGAAAATGCCCTATGTCCACCAACGGAATCTTACCGTCCATTTACAACCTCCACCACCATCCCCTTTTCAAGCACTCTTAAACATAATTTCACTATAAATTTGCATACGACACCATCAACGTAACTTTTTGAGATAAAAATGTTGTGACCACCAAAGCTATTGGATGCACGTACGTGCGATTTATACTAGTATATTATAAATACTATACATATATATATATATATATATGTTTATTTATATATTTATAAATAATTTCAAAATAAAATATATATTTATATATATGAAATGTTTTGAATACATAAACAAAAGTATATAATCATATAAATTAAAATAGAATAATGATTTTATTTAAAAGAAATTTCGAAATATTCGAAATAAATTAGACTTCATAGGCCCAATATCCAAAATGGTTAACAGAATTAAAATTCATCAATTTCTTCTACTACCATTGACCCAACTCCAACGATATACACATGTACGTGTGTGCATGTGTAATATAGCAATCCGTGTAAGGTTTAACATGCCTATGTAGAAGTGTTGAGACTTACAGCACAACGAACATGTCAGCTCATCTAGTATACAAATATATCATCCAAATATATGTTTGTATGCTTTAATTTATGTATACAAAATATTGCATATATATATATATTTAAATTTTATTTTGAATAATTATAAATAAAAATATATTTATGGAATTTACAAATTATATATATATATATATGTATATATATATGTATATATATATGTATATATATATAAGAAAAACATTTAAATGAGTTTGAAGTCAAAAAACAATAATAAAAAAATAAAAAAATTTAATTATTTATTTCGTTCAAAACTGAAGACAAAATTAATTTTTTATACTTATAATAGTTTAATAATAAATAAATAAATAATGTAAATATATATATATATATATATATATATATAAATGAGATATATATATATATACGCACTTACCTAATAATGCTCAAGGAAAAATTGTTTATTTTTTAATTTATTTAATTTAAATTTTCGATCGAAAATAAATAATAATATTCTATAAAAGAATGTTTTGGAAATTATTATTTTGTGTTTTAATATTTAAAAAAAATCTAGACGATATTTTAGCATTTGAATATTTTAAAATATATATTGTAATTAAAAATTATTTTTAAATTTAAATTTAACTTTTAGCTTCTATATTAATATTTAATATATATATATATATAATAATTATTATTATTATTATTTGCAGCCGAAAGTTTATTTGGTGTGAAATTAATTTTATAAAATTTAAATTATACTTTATATGATATATATTTTTTAGTGATTTAAATTAAATAATATTTAAATAATGTTTATATATATAAATTAAAAGTTAACTTTTATGTCAAAAAATATTTTAGGTATAAACCATTTATATGTAATTTTTAAAATATTTTTTTGAAAAATATATAGTACTTAGTATTTTAATTATAAAATTTATGTTATTTAAATAATGTATATTAAATTAATTTAAATTAAAAAAAATCATTTTTTTAATCTTAAGCCATAAGTGTCAAGGTAATATATAAGCATATAAATATACAACCATTCTGAATGCGATGATATACCGATATACTAGAATTGTCACCTACCTAGCAAAACAATTTATGATATATAAATTATATAAATATTAGTATATAATCATAGATCAGATAATTACCTTTCACCAATGCTAAAGGACCACACCTTGAAGAGTTGAAATAAACTCTAGAATTAAATTTTAATTCTGAAGGTGCTATCTCCCGAATTGCAGACCACCTACTATTAATAGTGTTTATTTTAATTTGATTTGTGCTTGGAAACGGAGAGAGGGAAAGATGAATTTTAACCAAACGTAGAGATAGTAGAGACTATAAAAAGTTAGTAGAAGAATGAGGGTTATGTTCTATTTATAGAGAAGAGACTAGAGAGATGAGTTATGATCCAGATCCACTTTTTTCTCTTCCCCATTCTCTTCCTTTATCCTATCAAAACCCCATCTTATTCTATATATTAAAGACGCCTCTACCTGGTCCGTGTATGGTCGAACTCCCCTTGCACATATGGGTGTGAATAGATGTTTCACTTGCCAACGGGTTAAGGTAGGGCATCAAAAGCCAAGTTGACTTTTCTAGCCTGTAGAAGTTTCGATGTGGAAATGAAACTCAGTTTCTATGGATTTTATAGATGGCTTACCTAGTCTAGGGCTATGAATGAGAGCATATTGGTTATAGTTGACAGACTAATTAAGAGTGCCCATTTCATCCTAGTGAGACACACTAGAATGGAATCAAAATTGGCCATGATCTATTTGAAGACCATAGGAAGACTACATGGAGTGTCAAGTGCTATAGTTAGTGATCGAGACTCATTCTTTATCAATGAATGTTGGTCGAGCCTCCAGAATGCTTTAGTTTGGAATTAAGCGTGAGTACTGCATACCATCCGCGAATGGATGGACAAACCAAAAGAGTCGACCGAGTAATGGAAGAATTGTTACAAGCTTATGTCTTAGATTTCAGTGGAACTTAGGAAGATCACCTACATTTAGTAGAATTTTCACACAACAATAGTTACCAATCCAGTATAGGGATGACAGCTTTTAATGTGTTTATGGAAAACCTTGTAAGTCATCCCTATTTGGTATGAGACAGAAGATAGGCTTGTACTAGGACCAGCTCTTATTATAGAAGCTTTTGTAAGGGTATAGATAATTTGGAAAAGGATAAAAGATGCCAGTCGAGGCAAAAGAGCTATGCCGATAGAAGGCGGAAGGACTTGGAGTTTGATCGGGGAGATAATGTATTTGTTAAGGTGTCGCCAATAAGAAGAACTATGAGGTTTGGAAAGGCTGGGAAGTTAGTGCCTAGATTAGTTGATCCCTTGATGGTACTTGAGAGAATTGGTAAGGTAGTATATAGAGTTGGGCTGCCAAGTACTTTAGTTGGGGTCCATAATTTGTTTCGTGTATCATATTTAAGGAAATATATCAAAGACCCAGATGCGATAGTGAATCCAAGAGCTGTGGATGACTTGGTTGTTGAACCAAATGACTTACGTTAGAAAACCTATTTGGATTTTAGACCAAGATATAAAGAAGCCTCAGAATAAAGAGGTGAAGTTGGTATGGGTCCAGTGAAGTAAGGACCAGGAGGATAGTACTTGGGAAACCAAAGATAAATTTAGGAAGACTTATCACGAATTGTTTA
The DNA here is from genome assembly GCA_030737815.1 of Allium fistulosum. Classification (NCBI taxonomy): domain Eukaryota; kingdom Viridiplantae; phylum Streptophyta; class Magnoliopsida; order Asparagales; family Amaryllidaceae; genus Allium; species Allium fistulosum. Next base: position 765,248,398 of record CM060905.1, read on the forward strand.
TCAAGACTTAGCATATATGTATATTATAAACCATATATATATATATATTTGTGCGTGTGTTGATATTTGTGGTTGATCTTGATATTTATCAATAGATGCACCAGTACAATTTTTGTAACACATGGGTAGGGAACTTATGTGTTTATGCTAGAGTGAGAATGGTAAAGAGTATGAATCACTACCGTACTGTATTTTAATTTCAAGAAAGAAATTCCTATAAGAGGAAAGCCTGTAACATCCCCAAATTTAATGAATAATTAATAAGTAATTAATTAAGGGAACCTGAGTTTTGAACAAGGTAAATGATTAAGGGATATTTATTTACTTTTGTCATTACAACTTAGTGACTTATTACAATAAGTATTTAGGTGTACATTTATTGTAATATAGTTCACATGGCTTGAGAATGAATTAAAATAAAAGATAGGGCCATAACGCCCGCGACCTAACCAAATATGAGGAAGGGATATAATAAAATAAAGAAACCCTTTTCTCATTCATGCATTCTCATTTCACATAAACAAAAAAAAGCTTGGAAACTTGTTAATGGTGGCATAAGGATGAAAAAGGAGAAAAAGAATAAGAAAAGCTAAGAAACCAAAGGAAACTAAAGATCTATCAATCCAAAGACTTAAGTGAGTAATACAAAACCTTCTTATTGTTTTCATTGTTGTTTGAATTTGGTTTTGATAAAGTATGATAGAGTCCATATGCAGATTACTTATATGAGATAAACAATGTTATAATTAATATTTATGTGACAAAATAGGTATACTAGAGGATGTTTAGCTATGAATTCCTACTCTAATATTTTCGAATATAGAAATTTAATATGATGTTTAAAAATAATTCTAAAGATGAGTTTTAAGTTAAAAGATTTTCCCATGTCAAAATATTTAGATATGAATTTTTGAAATGATCCGTTTGTTAAACAAAAAAGGAAAATAGCTATTTACTAGACACATGAGCAAAAATTTGTTAATGAGTTTTTACACATTTCTAGAATTTTGCGAGCAATTTCCCATCTTTAAATACTCATTTCTGAAAGAAGAATATAAAGACTTAGACCATATACTAAGATAGCCGAGACCTAGTTATGCATGTAAATTATATAACTAAGTAGCAAGGGGGGAACCTCATAAAAGTGCTACAAAAATAATATAATGGACACTATCACTAACTGAAAGCGGTGGCCGAGTGAATTTGGAGTTGACACGTGTAAAGGTGGATGCCAGCCACATTTATAGATTAGGCTTTACTGCCTGTTCAAGAGTTGAAGTGGTAAGCACGAATATGGTTGCGATAGGATTAGACAGAAACCAAAAGCGAATATGAATTGATGAAAAAAACTAAGTAAATGTTCAAGTATAATAAACTAGACAAATGTAAAGTATGGAGCCAAAGGTGAGTGCCAAAGGAGAAGGCTATATCAGAAGGCCAATGCGAGGGCAACGTACAAGGCTAGGGTTGCCAAAAGACGAAAGGTTATGCCAAGACCTAACCTATTGTCAAGACGAGGTGTTAGAACGAACCAATGACCAAACCAATCTTCCCTTGATGAGATCAAGGTAGCGTAGCCAAGATTTATTGACATTTGGAGAAGAGTCAATCTTGAGATGAAGGTTTTAGTGTAAGGCTAAAGATGACAACCAAAAGTGTGACGACCCGGAATTTTAAGCACTTGAAATTGAAATATTTAATTGATTTTAAATATTTAAAACTTAATTTTGAACTTGAATTTCAAATTTAACCAATTATTGGATAATTTAATTATTGGATTTAATAATTGGAAATAGAGTAAATTGCTGAATCGGGAATTCTAGGCCTGTTAAAAATAATTTGAAGGCTTATAAAATTTATATTGATTATACTGAAGATAGTCGAAGTGTTAAAATTGAATTTAAAAGTGTTTTGTTCAGTTTTGAAAATATATCGTTTAAATCGATATTTAAAAATGGCCTTCCGAGGCACAGTCTCGGAATTCGACGGAACTAGTTCCATTGGATCCGTAATAGTGTATTATTATCGGATTTCAAATTTTGTAGCATTTGGAGTTATCGTGTGATCGTACGATCTAGAAACGCGCTGAAAACTATATCGAAAATTCAATAATAACTGGGTTCAAAAAGCTATCTTCTCCATATGATCGAATTAGAACTCGAAACCTTTTCCATTGTGTTCAGAATAGGGGTTTAACATTATAAAGCCTGGCGGCATGCCTTGATAGGATATCGAAATTTTAAGTTGCGTTTTCGAGACAATTTAAATTTGAATTCAATTTAAATATATATATATATATTATATTTCCAGTCAAAATCCTTTCGCGTCAACAATTTTTCTACATCAGCTTTTGCTCTTTTCAAAAATCCCTATAGCCTGATAGTGTTGGCACGCCTGTCCTCCTTTTTCACAACATTGTCTGCCTTCTCTTTTCTTTTAAATATAGCACGCAAGCAGATATATTCCCAAGCAAGAAACTGTTTGATGTGATTTTTTGTTTGATGATAACAAACATATATCAATTTATATATGTGTTTGCAGATTGTACTATACACATATAGGAATAATATTCATATTGAATAATAATACTATTGCACAGAATTTATATAATTCAATCAGTATTTTTATTCAAAATAATATTTTATTTCAACACTTTAACAATACAAAGTTTTTAGCTCTCTCTATATACATACATCGGTTTCATACATTTCACATTTACATTTCTTTCTCACTACAACACTCAACACTCAGTTATTTCACTCTGTCTACACATCTGCATCTATCTGCACATCTGCATCTATGTGCATTGTCCAGCTCCAGTTATTGTCCTGTCTTCTGTGTACCTGTATAATTAGCAACTACAGCAGTAATCTGAAAATAAACAAATTTGAATTTGCAAAAATATAAATTTGTTTTTATTGGTGCCTCAGATATATGGGTTGTTGTCATCAATTTTGATTGTGTAATATCTGTGCATATAAGTATTCTTATCATGGACAGGTAATCGTGAGTGGCTGCAATACACACGTGTACATTTATACACGTGTGCACTGCCTCTCCAACTCGTGTGCACAGTCAACAATAGCAACTGCAACAATGCAAACTTAAGAAATCAAATCCAGACTGAAACAACATGCACAACTACAAAATCAGACCAGACTACATGAATACAATGAAGCAATGCAACAGTCATGTCCAGGCATATGTAATCAAGTGCACATATGAAGTGGTGCACTAGACTTGATATAAATACAACATGATACTGGAATATACAAAAGACAGTGTCAACAGTCTTGACCAAAACTAACAAAGGTGATCGAACAACTTAACCCAACAACATATGTGATCCAGATCATCAAGTAAACAAGTTCAAATGACATGCACAAACAACATGCACTAGTAAAGACTCCAAGCAACATTCAAATATACAAGGTACAAGTCATGTAGCAGCAGTGACAACACAAGCCTAGTATGTACATGAAGACCAGATGAAGACTGCGTATATCAGACCAACGGAAACTAGATCAACATCAAAATGACTCGAGAACAAGCATACATGAAGACTACAAGAATGCACAGTACAGTGATACCAGTGGAATGAACAAGAGCGGCCTCTACATGAAGGTCTGAAACAAATGAAACCAGAGGCAACTGACAACAAATAATACAACAGCAAACCAGACTACAAGATGAACAAACAAAGAACAAAAGTACAAAATCAGTGTACAGTTTGAACAAAAGCAAAACAGAGGTGGCAACATGTAACTGAAGACTAACAAAGTTCATAATTCAAACTGCAATGAATCAGTGTTCACAAATGCAACTGTATGCAAAAAGTCTCAAAGCAAATGCAAAGTCGAGTATGATATAAACCAAAGCATACATGAAGCAATGATCAGAAACTACTCCAGACGAAGAGGTACAAGATGATAGCACATATATACATACATGAATTCATATATACATGCAAGCAATCAAGTACAACAGCCTCGAGAAGGAATAATTATAATCAAGTGTACAGTTCGAACAAATATTCAGCATGTTAAGAAATCAAAATGGTCGAAGTAAACACGATCAGTGTCAAGGCCAAAGTCATCAGAGAAATGGAGTTGAATTCACAAATTAAAAATCGAAGTTGACCAAGGTAGAAATCAAGTGTGTGTAAAAATTGAAAAAGTCAAAAGTCAAATCCAAATAAAATAGGAAAGTTGCTACCGTGACGATCAAGGAAGGATCGAACGGTTTCAAACTAAAACCGTGACAGTGAAGTAAGGGAAATTATTCGATATGAACAAGTCAGATAAATCATCAACGTCCAACAATAATCAAATGGCCAAAGCACCATGTTGAAAAAATCATACGAACGAAAATTAAAGGCTTCGACTCCTATATAACCCAATCATCACTGGCAATTAAATTATCAAATTCAAGTATTCAATCCAGTAAACTAAAGGCATAAATTACATACCGAAGTCAGGAGTCGAATTCGATCATCGAGGGGCAGCCGAAGCCAAGCTACGAAGAGACGTCGATCGACAGAGCAACGAAGATACAATCGATCGTAAGCAATCACGCGAAATCATCTACTCAATCGATCAACAGAAGTCGGTAGCTTCGACAAAGAGAAGCCCTAATTTGGACAGAGAGGAACAGACAATCGAAGTCGCCATTTTCACGAGCAAAGGAACGGGCCGATAAAAGAAAGAATTATTTTTTGGGCCGACTTTTTTTTTAAAAGGGATTTTCTTTATCACTTGTTTGTTTTGGGCTGGTTTTATTTTGTTTTGATTTTTGTTCTTGTTTTTATTTTTATTCTACTTTTCGAATCAACTCTTGGTAAATCACCACCTAGGATTTAGGTTGTGTCAGATTGTCTAGTTAGGATTAGTTCAGTAAGCAGGGTTTGCGAGTTTGCAAAACTCTATAGGCGGTAGCAGGGTTTGCGAGTCTGTTAGATTGTTTGTAAGCGGGAGACTGTTTAATTCTAATAGAAATATGGGAATGCAGCAGTAGGCAGGGGTTGCCGAAGCTGGGTAAATTTTGTGTGTTATTTTCTTTACAGCTTATTTATTTTTCTGCAGTTTGTTTAAATTTAAGAAAATTTGCTATAACCCTATTCACCCCCCTAGGGTTAATCTAGATCCTACAAGTGGTATCGGAGCCCGGTATTTTTCTTTAACTCTAGAGTCATGAATCCACCAAATAATGCTTTTTCTGAGGGGCAATCTATTGCTAGGCCACCTATGTTTAATGGGAATGATTATGCTTATTGGAAAGTTAGGATGGGTATTTATCTTAGTTCTGTTGATTATGATGTTTGGGACATTATTGAAACTGGCTATAAATCTCCCACTATAACTGTTGGTGATACTGAGATTCCTAAACCTAAGGATAGGTGGGACGCTAACGATAAGAAATTAAAAACTACAAATGCTAAAGCCATGAATGCTTTGATCTGTGCTCTTGATAAGAATGAATTTAATAGAATTTCTCATTGTAAAACTGCGCAGGAAATTTGGCATACCTTGGAGGTGACACATGAAGGAACTTCTCAAGTCAAGGAGTCTCGTCTAGCCCTATTCAGCAATGAATACGAGAACTTTGTGATGGACAGAGGCGAGAGCATAAAGGACATGTTTGGACGCTTTTCAACTTTTGTGTACAATGCTAGAGTGCTTGGGAAGGTATTCACTGAGGTAGAGCTTGTGAGGAAGGTGCTACGAGTCTTACCGATGAGCTTTGAGGCAAAAGTCACGACAATACAAGAATCGAAAGATCTGAGTAAACTAAGCATGGAGGAGTTGATCGGCAACTTGATGACATATGAGCTTGAGCTAAAAGCAAAGGAGGAACGCAACAACTTCGAATCAAAGAAGAAGACGATTGCCTTAAAGAGCAAAGAAGAGAGCGATGAAGAAGAAGAAGATCCAATTGAAGAGCTTGCAATGGCTGTCAATAATCTTAGAAAATGGTCAAGATTCGGGCCACGCAAGAAGAAAACAAGTGGTAATAGGATAAAAGATTCTGACAATTCCGATAATGAATTAACTTGTTATAACTGCAAGAAGCCTGGCCACTTCAAACAAAAATGCCCACTTCTCAAAAACAACAAAGGAAAGAAAAAGAAGAAGAAGGCCTTTGCAGCGACTTGGGATGATGAAGAAGGAGAGGAAGTTTCGAATAATAGCTCAGAGGAGGCTAATTTATGTCTTATGGAAAAATCAGATTCAGAAGCAAGCTCAGAGGAATCTAGTGAGGTAAGTGACTATTCTTATAAAGAACTTGTTTTGATGTGTTGTGATCTTACTAAAACAATTGATACTCTTGAATCTAAAATTGAAAAACTGAAATCTGGTAGGAGAGAACTTGTCCATGAAAATTTCAGGTTAGAAACTGAACTTGAAAATATTCAAAACCTAGACTGTAAAAAATGTAAAATTTTAGATTCAGAATTATCAAAACTTAAGAATAACTTTGAGAATCTTGAAAAAGAAAACTTGAGTCTTAAGGAAACCATTGACACTAGGAAAATGGATTTTATAAATAGATGAACCAAAGTCCAAAACCTTGAGAAAACTCTGAATAACTTTTCAAGAGGAGAAAAATCATTTAACATGTTATTGCGAAATCAACTTTTTGCTAACAACAGAAAAGGACTAGGCTTTGGGAAAACACAAGTTGATGATAATGCAAAAAGTAAGAGTGTCTTTGCTAGATGTGTAAAATGTGGAATAAGTGGACATCGTGCTGAAAATTGTAGTCATAGGAACAAGAACACAAAATTTATACAAATTTGGGTTCCTAAGAATTCTACAAACAAATATCATGTCTATTGGAACAAGAATAAAAGGACAAAACAAGTTTGGGTTCCAAAGGGATTGTTTATTCACAATGCTTCAGTCACTAATATCATTGGACCTAAGAGTTTCTCTAGGTCATCTTCCTCTCTCTCTCTATGTAGGTTTGTTGGCGGGCTAAGGAGCAACAAGAATGGTATCTAGATTTAGGTTGTTCTAGACATATGACAGGTGACAAATCAAAGTTCCTTAGCCTGGAGAATTTTAAAGGTGGAAATGTGATCATGGGAGACAATAGCAAGTGTAAGATTATTGGTAAAGGTGAAGTAGGTAACGGTACTTTTTCCTTGACTAATGTTTTATACGTCGATAATTTGCATCACAATCTCATTTCTATTAGCCAACTATGTGACAAAGGTATGAATGTGGTTATTGATAGTGATACTTGCAAAATCATTGATAAATCTTCTAATAACATTGTTTTTATGGGCAAAAGAAAAGGAAATGTTTACACGCTTTCTTTTGATAATCTAAATCTTTCTAGATGTTTGGTAGCCACTGACGAAGAGGCATCCTTATGGCATAGGAGACTTGGACATGCTAGCATGGGCCTCTTGGAAAAACTTGAAACGAAAGAATTAGTCAGAGGGTTACCACATCAGAAATTTAAAAATAATAAAGTGTGTAAAGCATGTTCCTTGGGCAAGCTTAGTCGATCATCATTTCACCCTAAAAACATTGTTAGCACATCAAGGGTCCTTGAATTAATTCACATGGACTTATTTGGACCAAATGAAATTGCAAGCTTGAATGGAAAACATTATTGTTATGTATTGGTTGATGATTATTCTAGATTTATATGGGTTTATTTCTTAGCCAAAAAGTCTGAATCTTTTGATTATTTTTTAAAATTTGCAAAACTTGTTCAAAATGAAAAAGGAGTTTCAATTAAAACTTTGAGAAGTGATCATGGAGGCGAATTTGAAAATTTGGATTTTGAAAGCTTTTGTGAAGAAAATGGTTTAAAACATGAATTTTCTGCTCCACGAACACCTCAACAAAATGGGGTGGTTGAAAGGAAAAATCGTACATTGCAAGAATTGGCTAGATCCATGTTGAGTGAGTATAAACTACCTCTAACCTTTTGGGCAGAGGCAGTGAATACTTCGTGCTATGTAATGAATAGAGTAATGATTAGACCAATACTTGGCAAAACGTCTTATGAATTGTGGCATGAAAGAAAACCTAACATTTCTTATTTTCGTGTATTTGGATGTCCTTGTTTTATTCTTAACACAGGTGATCAACTTGGAAAATTCGAATCAAAGGCTGATGAGGAAATTTTCATGGGCTATTCAACAAGGAGCAAGGCTTACAGGATAGACAACAAACGAACAAAAACAATTGTTGAATCAATCAATGTGAAATTCAATGAATCTGACATGGAAAGGACGACTGAAAAGACGGTTGACGATGGGGTAGATCATGAAGGCATTGAAGAAGGGACATCTAGTGAGAAAGCTGAAAGTAGGACGGTTGATGCTGATAGATTGAAGTTCAAATCCAATCATCCTCCTGAATTGGTTATAGGTAATCCTATGGAAGGTATACGCACTCGCTCTTCATTTGATAAGAATTTGTGTGCGTTTTGTTGTCACAGTGGTTTTATTTCTAAGATTGAACCTGATTCTGTTGAAATGGCTCTTAATGATGAAAGTTGGGTTTTAGCAATGCAAGATGAACTTAATCAATTTGAGAGAAATAAAGTTTGGAAATTAGTTCCTAGGCCTAATGACTATCCAATTGTTGGAACTAAATGGGTGTTCAAAAACAAACTTGATGAGTCAGGAAATGTAATTAGAAACAAAGCTAGGTTGGTCGCAAAAGGATATAACCAAATAGAAGGCATAGATTTTGATGAAACATTTGCTCTAGTTGCTAGGATAGAAGCCATTAGGATTTTGCTAAGTTTTGCATGTTATAAGGGTTTCAAACTTAAAAAAATGGATGTAAAAAGTGCCTTTCTAAATGGTGATTTGAAAGAAGAAGTTTTTGTTGAACAACCCCCCGGTTTTGAAAATCATGATTTTCCAAATCATGTGTATAAACTAGAAAAAGCATTATATGGTCTTAAGCAAGCTCCTAGAGCTTGGTATGACTGCCTTTGTACATATCTTTTGGAAAATGGTTTTAAAAAGGGGAGTGCTGACACGACACTGTTTCTATTACATAAAGAAAGTGATTTTTTGATTGTTCAGATTTATGTGGATGATATCATTTATGGCGTTACTAATGAACTCTTGTGCGAGAAATTTGAACAAGTCATGCAGGCTAAATTCGAGATGAGCTTGGTTGGAGAATTGAAATTTTTCCTTAGATTTCAAATCAAGCAAAGCAGTGATGGTATTTTCATTTCGCAATCCAAGTATGTGTTGGAACTGTTGAAGAAATTTGGAGTTGAGAACTCCAAACCATTGAGAACTCCTATGAGCCCATCAACAAAGTTGGACAAAGATGAGAAAGGAGTTGCTGTTGATCAGAAGAAATATCGAGGGATAATTGGTTCACTTCTCTATCTTACTGCTTCTAGACCTGATATTATGTTTTATGTGTGTTTGTGTGCACGTTTTCAATCTAATCCTAAAGAATCACATTTAAAAGCCACTAAACGAATTTTGAGATATCTTTCACACACACACAAATTTGGACTATGGTACCCTTCTTGTGAAAATTTTGATTTAGTTGGTTATTCTGATGCTGATTATGCTGGTTCATTAGTTGACATGAAGAGTACTAGTGGGACATGTTTCATGCTAGAACATTCATTAGTTTCATGGTCTAGTCGAAAACAAAATTGTGTTGCATTATCCACCACTGAAGCAGAATATATTGCTTTAGGAAGTTGTTGTGCTCAAATTTTATGGATGATGCAAACTCTTTCTGATTTTGGTTTAGTTTATAAACAAGTTCCATTAAAATGTGATAGTAAAAGTGCAATAGACTTGTCAAATAATCCTGTTCATCATTCACGCACAAAACACATTGATGTGAGACACCACTTTCTTAGAGATCACATTGCTAAGGAAGACATTTGCATTGAATACATTTCAACTTAGATTCAACTTGCTGATATTTTCACAAAACCCCTCCCCGAAGACAGATTTTCCAGATTACGTTTGGATTTGGGGATTATAGAAATTGACTAATCATTTTCCATTTTTTGGTTGAAATATTCTTGGATATTTATTCTCAACTTCAATTTCTAGAATTCAAACCAGTTTTGGATATTATTCAAAGATTGATTCAAATATGGTATTCAGTAGTGGAAATATGGTTTGTTTTATTTCTTTTCAAAATTAAAAAAAAATATTTCATAATATAATTAACTTGGTAACTTATTCCACGACCATTTCTGTTTCTACCATCTTTCTATCATTCATAATGGTTTTGAAAAATGAGAAGAGTGTTTTCTTTCAAAATTAAAAAAAACAAAAATATTTCATGCCTCCTGTAACAACCCTGTATTTTGTGATTATTTTAATTGTATATTTTAATTATTTTAAATTGAATTTCCTGATTTGAAAATTTTATTTTATTTATTAAAATGGATAAATTTTGTTATTTTAAATATAAATTTTGATTTTGATGTGAATTAGAGTTTCAAACGTGACTAAATAGAATATTTTCTAGAAAAGTGAATTTTGGTCAATTTGGTCAAACTTTGACTTTTAAATTTAAAATATAAATATTTTAATTTTTGAATTTTATCTTTTATTATGAAAATAAATTAAATTTCAAGAATACTACTTTTGGTTTCGTTGAAATCCGATTTATACTGTGAAAGTTATGTTATTTACAATATTGTATGTAAATTGATTTATTTAATAAAATTGTCTATTTTAAATTATATAAATAATATTTTTATTTGTCATATCTTATTCTAATTTGTGTATATGTGTGTAATATGTCATGCCATGTATATATTTTATTTTTAAAAACATTTTAAAGTGTTGTT